>CM075765.1:56826746-58091746 GCA_037974665.1 Ehretia macrophylla
TCAGAAATAGACTAAGGCTAAATCTAACCCTAAGGTCCTCAAAAATGGTAAGTATTGAAATGTGTGCAAATCTGGACAGTTTTGTGTAGTCTCACGGTTTTGGCTATAACTCTTGAACCCGAACTCCAAATGATGCGAGGTTTGTTTTTGAATTTATTTCACCCTTTAAGCTCTAATTTGACATCTTTTCCACTGGAATTGGAGATTATTTTCTTGTCTTAATGATTGTGAGAAAACAGTCCATTGCAGTGAGGGTTTCATCTAGTGACATGCTACGAAAATTAATGTAACTTCTCTTGTTGTATTAAATGTTTGGGATTGTGGTACTTGGATGTTGTGTGGACTGTTTTGAATGCTCGAGGGTGTTTTAACTAATCAATGCATGGCTTGAGTTTAATTACGTGACAACTTAGGGCTTAATCGTTAAGTGTTGATCCTATGGATATTGTGTTTAATTATGTAATTAGTAGGCTGCCCGTAGTTTCCCTCATAGCCCTAAACATGATTCCGATGATTACATGTTGACAAGTAGGCCTTTCTTGTACCCGGTCCCACGTAAATGTCGTTGTATATTGTATGACTTTATTATTTGATTACGTGAACTTCGAAATGAGTTATATGACTTGATTTTCATGCGTTACATGGCTGCCCGATTAATATTCATATAACTCCATGTACTTTTCAAGTGAAATTACTTGTCATATCGTGCCTCCCATGTTTACTTGTCAATGTGCAATCTTATGACTGCTCAGAGGCAACCTACTTTGTTGTCCTCCTAATGTGATATATTAAATGTCATAAATGTGCATTGCATACAAGGTTGCAACCTTTCATTCTGGTGTGGTAGCGTTCACGCATACCGGGCGACATCAAGCTTGCCGGTGCAACCGTGACTACTATTGTCCAATTCCCTCTCTCCCTTGGGGGCTAGACTTCCTCGGAGAGTTGGGTCGTAGGATTTTGGGGTACATCCGGAGTACACCCATTTGGCGTGATAAGGGGATGATTTGAAGTCGGCTGCAACAACTGATACTAGAAATGAACTGAGAGCAAAAGCTCATCATATCATTTTCACTATGTGTATAAGCACTCTCGCTTGGTTCCTGGAGGACCTCGGGGAGGAAAGACGGGTAAGTGTGTTCTTTTACTTTTATATTACATTATGAACTTCCTTGTGATGCTTGAAAAAGGGTTTTCATAAGTTGAATCGGAAAATGAGTTTCAAAACTTATTTCTCGTTCCCCATCACTGAGTTCATAAGGACTCATCCTCTTTTATCATCTCAGGTGAAGAAGACCAGGTACCCGAGGACAATGTGCCTAATGATGATTCCTTGGAATGATTGCTTGCCCTACGTGCCTTACGTAACTATGGACATTTTGTGAACGATATGTTGTTTGAAGACTATTTCGTATGTTGCTTGTTATTGTATTGTAAATGACCCCCGTTGTAATTTGGGGTCTAATTTTGGCTTGTACTGATCATAACTAGTTAGACACTCTTGTGGTCATTTTTGCTATCGCTACTGGCTAGTATCTATCATAGGATTATGAAGTATCAGGTAAGGATTAAGTAAAATGAATCTATCCAATCTTAAGTAGGTACATCATTGTTAAGCTAAGATCAACAGGTACTTTTGTAACAAGGATTAACAAACAAACAAGACATAGTTATTATGCTAGGCTGTTAATCAAACGAGACTTCGAGACAACTAGTAGGTGTTTCAATTGATAGTAATCTTAGTTGGAAATGAATTTGAGATTGAAAGTTTTGAGGCGTTTAGAGAATTAGGTCAAACTAAAGAGCCCAATTACAGCCGTTATGCTGCCGGATTTTCAGAGAATTTGTGGAGTTTAGGCTAAAACGTTAAGTGTTAAACTTTTATGAACGATTAAGCACGTGATATGACTTGAATGTTTAGATCACTCCCTAGTTTAAACTCTATATGTCGCGTTGGGGCGTGACAGAGACATCCCATTCAAAAGGCCCAATGGGCTTATCCACAACCCATCTACCTCAACAATGCATTATCCTCGTAACAAGTGATATCGATGCATAGTAGGGCCCTTTAATGTCCCACGAGTTAGGCTGTCGGCCTTTTTGTGGCTCATGACGAATGACCAGGGATGACAAAACAACGTAAAAAGAAGAAAAGTGGTTTGAAACTGATGAAAATATTATTTTGGGTTCCAAAAATAGGCACAGTGAAGCACAGTTGTTGTCCCTATCGTAGAGCTCCTAGGGAGCTTTCCAACGGTATACTATCGGTCACATAACTCCTAACGGATCAAAAGTTATGGGCATCGGAGTGACGGAGACCAGGTTACTGGGCCTAAGACCTCGGTTTGCGAGGCCAGTCCCTCCGCGAAGTGAAGTTGGCTTGCCCAAGGTGCCTTGGGACTCGAGAAAAGAAATTTGACGAATGAGGCATCTTGGCATGGCTGAACGGGGTAAAAAAAAAAAGAAAAGATGGGTGCAACACTAGGACTTCCCAAGGGGTCAACCATCCAAGTACTACTTTCGCCCAAACATACTTAATTGGGGAGTTCTGATGGGATCCGGTGCACTAGTGCTGGTATGATCGCACCCGTCATGTTAAGGGTGCAAAGCCATTTTGTGTTGACGGTTCATAGTCCCAGTTTAGAGAGATGACTTATTCAAAAGGCCCAATGGGCTTATCGACAACCCATCTACCTCAACAACATAGCATCCTCGCAAGACGTGATATCGACACGTAGTAGGACCCGCTAATGTCCCGCAAGTTCAGTTGTCAGCCTTTTCGTGACTCACGACAAACGACCCGGGATGACAAAACAGCGTAAAAATCAGAAAAGTTGTATAAAACTGATGAAAATGTTTGATTTTGGATTCCGAAAACAGGCGCAGCAAAGCATGCTTGTTGTTTTCCAACGGTATATTGTGGGTCGCATAACTCCTAATGGATCAAAAGTTATAGGCACCGGAGCGACGGAGACCAGGTCGCAGGCCCTACGACCTTGGTTTGCGAGACCAGCCCTTCCTCGAAGTGAAGTTGGCTTGCCCAAGGTGCCTTGGGACTCGAGAAAATAAATGTGACGGATGAGGCATCTTGGAATGGTTGAACAGGGTAAAAAAAATGAAAAGATGGGTGCAACACGAGGACTTCCCAAGGGGTCAACCATCCTAGTACTACTCTCGCCCAAACACACTTAACTGGGGAGTTCTGATGGGATCCGGTGCATTAGTGTTGGTATGATCGCACTCGTCCTGTTGAGGGTGCAAAGCTATTATGTGTTGGCGGTTCATAGTCCCAGCCCAGAGAGACGGCCCATTCAAAAGGCCCAATGGGCTTATCTACAACCCATCTGTCTCAACAACGCAACATCCTCACAAGACGTGATATCAACGCGTAGTAGGGCCCCCTAATGTCCGGCAAGTTAGGTTGTTGGCTTTTCACGACTCACGACGAACGATCCGGGATGACAAAATAACTTAAAAAGAAGAAAAGTAGCCTGAAACTGATGAAAATGTTTGATTTAGGATTTCAAAAATAGGCGCAGCGAAACACGCTTGATGCCACTGTCGTAGAGCTCCCGGAGAACTTTTCAACGGTATAGTGTGGGCTGCATAACTCTTAACGAATCAAAAGTTATGGGTACCAAAGCAACGGAGACCAAGTCACAAGCCCCACGATCTCGGTTTGCCGACCCAGCCCTCCACCAAGTGAAGTTGGCTTGCCCAAGGTGCCGTGGGACTCGAGAAAAGAAATGTGATGGATGAGGCATCTTGGCATGGCTGAACGGGGCAAAAAAAAAATTTAAAAGAAGGTGCAACATGAGGACTTCCTAGGGGGTCACCCATCCTAGTACTACTCTTGCCCAAGCACACTTAAATTCAGAGTTCTTATGGAATGTGGTCATGTTGAGGGTGAAAAGTCCTTATTTGTTGACGGTTCACATTCCCAGCCTAGAGAGACAACCCATTCAAAAGGCCCAATGGGCTTATAGATAACCCATCTACCTCAACAATGCAGCATCCTTGCAAAATGTGATATTGACGCCTAATAGGGCCCCTTAGTTTCCGACAAGTTAGGTTGTTGGACTTTTCGTGACTCACGACGAATGACCCGAGAAGACAAAACAACGTAAAAAGAAGAAAAATGGTCTGAAAATTATGAAAATGTATTATTTTGGGTTCCAAAAACAGGCGCAGCGACGCACGTTTGATGTCCCTGTCGTAGAGCTCCCGAAGAGCTTTCCAATGGTATACTGTGGGTGGTATAACTCCTAATGGATCAAAAGTTATGGGCGCCGGAGTGGCGGACACCAAGTCACAGGCCCCACGACCTCCGTTTGCAGGCCCTGCCCCTCCGCAAAGCGAAGTTGGCTTGCCCAAGGTGCCGTGGGACTCGAGAAAAGAAATGTGACGGATGAGGCATCTTGGCATGGATGAACGGGGTAAAAAAATGAAAAGAGGGGTACAACACGAGGAATTCCCAGGGGTGACCTATCCTAGTACTTCTCTCGCCCAAGCAAGCTTAACTTCGGAGTTCTGATGGGATCTGGTGAATTAGTAGTGGTATGATCGCACCCGTCATGTTGAGGGTGCAAAGCCCTTATGTGTTGACGGTTCAGAGTCCCAGCCCAGAGAGACGGCCCATTCAAAATGCCCAATAGGCTTATCCACAACCCGTCTGCCTCAACAATGCAGCATGCTCGCAAGAAGTGATATCGACGCATAGTAGGGCCCCATAATGTCTTGCAAGTTAGGTTGCCGGCCTTTTTACAACTCACGACGAACGACCCCGGATGACAAAATAGCGTAAAAAGAAGAAAAGTGGTCTGAAACTCGTGAAAATGTAGGATTTTGGGTTCCGAAAATTGGCATAGCGAAGCACGCTTGCTGCCCCCGTCATAGAGCTCCTAGAGAGCTTTCTAATGGTATACTTTGAGCCATATAACTCCTAACAGATCAAAAGTTATGGACACCGAAGCGACAGAGACCAAGTCACTGGCCCCACGACCTCAGTTTGCTTGACCAGCTCCTCCACGAAGCGAAGTTGGCTTCCCCAAGGTACCGTGGGACTCGAGAAAAGAAATGTGACTGATGAGGCATCTTGGCATTGCTAAATGGGGCAAAAAAGAAAATGAAAAGAGGGTGTAACAAGGGGACTCCCTAGGGGGTCACCCATCTTAGTACTACTCTCGCCCAAGCACGCTTAACGTCGGAGTTCTTATGGGATCCAGTGCGTTAGTGCTGGTATGATCGCACCCGTCATGTTAAGGGTGCAAAGCTGTTATGTGTTGATGGTCCACAGTCCCAGTGCAGAGAGACGGCCCTTCAAATGGCCCAATGGGCTTATCTATAACCCATCTGCCTCAACAACACAGAATCCTCGCAAGACATGATATCGATGCATAGTAGGGCCCTCTAATGTCCCGTAAGTTAGGTTGTCGACCTTTTCGCTGCTCATGACCCGGGATGACAAAACAGTGTAAAACGAAGAAAACTGGCCTGAAACATATGAAAACATTCGATTTTGGATTCCCTAAACAGGTGCAGCGAAGCATGTTTGCTGCCCCAGTCTAGAGCTCTTGGAGAGCTTTCCAACGGTATACTGTGGGCTTCATAACTCCAAAAGGATGAAAAGTTATGTGCACCAGAGCGACACGAGGACTTCCCAATAGGTCACCCATCCTAGTACTACTCTCGCCCAAACACGCTTAACTTCGAAGTTCTTATGGGATTCGGTGCATTAGTGCTGGCATGATCGCAACTGTTATGTTGAGGGTACAAAGCCCTTATGTGTTGATAGTTCAAAGTCCCAGCCAAGAGAGACAGCCCATTCAAAAGGCCCAATGCGCTTACCGACAACCCATCTACCTCAACAACGCAGCATCCTCGCAAGACTTGATATCGACGAGTAGTAGGGCCCCTTAATATCCCGAAAGTTCGGTTGTCGGCCTTTTCGCGACTCACGACGAATGACCCAGGATGACAAAATAGTGTAAAACGAAGAAAGGTGTTGTAAAACTGATAAAAATATTTGATTTTGGGTTTCGAAAATAGGGGCAGCAAAGTACGCTTGCTGCCATCATCGTAGAGCTCCCGAAAATCTTTCCAACGGTATACTGCTGGCTGCATAACGCCTAACGGATCACATGTTATGGGCACTGGAGCGACGGAGACCAGGTCGCAGGCCCCATGACCTTGGTTTGCGGGCCCAACCCCTCCTCGAAGCGAAGTTGGCTTGCCCAAGGTACCGTGGGACTAGAGAAAAGAAATGTGCCGGATGAGGCATCTTGGCATGGCTGAACGGGGTAAAAAAAATTAAAAGAAGGGTGTAACACGATGACTTCCCAAGGGGTCACCCGTCCTAGTACTACTCCCGCCTAAGCCCGCTTGACTTTCGCGTTCTGATGGGATCCGTTGCCTTAGCGCTGGTACGATTGCTACCGTCATGTTGAGGGTGCAAAGCCATTATGTGTTGGCGGTTTAGAGTCCCAGCCTAGAGAGATGGCCCATTCAAAAGGCCCAATGGGCTTATCGACAACCCATCTGCCTCAACAACGCAGCATCCTCACAAGACATGATATCTACGCATAGTAGGGCCCCCTAATATCCCGCATGTTAAGTTGTCGACCTTTTCGCGACTCACGACGAATGACCCGGGAAGACAAAGCAGCGTAAATAGAAGAAAAGTGGCCTGAAACATATGAAAATGTTCAATTTTGCAATCTGAAAATATGCACAGCAAAGCACGCTTGCTGCCATTGTCGTAGAGCTCCTAGAAAGCTTTCCAACAGTATACAGTGGGCCATATTACTCCTAACGGATCAAAAGTTATGGACACCGGAGCGATGGAGACCAGGTCACTCATCCCACGACCACGGTTTGTTGGCCCATCCTCTCCGCGAAGCGAAGTTGGCTTGCCCAAGGTGCCGTGGGACTTGAGAAAAGTAATGTGACTGATGAGGCATCTTGGCATAGCTGAATGGTGTAAAAAAAATGAAAAGAGGGGTGCCACATAAGGACTTCCCAATGGGTCACCCATCCTAGTACTATTCTCGCCCAAACACGCTTAACTTTGGAGTTTTTATGGGATCTAGTGTATTAGTGCTGGTATGATCGCACCCATCATGTTGAGGGTGCAAAGCCATTATTTGTTGACGGTTCACAGTCCCAGTCCAGAGAGACGGCTCATTCAAAAGGCCCAATGGACGTATCGACAACCCATCTACTTCAACAACACAGCATCCTCGCAAGGCATGATATCCACGCATAGTAGGGCCTCCTAATATCCCATAAGTTCGGTTGTCGGCCATTTTGTGACTCACGACGTATGACCCAGGATGACAAAACAGAGTAAAAAGAAGAAAAATAGCCTGAAACATATGAAAACATTCGATTTTGGATTTCGTAAATAGGCGCAGTGAAGCACGCTTGCTGCCCCCGTCGTAGAGCTCCATGAGAGCTTTCCAACTGTATACTATGGGCCACATAACTCCTAACTAATCAAAATTTATAGGCATAGGAGCGACGGAGACCAGGTCAAAGGCCCCATGACCTCGGTTTGCGGGGCAGCCCCTCCGCGAAGCGAAGTTGGCTTGTCCAAGGTGCCGTGGGACTCGACAAAAGAAATATGATGGATGAAGCATCTTGGCATGGCTGAACCGGGGAAAAAAATGAAAAGAAAGGTGCAACATGAGGACATCCCAACGGGTCACCTATCCAAGTGCTACTCTAGCCCAAACACGTTTAATTTCGGAGTTCTGATGGGATCCGGTGCATTAGTGCTGGCACGATCGCAACCGTCTTGTTGAGGGTGCAAAGCCATTATTTGTTGACGGTTCATAGTCCCAGCACAGAGAGATGGCCCATTCTAAAGGCCCAATGGGCATATTGACAACCCATCTGCCTCAACAACATAGCATCCTTGCAAGACGTTATATCGACACGTAGTAGGGCCCCCTAATGTCTCGTATGTTAGCTTGTCAGCCTTTTTACGACTCACGATGAACGACTTGGGATGACAAAATAGCATAAAAAGAAGAAAAGTGGTTTGAAACTGACGAAAATGCTTGATTTTGGATTCCAAAAATAGGCACAGTGAAGCACGATAGGTGCCCCCGTCGTAGAGCTCCCAGAGAGCTTTCTAACGGTATGTTGTGGGCCGCATAACTCCTAACTGATCAAACGTTATGTGCCCCGGACCTACGAAGACTAGGTCATAGGACCCACGACCTCGGTTTACGGGCCCAGCCCCTCCGTGAATAAAAGTTGACTTGCCCAAGGTGCCGTGAGACTCGAGAAAGTAAATGTGATGGATGAGGCATCTTGGCATGGCTGAACGGGGTAAAAAAAAAAGCGGGTTGCAACACGAGGACTTCCCAAGGGGTCACCCATCTTAGTACTACTCTAGCCCAAATGCGCTTAACTTCGGAGTTTTGATGGGATCCGGTGCATTAGTGCAGGTATGATCACACCCGTCATGTTGAGGGTGCAAAGCCATTATGTGTGGACGGTTCACAGTCCCAGCCTAGATAGACTGCTTATTCAAAAGCCCCAATAGGCTTATCGACAACCCATCTGCCTCAACAATGCAGCATCCTCACAAGACCTGATATCGACTCATAGTAGGGCTCCCTCATGTCCCGTAAGTTAGGTTGTTGGCCTTTTCGTGACTCACGACGAACGACCCGAGATTACAAAACAGCATAAAAAGATGAAAATTGGCCTGAAAAAGATGAAAACGTTCGATTTTGGGTTTTGTAAACAGTAGCTACGAAGCCCGGTTGCTGCCCCTGTTGTAGGGCTCCCAGATAGCTTTCTAACGGTATACTGTGGGCCGCATAACTCCTTACGGATCAAAAGCTATGGGCACCGGAGCGATAGAGACCAGGTCACAGGCCCCACGACCTCGGTTTACGGGACCAGCCCCTCCGCAAAACGAAGTTAGCTTGCCAAAGGTGCCGTGGGACTCGAGAAAAGAAATGTGACGGATGAAGCATCTTGGCATGGCTGAATAGGGCAACAAAAATGAAAAAAAGTGTGCAACACGAGGACTTCCCAGGGGGTCACCCATCGTAGTACTACTCTCGCCCAAGCAAGCTTTACTTCGAAGTTTTGATGGGATTCGGTGCATTAGTACTGGTATGATCGAACACGTCATGTTGCTGGTGCAAAGACATTATGTGTTGACGGTTCATAGTCCCAGCCTAGAAAGATGGCCTATTCAAAAGGCCTAATGGGCTTATCGACAGCCCATCTGCCTCAACAACGCAGCATCCTCGCTAGACGTGATATCTACGCGTAGTAGGCCCCCCTAATATCCCGTAAGTTAGGTTGTCGACCTTTTCGCGACTCACGACGAATGACCTGAGAAGACAAAATAGCGTAAAAAGCAAAAAAGTGGCCTGGAACTGATGAAAATGTTCGATTTTGCATTCCAAAAATAGGCGTAGCAAAGCACGCTTGCTGCCACAGTCGTAGACCTCTCGGAGAGCTTTCCAACGGTAAACAGTGGGCCGCATAACTCCTAACGGATCAAAATTTATGGACACCGGAGCGACGGAGACCAGGTCGCTCGCCTTACGACCTCGGTTTACTGGCCCAGCCCCTTTGCGAAGTGAAGTTCGCTTGCCCAAGGTTCCATGGGACTCGAGAAAAGAATTATGATGGATGAGGCATCTTATCATGGCTGAATGGGGCAAAAAAAATGAAAAGAGGGTGCAACACGAGGACTTCCCAGGGGGTCACCCATCCAAGTACTATTCTCGCCCAAGCACGCTTAACTTCGGAGTTCTGATGGGATCCGTTGCATTAGTGCTGGTATGATCGCACCTGTCTTGTTGAGGGTGCATAGCCATTATGTGTTGACGGTTCATAGTCCCAGCTCAAAGAGACAGTCCATTCATAAGGCCCAATAGGCTTATCGACAACCCAGCTACCTTAACAACGCAACATCCTCTTAAGACGAGAAATTGATGCATAGTAGGGCCTCCTAATGTCATGCAAGTTAGGTTGTCGACCTTTTCGTGACTCACGATGAATGACCCGGGATGACAAAACACCGTAAAAAGAAGAAAAAAATTCTGAAACTGATAAAAATGTTTGATTTTCGATTCCGAAAATAGGCGCAGTGAAGCACGCATGCTGCCTCCGTCATAGAGCTCCCGGAGAGCTTTTGAACGGTATACTGTGGGCCGCATAACTCCAAACGGATCAAAAGTTATGGATACCATAGCGACAGAGACCAGGTCGCTGGCCCCATGACCTCGGTTTGCAGGCCCAACCCCTTCGCGAATCGAAGTTGGCTTGCCCAAGGTGCCCTACGACTTGAGAAAAGAAATGTCACAGATGAGGCATCTTGGCATGGATGAACGGGGTAAAAAAATGAAAAGAGGGATGCAACACGAGGAATTCCCAAGGGGTCACCCATCCTAGTACTACTCTCACCCAAACACGATTAACTTTGGAGTTCTGATGGGATCCGATGCACTACTGTTGGTATGATCGCACCTGTCATGTTGAGGTTACGAAGCCGTTGTGTGTTGAAGGTTCACAGTTCCAACCCAGAGAGACGGCCCATTCAAAAGGCCTAATGGGCTTATCGACAACCTATCTGCCTCAACAACGCAGCATCCCTGCAAGACGTGATATCGAAGTGTAGTAGGGCCCCCTAATGTTCCACAAGTCAGGTTGTCGGCTTTTTCACGACTCACAACGAACGACCCGGGATGATAAAACAATGTAAAAAGAAGAAAAGTGCCCTAAAACTGATGAAAATGTTAGATTTTAGTTTTCAAAAACAGGCGCAGTCTAGCAGGCTTGCTGGCCTTGTCGAAGAGCTCCTAGAGTGCTTTCTAATGGTATACTGTAGGCCGCATAACTCCTTACAGATCAAAAGTTATGGGCACCAGAGCGACGGGGACTAGGTCACAGGGACCAGACCTCGGTTTGCGAGCCCAACCCCTCCACGAAGAGAAGTTGGCTTTCCTAAGGTGCCGTGGGACTCGAGAAAAGAAATGTGATGGCTGAGGCATCTTGTCATGGCTGAATGGGGCAAAAAAAATGAAAAGAGAGTGCAACACGAGGACTTCACCGGGGGTCACCCTTCCTAGTACTACTCTCGCCCAAACATGCTTAACTTCGGAATTCTGATGGGATCCATTGCATTAGTGCTGGTATGATCGTGACTGTCATGTTGATGGTGCAAAGCCATTATTTGTTGACGGTTCACATTCCCAGCCCAGAGAGATGGCCCATTCAAAAGGCCCAATGGGCTTATAGACAACCCATCTACCTTAACAACGCAACATCCTCGCAAGACGTGATATCTACGCATAGTAGGGCCCCCTAATATCCCGCATGTTAGGTTCTCGGCCTTTTCGCGACTCACGACGATTGACCCGGGAAGACAAAACAGCATAAAAAGAAAAAAAGTGGCACGAAACATATGAAAACGTTCAATTTTTGTATTCTGAAAATAGACACAACGAAGCACGCTTGCTGCCACCGTCGTAGAGCTCCCGGAGAGCTTTTCAACAGTATATAGTAGGCCGCATTACTCCTAAAGGATCAAAAGTTATGGACACCGGAGCGACGGAGACCAGGTCACAGGCCCCACGACCTTTGTTTGTGGGCCCAGTCTGTGATACCCTGAACCCGGCATGCTTTTAA
Organism: Ehretia macrophylla; assembly: GCA_037974665.1. NCBI lineage: Eukaryota > Viridiplantae > Streptophyta > Magnoliopsida > Boraginales > Ehretiaceae > Ehretia > Ehretia macrophylla. The sequence continues at coordinate 56,838,408 of CM075765.1, forward strand.
TAGCATTTAATTAAGAGTTTAATTAGTTAATCATCCATTTTGCACTATTTTGATATTTCTTTTAGAAGCATTCAATAATTTTTTTTGCTGATTAATTAAAAGATTATCACCTATTTTTATTATTTATAGAAATTGGATTTACTTTCTTGTATTTAATTAAGTGTCATCTTAAATGTTAGTAACTAATTGCATTTGATTACGTGTTTATATTAACTTGTTCATTCGTATCTTAGTATTAATTTCTTAATTCTTTAAAATATTATAGAAATAGTTAAATTAATTATTTTTAAATGAATATTGATTATTTTGAATATTTTAATAATCGATTTTATTTTCTTGTATTTAATTACTCGGTTTTCAATTAAATGAGAAAAGTAACTCCAAGCCGGAGTGAATTTTAAACTATTCTACTATTCTATTTTTTTTTAAAAAATTATAGTTTTATATTATTGCTCATCATTTGATTAGCGATCGTTTATTGACCGTTCTATCATAGCATTTCAAAAATGAAAGTTAGAAGAATATTTCTTGGATTTTGTGAATAGCGTTTCTAGTTTAATTTAGCTAGGTTTAGTTGATTTTCATTAAAATTGCATTTTTTAACTTGATTTAGACTAAATGCTAATTAAATAAGCTTATTTGACCATTTCTAACTTGAATTTGACTTTGCCTTTTTTACCAAAATGCCCTTGAGCCTTGTCATCTTTTAAATAGACAAAATAAAGCAAAATTGACATAAAAACAAAACCAAAAATTCCCCCCAAATCCCTCCCCCTTGCCCGAAACTCAAAGGAAAAAGAAAGAAAATTTGATTTTTCATTTTTAGGCCAAAATCTTGCGTGGAATCGGATGAGGATCGTGGCTCGGGTTCTTGCGGTTCTTGGTCTTCAATCTCCGTATAGGTTTTCACGCTTTTGTGCATTTTTAATGAAATTTGAATTTTGTTTCAATTTATTAGATTTGTTATATATTGTGTTTAAATGTCTTTTGTTGCTTGAATTATGTTCTATAATGATCGTAGAGCATTGTTTGATAGCTATTTAGAGATTTTTAAGGTTGAAATTGCGTATTTGAAATTGGGGAAGAATAATGAATAGTGATTTTAAATAATAAAACCCTAGAATTTCAGATTTTGATCCGAATTGCAATTTCTTGATTTGGATAGGTGCCATTGCTGATAGAAAGATAAAATGTGCAATAAAAAAGTGCTGGCCTTTGTTAAAATTGGAAATTAGACAAAGAAACGTAAAGGGGTTGTTTGACCAAGAGTTGACCATGCTCGAATTGAGTTGGGGGTTTTGCTATTGAGGGCATGGAAGCACTTTTGTCGTTATTGTGGCGTTGATTGAGCTACCGGTTAGCATAGTTGTAGTTCAAACGCAGTAGGTGGACTTTCGGGCTTTGGTTGGAAAAATGAAGTTTCGTGACATAGGAACGTGCCTTGTAGTGCCTAAGTGAATGTAGTGAAATCGGTTTCCTAATCCTGCAGCTCGTTTGCTCGTAATTGCCTTTGAAAGTTAGAGATTAAATAATGTTATTTGTCATTTTTCGTGTTTGAACTGCTATTGCTTGTTTAATCGGTGTTCTTGTTGTTAATAATGATAATCTTGCTTGAAATGTCAATGAATTACTACTATTGATTTTAAGTGCTTGATATATTAAAAATTGATATTAAACTATACTTTGGTGCTATCGCTCGTTTATTGCGTGTATCTCGTATTGCATTGCATAGTGTCAGGCGCATGAGTGATGGGCCTCTCTGGGCAATCTCGAGCTGCCAGGTTTGGTTGCTCTAGCTCCGTGTCCTATTCCCATTCTCGTTAGGGGTGCCACCCTGGGAGATTTGGGTCGTGGATGTGTCGGAGTACATTCGGAGTACACCTAGTGGATGTTATAAGGTGGTTGCGCGCTTATTGTCATCGTTGTCAACATCAAGCTCGAGATTGATGTATCACTCGTGAAATGGTACAATGCTTGTATGAGTAAACCGTGACCTTCAAAGTATGGTATAGCTTTGAATGGTTGTGTTAATGCTTTCTTTAATTGTTTATTGTATTGTCGTTTATATTAAATGCTTTCTTACTGATTATATTGCTTGACTGTACCTATTTGCATTGCACGACTTTATTTCTCTCCACCTCGATATCTGTCTCGCCCTAACTGAGTATACGTGTTGTGTATACTCACTTCTCACCACCACATTTCAGGAAATGGCATGTTAGTTGGAAAGTTCGTGGTTACGTGAAAGATCATGCTTGAAGAGTTGTCTTGCGTGTTATGTGGCTGAGTTGTAGAAAGATGCAAAGATGTATGTTTTCATGTATTGTATGTATTTAGTGTTAAAAGTTATGTAATTAACTTAACTAGGTTTATTAGTATGGTATGATAGTCTATTTTATGCAATAGGTTAGTATAGTTTAATTGCCAAGCATAAATGTACTTGTCAAAGATGAGAAGAGATAGGTTAGCTTTTAAACTGGAAATGTATATTTACTTGTGTTCGCTTGTTGAGAACTAAGGCTCGGATGGCCTTGAGGTGTTTGAATGGTTGGACATGGTACTGGTCCACTTATATGTTATCGCAAGTTTACATTTTGCCTAGAAACAGGGGAGACTCCGTCCATTTTTCCTAAATTTTATGCCCAGGTTTGGAATTGGGTTACGATTAAATTGATTGATAGAACTCCCAGTCTCGAGAGGGATCCAGGTGTTACTTAGTCCCTCCGCGAAGCAAAGTTGGCTTGCCCAAGGTGCCGTGGGACTCGAAAAAAGAAATGCGACGGATGAGATATCTTGGCATGGCTGAATGGGGTAAAAAAAAATGAAAAGTGGGGTGCAACATGAGGACTTCCCAAGGCGTCACCCATCCAAGTACAACTCTCGCCCAAACATGCTTAACTTCAGAGTTCTGATGGGGTACGGTGAATTAGTATTGGTATGATCGCAATCATCATGTTGAGGGTGCAAAGCCATTATTTGTTGACGGTTCACATTCCCAGCCCAGAGAGATGGCCCATTCAAAAGGCCCAATGGGCTTATAGACAACCCATCTACCTCAATAATGCAGCATCCTCACAAGACGTGATATCGACGCTTAGTAGGGCCCCTTAATATCCCCCAAGTTAGGTTGTCGGCCTTTTCGCGGCTCATGAAAAATGACCCGGGATGACAAAACAACTTAAAAAGAAGAAAAGTAGCCTGAAACTTATGAAAATGTTAGCTTTTGGGTTCCGAAAATAGGCTCAACCGAGTAGGCTTGCTGCCCTCGTCGTAGAGCTCCCATAGAGCTTTTCAATGGTATGCTGTTTGTCGCATAACTCCTAACGGATCAAAAGTTATGGGAACCGGAGCGACGGAGACCAGGTCACACGCCCCATGACTTCGGTTTGCGGCCCCAGCCCCTTCGCGAAGAAAAGATGGCTTGCCCAAGGTGCCGTGGGACTCGAGAAAAGAAATGTGACGGATGAGGCATCTTGTCATGGATGAATGGGGCAAAAAAAATGAAAAGAGGGTGCAACACGAGGATGTCCCACGAGGTCACCCATCCTATTACTACTCTCGCCCAAACAAGCTTAACTTCAGATTTCTGATGGGATCCGGTGCATTATTGCTAGTATGATCGCACACGTCATGTTAAGGGTGCAAAGCCATTATGTGTTGACGGTTCATAGTCCCAGCCTAGAGAGACGACCCATTCAAAATGCCTAATGGGCTTATCGACAACCCATTTGCCTCAACAATACAGCATCCTCGCAAAACGTGATATCTATGCGTAGTAGGGCTCCCTCATATCCCATAAGTTGGGTTGTCAGCCTTTTCGTGACTCACAACAAACGACCCGGGATGACAAAACAGCGTAAAAAGAAGAAAAATGGCCTGAAACTGATGAAAATGTTCGATTTTGCATTCCGAAAATAGGGACAGCGAAGCACGCTTGCTGCCACCATCATAGAGCTCCTGGAGAGCTTTCCAACGGTATACAGTGGGCTGCATAACTCCTAGCGGATCAAAAGTTATGGATACTGGAGTGACGGATACCAGGTCGCTCGACCCACGACCTCAGTTTGCTGGCCCATCCCCTTCACAAAGTGAAGTTGGCTTGCCCAAGGTGCCGTGGGACTCGAGAAAAGAAATGTGACGGATGAGACATCTTGGCATGGCTGAGCGGGGTAAAAAAAATAAAAAGAAGGGTACAACATGAGGACTTCACAAGGGGCCACCGATCCTAGTACTACTCTCGCCCTAACACGCTTAACTTTGGAGTTCTAATGGGATCCGGTTCATTAGTGCTGGTATGATCGCACCCGTCATGTTAAGCGTGCAAAGCCTATATGTGTTGGCAGTTCACAATCCCAGCCTAAAGAGACGACCCATTCAAAAGATCCAATGGGCTTATCGACAACCCATCTTCCTCAACAATGCACCATTCTCGCAAGACGTGATATTGACGCATAGTACGACCCTCTAATGTCCTGCAAGTTAGGTTGTCGGCCTTTTCACGACTCACGACGAATGACCCAGGATGACAAAATAGAGTAAAAAAAAGAAAAATGGACTGCAACAAATGAAAACGTTCGATTTTGGGTTCCGTGAAGAGGCGCAGGGAACTACGCTTGCTACCCCCATCGTAGAACTCTTGGAGAGCTGTCCAATGGTATACTATGGGCTGCATTACTCCTTACTGATCAAAAGTTATGGGCACCGAAGCGACGGAGACCAGGTCACAGGCCCCAAGACCTCGGTTTGTGGGCCCAACCCCTCCGCGAAATGAAGTTTCCTTGCCCAAGATGCCATGGGACTCGAGAAAATAAATGTGACAGATAAGGAATCTTGGCATGGCTAAACGGGGTAAAAAAAAATATAAAAAGAGGGGTGCAACCCATCTGCCTTTACAATGCAGGACTTCCCAGGTGGTCACCCATCCTAGTACTACTCTCGCCCACACACGCTTAATTCAGGAGTTCTGATGGTATCTGGTGCATTAGGGCTGGTACGATCACAACCGTCATGTTGAGGGTGCAAAGCAATTATATGTTGACGGTTCACAATCCTAGCCCCGAGAAATGGCCCATTCTAAAGGCCCAATAGGCATATCGACAACCCATCTGCCTCAACAACGAAGCATCCTCACAAGATGTGATATCGACGCATAGTAGGGCCCCTTAATGTCTCATATGTTAGGTTGTCGACCTTTTCCTGACTCACGACGAACGACCTGGGACGACAAAATAGTGTAAAAAGAAGAAAAGTTATCTGAAACTTATGAAAATGATTGATTTTGGGTTTCAAAAGTAGGCGCAGCGAAACACGATAGCTGCCCCCGTCGTAGAGCTCCCAGAGAGCTTTCTAACGGTATACTGTGGGCCGCATAACTCCTAACAGATCAAAAGTTATAGGCATCGGAGCTACGACCTCGGTTTGTGGCCCCAGCCCCTCCGTGAATCGAAGTTGGCTTGCCCAAGGTGCCGTGAGACTCGAGAAATGAAATGTGATGGATGAGGCATCTTGGCATGGCTGAACGGGGTAAAAAAAATTTGAAAATAGGGGTGCAACACGAGAACTTCCCAAGGGCTCGCCCATCCTAGTACTACTCTAGCCCAAACACGTTTAACTTCGAAGTTTTGATGGGATCCGGTGCATTAGTGCTAGTATGATTGCACTTGTCATGTTGAGGGTGCAAAGTCATTATGTGTGGACGGTTCACAGTCACAGCCTAGAGAGACGGCCCATTCAAAAGGCCCACTGGGCTTATCGACAACCCATCTGCCTCAACAACGCACCATCCTCGCAAGACGTGATATCGATGAGTAGTAGCGCCCCTTAATGTCCCGTAAGCAAGGTTGTCGGCCTTTTTGTAACTCACAACGAATGAGTCGGGATGACAAAACAACGTAAAAAGTAGAAAAATGGCCTGAAATAGATGAAAATGTTCGATTTTGGGTTCCCTAAACAGGTGCAGCGAAGCATGCATGCTGCCCCCGTCGTAGGGCTCTTGGAGAGCTTTTCACCGGTATACTATGGGCTGTATAACTCCTAACTAATCAAAAGTTATAGGCACCGGAGTGACGGAGACCAGTTCACTGGCCCTACAACCACGGTTTGCGGGCCCAGCCCCTCCGCGAGGCGAAGTTTGCATGCCCTAGGTGGAGTGGGACTCAAGAAAAGAAATGTGACAGATGAGGCATCTTGGCATGGCTGAACGGGGTAAAGAAAAATTAAAAGAGGGGTGCAACACAAGGACTTCCCAGGGGGTCACCCATCCTAGCACTACTCTCGCCCAAACACGCGTAACTTCGTAATTCTGATGGAATCCGGTGCATTAGTGCTCGTATGATCACACCCGCCATGTTGAGGGTGCAAAGCCCGCATGTGTTGACGGTTCACAGTCCCAACCCAGAGAGACTGCCCATTCAAAAGGCCCAATGGGCTTATCGACAACCCAACTGCCTTAACAATGCAACATCCTAGCAAGACATGATATCGATGTGTAGTAGGGCCCTCTATTGTCGAATGAGTTATGTTGTCGGCCTTTTCGCAGTTCACGACGAACGACCCGGGATGAAAAAATAGCTTAAAAAGAAGAAAAGTAGCCCAAAACTAATGAAAATGTTAGATTTTGGGTTCTGAAAATAGGCGCAAGTGAGCAGGCTTGCTGCCCCCGTCGTAGAGCTCTCGGAGAGCTTTCCAACGTTATACTGTGGGCCACATAACTCCTAACTGATCAAAAGTTTTGGGCACCGAAGCAACGAAGACCAGGTCAAAGGCCCCACGACTTCGGTTAGCGGGCCCAGCCCCTCCGCGAAGAGAAGTTGGCTTGCCCAAGGTGCCGTGGGACTCGAGAAAAGAATTGTGATGGATGCGGCATCTTGGCATAGATGAACGGGGTACAAAAAAATGAAAAGAGGGGTGCAACACTAGGACATCCCAGGGGGTCACCCATACTAGTACTACTCTCGCCCAAACAAACTTAACTTCAAAGTTCTGATGGGATTCAGTGCATTACAGCTGGTATGATCGCAGACGGTTCACAGCCCCAGCCTAGAGAGATATCCCATTCAAAAGGCCCAATGGGCTTATCGATAACCCATCTGCCTCAACAATGCAGCATCCTCGCAAGACGGTATATCGACGCATAGTAGGGGCCCCTGATGTACCATAAGTTTGGTTGTCGGCCTTGTCGCGACTCACGACGAATGACTCGGGATGATAAAACATCGTAAAAAGAAGAAAAATGTTCTGAAACTGATGAAAATGTTTGATTTTGGGTTGTAAAAATAGGCGCAGTGAAGCACACTTGCTGCCCCTATTGTAGAGCTTCCAGAGAGCTTTCTAACGGTATACTGTGGGCGGTATAACTCCTAACGGATCAAAAGTTATGGTCACCGGACCGACGGAGACCAAGTCATAGGCCCCACGACTTGGGTTTACGGGCCCAGCCCCTCCGCGAAGTGAAGTTGGCTTGTCCAAGGTGACGTGGGACTCGAGAAAAGAAATGTGATAGATGAGGCATCTTGGCATGGCAGAATAGGGTAAAAAAAAAAAACAAAGAGGGGTTCAAGACGACGACTTCCCAATGGGCCACCCACCTTAGTACTACTCTCGCCCAAACACGCTTAATTTAGGAGTTCTGATGGGATCCGATGCATTAGTGCTGGTACGATCGCAACCGTGATGTTGAGGGTGCAAAGCCATTATGTGTTGACGGTTCACAGTCCCAACCCTGAGAGACGGCCCATTCTAAAGGCCCAATAGGCATATCGACAACCCATCTGTCTCAACAACGCAGCATCCTCGCAAGACATGATATTGACGTGCAGTAGGGCCCCCTAATGTCTCACATGTTAGGTTGTCGACCTTTTCGCGACTCACGATGAATGACCCGGGATGACAAAACACCGTAAAAAGAAGAAAAGTCGTCTTAAACTGATGAAAACATTTGATTTTAGGTTCTGAAGATAGGGGCAGCGAAGCACGCTGGCTGCCCCCGTCGTAGAGCTCCTCGAGAGCTTTCTAACGATATACTGTGGGCCGCATAACTCCTAACGGATCAAAAGTTATAGGCACCGGAGCTACGGAGACCAGGTCATTGGACCCACGACCTCGGTTTATGGCCCCAACCCCTCCTTGAATTGAAGTTGGCTTGCCCAAGGTGCCGTGAGACTCGAGAAAGTTTTCATTTTATATGCATTATAAAGTCGCACAAATTCTGGGAGGAACCAAAGTTCCAGATTCGATATCAGACGATTTAGTATTTATTCATTCATTTCCATCCAATCAAAAAAGACTTTTTGAGGGTTTCTTTACTCACATTTTAGCACGTTGCACTCACGGAGATATGATATTTAATTGGTTGAGAGTAAGTAAGTTACCTTTCACCACTGCTGCCGCCTCTGGCAATTCCTCCAAGTCCACTGCGTAGGCCCCAGCCAGAGGCCACTGTTGCTGAGGTGTACTACTTGCAGGTTCTCGAAGATTTTTGGGAGGAAATAACCTAGAAATTCCTTAAGTGGACTTATCCTGTTTCCTCCATTATTATTGTTTTCCCTGCCTTCAACATTGTGGGGGTTGCTTGCCTCCCTCACCTCTTGGCGTTCCAGACGGATCAAAAGATATAGGCACCGGAGCGACGGAGACCAGGTCGCAGGCCCTACGACCACAGTTTGCTGGGCTAGCCCCTCCGCGAAGCGAAGTTAGCTTTGTGAAACCCCACTTTTCTGCTTTAACTCGATTTACGTGTTTTATCTCGTTTTACGTGCATTTGACCTGTTTATGTGTTATATGACCTAGAATGTTATAATTTTGATGTCAATACTCCTAATACGTGCTAAATGTGCATTCATGAAATTTTCATAAAAAACGGAGTCAGAAATTTTATCGTCGATTTTTAGTGAATAGTGTTTTTGAACACCTGTCCGCTAAAATTTTTACAGGGGTGTTTTAAACGTCTTAAAAACTAGTCCTCTATTATTAATAGACCCATGTTTGATAAAAATTGATTCTGAAACATAATAGTAATTTAAATATATTTTTCGGGTGAAAAATAGCGTTTTTGAGTCAAATAGTGATTTATTCTAAACCCGATTCTTGCATTGACTTTTGTTGACCTAGTATATATTAATATAAATGTATTTATATGTGGTATTAAATGATTTTAGATTAATTGTGCATTCAAAAGACATTTGAAAATAAATAATATGACTTTTCACCTTCTATTGCAAAAATCGCGTTTTAAGCCGACTCACATGAAATTGTTTGATTATAAAATTTCTTGTCACCTAAAATTAATCTACTTGAACTATCTTGAGTGTTGAATAATTGTTTTGAACTTTGGTGATCAATAAAATGCATTTAAAGTCAAGAAAACACTAAAAATACTAAAGTTTCAACTTTGACTTTCATTTGACTTGTTGACTTTCATGCATATATCACCAACACACAATGAAACAAAGCAAAACACCACATTTTCACACACCTTGCAGCCGTGAAAGCTTAGGGAAAAAAAAGAGATTTTATTCAACTTATTTTCAAAGTAATTTTGCCTTAGAAAACTCATTTAAAGTCCGAATCTTTTCAAACCGAGCTAGATTCCGCTTGTTGGGCACCTATTGCACGCATTCCTAGCTTTACTTCGGATCAAAGGTGAGAGAAAAATTCTAGATCTCAAAATGTCATTTTTATGTTTTTGCGTATAATTAATTATTGAACCGTTAGAATGTTAATCTGATGTTAGATTATTGTTCCATGCATGCTAGGGATCGTTATATACCAATACTACGAATTTCTGTCGGATGTAGCATAATTTTTATTTTTCGGTTATTTAATTTTGATTAAAATGTTCAAAGTTGAATTAAATGAGTTGTGTTGATCGAAATCGATTGCCGTCGATTTCTAAATACTTGATAATTACGTGTTAGCGCTGTTGTAATGCCGAATTTTTGATTACATTGTTCGTGTGAAAACCCGGAAAATCCAGCCAAGACATCCTAGGGTTTTAGGGTTATCGGGCATGATTTGGAGGTGTTATGGTGGATTTCCGAGAGGGTTAATGTAGTAGGTTGAATGGGTGAGTGATAGAAACTGATTTGGCAATGTTTGGATTAGTAGATTGTAAGTTATGAATTTTAGAAGTTTAGGTTGTCATTCTTTAATTTCTTGAACGATGCCTCTAGATGGTTGGGTGGTGTTGAGTGATTGAATTGTGAGTTGTTGATGGGTAAATTAGAGTTTGATTGTGTGTTTAATGCATGTTCGGTTAGATGGCCTACTTTGTCATCTAACTTAGTTGTTTGCTGTTTAATGTTATATTGATGTTATATTGATGTGTTATTGATTGATTATTGAGTACAGGAATCGGGCACTTTTGTTGCTGATCTCTCGGAATATTGATGATTGATGTTTATTATTATTGCTGGGTCTCTGGTATGTGTGTGCCACCTCTCGGGCAGCATCGGGCTGTCGGGTTGATAACGGCATGACTATCAGAGATCGCCTCCAGCTCGCATGACGGAGGTGTCATGGAGGGCGAGGTTATTGGGGGTACCCCGGGTGCGTGAGTAATGGGGAGTTACAAGAAGAATGGTTGAGATCGTGATGGCGTTTGGAGCTACACCAACTAGAGAGAGTATCCTTTATTGAATGGTCATATAGTTATGTGATGATAGTATTATTGATGTTACTGTGTGTTTACTGACTCAAAGGATTATTCCAAGGAGTTTAGTAGACCTTGCTCGAGATCTATCGGATCCTCACTGGGCTTATTTATATAAGCTCACTCTCTATTATTGCATGCATGCAGGTGTTACTGATTTTGTCTACGGGTATGTGCCTCCGGAAGAGGGAAATGTGCCGTATGTGGATGAGTCTTAAGTGCAGGAGTCATTGCCATGTGATTACCTTAGTTGTTGTAAATAATGTTTTGTATAATCTATTTTGAAATGTATGTATAGCTTATGTATTAAGTTGGAACGGAGGTGCATAACTATGAATGAGTTGATGAAAGAATGTTTAATGTATGAAATGGTTGCGTTGTATGTTGTTAATTTGATTGTGGAGTTGGTTGGTGATTTGTGGAGTTTGATGTATGTTGTCATTAAGGGTTGGTTTAGAGCCCTGATGTTCATGTTACTGTCGTTATGCTGCCGAAATTCCGTTGCGTCCTGACTGATTGTAAGAGGGGTCGAGTTGGGGCGTGACAAGCTTGCCTAAAGTGCTGTGGGACTCTAGAAAAGAAGTATGACGGATGAGGCATCTTGGCATGGTTGAACGGGGTAAAAAAAAAATGAAAAAAGGGGTGCAACATGAGGACTTCCCAGGGGGTCACCCATCCTAGTACTACTCTCGCCCAAACACGCTTAACTTCGGACTTCTTTTGGGATATGGTGTATTAGTACTGGTATGATCGCACCCGTCATGTTGAGGATGCAAAGCCATTATGTGTTGACGGTTCATAGTTCCAACCTAGAGAGACGACCCATTCAAAAGGCCTAATGGGCTTATCGATAATCCATCTTCCTCAACAACGCAACATCCTCGCAAGAAGTGATATCGAAGCTTAGTAGGGCCCCCTAATGTCCAGCAAGTAAGGTTGTCGACCTTTTTGTGACTCACGAAGAATGACCCGAGTCCACAAAATAGCGTAAAAAGAACAAAATTGGTCTGAAACTGATGAAAATGTTTTATTTTGGGTTCTAAAACAGGCGCAGTGAAGCACGCTTGCTGCCTCCATCGTAGAGCTCTCGGAGAGCTTTCCAACGGTATACTGTTGGCCACATAACTCCTAACAGATCAAAAGATATGGGCACCAAAGCGATAGAGACCAGGTCGCAGGACCTACGACCTTAGTTTGTGTGCCCAGTCCCTCCACGAAGAGAAGTTGGCTTTCCTAAGGTGCCGTGGGACTCGAGAAAAGAAATGTGACAGATGAAGCATCTTGGCATAGCTGAACGGGGTAAAAAAAATGAAAAAAGGGGTGCAACACAAGGACTTCCCAAGGGGTCATCCATCCTAGTACTACTCTCACCAAACCACGCTTAACGTTGGAGTTCTGATGGGATACGGTGCATTAGTGCAGGTACGATTGCACCCGTCATGTTGAGGGTACAAAGCCCTTATGTGTTTACGCTTCGTAGTCCTAGCCCAGTGTGACGGCCCATTCAAAAGGTCCAATGGGCTTATCGACAACCCATCTGCCTCTACAATGCAGTATCCTCGTAAGACGTTATTTCGACCCGTAGTAGGGCCCCCTAATGTCCCACAACTTAGGTTGTCAAACTTTTCGCGACTCACAACAAACGACCCGAGATGATAAAACAACGTAAAAAGAAGAAAAGTGGTTTAAAACTGATGAAAATGTTTGATTTTGGGTTAATAAAATAGGCGTAGCGAAGCATGCTTGTTGCCCCTATTGTAGAACTCCCGGAGAGATTTTCAATGGTATACTGTGGGCCGCATAAATCCTAACGGATCAGAAGTTATTGGCACCGGAACGACGGAGACCAGGTCACAGGACCCACGACCTCAGTTTGCGGGCCGAGCCCCTTCACGAAGTGAAGTTGGCTGGCCCAAGGTACTGTGGGACTAGAGAAAAGAAATGTGACGAATGAGGCATCTTCGCATGGTTGAACGGGGTAAAAAAAATTTGAAAAGAGCACAAGGACTTCCCAGGGGATCACCCATCCTACTACTACTCTCGCCCAAACACGCTTAACTTCGGTGTTCTGTTAGGATCCGGTGCATTAGTGCTGGTATGATATCACCCGCCATGTTGAGGGTGCAAAGCCATTATGTGTTGACGGTTCACAGTCCCAGCCCAGAGAGACGACCCATTCAAAAGGCCCAATGGGTTTATATACAACCCATCTGCCTCAACAACGCAGCATCCTCACAAAATGTGATATCGACGCGCAGTGGGGCCCACTAATGTCCTACAAGTTAAGTTGTCGGCCTTTTCACGACTCACGACGAATGACCCGGTACGACAAAATAGCGTAAAACAAGAAAAGTGATCTGAAACTGATGAAAATATTTGATTTTGGAATCCAAAAACAAGCGCAGTGAAGCATGCTTGCTACTCCCATCATAGAGCTCCCGGAGAGCTTTCCAACGGTATACTGTGGGCCGCATAACTCCTAACAGTTCAAAAGATATGGGCATCGGAGTGACAGAAGCCAGGTCGCAGGCCCTACGACCCTCGATTTGTGGGCCCAGCCCCTCCGCGAAGCGAAGATGGCTTGCCCAAGGTTTCGTGGGACTCGAGAAAAGAAATGTGACGGATGAGGTATCTTGGCATGGCTGAACGGGGTAACAAAAAATGAAAAGAGGGGTGCAACACGAGGACTTCCTAGGCGGTCACCCATTCTAGTACTACTATCGCCCAAACACGATTAACTTCGGAGTTCTGTTGGGATCTGGTGCATTATTGCTTGTATGATCTCACCTGTCATGTTGAGGGTGCAATGCCCTTATGTGTTGACGGTTCACAGTCCCAGCCCAGAGAGACGGCCCATTCAAGAGGCCCAATGGGCTTATCGACAACCCATCTGCCTCAACAATGCAGCATCCTCACAAGACATGACATCGACGCATAGTAGTGCCCTCTAGTGTCCCACTAGTTAGGTTGTCGGCCTTTTCGCAACTCGTGACGAACGACCCGGGATGAAAAAATAGCGTAAATAGAAAAAAAGTTACCAAAAACTGATGAAAATGTTATATTTTGGGTTTCAAAAATAGACGTAGCCAAGCATGCTTGTTGCCCCCGTCGTAGATCTCCCGATGAGCTTTCCAACGGTATACTGTGGGCCGCATAACTCCTTACGGATCAAAAGTTATGGAGGCGAAGAGCTAGGTTGTATGAACCCTTTCTCAAACAAGTTCTGAAGCTGAATTTTCAATTCCTGAAGTTCGGCCGGTGCCATTCTATAAGGAGTTCTAGAAATTGGTGGAGTGCCCAGCATTAGGTTAATCACAAACTCAATCTCTCTATCTAGTGGTAAACCTGGTAATTCCTTGGGAAATACACCAGGGAAATCTTTAACAATTGGAACCTCGTTCAAATTCAACTTATCAGTAGGTTGATTGATTAGATAAGCTAGATAAGCTTCACAACCCTTATTTAACAACTTGGAAGCCTTGATTGATGATAAAAGGGGTGTTCTAGTAGCCCTGCGGTTCCCAACAATCTCAAGCACTGTTTGGTCAGGAATCTAAAGATAAACAATTTTTGTTCTACAGTCCAACTGTACATAGAATTTCCCTAACCAGTCCATTCCCAATATGATTTCAAAGTCACGAAAGGGCAGTATGATTAAATCAGCAGGAAAATTATGGTCCTCAATGCATATATCACAAGATTTGCAAATAGACTCAGTAACAAATTTCGCGCCTAAAGGTGTACTGACTTCAACTTTATGTGGCCATTTATCAATGCTAACATTCACAGATTGTGCACATGTATGATTTATAAACGAATGCGTAGCCCTAGGATCAATCAAAACTTTAACTGGCTGAGTATTGAGAAGAAAGGTACCTTCCACTATAGCTGTAGTATCGGGTAACTCTTCTGCATCTAGGGCAAAGACTCTAGCCTGAACCCTCTGTGCTGGACCGGCACTTACAGCCCTGTTCTGTACACCTTGGCCTCCAGTACGACCCTGAACATTCTTAAATTTAGGGCAATCCTTCACCATATGCTGATCGCTCCCACAACCAGTACACTTACCACTCTTCATCCAGCAGTTAGCTTCAATATACCCTGATCGATTACAAAAGTTGCATTGCTGATTTTGTCTTACAACAGTGCCTCCCGTAGGTGAAGGGGCTGTGACAGTGGTAGTAGTTGTACCTCCCTGCTAAGGTCTAGTCACAACTGGTCTTGCCTGAATTTGATATTGAGGCTGATGCGGGTACTGCTAAGGAACCTGAACAAAAGTCTGCTGCCATGAATATGGAGGATAAGATAGACAATTTCGCTAATCTATATATGGCAAATATTGTGACACTTCACGGGATACCCACTAGTATTGTGTCAGATAGGGACCCCCGATATATATCCAGACTCTGGCAGAAGTTGCAAGCCGGCTTGGGCACTCAGTTGAACTTCAGCACAGCCTACCATCCCCAAACAGATGGACAATCAGAAAGAACAATTCAAAATTCGGAAGATATGTTAAGGGCCTGCGGGTTGGACTTTGGGAAGAATTGGGTGAAACATCTTCCTTTGGCTGAATTTGCCTATAACAACAGTTATCAGGCCATTATTGGTATGGCTCCATACGAAGCCTTGTATGGAAGAAAATACAGGTCCTCCTTGTACTGGGATGAAGTCAGAGAAATGAAAACAACTGATCCGACCATATTGGCAGAATTAGAGGAAAAGATAACAAATATCCATTTGATTCGAGAAAGAATGTTAACTACTCAAAGCGGGCAGAAGAGTTACGCTGATAAGCGTAGATAGGATTTAGAATTTAAAATCAATGACTTGGTATTTCTGAAGTTTTCACCTCGAAAAGGGTTGGTTCAACACAGTAAAAGTGGAAAACTGAGTCCACGGTTTATTGGACCATTTGAGATTATGGACAATATTAGGAAGTTGGTCTATCAATTAAGTTTACCTTCGGAACTAGCGAATCTCCATGATGTATTCCAAGTGTCATCTTTAAGGAAGTACCACCCTGACCCCTCTCACATTCTGAACCCAGAACCGTTACAATTACTTGAAAGTTTGTCTTATGAAGAGAAGGTCATACGAATCCTAGCCGAGCAAGATCGAGAGTTAAGATAAAAAATGATACCGATGGTAAAAGTCCTTTGGAATCATCACGGACTCGAGGAAGCCACGTGGGAGCGAAAGGATTAGATGAAACGACAGTACCCTATGCTATTTGCGAGGTAGGTAAATTTTGGGGGCGAAATTCCTTTAAGGGGGAGAGGATGTAAGAACCCATACCTAAACCCCATTATATGGAATAAGAAATCGTTTATGTGCTTAGTGTCCTTATTAAGAATATGTGTTAATTAACTTACCAAACTAAGTGTTCGTTAAATTTTTTTTTTTAAATGATGATGAAAGATTTTTGTAGTTTGATTTTACTTAGGATTTAAGGACTTGTCTACTATTTAATAACACTTTGAGTTGGTCCAAGTCCTTAATCAATTTCAAGATTTTAGATGTTTAGGAATTCCTTTGTTGTAACCTGTGAAGTAGATTAATTAAAAGTTGGAACAAAGTAAACATAACAGAAACAACCTTGGAAATTTTAAATAAATTCAGCCATTTAATTATACAAACTACATTGGCCCTCACTAACCATGTAATTGCATGGTTATTCGGCTTGGTGTCGGATATACCTAACTAGAATGCTCATTCATAAATAAATAAATAAATATATATATATATATATATATATATATATATATATATATATATATATATATATATAATAATAATAATAATAGTTCATTTAAATGGTAGATTTAGATTTATTGACCTGAGATGCTATTCCACTTAATGGAATAAACATAGCTTGGGATTTATTTGTTCTCGTTAGTTCTAATCGGCCTAAGAAGTTTTAATAAATAAATTTAAATCACCTTGGCCATATAATTCTCACCCTATATTATTAGATTTAATTTATTAGCTTTGTTTAGTTAAGTAATAGAGATTATTGAATATCTTAGCCTAGGAATTTAATTGTACAACCTGCCGACTAGAGACAAAACCAAGTTGTCACTATAATTGCAATCAAGGAATTAGCTAGCTTTACCGTCAGATGAACTGAGAGCTTCACCTGCTAGATAAAGCCAAATACCAAGTTTGTTAAATGAGCAGCTAGCTTAATAAGAACAAACTTAACAATAATTATTGCCTAAGAGCATAGCTTTGCTCGTTCACCAAGTTGCTTGAGCTGCTGCGATTTTCTTTCTTATCTTCGTTAGCTACCACGTCCGCAAGCTCTTGGCATAAACACTTGAATAGTTTACACGACACCAAGAAGTTACGGACAACTATTGGTCGAAAGAACCATCATAACCACCTAGAACTAGACCAATAGTGCTGTCATTTTTAGATTTAAGATAAGAAGCTTAGTTTTATCCAAAATAACCACATGTAGTTTTGCATGTTAACAATTTCCTATAAGCAACACGCAGCAGCTTAAGTTAATGGCAAAGCTTTAGCGTCGAGCACGAAGGCGTAGAGACATCGAAGCTATTATATCTATTAATCATTACCTAAACTTAGGTCGTTAGTGTTGTCAAACAATGAACAAAACACACTATGAATTAGCTCCTCATCAGGTTATGCAAACAGCTCACGCGAATTATAGTTGTCCATGTCTGAGAGGTTGCATGGGAATTAACTTGTTAACAGTGTAGTGCGTATTAAGGCTATGATCTAGAGGTGATAATTAACCAACGAGCCAATCGGAAACAAGTGAAAAATGCCTATATAAGGACTGATAAGTAGTCGGCTTAATCACACAGCAAAGTATATCTTAGCTTTTAAACTTTTCCTGATCTTAAGCGCAATCCGTGAGCAACACCAAATCAGGTGTGGATTTCTTTTAAAGGGCATTCCAATTTTTCTTAGTTAAAATTATGAATTTGTATTATATGTGTAGACGTGCTGATTATTTTAAAAAGCACTATTAATCTCTTTAAGCATTTGTTATTCTTTTTGCCTTATATTCTATTAGGAGAGGTTTAAATAAACGAAGTTTGATCATGGGTTGACTTTTCTTTTAAAGTGCAAAGCTAAAAGACTATATACAAATATAATATGATAGATTACATATTTAAGAATATATTATGCATGCATATGTAGTCTATTGCAGCTTAAGTATTTAAATAATATATTTATGAACATATGTACATCAAATGTATAGTCTTCATCCTTTAACCACTAACAAATTCTCTTAACGTAAAGTATATATGAGGTTCACGTGGATAATTTTGGTAAAAATTAATAACAAGAAGCATCTAAGCCGATGAGTCTTTAGACTATTAAGTTGGCTGTGTACAAGAAATATTAGAGTTTTACTCCAAGTTAACGCATACTTACAGCTTGTCGGGTGGAAGCCTTAAATTTAAATACTTCCCCTAATAGAACTATGGAAATGAACCCACCAGGATCTACACTATGACATGAGTTATTTTAAGTAAGTTGAGGTCACCTTAATAGTTAACTAGATAGGAATTGAATTTATTCTCTACTAAAAGATTGGGGTAACCATTTGTCAATCCGATAAGGTACCCACGTTTAGAATAATTGTATCATATATCTATATCCCTTGTTACTTGTTAGGTTCTTAGCTTAATCAAGAAGGGACAACTCAGCTAAATGTATTTAGTAACAACTATGAATTAACCCTAATACCTACTTATCTATTATATAGATTCCTATCTACTTCCAACATGTTATCCGTTATTGTATTTACTATTTGTTAACAATTATTATTTTTTTTAGTGACAACAATGAGTTTACTTTTAATACCTACCTGAATGTATGCTCGAGAGACGACCTACTTTGTCGTACTCTCATGCTTGTACACGCTTGTATTACGTGATTACATATGCCTGCTTGTATGATACTTGGGGGGTTACAACCTCAGGCACGATAGCATTAGGACACCGGGCAGCATAGGGCTTGCCGGTGCTTCTGTGACTATCGTGGTCCTATTCCCTCTGTTGCTTGGGACCACTACCGCCCTTGGAGATATTTACTCGCTTGGGACTAGTACTGCCATCAGGGAGCTAGGCCGTAGGTTTACGGTACAATCCGCGGTACCCTCTTGGGAGAGATAAGAAGTTGTGTTCTGCTCCAACCGGCCATCTTTGGAAGAAAAATCTGATTATATCCTTTGCAACGTGATCTGTAACTGTTATTCTCTTCATGTTATACTTAAACTGCTTGCATCATATTTTCTAAAAAAATGAATTTTTTTCCAAAACCACCCCGGTGACTATTCCGCTCTGAGTTCTTTTGAGCTCACAACCTGTTCTTCCCCATCACAGGTGAAACTTGGTAGACTATAATCCCAGCTAGCAACGATTTGTCTTATATGTCTGTTGGGGAATATGGTTCACCTTATACCGAGGGGTGCTAATGTACTAGTTCATCGCCACTACCTCTTCGATGAGGATGCCGTGGATTTTGATGTGCCATACCACTTAGTCTACGATGTACTAGTTAATAATGTAATAATAGATATAGGTTTTAGCCCGTGTGTGACAGTGTATATTGTGTACTAAGCTAATGTTTTTGAGTAGGTATGTTGTACTCCCAGACTCATTTTGTCATTTGTAGGGTCTGGGCATCAGAAGTATGTAACCCTGGCTGTTTAACATAATTGTTTATAATATAGGTAACACCTTAATTTATGCATTACGCTACAATCATTGCTTGCTTAGAACCTCCGCCTGAGCCTAAGAAGGATCAGGTAATTGGGGTTGATACACCCTTTCTTATTCTACTTTTTTAATAACGTCAGAAAGGATTTTATAGTTGATTCCGCAAAATCACCAACGTCTGTTTACTTGTATGAGCAACGTCTTCACCCCGATCTCGATCCATATCCAGATCATCCATTCAGTTCATTCGGAAGCCCCGGTATCATCAATCCCGGTTCCAGGAACACTCACTCCATGGCACGTGCGTGGCACAGTGACAGATAGGATTGGTACCAGCCATCATAGAGGATGACCCTAACTTTCTTTACATATGAGCATTCGTGTGATCCCCTGATGCGCTATAAAGAAGTTTTAATGCAGCCCCTCGGGGTGAGAAGAGGAAGGAGCTCTTGTCTTGAATACAATATTTTCGAAGTTTCACTATATGTCAATTGCCACCATCCAACGTTAGTAACCCTAATGATTGGATAAATAGATGACACACGTTTAGAGTGTACTAGTAATGTTCTGACTGAGTAGTGTATTTCCTTCATCACTTAGGATTGTAACTAACCGATGGCAGAGAGTTTTAGAAGATTCTCGGGTACTAAGATCATTTCTATCAAAGGTGATCTTAATACTCACCGATGGTCTGAATAAGAAGATGTGTATTGTCGCCTACTTGTTTGCCAAACAAGGAAATCTATTTGGGTCGAAAGAGTGGATATTTACATCTTGCGCTTTATCTCATGACTGCCTATGGCGGCGTCAATCAACCTAATGGTTCTTTATATGTCCCTGTCTCTCTAACACGGTCAGGTTATCCTAGGATTATTCCTTCTTTTCACAAAAAGATGATCCTTCAAAAAGATGATCGTGCTGATGTATTATTGTGTCTTTATTATTCTTTCTTCAGTTTAGCCTAAATTAGAGTATTGGTTAAGCGTACAGATAAGAAGCTTTTTGAGCCAATCATCAGTCCGATTAAGGATATGGATAGGGTTCGTGGTCGTGTAAGTCAGGAGAAATGTGACTTAGTTAAGATCATAGACCATTATCTACCCTGGCTATCTACCATACCCCTTGAACTAGGGTTGGTGTGGTTGGCTATGACCTTCTGGGCCTGCGACTTCATGGGTAAGAGTGGGCTCCTTTGGTCAGACTATCCCATGCTTTGTTTGGAGAGGCATCACTGACGGTTCTTGCTCCGAATACAAAAGAAATGAGCGATTGTCTCTTAGCTCGGGTATTCTGTAAGTTCACTTTATTCATAAAGGCATAATTATTTCCTATCCGGCTGGAAAGTGGATGCTGAATTTCCGGTCTTAGTCTTCGATCCTTATGGTAAAAAAGATTTTAACTAGAAATTTCATAAGAGAACACAACTGGTAGCACAGGTTGGATCCTAGTGTAGATTCCTACTGTCCCTGTTGAATGATCAAGTAGCTTCGACTTTACCTTTTATCGAAATTTGGTTCATGTTCAGTATACCGTTGTTCTAGATCGATAAGAATGTGATAAGTTCATATTCTCCAGATTCGACTATAAACCAGGTAGTGAGGGTCCGAAGGAGAAAGCATAAGCTACCTCGTTAGTGCTCCCATCTTTCCCGCTGCCATCTTTGGTGGATGCTCCCATTTCACTTAAAGGCAGATAGGGCACTTAGCCAACCATTTAGATTGAATAAAGTAACTAAGCTAGTCACATCACCTCTCTTTCTTACCCTACTTCTTAGTAGTAGGCAACCTTTCTTTCTCGCCTTTCTTCCAGGCTTTTCCAGATAAAGGTCTAATAGAGTGGCGCTTTCTTATTACATTGACTTTCATTACCAACCTGTCGTTTTACAGCACGAAGTTACCTGATGTTCGCTACTACTAAGAAGGGCAGAGAGATGTTAACATTTTGCTATTAGTAAGCACTCCCATAGTTTTGACCTAATGAGCTTTCTTTACGTTGAGTTAACCGACGGGTTCGCCTAGATGCCTAGTAAAGAACGAGATGGTGGGAAAGAGTTGGAGATCATGAAAAGCATTTCCACATAAGGAGGCATTCTAAAAGCAAAGGAGATCATGAAAAGTATTTCCACATAAGGAGGCATTCTAAAAGCTTTGCTTTTAGAATGCCAACTACATGGGAACATATGTTTTACAGGTTGATTATCATTCTTGTTGCCCGTTCGATTTCGAGATGTTCCCAAGAAGAAAGAGCTCGCGAGAAAGCTCGTCAGTGAAAATTTGATTCTCGATTGTGAGGTTTAAAGATGCTCGACCGATAGGGAGAGGAATGAAGTTGGCTCGACAGAGGTATGAAGTAACTCGACTAGCAAGGAGAGGAAGGTAGACGCTCGACAGAGGAATGGACAAAGGGCTTGACCAAAATTTCCTAAGTAAGAAATAAAAAATCACTAATTGGAAGGAAAATGAGGGCTTTGATCCGTTGTGATTCGGTTTCTTGGTGTAGAGAGATCTCTGCCATAAAAGAGAGAGCTCCTAGGCTTTATTCTGTAGATAAAGAGCGACGTAATTCCCTATTCATCCAAAATAGTATTTTAGTATAGAATAGAGGCATTTTGGGACGACTACTACGACTACATGCCCCACTAGTTTAATAGGTGTAAGAAAGCTACCTTGACCATCTTCCGAAGTTCTAAATAATCTACTGACCAAAAGATGTAAAGGCGGACTGCTCTACATTCAGCCACACCATAGTGACCCCCTAAGAAGTTTTAATAAATAAATTTAAATCACCTTAGCCATTTAATTGTCACCCTCCATTATTAGATTTAATTTATTAGCTTTGTTTAGTTAAGTAATAGGGATTATAGAATATCTTAGCCTTGGAATTTAATTGTGCAGCCTGCCGACTAGAGGCAAAACCAAGTTGTCACTATAATTGCAATCAATGAATTAGCCAACTCCACTGTCAGATGAGCTGAGAGCTTCACCTGCTAGATAAAGCCAAATACCAAGTTTGTTAAATCAGCAGCTAGCTTAATAAGACCAAACTTAACAATAATTATTGCCTAAGAGCATAGCTTTGCTCATTCACCAAGCTGCTTGAGCTGCTGCAATTTTCTTTCTTATCTTCGTTAGCTACCACGTCCACAAACTCTTGGCTTAAACACTTGAATAGCTTACACGACACCAAGAAGTTACGGACAGCTATTGGTCAAAAGAACCATCATAACCACATAGCGCTAGACTAATAGTGCTATCATTTTTAGATTTAAGATAAGCAGCTTGGTTTTATAAAAAATAACCACATGTAGTTTTGCATGTTAGCAATTTCCTATAAGCAAAACACAGCAGCTTAAGTTAATGGCAAAGCTTTAGTGTCGAGCACGAAGGCGTAGAGACACCGAAGCTATTATGTCTATTAATCATTACCTAAACTTAGGTTGTTAGTGTTGTCAAACAGTGAACAAAACACACTATGAATCAGCTCCTTATCAGGTTATGCAAACAGCTCGCACGGACTATAGTTGTCCACGTCCGAGAGGTTGCATGAGAATTAGCTTGTTAACCGTGTAGCGCGTATTAAGGCTATGATCTAGAAGTGATAATTAACCAACGGGCCAATCGGAAACAAGCAAAAAATGCCTATATAAGGACTGGTAAGTAGTCGGGTTAATCACACAACAAAATATATATTAGCTTTTAAACTTTTCCTGATCTTAAGTGCAATCCGTGAGCAAAACCAAATCAGGTGAAGATTTCTTTTAAAGAGAATTCCAAATTTTCTTAGTTAAAATTATGAATTTGTATTATATGTGTAGACGTGCGGATTATTTTAAACATTATTAATCTCTTTACGCATTTGCTATTCTTTTTGCCTTATATTCTATTAGGAGAGGTTTAAATAAACAAAGTTTGATCATGGGTTGACTTTTCTTTTAAAGTGCAAAGCTGAAAGACTATATACAAATATAATATGATAGATTACAAATTTAAGAATATATTATGCATGCATATGTAGTGTATTGCAGCTTAAGTATTTAAATAATATATTTATGAACATATGTACATCAAATGTATAGTCTTCATCCCTTAACCACTAACAAATTCTCTTAACGTAAAGTATATATGAGGTTCACGTGGATAATTTTGGTAGAAATTAACAACAAGAAGCTTCTAAGCTGATGAGTCTTTAGACTATTAAGTTGGCTGTGTACAGGAAATATTAGAGGTTTACTCCAAGTTAACACATACTTACAGCTTGTCGGGTGGAAGCCTTAAATTTACATACTTGCCTTAATGGAACTATGGAAATGAACCCACCAGGAGCTACACTATGACATGAGTTATGTTAAGTAAGTTGAGGTCACCCTAACAGTTAACTAGATAGGACTTGATTATATTATTTTCTAAAAGATTGGGGTAACCATTTGTTAATCTGATAAGGTACCCACGTTTAGAAGATTTGTATAATATAACTATATCACTTGTTACTTGTTAGGTTCCTAGCTTAATCCAGAAGGGACAACTCAACTAAACGTATTTAGTAACAACTATGAATTAACCCTAATACCTACTTATCTGTTATATAGATTCCTATCTACTTCCAATATGTTATCCGTTATTGTATTTACTATTTGTTACCAATTATTATTTTTTTAGTGACAACATTGAGTTTACCTTTAATACCTACCTGAATGTATGCTCGAGAGACGACCTACTTTGTCGTACTCTCATGCTTGTACACGCTTGTATTATGTCATTATATGTGCGTGCTTGTATGCTACTTGGGGGGTTGCAACCTCAGGCACAATAGATTTCAGACACCGGGCGGCATAGGGCTTGTCGGAGCTCCCGTGACTATCGTTGTCCTATTCGCTCTCCTTCTTGGGACCATTACCGCCCTTGAAGATATTTACTCGCTTGGACTAGTATCGCCCACGGGGAGCTGGGTCATAGATTTCGGGTATAATCCGGGCTACCCTCCTGGGAGAGATAAGAAGTTGTGTTCTGCTCCAGCAGGCCATCTCTGGAAGAAAAATCAGATTATATCCTTTGCAACGTGATATCTAACTGTTATTCTCTTCATGTTATACTTAACACTACAAGAAAACAGCCTTGAGGCTACCAAAAATGGCGACGAAAAAAGTTTGGTAGCCATTTGCAATGAATGGCGACGAAAGGGCGACAAAATGAAATATTTCGTCACCGTTTGGTGGCTAAAATGTGCGAAAAAAATATGTTAATAGGAAAATTACAAATGGTCGCCATTTGGTAGCCAAACGGCGACGAAATAGCGACAAACAAAGATAATTTTTGATTAATTAGTTTTTGGTCGCCATTAGGTCGCCAAATGGCGACCACATGGCCACCGTTATTATTAATTTTTGTCCGTATCTTAATTACCAAAAATAAATTATAAAAAATAATTATAAAATAGAAAAAATATAAATATGGTATTCATTTGGTCGCTATTTAGCGACCAAATGGCGACCAAAAAAATAAAAATTTATAAAAGTAAAAATTATAAAAAAAATAATTTAGCCACCAAACGGCGACCAAAAGTAAAAGTTTGGTCACCTTTTGGCTGCCAATGGCTTCGAAGGGGCTACGAAATATTCATGTTCACGAAAATTTAAATTGATTTAGAACATAAGAATTAATTACAACAAATACATTACAAGTTTGTGTAAGATCTCTTTTGTTTTGATTGAAAATATATTATAAGATTTACTCAATGTTATAAAGTTGTATATATTTAATGACTATAATAAAAGATAATATTTAGCTTAGAAGATCTACTTAAAACAAAAGAATTGATTATATGAAATAAATTTTATTTTTTGCATGGTAGTTCGTAGCCTCGTAGTGGCTATTGGCCACCAAACGGTGACTAAAAGTAAAAGTTTGGTCACCCTTTAGTCGCCAATAGCCACCAAAGGGCTACGAAATATTCATGTTCAGGAAAATTTAAGTTGATTTAGAACATAAAATTAATAATAACAAATACATTACAAGTTTGTGTAAGATCTCTTTTGTTTTGATTGAAAATATATTATAAGATTTACTTAATGGTATAAAGTTGTATAGATTTAATGACTATAATAAAAAATAATATTTAGATTAGAAGATCTACTTAAAACAAAAGAATTGATTATGTGAAATAAATTTTATTTTTTGCATGGTAGTTCGTAGCCTCGTGGTGCCTATTGGCCACCAAACGGCGACCAAAAGTAAACGTTCGGTTGCCCTGTGGTCGCCAATAGCCACCAAGGGGCTACGAAATATTCATGTTCATGAAAATTTAAGTTGATTTAGAACATAAGAATTAATAATAACAAATACATTACAAGTTTGTGTAAGATCTCTTTTGTTTTGATTGAAAATATATTATAAGATTTACTCAATGGTATAAAGTTGTATAGATTTAATGACTAAAATAAAAGATAATATTTAGCTTAGAAGATCTACTTAAGGCAAAAGAATTGATTATATGAAATTAATTTTAATTTTTGCAAGGTAGTTCGTAGCCTCGTGGTGGCTATTGGCCACCAAACGGCGACCAAAAGTAAAAGTTTGGTCGCCCTTTGGTCGCCAATAGCCACCAAGGGGCTACTAAATATTCATGTTCATAAAAATTTAAGTTGATTTAGAACATAAGAATTAATAATAACAAATACATTATAAGTTTGTGTAAGATCTCTTTTGTTTTGATTGAAAATATATTATAAGATTTACTCAATGGTATAAAGTTGTATAGATTTAGTGCCTAAAATAAAAGATAATATTTAACTTAGAAGATCTACTTAAAACAAAAGAATTGATTATATGAAATAAATTTTATTTTTTGCAAGGTAGTTCGTAGCCTCGTGCTGGCTATTGGCCACCAAACGGCGACCAAAAGTAAAAGTTTGGTCGCCATTTGGTCGCCAATAGCCAACAAGGGGCTACGAAATATTCATGCTCATGAAAATTTAAGTTGATTTAGAATATAAGAATTAATAATAACAAATACATTACAAGTTTGTGTAAGATCTCTATTGTTTTGATTGAAAATATATTATGTAACGCCCCGATCCCTCACGAGACCGGAGGCTCTAATAAACATGCTGTTCTCATCTCAGTATCAAACCAGGTCACAAAATTTTAGGGAAAAAACGGACAGAGTTTCCCCTGTACTATGGACATTCTGAAAACCTGTAAATTCTCAAATAAGGTAACTACAAGGTAAACAAACTTTTCATGGCTAAATATTTAAAGATTCACGGCCATCCGAGCCTTGAAGCAAACAACAATTCCAAAACCACACAAGCATGCAAGTAACTTGTTTATAATATAGTCTAATAACCATGCCATTCTGGGATAACATTAAAACATACTTAGAGATAAAACATTCTACACTAAGCCATTCACTCCCAAGCATGCAAAGCAACTAGAAATAGAAATATAAGTTATTACAAGCCATAGAATTACCACTGCTACTACATTATTAGACTTCCAGTTTACATATTACTCAAATACATACATGAGCTTTAAGGCCCCAAAATAGATTATACATAGGACAACAAATTCTTCACATAGCAACCAGAAAGCACATCCACCTCAGACAAATATCACACAGCAGCTAAGGCAACTCCACCAACTGTGCCACCTGAAACATGTTAGCGAGGTATGAGCAACCACTGTTGCCCAGTGAGGGATATAGTCCCGGGGCGTGCAATGCAACAGATAATACAGTTATACAACAATATCACTTAGACAATTTAAGAAGCAATGATAACATAAGTAACCACACATTTAAAAGGATACATTTCACACAATCCCCTATACACCAATCTTCACTGGTCTTCATTCACGATCCACGAACCACGAGCACGATCACGATAAGCCGGCATAACCCCAAACACTCCAGTGGGTGTACTCCGGATGTACCCCGATAATCCTACGACCCAACATCCCCTGGCAATCTCCGGACCAGGCGAATGAGGGACTAGGGTACGGAGTTTGAATATCCACCGGCAAGCCCTCTGCCGCCCAGCCGATATTCAACACATCCGCCCCTGACACTATGGTTGCGCAACCACGATGCAATGCACTTAACGATGGCAAGTTAATAGCAATAATATAAGCATTAACACATATGAGGATCAACAAAGTAGGTTGACCTCGAGGCAATTAGCATAGAAGCAATTATAGAAGCTAATAAGCAGTTTACAAAGGAACATATACAAAATAAGCATAGAATCATACCAAAAGCTCCTAATCGACTTGAAACCACATATAAACACTTACGGAGTCATGCCATGGGTTTAGAAGTGTGAGTCAACCGAAATTGCACCTAAACCCCTTTGTTTTTCAAACTATTTCTCTTCCAAACCAAGGTTAATGATTCCATTTTCAAAGGAAACTCTCCCAACCTTCTAACTAACCCTCAAGGTACCCTCTCAACCCTCTAACTCATTCAAATGGCTGCGATTACCCCGAAAGCCCCAAATTCCCTCTTATGGCTTTAAACTACACATACAATGTCCGGGCTTCAAACAAAGGATATCAAGGCTTCTATAGCACCTAGGTAGCCTAAGGATACTAGAATTGAAGCCCGAATTCACCCGGATTCGCATTAACCCCGAAAGCCCCAAATTAAAGTCGATTATTTTACATTTTTAGCGATTTAAGGACAATGCAAGTGCACGGGGCTATTAGATTACCTTCACTAGCACCTAAGGCATCTATTAGAAGCCTTTAATCAAGCTAATTCGAGTAATTACGCAAAACCCTAGAAAAACGTCACTATTCACCCTAAAAATCAAACTAACGATTCTAACCGTTTAAATTGCGAAACGATGGCTCAAATATGTTCTCTAGCACTCATATACAAGGTATAATAGCATAGATAATCAATACAATAGCATTTGAACACATTTTCAACAAATCAAGAAAATAGCAACTATTTTAAAATGCGAAAATAAGCCGTGAAATCCCTCACCAATGCGCGTAGGAGCTCCTAGGAGGCTAGTAGACACCCTAAACCACTTGTACCTAGCTTGGCTTGGCTTGGAATGAGGATTTGTTAAGCAAAAAAACTCTATTTCTTCTCTAATGCAATTCTCGGATTTGCTACAGTGTTTTCAGCATGCTCTTTTTTTTTTTGTTTTTGTTTTGCTAAGTTATGAGCTAATGTGTGTGTTGTGTGAGTTATATATTAAATAGGGCTAAGTTTCTTGCTTAAATGGTTCACTAAATGCGCTTAGTTAGCTTAAAACGACCCTAGATAGCAAAATGAATGCTAGCTAATTCATTCCCTAAGTTATGTTACGTACACTATTCATTCAACTACAAAAATTATTTTCTAAACGAGTTCTCCTATCGCCTCTAGCTCAATTGCACATTTTTCCCACTACTTTAACAATTAATATGATTTAATAAAAATACTAATTAACTAATAGAATGCAGTTTAAAAACGGAGTGAATAGTAATTTAAGAAGACAATTAATAAGGCATAGAAAGAGGTGCGCAAGTAAAGGATGCAACAGTAATTGAATGCATGGCTAAATCTCGGACGTCACATCCTCTCCCCCTCAAACTAATTGCGTCCACGCAATTCTTCTTCACAAGAGAACATCTGCATCAACTGAAAACAAACTCTGATTATTCGTCATCAGTTGCTAAGCAAGAATACCATATACGAATTCTCGTGGAAGCTCATTAAGAAATCACAGTAGTATTGTCTGCGAACCTCACTTAATAAGGCCAAATAAAGGCTCCAATAGAGACGCTACTTCGAAATCCAAATAAGAATCCTGCTGGTACGAATACCATAGAAGAATAGAATCCAAACTAAGAGCGGAGAGAAAATACCAATAAAAGTTCCGAGCAGGAGTATTGTAAATAATACCAGATAATAAGGCTAAAAAGAATCCCATATACTAATTCTTCTGAGAGATGCCGACAAAAGAATACCAAATGAATAGCTGATAAGAAAATACCAAGAATATACTCCAGAGAACTGTCATATAGAAACCCCAAAAGAAGCTACTCATTTATGACCGCTAAGCACTGAAGAAGGCCTTAGAAGAATCCCAATAACTGAGCTCCAACTATATTCCCAAATAAAGGCTGATTAATTGCCTCTCATTTCTGCTAATCAACATAATTTGGAAGGCCTGCCACTAATCACCTCTCTTCAAGGGAGGAAGGAGTTTTTCTTACCATTCGACGGCTATGTATGCATGCCAAACAATTGCATATGTATAATCATTCTTTAAACTATTATGCAAACATGTTAATGAAAGAGTTTGTGAAACAGTGTAATCATCAAAGTCATTCAAGCACGATAATCAAGTCAAGCATAACACAACTCAATCAAAGACATTCAAATACACACATTACAAGCAACAGTTCAAGCATTTAATAATTCACAAAGTCAATTTGATGCATAACTAGCCACTCTGCTTCACCTTGCACACATTTAGCACGTAACACATAATTATATCACATAGGTGCACACATTCAATACCAGACACACAATCAAACATGCAGGCATACACTTTTAAGACACACACTTAATCAAGCACACACGCAAGGGTTACTACCCGACAGGCCGAGGACCCTGTCCCGGCTTAGAGCTAACTAAGCTCTGATACCACCTGTAACGCCCCGATCCCTCACGAGACCGGAGGCTCTAATAACCATGCTATTCTCAACCCAATACCAAACCCGGTCACAAAATTTTAGGGGGAAAACGGACAGAGTTTCCCCTGTACTATGGACATTCTGAAAACCTGTAAATTCTCAAATAAGGTAACTACAAGGTAAACAAACTTTTCATGGCTAAATATTTAAAGATTCACGGCCATCCGAGCCTTGAAGCAAACAACAGTTCCAAAACCACACAAGCATGCAAGTAACTTGTTTATAATATAGTCTAATAACCATGCCATTCTAGGATAATATTAAAACATACTTAGAGATAAAACATTCTACACTAAGCCATTCACTCCCAAGCATGCAAAGCAACTAGAAATAGAAATATAAGTTATTACAAGCCATAGAATTACCACTGCTACTACATTATCAGACTTCCAGGTTACATATTACTCAAATACATACATGAGCTTTAAGGCCCCAAAATAGATTATACATAGGACAACAAATTCTTCACATAGCAACCAGAAAGCACATCCACCTCAGACAAATATCACACAGCAGCTAAGGCAACTCCACCAACTGTGCCACCTGAAACATGTTAGCGAGGTATGAGCAACCACTGTTGCCCAGTGAGGGATATAGTCCCGGGGCGTGCAATGCAACAGATAATACAGTTATACAACAATATCACTTAGACAATTTAAGAAGCAATGATAACATAAGTAACCACACATTTAAAAGGATACATTTCACACAATCCCCTATACACCAATCTTCACTGGTCTTCATTCACGATCCACGAACCACGAGCACGATCACGATAAGCCGGCATAACCCCAAACACTCTAGTGGGTGTACTCCGGATGTACCCCGATAATCCTACGACCCAACATCCCCTGGAAATCTCCGGACCAGGCGAATGAGGGACTAGGGTACGGAGTTTGAATATCCACCGGCAAGCCCTCTGCCGCCCAGCCGATATTCAACACATCCGCCCCTGACACTATGGTTGCGCAACCACGATGCAATGCACTTAACGATGGCAAGTTAATAGCAATAATATAAGCATTAACACATATGAGGATCAACAAAGTAGGTTGACCTCGAGGCAATTAGCATAGAAGCAATTATAGAAGCTAATAAGCAGTTTACAAAGGAACATATACAAAATAAGCATAGAATCATACCAAAAGCTCCAAATCGACTTGAAACCACATATAAACACTTAAGGAGTCATGCCATGGGTTTAGAAGTGTGAGTCAACCGAAATTGCACCTAAACCCCTTTGTTTTTCAAACTATTTCTCTTCCAAACCAAGGTTAATGATTCCATTTTCAAAGGAAACTCTCCCAACCTTCTAACTAACCCTCAAGGTACCCTCTCAACCCTCTAACTCATTCAAATGGCTGCGATTACCCCGAAAGCCCCAAATTCCCTCTTATGGCTTTAAACTACACATACAATGTCCGGGCTTCAAACAAAGGATATCAAGGCTTCTATAGCACCTAGGTAGCCTAACGATACTAGAATTGAAGCCCGAATTCACCCGGATTCGCATTAACCCCGAAAGCCCCAAATTAAAGTCGACTATTTTACATTTTTAGCGATTTAAGGACAATGCAAGTGCACGGGGCTATTAGATTACCTTCACTAGCACCTAAGGCATCTATTAGAAGCCTTTAATCAAGCTAATTCGAGTAATTACAAAAAACCCTAGAAACACTCCACTATTCACCCTAAAAACAAAACTAACGATTCTAACCGTTTAAATTGCGAAACGATGGCTCAAATGTGTTCTCTAGCACTCATATACAGGGTATAATAACATAGATAATCAATACAATAGCATTTGAACACATTTTCAACAAATCAAGAAAATAGCAACTATTTTAAAATGCGAAAATAAGCTATGAAATCCCTCACCAATGCGCGTAGGAGCTCCTAGGAGGCTAGTAGACACCCTAAACCACTTGTACCTAGCTTGTCTTGGCTTGGAATGAGGATTTTTGAGCAAAAAAACTCTATTTCTTCTCCAATGCAATTCTCGGATTTGCTACAGTGTTTTCAGCATGCTCTCTTTTTTTTTTTCTTTTTGTTTTGCTAAGTTATGAGCTAATGTGTGTGTTGTGTGAGTTATATATTAAATGGGGCTAAGTTTCTTGCTTAAATGGTTCACTAAATGCGCTTAGTTAGCTTAAAACGAGCCTAGATAGTAAAATGAATGCTAGCTAATTCATTCCCTAAGTTATGTTACGTACACTATTCATTCAACTACAAAAATTATTTTCTAAACGAGTTCTCCTATCGCCTCTAGCTCAATTGCACATTTTTCCCACTACTTTAACAATTAATATGATTTAATAAAAATACTAATTAACTAATAGAATGCAGTTTAAAAACGGAGTGAATAGTAATTTAAGAAGACAATTAATAAGGCATAGAAAGAGGTGCGCATATAAAGGATGCAACAGTAATTGAATGCATGGCTAAATCTCGGACGTCACATCCTCTCCCCCTCAAACTAATTGCGTCCACGCAATTCTTCTTCACAAGAGAACATCTGCATCAACTGAAAACAAACTCTGATTATTCGTCATCAGTTGATAAGCAAGAATACCATATACGAATTCTCGTGGAAGCTCATTAAGAAATCCCAGTAGTATTGTCTGCGAACCTCACTTAATAAGGCCAAATAAAGGCTCCAATAGAGACGCTACTTCGAAATCCAAATAAGAATCCCGCTGGTACGAATACCATAGAAGAATAGAATCCCAACTAAGAGCGGAGAGAAAATACCAATAAAAGTTCCGAGCAGGAGTATTGTAAATAATACCAGATAATAAGGCTAAAAAGAATCCCATATACCAATTCTTCTGAGAGATGCCGACAAAAGAATACCAAATGAATAGCTGATAAGAAAATACCAAGAATATACTCCAGAGAACTGTCATATAGAAACCCCAAAAGAAGCTACTCATTTATGACCGCTAAGCACTGAAGAAGGCCTTAGAAGAATCCCAATAACTGAGCTCCAACTATATCCACCAATTCCCAAATAAAGGCTGATTAATTGCCTCTCATTTCTGCTAATCAACATAATTTGGAAGGCCTGCCACTAATCACCTCTCTTCAAAGGAGGAAGGAGTTTTTCTTACCATTCGACGGCTATGTATGCATGCCAAACAATTGCATATGTATAATCATTCTTTAAACTATTATGCAAACATGTTAATGAAAGAGTTTGTGAAACAGTGTAATCATCAAAGTCATTCAAGCACGATAATCAAGTCAAGCATAACACAACTCAATCAAAGACATTCAAATACACACATTACAAGCAACAGTTCAAGCATTTAATAATTCACAAAGTCAATTTGATGCATAACTAGCCACTCTGCTTCACCCTGCACACATTTAGCACGTAACACATAATTATATCACATAGGTGCACACATTCAATACCAGACACACAATCAAACATGCAGGCATACACTTTTAAGACACACACTTAATCAAGCACACACGCAAGGGTTACTACCCGACAGGCCGAGGACCCTGTCCCGGCTTAGAGCTAACTAAGCTCTGATACCACCTGTAACGCCCCGATCCCTCACGAGACCGGAGGCTCTAATAACCATGCTATTCTCAACCCAATACCAAACCCGGTCACAAAATTTTAGGGGAAAAACGGACAGAGTTTCCCCTGTACTATGGACATTCTGAAAACCTGTAAATTCTCAAATAAGGTAACTACAAGGTAAACAAACTTTTCATGGCTAAATATTTAAAGATTCACGGCCATCCGAGCCTTGAAGCAAACAACAGTTCCAAAACCACACAAGCATGCAAGTAACTTGTTTATAATATAGTCTAATAACCATGCCATTCTAGGATAATATTAAAACATACTTAGAGATAAAACATTCTACACTAAGCCATTCACTCCCAAGCATGCAAAGCAACTAGAAATAGAAATATAAGTTATTACAAGCCATAGAATTACCACTGCTACTACATTATCAGACTTCCAGGTTACATATTACTCAAATACATACATGAGCTTTAAGGCCCCAAAATAGATTATACATAGGACAACAAATTCTTCACATAGCAACCAGAAAGCACATCCACCTCAGACAAATATCACACAGCAGCTAAGGCAACTCCACCAACTGTGCCACCTGAAACATGTTAGCGAGGTATGAGCAACCACTGTTGCCCAGTGAGGGATATAGTCCCGGGGCGTGCAATGCAACAGATAATACAGTTATACAACAATATCACTTAGACAATTTAAGAAGCAATGATAACATAAGTAACCACACATTTAAAAGGATACATTTCACACAATCCCCTATACACCAATCTTCACTGGTCTTCATTCACGATCCACGAACCACGAGCACGATCACGATAAGCCGGCATAACCCCAAACACTCTAGTGGGTGTACTCCGGATGTACCCCGATAATCCTACGACCCAACATCCCCTGGAAATCTCCGGACCAGGCGAATGAGGGACTAGGGTACGGAGTTTGAATATCCACCGGCAAGCCCTCTGCCGCCCAGCCGATATTCAACACATCCGCCCCTGACACTATGGTTGCGCAACCACGATGCAATGCACTTAACGATGGCAAGTTAATAGCAATAATATAAGCATTAACACATATGAGGATCAACAAAGTAGGTTGACCTCGAGGCAATTAGCATAGAAGCAATTATAGAAGCTAATAAGCAGTTTACAAAGGAACATATACAAAATAAGCATAGAATCATACCAAAAGCTCCAAATCGACTTGAAACCACATATAAACACTTAAGGAGTCATGCCATGGGTTTAGAAGTGTGAGTCAACCGAAATTGCACCTAAACCCCTTTGTTTTTCAAACTATTTCTCTTCCAAACCAAGGTTAATGATTCCATTTTCAAAGGAAACTCTCCCAACCTTCTAACTAACCCTCAAGGTACCCTCTCAACCCTCTAACTCATTCAAATGGCTGCGATTACCCCGAAAGCCCCAAATTCCCTCTTATGGCTTTAAACTACACATACAATGTCCGGGCTTCAAACAAAGGATATCAAGGCTTCTATAGCACCTAGGTCGCCTAACGTTACTAGAATTGAAGCCCGAATTCACCCGGATTCGCATTAACCCCGAAAGCCCCAAATTAAAGTCGACTATTTTACATTTTTAGCGATTTAAGGACAATGCAAGTGCACGGGGCTATTAGATTACCTTCACTAGCACCTAAGGCATCTATTAGAAGCCTTTAATCAAGCTAATTCGAGCAATTACACAAAACCCTAGAAAAACGTCACTATTCACCCTAAAAATCAAACTAACGATTCTAACCGTTTAAATTGCGAAACGATGGCTCAAATGTGTTCTCTAGCACTCATATACAGGGTATAATAACATAGATAATCAATACAATAGCATTTGAACACATTTTCAACAAATCAAGAAAATAGCAACTATTTTAAAATGCGAAAATAAGCTATGAAATCCCTCACCAATGCGCGTAGGAGCTCCTAGGAGGCTAGTAGACACCCTAAACCACTTACACCTAGCTTGTCTTGGCTTGGAATGAGGATTTGTTGAGCAAAAAAAAACTCTATTTCTTCTCCTATGCAATTCTCGGATTTGCTACAGTGTTTTCAGCATGCTCTCTTTTTTTTTTTCTTTTTGTTTTGCTAAGTTATGAGCTAATGTGTGTGTTGTGTGAGTTATATATTAAATGGGGCTAAGTTTCTTGCTTAAATGGTTCACTAAATGCGCTTAGTTAGCTTAAAACGAGCCTAGATAGTAAAATGAATGCTAGCTAATTCATTCCCTAAGTTATGTTACGTACACTATTCATTCAACTACACAAATTATTTTCTAAACGAGCTCTCCTATCGCCTCTAGCTCAATTGCACATTTTTCCCACTACTTTAACAATTAATATGATTTAATAAAAATACTAATTAACTAATAGAATGCAGTTTAAAAACGGAGTGAATAGTAATTTAAGAAGACAATTAATAAGGCATAGAAAGAGGTGCGCAAGTAAAGGATGCAACAGTAATTGAATGCATGGCTAAATCTCGCACGTCACATCCTCTCCCCCTCAAACTAATTGCGTCCACGCAATTCTTCTTCACAAGAGAACATCTGCATCAACTGAAAACAAACTCTGATTATTCGTCATCAGTTGATAAGCAAGAATACCATATACGAATTCTCGTGGAAGCTCATTAAGAAATCCCAGTAGTATTGTCTGCGAACCTCACTTAATAAGGCCAAATAAAGGCTCCAATAGAGACGCTACTTCGAAATCCAAATAAGAATCCCGCTGGTACGAATACCATAGAAGAATAGAATCCCAACTAAGAGCGGAGAGAAAATACCAATAAAAGTTCCGAGCAGGAGTATTGTAAATAATACCAGATAATAAGGCTAAAAAGAATCCCATATACCAATTCTTCTGAGAGATGCCGACAAAAGAATACCAAATGAATAGCTGATAAGAAAATACCAAGAATATACTCCAGAGAACTGTCATATAGAAACCCCAAAAGAAGCTACTCATTTATGACCGCTAAGCACTGAAGAATGCCTTAGAAGAATCCCAATAACTGAGCTCCAACTATATCCACCAATTCCCAAATAAAGGCTGATTAATTGCCTCTCATTTCTGCTAATCAACATAATTTGGAAGGCCTGCCACTAATCACCTCTCTTCAAAGGAGGAAGGAGTTTTTCTTACCATTCGACGGCTATGTATGCATGCCAAACAATTGCATATGTATAATCATTCTCTAAACTATTACGCAAACATGTTAATGAAAGAGTTTGTGAAACAGTGTAATCATCAAAGTCATTCAAGCACGATAATCAAGTCAAGCATAACACAACTCAATCAAAGACATTCAAATACACACATTACAAGCAACAGTTCAAGCATTTAATAATTCACAAAGTCAATTTGATGCATAACTAGCCACTCTGCTTCACCTTGCACACATTTAGCACGTAACACATAATTATATCACATAGGTGCACACATTCAATACCAGACACACAATCAAACATGCAGGCATACACTTTTAAGACACACACTTAATCAAGCACACACGCAAGGGTTACTACCCGACAGGCCGAGGACCCTGTCCCGGCTTAGAGCTAACTAAGCTCTGATACCACCTGTAACGCCCCGATCCCTCACGAGACCGGAGGCTCTAATAACCATGCTATTCTCAACCCAATACCAAACCCGGTCACAAAATTTTAGGGGAAAAACGGACAGAGTTTCCCCTGTACTATGGACATTCTGAAAACCTGTAAATTCTCAAATAAGGTAACTACAAGGTAAACAAACTTTTCATGGCTAAATATTTAAAGATTCACGGCCATCCGAGCCTTGAAGCAAACAACAGTTCCAAAACCACACAAGCATGCAAGTAACTTGTTTATAATATAGTCTAATAACCATGCCATTCTAGGATAATATTAAAACATACTTAGAGATAAAACATTCTACACTAAGCCATTCACTCCCAAGCATGCAAAGCAACTAGAAATAGAAATATAAGTTATTACAAGCCATAGAATTACCACTGCTACTACATTATCAGACTTCCAGGTTACATATTACTCAAATACATACATGAGCTTTAAGGCCCCAAAATAGATTATACATAGGACAACAAATTCTTCACATAGCAACCAGAAAGCACATCCACCTCAGACAAATATCACACAGCAGCTAAGGCAACTCCACCAACTGTGCCACCTGAAACATGTTAGCGAGGTATGAGCAACCACTGTTGCCCAGTGAGGGATATAGTCCCGGGGCGTGCAATGCAACAGATAATACAGTTATACAACAATATCACTTAGACAATTTAAGAAGCAATGATAACATAAGTAACCACACATTTAAAAGGATACATTTCACACAATCCCCTATACACCAATCTTCACTGGTCTTCATTCACGATCCACGAACCACGAGCACGATCACGATAAGCCGGCATAACCCCAAACACTCTAGTGGGTGTACTCCGGATGTACCCCGATAATCCTACGACCCAACATCCCCTGGAAATCTCCGGACCAGGCGAATGAGGGACTAGGGTACGGAGTTTGAATATCCACCGGCAAGCCCTCTGCCGCCCAGCCGATATTCAACACATCCGCCCCTGACACTATGGTTGCGCAACCACGATGCAATGCACTTAACGATGGCAAGTTAATAGCAATAATATAAGCATTAACACATATGAGGATCAACAAAGTAGGTTGACCTCGAGGCAATTAGCATAGAAGCAATTATAGAAGCTAATAAGCAGTTTACAAAGGAACATATACAAAATAAGCATAGAATCATACCAAAAGCTCCAAATCGACTTGAAACCACATATAAACACTTAAGGAGTCATGCCATGGGTTTAGAAGTGTGAGTCAACCGAAATTGCACCTAAACCCCTTTGTTTTTCAAACTATTTCTCTTCCAAACCAAGGTTAATGATTCCATTTTCAAAGGAAACTCTCCCAACCTTCTAACTAACCCTCAAGGTACCCTCTCAACCCTCTAACTCATTCAAATGGCTGCGATTACCCCGAAAGCCCCAAATTCCCTCTTATGGCTTTAAACTACACATACAATGTCTGGGCTTCAAACAAAGGATATCAAGGCTTCTATAGCACCTAGGTAGCCTAAGGATACTAGAATTGAAGCCCGAATTCACCCGGATTCGCATTAACCCCGAAAGCCCCAAATTAAAGTCGACTATTTTACATTTTTAGCGATTTAAGGACAATGCAAGTGCACGGGGCTATTAGATTACCTTCACTAGCACCTAAGGCATCTATTAGAAGCCTTTAATCAAGCTAATTCGAGCAATTACACAAAACCCTAGAAAAACGTCACTATTCACCCTAAAAATCAAACTAACGATTCTAACCGTTTAAATTGCGAAACGATGGCTCAAATGTGTTCTCTAGCACTCATATACAGGGTATAATAACATAGATAATCAATACAATAGCATTTGAACACATTTTCAACAAATCAAGAAAATAGCAACTATTTTAAAATGCGAAAATAAGCTATGAAATCCCTCACCAATGCGCGTAGGAGCTCCTAGGAGGCTAGTA
Source organism: Ehretia macrophylla (assembly GCA_037974665.1). NCBI lineage: Eukaryota > Viridiplantae > Streptophyta > Magnoliopsida > Boraginales > Ehretiaceae > Ehretia > Ehretia macrophylla. The sequence goes on from CM075765.1 coordinate 56,877,539, forward strand.
GACACCCTAAACCACTTGTACCTAGCTTGGCTTGGCTTGGAATGAGGATTTTTGAGCAAAAAAACTCTATTTCTTCTCCAATGCAATTCTCGGATTTGCTACAGTGTTTTCAGCATGCTCTCTTTTTTTTTTTCTTTTTGTTTTGCTAAGTTATGAGCTAATGTGTGTGTTGTGTGAGTTATATATTAAATGGGGCTAAGTTTCTTGCTTAAATGGTTCACTAAATGCGCTTAGTTAGCTTAAAACGAGCCTAGATAGTAAAATGAATGCTAGCTAATTCATTCCCTAAGTTATGTTACGTACACTATTCATTCAACTACACAAATTATTTTCTAAACGAGTTCTCCTATCGCCTCTAGCTCAATTGCACATTTTTCCCACTACTTTAACAATTAATATGATTTAATAAAAATACTAATTAACTAATAGAATGCAGTTTAAAAACGGAGTGAATAGTAATTTAAGAAGACAATTAATAAGGCATAGAAAGAGGTGCGCAAATAAAGGATGCAACAGTAATTGAATGCATGGCTAAATCTCGGACGTCACATCCTCTCCCCCTCAAACTAATTGCGTCCACGCAATTCTTCTTCACAAGAGAACATCTGCATCAACTGAAAACAAACTCTGATTATTCGTTATCAGTTGATAAGCAAGAATACCATATACCAATTCTCCTGGAAGCTCATTAAGAAATCCCAGTAGTATTGTCTGCGAACCTCACTTAATAAGGCCAAATAAAGGCTCCAATAGAGACGCTACTTCGAAATCCAAATAAGAATCCCGCTGGTACGAATACCATAGAAGAATAGAATCCCAACTAAGAGCGGAGAGAAAATACCAATAAAAGTTCCGAGCAGGAGTATTGTAAATAATACCAGATAATAAGGCTAAAAAGAATCCCATATACCAATTCTTCTGAGAGATGCCGACAAAAGAATACCAAATGAATAGCTGATAAGAAAATACCAAGAATATACTCCAGAGAACTGTCATATAGAAACCCCAAAAGAAGCTACTCATTTATGACCGCTAAGCACTGAAGAAGGCCTTAGAAGAATCCCAATAACTGAGCTCCAACTATATCCACCAATTCCCAAATAAAGGCTGATTAATTGCCTCTCATTTCTGCTAATCAACATAATTTGGAAGGCCTGCCACTAATCACCTCTCTTCAAAGGAGGAAGGAGTTTTTCTTACCATTCGACGGCTATGTATGCATGCCAAACAATTGCATATGTATAATCATTCTTTAAACTATTATGCAAACATGTTAATGAAAGAGTTTGTGAAACAGTGTAATCATCAAAGTCATTCAAGCACGATAATCAAGTCAAGCATAACACAACTCAATCAAAGACATTCAAATACACACATTACAAGCAACAGTTCAAGCATTTAATAATTCACAAAGTCAATTTGATGCATAACTAGCCACTTTGCTTCACCTTGCACACATTTAGCACGTAACACATAATTATATCACATAGGTGCACACATTCAATACCAGACACACAATCAAACATGCAGGCATACACTTTTAAGACACACACTTAATCAAGCACACACGCAAGGGTTACTACCCGACAGGCCGAGGACCCTGTCCCGGCTTAGAGCTAACTAAGCTCTGATACCACCTGTAACGCCCCGATCCCTCACGAGACCGGAGGCTCTAATAACCATGCTATTTTCAACCCAATACCAAACCCGGTCACAAAATTTTAGGGGAAAAACGGACAGAGTTTCCCCTGTACTATGGACATTCTGAAAACCTGTAAATTCTCAAATAAGGTAACTACAAGGTAAACAAACTTTTCATGGCTAAATATTTAAAGATTCACGGCCATCCGAGCCTTGAAGCAAACAACAGTTCCAAAACCACACAAGCATGCAAGTAACTTGTTTATAATATAGTCTAATAACCATGCCATTCTAGGATAATATTAAAACATACTTAGAGATAAAACATTCTACACTAAGCCATTCACTCCCAAGCATGCAAAGCAACTAGAAATAGAAATATAAGTTATTACAAGCCATAGAATTACCACTGCTACTACATTATCAGACTTCCAGGTTACATATTACTCAAATACATACATGAGCTTTAAGGCCCCAAAATAGATTATACATAGGACAACAAATTCTTCACATAGCAACCAGAAAGCACATCCACCTCAGACAAATATCACACAGCAGCTAAGGCAACTCCACCAACTGTGCCACCTGAAACATGTTAGCGAGGTATGAGCAACCACTGTTGCCCAGTGAGGGATATAGTCTCGGGGCGTGCAATGCAACAGATAATACAGTTATACAACAATATCACTTAGACAATTTAAGAAGCAATGATAACATAAGTAACCACACATTTCAAAGGATACACTTCACTCAACCCCCTATTCACCAATCTTCCCTGGTCTTCATTCACGACCCACGAACCACGAGCACGATCACGATAAGCCGGCATAACCCCAAACACTCCAGTGGGTGTACTCCGGATGTACCCCGATAATCCTATGACCCAACATCCCCTGGCAATCTCCGGACCAGGCGAATGAGGGACTAGGGTACGGAGTTTGAATATCCACCGGCAAGCCCTCTGCCGCCCAGCCGATATTCAACACATCCGCCCCTGACACTATGGTTGCGCAACCACGATGCAATGCACTTAACGATGGCAAGTAAATAGCAATAATATAAGCATTAACACATATGAGGATCAACAAAGTAGGTTGACCTCGAGGCAATTAGCATAGAAGCAATTATAGAAGCTAATACGCAGTTTACAAAGGAACATATACAAAATAAGCATAGAATCATACCAAAAGCTCCAAATCGACTTGAAACCACATATAAACACTTAAGGAGTCATGCCATGGGTTTAGAAGTGTGAGTCAACCGAAATTGCACCTAAACCCCTTTGTTTTTCAAACTATTTCTCTTCTAAACCAAGGTTAATGATTCCATTTTCAAAGGAAACTCTCTCAACCTTCTAACTAACCCTCAAGGTACCCTCTCAACCCTCTAACTCATTCACATGGCTGCGATTACCCCGAAAGCCCCAAATTCCCTCTTTTGGCTTTAAACTACACATACAATGTCCGGGCTTCAAACAAAGGATATCAAGGCTTCCATAACACCTACGTAGCCTAAGGATACTAGAATTGAAGCCCGAATTCACCCGGATTCGCATTAACCCCGAAAGCCCCAAATTAAAGTCGACTATTTTACATTTTTAGCGATTTAAGGACAATGCAAGTGCACGGGGCTATTAGATTACCTTCACTAGCACCTAAGGCATCTATTAGAAGCCTTTAATCAAGCTAATTCGAGTAATTACGCAAAACCCTAGAAAAACGTCACTATTCACCCTAAAAATCAAACTAACGATTCTAACCGTTTAAATTGCGAAACGATGGCTCAAATATGTTCTTTAGCACTCATATACAAGGTATAATAGCATAGATAATCAATACAATAGCATTTGAACACATTTTCAACAAATCAAGAAAATAGCAACTATTTTAAAATGCGAAAATAAGCCGTGAAATCCCTCACCAATGCGCGTAGGAGCTCCTAGGAGGCTAGTAGACACCCTAAACCACTTGTACCTAGCTTGGCTTGGCTTGGAATGAGGATTTGTTAAGCAAAAAAACTCTATTTCTTCTCTAATGCAATTCTCGGATTTGCTACAGTGTTTTCAGCATGCTCTCTTTTTTTTTGTTTTTGTTTTGCTAAGTTATGAGCTAATGTGTGTGTTGTGTGAGTTATATATTAAATGGGGCTAAGTTGCTTGCTTAAATGGTTCACTAAATGCGCTTAGTTAGCTTAAAATGAGCCTAGATAGTAAAATGAATGCTAGCTAATTCATTCCCTAAGTTATGTTACGTAACACTATTCATTCAACTACAAAAATTATTTTCTAAACGAGTTCTCCTATCGCCTCTAGCTCAATTGCACATTTTTCCCACTACTTTAACAATTAATATGATTTAATAAAAATACTAATTAACTAATAGAATGCAGTTTAAAAACGGAGTGAATAGTAATTTAAGAAGACAATTAATAAGGCATAGAAAGAGGTGCGCAAATAAAAGATGCAACAGTAATTGAATGCATGGCTAAATCTCGGACGTCACATATTATAAGATTTACGCAATGGTATAAAGTTGTATAGATTTAATGACTATAATAAAAGATAATATTTAGCTTAGAAGATCTACTTAAAACAAAAGAATTGATTATATGAAATAAATTTTATTTTTTGCATGCTAGTTCGCAGCCTCGTGGTGGCTATTGGCCACCAAACGACGACCAAAAGTAAAAGTTTGGTCGCCCTTTGGTCGCCAATAGCCACCAAGGGGCTACGAAATATTCATGTTCATAAAAATTTAAGTTGATTTAGAACATAAGAATTAATAATAACAAATACATTATAAGTTTGTGTAAGATCTCTTTTGTTTTCATTGAAAATATATTATAAGATTTACTCAATGGTATAAAGTTGTATAGATTTAGTGCCTAAAATAAAAGATAATATATAACTTAGAAGATCTACTTAAAACAAAAGAATTGATTATGTGAAATAAAATTTATTTTTAGCATGGTAGTCCGTAGCCTCGTGGTGGCTATTGGCCACCAAACGGCGACCAAAAGTAAACGTTTGGTCACCCTTTGGTCGCCAATAGCCACCTAGGGGCTACGAAATATTCATGTTCATTAAATTCAAGTTGATTTAGAACATAAGAATTAATAATAATAATTACATTACAAGTTTGTGTAAGATCTCTTTTGTTTTGATTGAAAATATATTATAAGATTTGCTCAACGGTACAAAGTTGTATAGATTTAATGACTAAAATAAAAGATAATATTTAGCTTAGAAGATCTACTTAAAACAAAAGAATTGATTATATAAAATAAAATTTAATTTTTGCATGGTAGTTCGTAGCCTCGTGGTGGCTATTGGCCACCAAACGGCGACCAAAAGTAAAAGTTTGGTCGCCCTTTGGTCGCCAATAGCCACCAAGGGGCTACCAAATATTATTGTTCATGAAAATTTAAGTTGATTTAGAACATAAGAATTATTAATAACAAATACATTACAAGTTTGTATAAGATCTCTTTTGTTTTGATTGAAAATATATTATAAGATTTACTCAATGGTATAATGCTGTATAGATATAATGACTATAATTAAAGATAGTATTTAGCTTAGAAGATCTACTTAAAATAAAAGAATTGATTATATGAAATAAATTTTATTTTTTGCATGGTAGTTCGTAGCATCGTGGTGGCTAAGGGCCACCAAACGGCGACCAAAAGTAAAAGTTTGGTCGCCCTTTGGTCGCCAATAGCGAACAAGGGGCTACGAAATATTCATGCTCATGAAAATTTAAGTTGATTTAGAATATAAAAATTAATAATAACAAATACATTACAAGTTTGTGTAAGATCTCTATTGTTTTCATTGAAAATATATTATAAGATTTACTCAATGGTATAAAGTTGTATAGATTTAATGACTATAATAAAAGATAATATTTAGCTTAGAAGATCTACATAAAACAAAAGAATTGATTATATGAAATAAATTTTTTTTTTTGCATGGTAGTTCGCAGCCTCGTGGTGGCTATTGGCCACCAAACGGCGACCAAAAGTAAAAGTTTGGTCGCCTTTTAGTCGCCAATAGCCACCAAGGGGCTACGAAATATTCATGTTCATAAAAATTTAAGTTGATTTAGAACATAAGAATTAATAATAATAAATATATTATAAGTTTGTGTAAGATCTCTTTTGTTTTGATTTAAAATATATTATAAGATTTACTCAATGGTATAAAGTTGTATAGATTTAATGACTAAAATAAAAGATAATATTTAGCTTAGAAGATCTACTTAAAACAAAAGAATTGATTATATGAAATAAATTTTATTTTTGCATGGTAGTTCGCAGACTCGTGGTGGCTGTTGGCCACCAAACGATGACCAAAAGTAAAAGTTTGGTCGCCCTTTGGTCGCCAATAGCCACCACGGGGATCCGAAATATTCATTTTCATGAAAATTTAAATTGATTTAGAACATAAAAATTAATAGTAACAAATACATTTCTAGTTTTTGTAAGATCCCTTTTGTTTTGATTGAAAATATATTATAAGATTTACTCAATTATATAAAGTTGTAATGATTTAATTACTATAATAAAAGATAATATTTAGCTTAGAAGATCTACTTAAAACAAAAAAATTAATTATATGAAATAAATTTTATTTTTTGCATGGTAGTTCATAGCCTCGTGGTGGCTATTGGCCACCAAACGACGACCAAAAGTAAAAGTTTGGTCGCCGTTTGGTCTCCAATAGCCACCAAGGGGCTACGAAATATTCATCTCCATGAAAATTTAAGTTGATTTAGAATATAAGAATTAATAATAACAAATACATTACAAGTTTGTGTAAGATCTCTTTTATTTTGATTGAAAATATATTATAAGATTTACTCAATGGTATAAAGTTGTATAGATTTAATGACTAAAATAAAAGATAATATTTAGCTTAGAAGATCTGCTTAAAACAAAAGAATTGATTATATGAAATAAATTTTTTTTTTTTGCATGGTAGTTCATAGCCTTGTGGTTGCTATTGGCAACCAAACGGCGAGCAAAAGTAAAAGTTCGGTCGCCCTTTTGTCTCCAATAGCCACCAAGGGGCTACGAAATATTCATGTTCATGAAAATTTAAGTTGATTTAGAACATAAGAATTAATAATAACAAATACATTACAAGTTTGTGTGAGAACTCTTTTGTTTTGATTGAAAATATATTATAAGATTTACTCAATGGTATAAAGTTGTATAGATATAATGACTAAAATAAAAGATAATATTTAGCTGAGAAGATCTACTTAAAACAAAAGAATTGATTATATGAAATAAATTTTATTTTTTGCATGATAGTTCGCAGCCTCGTGGTGGCTGTTAGCCACCAAACGGCGACCAAAAGTAAAAGTTTGGTCGCCCTTTGGTCGCCAATAGCCACCAAGGGGCTACGAAATATTCATGTTCATGAAAATTTAAGTTGATTTAGAACTAACGAATTAATAATAACAAATACATTACAAGTTTGTGTAAGATCTCTTTTGTTTTGATTGGAAATATATTATAAGATTTACTCAATGGTATAAAGTTGTATAGATTTAATGACTATAATAAAAGATAATATTTAGCTTAGAAGATCTACTTATAACAAAAGAATTGATTATATGAAATAAATTTTATTTTTTGTATGGTAGTTCGTAGCCTCGTGGTGGCTATTGGCCACCAAACAGCGACCAAAAGTAAAAGTTTGGTCGCCCTTTGGTCACCAATAGCCACCAAGTGGCTACAAAATATTCATGTTCATGAAAATTTAAGTTGATTTAGAACATAAGAATTAATAATAACAAATACATTATAAGTTTGTGTAAGATCTCTTTTGTTTTGATTGAAAATATATTATAAGATTTACTTAAAGGTATAAAGTTGTATAGACTTAATGACTATAATAAAAGATAATATTTAGCTTAGAAGATCTACTTAAAACAAAAGAATTGATTATATGAAATAAGTTTTATTTTTTGCTTGGTAGTTCGTAGCCTCGTGGTGGCTATTGGCCACCAAACGGCGACCAAAAGTAAAAGTTTGGTCGCCCTTTGGTCGGCAATAGCTACCAAGGGGCTACGAAATATTCAGGTTCATGAAAATTTAAGTTGATTTAGAATATAAGAATTAATAATAACAAATACATTACAAGTTTGTGTAAGATCTCTTTTATTTTGATTGAAAATATATTATAAGATTTACTCAATGGTATAAAGTTGTATATATTTAATGACTAAAATAAAAGATAATATTTAGCTTAGAAGATCTGTTTAAAACAAAAGAATTGATTATATGAAATAAATTTTATTTTTTGCATGGTATTTCGTAGCCTTGTGGTGGCTATTGGCAACCAAACGGCGACCAAAAGTAAAAGCTTGGTCACCCTTTGGTCGCCAATAGCCACCAAGGGGCTACGAAATATTCATGTTCATGAAAATTTAAGTTGATTTAGAACATAAGAATTAATAATAACAAATACATTACAAGTTTGTGTAAGATCTCTTTTGTTTTGATTGAAAATATATTATAAGATTTACTCAATGGTATAAAGCTGTATAGATATAATGACTAAAATAAAAGATAATATTTAGCTGAGAAGATCTACTTAAAACAAAAGAATTGATTATATGAAATAAACTTTATTTTTTGCATGATAGTTCGCAGCCTCGTGGTGGCTGTTGGCCACCAAACGGCGACCAAAAGTAAAAGTTTGGTCGCCCTTTGGTCGCCAATAGCCACCAAGGGGCTACGAAATATTCATGTTCATGAAAATTTAAGTTGATTTAGAACTAACGAATTAATAATAACAAATACATTACAAGTTTGTGTAAGATCTCTTTTGTTTTGATTGGAAATATATTATAAGATTTACTCAATGGTATAAAGTTGTATAGATTTAATGACTATAATAAAAGATAATATTTAGCTTAGAAGATCTACTTATAACAAAAGAATTGATTATATGAAATAAATTTTATTTTTTGTATGGTAGTTCGTAGCCTCGTGGTGGCTATTGGCCACCAAACGGCGACCAAAAGTAAAAGGTTGGTCGCCCTTTGGTCACCAATAGCCACCAAGCGGCTACGAAATATTCATGTTCATGAAAATTTAAGTTGATTTAGAACATAAGAATTAATAATAACAAATACATTATAAGTTTGTGTAAGATCTCTTTTGTTTTGATTGAAAATATATTATAAGATTTACTTAAAGGTATAAAGTTGTATAGACTTAATGACTATAATAAAAGATAATATTTAGCTTAGAAGATCTACTTAAAACAAAAGAATTGATTATATGAAATAAGTTTTATTTTTTGCTTGGTAGTTCGTAGCCTCGTGGTGGCTATTGGCCACCAAACGGCGACCAAAAGTAAAAGTTTGGTCGCCCTTTGGTCGGCAATAGCTACCAAGGGGCGACGAAATATTCAGGTTCATGAAAATTTAAGTTGATTTAGAATATAAGAATTAATAATAACAAATACATTACAAGTTTGTGTAAGATCTCTTTTATTTTGATTGAAAATATATTATAAGATTTACTCAATGGTATAAAGTTGTATATATTTAATGACTAAAATAAAAGATAATATTTAGCTTAGAAGATCTGTTTAAAACAAAAGAATTGATTATATGAAATAAATTTTATTTTTTGCATGGTAGTTCGTAGCATCGTGGTGGCTAAGGGCCACTAAACGGCGACCAGAAGTAAAAGTTTGGTCGCCCTTTGGTCGCCAATAGCGAACAAGGGGCTACGAAATATTCATGCTCATGAAAATTTAAGTTGATTTAGAATATAAAAATTAATAATAACAAATACATTACAAGTTTGTGTAAGATCTCTATTGTTTTCATTGAAAATATATTATAAGATTTACTCAATGGTATAAAGTTGTATAGATTTAATGACTATAATAAAATATAATATTTAGCTTAGAAGATTTACTTAAAACAAAAGAATTGATTATATGAAATAAATATTATTTTTTGCATGGTAGTTCGCAGCCTCGTGGTGGCTATTGGCCACCTAACGGCGACCAAAAGTAAAAGTTTGGTCGCCTTTTAGTCGCCAGTAGCCACCAAGGGGCTACGAAATATTCATGTTCATAAAAATTTAAGTTGATTTAGAACATAAGAATTAATAATAATAAATATATTATAAGTTTGTGTAAGATCTCTTTTGTTTTGATTTAAAATATATTATAAGATTTACTCAATGGTATAAAGTTGTATAGATTTAATGACTAAAATAAAAGATAATATTTAGCTTAGAAGATCTACTTAAAACAAAAGAATTGATTATATGAAATAAATTTTATTTTTGCATGGTAGTTCGCAGACTCGTGGTGGCTGTTGGCCACCAAACGATGACCAAAAGTAAAAGTTTGGTCGCCCTTTGGTCGCCAATAGCCACCACGGGGATCCGAAATATTCATTTTCATGAAAATTTAAATTGATTTAGAACATAAAAATTAATAGTAACAAATACATTTTTAGTTTTTGTAAGATCCCTTTTGTTTTGATTGAAAATATATTATAAGATTTACTCAATTGTATAAAGTTGTAATGATTTAATGACTATAATAAAAGATAATATTTAGCTTAGAAGATCTACTTAAAACAAAAAAATTAATTATATGAAATAAATTTTATTTTTTGCATGGTAGTTCATAGCCTCGTGGTGGCTATTGGCCACCAAACGACGACCAAAAGTAAAAGTTTGGTCGCCGTTTGGTCTCCAATAGCCACCAAGGGGCTACGAAATATTCATCTCCATGAAAATTTAAGTTGATTTAGAATATAAGAATTAATAATAACAAATACATTACAAGTTTGTGTAAGATCTCTTTTATTTTGATTGAAAATATATAATAAGATTTACTCAATGGTATAAAGTTGTATAGATTTAATGACTAAAATAAAAGATAATATTTAGCTTAGAAGATCTGCTTAAAACAAAAGAATTGATTATATGAAATAAATTTTTTTTTTTTGCATGGTAGTTCATAGCCTTGTGGTTGCTATTGGCAACCAAACGGCGAGCAAAAGTAAAAGTTCGGTCGCCCTTTTGTCTCCAATAGCCACCAAGGGGCTACGAAATATTCATGTTCATGAAAATTTAAGTTGATTTAGAACATAAGAATTAATAATAACAAATACATTACAAGTTTGTGTGAGAACTCTTTTGTTTTGATTGAAAATATATTATAAGATTTACTCAATGGTATAAAGTTGTATAGATATAATGACTAAAATAAAAGATAATATTTAGCTGAGAAGATCTACTTAAAACAAAAGAATTGATTATATGAAATAAATTTTATTTTTTGCATGATAGTTCGCAGCCTCGTGGTGGCTGTTAGCCACCAAACGGCGACCAAAAGTAAAAGTTTGGTCGCCCTTTGGTCGCCAATAGCCACCAAGGGGCTACGAAATATTCATGTTCATGAAAATTTAAGTTGATTTAGAACTAACGAATTAATAATAACAAATACATTACAAGTTTGTGTAAGATCTCTTTTGTTTTGATTGGAAATATATTATAAGATTTACTCAATGGTATAAAGTTGTATAGATTTAATGACTATAATAAAAGATAATATTTAGCTTAGAAGATCTACTTATAACAAAAGAATTGATTATATGAAATAAATTTTATTTTTTGTATGGTAGTTCGTAGCCTCGTGGTGGCTATTGGCCACCAAACAGCGACCAAAAGTAAAAGTTTGGTCGCCCTTTGGTCACCAATAGCCACCAAGTGGCTACAAAATATTCATGTTCATGAAAATTTAAGTTGATTTAGAACATAAGAATTAATAATAACAAATACATTATAAGTTTGTGTAAGATCTCTTTTGTTTTGATTGAAAATATATTATAAGATTTACTTAAAGGTATAAAGTTGTATAGACTTAATGACTATAATAAAAGATAATATTTAGCTTAGAAGATCTACTTAAAACAAAAGAATTGATTATATGAAATAAGTTTTATTTTTTGCTTGGTAGTTCGTAGCCTCGTGGTGGCTATTGGCCACCAAACGGCGACCAAAAGTAAAAGTTTGGTCGCCCTTTGGTCGGCAATAGCTACCAAGGGGCTACGAAATATTCAGGTTCATGAAAATTTAAGTTGATTTAGAATATAAGAATTAATAATAACAAATACATTACAAGTTTGTGTAAGATCTCTTTTATTTTGATTGAAAATATATTATAAGATTTACTCAATGGTATAAAGTTGTATATATTTAATGACTAAAATAAAAGATAATATTTAGCTTAGAAGATCTGTTTAAAACAAAAGAATTGATTATATGAAATAAATTTTATTTTTTGCATGGTATTTCGTAGCCTTGTGGTGGCTATTGGCAACCAAACGGCGACCAAAAGTAAAAGCTTGGTCACCCTTTGGTCGCCAATAGCCACCAAGGGGCTACGAAATATTCATGTTCATGAAAATTTAAGTTGATTTAGAACATAAGAATTAATAATAACAAATACATTACAAGTTTGTGTAAGATCTCTTTTGTTTTGATTGAAAATATATTATAAGATTTACTCAATGGTATAAAGCTGTATAGATATAATGACTAAAATAAAAGATAATATTTAGCTGAGAAGATCTACTTAAAACAAAAGAATTGATTATATGAAATAAACTTTATTTTTTGCATGATAGTTCGCAGCCTCGTGGTGGCTGTTGGCCACCAAACGGCGACCAAAAGTAAAAGTTTGGTCGCCCTTTGGTCGCCAATAGCCACCAAGGGGCTACGAAATATTCATGTTCATGAAAATTTAAGTTGATTTAGAACTAACGAATTAATAATAACAAATACATTACAAGTTTGTGTAAGATCTCTTTTGTTTTGATTGGAAATATATTATAAGATTTACTCAATGGTATAAAGTTGTATAGATTTAATGACTATAATAAAAGATAATATTTAGCTTAGAAGATCTACTTATAAGAAAAGAATTGATTATATGAAATAAATTTTATTTTTTGTATGGTAGTTCGTAGCCTCGTGGTGGCTATTGGCCACCAAACGGCGACCAAAAGTAAAAGGTTGGTCGCCCTTTGGTCACCAATAGCCACCAAGCGGCTACGAAATATTCATGTTCATGAAAATTTAAGTTGATTTAGAACATAAGAATTAATAATAACAAATACATTATAAGTTTGTGTAAGATCTCTTTTGTTTTGATTGAAAATATATTATAAGATTTACTTAAAGGTATAAAGTTGTATAGACTTAATGACTATAATAAAAGATAATATTTAGCTTAGAAGATCTACTTAAAACAAAAGAATTGATTATATGAAATAAGTTTTATTTTTTGCTTGGTAGTTCGTAGCCTCGTGGTGGCTATTGGCCACCAAACGGCGACCAAAAGTAAAAGTTTGGTCGCCCTTTGGTCGGCAATAGCTACCAAGGGGCGACGAAATATTCAGGTTCATGAAAATTTAAGTTGATTTAGAATATAAGAATTAATAATAACAAATACATTACAAGTTTGTGTAAGATCTCTTTTATTTTGATTGAAAATATATTATAAGATTTAGTCAATGGTATAAAGTTGTATATATTTAATGACTAAAATAAAAGATAATATTTAGCTTAGAAGATCTGTTTAAAACAAAAGAATTGATTATATGAAATAAATTTTATTTTTTGCATGGTAGTTCGTAGCCTTGTGGTGGCTATTGGCAACCAAACGACGACCAAAAGTAAAAGTTTGGTCACCCTTTGGTCGCCAATAGCCACCACGAGGCTACGAAATATTCATGTTCATGAAAATTTAAGTTGATTTAGAACAGAAGAATTAATAATAACAAATACATTACAAGTTTGTGTAAGATCTCTTTTGTTTTGATTGAAAATATATTATAAGATTTACTCAATGGTATAAAGCTGTATAGATATAATGACTAAAATAAAAGATAATATTTAGCTGAGAAGATCTACTTAAACCAAAAGAATTAATTATATGAAATAAATTTTATTTTTTGCATGGTAGTTCGTAGTCTCGTGGTGGTTGTTGGCCACCAAACGGCGACCAAAAGTAAAAGTTTGGTCGCCCTTTGGTCGCCAATAGCCACCAAGGGGCTACGAAATATTCATGTTCATGAAAATTTATGTTGATTTAGAACTTACGAATTAATAATAACAAATACATTACAAGTTTGTGTAAGATCTCTTTTGTTTTGATTGAAAATATATTATAAGATTTACTCAATGATATTAAGTTGTATATATTTAATGACTATAATAAAAGATAATATTTAGCTTAGAAGATCTACTTAAAACAAAAGAATTGATTATGTGAAATAAATTTTATTTTTTGTATGGTAGTTCGTAGCCTCGTGGTGGCTATTGGCCACCAAACGGCGACCAAAAGTAAAAGTTTGGTCACCCTTTGGTCGCCAATAGCCACCAATGGCTACGAAATATTCATGTTCATGAAAATTTAAGTTGATTTAGAACATAATAATTAATAATAACAAATACATTACAAGTTTGTGTAAGATCTCTTTTATTTTGATTGAAAATATATTATAAGATTTAGTCAATGGTATAAAGTTGTATATATTTAATGACTATAATAAAAGATAATATTTAGTTTAGAAGATCTACTTAAAACAAAAGAATTGATTATATGAAATAAATTTTATTTTTTGCATGGTAGTTCGTAGCCTCGAGGTGGCTATTGGGCACCAAACGGCGACCAAAAGTAAAATTTTGGTCGCCGTTTGGTCGGCAATAGCTACCAAGGGGCTACGAAATATATTCATGTTCATGAAAATTTAAGTTGATTTATAACATAAGAATTAATAATAATAAATACATTTCAAGTTTGTGTAAGATCTCTTTTATTTTGATTGAAAATATATTATAAGATTTACTCAATGGTATAAAGTTGTATAGATTTAATGACTAAAAAAAAAGATAATATTTAGCTTAGAAGATCTACTTAAAACAAAATAATTAATTATATGAAATAAATTTTATTTTTTGCATGGTAGTTCGTAGCCTCGTGGTGGCTATTGGCCACCAAACGGCGACCAAAATTAAAATTTAGGTCACCGTTTGGTCGCCAATATTTATATAAATAAATAAATTTATTTATTTAGAATAAAATTTATAATTTAAATCCAAAGTTGTTTTTAGATAATATATAACATATTTACAAAATTTAATGTTTAATAAATTTAGTTTTTTAATATTAAATTAATTAATTTATAATTTATTATAACGAATTTTAGTTTTTGAATATCATTTTTAGCCCCGTGGTGGCCATTGGCCACCAAATGGTGACAAAAAGTAAAAATTTGGTGGCCATTTGGTCGCTAATATATATGAAGGGGATACAAATTAAAAATATAAAACAAATTAATTATATAAATAAATTAATTAATTTATTTATTTATATAAATAAATAAATTAATTTATTTAGATTACAATTAATAATATAACTGAAAAGTTGTTTTTAGATAATATATAACATATTTGCAAAATTTAATGTTAAATAAATTTAGTTATTTAATATTAAATTAATTAATTTATAATTTATTATAACGAATTTTAGTTTTTGAATATCATTTGGTAGTCCCGTGGTGGCCATTGGCCACCAAATGGCGACAAAAATTAAAAAATTGGTAGTCGTTTGGTCGTTAATATATATGAAGGGGCTACAAATTAAAAATATAAATCAAATTATTTATATAAATAAATAAATTCATTTATTTAGAATAAAATTAATAATATAACTCAAAAGTTGTGTTTAGATAATATAAAAGATATTTAAAAAATTTAATGTTAAGTAAATTTAGTTATTTAATATTAAATTAATTAATTTATAATTTATTATAACGAATTTAATTTTTTAATATCATTTTGTAGCCTCGTGGTAGCCATTGGCCACCAAATGGCGACAAAAAGTAAAAATTTGGTGGCCATTTGGTCGCTATTATATATGAAGGGCTACAAATTAAAAATATAAATCAAATTATTTATATAAATGAATAAATTCATTTATTTAGAATAAAATTAATAATATAACTGAAAAGTTGTTTTTAGATAATATAAAACATTTTTACAAAATTTAATGTTAATTAAATTTAGTTATTTAATATTAAATTAATTAATTTATAATTTATTATGATAAATTTTAGTTTTTGAATATCATTTTGTAGCCCCGTGGTGGCCATTGGCCACCAAATGGCGACCAAAAATAAAAAGTTGGTGGCCATTTGGTTGCTAATATATATGAAGGGGCTACAAATTAAAAATATAAATCAAATTATTTATATAAATAAATAAATTCATTTATTTGAATAAAATAAATAATATAACTCAAAAGTTGTTTTTAGATAATATAAAACATATTTACAAAATTTAATGTTAAATAAATTTAGTTATTTAATATTAAATTAATTAATTTATAATTTATTATAACGAATTTTAGTTTTTGAATATCATTTTGTAGTCCCGTGGTGGCCATTGGCCACCAAATGGCGACAAAAAATAAAAATTTGGTGGTCATTTGGTCGTTAATATATATGAAGGGGCTACAAATTAAATATATAAATCAAATTATTTATATAAATAAATAAATTCATTTATTTAGAATAAAATTAATAATATAACTCAAAATTTGTTTTTAGATAATATAAAAGATATTTACAAAATTTAATGTTAAGTAAATTTAATTATTTAATATTAAATTAATTAACTTATAATTTATAATAACATATTTATATATAATGAATTTATAATTTATTATAAGATATTAATATATATAAAAGATACAAATTAAAAAAAAATTATTAGGGCTTGGTACGACCAAAGGGCTGGAGGCCCTTTGGTCGCAGCCCAAACTTAAATCAAAGGGCATAAGTGGGCGACCAAAGGGCTGGAGGCCCTTTGGTCGCCCAGCTTACTAAAAACAGGGGGCAGCGTTCTGCCCCCTGTTTTTAGTAGGCATAAAGTTTTTTTTAAAAAAACCCCCCACCCCACCGCCTCAGACCCCACCGTACCCCACCCCACCCTTCTAAGGTATATTCTTCGAGGCGGCTGGTGGGTTGAGGATGGGACGCATTTATGGACTCGGCACACAGGGAATTCGCATTAGGAGAGGATTACACGATGCTTCCACCATTCCCCCAGCTAGATTAACGCAACAACAAGCCAACGCTACTGTCAGTCAGGCAACAGAGACCATTAAACGATAGCTTGAGGAGCAGCAGCTGGCGCACTCGAAATTGCTGAGCATTGTGACGCAGCTGCAAGATGATATGAACCGCATGCGAGACAAGGGCCCATCCCCTAATCCAGACCGGCACGATAGTTAGTAGGGTTTAATTTGTTTTTAAAAAAAAATTCTAAATCTAATATTATGTACTTTATTTTGCAGATATTTTAAATACTTAAATATATATATATTAAATTAATTTTGGGTTTGTAAATATTAAATTTATTTTTATTTTTAAAATTATTGTGTGGCGACGAAATGGCGACAAAAACGTAGCTACCACGTGGTGACTATTATTGGCTAAAAAATAATTAAAAATTTTGGTTACCTAGTAGCGACGATAAAATAGCCACCATATGGCCACCAAAATCGGTAACAAATTTGGGCTACCAAATGGAGACCAACGTAAATAATAAAAATTAATGAATAAAAAAAATAATTAAAAAATTTGGCTACCTAGTAGCGATGATAAAATAGCCACCATATGGCCACCAAATTCGGCTACAAATTTGGGCTACCAAATGGCGACCAACGTAAATAATGAAAATTAATTATTAAAAATAATAATTAAAAATTTTGGCTACCTAGTAGCGACGATAAAATAGCCACCATATGGCCACCAAAATCGGCTACAAATTTGGGCTACCAAATGGCGACCAACGTAAATAATGAAAATTAATTAATAAAAAATAATAATTAAAAATTCAGCTACCTAGTGGTGACGATAAAATAGCCACCATATGGCCACCAAAATCGGCTACAAATTTTGGCTACGAAATGGCGACCCACGTAAATAATTAATTAAAAAAAATTAAAATATTTGGCTACGTAATGGTGACGAAAGTATGGCTACCACATGGCCACCAAATTGTGGCTACATAAATTGGCTACCATATGGAGACGAAATTAAATAATTAAAAAAAAATATTAAAAATAATTTGCTACCTAATGGCGACAAAGATTGGCCACCATGGGGCGACCAAGTATAATTAATTGATACAAAAATTAACGAATTAATTAATAAAATTGCTAATTATAAAAATTAACTAATAATTTATTTTCTAAACATTGCGACCAAGGGCTATGAAATGTAATTTTTTTTTTTTTTCGATTTGGCCACCAAAATGCGACCAAATAACAAAATGGCGACAAGGGTTTTCTAGACGCTCGGTTTTTGGTCGCCCTTTGGTCGCCCAATAGGTATAGGCGACGAAAGGGCGACGAGAAATTTTCGTCGCCCCAGACCAATTTTCTTGTAGTGTAAATTGCTTGCATTATATTTTCTAAAAAATGGAAAATATTTTCGAAACCACCCCAGTGACTATTCCGCTCTGAGTTCTTTTAAGCTCACAACCTGTTCTTCCCCATCACAGGTGAGACTTGGGAGACTATAATCCTAGCTAGCAACGATGTGTCTGATATGTCTGTTGGGGAACATGTTTCACCTTATACCGAGGGGTGCTGATGTACTAGTTCATCGCCACTACCTCTTCGACGAAGATACCGTGGATTTTGATGTGCCACACCACTTAGTCTACGATGTACTAGTTAATAATGTAATAATAGAGATAGGTTTTGGCCCGTGTGTGACAGTGTATGTTGTGTACTATGGTTATGTTTTTGAGTAGGTATGTTGTATTCCCAGACTCATTTTGTTATATGTAGGGTCTGGGCGTCAGAAGTATGTAACCCTGGCTGTTTAACGGAATGGATTATACTATATGTAACACCTTAATTTCTACCTTACACTAAGATCATTGCTTGCTTAGAACTTTTGCCTGATCCTGAGAAGGATTAGATAATTAGGGTTGTTACAGTTGGTATCAAAGCATACTATTGTCGTAGAAGTTGGGTTTCGAAATGCTGGGCGGTTAGGGACCTTAAATCAGGGATAGCTCATTTGTGTTATATGTTTCCATTGCTTATCTATGTGCTATATTTTGATATCTTACATGTGAGTGCTTGTGAGTGTGTAGAAAGAATGGTTGGACCTAGTACTCGAAGAACCAGCAGGAATACTGAGCCAATAGAAGAACCTGGTCAGGCTAATCCAAGAATGACCATGTTCAATCTGATGGCAACGGCAATGGACAGGGTGTCCAAAGTTTTGGAATGCCAAAAGGTGAGAGAGGCAGGTAACCCCCACAATGTTGAAGGCAGGGAAAACAATGATAATGGAGGAAACATGATAAGTCTACTTAAGGAATTTCTAGATTTTTTTCCCCAAAATTCTTTTGGGACCTGGATGATGAGAAGGCGGAAGCATGGCTTTCAGAGGTAGAAAAGCTTTACGAGATTTTGAACTATGATGGTGAATGAAAAGTTATACTTGCAGCATTTCTGGTCAAAGGGGATGCAGAACAATGGTGGAAGGTAGTAAAACGCCAGTGGGAGGAAACCCACACACCTTACACTTGGGAGAATTTTACTAAAATTTTCAAAGAAAAGTATATTCCAATTGTTGCCAGGGAGAAACGGGAGGAAGAATTTATGTCACTAAGGCATGGGGGCATGACTGTTGTCTAATATGGGGCACATCTTGGCAAATTATCTCAATATGTGCCTGAGCTGATGCAGACACAAAGCCGGGCAATTCGGAAGTTCGTAAGAGGACTAAGGGCTGAAATTCATGATAGTCTGGTTGCTCTAAAATTTGAAACATTTGGGGAGGCTGTAGACGCAACTACACGGGTATAGAAAAGAAAAATGGAAACTAGGGGTAGACTAAGCCAACCTAACGAGAAGCTATTTCAGCAAGCCCTAATACAGCAAAGAGCAAGTTCAGGTTATCTAAACCAAGGACGAAGTCAAGTGGGGTCAGTAGTTAACCGACCACAATCAAGTGGGTCGGTGGCCTCCTCAGCCTTAGGACCAACGGGCACCAAAACCCAAACCACTATATGTACCTACTGTGACAAAAAGGGACACACAGAGTCGCATTGTTGGAATAAGGCAGGAAGGTGCGGCGGTTGTGGAAGTAGCCAACATCAAGTTAAGGATTTCCCTAGACGGCGAGGGGGATAGGATTACAATAAGGCCGCGTCAGGTCAGCGGGTACATGCTAAGGTTTATGCGATTGAACAGCAAGACTTGTCTGATGTCGCCACAGTGATAGAAGGTATATTGTTAATTTTAACTTAGCCTATTAAAGCTTTAATTGACACTGGGGCAACTCATTCATTCATTATTCCCTCTTGTGTGCATTGAATTAGTATCCCAGTTAGTAAATTATGTTATAGTATTGAGGTAAGCACCCCGACGGGTAACAAATTTATGACTGAATTTGCTTGTAGAGCCTGTGAAATTCATGTTGAGGACCATAAATTCTCCACTAATCTAATTCTCCTTCATTTCAATAAGTATGATGTTATTTTAGGAATGGATTAGCTATCTGACCATCATGCACACTTGGACTGTAGAACCAAAATGTTAAGGTTGCAGGTACCAGGGCAACCTGTGATCGAAATCTCAAGCAGTAAAAAAGACCGCGAGGGCGATGTTATAATCTCAGCGATCAAGGCTGCAAGATCTATCATGAAAAGGGGAATAGGGTTCCTCGCGTATCATGTTAATAAGCTAGCTGATAAGGTCAAAATTGGAAGAAGTTGCCATAATAAAAGAGTATCCCGATGTATTTCCTGAAGAATTACCCGGGCTACCTCCAAAACGAGACATTGACTTTACCATTGAATTATTACCTGGAACCCAACCAATCTCTAGAGCTCCTTACAGAATAGCTCCAGTAGAACTTAAAGAACTAACGGTGCAGTTGCAGGACTTGGTGGAAAAGGGTTTCGTTCAACCTAATTCTTCACCATGGGGAGCGCCCGTGCTGTTTGTTAAAAAGAAAGATGGTTCTTTGAGATTGTGTATTGATTACTGAGGATTGAATTAGGTAACAATCAAGAACAAGTATCCTTTACCTTTAATTGATGAACTATTTGATCAGTTGCAAGGAGCAAAGGTGTTCTCTTAATTTGACCTAAGGCAAGGTTATCACCAGCTTCAAATTAAGAAGGAAGATATACCAAAAAGTGCTTTTCGAACTCGGTATGGGTACTATGAGTTTATTGTGATGCCTTTTGGATTAACCAATGCACCCGCAACCTTTATGGATATGATGCATCGAATATTCCGCTCCTACTTGGATCAATTTGTTGTAATATTCATAGATGATATACTACTCTACTCCAAGATTGAGAAGGAGCATGAGCAACACTTGCACCAAGTGCTACAAAAGCTCCCGGAGAATCAGTTTATGCCAAATTCAGTAAATGTGAGTTTTGGCTCCAGCAGGTGTCATTCTTGGGGAATATAATATCCCAAGACGGTCTAGCAGTAGATCCAACAAAAAAAGAAGTAATATCGTCTTGGAAGAAGCCAGAAAATGTTACTGAAGTGTGAAGTTTTCTAGGATTGGCAGGATACTATCGACGTTTTGTTAAAGATTTCTCAAAAATAGCTGGAACACTTGCCAGACTTACACAGAAGAGGATGGTATTTGAATGGAATAACAAGTGCGAGGGTAGTTTTTAGGAATTGAAAAACAGACTAACTACCGCACTTGTTTTGACATTACCAGGAGGGGATCAGAATTACATTATTTATATTGATGCATCGAAAGAGGGTTTGGGCTACGTATTAATACAGAATAATCGGGTAATTGTCTATGCTTCACGAAAATTGAAACCTTATGAGGTGAATTACCCTACCCATGATTTAGAGTTAGCCGCTATTGTGTTTGCCCTGAAAAAGTAGAGGCACTATCTGTGGGGAAGTAGATTTGAAGTATTCACGGATCATAAAAGTTTGAAGTATCTCTACTCTAAGAAATACCTTAATATGAGGCAACAGAGATGGATGGAGCTACTAAATGATTATGATTGCTCCATTAACTATGTATCAGGAAAAGTAAACATTATAGCAGATGCTCTAAGTTGGAAAACAAATTTGGTAATTCTCAGCCTGGAAAAGACTGAAAGGTTAAATGGAATTTGGTGTGTTTATCTCCAAATACAGTCCGACTTGCTAACACAACTGCGGGAAGCGCAGAAACAAGACTCCTAGTTTCAAAAGGTCGAAGAAAGGAGCGTTGACCTTAAACTACATCAAAACGGGTTATGGAGGTACAGAAATCGGGTTTGTGTACCGAATAACCTAGAGTTGAAAAGAAATATTCTTGAAGAGGCTCATAACTCTAAATATACTATTCACCCCGGAGGAACAAAGATGTACTAGGATTTGAAACAGTATTATTGGTAGAATTGAAAGCCTATAGAGGCGTCAGTTTCATAATGAAGGCGCAAAAGGTGTCAGCTTCATAATGAAGGCGCAAAAGGCATCAACTTCAAAAGTGGGAGTGCAATGGGATTGTCTCGAGATATGTAAATAACAAAAACATGCAAGCGCAGCGGAAGTAATAACAATAAAATTTTGCATGTAAACAAGTTTGTATTTACATAAACTCAAGAGTAAATCCGTAAAAAGTACATTAAAATACAAGAAAGTATATACGACTATATACAAATGTATTTAAAATGAAATATCTCGCGTGAAGAACTCGGATGTAGACACTTGAAGAAGATCTTGACTTGGGCAAAACTCATTCTTACGTGCAAAGGTCCTAGTCGGTCCACGGGTATCCAAAAGCGAAGGACAACTTAACTAATTATAGTGCTAGCTTAGTTAAGTCAAAGAGCTTAGGTATACGTGAGTTGATAATTAAGAGCAAAGTGTTTCCTATCTCAACTAGCCTTAGTCGAAAATGCCAAGATAAAAAAGAGAGAACTTTTGCTTCTAAAACTTTGAGAATTTCGGCCAAGAGGTGCAAACAAGAATGAAGAACTTGTCTTCTATTTATAGATGCAGGAACAAGTTCATCAAATGCCAAGTGTCACGATCAATAAGCCAAGTGTTGTAATCCTATGCATGGCCGGCCAAAGGGGGGGGGGGGGGCGCAAATTGGATAATTTTTGCTTGCAACTTATTATTTGTCTTTTTGTGCAACTTGTTGTTTGTGTTTTAGTAAAGACAAATATTAATTATTCCTAAACCCTTTTAGAATAATTAATTGCTGATTGACCCTCAATCAATTTGCACTATTCAACCAATACTTTTCAGTATTTATACTTTGATCCCAAAACTATTGAAAATTATGATTTTTGCCCACTTAACCGGTAATGTCCAAAATGACACTGTTAAATACTTTAAATGTGTTTCCAACTCAATACCAAGCTCTGAAATCTCTTTATTCATGACACCCTAAGTGTGTGACTTTCAAGGTTCATGACCGTATAGTGATAACGGATCGATTCCGAAAATGTCTCTGCCATTTTCTGGAATACCTTCATGTTCATGAGTGATGCGTTAGCAACGAATGTATCATGACAATATATACAGTAATGAAGTCTAATTCCAACGAACCTATTTATAGTCACAAATTAGCGTGCAATCCAATCCTTCTATTAAAATGTCCCGATGGTTGTGGGGACCATGAAATGATTAAGTCCGTTATACGATTCTATGCATAGATCAAATTTGGTGGAATGAGATGACATCTATGGAAAAATACCTTTCTATCATTCAACTACCCCGGCCGAGGATTTCTCATTTCAGTCGACCAACAATAGATCACATAGGACATCGCCTAACTGTCGGAGGTTAACAGATCCTATCTTGACAATTACCTGTCAGACTCATATCACAAGACTAAACTGCAAGAGGCCATATCTCATCCTCAAAGAAGGCAAGCATTGTCCAAACACAAGATTTAGCCCCTAATATAGTCGACAGTCGTAATTTGTCAAGTCAAAGGATTAATTTGCACAATTTGCAACAAACGAAAAACTATTAATCCAAAGTCATGTAGTTTCATCATTCCGGTCACATTCAATGATCTGTTCAACTAACGATCATTCATATGTCAATTAATCGCATCCCTATGCTGTTGTAGCTCAATGCTCGCTACCCTTTATCATTAACATATCTATGTTAATCAAAGGTAACTACATATGATAGTCTATACTTGATTATTCTAGTCCTGGTCGAATAATCTAAGAAGTATGAATGCTTTTGAATGTTTATCATGTCGAAGAAACATGCCATTGAATTCTCAACACCTTAAGAATATATTTCTTCTCCAAAAAACATTGATGACATATTCATATAATTGAACGGAGAACATGAACATCCAATTAATATGCCATTCAGATTTACATTAAAATGCCCTATATAGGTCATCTAACTATATAACATTAGGGCATATCTTTAACAATCTCCCACTTGCACTAATGCTATAGAATATAGCCTTCAGTGTACATCTACATGGTATCGCATCCCCATCTTTTCAAGATGACGTTCTAACTGCGATTGACTCATGGGCTTAGTAAGTGGGTCAACTACATTCTCTAATGTAGGAACTTTCTGCAGACTTATATCTTTTCGAGCAACTATTTCTCGAATGATATGAAAACGCCTTTCTATGTGTTTGGATTTCTGATGAGATCTAGGTTCCTTAGCATGTGCAATAGCTCTATTGTTGTCACAATACAGCGGTATCGGTAACTCGATAGAAGGAACCACTTCTAGCTCTAACAAGAACTTCCTCATCCAAACAGTTTCTTTTGCTGCATCAGATGCAGCAATGTACTCGGCTTCTATAGTGGAATCAGTAGTAACAGGTTGCTTTGAACTCTTCCAACTTACTGCTCATCCATTACAAACAAACACAAATCCGGATGTAGACTTTTTATCATCCGTATTAGATTAAAAATCTGAATCTGTGTACCCATCTATCTGGAGTTCTCCTCCTCCATAAATCAGTGCAAGGTCCTTAATCCTTCGCAAGTACTTAAGGATATGCTTCACTACCATCCAGTGTTCTTCTCCTGGATTGGACTGATATCTGCTCACAAGGTTTACAGCATATGTAATATCAGGCCTTTTACATAGCATAGCATACATAAGACTGCCAACTGCTGAAATATAAGGCACACATTTCATACGTTGTCTTTCATCTTCTGATTTGGGAGACATGTTCTTAGAAAGATGTATTCCATGCCGGAATGGCAGAAGACCTTTCATAGAACTCTCCATATTGAATTTCTTCAATACTCACTCTATGTACAGACTTTGCGACAAGCCAATCAATCTTTTCATTCTATCTCTATAGACACGAATTCCTAAGATATAAAAGGTTTATCCCAAATCTTTCATGGAGAACTTGCTGAAATACCAGATTTTTGTGGACATCATCTGTCCAACATCATTTCCCATGATTAAAATATCATCAACATACAAAATCAGAAAAGTTGTCATGCTCCCACTGATCTTCTTGTATACACAAGGTTCATCGTCATTTCTAATGAAACCAATCACTTTGATCTCATAATTAAATCTGATGTTCCAAGAACGAGAGGCTTGTTTTAGACCATAAATTGATCTTTTAAGCTTACACACTTGATCTTTGTTGGATTTAAAACCTTCAGGCTGCTCCATATAGATATCTTCCACAAGATAGCCATTTAGGAACGTAGTTTTAACATCCATTTGCCAGATCTCAAAATCATAGTGTGCGGCAATCGCAAGCATGATGTGGATGGACTTAAGCATGGTAAATGGTGAAAAAGTTTTGTCATAATCAACACCTTGTTTCTGACGAAAACCTTTCGCAACCAGCCTTGCTTTATAAGTTTCCACATTTCTATCTATTCCAAGTTTTCTTTTGAAGACCCATTTACAACCTATACGTACAATACCTTCAGGTCGGTCAACTAAGGTCCAAACATCATTTGAATACATGAAATCTATCTCTATTTGCATAGCCTACCTCAATTTCTCGGAATCAATATCTTGCATTGCTTCCTCATAATTAGTAGGACCATCCAAATGATCTTTATCCCCTATCACAAACAACTCTTGTGTTTCCTCAACCAGATAACCATATCTCTCAGGAGGACGGGATATTCTACTAGATCTTCGAGGTCCTTGTGTGATGACTGGTTCTGGATCTTGTTTGAATTGGTTCAGGATCAAGGCTTGGGTCAATTTGTGGTTCAAAAGACCCTTCTTCTATTATTATTTTCCTCCCTCTGCCTTTTTCTTGAACAAACTGTTTTTCAAGAAAGATGACATCTCAACTGATCAATATTCTTTGATCATCCGGGAAAATAAAAATAATATCCTTTAGTTTCCTTGGGATATCCCACAAATCTCCCTTTATCTGATCTAGCTTCCAACTTGTCCATCTTAAGTTTCTTAACATAAGCAAGACAACCCCAAATCCTAATGTGATTAAGATTTAGTTTCCTACCAAACCACATCTCATACGGTGTAGTAGGAACAACTTTAGTTGGAGCCCTATTCAACAAATAAATAGCCGTAAGAAGTGCATACCCCCACAATGAAATTGGAAGATCGGTGTAACTGATCATAGATCATACCATATCCATCAATGTACGATTCCTACATTCAGATACTCCATTTAATTGTGGTGTAGTAGGTGGAGTAGTCTGTGAAGTTATTCCAGCTTGTTTAAGATATTCAAGAAATTCAGTACTTAAGTATTCACTTCCACGATCGGATCACAAGGTTTTAATACTTTTTTCTGTTTGGTTTTATACTTCAGCTTTAAATTCCTTGAATTTTTCGAAAGCCTCAGATTTGTACTTCATTAAGTACAGATAACCATATCGAGAATAGTCATCAGTAAAGGTTATGAAGTAGATATAACCACCGCGATCCATTTCTCTAAAGGGCCCACATACATCACTATGTATTAATGCTAACAATTCAATGGCTCTTGTTACTTTTCCAACAAATGATGACTTGGTCATTTTCCCGAGAATAGAAGACTCACATGTAGGCCTGGGCTCAAATCCCAATAATTCGATAAGTTTATTTTGAGCCATCCATGTTAATCTTTTCTCATTCTTATGTCCAAGTATCAAGTGCCACAATTGTTTTACATTAATTTGAATATCTTTTCATTGTTTTGAAGTGGAAGTTGAAGTTACATGCATGCATTCATCAAGATTCAAATGATAAAGTCCATTAAACAAAGTAGCTGAGCCGATATATTCATTACGGTAATAAATATTACAGCCCTTGTTCATAAAAGAAATTCATAATTTTCACAAACAAGTTTAGGAATAGAAACAATATTCCTAACAACAATCAGAACAAACAAAATATTTGACAAATGCATAACATGACCAGCAGGCAGACAAACTTCAACATTTCCTTTGACGTGGGCCGCAACACTTGCTCCATTACCAACCTTCAGGACAATCTCACGCTTTTGAAGCGTTATCCTGTCATTCAGATTCTGTGAGGACATGCAAACATGTGTCGTAGCACCAGAATCTAAAATCCAAGATGTACAAGTCGGACTAGTTGAAAAATTAGTTTCATTCACAAAAAAAAAAAAGTTGTACCTCGTGTAATGGCGGCAACCTGTTTCTCTTTCAACTCTTGAAGGTACAGGAGACAATTTCTTCTCCAATGGCCATCACCCTTGTAGTGATAACACTACCCTTTAGGGACGGCTTCTTTTTTCTTAACAACTCCAGTGGGCTTAGGAGCAGTGTCCTTCTTCTTCTTGTTCTTCCTCATTCTATTCTTGCGCCTAAACCCAGAAGGAGAGGTAGCAACGAGGACAGTCTCCTTACCTTTTCCCTTGAACTGTGACTACGCAGTGGTCAACATATTGGCCAGCTCAGGCAGAGAAGCATAGAGTTTGTTCATCTGGAAGTTCACTATGAACTGATTGAAGGAAGGTGGGAGGGACTACAGAATAAGGTCTGTGTGCAGCTTACCGTCCATATCAAACTCATGCATCTCAAGTTGAGTAATCAGATTAATCATCCTGAGAACATGCTTGCTGACATCACCACCTTCTTCCAATCTATCTCTAAACAACTCCTTTGACAGTTCATATCTGGCAACATCACTTTGCTCACCATACAGGTCTTTCAAGTTTAGAATCATGCTAGTAGCATTAGACATATTCTCATGCTGCTTTTGCAGTTTTAGGAAGGGTAGTAGGAGGGGCCTTATCCATAACATATTCAATCTTTTCCAATCCCAAAACAATTTTAAGATTGCAAAACCAATTGGGAAAGTTTGGTCCGGTTAAAGCACTTTTATCAAGGATACAGGCAATGGGATTTGAAATAGAAGCCATTATAAAAGTACTGCAGAAATAAGTAGTACATAAAGCAAGACTGCTAGTTGATGTAAAAATGCATAACTATTTAAGTATGGTCATTACAAAAATAGTAACTCCTACTAATTTTATCGAATCTCATACTCCCAAAAGAGAAACGCAAATCCGTTAGAATCCGGTAGTGGGTGACCAAATTCTCTCAATAATTTGCATCCCCCAAACATTTGTGGCTATGTTAGAATAGAAATATCAAGAGTCAACAACTCTTTGTTGTCTATTTCACAAAATTGGTTATGGTCATATCCAGTCCCTAAATTACTTTGGTCTCAAACCTTTGTGGCTATGTTGATTAAGTAATTCAGTTAGACCCGACCTGCCATCTCACGGTTATCCTACAAATTGAATCAATAGCCTCAAGCCTTTGTGGCTATGTTGGCTGTTAGATTTTGGCAGACAACCACATCATTATGTTATACTAGCAACTTAATTAAACTTAATACGAACCATGTCCATCTATCTTTGGGCAAGACCGGGCAAGATCGCTTTGGGTTCATTAAGTCTTAGGATAGCGGAGGACAATATATCTAATATTGATTTGCACATTTGGGAGTTTTGAAATAGATCTCATCATGCATACATTAACAATCATATAGTATATAATGCATGCAACAAGTATAAATGGTGGATCATGGACTTTGGAATAAAAAAAAGAAAAATTATCTTAAATCACATCACTATGTCTTCAAGATGTCTAACTCCTTTGGATTCATCCCGTTGTCTCCTTGCATGTCTTCTTGAGAATTTACATATAGTCCTTACTACAAAGTTCTCTCAAAAGCAAGAAAAATAAAATGAGACTTATGTCTCTATTACAAATCGGGTATCCATTAAGTCCATGATTAAGTTCACCATTTATGCAACAACTAGCTAGATTAAACTTATCACATAGATAATCAAAGCTAAATGAAAATAATCAATAAACATCTTAATGCATCATATACAAAAAATAAACAAAGTCCATCGAATCTTCTATTAATGTTTTGACAACATGCTTGAAAGAGAATTGACTCTAACGTCAACCAAGCATTCCAAGACCAACCGAGTTCACAACCCATATAGTCTCGATATGACACGTAAACCGAGATCTCCATATCAAGGGATCATTAGGCCCGATCATAGAAAACTTTTGGCTCGCTACAATCAAAGTTGATTTTTCCATGCGGGATGGAATCAACTCATATCTTTCGCATAAACGTGTCAATAAACATTAAAAGAATAGATCTAATGTACATATTACGGACTTTCAAAACCGTGGCTCTGATACCACTTGAAGGCACATAGAGGCGTCAACTTCATAATGAAGGCGCAAAAGGCGTCTGCTTCAAAAGTGGGAGCGCAACGGGATCGTCTCGAGATATATAACTAACAAAAACATGCAAGCACAGCGGAAGTAATAACAATTAAAATTTGCATGTAAACAAGTTTGTATTTACATAAACTCAAAAGTAAATTCGTAAAAAGTACATTAAAAGAAAATACAAGAAAGTATATACAACTATATACAAATGTATTTTAAATGAAATATCTCGCGTGGAGAACTCGGATGTAGACACTTGAAGAAGATCTTGACTTGAGCAAAGCTTCTTCCAACATGCATACATCTTAGTCGGTCCACGGGTATCCAAAAGCATAGGACAACTTAACTAATTATAGTGCTAGCTTAGTTAAGTCCAAGAGCTTAGGTATACGTGAGTTGATAATTAAGAGCAAAGTGTTTCCTATCTCAACTAGCCTTAGTCGAAAATGCCAAGAGAAAAAAGAGAGAACTTTTGCTTCTAAAACTTTGAGAATTTCGGCCAAGAGGTGCAAACAAGAATGAAGAACTTGTCTTCTATTTATAGATGCATGAACAAGCTCATCAAATGCCAAGTGTCATGATCAAGAAGCCAAGTGTCCTAATCCTATGCATGGCCGGCCAAAGGGGGGGCAAATTGGACAATTTTCGCTTGCAACTTGTTGTTTGTCTTTTTGTGCAAGTTGTCTTTTGTCCTTTTGTGTTTCGTTTTTTAGTGCTTGTCTTTTTGTGCAACTTGTTGTTTGTCTTTTAGTGAAGACAAATATTAATTATTCTTAAACCCTTTTAGAATAATTAATTGCTGATTGACCCTCAATCAATTTGTACTATTGACCCAATATTTTTTAGTATTTACACTTTGACCCTAAAACTTTTAAAAATTATGATTTTGGCCCATATAACCGGTAATATCAAAAATCACACCATTAACACTTTAAACATGTTTCCAACTCAATACCAAGCTCATAAGTGTTTTATTCATGATACCCTAAGTGTGTGACTTTCTAGGTTCATGATCGTATAGTGATAAAGGATCGATTCTGAAAATGTCTCCGTCATTTTTCAGAATACCTTCATGTTCATGAGTGACGCGCTAGCAGCGAACATATCATGAAAATATGTACATTAATGAACTCAAATTCCAACGAACCTATTTATAGTTGCAAATTAGCGTGCAGTCCGATCCTTCTGTTAAAAGTCCCGATCGTTGTGGGGACCATGAATGATTAAGTCCTCTATACGATTCTATACGTAGATCTAATTTAGTGGAATGAGAGATGACATCTTTGGAAAAACACATTTCCATCGTTCAACTACCCCGATCGAGGATTTCTCATTTCAGACGACCGACACTAGATCGCATAGGACATCGCCTCACTGTCGGAAGTTAACAGATCCTCTCTTGACAATTACCTATCGGTCTCATATCACAAGACTAAATTGCAAGAGGCCGTATCTCACCTTCAAAGAAGGCGAGCATTGTCCAAACGCAAGATTTAGCCCTTGTTATAGCTGACAATTGTAATTTCTCAAGTCAAATGATTAATTTGCACAATTTGCAATGAATGACAAACTATTAATCCAAAGTCATGTAATTTCGTCATTCTGGTCACATTCAATGATCTGTTCAACTAACGATCATTCATATGTCAATTAATCGCATCCCTATGCTGTTGTAGCTCAATGCTCGCTACCCTTTATCATTAACATCTCTATGTTAATCAAAGGTAACTACATATGATAGTCCGTACTTGATTATTCTAGTCCTGGTCGAATAATCTAAGGACTATTAATGCTTTTGAATGTTAATCATGTCGAAGAAACATGCCATTGAATTCTCAACACTTTAAGAATATATTTCTTCTCTGAAAAATATTAAGGACATATTCATATAATTGAAAGGAGAATATGAACATCCAATTAACATGTCATTCAGATTTACATCAAAATGTCCTATATAGGTCATCTAATTATATAGCATTAGGGCATATCTCTAACAGGAATAATATAAAAAGGGATATAGCAGAATTCGTAACTCGGTGTCTAACATGTCAATGAGTCAAGACAGAACATCAAAGGCCCGCTGGATTGTTACAACCATTGGAGATACCTCAGTGGAAGTGGGAACATGTGACCATGTATTTTGAAATAGGGTTACCTAGATCTCCTCAAGGATGCGATGCTATTTGGGTGGTAGTAGATCGGTTGACTAAGACTGCCCATTTCACTGCCATGAATATGGAGGATAAGATTGACAAGTTTGCTTATCTATATATGGCAAATATTGTGAGACTTCACGGGATACCCGTTAGTATTATGTCAGATAGGGATCCCCGATATACATCCAGACTCTGGCAGAAGTTGCAAGCCGCCTTAGGCACTAAGTTGAACTTCAGCACAGCCTACCATCCCCAAACAGATGGACAATCAAAAAGAACAATTCAAATTTTGGAAGATATGTTAAGGGCCTACGTGTTGGACTTTGGGAAGAATTGGGAGAAACATCTTCCTTTGGCTGAATTTGCCTATAACAACAGTTATCAGGCCACTATTGTTATAGCTCCATACGAAGCTTTGTATGGAAGGAAATGCAGGTCCCCCTTGTACTGGGATGAAGTCAGAGAAATGAAAACAACTGATCCGACCATATTGGCAGAATTAGAGGAAAAGATAACAAATATCCATTTGATTCGAGAAAGAATGTTAACTGCTCAAAGCTGGCAGAAGAGTTACGCTGATAAGCATAGACGAGATTTAGAATTTAAAATCGGTGACTTGGTATTTTTGAAGTTGTTACCTCGAAAAGGGTTGGTTCGACACGGTAAAAGTGAAAAACTGAGTCTACGGTTTATTGGACCATTTGAGATTATGAACAAGATTGGGAAGTTGGCCTATCAATTAAGTTTAGCTTCGGAACTAGCCAATCTCCATGATGTATTCCACGTGTCGTCCTTAAAGAAGTACCACCCTGACCTCTCTCACATTCTGAAGTTGGAACCGTTACAATTACTTGAAAATTTGTCTTATGAAGAGAAGGCTATACGAATCCTAGACGACCAAGATCGAGAGTTAAGATCGAAAACAATACCGATGGTAAAAGTCCTTTGGAATCATCACGGACTCGAGGAAGCCACCTAGGAACAAAAGGATTAGATGAAACGACAGTACCCTATGCTATTTGTGAGGTAGGTAAATTTCAGGGGTGAAATTCCTATAAGTAATCGTTTATGTGCTTAGTGTCCTTCTTAAGAATATGTGTTAATTAACATATCAAACTAAGCATTCGTTTCAATTTTTTTTTAAAAAAATGATGATGAATAATTTTTGTAGTTTGATTTTACTTAGGATTTAAGGACTTATCTACTATTTAATAACACTTTGAGTTGGTCCAAGTCCTTAACCAATTTGAAGATTTTAGATGTTTAGGAATTCCTTTGTTGTAACTAGTAAAGTAGATTAATTAAAAGTTGGAAGAAAGTAAACATAATAGAAACAACCTTGGAAATTTTAAATAAACTCAGCCATTTAATTATACAAACTACATTGGTCCTCACTAACCACGTAATTGCATGGTTATTCGGCTTGGTGTCGGATATACCTAACTAGGAAATGTCAAAAGATTTCCACTAGAATGCTCATTCATAAAAAAAAAAATATATATATATATATATATATATAATAATAATAATAATAATAACAATAATAATAATAATAATAATAACAATAATAATAATAATAATAATAATAATAATAATAATAGTAGTAGTAGTAGTAGCTCATTTAAATGGTAGAATTAGATTTATCGACCTGAGATGCTATTCCACTTAATGGAATAAACATAGCTTGGGATTTATTTGTTCTCGTTAGTTCTAATCAGCCTAAGAAGTTTTAATAAATAAATTTAAATCACCTTGGCCATTTAATTGTTACCCTACATTATTAGATTTAATTTATTAGCTTTGTTTAGTTAAGTAATAGGGATTATAAAATATCTTAGCCTAGGAATTTAATTGTGCAACCTGCCGACTAGAGACAAAACCAAGTTGTCACTATAATTGCAATCAAGGAATTAGCCAGGTCCACCGTCGGATGAGCTCAGAGCTTCACCTGCTACATAAAACTAAATACCAAGTTTGTTAAATGAGCAACTAGCTTAATAAGAACAAACTTAACAATAATTATTGCCTAAGAGCATAGATTTGCTCATTTACCAAGCTGCTTGAGCTGCTGTGATTTTCTTTCTTATCTTAGTTAGCTACCACGTCCGCAAACTCTTGACCTAAACACTTGAATAGCTTACCCGACACCAAGAAGTTACGGACAACTATTGGTCGAAAGAACCACCACAACAACCTAGCGCTAGACCAATAGTGTTGTCAGATTTAGATTTAAGATAAGCAGCTTGGTTTTATCCAAAATAACCACATGTAGTTTTGCATGTTAACAATTTCCTATAAGCAACATGCAGCAGCTTAAGTCAATGGCAAAGCTTTAGCATTGAGCACGAAGGCGTAAAGACACCGAAGCTATTATGTCTATTAATCATTACCTAAACTTAGGTCGTTAGTGTTGTCAAACAGTGAACAAAACACACTATGAATCAACTCCTCATCAGGTTATGCAAACAGCTCACACGGATTATTGATGTCCACGTCTGAGAGGTTGCATGGGAATTAGCTTGTTAACAGTGTAGCGCGTATTAAGGCTATGATCTAGACGTGATAATTAATCAACGGGCCAATCAGAAACAAGTGAAAAATGCCTATATATGGACTTATAAGTAGTCGGCTTAATCACACAACAAAGTATATCTTAGTTTTTAATCTTTTCCTGATCTTAAGCGCAATCCGTGAGCAACACCAAATCAGGTGTAGATTTCTTTTAAAGTGCATTCCAAATCTTCTTAGTTTAAATTATGAATTTGTATTATATGTGTAGACGTGCAGATTATTTTAAAAAGAATTATTAATCTCTTTAAGCATTTGTGTGATAACCCGAACCCAGCATGCATTTAATGGCATTTAATTGCATTTAACTAGTGCCATCTTAAATGATAGCATTGGATTATGTGTTTACTTTTAGATGAACATTTATTTGTAGCTCTATTTTCATATTTCTTTTAGAAGTAACTAGAATAATACTTGAGCTAATTATTCTAACGGAATATCAACAATTTTTTCATATTGATGTCAATCGGTTTTATTTTTCTTGCACTTAAAGACTCGGTTTTCAATTAAATGAAAAGTAGCTCCGAGCCGGAGTAAATTTTAAACTATAATGCTTTTCAAAATGATATATTTCTTAGATTCTTCGAGATTTAATTGTTATTCTTTTGTTGTCGCAACGTGCATTGCATATCGAGAGCGTTAGCTAGGAAACGATTTCTAGTCCTCAGCAAATAGTGAAATTAGTATTTAGATGACTAAAATTATATAATTTAATTGTTGCTAGCTAGAATTAATTTTGGTGTTAGTTATTTAGCTTAAAAATGCACAAAATAAGCCATTTTGACTAGTTTTTAAGTTGTTTGACCAACCTTGACCAACTTTGACCAAATTGTCACCATTTTAAGCTAAAACAAAGCAAAAAAAAAGAAACAAAGCTGAAATCAGAGAGGGCAGGGCCAAAAATGAGGGAGAGAAAAAAAAAAGAAAAATCAACTTCAAATCATCAAATCTTCGCGTGAGCTTGCACGGGGTGGGTTCCGAGGCATCTTATGAGGTTTTCCTAGCATCTAGGAGCGTCTAAGGTGAGGGTTTCATCGTTAGTTGTGCATTTGAAATATTTGTGTCTAAACTTTGATTTTTGGATTTTATGCGTAGATTGTTGTTTTAATCGTTTTGTTTCTTAAAGAATGTTCCTTGTTGATTGTAGAACATGTATTTATAGCTTTTTAACATTTTCTGCCGTTAAATGTTGAGATTGCAATTTAAATTGATTAATGAATAGTGTTTTATGAATAGTAAACCCTTGGAATGATGAACTTGCCCCGTTATGATGTTTGTTGATGTGAAAATGTGCTAGGTATGCTAGAATGCCTAAATGTGTGGTTTAATTGGAATGTGTAATGGAAAAACGGAGAAAAATGGCTTAGTGAAAGTCGGGGTCGTTTAGGTCGACTTTAGCGTTTTCTCATTTTGCGTGATGGAATTGTTTCGGGAGCCCATGGAAGCAATTTTGGTGCGGTCGTGGTGTTGGTTGGGTGTTTGGTTGGTATGGTTGTTGTTCAAACGAGCAAAGGGGAAAAACCGGGCTTTGCGTGAAGTCTAGGGTAAAGTAGGGTTTCGGGGTCTTTAGACGTGCCTTATGGTGACCTAGGAGGATTGGTGAAGTCGGTTTCCAAAGCTCGTGGCTCGTTTGAAAGTAGTAGTGTTTTGAAGTTGGGGTCATCTTTGTGATTTTGTGTGTTTTCATAGAATATTGCTTATAGTATGTTTATATTGATTATAGAATGCTTATATTGCTCATAGAATGAATATATTGATTATAGAATGCTTATATTGCTTATAGAATGCTTATGTTACCTATAGAATGCTTGTTAATGCTTATTACGCTTGTTGGAGTTGATTATTGATTGAAATGTGTATCAATTGTTGAGAATGCTTGATATCGCTCGTTTATCACCTTGTATCGAGTCTTGCATTGCATAGTGTCTCGCACGTGAGTGATGGGCCTCTCTGGGTAGCCTCGGGTTGCCAGTGTTGGTTGCTCTAGCTCCGTAGCTATTCTCTCTTCTCGCTTGGGTTGCCTCCTAGGGAGTTTTGGGTCGTAGAATTGATGGATACTTCCGGGGTATTCCAAACTAGTGTTATAAGGTGGTTTGGGTCGGCGCGTCATCGTTAATGTCATCGGAATCGTGATCGGTACATTACTCGCTCGAGTGATCCACAGCCTTCAAAGTGTGGTATAACTTTGATTGGTTGTGTTAATGCTTTTCTTAATTGTTTATAGTATTGTTGTATATATTGAAAGCCTTTTATTGATTGTATTGCTTAACTGTATCTATCTGCATTGCACAATCTTCTTTCTCTCCAACTCGATATCTGTCTCGCCCTCACTGAGTATACGTGTTGTGTATACTCACTCCTCACCACCACATTTCAGGAAATGCCTTGTTAGCTGAAAGTTCGTGGATATGTGATAGTTCGTGCCTGAAGAGTTGTCTTGCGTGCTTTGTGGCTTGAGCTGTCAAAGATGTAAAGATATATGCTTCCATATGTTGTATGTATTTATTGTTAAAAGAAATGAAAATGTAAATCTAGCTTAGTGGTTGAGGTGGTTTGATAAGTTAGATTATGTACTTAGTTAATGTAGCTTATCTTCAATGTATGTTTGTAATGACAAAGAAAAAAGATAGAATAATTTGATAGTCTAGCTTATACAATAGGATGGTGAAGTTTAATTGCTAAGCATGAATGTATATTTACTTGTGATTTGCATGTTGTGAACCAAGGCTCGGATGGCCTTGAGGTGGTTGAATGTTTGGACATGGTATTGGTCCACTTATAAGCTGTCGCAGGTTTGTTGCTTTTGCCTAAAAATAGGGGAGACTCCGTCCGTCTTTCCCTAAAATTTTGCCCGGGTTTGGTTTGGGTTGTGATTAGTTTGATTGATAGAACTCCCGGACTCGAGAGGGATCAGGGTGTCACAATTTGTAATTCTTTTTGCCTTATATTCTATTAGGAAAGGTTTAAATAAACGAAGTTTGATCATGGGTTGACTTTTCTTTTAAAGTGCAAAGCCGAAAGACTATATACAAATATAATATGATACATTACATATTTAAGAATATATTATGCACGCATATGTAGTCTATTGCAGCTTATGTATTTAAATAATATATTTATGAACATATGTACATCAAATGCATAGTCTACATCCTTTAACCACAAACAAATTCTCTTAACGTAAAGTATATACGAGGTTCACGTGGATAATTTTGGTAGAAATTAACAAGAAGAAGCTTCTAAGCCGATGAGTCTTTAGACTATTAAGTTGGCTGTGTATAGGAAATATTAAAGGTTTACTCCAAGTTAATGCATATTTACAGCTTGTCAGGTGGAAGCCTTAAATTTAAATACTTCCTATAATGGAACTATGGAAATGAACCCACCAGGAGCTACACTATGACATGAGTTATGTTAAGTAAGCTGAGGTCACCCTAATAGTTAATTAGATAGGAATTGATTCTATTCTCTACTAAAAGAATGGGTTACCATTTGTTAATCTAATAAGGTACCCATGTTTAGAAGATTTGTATAATAACTATATCACTTGTTACTTGTTAGGTTCTTAGCTTAATCAGGAAGGGAAAACTCAGCTAAATGTATTTAGTAACAACTGTGAATTAACCTTAATACCTACTTATCTGTTATATAGATTCCTATCTACTTCCAATATGCTATCTGTTATTCTATTTACTATTTGTTAACAATTATTATTTTTTTAGTGACAACAATGAGTTTACCTTTTATACCTACCTGAATATATGCTCGAGAGATGGCCTACTTTGTCTTACTCTCATGCTTGTACACAATTGTATTACGTGATTACATGTGCATGCTTGTATGCTACTTGAGGGGTTGCAACCTCAGGCACGATAGCATTCGGACACCGAGCAACATAGGGCTTGTCGGTGCTCTTGTGACTATCGTGGTCCTATCGCCCTTGGAGATATTTACTCGTTTGGGACCACTACCGCCCTTGGAGATATTTACTCACTTGGGACCAATACCGCCCTCGGGGAGCTGGGTCGTAGATTTCGAGTGCAATCCGGGGTACCCTCCTGGGAGAGATAAGAAGTTGTGTTCTGCTCCAGCCGGCCATCTCTGGAAGAAAAATCAGATTATATCCTTTGTAACGTGATCTGTAACTGTTATTCTCTTCCTGTTATACTTAAACTGCTTGAATCATATTTTCAAAAAACTCAAAAATGTATTCAAAACCACCCCGGTGACTATTCCGCTCTGAGTTATTTTGAGCTCACAAGCTGTTCTTCCCCATCACAAGTGAGACTTGGGAGACTATAATCCCAGCTAGCAACGATGTGTCTAATATGTCTGTTGGGGAACATGGATCACCTTATACTGAGGAGTGCTGATGTACTAGTTCATCACCACTACCTCTTCGACGAGGATGCCGTGGATTTTGATGTGCCACACCACTTAGTCTACGATGTACTAGTTAATAATGTAATAATAGATATAGGTTTTGGCCCGTGTGTTACGGTGTATGTTGTGTACTATGGTTATATTTTTGAGTAGGTATGTTGGACTCCTAGACTCATTTTGTCGTTTGTAGGGTCTGGGCGTCTGATGTATGCAACCCTGGCTATTTAACCGAATGGTTTATAATATAAGTAACACCTTAATTTCTGCCTTACACTAAGATCATTGCTTGTTTAGAACCTCCACCTGGGCTTGAGAAGGATCATGTAATCTGGGTTGTTACACATTTCATGAAGGGGCTCCAACCTGTGCCAAAATGTCCAAGATTTAGGGGTGGCATAGGCAGCTAGCCTGCTAGATTGAAAGTACTTAGCCAGGGGAAGTCGAGACCAGGACAAGGGCAAGGGCCTAAAGTATTGAAAAGGCATGGACTCCAAGAAGAAGCCAAGTCTGAGGCCAAGAACAGGGAGCTCAAGATCAGGAGCCAAAGCGGACCGAGAAGAAAGAAAGAAGGCTTCATCTACTCCAAGCCCCTAAAAAAAAGGAAAGAGTTCTTACCCGTTTTCCTCTCCCTATTGGTTGAGCATCTTCAAACCTCAATCGAGCATTCTTTCCTCTCCCGTTGGTCGAGCATCTTCAAACCTCAAATTGGATTAATGGGTCGTCCAACTAAAAATGATAACAGAATGCATAGGTCATTAGAAGGAGTTCCAATAAGCTGATAAATATAATATACCAGCTTACTTATTTCCTCTCTGAGGGAGAAAGCAGATTGAAGAACCCGCGGATATGTGCAAAACTGAAATTCTTGTTAGCCAAGGAAAATGACTCGTGGTAAAGACAAGATAGACTTTGACCAGACATGCTCGGAATCTTATTTTTTTGATCCGGGGGAAGTTATCGCTCTCTCACCTCGTAAACTCAGTAGCTCCTAAACTCGTTCCTCACTTTTGTTCAATTATAAATAAATAAGCACTTTGATCGATATTTGTAGCATCCTTCAAGTAAATACAGATTGAGATCGTATAAACATGAACTTGTGATATAGCTACACCTAATTCCAGACCGGTTAATGGAAGAACTATAAATAAAGGACCAGGATCTCCTATGAAATATAAAAGATCATTCATACATAGCATAGTCCAAGCGGACCCACTTAAAATCTTTACTGAACTATGACCGGCTATCATATTAGAAAATAAACGTATTCCTGAGCTTAATGCACGAAAACAATGAGGGATTAGCTCAAAGAGTACTAAAAAAGGTGCTAACAGAAGTGGGACTGTAATGCCCCAACTCGACCCCTCCTACGATCAGTTAGGATGCAACGGAATTTCGATAGTATAACGACAGTAATTAGGACACCGAGGCTCTAAACCAACCTCTTCGAAACTCATACACCCAACTCCATAACAATTCAACAATTAAGCAACACAACCACAATATACAATAAACATTCTTTTCCCATTGCATCCATCGGTTAAACGCCCCCGTTCCAACATCATACATTGACTATATAACATACATTCCCAAAATAGATTATAACCAATCTAGTAGCCTAATCATATTCCAAAACAAAACCACTAAACTAGCAACAATTAATCCATTATCCTTACAACATCTTATACATCATAAACTTCTAAGTAAATACAACCAATTAGTTTAATATACAAGATAACAAAAGAGTACAACATCAGATATCAAGGACAAGACTCTGGCACATAGGACTCGTCCACATATGGCACATTATCCTCTTCTGGAGGCACGTACCCGTAATCTGGATCGGTAACACCTGTATGCATGCAATAATTGAGAGTGAGCTTATATAAAACAAGCCCAGTGAGGATTCGATAGATCTCTAACAGTATTTACTATACTCCTTGGAAATCATCCTTTGAGCAGTAAACACACAATAATCATCAATAACAATATAAGCACATTAATTATAATGACCAATCAATAAAGGATACTCTAGTTGGTGTAGCTCCAAACGCCATCATGATCTCAACCGTTCTTCTTATAACTCCCCATTACTCACGCACCCGAGGTACCTCTCTAGCCCCTCCCTCCATGATACCTCCATCATGCGAGCTAGGGGTAGCCTATGATAGTGATGCCGTTTTCAACCCGACAGCCCAACGCTGCCCGAGAGGTGGCACACACACACCAAGACTCATGACAATAACAATAATCTTTCAAAACTTAGGAGGACAACCTTTCACGTTGACTATCTCCCGGCTCATCAATAATCAATTATCACAGGAGGACAACAAAGTAGGTTGCCTATATCCCGGTTCATCAATAATCAATCAATAATCATAATTTCAACAACACATCATCTAATAAACAATTAACAACTCAACAACTAAGTTAGATGACAAAGTAGGCCATCCAACTTAACATGCAATAACCACACAACCAAACCCGAGTCTAACCATCAATAACTCACAATTCAATCACTCAAACACCCCCCAAACAACCAAAGGCATAATTCAACATTTTAAAGAAAGACAACCCAAACTTCTAAAAGTCATAACTTACATTCTACCAATTCGATAATCTCCAAACCAGCTTCTATCACTCATCCACTCAATCAACAACATTAGCCCCCTTGGAAACCAACCATAATCCATCCAAATCAAGCCCAACAACCCTAAATCCTCAATGCACCTAGGCTGAAATTTCCGGACTTTCACACCAACATCACAATTGAAATTTCAGCATTACAACATTACTACCACGTCTTTACCAAACTTTTAGAAACTAACAACAAGAAATTCCAACAACCACAACATCATTGATTCAACAAATAGCTAAATTCTCAATTTTTAATACCCGAAAGTAGAAATGCATACTACAACTGTTCAAAACTGATATAAACACATATAATCAATCCTTAGCATCTAATGAGAAATAATATAACATAAATTCAACATTCTAGCAGTTCAAAATTCAATTATATGCAAAAACATAAAAATGACATTTTGAGATCTAGAATTTTTTGCTCACCTTTGATCCGAAACAAAGCTATGAATGCGTGCCCAACAAGCAGAATCCAACTCGGTTCAAAAAACTACGGACAAAAACCAAGTTTTTCTAGTGAATTTTACTTTGAAAACCTTTGAAATTTTCTCTCTATTTTCCTCTCCAACCTCTCTGCAATGTGTGTAGAGTAAGTATGTTTTGTGAGCTTTTAATGTGTGTTGATGCTTAATAGCTCAAAGTCAAACAAATTTTAAAAAGTCGAAGTTGAACACTTGTTATATTTTTAGTATTTTTAGTCTTTTAATTTCATTTTCTTGACTATTTCGCTTGCTCAAGTAAAAATACTATATTTAGTAGTTTAAGAATAGGTGACAACATTTTCACATGCATACTCATACACCCGCTCGGGTAAAAACTAGATTTTCGCAAAAGAAAGTATAAAAACCTTTAAAATTGCAAAAATGATTTAAAATCCGTTTTAATCAAACACGGGTCTATTAATATCCGAGGACTATGTTTTGAAACGTTTGAAACGCCCTTGTAAAAATTTTAGCAGACTTGCGTCCAAAACATTATTCACTAAAATCGTCAATAAAATTTTTGATTCCGTTTTTGATGAAAATTTCATGAATGCACACATAGCATGTATTAGGAATATAAATCACATATTTAGCACATTCTAACTTATATAGCACATAAACAGGTCAAATCATGCAAATCGAGGCAAAATACGCAAATCGAGGTAAAGACAAAATATGGGGTCTCACATTCT
Organism: Ehretia macrophylla; assembly: GCA_037974665.1. Taxonomy (NCBI): domain Eukaryota; kingdom Viridiplantae; phylum Streptophyta; class Magnoliopsida; order Boraginales; family Ehretiaceae; genus Ehretia; species Ehretia macrophylla. The sequence goes on from CM075765.1 coordinate 56,919,872, forward strand.
CTTCCGCTTAAAGAAATTTCATCCTCAAAATTCTTATTTGCTGAATGAAAAAGATCTGGGTACTGCTGCTGCATCTGATCTCGCCTCTCCCAAGTAGCTTCTTCAATCCAGTGATACTTCCACAATACTTTGATCATCAGAATCTTCTTCGATCTCAATTCCCGCTCCATCTAATCAAGAATGCGAATCGGCCTCTCATCATAAGTCAAATTCTCACAAAGCTGTAACGGCTCTGGCTCTAGAATATGAGAAGGATCCAGATTATATTTCTGCAAATTAGACAGGTGAAAGACATCGTGGACATTAGAGAAGTTCTCCGGTAAAAACCAACCGATATGCTAACTTACCAACCCTACTGGTAATATCAAATGGCCCTACAAATCTTGGACTCAACTTACCACATTTACCATAACGAGCAAACCCCTTTCGAGGAGATAATTTCAAGAAAACCCGATCCCCGACTGCAAACTCCCAATCCCGATGATGCTTATCCGCATAACTCTTGAATCTACTCTGTGTTGTAAGCATTCTCTGCCTGATCAACTAAACATTCTCAATCTTCTCTAGAAGCTCTGGCATGATAGTCGGATCAATAGTTTTCATCCCCTCTACTTCATCCCAATACAAAGGTGATCGGCACTTACGACCGTAGAGAGCTACAAAACGTGTCATCCCAATAGTAGCTTGATAACTATCGTTATAGCAAAATCGGCAAGTGGTAGATGTTTCTCCTAGTTCTTCCTGAAGTCCAGAACACAAGCCCTGAGCATATCCTCCAGAATCTGAATAGTCCTCTTAGATTTACCGTCGGTCTGAGGATGATACGCTGTGCTGAAGTTCAACTGAGTACCCAAAGTCTCCTAATGTTTTTCCCACAAACGAGAAGTAAACTGAGGACCTTGATCCGAGACAATACTAGATGGAATCCCGTGAAGTATAACAATCTGATCCAAATAGAGATCTGCCAACATTGCAACCTCATCTCTCAACCTCATCAGAATAAAATGAGTTGTCTTCGTCAAACAGTCTATAACAACCCAAACTGCATTGTTACCTCTCGATGTTCTAGGCAAACTAGAGACGAAGTCCATCGTAATATGCTTCCATTTCCACTCTGGTATTGCCAACAGCTAAAGTAACCCTACAGGTCATTGATGTTCGGTCTTCACTCACTGACAAGTCAAACATCTAGATACAAACTGAGCAACATCCATTTTCATGTTATTCCACCAATAATGTTTCTTCAAATCCCGATACATCTTGTTTCCACCGGGATGAATGGTGTACTTAGAATTATGAGCCTCCTCCAGAATACCTCTTCTCAAGCCCGATTCTTCAGGAACACAAACCCTGGTCCGAAACCGAAGAATACCATCTTCATGTAATTTGAAGTCAAACTGATTATCCGTGATCTGATCCCTGATCTTATGAAGTTTTGGATCAAGCTGCTAAGCTTCTCTGATCTGAGATAGCAATAAAGGTTGAATACAGAGATGTGAACACATTTGCTGAGCTTCTCTGATCAAGCTGTTGAGCTTCTCTGATCCGGTTAATGTCAAAATTCACATTTGCTGAACTTCACAAACAACTGATGCTCTTGCAGCTTCTATAAGACAAGCCGTAGATGTTGCTCGTGCTCTGATTTAGACTTAGAATATACTAGGATATCATCTATAAAGATTACCACGAACTGGTATAAGTACGGCTGAAAAACCCGATGCATAAGATCCATGAATACTGCTGGTGCATTAGTCAGTCCGAAGGGCATAACTATAAATTTATAATGCCCGTACCGAGTCCTAAAAGCAGACTTCGGAACATCCTCTGTACGAATCCGAAGCTGATAATCCCCTGCCTCAAGTCAAATTTAGAGTAGATTTTTGGCTCCCTGAAGTTGATCAAACAACTCGTTAATCAGTGGCAAAGGATACTTGTTCTTGATGGTCACCTAATTCAAACCACGATAGTCGATACATAATCTCAAGGTACTATCCTTCTTTTTCACAAATAAAACAGGTGTTCCCCAGGGTGAAGAACTCTGTTGAATGAAACCCTTCTCTAAGAACTCTTGCAGCTGTGTTTTTAGCTCCTTCAACTCAGCTGGTGCCATCCGGTATACTGATTTAGAAATAGGTTGAGTACAATGAATCAGATTGATCACAAATTCCACATTTTTCTCTGGTGGTAACCTTGACAACTACCTCAGGCCTACCTCTGGTTCTTGGTCTACCAGCCATTCTATTAATCAAACAGTTAGCACAAGTTATAGCACATAGATAGGCTATAGACAATTATTAGCACATTAGCAACAAACTCACATAAAGCACATAAATCACTTAAGCATTATCACATAAACAAATTGATCACATAATCACATAGTCACTAAATCACATAATCACTTAGTCACTTAATCATATTAACACTTATTTCACTTGTCTTTCACTCGTACATACTTTCATGCTAAGACCATTACCCACATTCCGAGATACCCCAACTGACAACTAAATATTAGCTCTGATACCACTTACATGTAATGCCCCAACTCGACCCCTCTTACGATCAGTCATGATGCAACAGAATTTCGGCAGTATAACGACAGTAATTATGACACCGAGGCTTTAAACCAACCTCTTCGAAACTCATACATCCAACTCCACAATAATTCAATAATTAACAACACAACCACAACATACAATAAACATTCTTTACCATTTCATCTACAGGTTATACGCCTCCGTTCCAACAACATACATTTACTATATAACATACATTCCCATAATAGATTATAACCAATCTAGTAGCCTAATCATATTCCAAAACAAGACTACTAAACTAGCAACAATTAATCCATTATCCTTACAACATCTTACACATCATAAACTTCTAAGTAAATACAACCAACTAGTTTAATATACAAAATAACAAAACGTACAACATCAGATATCAAGGACAAGACTCTGGCACATAGGACTCATCCACATATGGCACATTATCCTCTTCTGGAGGCACGTACCCGTAATCTAAATCGGTAATGTGATAACCCGAACCTGGCATGCATTTAATAACATTTAATTGCATTTAATTAAGTGTTGTCTTAAATGTTAGCATTGAATTATGTGTTTATTTTTGGTTAAACATTTAATTGTAGCTTTATTTTCATATTTCTTTTGGAAGTAATTAAAATAACACTTGAGTTAATTATTTTAACGGAATATCACCTACCTTTCATATTTATGTCAATCGGTTTTAGTTTTCTTGCACTTACATGCTCGGATTTCAATTAAATGAAAAGTCACTCCGCGCCGGAGTAAATTTTGAACTTTGATGCTTTCCAAAAATGATATATTTCTTAAATTCTTTGAGATTTAATCGTTATTCTTTTATTGTCGCAAAGTGCATAGCATTTCGAGAGAGATAGATAGGAAATGAATTCTAGTCCTTAGCAAATAGTGAAAACTAGTATTTAGTGTTTTGATTTTAATATTTTTGTTGTTGTTAGCTAGAATTAGAATTGTGCTAGTTGTTTTAGTTTCAAAATGCCTAAAATAACCTTATTTGACCAATTCTTAAGTGGTTTGACCAATGCCTTGACCATTGACCTTGTCATCCTTTTTAATAGCATAACATAGCACAAAATAAGAAAATAAAAAAAGCTGAAAACAGTTTGGTCATGGCCGAAAATAGAAGGAAAGAAAAAAAACATTTCTTCATCAAATCATCAAATCTTCGCATAAGCTTGCACGGGGTGGTTTCCGAGGCACTCTACGAGGTTTTCCTAGCGTCTAGGAGTGTCTAAGGTAAGGGTTTCATCGTTATTTGCGCATTTGAAATATTTGTATCTAAACTTTGATTTTTGGATTTTATGCGTAGATTGTTGTTTTAATCATTTTGTTGCTTAAAGAATGTTCCTTGTTGATTGTAGAACATGTATTTATAGCTTTTTAACATTTTCTCCGGTTAAATGTTGAGATTGCAATTTAAATTGATTGTTGAATAGTGTTTTATGAATAGTAAACCCTTGAAACGATGAAGTTGCTCCGTTATGCTGTCCGTTGATGTAGAAATGTGCTAGATATTCTAGAATGCCTAAATGTGTGGTTTAATTGGAATGTGTAATAGAAAAATGGAGAAAAACGGCTTAGTAAAAGTCGGGGTTGATTAGGTCGAGTTTGGCGTTTTCTCGTTTTGCATGTTGGCATCGTTTTGGGAGGCCATGGAAGCACTTTTGGTGCGATTATGGCGTTGGTTGGGTGTTTGGTTGATATAGTTGTAGTTCAAACGAGCAAAGAGGGAAATCGGCACTTTGCGTGAATTCTAGGGTAAGGTGGGGTTTCGGGGTCTTTAGACGTGCCTTATGGTGACCTAGGAGGATTGGTGAAGTCAGTTTCCAAAGCTCCTGGCTCGTTTGAAAGTAGTAGTGTTTTGAAGTTGGGGTCATTTTTGTGATTTTGTGTGTTTTCATAAAATTTTGCTTATAGTATGTTTATATTGATTATAGAATGCTTATATTGCTCATAGAATGATTATATTGATTATGGAATGCTTATATTGCTTATAGAATGCTTATATTGCTCATAGAATGATTATATTGATTATAGAATGCTTATATTGCTTATAGAATAGTTGCAAATGCTTGTTAATGCTTATTACGCTTGTTAGAGTTGATTATTGATTGAAATGTTTATCAATTGTTGAGAATGCTTGATATCGCTTGTTTATCGCCTTGTATCGAGTCTTGCATTACATAGTGTCTCGCACATGAGTGATGGGCCTCTCTGGGTAGCCTCGAGTTGCCAGTGTTGGTTGCTCTAGCTCCGTAGCTATTCCCTCTTCTCGCTTGGGTTGCCTCCCAGGGAGTTTTGGGTCGTAGAATTGATGGATACTTCCGGGGTATTCCAAACTGGTGTTATAAGGTGGTTTGGGCCAGCGCGTCATCGTTAATGTCATCGGAATCGTGATCGGTACATTACTCGCTCGAGTGAACCATAGCCTTTAGAGTGTGGTATAGCTTTGAATGGTTGTGTTAATGCTTTCATTAATTACTTATTGTATTGATAGTTTGTTTTGATCGCTTACTTTCTCAGTTATATTGCTTAGATGTCTATTTGCATTGCACGACTTTCTTTCTCTCTACCTCGATATCTGTCTCGCCCTCACTGAGTATACGTGTTGTGTATACTCACTCCTCACCACCACATTTCAGGAAATGTCATGTTAGTTGGAAGTTCGTGATTATATGATAGTTCGTGCCTGAAGAGTTGTTTTGCGTGCCTATGTGGATTGAGTTGTCGAAGTGGCAAAGATGTATGCTTTCATGTATTGTATGCATTTAATATTAAAAGAATGTAATTTAAGTTTTATTAGGTTATTGAAGCAATTTGAAAAGCTGGCTTATGTATTTAGTTAGTATAGTTTAACTTCAATGTATGTTTGTAATGTCCAAAGGAAAAGAGTTAGAATGGCACGATAGTTTATTTTATGCAGTAGCCTAGTGCGGTTTAATTGTCAAGTTTGAATGTACTTGTCAAAAATGAAAAGAGATAGGTTAGCTTTTAAATTGGAAATTGTATGTATACTTGCTGAGTTTATTTGTTGAGAACCGAGGCTCGGATGGCCTTGAGGTGGTTGAATGTTTGGATATGGTATTGGTCCACTTATATACTGTCGCAGGTTTGCTTTTTGCCTAGAAACAGGGGAGACTCTGTCCGTTTCCCTGAAAATTTTGCCCGGGTTTGGAATTGGGTTGTGAATAGAATGATTGTTAGAACTCCTAGTCTCGAGAGGGATCGGGGTGTCACAGGTGGTATCAGAGTTTGTCTAGCTTATTAGCCGGGACAGGGTCCTCGGTCTAGTGGGTAGTGGTCCTTGAATGTGTGCTTGTTAAGTGTGTCTTGAAAGTGTATGCTTGTATGTGAAATTGTGTGTCTTGATATGAATGTGTGCTCCTATGTGATATAGTTATGTGTTATGTGTTAATTGTGTGTTAAGTGAAGTAAAGTGTCTAGTTGTGCATTGAATTGACCTATGGAATTGGCATTGTGAATCGAATCGACCTCGTGAATTGTTAGTTGCTTGAAATATTGCTTGTAATGTGTGTATTGGAATGTCTTGAATTGGTTGAGCCGTGATTTGAATTGATTATGTTGGGCTTGAATTGATTGTCATATTTGAATGACTTTGATGATTAAATGGTTTTGTAAACTCTTTTGGAAACTTGCTTACATAATAGTTTAAGGCATGTGTATAAATGTGATATCTTGGCATTCATACATGTCCCGTGGAAATGGTAGGTAATCCTTCTTCCTCCCTTGAAGAAAGTTGTTCCCCGTTGTCTTTTCAAGGTGTATGGATTGGCAGGAAAGGAATGGCATTTGACTAGCCTTATTTGGGAGTTGGTGTTTGTTTATGGAGCTCAGTTGTTGGCATACATCTAAGACTTTTATTTGTAAATGGCAATCATAAAAAGATAACTTTCTTTGGTGTTTCTGTATGATGGCTCTTGGTATCATTCTTGGGTTTTTTACTGGGTATTCTTTGGAGACTTCTATTGGCACTTCTTGGTAGACTTGGCTATTGGGCTTTCAGTTGGACTTACTGCATGGTATTATCTATGGCATATGTGTCTCGGTCTTTATTGGTGTGCTACTGGCATTCCTCATTAGAAATCCTTCAATGGCTTTCTATAGAATTCTTAGTGGTCATTTATCTAATACTTACTGGCAATCCTTGGTATTTTCTTGCTAGAGCATTGTTTCGGGTATTTTCTTTGGCATCCCTTAGTTGGTTTGGTAATTGGAATTCCTATCGGACTTATTATGTAATATTACTCACAGTATTCTCTGGAATTCTTATTGGGCATTCTACTAGTATTTTCCTCATTGGCATTTATTGGAAGATCCTACACTTGGAATTCTGCTTGGACTTATTATCTTGTATTGTTTACGGCTTCCCCATCGGCCTTTCTACTCAGGGGAATCTATACTTGCTGTTTGACTAAGATGTTACGGTAGGAACACAGTGATTGGAAGATTTCATTTAGAGGTTGGCCTTTGGTATTCTTCTCTATAATCCTTTACAGAACTTTCAGCTGGGTCTATTTACGGTAATCAGCACTGCATGAGGTGCATCTACTCTGGCTATCTTTTAACTTTCTTATTTGGTACTTGATAGACTTCTATTGGAGATTCGTGTGTGGGGTATTCTTCTTGCCATCAATGTGGTATTGCTATCATCTACAGTATCCTTGCTTTAGTCTTTATTGGCATCTTCTCGGCACTCTTAGAGGGGAATTCTTTTATGATATTCTTGACCAGCGGAATTCTTATTTGGATTTCAAGATGGTATTTTCAATTAAACCTTTATTTGGTCTTATTGTTTTGGAGTTTTCAGTCAGTACTATTGGGGTTTCTTAGTAAGGTATTCTTCAGGCATTCTTAATCAGTGTCTTGTTCAACAACCAACGAAGAGTGGTCATAGTTGGATTTCAGATGATGCTGAGTTCTATTGGAAGAAGAATTGCGAGGACGCAATTGTTTTAAGGGGGGAAGGATGTGAAAACCCGAACCTGGCATGCATTTAATAACATTTAATTGCATTTAATTGTTATCTTAAATGTTAGCATTGAATTATGTGTTTATTTTTGGTTAAACATTTAATTATAGCTTTATTTTTATATTTCTTTTGGAAGTAATTAAAATAACACTTGAGTTAATTATTTTAACAGAATATCACCTACCTTTCATATTTATGTCAATCGGTTTTAGTTTTCTTGCACTTAAATGCTCGGATTTCAATTAAATGAAAAGTAACTCCGAGCCGGAGTAAATTTTGAACTATGATGCTTTCCAAAAATGATATATTTCTTAAATTCTTTGAGATTTAATCGTTATTCTTTTATTGTCGCAAAGTGCATAGCATTTCGAGATAGATAGATAGGAAATGAATTCTAGTCCTTAGCAAATAGTGAAAACTAGTATTTAGTGTCTTGATTTTAATATTTTTGTTGTTGTTAGCTAGAATTAGAATTGTGCTAGTTGTTTTAGCTTCAAAGTGCCTAAAATAAGCTTATTTGACCAATTCTTAAGTGGTTTGACCAATGCCTTGACCATTGACCTTGTCATCCTTTTTAATAGCATAACATAGCACAAAATAAAAAAAGAAAAAAAGCTGAAAACAGTTTGGTTATGGCCGAAAATAGAAGGAAAGAAAAAAACACATTTCTTCATCAAATCATCAAATCTTCTCGTAAGCTTGCACGGGGTACTTTCCGAGCCCCTCTCCGAGGTTTTCCTAGCGTCTAGGAGCGTCTAAGGTGAGGGTTTCATCGTTATTTGCGCATTTGAAATATTTGTATCTAAACTTTGATTTTTAGATTTTATGCGTAGATTGTTGTTTTAATCGTTTTGTTGCTTAAAGAATGTTCCTTGTTGATTGTAGAACATGTATTTATAGCTTTTTAACATTTTCTGCCGTTAAATGTTGAGGTTGCAATTTAAATTGATTGTTGAATAGTGTTTTGTGAAAAGTAAACCCTTGAAACGATGAAGTTGCTCCGTTATGCTGTCCGTTGATGTAGAAATGTGCTAGATATGCTAGAATGGCTAAATGTCTGGTTTAATTGGAATGTGTAATAGAAAAAGGGAGAAAAAGGGCTTAGTGAAAGTCGAGGTCGTTTAGGTCGAGTTTGGCATTTTCTCGTTTTGCATGTTGGCATCGTTTTGGGAGGCCATGGAAGCACTTTTGGTGCGATTATGGCGTTGGTTGGGTGTTTGGTTGATATAGTTGTAGTTCAAACGAGCAAAGAGGGAAATCGGGACTTTGCGTGAATTTTAGGGTAAAGTAGGGTTTCGGGGTCTTTAGATGTGCCTTATGGTGACCTAGGAGGGTTGGTGAAGTCGGTTTCCAAAGCTCGTAGCTCGTTTGAAAGTAGTAGTGTTTTGAAGTTGGGGTCATTTTTGTGATTTTGTGTGTTTTCATAGAATATTGCTTATAGTATGTTTATATTGATTATAGAATGCTTATATTGCTCATAGAATGATTATATTGATTATGCAATGCTTATATTGCTTATAGAATGTTTATATTGCTTATAGAATGCTTATATTGCCTATAGAATACTTGCAAATGCTTGTTAATGCTTATTACGTTTGTTAGAGTTGATTATTGATTGAAATGTTTATCAATTGTTGAGAATGCTTGATATCGCTTGTTTATCGCCTTGTATCGAGTCTTGCATTGCATAGTGTCTCGCACGTGAGTGATGGGCCTCTCTGGGTAGCCTCGGGTTGCCAGTGTTGGTTGCTCTAGCTCCGTAGCTATTCCCTCTTCTCGCTTGGGTTGCCTCCCAGGGAGTTTTGGGTCGTAGAATTGATGGATACTTCTGGGGTATTCCAAACTGGTGTTATAAGGTGGTTTGAGCCGGTGCGTCATCGTTACTGTCATCGGAATCGTGATCAGTACATTACTCGCTCGAGTGATCCATAGCCTTCAGAGTGTGGTATAGCTTTGAATGGTTGTGTTAATGCTTTCATTAATTACTTATTGTATTGATAGTTTGTTTTGATTGCTTACTTTCTCAATTATATTGCTTAGCTGCCTATTTGCATTGCACGACTTTCTTTCTCTCTACCTCGATATCTGTCTCGCCCTCACTGAGTATACAGGTTGTGTATACTCACTCCTCACCACCACATTTCAGGAAATGTCATGTTAGCTGGAAGTTCGTGATTATGTGACAGTTCGTGCCTGAAGAGTTGTTTTGCGTGCCTATGTGGCTTGAGTTGTCGAAGTGGCAAAGATGTATGCTTTCATGTATTGTATGCATTTAATATTAAAAGAATGTAATTTAAGTTTTATTAGGTTATTGAAGTAATTTGAAATGCTGGCTTATGTATTTAGTTAGTATAGTTTAACTTCAATGTATGTTTGTAATGTCCAAAGGAAAAGAGTTAGAATGACACGATAGTTTATTTTATGCAGTAGCCTAGTGTGGTTTAATTGTCAAGTTTGAATGTACTTGTCAAAAATGAAAAGAGATAGGTTAGCTTTTAAATTGGAAATTGTATGTATACTTGCTGAGTTTATTTGTTGAGAACCGAGGCTCGGATGGCCTTGAGGTGGTTGAATGTTTGGATATGGTATTGGTCCACTTATATGTTGTCGCAGGTTTGCTTTTTGCCTAGAAACAGGGGAGACTCTATCCGTTTCCCTGAAAATTTTGCCCGGGTTTGGAATTGGGTTGTGAATAGAATGATTGTTAGAACTCCTGGTCTTGAGAGGGATCGGGGTGTCACAGGTAACACCTGTATGCATGCAATAATTGAGAGTGATCTTATATAAAACAAGCCCAGTGAGGATTCGATAGATCTCTAACAGTATTTACTATACTCATTGGAAATCTTCCTTTGACTAGTGAACACATAATAATCATCAATGATAATATAAGGACATTAATTATAATGACCAATCAATAAAGGATACTTTAGTTGGTGTCGTTCCAAACGCCATCACGATCTCAACCATTCTTCTTATAACTCCCCATTACTCACGCACCCGATGTACCTCTCTAGCCCTTCCCTCCGTGGCACCTCTATAATGCGAGTTAGGGGTAGCCTATGATAGTCATACCGGTTTCAACCCGACAGCTCGACACTGCCCGAGAGATGGCACACACATACCAAGACTCATGACAATAACAATAATCATTCAAAACTCAGGAGGACAACCTTTCACATTGACTATCTCTCAGCTTATCAATAATCAATTATCACAGGAGGACAACAAAGTAGGTTGCCTATCTGCTGGTTCATCAAATATCAATCAATAATCATCATTTCAACAACATATCATCTAATAAACAATTAACAACTCAACAACTAAGTTAGATGACAAAGTAGGCCATCCAACTTAACATGCAATAACCACACAACTAAACCCTAGTCTAACCATCAACAACTCACAATTCAACCACTCAAACACTACCCAAACATCCAAAGGCATAATCCAACATTTTAAAGAAAGACAACCCAAACTTCTAAAAGTTATAACTTACATTCTACCAATCCGATAACCTCCAAACCAGTTTCTATCACTCACTCACTCAATCAAAAACATTAGCCCCCTCGGAAACCAACCATAATCCATCCAAATCAAGCCCAACAACCCTAAAACCTCAATGCACCTAGGCTGAAATTTTTGGACTTTTGCACCAATATTGCAATCAAAATTTCGGTATTATAACATTACTACCACGTATTTAACAAACTTTTACAAGCTAACATCAAACAATTCCAACTACCACATCATCATTGATTCAACAAATAGCTAAATTCTCAATTTTTAATACCCGAAAGTAGAAATGCATACTACAACTGTTCAAAACTGATATAAACACATATAATCAATCCTTAGCATCTAATGAGAAATAATATAACATCAATTCAACATTCCAACTGTTCAAAATTCAATTATATGCAAAAACATAAAAATGACATTTTGAGTTCTAGAATTTTTCTCTCACTTTTGATCCGAAAAAAGCCGTGAATGCGTGCAATGTGTGCCCAACAAGCGGAATCCAACTTGGTTCGAAAAACTATGGACAAAAACTAGGTTTTTCAAGTGAATTTTGCTTTGAAAACCTTTGAAATTCTCTCTCTATTTTCCTCCCCAACCTCTCGGAAATGTGTGTGTAGAGTGAGTGTGTTTTGTGAGCTTTTAATGTGTGTTGATGCTTAATAGCTCAAAGTCAAACAAATTTTAAAAAGTCAAAGTTGAACACTTGTTATTGTTTTAGTCTTTTTAGTCTTTTAATTTCATTTTCTTGACTCTTTAGCTTGCTCAAGTAAAAATACTATATTTTGTAGTTTAAGAATAGGTGACAACATTTTCACATGCATACTCATACACCCGCTCGGGTAAAAACTCAATTTTTGCAAAATAAAGTTTAAAAACCTTTAAAATTTCAAAGCCGATTTGAAATCCGTTTTAATCAAACAAGTGTCTATTAATATCTGAGGACTAGGTTTTAAGATGTTTAAAACACCCCCGTAAAAATTAGCAGACGTGCGTCTAAAACACTATTCATTAAAACCGTCGATAAAATTTCTAATACCGTTGTTGATGAAAATTTCATGAATGCACACATAGCATGTATTAGGAATATAAATCACATATGTAGCACTTTCTAACTTATATAACACATAAACAAGTCAAATCACACAAATCAAGGCAAAAACACGCAAATCGAGATAAAGACAAAATATGGGGTCTCATAAGGACTCATACAGGTAATGAGAAGCTTAAAAAATGAAGCCCATTTCTTTAAAATCCCACTATAGTGATGCAAATAAAAATCGAAAATGAGAGACCCAAAGTAATGAGAAAATGACTTGTAACTGTGAAGCTATCAAGTATCATACCCTGGGGATTATGAAATAACGAAAAAAGTAAAAGTGATCGAGATGCAGGGAGAAACTTTTGTTTAACATTTTCGGAAAGACTACCTATTTGTTCGTTTGCCGGGTTCGACATGAAATCATAAATAAGCTCTACCAAGGATTGCCAAGCATTTAGTACTGAGTTTCCTCCTCCGTTTTTAGTAACAAAATGAAGCAAGAGTAGGACCAAATTGAGAGTTAGTAGCATAAACAAAGATGGATTTGTGAATCAGAAATAAAAGTTTCCTATATTCATAGGAATCAATGGGAGAATAGAAAATTGCTCAAGTGGGCTGGGGATGGGGACCAGCCCCCTTAGATTCAGAGCATCTGTATCGGCTTCACCTTGTACTCCGCTTATGTTCAAATCATTCAAAAGGAACTCCATAAAATGGATATTCTCGCTTTTCCCATGTAAAGCTTCGGCCGCAGCCAGAACATCTTCGGGACTCCTGTTAATCATCAACTCCCCTAATTTAGCATGTATATCAAATTGAAGCTATACTATACGTTCACTTGAAGGGTTAAGACTTGGATGATCTTCAAAAACCCCATTAGATGAACCCTAAGTGCTAGAAGTGCCAAATGATTGAAAACTACAATCGTTAATAGTCATCGTTGATTGAGATTGACTTGTAATAGTAGTAGAATAAATAGTATTAGACGATTGAGTACTATTAAGACTGTTTTCATCAAAGAGAAAGAGGCGTAGAAATTGAGGCATTCTTGAATGAGAAAAGATGATTCCCTCTAGACAGAAAGAGAGTCCTTCCTATACGAGTAGTGAATAAGTATAGATAACTTTTCTTGGTTGTTAACCAACGGAAAGCATGGGAGAAAGATGTATAAACAAAAGAGGAAACGAAATGGTAACATCATAACAATGAATTAATCAGAATCAATATCAACTACAACGACGAAGACCGACACCGACGAAGATACTATACTGAATGACTTGATCGATCATACTAGATTGTATAAGATAGACCATAAACCTTTCATACGCAATTCCTCAATCCATTCATTAATAAGCTGATCCGTTTAGTTCTGTTCTTCTCCTAGTTTTATAGTACACCCATGTAGAGCGACGCTAAGTGCGCTGCATCTCCTGTCCAAGTAAAGAATATCTTGTCCAAGTCCTTTCAGCTTGTGTCCTTCTTTTGCCATTGGGAATGGAACATTTCTCAACTTGTAAGTGGTAGAAATTCAAAATCTTGGACTCTGTTGCAGGTTTTGGTTGATTAAAGAATCTTCTCGTGTATATTAGTCAAAGATGTGACTTTCACAGGTTCGATTGCTCTTTGACTAGTGTGCCTGAGAATGTATTGATAAATGGGCTTTTGAAACTCGATTTGTCGCAACAAGAGGTATTGTCTCCGCCTTTTCAAGTAAGGATCATCTCTCAAGTGTTATGATCCTCCATTGCTCCTCGGTAGTATCCTAAGGCTCAATGCAATGATTGATCTTCTGCGCTAAGGCTAGTATCTCATCCTATCTTTCATCTTATTGCTTCGAGCTCTTTTTTGAAAAAGTGTCAAAGTGTAACCTGTTGCTCCTTGATTTCACATAAACAACTGAGTGCCTTCTGCTCCTTTTGGTCTTCTCTTTTTGTGTCTATTGATCTCCTGGCCACTCACATTCTCTTTATTGAATCCTTCTAGGTAGATAGGACTACTCCTACTTGTTCTTGGCCTTGGCTACTTAGAACATCCGTTTAGTTTGTCTTAGAGAATAGAAGACGAAATTTGATTTTCGTCTTATTGTAGGTCGGTCATCTATTCAATCTGGAATTCTATCTCTTGTTTACTTTCTGGTACCAGTTTAAGTTCATTTGTTCAAACCAATATCTATGTCAGGCTTCCCTTTCTAAAGAAGTTTTTATCTATTGCGAGAAGTTCCTCTAGCCGCTGACTCTCTCTTTAGCAGTGATGAAAATGAATCTGGGTCTTGATCATGAGAAGAAGTCAATACAGGCTCTGGTGAATCAGTCAAATTGAGTACGCCAGCCCTACTATAAAATTCCACAATATTTTTTAATGATTCCCACTCTGCTAAATCTTCTTGAAAAGGGATTGTGAAAGCCTTGTCTCCTATTGGCGGAGAAGCAAAATCGGAATCAGACTTCGAATTGTTGACCATGCCTCAGACCGGAATACATAACAAAGTCACTTATTGCATGAGCACCTTGTTGGAGAAGATGCAGATCCTGAGCTACTAAGCTCAACAAATCCTTTCTACACATTGTCAACATCAATGATGGTTTGGTTGAACTTCAAGGCAGATAAAATTTGCCCGCCCGAAGAAAGGTGCAGCGGGCGATCATTCATATTGGTGACTCTTAGCTTCTTCCTCTTCCCAGCAGCATAGGGCAATTCATCCCCTATTCCACTAGTTCTGATGCATACTTTGCAAAAAGACTCATCTGGTCACCTTTTTATTTATATTATAGCCTGCGCTCTTCTCATCAATCGGGCTGTCCATTCTTCCTTCTTCCATCCACCTCTGCTCCAGCGTCTTCAACTTTGCCGTTTCTTGCTACCAAATCCAAATGCGCATCTGAGGTCTTCTATCTGAGGAAAAGGCGAATCCCTTATACTGTATAGGCCGTTTGCTATTGCTATAAGGGATATTCGCCTTTCTATGGTTTGGCTTCGCTATCACTCCTTTGTAGTGGTTGACCTAAAAAGTAGTATTCCTGCCATACCAGAATGCCTATTATCTAGTGCCAGAAGCAAGCAAGATGAGGTCGATCTGCTTCGTAGACAAGGCTCGTTCCATACTTAACTTACGAGCTCATGTAGTACTGGCCCATATCTCTAAAGGGGCTTATGCACTCCACTCGCTATCTACTCAACGAGCGTTAGAGCGAGCGAAGCCTTCAATTTAGTAGCTTCCCCCATTTTCCCTCACCCTACTCTTTAATTTTCACTTAAGCTTTCCCAATTTGGGGAATTAATTGATTGGATACCCGAGAACCATAATCTTTCTCAGGAACAGCTTCTACGACAATTGATAGGGGTCAGGATTGTTTGGAATCTATGCCCCCTGCCCTCCAAACCGTATGGGAGCCTTTCAGCTCATACTGCTCACACTCCTAGATCTTCACAGTGCCTCATCCACCAAAGTATAAGCTGGGACCTGCTCTGAAAAGCGAGGCCTACTTCAAAATTCGCTTTCAACAAATGTAAACAACACCAGGAAAACAGTCAACTATGGTTGCCCATTGATCTAATCATAGGTGAAATCCAGTCCCTTCGCTTCGCGCCAGGCTTGGAAACTGTAAGTTAGGCCCCCTTCGCCTTTCGGCAGTGAGAAAGCGAGCAACAAGCTGAAAAAGCCAAGTCCATTTTTAATAGTAATAAGGTAAGCTTCATAGCTCCAACCTATCAAAGGGGAAAGGCAAAACTAGCTGAAGGGAGGGCTTCATAGCCTTACCTTTTTCTTATTAAAGGGAGCGTTTTTTTCTTATTATTATTCAATTTGAGTATATTATGAATACAAGGATAAGCTAAGAGGGCTGGGAATTGTAAGAATTGAGAAGTCCTCTATTGAATTGAATAGAGTGAAAAAGACAGGTTCGGAAATGGCCGGATTAACAGGAAGAAGGGTAGCCCCACCCTGAAACAAAAGTGTACATACATAAAAAAAGAGATTGGTTATGGCCTTTACTTGACAGAGCTCATTCCCATCTATCTTGATCGGGAAGAGGGTTAGTAGTCTCTGCTGTTGTAGGTCCTTCTCCTTCTGCTAAGACGACCCTCTTTTTTGTTTTTGTTTGTTCACTGCGGCACGAAATCTTAAAGAAGCTGGGATAACTTAGAAAGAGAGTGGCGCCTAGCGAGAGCGTCTCTTGTCTTTGTAAAGGAACAGTACGATCTAGGACTGGCCCCCTTTCGCATGACCTAGAAAGAAAAAGAAGTCCCTGCTACTATAAGGTCTCTAAAGTCCTCCCTCAGGACACTCTTTTGTTGCCTATGGGGACAGGGTAGCCCCGACTTCCATAGGTCCTTGGTTCGACCTCCTAATGAGAATTGAGGTCCTTGCACGGGCGTCTCTTCCCTAAGACTTGCTTACTCTGTATGGAGTGCCCCGTGGTTCCTCGAATGCCAGTTACAGAGAGGAATGCCATCAACTAGGATGCTATTGGCCACTAACCACTCGCTCGCCGGCTGCTCGGGCTCCTCGTTTCAAGTTCGTATCCTAACCGTGTCCTCTGCTCCACTAGGAGCCTGGCCCCTTCTTCTATCTTATCTACTACTTTGCTCCTCGGCTCCATGCTGCTCCAACCGCTCACTGTAATAGCTTGTTTCTCGGGTGGCTCACGCCCTGGGCTGTACGACTGAGTCAGAGTGTAATACCCCAATCCCTCTTGAGACCGGGAGTTCTATCAATCAATCTAATCACAACCCAATTCCAAACCCGGGCAAAATTTTAGGGAAAGACGGACGGAGTCTCCCCTGTTTCTAGGCAAAATGCAAATACCTGCAACAGCATATAAGTGGACCAGCACCGTGTCCAACCATACAAACACCTCAAGGCCATCCGAGCCTTGGTTCTCAACAATTATACACAACGAGTATACATACATTTCCAAGTACCAGACTATTCTAACTCCTTCTTTAAACAATACAAACATGCATTAAAGTTAAGCTATACTAACTAAATACATGAACTAACCTATCATACCACTTCAATAACCTAATAAAACTTATATTACATTCCTTTTTAACATTAAATACAAACAACACATGAAACATACATCTTTGCATCTTTGACAACTCAAGCCACATAGCACGCAAGATAACTCTTCAAGCACGAACTTTCACGTAATCACGAACTTTCCAGCTAACATGGCATTTCCTGAAATGTGGTGGTGAGGAGTGAGTATACACAACACGTATACTAAGTGAGGGCGAGACAGATATCGAGGTGGAGAGGAAAAAAGTCGTGCAATGCAAATAAGGCAGTTAAGCAATATAACTGACAAGTAAGCATTCAATATAGACAATCAATACAATAAACAATTAATAAAAGCATTAACACAACCATTCAAAGCTATACCACACTCTGAAGGCTATGGTTCACTCAAACGAGCAATGTACCGATCATGATTTCGATGACTTTAACGATGACGCGCCGGCTCACCCACCTTATAACTTCCGTTTAGAGTACTCCGGACATACTCTGTCAATTCTACGACCCAAAACTCCCTGGGCGGCAACCCAAACGAGAAAGGGAATAGGACACGGAGCTAGAGCAACCAACACTGGCAACCCGAAGCTACCCAGAGAGGCCCATCACTTACGCACCTGACACTAATGCAATGCAATACGAGACATATAACGATAATCGAGCAAGGCACTGAAGTGCAGGTTAGTAACAACATGCGATACAATAAGCATTTACAATCTATAAAGTAACAAGAACAACACTAACAAGCATTATCAACAATTGATATACAACTCAATCATAACCAACTTTAACAAGCATAACAAGCAATAATAAGCATTCTACAAGGATATCACTATGAAAACCAACAAAAACACAAAATGACCCCAACTTTCTCAATGCTACTACTTCCAAACGAACTACGAGTTTTGGAAACCGACTTAACCACTTCCCCCTAGGTCACCATAAGGCACGTCTAAAGACCACGAAACCCTACTTTACCCTAGAATTCCCGCAAAGCCCCGATTTTTCCCTTTGCTCGTTTGAACTATAGCTACCTCAACCGATCACCCAACCAATGTCACAACTACACCAAAAGTACTTCCATGACGTACCTCGACAATGCCTTCACGTAAATCGAGAAATTTCCAAACTCGACCGAAATGACCCCAACATGTACCAAGCCATTTTTCTCCGTTTTTCAATTACACAATCCAATTAAACCATACATTTAGGTATTCTAGCATATCTAGCACCTTCCTACATCAACAAAATGCAAAACGAAGCAACTTTAACGTAACGAGGGTTTACTATTCATATTTTACTATTTCATTAGCATTTTAAATTACAATTGCTATATTTAACCGTAGAAAATGCTAAAAAGCTACAAATACGTGTTCTACCATCATCAAGGAACATTCTTTAAGCAACAAAACAGATAAAATAACAACCTACGGCTAAATCACAAAAATTAAAGTTTAGATACAATAACTTCAAATGCGCAAATAACGATGAAACCCTCACCTTAGACGCTACTAGACACTAGGAAAATCACGTTGGATGCCTCGAAAACAACCCCGTGTAAGCTCACGCGAAGATTTGAAGATTTGAAGGTTGAAATCTTTTTTTTTTCTTTTCCTCTATGGTTTTGGTTTTCCCCTTTGTTTTTTCAGCTTTGAGTTGTTTTTTTTTTTGGTTTTATTTATCCTCAAAAGATGATAACTTAAGGTCAAATGGTCAAGGCTTGGTCAATGCTAACTAAGTTGGTCAAAGCTAGTTCATTTTGTGTATTTTAAGCTTAAAACAACTAACACAATTTTAATTCTAATCAACAACAACTAGAATACTAAAATTAAAACACTAAATACTAGTTTTCACTATTTGCTGAGGACTAGAATTCATTTCCTAACTATCGCTCTCGATATGCTATGCACAAAACGACGAAGAACGAATAACACCTAAATACTATGGCATATAAGAAAAAATATAATTTTTGAAAAGTAACATAGTTTAAAATTTACTCCGGCTCAGAGCTACTTTTCATTTAATTGAAAACCGAGCATTAATGTGCAAGATAATAAAACCAGGTAACATAAATATGAAAAGTAGTTGATACTATGTTAAAATAATTAAATCAAGTATTATTTAATTACTTCTAAAAGAAGTATGAAAATAAAGCTACAAATGAATGTTTAACTAAAAATAAACACAAAATTCAATGCTAACATTTAAGATGACACTTAATTGAATGCAATTAAATGCCATTAAATGCATGCCGGGTTTGGGTTATCACACAGAGTGGGCTCAGCAGTCGGCCTATGTTTCCGGCTGCACGCATAAAGGCATGATTAGTTCCACAAATCTCACTGCACTGATCGTAGTAAACTCCTTCTCGTTGTACCGAAATAAAGGTCTGATTTAACTGGCCAGGTACAACATCACATTTGATACCTAAAGAAGGTATAACCCAACTATGAAATACATCAGCAAATGTTACAATAATACGTAAATGCGTTTTGGCAGGTATAACCACTATATTGTCCACTTCTAATAAACGTGATTGATCCAATTCTGGATCATCTTCTGGAATCGTATAACTGTCAAAAGTGAGTGACTGTTCATCAAAACTGTTGTAGTCCGAATACTCATAAGGTTGGGTCGACGCCCACCTCTCCCCAAACTGTACTTGCAAGTTTCCCCGCAAAAAGCTCTCCATGCATACTCTTAGAAATAACACTATTTTTCATTAGTTAGGTAGTTCTTCCGACCGTAAGCCCCTTTATGAGTAAGGGTAATCGAGGGCTGGGGAAAATAGATTGGCAATAGGGAACCATTTCTCACCCAGCCCTACCTACCCTATGTATTCGTGGGGGAGTCTGGAATCGAAAATGACCTAGTTTCACACATATGAGACATGCAGAAGATATGGGATGACCAGTTCATCACGGAAAGTGAATTCGATCCTATAGTCATCTTCTTTGTTAAAAAAATGCGCAGTTGAAAAGGATGCTAGTTGGCTTGGCAAAGTTGTAGGCCCCAATAAATCAGATCCAGAGTGATTCTTTACCTATCCTGTCAAGGGTCCAGTTGAATGCTCGAGTATAGATTCCCTATGCTAATGTGAACGACCGGGGCCCATAAATCTAAAAGGATTCATCCATAGGCCTGATCGGATATCCTTTGTCCACAAACAAAAACAAAGTAGGTTTTTAGTAGTAGTTCATGAGACCTTGAATTCCCACATTCCAGCATGCATTATGACAAGAGGTCCCACCCCCAACTCTAGCTAAGAAGTTGAGTCACCCTTCCTTTTTTTTTCATTGTAGTAAGTCAATTGCGAGGCACTTCAGACCTGGACCTGTTCAGACGTGAGCTGAGCTCCCAACAATAAGATCCTACTACTGCTCATTCTAGCGGATGTGACGCTTTCCCTTGTAACACCCCGATCCCTCTCGAGACCAGGAGTTCTATCAATCAATCTAATCACAACCCCATTTCCAAACCTGGGCATAACATTTTAGGGAAAGACAGACGGAGTCTCCCCTGTTTCTAGGCAAAATGCAAAACCTGTAACAGCATATAAGTGGACCAGTACTGTGTCCAACCATTCAAACACCTGAAGGCCATCCAAGCCCTGTTTGTCAGCAATTAAACTCAACAAGTATACATACATTTCCAAGTACCCAGACTATTCTAACTTTTTCTTTAAGCAATATATACATGCATTAAAATTAAGCCATACTAACTAGATACATAAACTATCTTATCATTCTACCTCAATCACCTAGTTAAATTTAAATTACATTCCTTATTAACATTAAATATAACATCACATGAAACATACATCTTTGCATCTTTGACAACTCAAGCCACATAGCACGCAAGACAACTTTTCAAGCATGAACTTTCACGTAATCACGAACTTTCCAGCTAACACGGCATTTCCTGAAATGTGGTGGTGAGGAGTGAGTATACTCAACACGTATACTCAGTGATGGTGAGACAGATATCGAGGTGGAGAGAAAGAAGTTCGTGCAATGCAAATAGGTATAGCTAAGCAATATAATTGACAAGCAAGCATTCAATATAAACAATCAATACAATAACCAATTAATAAAAGCATTAACACAACATTTCAAAGCTATACAACACTTTGAAGGCTATGGTTCACTCAAGCGAGTAATGTACCGATCACGATTTCGATAACTTTAACGATGACACGCCGGCTCACCCACCTTATAACTTCCGTTAAAGTACTCCAGACATACTCTGTCAATTCTACGACCCAAAACTCTCTGGGCGACAACCCAAGCGAGAAAAGGGAATAGGACACAGAGCTAGAGCAACCAACACTGGTAACCCGAGGCTACCCAGAGAGGCTTATCACTCATGCGCCTGACACTTATGCAATGCAATACGAGATATGTAACGATAATCGAGCAATGCACTGAAGTGTAGGTTAGTAAACAACATGAGATACAATAAGCATATACAATCAATAAAATAACAAGAACAACACTAACAAGCATTATCAACAATTGATATATAAATTCAGTCATAATCAACTTTAACAAGCATAATAAGCAATATTAAGCATTCTATAGGCATTACACCATGAAAACACACAAAATCACAAAATGACCCCAACTTTCAAAATGCTACTACATTCAAACGAGCCACGAGTTTTGGAAACCGACTTCACCAATCCTCCTAGGTCACCATAAGGCACGTCTAAAGACCCTGAAACCCTCCTTCACCCTAGAATTCACGCAACGCCCCAATTTTCCCCTTTGCTCATTTGAACTACTGCTACCCTAACCAAACACCCAACCAACGCCATAACCACACCAAAAGTGCTTCCATGGCCTCCCGAGACAATGCCATCACGTAAAACGATAAAATGTCAAACTTGACCTAAACGACCCCAACTTTCACTAAGCCATTTTCCTTCGTTTTTTCATTACACAATCCAATTAAACTACACATTTAGGCATTCTAGCATATCTAGCACCTTCCTACATCAACAGAACGCATAACGGAGTAACTTCATCGAAACGGGTGTTTACTATTCATAATTTACTATTTAATTATCAATTTAAATTGCAATTTCGATATTCAACCGTAGAAAATGCTAAAAAGCTATAAATACATGTTCTACAATTGCTAGGGAACATTCTTCAAGCATCAAAACGAATTAAATAACAATCTACGGATAAAACCCAAAAATTAAAGTTAATACATAAAATATTCAAATGCACAAATAAACATGAAAAACCCTCACCTTAGACACTCCTAGACGCTAGGAAAACCACGCTGGATGCCTCAAAAACCACCCCGTGTAAGCTCACGCGAAGATTTGAGGATTTGGCTTGAAAAATCTTTTTTTTTTCTCTCTTTGTATTTTCGGGCAGCCCTTGTTTCTGTTTCAGCTTTGTTTTTTTTTTGGTGCTATTTTAAGCTATGCTAAAAGATGACAACAAGTCAATTGGTCAAGGCTTGGTCAACTAACCTAAAAATTGGTCAAATAGGCTTATTTTAGGCATTTTAAAGCTTAAACAACTAGCACTATTTTAAATCTAATCAACAACAACTAAAATACCAAAATTAAAACACTAAATACTAGTTTTCACTATTTGCTGAGGACTAGAACTCATTTCCTAACTATCTCTCTCGATATGCTATGCACTTTGCGACAATAAAAGAATAACAATTAATCCTCAAAGAATTTAAGAACATATAGTTTTCGAAAAGTAACATAGTTCAAAATTTACTCCGGCTCGGAGCTACTTTTCATTCAATTGAAAACCAAGCATTAAGGTGCAAGAAAAATAAAACCGATTAACATAAATATGAAAATAAAGCTACAAATGAATGTTTAGATAAAAATAAACACAAAATTTAAGATTTAATGCCATTAAATGCCATTAAATGCATGCCGAGTTCGGGTTATCATATCCCTAGCTTTTGAGTTTCACGTACTTTTTTTTTTCATTTTTTCTTACCAGAATGCATGTGAAAATCAACTCACACGGCTGTGATTTTTTATTTTTTTTTATGTCTTCGCTTGATCCCAGTTTCCATTCCCCTTTCTATAATAAGAAGGTAAGCTTCATAGCTCCAACCTAGTAAAGGCTCATCTTTTTTTTTTTTTTTTTTAGAAAAAAGAATAGAATAAAGAAAGAGATAGTCTATATCCAGTATCGATCATAGGATCACTCTATGAATAGGTAAATTCTTTGTAACCTCTAACCATTCACGATATACCTTGTTTCTCGCTGTGAACGACTTCTTGGTGGAGGAATAGAAGCGCTGGTCCTCTTTTGTCAAATTGCTTGTGCTTGCTATTACCTACCGTAGGACATCCATCCCCGAAGTGAAGAAAGAGGAGCAGGAACAACAGGTTGTCATATCCCGACCTAGTAGTTCCGCAACTACTACCGTTGTTGTTGCCAACGGGGATCCCCCATTCCGAAAGGTTACTAGGCCGACCATTAGGTCCAAAGTTGTATGCCACTGCTATGGTACTGATAGATTTACTACTTCAACACCGTTGTCGAACATTGCAGGCTGAGCATCTATTTCTCGTATATCGTTCTACACCGAGAAAAGGGATGTGTACTTCCAACAACAACAGGAATGGAACCATAGGCTCCTATGCTGGGAGTATTTCAGGGTACATACCTAACCACCTCAACTCCCCGTTTCTGGCATGCTATAGTTATTAAAGTCTCTCGACGGGGGGAATGGGAGATTGTCAGTAAGCCTGATGCTTCGCAAACCATATTCCACTTTAAGGCATTTCGTTGCACTTAAATCACCCTCGTGAAGAGGCGCACTTCGATACCATTGATGTCCAATAGCTTTGATAGTAATGGCTGGATCTACTACTACCTCGTCCATTGAGTATAACAGAGCAAATGTTGGTATAACAATGAACATCGGGATGATACTAGGAATTATGGTTCAAAGAATCTCGATAGTAGTTCCATGAACAATCCTTTGTGGGATTGGATTTTTTTTATAGTGGAAATGCCATAAAGCATGAACCAAGATCCATGATACGAAAACCAAAATCAGAATAACGAAGAAAAAGATATCGTGATGTAAGTCTATTATTCCTTGCATCATAGGTGTTGCTGCATCTTGAGATCCTAATTGCCATGGTTCCGCTGTATCACAAGGAGCAATTGTGAGGAATAGCCATTCTAGAACAATCATTTGCTTTGGTTCATTCTTTGACTGCTCTGCTCCCCCCAAAAAAAAAGACTTGTTCTTGCTCTCCCAATTCAAGAAGACAGAAATCGCCAGTTGGGTTGGTCCGACCAAGAAAGGCATGGGACTCTTTGAGAATTGCTTGGGCCGACTTAAGCAAAGACTAGCTACCTAGCAACAAAACGGATGCGCGTTAGTGCAACAGCTTTCGCGCCCCTTGCTTATTCCCTCACTGTACACTTTCTATATATTTGTCTTTATTATCGTTGTATGCTATCGGAGATAGTGCAATAGGAAGTTCAGTCTTACCGTGCACCGCACTCAATTCAATGATCAAGCAATACGAATCTCTTTCTCTTTCTATATGAAATTTCGGGGTCGGTAGTTAGTTGTGCAACAACCAATGCATCTAACGAAAAAAAAAAGAAATCTCATAAAAAGTCCATGTGGCATCATGATTAGACAAAGAGATTACTCTATCATGTGTACCAAAACCAGGGTTTAGGATCCATCTTCTAGATATGCATCCTCTGAGATAGAAGGAGGATCCATGTCACACTAGGAATCAACCACCACTAGCCGGAGAAAGGAGCGTATGACTGCTAGCCATACTAGAACCAATCTCCAAGAAAGGAAAGAAGAAAACGCGAGGCACTAACCAATCGCTAGGAACTCTCGAGATTGAAAGATTCATAGGGAAGGATAGCAAAGAAAGGCTAAGCACGAAAAATGATAAAAGTTAAGCAGTGGAAAGAGAAGTCTAATTTCCTTTTTGCACTAGAGTATGGACCCAAGGTCATCAGAGGACTCATTTGACTTTTAAGGGAAGGCCAAGGCCGGTTCACAGTAATGAATGGTGGTATCTGTTGGGGCAAGCACAACACTCGTCCCTGCCTCTTTGTTTGAATCACTGACAGTTTGGGCAGGCCCGCAGGACTAGAATTCTAAAAAGAAGGAATGTTTAGCTTTTCCGATTCTAGTGTAGGTTCTTGCTTGACATAAATCGCTTCACTTTGACTTAGCTTGGCCTCTGCCTTGACAAGGCTGTTGCCCCTCCTTCCACCCGTAGAGAGAGCCGGAGTTAGGCCTTTGTATGACAGATTGATTGATAGTAGGATCAATCATGCTTAGTTTCATTCAGGATCGATATGCCCCAAGTTTGAAGAATTCGATGACTGGCCTTTGCTGCACAAGATCCTAGAATTGGTCGATTCGAAATCGGTTGGATTGGAGGGATCCGGAGCCACAAGGATCTTCAACTAGTTTGAAACTCTTTTTATTCCAGGCGACCGGCCTAATTCTATGGAATTAGCTATAAGTCAAGCTTGTCGACGGTACATCTTATATAAAGTAGTACTATAGCCTTACAAGCTACTTGAATGGGTAGTGGAATTTCTATCTACGCCGAGTGTTGATGCCCGACTCAAAGCCTCCTACTCTTCCTCTTCCACGAAGACACCCTTTACCGCTTAGTCTGCTTGCCTTTACTTCCCAAAGTAAGATGGACAGACCGAGACCGTCGTTGGTTGACTCAGCTTGATATATTTCCAACAGTTTGCTCTTGTTCAGAACTAGGTCTACCTATATCTTTACCTAAGTCCCTGGTTTCTGAGACTGACAGGGCTAAGTTTGCTAAGAGATTCATGTGTAAACACTTGACTAAGGATTTCTCTCTTGTGTTAGTGCAAAACCTATCCAACTCCCATAATCTACCAGGTGTATTTTCCATCATTCACATCTATAATGTGAAAAGGTTCACGCACACTTTGTGGAATACATGGACTTGGATTTAAAGTTCTCTCGCGTCTCAACCACTCCTGATCTCATCAAGTTTTGCGGCTCGCGGTGGTCTGGTTAAAGAGTAGGGTTCCCTTTGACTTATGGCTTGGTCTCTTGCGCACTTTTATCGCCTTACCTTCGAGGTATCTTGTTTGAGATGCTTAGAGAGGCCTTTAAGCCTAAGGAATTAAAGGTAGCGCCTCTTCACTTATATGAATCTAAGGATTGAAGATGCTCGACTGATAGGGAGAGGTCTTTGAGGTACTATAGGAGATTACCTTGGTTAAGGCGTGGATGTCCCAGTGGCTTCATTAGTTCCTATGGTACTCTTTTTACCATAGCCTTGCATCCAGGTGTCTCTTTCGAGGACTTCTTTAAATCTCTCGTCGTAATAACGCATTTCCCAGTGCGTCATGAGGATCCACATTTGATCTGTTTTGGTATCATGTGAAAACTTTACGATGAGGTTGCTAGGCGTGGAGTTGACCATAGGCCTCCAGTATTAGAGTCTATCAGTCTTCTTCACCCAATAGTCCTTCTCGAAGGAGTCTATGGTATAGATTTCCCTGCTCCACCTAGTTTTTACTTGACGAGAAGTCCAGTATTGACTGTCGTCCTTTGAGCTACTAGCGACCTTTGTGAGAGAAATTCCCTTTTGCTACCTATTGAAGCGAATGTTAGCAGCCTTTAGTACCGTATGTCTTAAGTCTAACTGTGCTTAGGTCAATGCATTGGCACCTGCTGAGTGAGAGCCTGCTGAGTGAGAGATATATGGTTGAGCTCTGTGTTTACTGAACGGAAGTAATAAGCTTAAAGCGATTTTTCCTACCTTCCTTTCCTTATCAATCAAGCTGAATTCCATCTAGCCTCTCCCTATCGGTCGAGTTAGTTCATACCTTGTTCTATCAAACAAGCTTTTAAACACCTTATCAGTCGACTTACTTCATACCTTTGACTACTCCTGAGATATAGTGGAAACATTTTGTTATGGTGGAGAGTGGGAAGTAAAAAGACCAATGCAGCAGAGAACGACCGCATGAATCGGAATCCACTTATTAAGACAGATGACCGAGTCAAAAAGGCTCCGTGTTCTCCAAGTGGTTGATCTTAGCTCAGCGTGTTAGCCGCTGCTTCATTTTGTATAGTGATAACACTTTCTCTTTCTTAGCGCTCTGCCCCTCCTTGTATAGTAAGGGGAACTTTGATTGCACGGCTTTCTCTTAGGGGTCTATTTTTTCTGACTTGACTCAGCTTGACCTCTTGACTCGGCGGTTAGAGTATCGCTTTCATACGGCGAGAGTCATTGGTTCAAATCCAATAGTAGGTAAAACCAACCAAAGCCCCATGCTTTTGCCAGCATGACAGCAAGCACGGACTGGCACCAAGGAGTCAACTGAATGATCAACGTCTAGGTTGCTTCCACTTGTGGCCTTCTTCGACCGCCTTGACACCTTAATATCAAGGAACCCCCCTTCTTCCATAAATAGGTAGAGACCTGGAGGATCGAAAAACCCAACGGGAAACCTTTCACCGCTTCACACATTCTTTCACGAATCGCTCTCTTAGATGTTTCCACTCTTGTCCCTGCAAGCAAAGAGGTTTCAAGATACCAGGTGACCAAGTGAAAGTGAATAGCTCTGAGCAAATCTTCTAAGCATACCCTTTGTTTCTACTCTTTTTCTCTTCTAAAAACAACTAAAAATAGAATTCGAAAAAGCAAAGTAAGCAAATTTGTCTTCTTTTTGGACCTTCGACCAATAAGGTGATGACACATGCACGTGAACTTCTAAAGAGTGGGTTCCAAACCTGGGTGGCACTATATAACTCAATCCATTAGTTGGCTATTGGTGGATTTTTTTTATTTTAGAAAAAACTCTGTAATAGAGGGGAAATCGATTTGAATTGTCCCTTCTGCCCTTGCCTTGGGGAAAGAAAGACTGTATGACCGTACTCTTAAAGCACTCGTTCTAGCAGATATGTCTTTGTCATAGCCAGTGGAAGATATATTCCTTATCGGGGAATAGGGATTTATCCCAGCACTCCCAGGCCACTTTACCAATACAATAGGGTAGGGAGCGAACAGCCTCAAATGAGGAACCAACCCAATCTATTACATACGATCACTGATCGAATCGTGAATTGGGGCTTTCTCTTATACCTCCAATTCAGCAATGGGCACTACGGGTACTAGTTTCATGGTAATTTGTTTTCACCTCCATCCCCTGCATCTCTATGGCAGACTGCAAGCACAAAAGCTACGGGAACGATTTCCCTATGGAGGAATCCCGAGGTTTAGAGCAGAGATGAAGAAGCTTTCATTCAACAAGAGGAAGCATCATGGGAGGATGGAAATCTTCTTTACATAAGCTATTTAGAGCGATCCCCATAGATTAGAGAAAAAAAAATTGCAAGGAAAGAGCTAGACTTTGCTACAGAGACATACCAAGGAAGACTCTGACTACTAGTTGTAGGGATCCCGTAGGCCTCACATTCGATTAGGGAAGGAAGTCCCGAGTCAACAATAATAGTGGACTACTTGCCGCATTGATTCTTTATCCCCGGATAGATATTGATGGATTCCTAGTACCGACCTTACTTCAGGGTCGGGGTCAAGAAGAGAAAACATTCGACCTAGTTCAGGTTCACCTATATACCATTAAGCAAAAACGAAAGCAAGTTTAGGGTTAACCTTTAGCTATTTCCCGATCTATCTTTTGAAAGGAACCCAACTCAAAGTATTCAGTCTCAAACAATCTTATCGGGGAAGCACTCTATCCAGCAGCCTATGTTCTACACTGGCTTAATAGCTTGGTGGATGTCAAAGAGGTTTCAACTCTTCTTACTCTTTCTTTGACGGTTGAAGACCAACCAGCACAAGAATTGAACAAAAGCTTGAAGACTTGACCAACGAGGTATAGGATCGATTAGCAGCTCAACCAATTCGCAATTTAACTAAAACTAAGAGAATTGACATCGGAGAACGGGCCATTGGCCCAAAACAAACAAGAAGAAAAAATAGGGGGTCGGCCACCAACTGGCACGCTAACTTCCCATTGACTAGGGCCAAGATAAGTAGAGGAGCAAGGTACGAGCTTTTTCTTATTTCTTTTCTTATACCTTTTCCTTCTTTTCCTCTATTCTTTCCCTTGCTAATAAGGCTGAAGGGACCTCGTCTAACTTTTCTCCAAATGCCGAGTCTAGCTCACTTAGGGGTTACTTGCCTTTGAAATAACAGCATTTCTCATCCAATACAAAAGATAAATTATCCTTCTACAGATCATGACGATGAGAGTTCTGAACTAGTGCCTAGAGATAGATAGATGGGTCCCATTTAAAGATTGAACTTTTCCTTTGATAGAAGGGATGATGGGCTTACCACTAGGACCGATAGATTGGATTAGGACAAACCAAGTTGATCGCCTACTTGGAATCAAAGGGGAAGTAAGAGACAGGAATATAGGCCATGAAAGCAAAGAAGACATGGTCAAATTTACCATATTCTTACCTGAATTGCTCTCACCCGAACTCAATCTCATTTCCAAGCCAATTTCTATCAAGAATGTTGGCCTATTATCAGTATCTTTATATGGCTTGATACCTATTGATGGAAGATCTCAATTTCTCATGCTTTCGTAGCATGGACCCAAGCTTACATGATGAACCATCAAAGAAAGTCCTACAAATGAAGACTTGGGCTTGTCAAGCCTGTTTTCCTCGATGAAAGACCACAGAAGGGACAAAGCACAACAAGGCCTACCTATTCTCCTAATGCAACCCGGCTTTGTAAGGGATTCAATATTATCTCAAGATATACTCTCCCAAGGACTAAAGGTTAAGGGTGATCCCATCCAGTGTAGGCGAGTAGAGTTCACCCATCCGGTAGTGAGAGAAAGATGAACAATGAAGCTATAGCTACTCACCTTTCCGCTATTCGTCTTGTTGTGATAGGGGTCTTAACAGCCCATCAACCAATCTTTCTTTCTATCTCGAATTCTTGATCTTTGGTGCCAGTGGAGCAAAAGAAGCGGGGGACGAACTCCTCTATCTTCCCTACCCTAGAAATAGGTTGGATCTATTGAATTAGATCCTGGAGAAAGGGTTGGGAGGTATGAGTTAATCAGATGCAAGAAAGCCCAGGCAATCCATTCTTATCAATCATTCGTTAGGAAGCAGTGGAGAATGAATCGTCTTTTGAAATCTCATTGTTGAAGGCGTAGAGAGGGCTGAAAAAATATGGGATAAATTTTTACAACCATATCGTCAATAAAGAATTGTGTAATTAATTGGACCAACAGTCTTCTGTCCGGCAGGCAATTTATGTGCAATTATTGTTTCTATAGTCCTTACTATGCCAGCAATAGAGAATCCTTAGAAAATTGGAACTCCCCAACTTGATATGTTCAACTAGAATAAAAGTTGGGTAATAGTTTGATTCCCTACAAATGATAAGTCTCCAAGCTTGACCTCGCCCACACAGGGAGGACTGTGTCAAGCCACGGATTAACCCCGTGCACCTAACTATCGAGAAATTGTTCGATTTGCACTCCCACAGGATCGCCTGGGTGAGCACTCACGAGTTTGTCCCTTCGAGGATCTCTCTTTAAAAGGCGCCTCGGCTGATACAAGGATTTTCGCCCTTATATCCAGCTCTCTCACTTCGTACACTTCCGATGTGGGATGCACCCCCACTTCCCCTTAGGAAGGATCTTGCCCTCAAGAGCAGGCACAAAGGAAGCCCTGCTCTGATACCATTTGTCAAGCCACGGATTAACCCCGTGCACCCAACTGCTGAGGAATTGTCTGCTTTGCACTCCCACAGGATCGCCTGGGTGAGCACTCACGGGTTTGTCCCTTCGAGGATCTCTCCTCAAAAGGTGCCTCAGCTGATACAAGGATTTTCGCCCTTATATTCAGCTCTCTCACTTCGTACGCTTCCAATGTGGGAAGGTGGGATGCATCCCACATCGGAAGCATACGAAGTGAGAGAGCTGGATATAAGGGCGAAAATCCTTGTATCAGTCGAGGCGCCTTTTGAGGAGAGATCCTCGAACGGACAAACCCGTGAGTGCTAGCCCAGGCGATCCTGTGGGAGTGCAAAGCGGACAATTCCTTGGTAGTTGGGTGTACAGGGTTAATCTGTGGATTGACAAATGGTATCAGAGCGCATGTTAGATGTTAGCCGGGGTATCCTCGGAATGTGGGTAGTGGTCCAAGCATTTAAGTATGTATGAAGTGAAAAGAAAAGTGAACTATGTGTTAATATGTTAAAGTGATTAAGTGATTATGTGATTTAGTTCTTATGTGATTATGTGATTAATTTGTTTATGTGATTGATACTTAAGTGATTTATGTGCTTTATATGAGTTTGTTGTTTGTGTGTTAATAGTTGTTCATAGTTGTTCATGTGCTATAACCTGTGCTAACTCTTTGATTAGTAGAATGACTGGTAGACCGAGGACCAGAGGTAGGCCTGAGGTAACTGATGAGGTTCCGAGAAATGTGGTACCAGGCCAAGTTAAGGGTGATGATCGTATAGTTGCAGCTTTTGATAGGATAAACGAGATCATGGCCAGTCAGGCACAATTACTAGCAGGGCAGGCTTCCCAAACTCAGGCATTGCAGAATTAGTTATTGAATGCACAAGGTGGGTACCACGGGTATGGTACACTGAAAGATTTTTTATGGTATTATCCACCGCAGTTTCAGGGGGAGCCGGATGATAGGAAAGCTGAGGCGTGGATTAGTAAGGTGGAGACGATTTTTGACCCTCTTGATTATTTCGATGAGTGGAAGGTCACTTTTGCCGTGTACTTGCTGGATGATGAGGCAGAAGAATGGTGACGCACGGTGAAAACTAGCTGGGAGACTCAGGGTATTCCGTATGTTTGGGATACCTTTCTGTTAGCTTTTCCGGCGAAGTATGTCCCGAGAATCGCGAGGGAGCGGAGAGAGGTAGAGTTTCTAGCCTTAGTGCAGGGAGATGCTTCAGTGGCTCATTATGAGGCCACTTTTACTAAGTTGTCCCAGTATGCACTAAAGTATGTGGCTGATGAGGAACGTGAGACACGTAGGTTTATGTTGGGTTTGAGGCCCGAGATTTAGGATGCGATGGCCCTGAACCGGTATGATATATTTACTGAGGCCTTTGATGCATCTTCTAGGTTAGAGAAGAGAAAGGGGAACAGATCAGACCTAGTCAGCCTAGCAAGAGGCCATTTCAGCCGCATGGCCAGCAGGGTATGTATAAACCTATAATACAGCAGGGTAGTTATAGGCCTTCGATACAGCAGAGTTCTTTCAGACTGCAGGGTCAGTAGGGTTACTATCGGCCTCAGTTTCAGCAGGGGTCTTATCAAGCTTAGTCTCAGTACAGGCCGGCCCAGTCTCAGGGTCAATATAGGCCCAATGTTGTGAGACCTCAGTAGCAGGCTGGTTCAGCTGCTTATTCAGCTTCTGGTTCTTTAGGAGGCAGTGTCAGTGCTCCAATGCCATAGTGTGTTTATTGTAAACATAACGGCCATCTGGAGGCCGACTGTCCGAGGAAGGCAGGGACGTGTTTAGGTTGCGGCAGCAACCAACACTGGGTGAGGGATTGCCCCAGGTATCAGGGTTCTACGGGTCAGCCAGTAGTCCAGGGTTATCAAGGTGGACCTACAAGTAGTATACCTCAGCAACAGCGGCCTCAGGCTCAGGCCTACGCAATGGACTTGGAGGAATTGCCAGAGGCGGCAGCAGTGGTAAAAGGTAACTTACTTATTCTCAACCAATTAAATATCATATCTCCTTGAGTGCAACGTGCGAAAATGTGAGTAGAGAGTTTGCCTTATACGATTAAAGTTAGCACGTGCATCATATTAGTTGGCGACTGAGTAGTATGTGACGCTGAGGTATATGGAATTCCGATTAAGGGTCAAGCTACTTTATGACTATACATTGATTATTGGGATTCTTATTTGGTGATTTTATACGGAATTCTTCCTCGAGATTTCTATAAGGGATTCTTATTCAGCATACTTCTTTGGACTTCTTCTATGGTATTTCCTATGCGGTATTCTTATGTGGAATTCTGATACAGTATTATCCGGAGTTCTTATATTGGGATTATTATTTGGTATTCTTGCTCGGTGATCTTGTTGAAGCTCTTACTTGGTATTCTGGGTTGGTGCTCTATTACGGAATCTATGTTTGGCATTTTCTTCAGTAATTATTTGAGATTCTCATCCGAAAGTCTTAGTCGGTGTTCTTATTCAGCGTTCCTATTCAAGCTCCTTGTTCGGTATTCCTAGTTGACCTACTTAGTTGGTATTCAGAATTTGGTTTTCGGTCTTTCATTCCATATGTTTGAGCCAGCAATACTTGAGTGAAGAATTGCAAGGACGTAATTGTTTTAAAGAGGGGAGAATGTGAAACCCCATTTTTCTATCTTATCTCGATTTGCGTGCTTTACCTCGTTTTGCATGAATTGACATGTTTATGTGCTATATGACTTCGAATGTGTTAAATATGTGATTAATACTCCTAATATATGCTATGTGTGCATTCATTAAATTTTTATCAAAAACGGAAACATAAATTTTATTATTGATTTTTGTAAATAGTATTTTGAACACCTGTCCGCTAAAATTGTTATAGGGGTGTTTTAAACGTTTTAAAACCTAGTCCTCGGGTATTAATAGATCCGTATTTGATTGAAACGGATTTGGGATTGGATTTGGGATTGGTTTTAGAATTTTAAAGATTTTTACACTTTCTTTTGCAAAAATCGAGTTTTAAGCCGACTCGGGTATAATTGTTTAAATGTAAAACTTCTTGCACCTCAAAATAAACTACTTGAGATATCTTAGGAGTTGCATAATTAGTTTGAGTAAGAAATAGCTAAAATGAATTAAAAGACTAGAAATACAAAAAAATGCTAACTTTGACTTTTACTATTTTATTTGACCAAGCCTATTTATGCATAATATATCAATATTGCTCACAAAATAACTCAAAACACACTCATTTCTCACTCACATGGCCGAAACTCCATAGCCTTTCTTGAGGAGTTTTTCAACATTTTTTCAAAACAAATTTTTCATTAAAAGTTGCAATTAAAGGTCAATCTTCATCAACCAAAACTTGATTCCATGTTTTATGTTTTTGCTTATAATTGCATCTTTCTAGCTTCATAACACATCAAAGGTGAAAGAAAAATTCTAGATCTCAAAAGTCATATTTTATGTTTTTGCTTATAATTGCACTTTGAACCGTTAGAATGTTAATTTGAAGTTATATTATTGCTCAGTGCATGCTAAGGATCGTTTATGTGTATTACTACGAGATTTGAACCATTGTAGCGAAATTATTTATTTTTGGATATTTAAAGTTGATAGATTAGCCATTTGATGAATAACTTGAGTTGTTATGGTTGAAATCGATTGCCGTCGATTTCTAAAAGTTTGTTAATTATGTGGTAATGCCGTTATAATGCCGAATTTTCGATTACGATGTTTGTGGTAAAATCTGGAAATTTCAGCCTAGGTGCATTGAGGTTTTAGGTTTGTTGGGCTTGATTTTAATGTGTCTTGGTTGGTTTCCGATAGGGCTAATGTAGTTGACTGAATGGTTGAGTGTTAGAAACTGATTTGGGGTTGTTTGGATTTGTAGAATGTAAGATGTGATTATTTGAAGTTTAGGTTGTCTTTCTTTAAATTGTTGAATTGATCCTTTAGATGATTGGGTGGTGTTTGAGTGATTGAATTGTGAGTTGTTAATGGTTAGATTAGGGTTTGATTGTGTGTTTAATGCATGTTGAGTTGGATGGCCTATTTTGTCATCTAACTTAATTGTTTCCTGATTATATAGTTGTTGATTGTTAAATATTGTTTAATTGATTGGTAAAATATGGATTAATTGATTATTGATTGTTGTTACAAAACTGTGGGTAACGCGCTTGGAGTTAATCCAGGGCGTTACATTGTTAATTGAATGATGATTATTGAGTACGGGAATTGGGCACTTTTGTTGCTGATCTCTCAGAATATTGATGATTATTGAGTACGGGAATCAGACACTTTTGTTGCTGATCTCTCAGAATATTGATTGATTATTGATTACGGGAATCGGGCACTTTCGTTACTGATCTCTCGGTTTATTTATGTTGAGTCTCATTGTTGTGAGCTTTGATAATGTTGTGTCACCTCAGGAGGCATCTCGGGTTGCGGGCACAGTTATCATGGCTACTCCCTATCTCGCATGGGCGGAGAGGCCATGGGTATGGGTCTAGGTGAAGGTACCTCAGGATTGTGTGATTGAGTTTTGAGGAGTTGTTGAGCATGAAATTGGTGTATAGAGCTTCATTAGCAAATGTATTGTATCCTTATTGTGTGTTTACAGTTATTACTATTGTTGCATTTATAATGATTATTGATGTTTATTGTGTGTTTACTGCTCAAAGGATGATTTCCAAGGAGTATAATAAATACTGTTAGAGATCTATCAGATCCTCACTAGGCTTGTTTTATATAAGCTCACTCTGAATTATTGCATGCATGCAGGTGTTACTGAGCCTGACTACGGGTACGTGCTTCTTGATCAGAAAAGTGTGCCTATCGTGGATGAGTCTTATGTGCAAAAGTCTTTGCCATGAGATTGTTTGTAGTTGATGTATTATGATGTATTATAAACTTACTTTAACTTAAAGACTTATGTATGATGGTTTAGTAGTTTTTCTTTTGATCATGTTTAGATTACTAAATTGGTTTATAATCTATTTGGAAATGTATTTATAGCCTATGTATTATGTTGGAACGGAGGCGCGTAACTATGAAATAGTTGATGAAACAATGTTTAATGTATGAAGTGGTGGTTTTGTATGTTGTTAATTTGATTGTGGAATTGGTTGGTGATTTATAGAGGTTGATGCATGTTGTTCTTAAGGGTTGTTTTAGAGCCCTGATGTTCATGTTACTTTCGTTATGCTACCAAAAGTCTGTTGTGTCCTGACTGATCTTAGGAGGGGTTGAGTTGGGGCGTGATAGACTGGTTGGGGAAAGAACCCAAAAGTCATAATTGCAATCTCGACACAGCCTATTTCGAGCCCTATTGGTATAAAAGGGGATGAACCCAATCCAAATTATGAACCGTAAAAGAAAAGACCTATTGAACCGATCACAGGAATACTAGTTGTCACGCCCCAACTCGACCCCTCCTATAATCAGTCAGGACGCAACGGAATTTCGGCAGTATAACGACAGTAAATAGGACACCGAGGCTCTAAACCAACCTCAATAGAACATCATACATCAAACTCCATAAACAATCCCAAATATCATCTCCTCAATTAAGTTAACAACATACAACACATCCATATTATACAATAATCATTCTTCAACATTCCAATCATAGTTATACGCCTCCGTTCCAACTTAATACATAGGCTATACATACATTTCAAAATAGATTATACAAAACATTATTTTACAACAACTAAGATAATCACATGGCAATGACTCCTGCACTTAAGACTCATCCACATACGGCACATTTCCCTCTTCCGGAGGCACATACCCGTAGTCAAAATCAGTAACACCTGCATGCATGCAATAATAGAGAGTGAGCTTATATAAAATAAGCCCAGCGAGGATCCGATAGATCTCGAGCAAGGTCTACTAAACTCCTTGGAATAATCCTTTGAGTCAGTAAACACACAATAACATAAATAATACTATCATCACATAACTATATGATCATTCAATAAAGGATACTCTCTGTAGTTGGTGTAGCTCCAAACACCATCACGATCTCAACCATTCTTCTTGTAACTCCCCATTACTCACGCACCCGGGGTACACCCAATAACCTCGCCCTCCATGACACCTCCGTCATGCGAGCTGGAGGCAATCTCTGATAGTCATGCCGTTATCAACTCGACAGCCCAATGCTGCCTGAGAGGTGGCACACACATACCAGAGACCCAGCAATAATAACAAACATCAATCATTCACAGGAGGATAGTCAAGCAGAACTGTTTATCTCCCGGCATCAATCATCAATCAATAATCATCAATCATCATCAATAAACATATTATCATCATCAATAATCATATTATCATCATAATAACATCAATAAACAATTTAACAACAAATAACTAAGTTAGATAACAAAGTAAGCCATCCAACCGAACATGCATTACACACACAATCGAACCCTAATTTACCCGTCAACAACTCACAATTCAATCACTCAACCCACACCCAATCATCTAAGGCTCAATCTAACATTTTAAAGAAAGACAACCTAAACTTCAAATAATCATATCTTACATTCTACTAATCCAAACAACTCCAAATCAGTTTCAAACACTCACCCATTCAATCAACTACATTAGCCCCCTCGGAAATCAACCAAAACACATCTAAATCATGCTCAATAACCCTAAAACCCTAGTGTGTCATGGCTGAAATTTTTGGATTTTGGCACGAACATCACAATCGAAAATTCGGCATTACAACGGCGCTACCACCTAATTAACAAACTTTTAGAAATCGACGGCAATCGATTCCGATCAACACAACTCAATTTAATCAACATTGAACAATTTAATCAAATTTAAATACCCAAAAAATAAAAATTATGCTACAACCGATAAAAACTCGAAGTATTACAGCTAAATGATCCCTAGCATGCAAGGAGCAATAATCTAACATCAGATTAGAATTCTAACGGTTCAATTTTCATTTATACACAAAAATGCAAAAGACAACTTTTGAGATCTAGAATTTTTCTCTCACCTTTGATGCAAACTAAGGCTAGAAATGGGTAGAATGGATGCCCAACAATCAATTTCAAGCTTTGAATCACTCAATTCGGCTTTGAAATGCAAAATCTATGAGAAAAATGCTTTGAAAATGCCTTCATCTTTCTCCTCCAATGAGCCACAGTTTTGTGTGTATTTTTGGGGTATTTTTGTGCTTTGTGAGTGTGTGTTGGTGATATAAGCTTGTTGGCCAACCATTTAAATGATAGTCAAAGTAGAAACTTAGCATTTTTTTGTATTTTCTTGACTTTAAATGCATTTTCTTGATCACCAAAGTTCAAAACAATTATTCAACACCCAATCTAGCTCAAGTAAATTATTTTTAGGTGATAAGAAGTTTTACATTCAAATAATTCCACCCGAGTTGGCTTAAAACTTGATTTTCGCAAAAGTCTGTGTAAAAACCCTAATAAATTCTTAAGCCGATTTTAAAACCGTTTTCATCAAACACAGGTCTATTAAAGTCTATGGACTAGGTCTAGAAGGGTTAAAAAGACCATTTTTAAAATTATAGCGGACGTGTTTCAAAAATACTATTCACTAAAAATAGACGATAAAATTTATGATCCCGTTTTTTATGAAAATTTCATGAATGCACATTTAGCATGTTCTAGGAGTATTAATACCAAAATTACCATATTATAAGCTATATAGCACATAGACAGGTTAATTCACGCAAATCGAGGCAAAGACACGCAAATCGAGGTAAAGACGAAAACTGGGGTTTCACACTAGTTACAGTACCTATCAGCCAAAGATGAATCCTTCTAGTAGAGTACTATTGGACCTTTGATTCATATCCATTTTTTTCCTTATTTTGAATATGCAGGAGGTCAAATTAAGGTTGTTTTTCTTCTCCTAGCCATCCAGTTAAATATGTATAGAAGTTCCTTCCCCAGCTGAAGTTTTTCATACCTTCTCCTTTCGAGTCATTTCTGACATCTAGTTCCATTGGATTCTTGTTGGATAGGGTTTCAGAGGTCGCTAAGCGGGGATAGGTTGCTTCAGTCCTTCTTCCTTTCCATACATTAGGAGTTGTATTCCATCCTGATCAATGTCTTCTCTATGGGAGGACTTTATCTAAGATTCTATGGTAGGTTTAAATAGATAGATTGATTCATGTTTTCCATATATGGAATAGGTTTTTTCTTTCTTCTTGAAACTGCTATTGAGTTCCCTTGCCCTTAGATGGTAGGCTAGAGAAGAAGCCTGAGAGAACAGGAGTATTGTGGAGTTTGAAAGAAGTCACTCCCTGTATCAATAGTACCCCTTCCAGTCATTCCCTTGATAGAGTCTTTCCCAAGGCCAGTAGGCTTACTGAAGTCTTCATTCCCTAGTTAGCCGACTGCAGGAAGGAAAATAACCTTGCTTGGATAACTGTACCTTTTAGGGCTTCGCTCAATCTCTCTCCCTCTTTCTCTAAGTTATCTTAGTTTTGAAGCCTTGAAGCTTGATCTGCCGGATCCACTTTCCACTATAAACCTGCCAAAGAAAGCTGGCCAACATATTGGAGGGACTCTTGAATCATAGATGAAAGGGCAATCTGGTTCCATCTCTAGTAGCCAATGAACTGACTATCTATTTTTTCTATCTCAACGTCAATCGTTGAACTTTCTTTCTATTCAACCTCCCCAAAGACCTATTTTGAGAACCCCGTTTTTTAACCCCTACCATAATCTTTATTCCATAATATTGAGTTCTTTCACCCAATACTTATTTTGCTATGAGGAATTCTATCTAAATGGATGGATTCTATAAGACCCTGTTAACATGTCAAAAGTAGGAATCATGTCACTTTCTAGTGCTAGTGCCAGTTCAAGTGAAAGTTCTACAACAAGTCTCAAGCACTTTCCTGTTCTAGTTCCTTCTTTACTTCACTGCTTCCTTCTACCCGGGACTAGACTTCGACTGGTGTGCATTACGCATAGCATGAAACAAATTCCAGTAAGACTAAGACTAGGGATAAGCAATTGTTGAAGGATAAGAACGAAGAGAAATCTTGATGTTCTTATTGTGCCTTCTAATCCCTGAAAGTAGGGATATTTGAATCTCCTAATGGCGCTTTTCGAAAGTCACTGTCACTAACTAGCTTGTGAAACCCGATTTTCAACTATAGTCAACTTTAGGCTCCTAAAGAAAGTGCATTTTACTTGCTCACACTCTATTAAGGAATCTCACTAGGGACTGAGAGCAAAGGGCACTTCCACTAGCTCACAGCAAAAAGTATGGAAATCAAAAGCAATTTCAAGGGCTGACAGAAAGCTCGCATGGACCAAGATCGAAAGCTACTCGAACTTCTCTAGGAGTAACTCAATGCCCAGAGAAGTCATTACGAATGGAAGGGCATTTAGCAAAGAAAGGAAATTTGTTTGCACCCTATCAAAACTTCTTAGGGGCAAGGCAAGGACCATATGTGCTGATCATTCTCGGGAGACATGAAAATAACACAATAGGAAAAAGACTTTGAGTAAGGAAGGGGTTTGAAAAAGAAAAGACTTAAACCAACAGAATGACTTTTTTCATGAACCCTTGCTATTGAATCGTCCATAGCTCGCTATGTCCCTTAGGCGAGTAAAGTCGGCGGGGAAGATCCTTACTTTCTTCACAAAACAACCCGAAAGGGTCGAAAGGCGTAGTAGAAAAGGGCTTTTTTT
Organism: Ehretia macrophylla; assembly: GCA_037974665.1. Taxonomy (NCBI): domain Eukaryota; kingdom Viridiplantae; phylum Streptophyta; class Magnoliopsida; order Boraginales; family Ehretiaceae; genus Ehretia; species Ehretia macrophylla. The sequence continues at coordinate 56,960,417 of CM075765.1, forward strand.
TTTTACCTGCTACCTTACTTCCCTTGGCTTTGGTTGACCCTCTTTTTTGGGGGTTGTAAGAGCAGACTCTTAGGTAGGTGTTTTAAGTTTAAGTAAGGCCAGTAGGATTCGACTAGATTGAATGACTTTTTTCATGAACCCCTGCTATTGAATCGGCCATAGCTCGCTATGTCCCTTAGGCGAGTGAAGTCGGCAGGGAAGATCCTTATTTTCTTAACATAACAACCCGGAAGGGTTGAAAGGTGTAGCAGAAAAGGGCTTCTTTTTTTTTTTACCTACTACCTTACTTCCCTTGGCTTTGGTTGACCCTCTTTTCGGAGGTAGTAAGAGCAGACTCTTAGGTTGGTGCTTTAAGTTTAAGTAAGGGTAGTAGGATTCGACTAGATTGATCTCTTTTCTTTCTCTTAGCATTCCATTTTGGCTTTTTATTGTCTCTTAGGATCTGTCTTTCCGTTCATTCTTCCTCTCTGACTTTCCTTTAGACTTATTAGAGATTATGTAGTATTAGCTGTATACCTGCAAGAACCTCAACCCCCCGCCCCAGAATGGAAGACTCCAGTTTTTTTGTTAGAGCTTGAAACCTCTTAGCGCAGTTAACCCTAGGAGTCTTGCGCTTGCTTTGTTGTGCTTTAGAGCTTTAAGCCTTCAATCTTAGTCTTATGAAAGTGACTTAAGCTTAAGAATAAGTGCTTTACCTTCCCGCTATTCTTGAGTCAGAAAGATGAGTCCAAAGTCCAAAGGCCAGGGAAGCAAACCTACTTGTCATCGTTTACTTTAGATTTTAGGAATAAAAGAACTGAACACCCGTTAAGCGAACAAAGCTCCCATGAATTATTCTATAAGAGAAAAAGATATGCTCAGAAGCCAGTTGTTAGATTGGAGAAGGCAAATATAGGAGCAAAAAAAGAGTCCAAAAGAGGAGTACTTGCTCTCGGCTTTTGCTATTTTCTTTTTATAAAGGGAAAGAAGGGAATGGACCTTGAAAAAAAGCAGGAAGCGCCCCGTGAAGGACCTAATTTCCTTTGCAAGTCCTATCATATAATCCAAATTGATTGCCCAAATCGCGGGTTTATGAGAAAGTATCCCATTTCGCTGTTACTTAGGAGAAATATTAAGTCTTGCCGGTTGGAGTTCGTGACCCAAAGAGCTCTGGGGCCCGAACGACTCCTTATTTTCTTATACCGCATACCTCATCTCACCTGACGCTGTAGAAGTTCAAGGAACTAAGCCGTTGTACCTTTGCTATAATATCCTTGCGACTGTCGACGGATTTTTGCCCATTAGAAAGGGCTCCAGAAGTTCGCGTTATCCTATACGACCGGGGTCTTGTTTCGGGTTTACTAAGGGCGATATCGGAGTCATATCATTATTTCCTCGCTCGTATCCACAACGCAAAGGAGTTTCTGATGCATCTTCTCTTTGTAGTTTGATAGAGGGTCTCATAGTTCTTCCTGAAGGGAATAACCGTGGAGCTAGGACAAAGCCAAGCCTAAAGCGGATGGACAAGAGAGCAAGGGAAAGACAAACTCTGGCTTTTTCATTTGCCAATGGTCCCCATCAGGCAAAAAACTGTCCAAAGCGAGAGAAGCTATGTACCTTAGTTGCTGAATGAGCAAATGAAGTAGAATTTGACTCTGAGAGCCTATCATGAGTCAATCCTCTGCAATAATGGAATGCCATCCATACAGAATCCTATCGTCTTGTAGATTAAGGTTTTTCTTAATGGGAATGATGTGTTGGCTATGGTTGACAGAAGTGCCATGCAATATTTTGTGGCTGAACGGATGGTTCAGAGATTAAGGATGTCAATTCGGCAGCCCAACCAATGTTGGGTATGGCCTATGGTGTGCACATGAGCATTGGTTCCTTGGATGGGACAATTGAATCTAATAATAGTGCCCTTATATGATTTCGTTGTCATATTGGGCAATGACTTATTTTTGGCTGCAAAGTGGTGTTGATGCCACACCTTGGTGGGATGTTGATAGCAGATGAGAGGCTACTTGTGCCTAGATGCAGCTTACCAGACAAAGGCAGGAAAGCAAAGGCATTAGATGCTATCTGCTATACAAGTGGGCAATGGTTTGAAGAAGAGTGCTGTCACTTACCTTTCGGCTTTTATTGAGGTCAAACCTGACCACAAGGTGGAAATTCCGGACAAAGTGCCTGAGATTCTCAAAGAGTTTACAGATGTAAAGCCATCAGAACCCCAAAAGAACCTTACCCCTAGATGGGCCATTGATCACAGGATTGATATAGTACTTGGTGCCAAGCCCCCTGCACGTGCACCTTATCGAATGTCGCCCTTGGAACTGGAAAAACTTAGGAAGCAGTTGACAGAATTGCTGGATGCAGGCTTTATCCAGCCTTCCAAGGCACCATATGGGGCCCCTGTACTATTCTAGAAAAAGCAAGATGGCTCTTTGCGCATGTGTGTGGACTATCGTGCACTGAACAAAATGACAGTTAAGAACAAGTATCATGTCCCTTTGGTGGTAGATCTCTTCGACAGATTGTCCAAAGCCTCTTTCATCACAAAGTTGGACATTCGTTCGGGCTATTGAAAAATCAGAATTATTGACTCTTATCAAGCTTATGATTATCTTGAAAAGCGAGACCTTTGTGCTTAATAATTCGACTATCTTCTTGAGTCAAAATGGAATAACTCTTTGGTGCTAAGAATATACTAGTTTTTACAATGTAAATTCACTAGAAGAGATCTCTTCTTCTGGAAGAGGACTACCAAGAACAACAGAGTTCGTATCTGTGTAGTAACTGTCATCTCTTGAGATGTATGCATACATATAAATCCGAGCACAAGTAGTGATCGCTGCTGCCAATTGAACGGCAGATATCTTAGGTAGATTCTACTTAAAGTCAGAGGTCTATCCGGTATTGCTTTTGGAAGAGATAATATAGTAATGCTCACTAAGCTTCTCCTCTATATGTCGTATATCAATGAGTGAGGGCACTAAACGTGCGATTCAAGCTAGATATCCATGAGAGTAAAAGCATGGATGAAAGCAAGACTAAAATGATTAATGCCTCTACCCCCCTCCTGACGAGATACTGTACTTTTTGAACTATGATGCTTCGAGACTAGACTCAACCAGGTCACTTGGTCGAGATGAGTAAGTCGATACAGTAGGGTTCACAGTTCAAACAAAGGATTCATAAAAGGGCTCCAGGGGCTTTAAGCTGGGAAGTAGTGATGTGGGTTCCGAGGCCTACTTCTGAACCAATACCAGCCTCGCTTTCTAAGCTGGGATCTGCTTCTCAGCTTGCCTTATTATTAGAGAAAGGGGCAGGGGCTAGCGTTGTTCTCTAATCTTGATAATTGAGTAAAGAAGTTCCGGTAAGAGCCATCCTACACTATGAAACCATGCCTGATCGGTGTTTTCAGGGCCTTCCATGCCTATTAGATTAGGCCAGGTCCGTAGACTTGGTATATAGAAAGGGGGAAGGGACGCTAACAAGTACTAAAAAAATACTTTCCACAAGGAATTATTATCGCTTAGTGATTGTGCTAAGGAGTTAGCACTTTAGTTTTCTTGCTGCCCTTCCCGCTGTAGTTGATGGAGAAACATTGAGCAAGGCAAGGAATTGAGACAGTGTTAGCTACAATCTCTGCCCTTTTCATCTCATAGTCAAGTTGTTCTAGTTGGCCGGCTAGGAACCGTGGGAGTGAATCTTTATATAATCACATTGACCCATTAGAAGCAGCCTTTGGGGAAGCTATACCATCGGTTACAAAGAAATGAGGGACGAACCTGCACCAACAGGAGATCTCTTTCTTGTTCCTATGTCGGACCACCCTACAAAGGAATCTATGAAGTACGTGATCCGAGATCTGGAAATTCAACACCACCTGCCATCTCGCCTCTCTGATTATTATTATCAAGAACATTGGCTTCTTCCTCATTTATAGCAGCATTAACTCGTTGCACTTCATGGTCATCCAGACTAGGCACAACTGAAATCCTCCAAATCATACATTGTTCTTGATTTTTTTTTGATCTGTTTGTGTGACTGGCCTTACTGTGAAACCTTAGATTTTACCTTAGCATAGAATTGCATGTTTTGACCTATTTATGTGTTATATGGGTTAGAATGTACTAATTCTATGATTTATATTCCTATTACGTGCTAATTGTGCATTCATGAAATTTTCATCAAAATCGGCATAAAAAATTTTATCTTCGATTTTTGTGGATAGTGTTTTGAACACACGTTCGCTAAAATTTTTACAAATGTGTTTTAAACATCTTAAAACCTAGTCCTTGGATATTAATAGACCCGTGTCTGATTAAAACGGATTCCAAATTGGATTGGGAATTTTAAAGGTTTTTACACATTCTTTTGCAAAAATCGAGTTTTAAACCGAGTCGGGTGTAAGTATATGCATATGAAAATTTTTTCTCAACTAAAAATATGTTACTTAAAATATTCTAAGTGTTAAATGCATATAGGTGAGCAAAAATAGTCTAAAAGATAGTTAAAAGACTAAAAATATTAATTAAAAGACTAAAATTGGCAACTTTGACTTAGCCTTCTTGCTTTGACTTTGCATATATATACATAATAAATATAATATAACATATAACAAAGCTGAAAACATACTCAAAACTCACACACATGGCCGAAACTCTTGGGGCATTTTTGCTTGGTTTTTGAAGAAAAATTTTCAATAGAATTTACAATCCAAGGCCAAAACTCATCAACCAAAGCTTTATTTCACTTGTTGGGCACCTATTGCACACATTTCTAGCATCATATTACATGAAAGGTGAGAGAAAAATTCTAGATCTTAAAATGCTATTTTATGTCATTTTTATATAATTGAATTTTATCCAATGAATTGTTAAACTATTGTTATATTATTGCTTAGTAGGTGCCAAGGATCGTTTATGTGCGTTTATATAAGTTTTGAACTGTAGTAGCGTGTATTTCTATTTTTTAGGTATTAAAGTTGAGTATTTGGCTTATTGTTGAATAATTGTTGTTGTAGTGGTTAAAATTGGTTGGTTGAGGCTTCTAAAAGTTTGTTAATTATGGGGTGGTAATGTTGTAATGCAGAATTTTTGATTTGAATGTCATGGTGAAAGTTTGAAAAATTCAGCCTTAGTGCATTGTGAAATTAGGGTTGTCGGGCTTGTTTTAGATGGGTTATAGTTGGTTTTCGAGGGGGCTAATGTAGATGCATGAGTGGGTGATTGATAGGAATTGGTTTGGAGGTTGTTGGATTAGTAGATTTTAATTTATGATTGTTGGAAGGTTGTGTAGTCTTTCTTTAAATGTTGAAATATTGTCTTTGGTTGTTTGGGTGGTGTTTGAGTGGTTGAATCTCGGGTTGTTGTTGGTTTGATCCGGGATTGGTTGAGTGGTTTAATGCATGTTTGGTTGGGTAGCCTACTTTGTCATCTAACTTAGTTGTTAGTTGTTTATTTGATTAGTTGATGTTATGTTATTGAAATGATATTAATTGATTGATGATTGATGATGTCGAGAGATAGGCAACCTACTTTTGTTGTCCTTCCGTAATATGAATGCTTATTATTATTGTCATGAGTCTTGATAGTGTGTGCCACCTCTCGGGTAGCATTGGGTTGTCGGGTTGATAACGACATGACTTACATAGACTACCCGCAGCTCGCATAGGCGGAGATGCCATGGAGGGAGGGGCTAGATGAGGTACCTCGGGTGTGTGTTATGGGAGTTATAAGAAGATGGTTGAGATCGTGATGGCGTATGAAGCTACACCAACTAGAGTATCCTTTCTTAAATGAATGGTTATTTATGTGAATTGAATTGTTAGTGTTGAATAAGTTTTTTTGAATGTATTGCTTATGGGGTGGTTTACGAGTGTAAGTAAATGTTTACAAAAGATCCATAGAACTCCTCACAGGTCTTGTTTTATATAAGCTCACTCTTATTTGTTATCTGCAAGCAGGTGTTACTGAACCAGATTATGGGTATGTGCCTTAGGAAGTTGAGAATGTGCCTTACGTGGACGAGTCTTATGTGCCGGAGTCGTTTCCATGAGTTTGTCCTAGTTTTTCTAATATGTTATATTGTATAACTTACTTAAACATAAGGACTTGTATAATGCTTGTTTAGTAGTCTTTCTTTTGAACATGATTAGATTGCTAGATTGGTTTATAATCTATTTTGCAAATGTATGATATAGCCTATGTATGATGTTGAAACGGAGGCGTATAACTTATGAATGAACGGTTGAATAGATGTTTAATATATGGAAATGGTTACGTTGTGTGTTGTTGAAATGGTTATGGAGTTGTTGTTGTTTTTGAAGTTGGTTGTATGAGTTACAAAGGGGGTGGTTTAGAGCCCGGTATCCGTGTTACTATCGTTATACTGGCAAAGTTCCGTTGCATCCTGACTGATCGTAGGTGGGGTCGAGTTGGGGCGTTACATTAAGTGGTATCAAAGCACATGTTAGTTGTCAGCCGGGGTATTCTCGGAATGTGGGTAATGGTCTTAGCATGATATTATGTAAGAAGTGAAAGAAAAGTGAAATATGTTATAATATGACTAAGTGATTAAGTGAATTATGTGATTATGTGATCAATTTGTTTATGTGATTAGTACTTAAGTGATTTATGTGCTTTACGTGAGTTTTGTTGCCTATGGGTTATAACCTATGCTAACTCTTTGATAGTAGAATGGCGGGTCGACCGAGAACACGGGGTAGGCCCCAAGGTGATGATGAGGCACTAGGTCAGGCGATACTCGGCAGAGATCAATGGTATGACTGTCTAGTAGTAGCTATGGACAGTATAACCGAGGTCATAGCGGGTCAGGCACAGATATTGGCGGGGCAGGCTGTTTAGGCACAAGCTGTACAGACTTAGATGTTGAACACACAGGGTGATTATCATAGGCATAGTACATTAAAGGAATTTCTGGGTTACTATCTACCGAGATTCCAGGGCGAGCCAGATGATAGAAAGGTAGAGGCTTGGATCAACAAAATTGAGAAGATATTTGATCCTTTGGATTATATTGATGAGAGGAAAGTTACATTTGCGGTTTATTTGTTTGATAACGAGGCTGAAGAGTGGTTGTCACGCCCCGACCCAACCCCCAAGCTAAAGGTTAAGTCCGGACCCGACACACGGACAGAGTCTCCTCTGTACCGTGGACATTCTAAAAACCTGTAAACACTTATACAAGGTCTCTACAACACATACAAGCTTAATTTAATTAAACAATAAAGCTATAAGGCCATCCGAGCCTTATAGTACACAATATCTCCAAAACACACAAGCATGCAAGAACTGGTTATCAGCATAGACTTATAATCATTACATTCTAGGAAATCAATATAACAACTTAAAGAGTAGAGCATTCTACATTAACCATCCACTCACAAGCATGCAAGGAAATAAGGCAAGAATAAAAGTTATTACAGATCATAGACTTTCAAAGTTACAACCCAGCCATCTAATCTTCGACTTATACAACAAGCATGTACAAAGCCCTTGGGCTACAAAATAGTACATAAAGTAATCAGAGGAGTCTTCCACAAAGCATCAAAAACATTAACCACCTTAAGTTATCAGACACAGCAACTAAGGTAAGGGCTCGGTCTGAACTTCTTCTTCCTCAACTAAATCAACAAGCTGGGGATCACCCTCAGCGTCTCCTGAAACAGATATCGAGGTATGAGCAACCACTGTTGCCCAGTGAGGGATATAGTCCCGGGGCGTGCAATGCAACAGATAACACAATTACACAACAATAACACTTTAACAATTTAAGAATCAATGAAAACTTAAATAACCACACAATTAAAAGGATACATTTCAACAATCCCCTATACACCAATCTTCACTGGTCTTCAATCACGATCCACGAACCACGAGCACGATCACGATAAGCCGGCATAACCCCAATCACTCCAGTGGGTGTACTCCGGATGTACCCCGAATCCTACGACCCAACATCCCCTGGCAATCTCCGGACCAGGCGAATGAGGGAATAGGGTACGGAGTTTGAATATCCACCGGCAAGCCCTCTGCCGCCCAGCCGATATTCAACACATCCGCCCCGACACTATGGTTGCGCAACCAACTATGCAATGCACTCAACGATGGCAAGTTAACAACAATAATATAAGCATTAACACATATGAGGATCAACAAAGTAGGTTGACCTCGATACAATTAGGATAGAAGCAAGGATAGAAGCTAATAAGCAGTTTACAAATGAACTTATACCATATAAGCATAGAATCACACCAAAAGCTCCAAACCAACTTAATATCACATATAAACACTCATGAAGTCATGCCGTGGGTTTAGGAATGTGAGAAAAACAGAATTGTACTGAAACCCCTTTATTTTACATACTATTTCTCTTCCAAACCCAAGTTAATGATTTCATTTTCAAAAGAAACTCTCCCAACCTTCTAACTAACCCCCAAGGTACCCTTTCAACCCTCGAACTCAATCAAATGCCCGCGTTTACCCCGAAAGCCCCAATTTCCCTCTTTTGGCTATAAACCACACCTACATTGTCCGGGCTTCAAACAAGGGATATCAAGGTATCTATAGCACCTAGGTAGCCTAAGGATACTAGAATTGAAGCCCGAATCCACCCGGATTCGCATTAACACCAAAAGCCCCAACTTAAAGTCGGCTATTTTCCATTTTTAGGCAATTTTAAGGCAATGCAAGTACACGGGGTTATTTAACTATCTTCACTAGCACCTAAGGCATCAATTAGAAGCATTAATTCAAGCCAATTCGAACAATTACACAAAACCCTAAAAAAATGTCACTATTCACCCTAAGAATCAAACTATCGATTTCTACCGTTTAATTCATGAAACAATAGCATAAAAGTGGTCTCTACTATGTGTACACAACATATATAAGCTTATTTGAGCCTTGAAATAGCATTAAACATCATTTCTAACAAATCAAGAAAATAGCAATTATTTTAAAATGCGAAAATAAGCCATGAAATCCCTCACCACTACGCGTAGGAGCACCTAGGAACCTTGCAAACACCCTACACTAGTTGCTCGAGGCTTGGCTTGGCTTGAATTGATGATTTGATGAGCAAAAATCTCCTCCAAATGCACAAGGAAGGCTGTCGGGTATGGCACTGTTCATAAGCTGAATTTTTTTGTTTTTGTGTGATATGTGAGCTAAGTGTGATATGTTTTGGTTTTATAAAAGGTGGGGTCTAGTTGGACATTTAAATGGCTTCTAAAATGTGCGTTGAAAGCTTAGAAACGAGCCTAAGGTGGTGAAATATATGCTAGCTAATTAATTACCTAAGTTAGTTACGTAACACTATTCACTCAACTACTAAAGTCATTTTCTAAACGAGCCTTCCTAACGCCTTAAGCTCAAAAGCACATTTTTCCCACTACTTTTACAATTAATATGATTTAATAAAAATGCTAATTAACTAATAGAAAGCATTTTAAAAACGGAGTGAATAGTAGTCACAAAGTCAATTAATAAGGCATAGAAGTAAATGCACAAACAAGGGATGCAACAGTAATTAAATGCATGGCAAAATCTCGGGCGTCACATCCTCTCCCCCTTAAACTAATTGCGCCCACGCAATTCTTACATGTTTCGGCGAATAACTCTGGATACCGATCCCGCATCTGATCCTCTCTTTCCCATGTCGCATCCTCTACTCCGTGGTGAGCCCACAGAACTTTAACGATCGGTACGCTTTGAGTCCTCAGCTCCTGAACTTTCTGATCAACAATTCGAAGAGGTTTCTCGGTGTAGGTCAAAGTTTCACTGATCTCTAGCGGTTCCGGCTCAAGTATGTGAGAGGGATCTGGCTGATACTTCCGAAGCATGGAAACATGAAATACGTCATGAATTCTGCCCAGACTGGGAGGTAAAGCTAGACGGTAGGCCAAATCACCAACAGTTTCAGTTATCTCAAATGGTCCCACATATCGAGGACTGAGTTTACCTCCTTTACCATGCCGAATCAAACCCTTGCGAGGAGAAATTTTCAGAAATACTCGATCCCCTACAGTAAATTTCAGATCACGACGTCGTCTATCTGCATAACTCTTTTGCCGACTCTGTGCTGTAAGCATTCTTTTTCTGATAAGCTGCACCTGATCAATCATCTTGTTCATTTCAGGTAAAAGAGTAGGGTCGATAGTCTTCATCTCACCCACATCATCCCAATAGAGAGGAGACCGACATTTACGCCCATACAGTGCCTCATAAGGTGCCATACCAATAGTAGCTTGATAACTATTGTTGTAGGCGAACTCTGCTAGTGGCAAATATTTCTCCCAACTTTTACCGAAGTCCAGAATACAAGCCCGCAACATATCCTCAAGGATCAAGATAGTTCTCTCGGATTGACCATCTGTCTGAGGATGATAAGCTGTACTGAAATTCAAATTCGTGCCCAAAGCTTTCTGAATCTTCTGCCAGAACTGAGATGTGAATCTGGGATCTCTATCCGACACGATACTCTTTGGAATTCCATGTAGTCGGACAACATTCTCAATATACAACTCTACCAGTTTATCAAGAGAATCAGACTTCTTTTTAGCAATAAAATGAGAAGTCTTGGTCAGTCTATCCACAATAACCCAGACTGAGTCGTTACCCCTCGAAGACCTCGGTAAATCGGATACGAAGTCCATAGTAATATGATCCCATTTCCAAACAGGAATAGCCAAAGGCTGCAACAACCCTGCAGGTCTCTGATGTTCTGCTTTAACTTTCTGACAGGTAAGACATCGGGCAACATAGTCAGCAATTTCTCTCTTCATATTATTCCACCAGAAATTCTGCTTCAAATCTTTATACATTTTCGTACTGCCTGGATGGATAGTATATCTGGAACTGTGTGCCTCAGCAAGAATATCCTTCTTCAGAGTTGGATCATTCGGAATACAGATTCTACCTTTGAATTTGAGAATACCATCGTCGTGCAGTTTGAAATCCGACTCTCCCCCTTTTGAATTCTCTAAGACTTTCAACAATTGAAGATCAGCCTGTTGAGCTTCTCGAATCCTGGATAACAACAGAGATTGAATCTGCAAACTTGCAAATTGAATACCAGAATTTGAAGTACTAGGCTTCCATAAGCACAATTCTTCCATGAATTCCCAATTCTTGATAATCAAGCTAGCAACAGTAGCCTTTCGGCTCAAAGCATCAGCAACAATATTGGCCTTACCTGGAAGATAGTTAATAGTGCAGTTATAGTCCTCAAGTAATTCCAGCCAACGCCTCTGCCTCATGTTCAACTCTTTCTGGGAAAACAGATATTTCAAGCTCTTATGGTCTGTAAAGATTTCAAATTTGTTGCCCCAGAGATAATGACGCCATTTCTTTAATGCTAGAATGATAGCTGCAAGCTCAAGATCATGAGTCGGATAGCTGAGTTCATAAGGCTTTAGTTTCCTGGAAGCATAAGCAATAACCCTGCCATTCTGCATCAATACACAACCCAGACCTTCCTTCGAAGCATCACTGTAGATCACCAGATTATCATAACCCTCAGGTAAAGCAAGAATAGGAGCTGTAGTCAATCTCTTCTTCAATTCCTGGAAGCTGGTCTCACATTTATCATTCCAGTCAAATACTGTTTTCTTCTGAGTAAGTTGAGTTAAAGGCCCTGCAATCTTAGAGAAATCCTTTACAAACCTCCGATAATACCCAGCTAAACCAAGGAAGCTACGAATTTCCGTGACAGTTTCAGGTCGTTTCCAAGATAACACAACTTCAATCTTCGCTGGATCAACAGAAATACCATCCTGCGAGATAATATGGCCAAGAAAAGCAACTTGCTTAAGCCAGAATTCACACTTGCTAAACTTTGCAAATAACCGATGCTCCTGAAGAGTTTGCAACACAATTCTGAGATGTTGTTCATGTTCCGCCTCAGATTTAGAATAAACAAGGATATCATCAATAAATATGACTACAAATTGATCCAGATAAGGACGGAATACCCTCTGCATTAAATCCATGAATGCGGCGGGAGCATTAGTAAGACCAAACGGCAAGACAACAAACTCATAATGGCCATATCGAGTTCTGAAGGCAGTTTTAGGAACATCATCTTTCTTAATCCTCAGCTGATAATAACCCTGCCTCAGATCAAATTTAGAGAATACCCTGGCGCCTTGCAACTGATCAAACAACTCTTCGATTAAAGGCAAAGGATATTTATTTTTGACGGTTACCTGATTAAGACCCCGGTAATCGATGCATAGGCGAAGAGATCCGTCTTTCTTTTTAACGAAGAGAACTGGCGCACCCCACGGTGAAGAACTCGGCTGAATGAATCCCTTCTCAAGCAAGCCCTGCAATTGAACTTTCAATTCCTGCAACTCAGGTGGGGCCATTCTGTACGGAGTCCTAGAGATAGGTGAAGTCCCCGGCAATAAATCAATCATGAACTCTATCTCTCTATCAGGCGGTAACCCAGGTAATTCCTCAGGAAAGACCCCCGGAAACTCCCTCACGATAGGTACATCAGTCAATTTCAGTTGATCCCCAGGTTGATTAATCAAATAAGCAAGATAAGCCTCACAACCCTTGCTTAATAATTTAGATGCCCTAATAGAAGAAATAATAGGAGTTCCCGTAGATTTTCTACTACCAACTATTTTAAGTACAGGCTGGTCAGGCATCTCTAGATACACAATCTTCTTTCTACAATCAAGCTGGGCATAATATTTACTTAACCAGTCCATCCCCAATATAATCTCAAAGTCATTGAAGGGTAAGATAATCAAATCAGCAGGAAAAACACGACCTTCAATAAATATACTACATGCTCTGCAAATAGACCTAGTAACAAACTTCGGACCCATAGGAGTATAAACCACAATCTCATGCAACAGTTTATCATGTTTCAATTTAGCATTTTGTGCACAAGTAGGAGTGATAAAAGAATGCGAAGCCCCGGAATCAATTAAAACCTTAACTGATTGATCATTAAGAAGAAAAATACCTTCTACCACAGCGGTAGTATCCGGAAGCTCCTCGGCATCCAAAGCAAACACACGGGCCTGGCCTCGTGGTGGTGGTGCTGCAGCTGGGGCCCTGGTCTGAGAGTTCTGAGCTGATGTCTGTCCCCTAGGGTTCTTAAATTTCTGACAGTCTTTAACCCTGTGCTGATCACTGCCGCAACCTGTACATTTGTTATGTTTCTTCCAACAAACATCCTCAGTGTGGCCCTGGCGCTGACAGAAGCTGCACTGCTGGTGACGTCTTGCAACAGTGCCTCCCGAAGGAGCTCTGTAAGTAGAGGTAGCTGAACTACCCTGCTGTGAACGGGAAACCGCTGGACGGAACTGACTCTGAGTCTGGCTCTGAACTGGTCGTGCCTGAGTCTGAGTAGGCCCTGTGTAACTCTGAGTTTGTCTCGGCTGCGAACTCTGACCAACTGATACAGCCTGCCCCTGGTACCCTTGACTCTGAGACTGAAACCGTTTACTCGATTGACTGGTCTCGGCTAATACATCGGCTTTCCGTTTCTCATATCTCGAGGCAGCTCGGACTACTGCAGCATAGTTAGGAAAATCATTTGAAGACAAGTTCAGCATAATATCTCTCCTCAAACCCATAATGAACCTCTGAATCTTCATGTCTTCCGGCTGAATTAAAGCTGGTGCATAACGGGAAAGCCGGGTAAAAGTAGCCTCGTATTGATCTACCGTCATACTTCCCTGCCTCAAGTTTATGAACTCAGTCTGTCGCCTCTCGCGGGCAACTACCGATATATACTTGTCTCGAAATTCTCGGACAAAGTCGGCCCACGAATGATGACCTCCCTCAGCTACCCATTTCTCACTGATGGTATTCCACCAATCTTCAGCATCACCCTCGAGAAGGAAAGTAGCATAAGTAATCTTCCTGTCATCATGGCACTCCAATATCGCTGCCACTCTCTCGAACTTTCTTAGCCACATTTCAGCTTTCATATCGTCCGGCTCCCCAAAGAAAGTATAGGCCCCATGATGTATAAACCGATCATACAGATTCCCTCCGGTAGGGCCACTACCTCCGGCTCTCGCAGCCTGATTACCTGCAACGACCCCTGGTTGACCCTGTTGTGTAACAAACTGGGCAATAGTGTTCATAGCTGTGGCCATCGTGGCCAAGATCTGTGCAGTGCTCGGCTCTTGAACCTGCGGTGCATTTTCGGCTACCTCAGCTTCTTGCCCTTGTACCCCCTCGGGTTCTCCACCAACATTCGGATTATCAGCACGACGGCGAGGCCCCATCGCAAATAGCTAGAATGCAAAGTGTTATGACAGGTATATATGTATATATGCAATTTATAAGTAAACACATAAAGAAAAGTCCAATTAGATTCACATAAAGTCAAGTACATAGGAATTCAAATAAATATTCCACATTCTTGAAGTAAACATAAATCACTAGATCATACTTGACATTCTAGACTCTTGATATTCTATTTCCATGCTAGCATGTTCATTCCTTATTCAAATTTCACTTAGGTCAATCAAAATCAAAGACTCATGTATTCACAAAGTCACATAACAAGTCTCTACCCACAGACCGAGAAATTTAACCCGGCTTCATGCAATCTATAGCTCTGATACCACTTAAATGTCACGCCCCGACCCAACCCCCAAGCTAAAGGTTAAGTCCGGACCCGACACACGGACAGAGTCTCCTCTGTACCGTGGACATTCTAAAAACCTGTAAACACTTATACAAGGTCTCTACAACACATACAAGCTTAATTTAATTAAACAATAAAGCTATAAGGCCATCCGAGCCTTATAGTACACAATATCTCCAAAACACACAAGCATGCAAGAACTGGTTATCAGCATAGACTTATAATCATTACATTCTAGGAAATCAATATAACAACTTAAAGAGTAGAGCATTCTACATTAACCATCCACTCACAAGCATGCAAGGAAATAAGGCAAGAATAAAAGTTATTACAGATCATAGACTTTCAAAGTTACAACCCAGCCATCTAATCTTCGACTTATACAACAAGCATGTACAAAGCCCTTGGGCTACAAAATAGTACATAAAGTAATCAGAGGAGTCTTCCACAAAGCATCAAAAACATTAACCACCTTAAGTTATCAGACACAGCAACTAAGGTAAGGGCTCGGTCTGAACTTCTTCTTCCTCAACTAAATCAACAAGCTGGGGATCACCCTCAGCGTCTCCTGAAACAGATATCGAGGTATGAGCAACCACTGTTGCCCAGTGAGGGATATAGTCCCGGGGCGTGCAATGCAACAGATAACACAATTACACAACAATAACACTTTAACAATTTAAGAATCAATGAAAACTTAAATAACCACACAATTAAAAGGATACATTTCAACAATCCCCTATACACCAATCTTCACTGGTCTTCAATCACGATCCACGAACCACGAGCACGATCACGATAAGCCGGCATAACCCCAATCACTCCAGTGGGTGTACTCCGGATGTACCCCGAATCCTACGACCCAACATCCCCTGGCAATCTCCGGACCAGGCGAATGAGGGAATAGGGTACGGAGTTTGAATATCCACCGGCAAGCCCTCTGCCGCCCAGCCGATATTCAACACATCCGCCCCGACACTATGGTTGCGCAACCAACTATGCAATGCACTCAACGATGGCAAGTTAACAACAATAATATAAGCATTAACACATATGAGGATCAACAAAGTAGGTTGACCTCGATACAATTAGGATAGAAGCAAGGATAGAAGCTAATAAGCAGTTTACAAATGAACTTATACCATATAAGCATAGAATCACACCAAAAGCTCCAAACCAACTTAATATCACATATAAACACTCATGAAGTCATGCCGTGGGTTTAGGAATGTGAGAAAAACAGAATTGTACTGAAACCCCTTTGTTTTACATACTATTTCTCTTCCAAACCCAAGTTAATGATTTCATTTTCAAAAGAAACTCTCCCAACCTTCTAACTAACCCCCAAGGTACCCTTTCAACCCTCGAACTCAATCAAATGCCCGCGTTTACCCCGAAAGCCCCAATTTCCCTCTTTTGGCTATAAACCACACCTACATTGTCCGGGCTTCAAACAAGGGATATCAAGGTATCTATAGCACCTAGGTAGCCTAAGGATACTAGAATTGAAGCCCGAATCCACCCGGATTCGCATTAACACCAAAAGCCCCAACTTAAAGTCGGCTATTTTCCATTTTTAGGCAATTTTAAGGCAATGCAAGTACACGGGGTTATTTAACTATCTTCACTAGCACCTAAGGCATCAATTAGAAGCATTAATTCAAGCCAATTCGAACAATTACACAAAACCCTAAAAAAAAACGTCACTATTCACCCTAAGAATCAAACTATCGATTTCTACCGTTTAATTCATGAAACAATAGCATAAAAGTGGTCTCTACTATGTGTACACAACATATATAAGCTTATTTGAGCCTTGCAATAGCATTAAACATCATTTCTAACAAATCAAGAAAATAGCAATTATTTTAAAATGCGAAAATAAGCCATGAAATCCCTCACCACTACGCGTAGGAGCACCTAGGAACCTTGCAAACACCCTACACTAGTTGCTCGAGGCTTGGCTTGGCTTGAATTGATGATTTGATGAGCAAAAATCTCCTCCAAATGCACAAGGAAGGCTGTCGGGTATGGCACTGTTCATAAGCTGAATTTTTTTGTTTTTGTGTGATATGTGAGCTAAGTGTGATATGTTTTGGTTTTATAAAAGGTGGGGTCTAGTTGGACATTTAAATGGCTTCTAAAATGTGCGTTGAAAGCTTAGAAACGAGCCTAAGGTGGTGAAATATATGCTAGCTAATTAATTACCTAAGTTAGTTACGTAACACTATTCACTCAACTACTAAAGTCATTTTCTAAACGAGCCTTCCTAACGCCTTAAGCTCAAAAGCACATTTTTCCCACTACTTTTACAATTAATATGATTTAATAAAAATGCTAATTAACTAATAGAAAGCATTTTAAAAACGGAGTGAATAGTAGTCACAAAGTCAATTAATAAGGCATAGAAGTAAATGCACAAACAAGGGATGCAACAGTAATTAAATGCATGGCAAAATCTCGGGCGTCACAGTGGTGGCGTACAGTGAAATCCGGTTGGGAGGCACAAGGTACTCCTTATGTTTGGGATACCTTTCTTAGGGCGTTCCGGGCTAAGTACATCTCGAGGATTGTGCGAGAACGAAGAGAGGCAGAATTCCTGTCTTTTGTTCAGGGTGATGCTATAGTGGCCCAGTACGAGGCCAATTTTACCAGGCTGTCCTGGTATGCACTGGAATTTGTAGTAGATCAGAAGCGTAAGACTCGGAGGTTTGTTTTGGGAGTGAGGCCAGAGATTCAGGATGCAATGGCCCTGATTTAGTATGATGTGTTTTCAAAGGCCTTTGTTGCGGCTTCTAGGTTGAAGAAGAGGAAAGGGGAGCATATTGGTCATAGTCAGCCTAGTAAGAGGCCATTTCAGCCACAGGGTTAGCAAGGTATGTATAGGCCTCCAGTGCAGCAGGTTTTGTGTAGGCCACCAGTATAGTAGAGCTCTTTTAGACCTCAGGGTCAGCAAGGGTCCTACCAGGCTCAGCCACAGTACAGGCTGGCCTAGTCTCAGGGTCAATATAGGCCTAGCATTGTGAGACCTCAGCAACAGGCTGGTACAGCTACTTTTTCAGCTTCTGGGTCTTCTAGGGGCAGTGTTAGTGCTTCGTCACCGCAGTGTACTTACTGTAAACGTCAGGGCAATTTGAAGGCCGACTGTAGGGTGAAAGCAGGAACATGTTTAGGTTGCGGCAACAACCAACACAGGGCAACGGATTGTCCTATATTTCAGAGGTCTGAGGGTCAGCCAATGACCCAAGGTTATCAAGGTCGACCAACCGGTGGTGCACCTTAGCAGCAGCGGGTTCAGGCTTGGGCCTACGCAGTAGATTTGGAGGAAGCACCTGAGCAGTTGTAGAAGGTAACTTCCTTATACATTATCAACTTGTTAAAGTGTTGATTGATTCTGGTGCTACGCATTCTTTCATTACACATACTTGTGTGCAACGTGTTAACATGCAACCTAAAAGATTTCCTTATGTGGTTGAGATTAGTACTGTCACGCCCCGACCCGACCACGTAAAAGGCCAAGCCCGGACCCGACACACGGACGGAGTCTCCTCTGTACCGCGGACGATCCGAAAGCCCTAAAATCAATATAACACTTGCGAAAGCCATATAATAATCAAAACAAGCCACTTTCTTCAAAACATACATTTCTTATTATCCAACTTTCCAAGCCAAAAATTATATGCATACTACACAAGTATTTATGCCACTAGTCAATTCCAATAGCATGCATTTTCTTACTAGTCACAAGATTGTAAGTTACAACTTTACATTCTTTCAACTTATACAACATAAGACCATAGAGGCCTCAAACTAGAAAATATATACAAGGCTATAAGCCTCAAAATTAAGCGACTTCCACGCAATATACATAACAAGCAAGGTTCGCACAAAAACTGGTAACCAACCACCAGCAAAGCAGAGAAGTGCTATCACGGAAACACCTCCACCTGCTCCTCCTCCTCTATTACCTCGAGAGGGTCTGCTTCAACTACTCCTGTAAAAACATAGTATAGAGAGGAATGAGCAAAAACCATTGCTCAGCGAGGGCAATTGGTCTCAAGGACGGAGATGAGAGGGGGATGCAATGCAATTAGCCAAGCAATGCATACAATTAACATTTAAAGATACAAACAAGTCAATATCATAACAAGGCAAGCATTAAAGACTATAACATTCACTCAAAGGATACGGTACTCTTTTCACGAGCAACTTTCATTCAAGAATTCGATGACGACGCGCCAGCCCAAACCACCTTATAACACCAGTTTGGAATACCCCGGAAGTATCCATCAACCTACGACCCAAATCTCCCTGGGAGGCAACCCAAGCGAGAAAGGGAATAGCAGCGGAGCTAGAGCAACCAACACTGGCAACCCGAGGCTACCCAGAGAGGCCCATCACTCACGCGCGAGACACTATGCAATGCAAGACTCGATACAAGGCGATAAACAAGCGATAAAGCCACACGTGAGAGAATAACAAAGTAGGTTACTCTCGCACGCAATAGCAGCAATTGATAAGCAATTCAATCCAAAACAACTCAAACAAGTATTTCAAGTAATTCTAAGCATTCTATAGGCATAAAGACAAGAAAACACACAAAAACACAAATCAGCCCCAACTATCAAAACGCTACCATTTCCAAACGAGCCACGAGTTCTGGAAACCGACTTCGCCAACCCTCCTAGGTCACCATAAGGCACGTCTAAAGACCCCGAAACCTTACTTTACCCTAGAACTCGCGCAAAGCCCCGATTTTCCCCTTTCTCGTTTGAACTACAACTATAACAACCAAACACCCAACCAACGCCATAATCGCACCAAAAGTGCTTCCATAGCTACCCGAAGCAATGCCAACACGCAAAATGAGAAAATTCTAAAGTCGACCTAAACGACCCCGACTTTCCCAAAGGCATAATTCTCGTTTTTTCCACTATGCAACCCAAACAAACCACACATTTTAGCATTCTAGCATACCTAGCACAATTCTACATCAACAGAAAGCATAACAACGCAACTTCAACGTTTCAACTTGTTACTATTCACAAAATACTATTCAATTAACAATGTAATTTGCAATCACAACATTTAACCGCAGAAAATGTTACAAAGCTATAAATACATGTTCTACAAATGCCAAGGAACATTCTAGAAGCATCAAATCGCTTTAAATAACGATCTACGGATAAATCTCAAAATTGACAAAGTTAACATACATAACGTTTAAATGCGCAAATAACATGCTTCCCTCACCTCAGGTACTCCTAGTCACTAGGAAAACAACGCTAGTTGCCTCGAAAATCACCCCGCACATGCTCTCGCGAAGATTGATCGATTGAAAGTTGAAAGGTTTTTTTTTTTCCTCTTGGAAACTCACGGCCAGAGCTGCTGTTTTGCTGCTGTTTTTTTTTTATTTTGCATAGTTAATTGCTTATTTAAGAGTTAAATGGTCAAAGGTCAAAGGTCCAAGGTCAAACTACTTAAGACTTGGTCAAAGGGCCCTATTTTGTGCGTTTTAAAGCCATTTTAGCTAAGGAAAGATCAATTAAAGCTAGCAACATTTAAAATATAAAATTTAAGTCATCTAAATACTAGTTTCACTATTTGCTGAGGACTAGAAATCGTTATCTAGCTATCGCTTCTTAAATGCAATGCACGTTGCTATGGCGAGAAAGTAACAATTATTTCACAAATAATTTAAGGAAATATAATTTTCAAAATAATAAACAAAGAATTTTCACATTCCGGGCTCGGGTATTACACCCTCTCCCCCTTAAAACAATTGCGCCCACGCAATTCTTACTTGGTCAACAAACAACTCCGGATACTGATCCCGAACTTGGTCCTCTCTTTCCCAAGTCGCTTCCTCAAACCCATGATGATTCCACAGAACCTTTACTAACGGAATACTCTTTCTGCGAAGCTCCTGAACTTTTCGATCCACAATTCGAATCGGTTTCTCTTCATAAGACAACTTCTCTTCAATCTGCAAAGGCTCTGGTTCAAGTACATGTGAAGGGTCTGGATGATACTTCTTCAACATAGACACATGGAACACATCGTGCAGTCTCGACAAGCTCGGAGGCAAAGCTAACCGATAAGCCAAAGGACCTACCTTTTTAGTGATCTCATACGGACCCACGTACCTGGGACTAAGCTTCCCGCTCTTACCATGCTGAATCAATCCTTTCCGTGGAGAAATCTTAAGAAACACCCAATCTCCCAAATCAAACTCAAGATCCCGACGGTGCTTATCCGCATAACTCTTCTGACGACTCTGAGCTGTAAGCATACGCTGGCAAATAAGGTGAACATTATCCACCATCTTAATCATCTCAGGTAACACAGTCGAATCAACTGTTCTTATCTCTCCAACCTCTTCCCAATATAATGGGGATTTGCATTTTCGACCATACAACGCTTCGTAGGGAGCCATACCTATAGTAGATTGATAACTATTATTGTAGGCGAACTCCGCTAAAGGCAAAAACTTCACCCAGTTCTTCCCGAAGTCTAGCACACATGCCCAAAGCATGTCTTCCAAGATCCTGATTGTTCTCTCATACTGGCCATCAGTTTGCGGATGATATGCAGTACTGAAGCTCAACTTAGTTCCCATGGCCTCTTGCAACTTCTGCCAAAAACGAGATCTGAATCTAGGATCTCTATCTGACACTATACTATGTGGCACACCATGCAATCTCACAATATTAGCAACATAAAGCTCAGCTAGCTTATCAAGGCTATCCTGTTTGTTCACGGGAATAAAATGTGTAACTTTAGTCAAACGGTCCACAACAACCCAAACAGAATCACATCCTCTCGGAGATCTAGGAAGATCGGTCACAAGGTCCATTGTAATATGTACCCACTTCCATTGCAGAATCGACAACGGCTGTAGAAGTCCGGCTGGCCTCTGTTGCTCAACTTTAACCCTCTGACAAGTCAAACATCTAGATACATACCTAGCAATCTCCCTCTTCATATTCTTCCACCAGAAGTGTTGCTTCAAATCTCTATACATCTTTGTACTGCCCAGGTGAATCGTGTACCTCGAATTATGTGCCTCGGACAGGATCTCATTCTTCAAAGTCGGATCATCAGGAACACATACTCTATCCCTGAATCTGAAAATGCCATCTGCATGTAATTTAAACTCCGACTCTCCCCCTTTTGATTTTTCTTGGATCTTCAAGATGTGAGGATCAGTCTTCTGAGCCTCTCTGATCTGTGCTAGCAACCCTGACTGAATCTGTAAACTAGCAAATCGAATCCCTACCTCAGTAGCTTCTGGCTTCCATGAACAAATTTCTTCCAAAGTCTCCCAGTCCTTGATAATCAAGCTTGCAACAATAGCCTTTCGGCTCAAAGCATCAGCAACAACATTTGCCTTACCTGGCACATAGTTAATAGAACAGTTATAACCACCCAATAGCTCTAGCCATCTCCGCTGCCTCATATTTAGATCCTTCTGTGAAAACAAATACTTGAGACTCTTGTGGTCAGTAAATATTTCAAATCTGCAACCCCACAAGTAGTGACGCCACTTCTTCAAAGCAAACACAATTGCAACTAACTCAAGATCATGTGTAGGGTAATTGACTTCATAAGGTTTCAATTTCCTGGAAGCATAGTCAATCACCTTACCATTCTGCATTAAAACACAGCCTAAACCTTCTTTAGATGCATCACTGTAGACAACAAAGTTCTCTGTTCCCTCAGGTAAAGCTAGTATAGGAGTTGTAGTTAGTCTCTTCTTCAATTCTTGGAAACTAGATTCACACTTGGCATCCCAATTGTAAGCAACTTTCTTCCGAGTCAACTGGCTCAAAGGTCCAGAAATTTTGGAGAAGTCTTTAACAAATCTTCGGTAGTAACCTGCCAATCCAAGAAAACTCCGAATCTCTGACACCGTCTCAGGTCTCTTCCAAGATGAAACAACTTCAATCTTAGCTGGGTCCACTGAAATTCCTCGATCTGAAATGATATGGCCTAGAAAAGATATCTGATTCAACCAGAACTCACACTTGCTGAATTTAGCAAAAAGCTTGTTTTCCTGCAAAGTTTGAAGCACAATCCTCAAGTGTTGCTCATGTTCAGCCTCGTTCTTCGAATACACTAAAATGTCGTCAATAAAGATCACGACAAACTGATCAAGGTAAGGCCGAAAGACCCTCTGCATCAAGTCCATGAATGCGGCTGGTGCATTCGTCAATCCAAACGGCAACACAACAAACTCATAGTGGCCATATCTAGTCCTGAAAGCCGTCTTCGGTATATCGTCACTCCGAATCCTAAGTTGATAGTAACCCTGCCTCAAGTCAAATTTGGAGTAAACACTCGCACCCTGCAACTGGTCAAACAATTCTTCAATCAACGGCAAGGGGTATTTGTTCTTAATCGTGACTTGATTAAGTCCCCTATAATCAATGCATAACCGTAGCGTGCCGTCTTTCTTTCTCACAAACAACACAGGCGCACCCCACGGCGAAGAACTAGGTTGTATAAACCCTTTCTCAAGCAAGTTCTGTAGCTGAATTTTTAACTCCTGAAGTTCAGCCGATGCCATTCTATAAGGACTCCTAGAAATTGGCGCAGTGCCTGGCACAAGATCAATCACGAACTCAATCTCCCTATCCGGTGGTAAACCCGGTAATTCCTCGGGAAATACACCAGGGAAGTCTCTAACAATCGGAACCTCATTCAAACTCAACTTATCAGTAGGTTGATTGATCAAATAAGCTAAGTAAGCTTCACAACCCCTATTCAACAACTTAGAAGTCTTGATCGCTGATAAAAGTGGAATGCGGGCAGCCCTGCAGTTCCCAACAATCTCTAGTACCGGTAGGTCAGGAACCTTAAGATAAACGACCTTTGTTCTACAATCCAACTGAGCATAATACTTTCCCAACCAGTCCATTCCCAAAATGATTTCAAAGTCACGGAATGGTAATATAATTAAATCAGCAGGAAATTTACGGTTCTCAATACATATATCACAAGATTTGCAAATAGACTCAGTAACAAATTTTGCACCCAAAGGAGTACTAACTTCAACTTCATGAGGCAATTTATCAATGCAAACATTCACAGATCGTGCACATGCAGGAGTTATAAACGAATGTGTAGCTCCGGGATCAATCAAAACTTTAACTAGCTGAGTATTGAGAAGAAAGGTACCTTCCACTATAGCTGTAGTATCGGGTAGCTCCTCTGCATCCAGTGCAAAGACCCTAGCCTGAACTCTCTGTGCTGGACGTGCACCTGCAGCCCTATTCTGAACACCTTGGCCTCCACCACGGCCCTGAACATTATTATATTTAGGGCAATCCCTCACCCTATGGTCATCACTGCCACAACCTGTACATTTACCACTCTTCCTTTAGCAGTTAGCCTCAATATGCCCTGATCGATTACAATAATTACACTGCTGATTTTGCCTAACCGCAGTGTTTCCTGTAGGTGCTGGGGCTCTGGCAGGGGTAGGAACTATACCTCCCTGCTGGGGTCTAGTCACAGCTGGCCTAGCCTGAATCTGCTGTTGTGGCTGATA
Organism: Ehretia macrophylla; assembly: GCA_037974665.1. NCBI lineage: Eukaryota > Viridiplantae > Streptophyta > Magnoliopsida > Boraginales > Ehretiaceae > Ehretia > Ehretia macrophylla. The sequence goes on from CM075765.1 coordinate 56,984,598, forward strand.
CGGACGCTGCTGAGGAACTTGTGCAGAAGCTTGATACTGCCTCGGCTGACTCTGGCTGCTCTGGCCCAAATACTGCTTCTTACTCGGCTGACTGCTCTCAGCTAACATCTCAGCCTTCCGTTTCTCAAACTTCGAGGCTGCCTGAAATGCCTCGGGAAAAGTAGTGTAGGTCTGCCCAGTCAAATGCAACTGAATGTCCATTCTCAGCCCACGGACAAACCTATGAATCATCCTCCTAGCCGGCCGTACCAACTCGGGCATATACCTCGACAGGCTAACAAACCTAGCCTCGTACTGAGCAACAGTCATATTTCCCTGTTTCAGGGCCACAAACTCATCCTCCCGCCTTTCCATAGCCATCTCGGGAATATACTTATCCCGAAACTCACTTACAAAATCATCCTACAAATGTGGTACATCCTCACAATCCCACCTCAATCTGACAGTATTCCACCACTGCTCTACATCACCCTCAAATAAGAATGATGCATAATCTATTCTTGCCTCATCAGTGTACCTCAAAGCGGTGAAAATCTTCTCAACTCGATTAATCCATCTCTCGGCCGCCTCATCATCCGGCTCTCCGAAGAACTTTCCCGGCTCGTGCCTCAGAAATTTCTCTAACTGATTATTCTCAACTCTGTACCCCTGTCCACCAGGATTAGCTTGATTACCCTGGGGATTATTCCGGTCCTGCCTCTGCTCATGTAGTACCTGTGTGATCCGGTCTACTGCAGTAGTCATAGTAGCCATAAACTGCTCAGGCAACGGCTGCTGACCCTGTTCTGCTGCCTCTTCATCTGATCCTATACCTTGAGTACCACGACGTGGCGGCATAGTAGCAACTCACAATAGCTGGCAACATTTAAAAGCAGTTTATAGACAGAAATATAGCACATAAGATTAGATAACACTCAAGTCAATAACAATCCAATATTCTATCACACAATTCACATAAGACAAGATTAACTTGCCAAACTATTCCACTTAAACACACAAACATTCCAAGTTCACAAAGTCATGTTATAACATTTTCTTTTCACTTAGCAATCATACATAAACACTTTAGCATTTTAGACCTTTACCCCACAGACCGAGAATCATATCCCGGCTCATGCAAGACTATCATGCTCTGATACCACCTAAAGATGTCACGCCCCGACGCGACCCCGCAAAAGGCCAAGCCCGGACCCGACATACGAACGGAGTCTCCTCTGTACCGCGGACGATCCGAAAACCCTAAAATCAATATAACACTTGCGAAAGCCATATAATAATCAAAACAAGCCACTTTCTTCAAAACATACATTTCTTATTATCCAACTTTCCAAGCCAAAAATGATATGCATACTACACAAGTATTTATGCCACTAGTCAATTCCAATAGCATGCATTTTCTTACTAGTCACAAGAGTTTAAGTTACAACTTTACATTCTTTCAACTTATACAACATAAGACCATAGAGGCCTCAAACTAGAAAATATATACAAGGCTACAAGCCTCAAAATTAAGCGACCTCCACGCAATATACATAACAAGCAAGGTTCACACAAAAACTGGTAACCAACCACCAGCAAAGCAGAGAAGTGCTATCACGGAAACACCTCCACCTGCTCCTCCTCCTCTATTACCTCGAGAGGGTCTGCTTCAACTACTCATGTAAAACATAGTATAGAGAGGAAAGAGCAAAAACTAATGCTCAACGAGGGCAATTGGTCTCAAGGACGGAGATGAGAGGAGTATGCAATGCAATTAGCCAAGCAATGCATACAATTAACATTTAAAGATACAAACAAGTCAATATCATAACAAGGCAAGCATTAAAGACTATAAACATTCATTCAAAGGATACGGTACTCTTTTCATGAGCAACTTTCATTCAAGAATTCGATGACGATGCGCCGACCCAAACCACCTTATAACACTAGTTTGGAATACCCCAGAAGTATCCATCGACCTACGACCCAAATCTCCCTGGGAGGCAACCCAAGCGAGAAATGGAATAGCAGCGGAGCTAGAGCAACCAACACTGGCAACCCAAGGCTACCCAAAGAGGCCCATCACTCACGCGCGAGACACTATGCAATGCAAGACTCGAGACAAGGCAATAAACAAGCGATAAAGCCACACGTGGGAGAATAACAAAGTAGGTTACTCTCGCACGCCATAGCAACAATTGATAAGCAATTCAATCCAAAACAACTCAAACAAGTATTTCAAGTAATTCTAAGCATTCTATAGGCATAAAGACAAGAAAACACACAAAAACACAAATCGGCCCCAACTATCAAAACACTACCATTTCCAAACGAGCCACGAGTTCTGGAAACCGACTTCGCCAACCCTCCTAGGTCACCATAAGGCACGTCTAAAGACCCCGAAACCTTACTTTACCCTAGAACTCGCGCAAAGCCCCGATTTTCCCCTTTCTCGTTTGAACTACAACTATAACAACCAAACACCCAACCAACGCCATAATCGCACCAAAAGTGCTTCCATGGCTTCCCGAAGCAATGCCAACACGTAAAACGAGAAAATGCTAAAGTCGACCTAAACGACCCCGACTTTCCCAAAGGCATAATTCTTATTTTTTCCACTACGCAACCCAAACAAACCACACATTTTAGCATTCTAGCGTACCTAGAAATTCTACATCAACAGAAAGCATAACAGCGTAACTTCAACGTTTCAAGGTTTTACTATTCATAAAACACTATTCAATTAACAATTTAATTTGCAATCACAACATTTGACCGTATAAAATGTTACAAAGCTATAAATACATGTTCTACAAATGCCAAGGAACATACTAGAAGCATCAAATTGCTTTAAATAACGATCTACGGATAAATCTCAAAATTGACAAAGTTAACATACATAACGTATAAATGCACAAATAACATGCTTCCCTCACCTCAGGTACTCCTAGTCGCTAGGAAAACAACGCTAGTTGCCTCGAAAATCACCCCACACAAGAGCTCGCAAAGATTGATCGATTGGAAGTTGAAAGGTTTTTTTTTTCCTCTTGGAAACTCACAGCTAGAGCTGCTGTTTTGCTGCTGTTTTTTTTTTATTTTGCTTAGTTAATTGCTTATTTAAGAGTTAAATGGTCAAAGGTCAAAGGTCCAAGGTCAAACTACTTAAGACTTGGTCATAGGGCCCTATTTTGTGCGCTTTAAAGCCATTTTAGCTAAGGAAAGATAAATTAAAGCTAGCATCATTTAAATTATAAAATTTTAGTCATGTAGATATTAGTTTCACTATTTGCTGAGGACTAGAAATCGTTATCTAGCTATCGCTCCTTAAATGCAATGCACGTTGCGACGGCGAGAAAGTAACAATTAATTCACAAAGAATTTAAGGAAATATAATTTTTAAAATAATAAACAAAGAATTTTCACAATCCGAGCTCGAGTATTACAAGAACTTCTTTGACTGATAAATATGTGATAGGCTTAGTATATAAAGACTGTAAAATACATGTTAAGGGTCAGGATTTTCCTTCAGACCTTATCTTATTTTCTATCCAGGGGTATGATGTTATATTGGGTATGGACTGGCTTTCAAAGTATGATGCCCAGTTATACTATAGAACAAAGGTAGTACGGTTTCGGTTGCCAGATCAGCCAGTGGTTAAGGTAGCGGGAAACTGGGATGCTAAGACAAGTTTTATTATCTCATCAACTAAAGCTATTAAGCTGGTAAGTAAGGGGTGTTTGGGTTATCTAGCTTATTTGATCAACAAGCCATCTTATCAGCTTAAGTTGGAGGAAGTTCCTATAATCCGGGAATATCCCAATGTATTTCCTAAGGAGTTGCCAGGATTGCCGCCAGAGAGAAATGTTGAGTTTGTGATTAATTTGATTCCCAGTACTTAACCTATTTCTAAATCAGCGTACCGAATGGCACCAGCTGCGCTTAAGGAGCTGAAAACTCAGCTGCAGGAATTATTGGAGAAGGGTTTCATTTAGTAGAGTTCTTCGCCATTGAAAGGGATCGGTTCGCAGAAATGTGTGATTCACAACATAATAGAGTCGAAGCGGAAGCATTGAACATTTTAAAAAAATTTAACATTAACATTTGTAATTACATGCATTTCCAAAGTAAAGTCCACGGTAACCAACATGCAACATATAATATATCAAATATACTATAAAGTAAACGAGAGGTAAAATGACATACCTCCCGTTTATAGCCGAGTGAAGGTGGAATCACGACAGAGATGCTACTGCATGGACAAGCCTTCTTCACACATGCAACAACTCTAGATCAAAATACACAAACATCCAACAGTTATTACTACAAACTAAGTTATTGGAGAAGGGTTTCATTTAGTAGAGTTCTTCGCCATTGAAAGGGATCGGCTCTCGGAAACGTGTGATTCACAACATAAAAGAGTTAAAGCGGAAGAGTTGAGCATTTTAAAATATTCAACATTAACTTTTGTAATCACATGCATTTCCAAAGTAAAGTCCATGGCAATCAACATGCAACATATAATATATCAAATATACTATAAAGTAAATGAGAGGTAAAACAACATACCACCCGTTTATAGCCAAGTGAAGGTGGAACCACGATGGAGATGCTACGGCATGGACAAGCCTTTTTCATACATGCAACGACTCTAGATCAAAATGCACAAGCATCCAACAGTTATTACTACAAACTAAGTTAATGTACAAGATACTTAGTAGTAGAAATAAGCTTGTATATAATTATAAAGCAAAAAGAATAACAGTTATCTTTTTCGTGCTTTGGACGAGAGCATCAAGGAAGAAAATATAGTTCTCTTCTCGTAGATAGCGTGGACTAGCCTGCTTCACAAGTGTAAAGGTCATAGATCGAAACACACAAGAATCCAATGAAAAACACCATCAACCAAGTAAATGTGCTAGCTTCTCGGTAATAGATCTAAGCTTGTATAAAGTTAGAAAAGCAACAGAAAAATTTCTCCTATTAATCTCTACCACAGCCAAAATTACCAAGGGAGAAGATGAAGAGTTTTCCTTGTGTTGGCCGAAAAAAGACTTGGACAATGAAGAGAAGTTAGCATTTATATAGAGTCTTGAGGTGTGTAGGCATGTGACAAGTGGCATGTTATGTCTTCTCAAGATATCATCTTTTTGCCAAGTGTCAAACATTCATATATATTCATGCCAACTTGTTCCTTGTCTTTTAGTGTTTGTCTTTTAGTGTGACTTGTTGTTTGTCTTTTAGTGCAACTTGTTGTTTGTCTTCTAGTGTTTTGTCTTTTAGTGCAAGTTGTTGTTTGTCTTTTAGTGAAGACAAACGTTAATTAATTCTAACCCCCTTTAGAATAATTAATTGAAGATTCACCCCTCAATCTATTTACACTTAGACCCCAACACTTTCAATATTTGTACTTAGACCCTAACACTTTCAAAAATTACAATTTTGGCCCACTTAACCGGTAATGTCCAAAATCACACCATTAACACTTTAACGAGTTTTCAACTCAGTATTTGTACTTTGACCCCAATACTTTCAGTATTTGCACTTTTGCCCCAATACTTTTAGTATTTGTACTTTTGGCCAGCTAACTATTAACGTCCAAAATAAACAACGTTAACTCTTTAACGTGTTTCTAACTTTATATCAAGCTCGTTAATTGCCTTATTCTTGATGCCCTTTTTATGTGTGACTTTCTAGATTCATAACCGTATAGTGTTGAGGGACTATTAAATGCTTTTAATCTATTCCGAGAATGTCTCCGTCATTCTCCGGAATACCCTCATGTTCAAGAGTTACGTCTAGTAACATACGTGCATCATGACAATTTATTCGATAATGAAGTCCAACTTTTATGAATCTATTTATAGTCGCAAATTAGCGTGCAGTCCGATCCTTCCATTAAATATGTCCCGATCGTTGTAGGGATCATGATACGATTAAGTCCACTATACGATTCTATGCATAGATCTAATCAATAGAATGAGAGATGACACCTATGGAACCCTTTCCATCATTCCATCTGTTATGTGCACCGGAAGAGGACTTCCTCATTCAACAACCGAAATAAGATTGCATAGGACATCGCCTCACGTCAGAGGTTAACGGATCCTATTTTGACAATTACCTGTCAGTTCATACCACAAAACTAAAACGCGAAAGGCCGTAACCCACCTATTGGAAGAAGAGTATTGTCCAGATGCAATATTTAGCCCTTGATATAACCGGCAGCTGTAATTTCTCAAGTGAAAGGATTAATTTGCATAATTCGCAACGAATAACAAACTATTAATCCAAAGTCATGTAGTTTGTTATTTTGGTCACATTTAGTGATTCGTTCAACTAACAATCACCCATATGTAAGTCAGTCGTATCCCTATGCTGTTATGGCACAAGGCTCACCATCCTTTATCATTAACATCTCTATGTTAATCAAATGTAACTTACATATGATATCTCGTACTTGATTATTCTAGTCCCAGTCGAATAATCTGAGGGATATGAATCATTTTGAATGTTTATCATATTGAAAAAATATGCCAACATATTCTAAACTCTTTTAGAATATATTTCTTCTCCGAAAAACATTAAGGACACATTCATATAATAGGAATGGCGGAGAATATGAACATCACAAACAAATCAATATGTAAACAAATATATAAACGTAAATGCCATTAGGTACAAGTTAATGCCAAAATATCGCAAAATAGGTCATCTAACTACATAGCATTAAGGCATATCTCCAATAATCTCCCACTTGTACTAACGCTATGATATATATATAGTATTAGCGCAACACACAATGATATCACATATCAATCTTCAAAAGACGTGGACCTAGCTATGACAAATTCATGGCTAAGGTAAGTGGGTCAACTACATCAGATGTGGTCGTTTTTCTGCAATAACATATCACAATATTGTTTTAGGCTACAGTTACAATATATGAAAATGGAAACACATTTCCAAATGTTTGGACATACTGTGAGACACTTGTTCCTTTAGCTTGTGCAATAGCTCCATTATAGTCGTAACGCAAAAGCATCACAACTAAATGATAAGAACCATTATCATCTTGTATGATTACCTTGATCCAAACAAATTCTTTTGTAACATCAAATATTGCAAAAGATGTAATATACATAATGGGACATACAGTTCGTTTAGAACCTTTCTAACTTACTGTGTTCCCATCAAACATGAATCCCGAAATAGACATTCTATTATTAATTTTAGATCAAAATCTAAACTGCTAAATCTGTCACTACGGATTTTATCTTCTCCATAGAATATATTTTAAGTGCTTCAGAAGTACCTTTAAATATATGCAAATGTTATCCAACATTCTCAATTAGGATAGGATTGACATTCACTCGTAACACTTTACAGGTTGCGCAATGCCAAACGTTGCACTTAGCAACTTAAGAAGTAATCTATTACTCAAGCATATGATAAGTTCATCCCAAGCTTGCTATGCTACTAGAGTTTCTTGAAAATCATTCGTAAGAGATAGATTAATTGTCTCAAGGACAATAATTCCTTTCTTTGATTTCTTTTCGAAAAATCATCTTGAACACCTTCAAGATCACTCTAGATACAATCTTTGGAATATGTTAAGTAATCTCCTCGTACTATCACTATAGCGATAAATTCCCGAGATACTAATAATATCTTTCAAGTATGGAGAACATTTAATATGACTAGACTTCAACTGACATCACATCACTTATATCATCAACTATGATATACAAGTCATCAACATACATATTGAAAATAGTGGTTGCGCTCCCACTAACTCTGATGCAAACACAAGATTCATCCAAGTAATCATTATCTCAAAGACACAAACCACTTTTGTGCATCCAATAGAAGATATCCTCATATCCTTCAATGGATGAGATATACTACTAGATTTGCAAAGATCTTGTATGATGACATTTTAGACCGAATTGAATAGATTAGGTTTAGGTGATTTTGTGACTTAGAGGACACCTCCTCAATTTCTATTTAGTTAGAATGCATCAACCTTCTTGAACAAAACCTTTTCTTCAAGAATGATCACAATCTAACAAATCAATAGAACTTGATCATACAATAGAAATTATATCCTTTAAAATAAGGACATAGCATGAAATTACCTTTCAACCCCAAACTCCTACTTGTCCTTTAAAACTTTTCAATAAAAGTAGGAAAATCCAAGTATTACCTCATTTAATATTTGGTTGCTATCCAACTCTTATCACATATAAAGTTCTAGCAAAGGTAGGAATTTAACTATTCAATAAAAGAAGTAAGAAAAGTACAACCCACAAGTAAATAGTATGATTAGCCCAACTAATCAACTTTTGTACAAAACATAATTTCTTCACTAAGAAATTCATGTTTAACTGTGGTGCATCGGGTGTTGTTAATTACGATACTATACCGAAAAATTGAGATACTTATCCAAATAGTACTCAAGTATTTTAGAATCATGATCACATCATAATGCAATAATACCTTTTCTTATATGGTTTGTCTCCTTTAGTCTAATGCTCTTTGAATCATTCAAAAACTTTAGACGTGTTCTTCAACAAGAACACATAACCTTTCATGACAATCATTAGTAAGGTTATATAAAGGAGAAAACACAATTGAAGCTTATTTACAAAAAAAGCTTGTACATCACAATGTACTAATCCAAATAATTTAGTATCTTTATCCCTTTCTAAAACAAAGGGTGACTTAGTTACCTTCCCAAAATAAGATGTATTAGTCAATCTGAAAACCAACTTACTCAACATCTTAATATTGGAACTAACTAAGTCATAAAGAAAATACAACTGATTTGGATTACTAGCTTTATCTCAAAATATATTCGGCATGTGGTTAATTAGTTAACAAAATATTTGTCTTCAGCTAATACAACAACAATTGTTCCATTTGCTAACACTGAAACCATTCCACGCTTCCAAACCATACTTTGACTAAGATTCTTTCAAATTCACATGCACTTATGTCACAAAAGAATCAAAACCATAAAGTAATAACAACCATTAACAAAGGAGATTTACCATTCATTATAGCTTCATAGCCTTGCCATTCAATCTATAAAGATATATTGAATAAATCCTTCTTTTAATGTCCGATTTATCAGTTATGTAAACACTTTTACATATACCTTTACAATCCTTAATTATCCTTTAGATTATGCTCCCATTGGCTTATTAGAAATCTTTTAATTCATGTCTTTCTTCTTTGCATTACGGATAATCGAAGATGAAACATGACCACAAATTGACTTCCTATATTATGCCAATGAAATATGTTTACCATACAACTCTTTGTAGGTTTAGAATCATATTCCTTTTATATCTTGTATACTATTATACAATCAAAAGAATATAATTAGCATATTAAAGTTGTTTTACTTATCAACCATAATTATCACACACTTTCCTTTTGATGTATTATCATTAAGGAAATCTAAGAGAATTCCAATCTAATCATATGATTAAGTTTTTAAGAACTATTCTTAGACAACATTTAATCAATAAAGTTTGGTCCGATTCATGTGATATAAGTCTAGAATATTTAAGATAAAAATGGGTTCATACATGTAGCCATAAACATGCGGAAAAATAAGATTGCTAGTTGACTTTAACTCGTTTAATCATTTAACTTGGTCTTTATTTAAATGATAGCTCCCACTAATTTTATCAAATCTCAAACTCTCAAAATGAGAAACGCGAATTTTGTTATAATCTGATAGTGGGTGACCAAATTCTCTTAATCACATATATCTCTCAAACCTTTGTGGCTATGTTGAAATATAGGTGCTAAGAGTCAACAACGCCTTGTTCGTCTATTTCACTAAATAGGATATGGTAATTTCTAGTCCTTAAATCACTTTCGTCTCAAACCTTTGTGGCTATGTTGATTAAGTGATTCAGTTAGATCCAACCCGCCATCTCATATTTATCCCACAAATTGAATCAATAGCCTCAAGCCTTTGTGGCTATGTTGGCCGTTAGATTTTGGCAGGCAACCACATTACTATGTTCTACTAGTGACTTAATTAAACTTATTACGAATCATGTCCCTCTACCTTTGGGTAAGACCGAATATGATTGCTTTGGGGTCATTAAGTCCTAGGATGGCGGAGGACTATAGATCTAATATTAGTTTGCACATAGGGAGTTTTGTTTGTTTGTTAAGGTCTCACTTTGCACATTAGTTTATTTATAAGCAAATATAACATATTAGCAAATGAATAAACACATATGCATGAATCATACATTAAGATCTCATCATGCACACAAAGCTACTTATAGGCTATTATCTCATAAAACAAATAACATAGCATGCATGCAAGCAACACAAACGAATGGTGGATCATGGACTTGGACTTAGAATAAGGAAAAAAAAGATTATCCTAAAGCACATTCAATGCCTTCAAGATCTTCTTCTTCCTTGGAATCTCCAAAGCCCTTCCAACTCCTTGGATGCCTTTATTGATCTTCTTACACTTCGTCTTGAAAGACTACATAAAGTTCTCACTACATAATTATCTCAATTACAAGAAGGTAAAATGAGACTTATGTCTCAATTACAAACCATTCAAATAACAAGTCCGTGATCTAGTTGACCATTCAACCCACCATTAATAATCATAAAGTCAAGATCATGCATATCCAATATACAATCTAAGCTAATCAAGCAAGCTAGCACATATATCTTATACATCACATACAAAAGACAACACAACCATCTAATCTTTAACATCCATTAGCAACACATTGCCAATCTGTATGTAAACCAATAGATTCCGTGATTATAACATCTTATAACACAAATGCAAGTTATGATCAATCATCATGGCAAGTACAAATAATATAGCAACAACTTTTTCAACCTCTACAATCCCAAGAAGACTCTTGGCCATGGTAAGGTAAAAAGTACTCTACATTCTTGTTCCATGTTCCATCATATATGGCTTACATTACACATGGAGCGGCATATTCCTCAAAAACCAACTTCAAAGCCAAAAAGAAATGACTAAGGCTAGGAGAAAAGGCTCTACTCACATGTTCCATGTTTCATCATATACAACATACAATACACATGAAGTCGCACATTTTTCAGCCATCCAAAAACCTAGTGTCTCTCGGCCATGCCAAGGGAAAAATATTATACTTGCTCGTTTCTCGAACCATCATAGACAATCATAGATCTTTACATTCATGTGCTTAAATGATGAGCCAAGGCCATTTTACATACTTTAAAGATTAGATCTACGTTTATACATGTGATTTCATAGACTTTAGAAACCATGGCTTTGACACCACTTGAAAGGGATCGGTTCTCGAAAATGTGTGATTCATAACATAATAAAGTTAAAGCTGAAGTGTTGAGCATTTTAAAATTTTCAACATTAACTTTTGTAATCACATGCATTTCCAAAGTAAAGTCCATGGTAATCAACATGCAACATATAATATATCAAATATACTATAAAGTAAACGAGAGGTAAAATGGCATACCTCCCGTTTATAGCCGAGTGAAGGTGGAACCACGATGGAGATGCTACGGCGTGGACTAGCCTTCTTCACATATGCAACGACTCTAGATCAAAATACACAAGCATCCAACAGTTATTACTACAAACTAAGTTAATGTACAAGATACTTAGTAGTAGAAATAAGCTTGTATATAATTATAAAGCAAGAAGAATAACAGTTATCTTTTTCGTGCTTTGACCGAGAGCATCAAGGAAGAAAATATAGTTCTCATCTCGTAGATAGCGTTGACTAGCCTCCTTTACAAGTGTAAAGGTCATAGATCGAAATACACGAGCATCCAATGGAGAACACCATCAACCAAGTAAATGTGCTAGCTTCTCGGTAATAGATCTAAGCTTGTATAAAGTTAGAAAAGCAAAAGAAAATTTTTTCCTATTAATCTCTACCATGGCCAAAATTACCACGGAAAGAGATGAAGAGTTTTCCTTATGTAGTTACTTGTGTTGGCCGAAAAAAGACTTGGACAATGAAGAGAAGTTGGTATTTATATAGAGTCTTGAGGTATGTAGGCATGTGACAAGTGGCATGTTGTATTTTCAAGACATCATCTTTTTGCCAAGTGTCAAACATGCATATATATTCATGCCAACTTGTTCTTTGTCTTTTAGTGTTTGTCTTTTAGTACAACTTGTTGTTTGTCTTTTAGTGTTTGTCTTTTAGTGCAACTTGTTGTTTGTCTTTTAGTGAAGACAAACATTAATTAATTCTAAACCCCTTTAGAATAATTAATTGAAGATTGACCCTTCAATCTATTTGCACTTAGACCCCAACACTTTTAGTATTTGCACTTAGAACCCAACATTTTCAAAAATTACGATTTTGGCCTGCTTAACTGGCAATGTCCAAAATCACACCGTTAACACTTTAACGTGTTTCTAACTCAGTATTTGTACTTTGACCTCAATACTTTTAGTATTTGTACTTTGGCCCCAATACTTTTAGTATTTGTACTTTTCGTCCACTTAACTATTAACGTCTAAAATAAACGATGTTAACTCTTTAACATGTTTCTAACTTAATATCAAGCTCGTTAATTGCCTTATTCTTGATTCTCTTTTTGTGTGTGACTTTCTAGATTCATAACTGTACAGCGATGAGGGACTATTAAACGCTTTTAATTTACTTCGAGAATGTCTCCATCATTCTTCGGAATACCATCATGTTCAGGAGTTACGTCTAGCAACATACGCACATCATGACAATTTATACGGTAATGAAGTCCAACTTTTATGAATCTATTTATTGTCACAAATTAGCGTGTAGTCCGATCCTTCCATTAAATATGTCCTGATCGTTGTGGGGACCATGATACAATTAAGTCCACTAAACGATTCTATGCATAGATCTAATCGGTGGAATATGAGATGACACCTATGGAACCATTTCCATCATTCCATCTGTTATGTGCCCCAGCCGAGGACTTCCTCATTCAATAACCGAAATAAGATCGCATATAACATCGCCTCACGTCGGTGGTTAACGGATCCTATCTTGACAATTACTTGTCAGTTCATACCACAAACCTAAAATGCGAAAGGCCGTAACCCACCTATTAGAAGACGGGTATTGTCTAGACGCAGTATTTAGCCCCTGATATAACTGGCAGCCGTAATTTCTCAAGTCAAAGGATTAATTTGCACAATTCGTAACGAATAACAAAATATTAATCCAAAGTCATGTAATTTGTTATTCTGGTCACATTTAGTGATTCGTTCAACTAACAATCACCCATATGTAAGTCAATCGCATCCCTATGTTGTTATGGCACAAGACTCACCATCTTTTATCATTAACATCTCTATGTTAATCAAAGGTAACTTACATATGATAGCCCATACTTGATTATTCTAGTCTCGGTCAAATAATCTAAGGGTTATGAATCATTTTGAATATTTATCATATCGAAGAAATGTGCCAATGTATTCTAAACTCTTTTAGAATATATTTCTTCTCCGAAAAACATTAAGGACACATTCATATAATAGGAATGGCGGAGAATATGGACGTCACAAACAAGTCAATATATAAACAAACATATAGACATAAATGCCATTAGGTACAAGTTAATGCCAAGATATCCCAAAATAGGTCATCTAACTATATAGCATTAGGGCATATCTCCAACAGCCATGGGGAACACCTATTTTATTTGTGAAGAAGAAGGATGGTACCTTGAGATTATGTATCGATTATCGTGGTTTGAATCAGGTGACCATCACGAACAAGTATCCTTTACCACTGATTGACGAGTTGTTTGATCAACTTCAGGGAGCCAAAGTCTACTCTAAATTTGACTTGAGGTAGGTATATTATGTGAAACCCCAGTTTTCGTGTTTACCTCAATTTGCGTGTCTTTGTCTCGATTTGCGTGAATTGACCTGTTTATGTGCTATATGACTTAGAATGTGTTAAATATGTGATTAATACTCCTAATACATGATAAGTGTGCATTCATGAAATTTTCATCAAAAATGGAATCAGAAATTTTATCGCCGATTTTGGTGAATAGTGTTTTCAAACACCTGTCTGCTAAAATTTTTACAGGGGTGTTTTAAACGTCTTAAAAACTAGTCCTTTATTATTAATAGACCCATGTTTGATAAAAATTGATTCTAAAATAGAATAGTAATTTAAATGGACTTTTCGGGCGAAAAATAACATTTTTGAGCCAAATAGTGATTTCTTCTAAAACCGATTCTTGCATTGACTATTGTTGACCTAGTATATATTAATATAAATGTATTTATAGGTGGTATTAAATGATTTTAGATTAATTGTGCATTCAAAAGACATTTGAAAATAAATAATATGACTTTTCACATTCTTTTGTAAAAATCGCGTTTTAAGCCGACTCGGGTGAAATTGTTTGATTGTAAAACTTCTTGTCACCTAAAAATAACCTACTTGAGCTATCTTGGGTGTTGCATAATTGTTTTGAACTTTGGTGATCAAGAAAATGCATTTAAAGTTAAGAAAACACAAAAAAAAATGCTAAGTTTCAACTTTGACTATCATTTAAATGGTTGACCAACAAGCTTATATCACCAACACATACTCAAAAAGCACAAAAAACACCCCAAAAATACACAGAAAACCGTGGCTCCTTGGAGGAGAAAGATGAAGGCATTTTCAAAGCATTTTTCTCATAGATTTTGCATTTCAAAGCCAAATTGAGTGATTCAAAGCTTGAAATTGATTGTTGGGCATCAATTCTACCTATTTCTAGCCTTATTTTGCATCAAAGGTGAGAGAAAAATTCTAGATCTCAAAAGTTGTCTTTTGCATTTTTGCGTATAAATAAAAATTGAACCGTTAGAATTATAATTTGATGTTAGATAATTGCCCCTTGCATGCTAGGGATCATTTAGCTATAATACTACGAGTTTTTATCGGTTGTAGCATAATTTTTATTTTTCGGGTATTTAAATTTGATTAATTTGTTCAAAGTTGATTAAATTGAGTTGTGTTAATCGGAATCGATTGCCGTTGATTTCTAAATGTTTGATAATTACATGGTAACGCCGTTATAATGCCAAATTTTTGATTGTGATGGTCGTGCCAAAATCCAAAAATTTCAGCCATGACATCTTAGGGTTTTAGGGTTATTGGGCATGATTTGGATGTGTTTCGGTTGGTTTTCGAGGGGGTTGATGTGGTTGATTGAATGGGTGAGTGTTTGAATCTGATTTGGAGTTGTTTGGATTAGTAGAATGTAAGATATGATTATTTGAAATTTAGGTTATCTTTCTTTAAATTGTTGAATTGAGCCTTAGTTGATTGGGTGTGGTTTGAGTGATTGAATTGTGAGTTGATGATGGGTAAACTAGGGTTTGATTGTGTGTTTAATGCATGTTCGGTTAGATGGCCTACTTTGTGATCTAACTTAGTTGTTTGTTGTTTAATTAAATATTGATGTTATATTGATTATTATTGATTATGGGAATCGGGCACTTTTGTTGTTGATCTCCCAGATTATTGATTATGGGAATCGGGCACTTTTGTTGCTGATCTCCCAAATTATTGATTGATTATTGAGTATGGGAATCAGGCACTTTTGTTGTTGATCTCCCAGATTATTGATTGATTATTGATTACGGGAATCGGACACTTTTGTTGCTGATCTCCCAGATTATTGATTACGGAAATCGGGCACTTTTGTTGCTGATCTCTCAGTTTATTTATGTTAAGTCTCATTGTTGTAAGCTTTGATAATCTTGTGTCACCTCGGGAGGCATCCTGGGCTGCGGGCACAGTTATCATGGCTAATCCCTATCTCGCATGGGCGGAGAGGCCATGGGGTGTGGGTCTAGGTCAAGGTACCTCAGGAATTGTGTCATTGAGTTTGGAGGAGTTGTTGAGCATGGAATTGGTGTACGGAGCTTTATCAGTAAATGTATTGTATCCTTATTGTGTGTTTACAATTATTACTATTGTTGCATTTATAATGATTATTGATGTTATTGTGTGTTTACTGACTCAAAGGATTATTTCCAAGGAGTTTAGTAGACCTTGCTCGAGATCTATCGGACCCTCGCTAGGCTTATTTTATATAAGCTCACTCTCTATTATTGCATGCATACAGGTGTCCTTGAGCAAGATTACGGATACGTGCCTCAAGAAGCTGAGAATGTGCTTTATGTGGACGAGTCTTGTGTGCCGAAGTCGTTGCCATGAATTTATCTTATTTGTTGTAATATCTCATATTGTCTACCTTACTCAATTATAAGATTTATGTATGATGGTTTAGTAGTCTTTCTTTTTATCATGTTTAGATTACTAAGTTGGTTTTTAATCTATTTTGAAATGTATGTATAGTTTATGTACGAAGTTGGAACGGAGGCGTATAACTATGAACGGATTGTTGAAGGAATGATAATTGTATAATATGGTTATGTTGGATGTTGTTAATTTAACTGAGGAGTTGGTTGTTGAATGGTTTGTGGAGTTGGTTGTATGATTTTCTGAAGAGGTTGGTTTAGAGCCTCGGTGTCTTAATTACTGTCGTTATACTGCCAAAATTCCGTTGCGTCCTGACTGATTGTAGGTGGGGTCGAGTTGGGACGTGACATTTAAGTGGTATCAGAGCTTGATTAGCTGTCAGCCGGGGTATCCTCGGAATGTGGGTAGTGGTCTAAGCATGCAAGAATGTATTAAGTGAAAGAAAAGTGAAACATAAGTTAATATGTTTATGTGATTAATTTACTTATGTGACTAACTTTCTATGTGACCAGTATGACTTGTGTGTTAAGTGAACTAATGTGTTCAAGATTTTTTATGTGATTAAGTGATATACGTACGCAATGTGTTGTAATTAATGTGCATTATGTGATTAATGTGCATTATGTGATTAATGTGTATTATGTGACAATTGTGTTTTATGTGATTTTGTGCCTTGTGTGAAGTTCGTTGTTTATGTGGTTTTAATTGTTTATAACTAGCTTATGTGAAACAAAGTGCTTTAGGTGCTCAATGTACTTTTAGTGACCAATTTGAGTTACGTGATGAACTTGTGTTATGTGAAGTTTGTTGCTTATGTGACTTTAATTTTTTATAACTTACTTCTGTGATTTAACCTGTTTATGTGATGTTGGCTTGTTATATGCTGAAATGTGTGTTATGTGATAATGTTATATTATATGATAATCATGCATTACGTTGTACCTGTTTTCATGTGATGTAATTGTATATATTCTATAATTGTGGGTGATTCTTTTAGGTGAAGTAAGGATGACTGCAAGAGTTTTCGAAAATAGAGGTAGGCCATGATTTTGAAATATTATTATTCTAGAAGTTTATCAGTTAGATTTTAATTGTTATGTTTATGGATTTTAGTTTCGGCTTAGTAAATTGATCTTGATGTTCCTTTAGCAAGAATGAAGTTGTTCGAGGAAATAGCAATGTATCTTGATGATTATAATTACTTTTGTTGCCATGTTTAAGTTGTTATTATTTGGAGATGAATCATAAGTTGAGGTTTACGTGAGGTTATCATTGGACACTTTTGGAGTCTCAACTCAGACTATACTGCCTTGAGGTTATTTTAGAATGAATTTATTTGAGGAATTAGTGATGTATATTTGTGAATGGAATGAACTGTGGTATAGCATATGAATATGTCTACTATTTGGGATTGCTATATTATTAATGGGTATTTTGGAGTTTTGATACCTTGGAGACAATTGGAGTGATTCCTGACTAAAGTTATTTTACTCGAAGATGTAATTGTTGGGAGATAGAATTATTTGAGGAACTAAGAATGCATTTTGGTGACAGAACATTTACTTGCCTACATCGAGCTTTTGAGTTCTAGGTGGTATGACTTTCTAAATTGTTGATTGAGGATTCACTAGTGTTATAATGGGTTAATATGAATCTGTATCGTGTTATCAAATTTTGGAGTCTTCATTAGTTAATCTTGTTGGGTAATCGGTGATTTATCTTGTTTAGTGATTGGTCTAGTACGGAATGTAAAATTTTCGAGTGATTTATCTTGTTTGGTGACTGTTATGACTCCTTAGGTTCTCTAGGTCTACTTAGTGTCTTGTTTTGGAGGAAGATAGATTGTATGATTTGACTTGTTGGTGTTTAAGTGTGTAAGTGGGACACCCTTCTTGTGCTTCATAATTCTATCGGTCTTATTATTCTTTTCTACTATATTCTCACTTATTTGAGAGAGGGTTACACTTTTCTAGCCTATCAATTGTTTCTTCAAAGTTTGCTTATTAGATTAATGGATCCTATACTCATTTGACATTGTTTCTATTCTTAACATTCATATTTGTTTCTTATAGCAATGTCGCTTATTGGAGTTAAGGTTTGAGACTTCTATATTTCATTCTATATCTCCAGCCATTGATTTCAATATTTCATTTCATCCTATTACTATTCATTTGAAAGTAATCTCACCGTTGGTATACCATTTTACTTATTCGAATTTCACTTGCTTGATGTACTCCCTACCTAAGTACATCATTGTCATTCTTGTTGATCTTTGTTAATCCTATTGTTTTATTATTAAATTCTTGCCATTACTTTGTTTGTAATTGCTCTTTTAATATCCTTACCACTGTCCTTTCTTATTTATCCTTCTTTGGTTATTGCGTGCTGAGATACTCATTATCTTGTCACTCATATTTTCTATTGAATTAATCATCTCTTATCTCTTAATTTCATTTCACTTCAAGTACAACTTACTTGTTGGTCCCTTGAACAATCATCAAGAATTGAAATGTTTACTTGTTCAGGAATGTTTGTTCATCATACTCAACACTGTTTTGATCCGTTATCATCTTTTGTTCGTACTTATTTAACTGATAGGTGCTGAGACATTTCTTATCTTAGTTATCATGCTTCCTTATTAAACTATTAACCTCTTGATTCTCTAACCTGTTTGAACTCTTGTTCACTTGATTGTTGGTTCGAATATGACTTTCCATATCCTTATTTCCTTGTAAATTTCATAAGAGCCATATTCTGACCAATGTTACTTTTGAGACATTCCCTTGATCAATAATCATTCATGTTATCGTAAATGAGTTTTTAAACCGTCGGGGTGTTCATATAGTTCTTTTGTGTAGTATGAGATGATTGATAATTAGTGGTGTCATGTTAAGACTTTGGAGTTGCGATTTCTTTCATATGCAATATGATATGAGGTAGGAGAGAATTATGAATTCAAGATTGTCTTGGAATTATGATCATCAACTTACAGTCAACAGAGTTTGTTCTTTTGAGGTCTTTGGTTAGGTGTCATCCTAAGAGATAAATGAGAACTAAGAGAAATATTGTTAAGTGTAACGATTGAAGATTTATTTGTCTGTCAGTTCAAGAATTGCACGGACGCAATTGTTTTAAGGAGGGGAGAATGTGAAACCCCAGTTTTCGTGTTTACCTCGATTTGCGTGTTTTGCCTCGATTTGCGTGAATTGACCTGTTTATGTGCTATATGACTTAGAATGTGTTAAATATGTGATTAATACTCCTAATACATGCTAAGTGTGCATTCATGAAATTTTTATCAAAAACGGAATCAGAAATTTTATCGTCGATTTTGGTGAATAGTATTTTCAAACACCTGTCCGCTAAAATTTTTACAGGAGTGTTTTAAACATCTTAAAAACTAGTCCTCTATTATTAATAGACCCATGTTTGATAAAAATTGATTCTGAAACAGAATAGTAATTTAAATAGACTTTTCGGGCGAAAAATAATATTTTTGAGCCAAATAGTGATTTCTTCTAAACCCGATTCTTGCATTGGCTATTGTTGACCTAGTATATATTAATATAAATGTATTTATATGTGGTATTAAATAATTTTAGATTAATTGTGCATTCAAAAGACATTTGAAAATAAATAATATGACTTTTCACATTCTTTTGTAAAAATCACGTTTTAAGCCGACTCGGGTGAAATTGTTTGATTGTAAAACTTCTTGTCACCTAAAAATAACCTACTTGAGCTATCTTGGGTGTTGCATAATTGTTTTGAACTTTGGTGATCAAGAAAATGCATTTAAAGTCAAGAAAACACAAAAAAAATGCTAAGTTTCAACTTTGACTTTCATTTAAATGGTTGACCAACAAGCTTATATCACCAACACATACTCACAAAGCACAAAAAATACCCCAAAAACACACACAAAACCGTGGCTCCTTGGAGGAGAAAGATGAAGGCATTTTCAAAGCATTTTTCTCATAGATTTTGCATTTCAAAGCCAAATTGAGTGATTCAAAGCTTGAAATTGATTGTTGGGCATCCATTCTACCTATTTCTAGCCTTAGTTTGCATCAAAGGTGAGAGAAAAATTCTAGATCTCAAAAGTTGTCTTTTGCATTTTTGCATATAAATGAAAATTGAACCGTTAGAATGTTAATCTGATGTTAGATTATTGCTCCTTGCATGCTAGGGATCATTTATCTATAATACTATGAGTTTTTATCGGTTGTAGCATAATTTTTATTTTTCGGGTATTTAAATTTGATTAATTTGTTCAATGTTGATTAAATTGAGTTGCGTTGATCGGAATTGATTGCCGTCGATTTCTAAATGTTTGATAATTACATGGTTACGCCGTTATAATGCCGAATTTTTTATTGTGATGTTCGTGCCAAAATTCGGAAATTTCAGCCATGACATCTTAGGGTTTTAGGGTTATTGTCACGCCCCAACTCGACCCCTCCTATAATCAGTCAGGACGCAACGGAATTTCGGCAGTATAACGACAGTAAATAGGACACCAAGGCTTTAAAACAACCTCAATAGAACATCATACATCAACTTCACAAACCATACAACAAACAACTCTTCAATAAAATAAAAACATACATCATAACCATATTATACAATAAAAAGTCCTCGTTATATGCCTCCGTTCCAACATAATACATTAACCCTTAATATACAATACAAAAACACATTGAGCCACTCTAGCAACCTAATCATAAACAAAAGAAAAGCTACTAAGACAACATCAACTAATTCATTAACTTATCAACATCTTATACATTATAAACTACAAAGCAGATAAAAGTCTACTAAGTTAATTTACAAGATAATAAAACATGTACGACATCATGGATAAGACTCTAGAACATAGGACTCATCCACGTAAGACACGTTTTCCACATTCTCCTCTTCAGGAGACACGTACCCATAATCTTGCAAAAGTACACCTGTATGCATGCAATAATAGAGAGTGAGCTTATATAAAATAAGCCCAGCGAGGATCCGATAGATCTCGAGCAAGGTCTACTAAACTCCCTGGAATAATCCTTTGAGTCAATAAACACACAAAAACAATAATATTATCATCACTTAACTATATAACCATTCAATAAAGGATACTCTAGTTGGTGTAGCTCCAAACGCCATCACGATCTCAACCATTCTTCTTGTAACTCCCCATTACACACGCACCCGAGGTACCTTATTAGCCCCTCCCTCCATGACACCTCCGTCATACGAGCTGGGGGTAATCTCTAACAGTCATGCCGTTTTCAACCCAACAGCCCAACGCTGCCCGAGAGGTGGCACACACATACCAAGACTCCATAACAATCATCAATAATCAATGAATCATCAATCAATAATCTGGGAGATCAGCAACAAAAGTGCCCGATTCCCGTACTCAATAATAATCAATATAACATCAATATAACATCAATATTTAATTAAACAACAAACAACTAAGTTAGATGACAAAGTAGGCCATCTAACCGAACATGCATTAAACACACAATCAAACCCTAGTTTACCCATCATCAACTCACAATTCAATCACTCAAACCACACCCAATCAACTAAGGCTCAATTCAACAATTTAAAGAAAGATAACCAAAACTTTAAATAATTATATCTTACATTCTACTAATCCAAACAACTCCAAATCAGTTTCAAACACTCACCCATTCAATCAACTAGATTAGCCCCCTCGAAAACCAACCAAAACACATCCAAATCATGCCCAACAACCCTAAAACCCTAGTGTATCATGGCTGAAATTTCCGGATTTTAGCACGGACATCACAATAAAAAATTTGGCATTACAACGGCGCTACCATGTAATTAACAAACTTTTAGAAATCGACGGCAATCGATTCCAATTAATACAACTCAATTTAATCAACTTTGAACAAATTAATCAAATTTAAATACCTGAATAATAAAAATTATGCTACAACTGATAAAAACTCGTAGTATTACAGCTAAATGATCCCTAGCATGCAAGGAGCAATAATATAACATCAGATTAACATTATAACGGTTCAATAATCATTTATACGCATAAACACAAAATATGAGTTTTGAGATCTAGAATTTTTCTCTCACCTTTGATGTGTTTTGATGCAAGAAATGTGTAGAATGGATGCCAAACAAGTGAAATCAAGCTTTGAATCACTCAATTCGGCTTTGAAATGCAAAATCTATGAGAAAAATTCTTTGAAAATGCCTTCATCTTTCTCCTCCAAGGAGCCATGGTTTTGTGTGTGTTTTTTGGGTGTTTTTGTGCTTTGTGAGTGTGTGTTGGTGATATAAGCTTGTTGGTCAACCATTTAAATGAAAGTCAAAGTTGAAACTTAGCATTTGTTTTGTGTTTTCTTGACTTTAAATGCATTTTCTTGATCACCAAAGTTCAAAACAACTATGCAATACCCAAGTTATCGCAAGTGGGTTATTTTTAGTTCACAAGAAGTTTTACAATCAAACAATTTCACCCGAGTCGGCTTAAAACTTGATTTTCGCAAAAGTCGGTGTAAAAACCCTAATAAATTCGTAAGTCGATTTTAAAACCGTTTTAATCAAACACAGGTCTATTAAAGTCCGTGGACTAGGCCTAGAAGAGTTAAAAAGACCAGTTTCAAAATTTTAGCGGACGTGTTTCAAAAATACTATTCACTAAAAATCGATGATAAAATTTCTGACTCCGTTTTTTATGAAAATTTCATGAATGCACATTTAGCATGTTCTAAGAGTATTGATACTAAAATTACCACATTCTAAGTCACATAGCACATAGATAGGTCAATTCACGCAAAACGAGATAAAGACACGCAAATCAAGATAAAGATGAAAACTGGGGTTTCATAGTTATTGGGCATAATTTGGATGTGTTTCAGTTGGTTTTCGAAGGGGCTAATGTAGTTGATTGAATGGGTGAGTGTTTGAAACTGATATGGAGTTGTTTGGATTAGTAGAATGTAAGATATGATTATTTGAAGTTTAGGTTATCTTTCTTTAAATTGTTGAATTGAGCCTTAGTTGATTGGGTGTGGTTTGAGTGATTGAATTGTGAGTTGATGATGGGTAAACTAGGGTTTGATTGTGTGTTTAATGCATGTTCGGTTAGATGGCCTACTTTGTCATCTAACTTAGTTGTTTGTTGTTTAATTAAATATTGATGTTATATTGATTATTATTGAGTACGGAAATCGGGCACTTTTGTTGCTGATCTCCCAGATTATTGATTGATTATTGAGTACGGGAATCGGGTACTTTTGTTGCTGATCTCCCAGATTATTGATTGATTATTGATTACGGGAATCGGGCACTTTTGTTGCTGATCTCCCAGATTATTGATTACGGGAATCGGGCACTTTTGTTGCTGATCTCCCAGATTATTGATTACGGGAATCAGGCACTTTTGTTGCTGATATCTCGGTTTATTTATGTTAAGTCTCATTGTTGTAAGCTTTGATAATGTTGTGTCACCTCGGGAGGCATCCTAGGCTACGGGCACAGTTATCATGTCTAATCCCTATCTCGCATGGGTGGAGAGGCCATGGGGTGTGGGTCTAGGTCAAGGTACCTCAGGAATTGTGTTATTGAGTTTAGAGGAGTTGTTGAGCATGGAATTGGTGTACGAAGCTTCATCAGTAAATGTATTGTATCCTTATTGTGTGTTTACAGTTATTACTATTGTTGCATTTATAATGATTATTGATGTTATTGTGTGTTTACTGACTCAAAGGATTATTTCCAAGGAGTTTAGTAGACCTTGCTTGAGATCTATCGGATCCTCGCTGGGCTTATTTTATATAAGCTCACTCTCTATTATTGCATGCATATAGGTGTCCTTGAGCAAGATTACGGATACGTGCCTCAAGAAGCTGAGAATGTGCTTTATGTGGACGAGTCTTGTGTGCCGAAGTCGTTGCCATGAATTTATCTTAGTTGTTGTAATATGTCATATTGTATAGCTTACTCAATTATAAGACTTATGTATGACGGTTTAGTAGTCTTTCTTTTGATCATGTTTAAATTACTAAGTTGGTTTATAATCTATTTTGAAATGTATGTATAGTTTATGTACGAAGTTGGAACGGAGGCGTATAACTATGAACGGATTGTTGAAGGAATGATAATTGTATAATATGGTTATGTTGGATGTTGTTAATTTAACTGAGGAGTTGGTTGTTGAATGGTTTGTGGAGTTGGTTGTATGATTTTCTGAAGAGGTTGGTTTAGAGCCTCGGTGTATAATATGGTTGATTTTCTGAAGAGGTTGGTTGTATACTGCCAAAATTCCGTTGCGTCCTGACTAATTGTAGGTGAGGTTGAGTTGGGGCGTGACATATTATCAGCTTCAGATTCTTATGGAGGATGTTCCAAAGTCTGCTTTCAGGACTCGGTACGGGCATTATGAATTCGTAGTTATACCTTTTGGACTAACTAATGCACCGGCAGTATTCATGGATCTTATGCATCAGGTCTTGCAGTTGTACTTGGACCAGTTCATGGTAATCTTTATTAATGATATCTTGGTTTATTCTAAGACTAAATCGGAGCACGAGCAACATCTACGACTTGTCCTATAGAAGCTGCAGAAGCATCAGTTGTTTGCGAAGTTCAGCAAATGTGAATTCTAGCTGCAACGAATATCTTTTCTTGTTCATTTGATTACTCAGAACGGTATTTCTGTAGACCCCACTAAGATTGAAGTGGTGATGTCTTGGAAAAGACCAGAGAATGTTTCAAAAGTTGGTAGCTTCCTTGGCTTGGCGGGTTATTACCGTAGGTTTGTGAAGGACTTTTCTAAGATTGCAAGGCCACTTTCTAAGTTAACTCAGAAACGAACCAGCTTTACGTGAGATGAGAAATGTAAGAGTGGGTTTCGGGAGTTGAAAAAGAGGTTGACTACCACTCTAGTGCTTGCTCTACCAGAGGGAACCGATAATATAGTCATCTACAACGATGCATGCAAGGAGGGCTTGGGTTGCATACTTATGCAGAATGGTCGGGTTATTGCCTAAGCTTCTAGGAAGTTGAAGTCGTATGAGGTGAACTATCCGACTCATGATCTTGAGTTGGCGGTAGTTGTGTTCGCACTGAAAAAGTGGCGTCATTATCTGTGGGGCAGTAAGTTCAAGATTTTCACGGATCATAAAAGTCTGAAGTACTTGTTCTCACAGAATGAGTTAAATATGCGTCAACAGAGATGGATGCAACTTCTCAGAGATTATAATTGTTCCATCAATTATCTTCCTGGGAAGGCAAATGTTGTAGCAGATGTTCTTCGCTGTAAGGCGAGTATTGCTTGTTTGGCTGTTAAAAAGTGGGAGGTTCTTGAGGAAGTCAGTTATTGGAGACCAGAGTTGACTCAGGTTGGGGTGATGTGTTCACATCTTCGTTTTCAACCTTTATTGTTGTCTCGGATTAGAGAAGCTCAGCAACTTGACTCAAAACTTCAGAAGATCAAGCATCAGATCACGGATGATCAGTCTGACTTCAAATTACATGAAGAAGGTATTCTTTAGTTTTGGAATAGGGTGTGTGTTCCCGATGAACCAGATTTGAGGAAAGGTATTCTAGAGGAGGTTGCACAGTTTGTATCCAGATGTTTGACTTGTCAGCGAGTGATGGTCGAACATCAACCACCCGCAGGGTTACTTCAGCTGTTTGCAATACCAAAGTGGAAATGGGAACATATTACGATGGACTTCGTCACTAGTTTGCCTAGAACACCGAGAGGTAATGATGCAGTTTGGGTTATTATGGACCGTTTGACAAAGACAACTCATTTTATTCTAATGAGGATGGGAGATGAAGTTGCAAAGTTGACTGATCTTTATTCGGATCAGATTATTAAACTTCACGGAATTCAATCCAGTATTGTCTCAGATCAAGATCCTCAGTTTACTTATCGATTGTGGGAGAAGCTTTAAGAGACTTTGGATACTCAGTTAAACTTCAGTATAGCATATCATCCACAGACCGGGGATCAGTCTGAGAGGACTCTTCAGATTCTGGAGGATATGCTCAGGGCTTGTGTTCTGGACTTCGGGAAGAACTGGGAGAAACATCTACCACTTGCCGAGGTTTGCCTATAACAATAGTTATCAAGCGACTATTGGAATGGCACCTTTTGCAGCTCTCTATGGCCGTAAGTACTGATCACCTTTGTATTGGGATGAAGTAGAGGAGATGAAGGCTATTGATCCGAATATCATGCTAGAGCTTCTAGAGAAGATTGAGAATGTTCAGTTGATCAGGCAGAGGATGTTGACAGCGCAGAGTAGATATAAGAGTTATGCTAATAAGTGCCGTCGGGATTTGGAGTTCGTGGTCGGGGACCGAGTTTTCTTGATATTGTCTCATCGTAAGGGGTTTGCTCGTTATGGTAAAGGTGGTAAGCTGAGTCCAAGGTTTGTGGGGCCGTTTGAGATTACTGGCAGAGTTGGCAAGTTAGCATATCGGTTGGCTTTACCGGAGAACTTCTCTAATATTCACGATGTCTTTCGCGTGTCTAATTTGCGGAAATATAATACGGATCCTTCTCATATTCTAGAGCTAGAGCCGTTACTGCTTTGTGAGAATCTGACTTATGATGAACGACCAATTTGTATTCTAGATCCGATGGTACGGGAATTGAGGTCGAAGAAGATTCCGATGGTCAAAGTGTTGTGGAAGTATCACGGGATTGAGGAAGCTACTTGGGAGATGAGATATGAGATGCAGCAGC
This sequence comes from Ehretia macrophylla, assembly GCA_037974665.1. NCBI lineage: Eukaryota > Viridiplantae > Streptophyta > Magnoliopsida > Boraginales > Ehretiaceae > Ehretia > Ehretia macrophylla. The sequence continues at coordinate 57,011,596 of CM075765.1, forward strand.
AGTATCCAGATTTCTTCCGTTCAACAAGTAAGAATTTCGAGGATGAAATTTCTTTAAGGGGGGGAAAATGTGAAACCCCAGATTTTATCTTTGCATAGAATTGCGTATTTTGACCTGTTTATGTGTTATATGAGTTACAATGTGCTAATTATGTGATTTATATTCCTATTACGTGCTAATTGTGTATTCATGAAATTTTCATCAAAGTTGGCATCAAAAATTTTATCTTCGGTTTTTGTGAATAGTATTTTAAACACATGTCTGCTAAAATTTTTACACGGGTGTTTTAAATATCTTAAAACCTAGTACTTGGATATTAATAGAACCATGTCTGATTAAAATGGATTTCAAATCGGATTGGGAATTTTAAAGGTTTTTACATATTCTTTTGCAAGAATCGAGTTTTAAACCGAGTTGGGTGTAACTATATGCATATGGAAATTTTGGTAAACTAAAAATATACTACTTAAAATAGTCTAAGTGTTAAATGCATATAGGTGAGCAAAAATAGTCTAAACAACAGTTAAAAGACTAAAAATACTAATTAAAAGACTAAAATTTGCAACTTTAACTTAGTATTCTTGCTTTAACTTTGCATATATATACATAATACATACATTATAACATATAACAAAGCTCAAAACTCATACACATGGCCGAAACCCTTGGGGCATTTTTGCTTGGTTTTTGAAGAAAATTTTTCAATAGATTTTGCAATCCAAGTCCAAAACTCATCAACCAAAGCTTGATTTCACTTGCTGGGCACCTATTGCACGCATTTCTAACATTATATCATATCACATCAAAGGTGAGAGAAAAAATCTAGATCTTAAAATGCTATTTTAAGTCATTTTCATATAATTGAATTTTTATCTGATTAAATGTTAAACCGTTGTTATATTATTGCTCAGTAGATGCCAAGGATCGTTTATGTGTGTTTATATAAGTTTTGAACGGTAGTAGCATGTATTTCTATTTTTCTGGTATTAAAGTGAGAATTTGACTTGTTGTTGTATAATTGTTGTTGTAGTGGTTGGAATTGGTTGGTTATTGCTTCCAAAAGTTTGTTAATTATGGGTTGGTAATGTTGTAATGCCGAATTTTTTATTTGAATGTCATGGTGAAAGTCCAAAAAATTCAGCCTTAGTGCATTGTGAAATTAGGGTTGCCGGGCTTGTTTTAGATGGGTTATAGTTGGTTTCCGATGGGGCTAATGTAGATGCATGAGTGGGTGATTGATAGGAATTGGTTTGGAGATTGTTGGATTAGTAGATTATAAGTTATGATTGTTGGAAGGTTGTGTAGTCTTTCTTTAAATGTTGAAATATTGTCTTTGGTTGTTTGGGTGGTGTTTGAATGGTTGATTCTTGGGTTGTTGTTGGTTAGATCCAGGATTGGTTGAGTGGTTTAATGCATTTTAAGTTGGGTGGCCTACTTTGTCATCTAACTTAGTTGTTAGTTGTTTATTTGATTAGTTGATGTTATGTTATTGAAATGATGTTAATTGATTGATGATTGATGATGTCGAGAGATAGGCAACCTACTTTTGTTGTCCTTCCGTAATATGAATGTTTATTATTATTGTCATGAGTCTTGATAGTGTGTGCCACCTCTCGAGTAGCATTGGGTTGTCGGGTTGATAACGGCATGACTATCATAAATGTCACGCCCCAACTCGACCCCCCTTAAGATCAGTCAGGACGCAACGGAATTTCGGTAGTATAACGACAGTAACCTAGATACCGAGGCTCTAAACCAACCTTTTCGCAACTCATACAACCAACTCCACAAACAATTCAACAATTAAACAACACAGCCACAATATACATTAAACATTCTTTTACCATTGCATCCATAAGTTATATGCCTCTATTTCAACATCATACATTTACGAAATAGCATACTTTTTCCCAAAATAGATTATAACCCATCTAGCAACCTAATCATGTTCCAAAACAAGACTACTAAGCTAGCAACATTTAATCCATTATCTTTACAACATCTTATACATCATAAACTTCTAAGTAAATACAAAACAACTAGTTTTAATATACAAGACAACAAAAGAGAACTACATCTTGGACATCAAGGGCAAGACTCTGGCATATAGGACTCATCCACATATGACACATTCTCAGCTTCCCGAGGTACGTACCCGAAATCTTGTTCAATTTCACCTGTATGCATGCAATAATTGATAGTGAGCTTATATAAAACAAGCCCAGTGAAGATTCGATAGATCTCTTAATAGTATTTACTATACTCCTTGGAAATCATCCTTTGAGCAGTAAACACATAATAAACATTATTAACAATACAAGCACATTAATAATAATAACCAATCAATAAAGGATGCTCTAGTTGGTGTTATTAGAGATATGCCATAATGCTACATATTTGGATGACATATATTGGGGTATTTTGACATTTACTTATGTCATTAGTGTTTATATGTTCGTTTACATATTGACATAATTAGGACATTCATATTCTCCTTCTTTACGTGTATGAATGAGTCTCTAGTATTTTCATTAGATGAATGTATTCTAAAAGCGTTTAGAATATGTTGGCGTATTTCCTTAATTTGATAAATACTTAAAGTGTTCATAGTCCTTAGATTATTTGATCGGGACTTTAATAATCAATTACGGACTATCACATGTGTTGTTACCTTTGATTAACATAGAGATGTTAATGATAAAGGATGGTGAGCTGTGAAACCCCACTTTTCTATCATGTCTCGTTTTGCGTGCTTTATCTCGTTTTGCGTGAATTGACTTGTTTATGTTCTATATGACTTAGAATGTGATAATTTTGATATTAATACTCCCACAACATGCTAAATGTGCATTCATGAAATTTTTAATAAAAACGGAATCAGAAATTTTATCGTTGAATTTTAGTGAATAGTTTTTTTGAAACACATCCGCTATAATTTTGAAACTGGTCTTTTTAACCCTACTAGACCTAGTCCTCGGACTTTAATAGACCTGTGTTTGATGAAAACTATTTTCAAATCGGCTTAGGAATTTATTAGGGTTTTTACACCGACTTTTGTGAAAATCGAGTTTTAAGTCGACTCGGGTAGAATTGCTTGAATGTAAAACTTCTTGTCACCTAAAATATATTGTCTAGAATTAGTTTAAGTGTTAGTTTAATGTTTGAGCAAGGAATAGCCATTAAATGAATTAAAAGACTAGAAATACAATTAAAAGACTAAAAAAATACTAAATGCTCAAATTTGACTTTGCATTTTAACTGTTGACTTGCCTTATATATGCTAAATAACTAAAAATAGCTCACAAAATAAAGCTCAAAACACCACAAACACACACACACATGGCCGAAACTCTCAAGGCCATTTTTTGCTTAGTTTTTGTTCAATATTTCTCTTATAAATTGCAATCCAAGGCCAAAACTCTTGAACCAAAGTTTGTTCTTGATTCCTGGGTATGCATTGCATGCATATCTAGGCTTATTTCGTATCTAAGGTGAGAGAAAAATTCTAGATCTCAAAACTCATCTTTTATGTTTTTGCGTAGAATTGATTATTGAACAATTAAAATGTTAATTTGATGTTAGATTATTGCTCAGTGCATGCCTAGGATGGTTTATATGTATTCTTGTGAGATTTGAACCGTTGTAGCATAACTATTTATTTTCGAGTATTTAAAGTTGAGTTATTTGCCATTTCTTGATTATCTTGAGTTTTATTGGTTGAAATCGATTGTCATTGATTTCTAAAAGTTTGTTAATTACGTGGTAGTGTCGTTATAATCCCAAATTTTTGATTGCGTTGTTTGGGTAAAAATCCAGAAATTTCTTCCATGATGCATTAGGGTTTTGGGGTTGTTGGGCATGCTTTGGATGTGTTTTGGTTGGTTTTCGAGGGGGCTAATGTAGTTGATTGATTGCGTGAGTGATAGAAACTAATTTGAAGTGGTTTGGACTAGTAGAATGTAGGTTATGATTATTTGAAGTTTAGATTGTCTTTCTTTAAAATGTTAAATTATCCCTTTAGTTGATTGGGTGTGGTTTGAGTGATTGAATTGTGAGTTAATGATGGGTAAACTAGGGTTTGATTGTGCGTTTAATGCATGTTTGGTTGGATGGCCTACTTTGTCATCTAACTTAGTTATTTGTTGTTAAATTGATTATTGATGTTATTATGATGATAATATGATTATTGATTGATTATTGATTGATGATTGATGAACCGGGAGATAGTCAACGGAAAATGTTGTCCTTCTGTGAGCGATTATGTTTATTATTATTGCTAAGTCTATGGTATGTGTGTGCCACCTCTCGGGCAGCATCGGGCTGTCGGGTTGATAACAGCATGACTACCAGAGACTACCTCTACCTCACATGACGGAGGTGTCATAGAAGGAGAGGTTATTGAGGTACCTCGGGTGCGTGAGTTTATGGGAGTCACAAGAAGGCTATTATGATCATGATGGCGTTTGGAGCTACACCAACTAGAGTATCCTTTATTGAATGGTCATTATAGATTATATGATGATAGTATTATTGATGTTATTATGTGTTTACTACTCAAAGGATTATTTCCAAGGAGTTTAGTAAACATTGTTAGAGATCTATCGGATCCTCACTAGGCTTATTTTATATGAACTCACTCTCTATTATTGCATGCTTACTGGTGTTGTAGAGCAAGACTACGGGTACGTGCCTCCTGAAGAGGAAAATGTGCCTTTCGTGGATGAGTCTTATGTTCCGGAGTCTTATCCTTGATGTTGTATTTTTTTGCTATCTTGTATAATAACCTAGTTGACTTTTATATGCTTTGTAGTTTATAATGTATGAGATGTTGAAAAGTTAATGAATTAGTTGATGCTAACTTAATAGCCTTCTTGTGTTTATGATTAGGTTGCTAGGTTGGTTCAATATATTTTTGAAATGAATATTAAGGTTCATGTATTATGTTGGAACGAAGGCGTATAACAAAGAATGATTATGGTGTGATATGGTTATGTTGTATGTTGTTATTTTATTGAGGAGTTATTTGTTGTATGGTTTATGGAGTTGATATATGATGTTCTAGTGAGGTTGGATTAGAGCCTCGGTATCCTATTTACTATCGTTATACTGCCGAAATTCTGTTGCGTCCTAACTGATTATAGGAGGGGTTGAGTTGGGGTGTGACATTTAAGTGGTATCAGAGCGCATGTTTAGTTGTCAGCCAGGGTATTCTCGGAATGTGGGTAATGGTCTTAGCATGAAAGTATGTATGAAAAAAAAAAAGAAAAGTGAACTATATATTAATATGATTAAATGATTAAGTGATTAAGTGGTTATGTGATTTAGTGCTTATGTGATTATGTGATCAATTTGTTTATGTGTTTTATATGAGTTTTTTGTTTATGTGTTAATAGTTGTTTATAACCTGTTTAAGTGCTATAACTTGTGCTTACTCTTTGATTAGTAGAATGGCCGGTAGACCAAGAACCAGAGGTAGGCCCAAGGTAGTAGATGAGACTCTTGGTAATGTGGCACCGGGCCATGATATGGGTGATGATCGTTTTGGGGCAGCTATGGATAGGATTGCTGAGTTAATGGCGGGACAGGTACAGTTGATAGCGGGCAGGCTGCCCAGACTCAGGCTTGGCAAGCTCAGTTATTGAATGTGCAGGGTGGAAACCACGGGCGTGGTACCCTGAAAGAGTTCTTAGGATATCTTCCACCTAGATTTCAGGGGGAACCCGATGATCGGAAGGCTAAAGCGTGGATTAATAAGGTGGAGAAGATTTATGATCCTCTTGATTACACCGATGAGCGGAATGTTACCTTTGTCGTGTACTTATTCGATGATGATGCAGAGGAATGGTGGCGCACAGTGAGAGCTAGTTGGGAGACCCGGGGTGTTCCTTATGCTTGGGATACCTCCTGAGAGCTTTTCGGGAGAAGTATGTCCCGAGGATTGCACGGGAGAGGAGAGAGGCTGAGTTTCTATCTCTGATTGAGGGGAATGCCTCAGTGGCTCAGTATGAGGCCACCTTTACTCGATTGTCCAGGTATGCACCGGAGTATGTGGCTGATGAGGAGCGGAAGACTCGTAGATTCGTGTTGGGGTTGAGACCCGAGATTCAGGATGCGATGGCTTTGAATCAGTATGATATATTCACTGAGACCTTTGAGGCAGCTTCTAGACTAAAGAAGAGAAACGAGGAACAACTTGTGTCTCTTCAGTCGAGTAAGAGGCCGTATCAGCCATAGTTTTAGCAGGGTATGTATAAGCCTCCTGTACAGCAGGTTGTGCACAGGCCACCAGCTCAGCAGGGTTCTTTTAGGCCACAGGGTCAGTAGAGTTATTATCAGCCTCAGTTTCAGCAGGGGTCATATCAGGTTCAGTCTCAGTTTAGGCGAGCCCAGTCTCAGGGTCAGTACAGGCCTAGTTTGGTAAGGCCTCAGCAGCAGGCTAGTTCAGTTGTTTCTTCAGCTTCTGGTTCTTCCAGGGGCAGTGTTAGTACATCATCACCGCAGTGTACATACTGCAAGCGCACGGGGCATGTGGAGGCCGATTGCAGAGTGAAGGCAGGGACGTGTTTAAGATGCGGCAGCAATCAGCACAGGGCGAGGGATTGCCCAAGATATTCGAGGATTGAGGGTCAGGCAGCGACCCAGGGTTATCAGGGTAGACCTATTGGCAGTGCACCTCAGCAGCAGCGGGTTCAGGCTCGGGCCTACGCAGTTGATTTGGAGGAGATGCCTGAGGAGACTGTAGTGGTGGAAGGTAACTTCCTTATACTTGATCAACTTGTTAAAGTGTTGATTGATTCTGGTGCTCGCATTCTTTCATTACTCCTGTTTGTGTGCAACGTGTTAATATGCAACCTGAAAGATTGCCTTATGTGGTTGAGATTAGTACCTCTTTGACTGATAAGTATGTTACTAGCTTAGTATATAATGATTGTAAAATACATGTTAAGGGGCATAGTTTTCCTTCGGACCTTATCTTATTTCCTATACGGGGGTATGATGTTATCTTGGGTGTGGATTGGCTTTCTAAGTATGAAGCCCAGTTAAACTGTAGAACGAAAGTAGTACAGTTTCGATTGCCAGACAGCCAGTAGCAGAGGTAGTAGGGAACCGGGGTGCTAAGACGAGTTTTGTGAACTCAGCAACTAAAGCCGTTAAGTTGGTGAGTAAGGGGTGTTCGGGTTATCTAGCTTATTTGATCAACAAGCCATCTGATAAGCTACAACTGGAGGAAGTTCCTATCATTCGGGAATATCCCAATGTATTTCCCGAGGAGTTGCCAAGGTTACCGCCAGAGAGAGATGTGGAGTTTGTGATCAATCTTGTTCCCGGTACTCAACCTATTTCTAAATCAGCGTACTGGATGACACCAGTTGAGTTGCAGGAGTTGAAAACTCAGTTGCAGGAGTTATTGAAAAAGGAATTCATTTAGCAGAGTTCTTCACCTTGGGGAGCTCCTGTTTTATATGTGAAGAAGAAGGATGGTACCTTGAGATTGTGTATTGATTGCCGTGGTTTGAATCAGGTGACCATTAAGAATAAATATCATTTGCCACTGATTGACGAGTTGTTTGATCAACTTTAGGGAGTCAAAGTCTACTCTAAATTTGATTTGAGGCAAGGGTATTATCAGCTTCGGATTTGTACGGAGGATGTTCCGAAGTCTGCCTTCAGGACTCCGTACGGGCATTATGAGTTTGTTATTATGCCCTTTGGATTAACTAACGCACTGGCAGCATTCATGGACCTTATACATCGAGTCTTTCAGTCGTACTTGGACCAGTTCGTGGTAATCTTTATTGATGATATCTTGGTTTATTCTAAATATAAATCGGAGCACGAGCAACATCTACGGCTTGTCTTATAGAAGCTGCAGGAGCAGCTGTTGTTTGCCAAGTTTAGCAAATGTGAATTTTGGCTGCAACGCATATCTTTTCTTGGCCATGTGATTACACAGAGCGGTATATCTGTAGATCGCACTAAGATTGAAGTGGTGATGTCTTGGAAACGGCCAGAGAATGTTTCTGAGGTCCGTAGCTTTCTTGGCTTGGTGGGTTATTATTGTAGGTTTGTAAAGGACTTTTCAAAGATTGCTGGGCTACTTTCTAAGTTAACTCAGAAACAGACTATCTTTGCTTGGGATGAGAAGTGTGAGAGTAGGTTTCAGGAGTTGAAAAAGAGGTTGACTACCACTCCAGTACTTACTCTACCAGAAGGGACCGATAATATGGTTATTTACAGCGATGCATCCAAGGAGGGCTTGGGATGTGTTCTTATGCAGGATGGTCGAGTTATTGCCTATGCTTCCAGGAATTTGAAGCCTTATGAGGTGCATTATCCGACTCATGATCTTGAGTTGGCAGCAGTTGTCTTCGCACTGAAGAAGTGGCGTCATTATCTGTGGGGCAGTAAGTTCAAGATTTCCACTGATCATAAGAGTCTGAAGTATTTGTTCTCATAGAAGGAGTTGAATATGCGCCAGTGGAGGTGGATGGAACTTCTTGGAGATTATAATTGTTCTATCAATTATCTACCTAGAAAGGCAAATGTTGTAGCAGATGCTCTTAGTTGTAAGGCGAGTGTTGCTTGTTTGGCTGTTAAGAAAAGGGAAATTCTTGAGGAATTCACTTATTGGAGACTGGAGTTGACTCAGGTTGGGTGATGTGTTCACATATCCGTATTTAGCCTTTATTGCTGTCTGAGATCAGAGAAGCTCAACAACTGGATGTTAAACTTCAGAAGATCAAGAATCAGATCACGGATGATCAATCTGACTTTAAACTGCATGAGAACGGTATTCTTCGGTTTCGGAACAGGGTATGTGTTCCCGATGAACCGGGCTTAAGGCGAGGTATTCTGGATGAAGCTCATAATTCTAAGTATACTATTCATCCCGGTGGAACCAAGATGTATCGGGATTTGAAGCAACATTACTAGTGGAATAACATGAGAGAGAGGTTGCTCAGTTTGTATCTAGATGTTTGACTTATAAGAGGGTAAAAGCCAAGCATCAACGACCTGCAGGGTTACTTCAGCCGTTGGCTATACCAGAGTGGAAGTGGGAGCATATTACAATGGATTTCGTCACTGGTTTGCCTAGAACACCGAGGGGTAATGATGCAGTTTGGGTTGTCGTGGATCGTTTGACGAAGACAGCTCATTTTATTTCGATGAGGATGGGAGATGAAGTTACAAAGTTAACGGGTCTTTATTTGGATCAGATTGTTAGACTTCACGGGATTCCATTGAGTATTGTCTTAGATCGAGATCCTTGATTTACTTCTCGTTTGTGGGAGAAACTTCAGGAGACTTTGGGTACTCAGCTTAACTTCAATACAGCGTATCATCCACAGACCGACAGTTAGTCTGAGGGGACTATTCAGATTTTGGAAGATATGCTTAGGGCTTGTGTTCTGGACTTCGGGAAGAACTGGGAGAAACATCTACCACTTGCCGAGTTTGCCTATAACAATAGTTATCAACCTACTATTGGGATGGAACCTTTTGCAGCTCTTTACAGTCGTAAGTGCCATTTACCTTTATATTGGGAGGAGGTAGGGGATGTCACGCCCCAACTCGACCCCTCCTATAACCAGTCAGGACACAACGGAATTTCAGCGGTATAATGACAGTAATAGGATACCGAGGTTCTAAACCAACCTCCATAGGACATCATACCTCAACTACATAAACCATACAATAAACAACTCTTCAATAAATACAACATACATCATGACTATATTATACAATAATCATTCCTCGTTATACGCCTTTGTTCCAACATAAAACATAAACCTTAATATACAATACAAAAACATATTGTGCCAATAGCAACCTAATCATAAACAAAAGAAAGGCTACTAAGACAACATCAACTAATTCATTAACTTAACAACATCTTATACATTATAAACTACAAGGAAGATAAAAGTCTACTATGTTAATTTACAAGATAATAAAACATGTACGACATCACGGATAAGACTCTGGAACATATGACTCATCCACGTAAGGCACGTTTTCCACATTCTTCTCTTCAGGAGGCACGTACCCGTAATCTTGTGAAAGTACACCTGTAAACATGCAATAATAGAGAGTGAGCTTATATAAAATAAGCCCAGCGAGGATTCGATAGATCTCAAGCAAGGTCTACTAAACTCCTTGGAATAATCCTTTGAGTCAGTAAACACACAATAATATAAATAATACTATCATCACATAACTATATAACCATTCAATAAAGTATACTCTAGTTGGTGTAGCTTCATATGCCATCACGATCTCAACCATTCTTCTTATAACTCCGCATTACTCACACACCCGAGGTACCTCACTAGCCCCTCCCTCCATGACACATCCGTCATGCGAGCTGGGGGTAGTCTCTGGCAGTCATGCCGTTTTCAACCCGACAGCCTAACGCTGCCCGAGAGGTGGCACACACATACCAAGACTCCATAAAAATCATCAATAATCAATCAATCGTCAATCAATAATCTGGGAGATCAGCAACAAAAGTGCCCGATTCCCGTACTCAATAATCAATCAATATAACATCAATATTTAATTAAACAACAAACAACTAAGTTAGATGACAAAGTAGGCCATCTAACCGAACATGCATTAAACACACATTCAAACTCTAATTTACCCATCAACAACTCACAATTCAATCACTCAACCCACACCCAATCAACTAAGGCTCAATCTAACATTTTAAGGAAAGACAACCTAAACTTCAATTAATCATATCTTACATTCTACTAATCCAAACAACTCCGAATCAGTTTCAAACACTCACCCATTCAACCATCTACATTAGGCCCCTCGGAAAACCACTATAACACATACAAATCATGCCCGATAACTCTAAAACCCTAAGGTGTCAAGGCTGAATTTTCCGGATTTTGGCATGAACATCACAATCAAAATTTCGGCATTACAACAGCGCTACCACGTAATTAACAAACTTTTAGAAATCGACGTCAATCGATTCCGATCAACACAACTCAATTAAATCAACATTGAACAATTTAATCAAATTTAAATACCTGGAAAATAAAAATTATGCTACAACCGATAAAAACTCGTAGTATTACAGCTAAATGATCCCTAGCATGCAAGGAGCAATAATCTATCATCAGATTAGAATTCTAACGGTTCGATTTTCAATTCTACGCAAAAACACATAAGTTGAGTTTTGAGATCCAAAGTTTTTCTCTCACCTTTGATGCGATATTTGCTTAGGAATGCGTGCAATGTGTGCCCAACAAGCGGAATCCAAGTCAGCACGAAATTCTAACAAACAAAAACTAGGTTTTTCTTTGAAATTTTGTGTTGAAAACCTTGAAGAAAAGCTTGGCTATTCTCTCATGAACCTCTCGGCCATATGTGTGAAAATGAAGGTGTTTTTGTGCTTTGCTTGTGTGTGTAGGTGATATAAGCTTCAAAGTCAACATTTTAAATAAAGTCAAAGTTAGTTTAAATTAGTATTTTTGTGTTTTCTTGACTTTAAATGCATTTTCTTGATCACCAAAGTTCAAAACATTTATTCAACACCCAAGCTAGCTCAAGTAAATTATTTTTAGGTGACAAGAAGTTTTACTATCCAACAATTTCACCCGAGTCGGCTTAAAACTCGATTTTCGCAAAGGTCGGCGTAAAAACCCTAATAAATTCTTAAGCCGATTTTAGAATTGTTTTCATCAAACACATGTCTATTAAAGTCTGTGGTCTAGGTCTAGAAGGGTTAAAAAGACCAGTTTCAAAATTTTAGCGGGCATGTTTCGAAAATACTATTCACTAAAAATTGACGATAAAATTTCTGACTCCGTTTTTGATGAAAATTTCATGAATGCACATTTAGCACATATTAGGAGTATTGATATCAAAATTATAACATTCTAGGCCCTATAGCACATAAACATGTCATATGCATGCAAAACAAGACAAAACACGTAAATCAAGTTAAACCAGATAAGTGGGGTTTCACATTCTCCCCGCCATCGAAATTCTTACTTGATGTACTGAACAAATCTGGGTACTGCTGCTGCATCTGATCCCGTCTCTCCCAAGTAGCTTCCTCAATGCCGTGATGCTTCCACAACACCTTAACCATCGGAATCTTCTTCGACCTCAACTCTCGTTCCATCTGATCAAGAATATGAATCGGACGCTCGTCATAAGTCAGATTCTCGCGAAGCTATAACGGCTCTGGCTCAAGAATATGAGAAGGATCCGGATTATATTTCTGCAAATTAGACACGTGAAATACATCGTGGACATTAGAGAAGTTATCCGATAAAGCCAACCGATACGCCAACTTACCAACCCTGCCGGTAATCTCAAACGGCCCAACAAATCTCGGACTCAGCTTTCCACCTTTACCATAACGAACAAACCCCTTACGAGGAGACAATCTCAAGAAAACCCGATCTTCGACTGCAAACTCCAAGTCCCGTCGACGCTTATCAGCATAACTCTTGAATCTACTCTACGCCGTAAGCATTCTCTGCCTGATCAACTGAACATTCTCAATCTTTTCTAGAAGCTCTGGCATGATAGTCGGATCAATAGTCTTCATCTCTCCTACCTCGTCCCAATATAAAGGTGAACGGCACTTACGACCGTAAAGAGCTGCGAAAGGTGCCATCACAATAGTAGTTTGATAACTATTGTTATAGGCAAACTCGGCAAGTGGTAGATGTTTCTCCCAGTTCTTCCCAAAGTCCAGAACACAAGCCCTAAGCATATCTTCCAGAATCTGAATAGTCCGTTCAGACTGACCGTCGGTCTGTGGATGATACGCGGTACTGAAGTTCAACTGAGTACCCAAGGTCTCCTGAAGTTTCTCCCACAAACGAGAAGTAAATCGAGGATCTCGATCTGAGACAATACTAGATGGAATCCCGTAAAGTCTAACAATCTGATCCAAATAAAGATCCATCAACTTTGTAACCTCATCTCCCATCCTCATCGAAATAAAATGAGCTGTCTTCGTTAAACGATCTACGACAACCCAAACTCCATCATTACCCCTGGGTGTTCTAGGCAAACCAGTGACGAAGTCTATCGTAATATGCTCCTATTTCCACTATGGTATAGCCAACGGCTGAAGAAAACCTCCTGGTCGTTGATGCTCGGCTTTCACCCTCTAACAAGTCAAACATCTAGATACAAACTGAGCAACCTCCCTCTTCATATTATTCCACCAGTAATGTTGCTCCAAATCCCGATACATCTTGGCTCCACCGGGATGAATAGTGTACTTAGAATTATGAGCTTCCTCCAGAATACCTCGCCTCAAGCCCGGTTCATCGGGAACACAAACCCTGTTCTGAAACCGAAGAATACCGTCCTCATGCTGTGATAACCCGAAGCCGGCATGCATTTAATAGCACTTGACTGCATTTGATTAAATGTTTAATTAGTTAAATCATCTAATTTTCATTGTTTTGCTATTTCTTTTAGTAGAATTCGAAAATGATTTATATTATTTGATTAAAAGATTATTACCTATTTCTAATCATTGTAGTAATTGAACTTATTCTCTTGTGATTAATTAAGTGTCATCTTAAATGTTAATATTTAATTTTATTTTATTACATGTTTATATTTATTTGTTCATTTGTAACTTAACATTAACTTCATAATTCTTTAAAATATTCTAGGAATAGTTAAATTAATTGATTTTAAATGAATATTGATTACTTTGACTAATTTGATTATTTTAAAAATCAGTTTTAATTTTCTTGCATTAAATTACTCGGTTTTCAATTAAATGAGAAAAGTAACTCCGAGCCGGAGTTAATTTTAAACTATTCTACTATTCTACTTTTCAAAGAATTAGAGTTTTATATTATTGTTCATCACTTTATTAGCGATCGATTAGTGACCGTTCGATTGTAGAATTTCAAAAATAAGAGTTAGAGAAATATTTTTCAGATTTAGTGAAAAATGTTTTTAGGTTAATTTAACTAGTTTTAGTTGTTTTTCATTTAATTGCATTGTTTTAACTTGAATTAGATTTAATGGCATCAAAATAAGCTTATTCGATTATTTTTAACTAAAGTTTGATTTTGCAAAAGACCAAAATGCCCTTTGTCACCTAATAAATAATAAAACAAGGCTAAAATAAAAAAAACAATTTGCAAAATGCCTCCTATGTCCTTGCCATGGCCAAAAATCACAAGGAGGAAAAAAAGATGATTTTTCTTGCATTTTCTTCAACAATTGCGCGTGGAATTGCTTGGGGGTCGTGGCTCGAGTCCTTGCGGGTCTTGGTCTTCAATCTCTGCTAGGGTTTTCATGCTTTTGTGCATATTAAATGAAATTTGATTTTTGATACAAATTTTTAGATTTGATATTTAATGCGTTATAATGCATGAAATTGATTGAAAATGATTCTTTAGGGTTCGTAGAGCATTGCTTGATAGTTATTTAGCAATTTTTACGGTTGAAACTGCGTATTTGAAATTGGGGAAAAATAATAAATAGTGAATTATGAATAGTAAACCCTAGAATTTCGGATTTCGATCTGAATTGCGATTGCTTGATTTGGATAGGTGCCATTAGTGATAGAAAGCTAAAATGTGAAATAAAAACGGATCGGCCTTTGTTAAAATTGAAAATTAGACAAAGGAACGTAAAGGGGCCGTTTGACCAAAAGTTGACTTTGCTCGAATTGAGTTGGGGGTTTCGTAATTGAGGGCATGAAAGCACTTTTGGCGCTATTGTGGCATTGATTGAATGACTGGTTAGCATAGCTGTAGTTCAAACGCGGTAGGTGGACTTTCGGGTCTCGGTTGAGAAAGTGAAGTTTAGTGACATAGAAACGTGCCTTGTAGTACCTAAGTGAATGTAGTGAAATTGGTTTCCTAATTCCGCAGCTCGTTTGCTCGTAATTGTCCTTGTAAGTTGGGGTTTAATAGTGATATTTGTTGTTTTCGTGTTTGAACTACCGTTACTTGTTTAGTTGTTGTTATTGTCGCTTATTATTGCTTGTTATGCTTGAAAATTTAGTTGAATGCTAGTATTGATTGTGATTGCTTGTTATCTCGTTTGTTGTCACTAGTTTGTATTGTTCTGCTATCGCTCGTTTATTGCCTTATATCGAGTCTTGCATTGCATAGTGTCTCGCGCGTGAGTGATGGGCCTCTCTGGGTACCCTCAGGTTGCCAGTGTTGGTTGCTCTAGCTCCGCTGCTATTCCCTTTCTCGCTTGGGTTGCCTCCCAGAGAGATTTGGGTCGTAGAATTGATGGATACTTCCGGTGTATTCCAAACTGGTGTTATAAGGTGGATACGCGCTTATTGTCATCGTTGTCAACATCAAGCTCGAGATTGATGTATTGCTCGTGAAATGGTACATTGCTCGTATGAGTGAACCACAGCCTTCAGAGTGTGGTATAGCTTTAAAGAGCTGTGTTAATGCTTTCTTGATTGTTTATAGTATTGTTGTTTTTATTGAACGTTTCCTTATTGTCTTTATTGCTTAACTGTGTTTATTTGAATTGTACGATCTTCTGTCTTGCCCTCACTAAGTATACGTGTTGTGTATACTCACTCCTCACCACCACATTTCAGGAAATGCCTTGTTAGCTGAAAAGTTCGTGGATATGTGATAGTTCGTGCCTGAAGAGTTGTCTTGCGTGCTTTGTTGCTTGAGTTGTCAAAGATGTAAAGATGTATGTTCATATGTTGTATGTATTTATTGTTAAAAGAAATGTAATTTAATCTAGCTAAGTAGTTAAGGTAGATTGATAAGTTAGTTTTGTATCCAGTAGTATAGTTAACCTCGATGCATGTTTGTAATTGTCTAAAAGAAAAGAGTGAGAATGGTATGATAGTATATTTTGTGCAGTAGATTAGTATGGATTAAATGTCAAGCTTGAATGTTCTTGTAAAAGATGTAAAGAGATAGATTAGTTTTTAAACTGGAAATGTATATTTATATGCTGTGTTTAGTTGTTGAGAACCAAGGCTCGGATGGCCTTGAGGTGGTTGAATGTTTGGACATGGTATTGGTCCACTTATATGCTGTTACAGGGTTTTACATTTTGCCTAGAAACAGGGGAGACTCCGTCCGTTTTCCCTGAAAATTATGCCCAGGTTTGGATTTGGGTTGTGATTAGATTGATTGATAGAACTTCCAGTCTCGAGAGGGATCGGGGTGTTACAGGTGGTATCAGAGCTTGTCTAGCTCATAAGCCGGGACAGGGTCCTCGGTCTGGTAGGTAGTGACCCTTGAATGTGTGCTTGTTAAGTGTGTCTTGAAAGTGTATGCTTGTATGTGAGATTGTGTGTCTTGACTTGAATGTATGCACTTATGTGATATAGTTATGTGTTATGTGTTAAATGTTTCTCAAGAAAGGTGAAATGTCTAGTTGTCTATCGAATTGACTTATTGAATTGGCATTGTGAATTGAATTGACCTTGTGAATTGTTATTTGCTTGAAGTATTACTTATGAATGTATAGAATGTCTTGAATTAGCTATGCCGTGATTTGAATTGATTATGTTGTGCTTGAATTGATTGTCATGTTTGAATGACTTTGATGATTAAATGGTTTTGCAAACTCTTTTGTAAACTTGCTTGCATAATAGTTTGAGGCATGTGTATAACTGTGATATATTAGCATTCATACATGTCCTTTGGAAATGGTAAGAAAGACTTCTTCCTTCCCTGAAGAAAGTGGTTCACCGCTGGCTTTTCAAGGTGTATGGATTGGCAGGAAATGAATGGCATTTGACTAGCCTTATTTGGGAGTTGGTGTTTGTTTATTGAGCTCAGTTGTTGGCATACTTCTAAGACTCCTATTTGTGAATGGCAATCATAAAAAGATAACTTTCTTTGGGGTTTCTGTATGATGGCTCTTGGTAGCATTTTTGGGTTTCTTACTGGGTATTCTTTGGAGACTTCTATTGGCACTTCTTGGTAGACTTGGCTATTGGGTTTTTAGTTGGACTTACTGCATGGTATTATCTATGTCATATGTGTCTCGGTCTTTATTGGAGTGTTATTGGTATTCCTTATTAGAAATTCTTCAATGGCATTCTCTAGGATTCTTAGGGGTCATTTATTTAGTATTACTTAATAGGCAATTCTTGGTACCTTCTTACTGGAGCATTGTTCGGGTTTTTTCTTCGGCATCCCTCAGTTGGTTTGGTAACTGGAATTCCTATCAGACTCATTATCTCATATTACTTAAAGTATTCTTTGGAATTCTTATCAGGCATTTTACTAGTATTTTTCCTTATTGGCATTTATTGGAAGATCATACATTTGGAATTCTGCTTGGACATATTATCTTGTACTGTTTACGGCTTCTCCTTCGGCCTTTCCACTCAGGGGAAATCTATACTTGCTGTTTGACTAAGATGTTGCGGTAGGAACACAGTGATTGGAAGATTTCATTTAGAGGTTGGCCTTGGGTATTCTTCTCTATATTCATTTACAGAACTTTCTACTGGGTCTATTTACGGTAATCAGTACTGCATGAGGTGCATCTACTCTGGCTATCTCTTAACTTTCTTATTTGGTACTTGTTAGACTTCTATTGAAGATTCTTAAATAGGGTATTCCTTCAGTACTCTTCCTGCCATTAGTATGTGGTATTGATGATATCTACAGTATCTTTGCTTTAGTCTTTATTGGTATTATCTCGGCACCCTTGGTTGGAACTTTATTCTTCTTCGATATTCGTGTCAACGAGATTCTTCAACCAATGAAGATTAGTCAGAATTGGATTTCAGATGATGCTGAGTTTATTGGAAGAAGAATTGCGAGGATGCAATTGTTTTAAGGGGGGAAGGATGTGATAACCCGAACCCGGCATGCATTTAATAGCACTTGACTGCATTTGATTAAATGTTTAATTAGTTAAATCATCTAATTTTCACTGTTTTGCTATTTCTTTTAGAAGAATTCGAAAAGGATTTATATTATTTTATTAAAAGATTATTACCTATTTCTAATCATTGTAGTAATTGAACTTATTCTCTTATGATTAATTAAGTGTCATCTTAAATATTAATATTTAATTGCACTTGATTGCATGTTTATATTTATTTGTTCATTTGTAACTTAACATTAACTTCATAATTCTTTAAAATATTCTAGGAATAGTTAAATTAATTGATTTTAAATGAATATTGATTACTTTGACTAGTTTGATTATTTTAATAATCGGTTTTAATTTTCTTGCATTAAATTACTCGGTTTTCAATTAAATGAGAAAAGTAACTCCGAGCCGGAGTTAATTTTAAACTATTCTACTATTCTACTTTTCAAAGAATTAGAGTTTTATATTATTGTTCATCACTTTATTAGCGATCGATTAGTGACCGTTCGATCGTAGAATTTCAAAAATAAGAGTTAGAGAAATATTTTTCGGATTTAGTGAAAAATGTTTTTAGCTTAATTTAACTAGTTTTAGTTGTTTTTCATTTAATTGCATTGTTTTAACTTGAATTAGATTTAATGGCATCAAAATAAGCTTATTCGATTATTTTTAACTAAAGTTTGATTTTACAAAAGACCAAAATGCCCTTTGTCACCTAATAAATAATAAAACAAGGCTAAAATAAAATAAAAAAACAATTTGCAAAATGCCTCCTATGTCCTTGCCATGGCCGAAAATCACGAGGAAAAAAAGATGATTTTTCTTGCATTTTCTTCTACAATTGCTCGTGGAATTGCTCGGGGGTCGTGGCTCGGGTCCTTGCGGGTCTTGGTCTTCAATCTCTGTGAGGGTTTTCATGCTTTTGTGCATATTAAATGAAATTTGATTTTTGAAACAAATTTTTAGATTTGATATTTAATGCGTTATAATGCCTGAAATTGATTGAAAATGCTTCTTTAGGGTTCGTAGAGCATTGCTTGATAGTTATTTAACAATTTTTACGGTTGAAACTGCGTATTTGAAATTAGGGAAAAATAATGAATAGTGAATTATGAATAGTAAACCTTAGAATTTTGAATTTCGATCCGAATTGTGATTGCTTGATTTGGATAGGTGCCATTAGTGATAGAAAGCTAAAATGCGAAATAAAAACGGATCGGCCTTTGTTAAAATTGAAAATTAGACAAAGAAACGTAAAGGGGCCGTTTGACCAAAAGTTGACCGTGCTCGAATTGAATTGGGGGTTTCGTAATTGAGGGCATGGAAGCACTTTTGGCACTGTTGTGGTGTTGATTGAATGACCGGTTAGCATAGCTGTAGTTCAAACGCGGTAGGTGGATTTTCGGGTCTCGGGTGAGAAAGTGAAGTTTAGTGACGTAGAAACGTGCCTTGTAGTACCTGAGTGAATGTAGTGAAATTGGTTTCCTAATTCCGTAGCTCGTTTGCTCGTAATTGTCATTGGAAGTTGGGGTTGAATAGTGATATTTGTTGTTTTTGTGTTTGAACTGCCGTTACTTGTTTAATTGTTGTTATTGTTGCTTATTATTGCTTGTTATGCTTGAAAAGTTAGTTGAATGCTAGTATTGATTGTGATTACTTGTTATCTCGTTTGTTGTCACTAGTTTGTATTGTTGTGCTATCACTCGTTTATTGCCTTGTATCGAGTCTTGCATTGCATAGTGTCTCGCGCATGAGTGATGGGCCTCTCTGGGTACCCTCGGGTTGCCAGTGTTGGTTGCTCTAGCTCCGCTGCTATTCCCTTTCTCGCTTGGATTGCCTCCCAGGGAGATTTGGGTCGTAGAATTGATGAATACTTCCGAGGTATTCCAAACTGGTGTTATAAGGTGGATGCACGCTTATTGTCATCGTTGTCAACATCAAGCTCGAGATTGATGTATCGTTCGTGAAATTGTACATTGCTCGTATGAGTGAACCACAGCCTTCAGAGTGTGGTATAGCTTTAAAGGGCTGTGTTAATGCTTTCTTGATTGTTTATAGTATTGTTGTTTGTATTGAATGTTTCCTTATTGTCTTTATTGCTTAACTGTACTTATTTGCATCGCACGATCTTCTTTCTCTCCAACTCAATATATGTCTCGCCCTCACTAAGTATACGTGTTGTGTATACTCACTCCTCACCACCACATTTCAGGAAATGCCTTGTTAGCTGAAAAGTTCGTGGATATGTGATAGTTCGTGCCTGAAGAGTTGTCTTGCGTGCTTTGTGGCTTGATCTGTCAAAGATGTAAAGATGTATGTTCATATGTTGTATGTATTTATTGTTAAAAGAAATGTAATTTAATCTAGCTAAGTAATTGAGGTAGATTGATAAGTTAGTTATGTATTCAGTAGTATAGTTAACCTCGATGCATGTTTGTAATTGTCTAAAAGAAAAGAGTGAGAATGGTATGATAGTATATTTTGTGCACTAGATTAGTATGGATTAAATGTCAAGCTTGAATGTTCTTGTAAAAGATGTAAAGAGATAGATTAGTTTTTAATCTGGAAATGTATATTTATATGTTGTGTTTAGTTGTTGAGAACCAAGGCTCGGATGGCCTTGAGGTGGTTGAATGTTTGGACATGGTATTGGTCCACTTACATGCTGTTACAGGGTTTTACATTTTGCCTAGAAATAGGGGAGACTCCGTCCGTTTTCCCTGAAAATTATGCTCAGGTTTGGATTTGGGTTGTAATTAGATTGATTGATAAAACTTCCAGTCTCGAGAGGGATCGGGGTGTTACACATGCAATTTAAAGTCAGACTGATCATCTGTTATCTGATCCTTGATCTTCTAAAGTTTAACATCAAGTTGTTAGGCTTCTCTGATCTGAGACAATAATAAAGGCTGAATACGGAGATGTGAACACATCACCCCAACCTAAGTCAACTCTAGTCTCCAATAAGTGAATTCCTCAAGAACCTCCCATTTCTTGACAGCTAAACAAGAGATACTCGCCTTCCGACTGAGAGCATCTGCTACAACATTTTCCTTGCCAAGCAGATAATTGATAGAACAATTATAATCTCCAACAAGCTCTATCCACCTCCGCTGGCGCATATTCAACTCCTTCTGTGAGAATAAATATTTTAGACTCTTATGATCAGTGAAAATCTCGAACTTACTGCCCCACAGATAATGACGCCACTTCTTCAATGCGAAGACAACTACTGCCAACTCAAGATCATGAGTCGGATAATTCACCTCATAAGGCTTCAACTTCCGGGAAGCATAGGCAATAACTCGGCCATCCTGCATAAGAACACATCCCAAGCCCTCATTGGATGCATCGCTGTAAACAACCATATTATCGGTCCCCTCTAGTAGAGCAAGTACTGGAGCAGTAGTCAACCTCTTTTTCAACTCCTGAAACCCACTCTCACATTTCTCATCCCAATTAAAGATAGACCGTTTCTGAGTCAACTTAGAAAGTGGCCTAGCAATTTTCGAGAAGTCCTTAACAAACCTACGGTAATAACCCGCCAAGCCAAGAAAGCTATGGACCTCATAACCATTCTCTGCCCGTTTCCAAGACATCACCACCTCAATCTTAGTGGGATCTACAGAGATACTGCTCTGTGTAATAACATGACCAAGAAAAGATATGCGTTGCAGCCAAAATTCACATTTGCTGAACTTGGCAAACAACTGATGCTCCTGTAGCTTTTGTAAGACAAACCGTAGATGTTGCTCGTGCTCCGATTCAGATTTAGAATAGACCAAGATATCATCAATAAAGATTACCACGAACTGGTCTAAATACGGCTGGAAAACCCGATGATAAGATCCATGAATGCTACCGGTGCATTAGTTAAACCAAATGGCATAACAACAAACTCATAATGCCCGTACCCAGTCCTGAAGGCAGACTTCGGAACATCCTCCGTGCGAATCCGAAGCTGATAATACCCCTGCCTCAAATCAAATTTAGAATAGACTTTAGCTCCCTGAAGTTGATCAAACAACTCGTCAATCAGTGGCAAAGGATACTTATTCTTGATGGTCACCTGATTCAAACCACGGTAATCAATACACAATCTCAAGGTACCATCCTTCTTCTTCACAAATAAGACTGGAGCTCCCCAAGGTGAAGAACTCTGCTGAATGAATCCCTTCTCCAATAACTCCTGCAACTGAGTCTTCAACTCCTTCAACTCAGCTGGTGCCATCCGGTACGCTGATTTAGAAATAGGTTGAGTACCGGGAATAAGATTGATCACAAACTCCACATCTCTCTCTGGCGGTAACCCTGGCAACTCCTCGGGAAATACATTGGGATATTCCCGAATAATAGGGACTTCCTCTAGCTGTAGCTTATCAGATGGCTTGTTGATCAGATAAGCCAGATAACCCGAACACCCTTACTCACCAACTTAACGGCTTTAGTTGCTAAGATAACAAAACTCGTCTTTGCACCCCGGTTCCCTACTACCTCAACTACTGGCTGATTTGGCAAACGAAACTGTACTGCATTGGTTCTACAGTTCAACTGGGCATCATACTTAGAAAGCCAATCCATACCCAAGATAACATCATACCCCCGGATAGGAAATAAAATAAGGTCCGAATGAAAATTATGCCCCTTAACATGTATTATACAATCCTTACATACTAAACCAGTAACATACTTATCAGTCAAAGAGGTACTAATCTCAACCACATAAGGCAATCTTTCAGGTTACAAATTAACACGTTGCACACAAGCAGGAGTAATGAAAGAATGTGTAGCACCAGAATCAATCAACACTTTAACAAGTTGATCAAGTATAAGGAAGTTACCTTCCACAAGCGTAGGCCCGAGCCTGAACCCGCTGCTGCTGCTGAGGTGCACTAGCCGCAGGTCTACCCTGGTAACCCTGAGTCGCTGCCCGACCCTCAGCCCTCGAATATCTAGGGCAATCCTTCACCCTGTGCTGGCGGCTACCACAACCCAAACATGTCCCTGCCTTTACTCTGCAGTCGGACTCCACATGCCCTAGGCGCTTGCAGTAATTACACTACGATGATGTGGCACTAACACTGCCCCTGGAAGAACCAGAAGCTGAAGGAACAGCTGAAACAGCCTGCTGCTGAGGTCTCACCATACTAGGCCTGTACTGACCCTATGACTGGGTTGGCCTATACTGAGTCTGAACCTGATATGGCCCCTGCTGAAACTGAGGCCGATAGTAACTCTGCTGACCCTGTGGCCTAAAAGAACCCAACCTGCTGTACGAGAGGCCTATACGTGCCCTGCTGATACTGCGGCTGATACGGCCTCTTACTAGGCTAACTAGACACAAGCTGGTCCCCCTTCCTCTTCTCTAGTCTGGAAGCTGCCTCAAAAGCCTCAGTGAAAATATCATATCGATTCAGTGCCATCACATCCTGAATCTCGGGCCTTAACCCCAACATAAATCTGCGAGTCCTCCGCTCCTCGTCTGCCACATACTCCGGTGCATACCGGGACAATCGAGTAAATGTGGTCTCATATTGAGCCACTGTAGCATCTCCCTGGACCAAGGCTAGAAACTCTGCCTCTCTCCGTTCCCTCGCAATCCTCGGGACATACTTTACCCGGAAAGCCATCAGAAAGGTACCCCAAACATAAGGAATACCCTGTGCCGCCCAGCTAGTCCTTACCATGCGCCACCACTCCTCTGCCTCGTCATCTAACAAGTACACGGCAAAAGAGACCCTCTGCTCATCAGTATAGCCAAGTGGATCATAAATCTTCTCCAACTTGCTAATCCATGCCTCCGCCTTCCTATCATCCGGTTCCCCCTGAAATCTCGATGGATGATATCTAAAAACTCCTTCAGGGTACTACGCCCGTGGTTACTACCCTGAATATTCAGTAGCTGAGCCTGCATAGCCTGATTCTGGGCAACCTGCCCTGCTAATAATTGTGCCTGACTAGCCACTAACTCTGCAATCCTCTCCATAGCTACCCCTAATCGGTCATCATCCCTACCACGGCCCGGTGCCGCATTACCCGGAGTCTCATCAGTCATCTCAGGCCTACCTCTGGTTCTCGGTTGACCGGCCATTCTACTAATCAAAGAGTTAGCACAGTTATAGCACGTAAACAGATTATAAACAATTATTAACACCTAAACACCAAACTCATAGAAAACACATAAACAAATTGATCACATAATCCCATAAGCACTTTAATCACATAATCATTTATCACTTAATCATGTTAACACATTTTTTTCACTTTCCTTTCTTTTTATACATACTTTCATGCTAAGACCAATACCCACATTCCGAGAATACCCCGGCTGACAACTAACATGAGCTCTGATACCACTTAAATGTCACGCCCCAACTCGACCCCTCCTATAACTAGTCAGGACGCAACGGAATTTCGGCGGTATAACGACAGTAAATAGGATACCGAGGTTCTAAACCAACCTCCATAGGACATCATACCTCAACTACATAAACCATACAATAAACAACTCTTCAATAAATACAATATATATCATGACTATATTATACAATAATCATTCCTCGTTATACGCCTCCGTTCCAACATAATACATAAACCTTAATATACAATACAAAAACATATTGAGCCAATAGCAACCTAATCATAATCAAAAGAAAGGCTACTAAGACAACATCAACTAATTCATTAACTTAACAACATCTTATACGTTATAAACTACAAAGCAGATAAAAGTCTACTATGTTAATTTACAAGATAATAAAACATGTACGACATCACGGATAAGACTCTGGAACATAGGACTAATCCACGTAAGGCACGTTTTCCACATTCTCCTCTTCAAGAGGCACGTACCCGTAATATTGCGAAAGTACACCTGTAAACATGCAATAATAGAGAGTGAGCTTATATAAAATAAGCCCAGCGAGGATCCAATAGATCTCGAGCAAGGTCTACTAAACTCCTTGGAATAATCCTTTGAGTCAGTAAACACACAATAACATAAATAATACTATCATCACATAACTATATAACCATTCAATAAAGGATACTCTAGTTGGTGTAGCTCCATACGCCATCACGATCTCAACCATTCTTCTTATAGCTCCCCATTACTCACACACCCGAGGTACCTCACTAGCCCCTCCCTCTATGACACCTCCGTCATGCGAGCTGGGGGTAGTCTTTGGCAGTCATGTCGTTTTCAACCCGACAGCCCAACGCTGCCCGAGATGTGGCACACACATACCAAGACTCCATAACAATCATCAATAATCAATCAATCATCAATCAATAATCTGGGAGATCAGCAACAAAAGTGCCCGATTCCCGTACTCAATAATCAATCAATATAACATCAATATAACATCAATACAACATCAATATTTAATTAAACAACAAACAACTAAGTTAGATGACAAAGTAGGCCATCTAACCGAACATGCATTAAACACACATTCAAACTCTAATTTACCCATCAACAACTCACAATTCAATCACTCAACCCACACCCAATCAACTAAGGCTCAATCTAACATTTTAAAGAAAGACAACCTAAAGTTCAATTAATCATATCTTACATTCTACTAATCCAAACAATTCCAAATCAGTTTCAAACACTCACCCATTCAACCATCTACATTAGCCCCCTCGGAAAACCACCATAACACCTCCAAATCATGCCCGATAACTCTAAAGCCCTAAGGTTTCAAGGCTGAATTTTTTGGATTTTGGCACGAACATCATAATCAAAATTTCGGCATTACAATGGCGCTACCACATAATTATCAAACATTTAGAAATCGACGGAAATCGATTCCGATCAACACAACTCAATTAAATCAACATTGAACAATTTAATCAAATTTAAATACTAGGAAAATAAAAATTATGCTACATCCGATAAAAACTTATAGTATTACAGCTAAATGATCCCTAGCATGCAAGGAGCAATAATCTATCATCAGATTAGAATTCTAACGGTTCGATTTTCAATTCTACGCAAAAACACAAAAGTTGAGTTTTGAGATCCAGAATTTTTCTCTCACCTTTGATGCGATATATGCCTAGGAATGCGTGCAATGCATGCCCAACAAGCAGAATCCAAGTCGGCACGAAATTCTACGGACAAAAACTAGGTTTTTCTTTGAAATTTTGTGTTGAAAACCTTGAAGAAAAGAACCTTGAAGAAAAGCTTGGCTATTCTCTCATGAACCTCTCGGCCATATGTGTGAAAATGAAGGTGTTTTTGTGCTTTGCTTGTGTGTGTAGGTGATATAAGCTTCAAAGTCAACATTTTAAATAAAGTCAAAGTTAGTTTAAATTAGTATTTTTGTGTTTTCTTGAATTTAATTGCATTTTCTTGATCACCAAAGTTCAAAACATTTATTCAACACCCAATCTAGCTCAAGTAAATTATTTTTAGGTGACAAGAAGTTTTACAATCCAACAATTTCACCCGAGTCGGCTTAAAACTCGATTTTCGCAAAAGTCGATGTAAAAATCCTAATAAATTCTTAAGCCGATTTTAAAACCGTTTTCATCAAACACAGGTCTATTAAAGTCCGTGGACTAGGTCTAGAAGGGTTAAAAAGACCAGTTTCAAAATTTTAGCGGACGTGTTTCGAAAATACTATTCACTAAAAATTGACGATAAAATTTCTGACTCCGTTTTTGATAAAAATTTCATGAATGCACATTTAGCACGTATTAGGAGTATTGATATCAAAATTATAACATTCTAGGCCCTATAGCACATAAACATGTCATATGCACGCAAAACGAGACAAAGCACGTAAATCAAGTTAAAGCAGAAAAGTGGGATTTCACAGGGGAGATGAAGACTATTGATCCGACTATCATGCTAGAGCTTCTTGAGAAGATTGAGAATGTTCAGTTGATCAGGCAGGGAATGCTTACGGCGCAGAGTAGACTCAAGAGTTATGTTGATAAGCGTCGTCGGGACTTAGAGTTTGCAGTCGGAGATCGAGTTTTCTTGAGATTGTCTCCTCGTAAGGGGTTTGCTCGTTATGGTAAAGGTGGTAAGCTGAGTCCGAGACTTGTTGGGCCATTTGAGATTACCGGCAAGGTTGGTAAGTTGGCATATCGGTTGGCTTTACCGGAGAATTTCTCTAATGTCCACGATATATTTCACGTGTCTAATTTGCGAAAATATAATCTGGATCTTTCTCATACTCTTGAGCCAGAGCCATTACAGCTTCGTGAGAATCTGACTTATGACGAGCATCCGATTCGTATTCTTGACCAGATGGAACGAGAGTTGAGGTCGAAGAAGATTCCGATGGTTAAGGTGTTGTGGAAACATCACGGTATCGAGGAAGCTACTTGGGAGAGGCGAGACCAGATGCAGCAGCAGTACCCAGATCTGTTCAGTACATCAAGTAAGAATTTCGAGGATGAAATTTCTTTAAGGGGGCGAGAATGTGAAACCCCACTTTTCTATCCTGTCTCGTTTTGCGTGCTTTATCTCATTTTATGTGAATTGACCTGTTTATGTGCTATATGACTTAGAATGTGATAATTTTTTTATTAATACTCCTAGAGCATGCTAAATGTGCATTCATGAAATTTTTATCAAAAACGAAATCTGAAATTTTATCGTCGACTTTTAATGAATAGTATTTTTGAAACACGTCCGCTATAATTTTGAAACTAGTCTTTTTAACCCTTCTAGACCTAGTCCTCGGACTTTAATAGACCTGTGTTCGATGAAAATGGTTTTCAAATCGGCTTAGGAATTTATTATGGTTTTTACACCAACTTTTGCTAAAATTGAGTTTTAAGTCGACTAGGGTAGAATTGCTTGAATGTAAAACTTCTTGTCACCTAAAATATGTTGTCTAGAATTAGTTTAAGTGTTAGTTTAATGTTTGAGTAAGGAATAGCCATTAAATGAATTAAAAGACTAGAAATACAATTAAAAGACTAAAAAAATAATAAATGCTCAACTTTGACTTTGCATTTTAATTGTTGACTTGCCTTATATATGCTAAAAAACTAAAAATGGCTCACAAAATAAAGCTCAAAACACCATAAACACACACACACATGGCCGAAACTCTCAAGGCCATTTTTGCTTAGTTTTTGTTCAATATTTCTCTTATAAATTGCAATCCAAGGCCAAAACTCTTGAACCAAAGTTTGTTCTTGCTTATTCGGTACGCATTGCACGCATATCTAGGCTTATTTCGCATCTAAGGTGAGAGAAAAATTCTAGATCTCAAAACTCATCTTTTATGTTTTTGCGTAGAATTGATTATTGAAATGTTAAAATGTTAATTTGATGTTAGATTATTGCTCAGCGCATGCCTAGGATTGTTTATACGTATTCTTGACAGATTTGAACAGTTGTAGCATAATTATTTATTTTCGGGTATTTAAAGTTGAGTTATTTGCCATTTCTTGATTATCTTGAGTTGTATTGGTTGAAATCGATTGTCATCAATTTCTAAAAGTTTGTTAATTACGTGGTAGCACTGTTGTAATGCCAAATTTTCGATTGCGTTGTTTGGGTGAAAATCCAAAAATTTCAGCCACGACGCATTAGGGTTTTAGGGTTGTTAGGCATGATTTGGATGTGTTTTGGTTGGTTTTCGAGGGGGCTAATGTAGTTGATTGATTGGGTGAGTGATAGAAACTGATTTGGAGTGGTTTGGACTAGTAGAATGTAAGTTATGATTATTTGAAGTTTAGGTTGTCATTCTTTAAAATGTTAAATTATGCCTTTAGTTGATTGGGTGTGGTTTGAGTGATTGAATTGTGAGTTGATGATGGGTAAACTAGGGTTTGATTGTGTGTTTAATGCATGTTCGGTTGGATGTCCTACTTTGTCATCTAACTTAGTTATTTGATGTTAAATTAATTATTGATGTTATTATGATGATAATATGATTATAGATTGATGATTGATGAACCGGGAGATAGTCAACGGAAAAGGTTGCCTTCCTGTGAGCGATTATGTTTATTATTATTGCTGAGTCTTTGGTATGTGTGTGCCACCTCTCGGGCAGCATCGGGCTATCGGGTTGATAATGGCATGACTACCAGAGACTACCTTAAGCTCCCATGACGGAGGTGTCATAGAGGGAGAGGTTATTGAGATACCTCGGGTGTGTGAGTTTATGGGAGTCACAAGAAGGCTGTTATGATCGTGATGACGTTTGGAGCTACACCAACTAGAGTATCCTTTATTGAATGGTCATTATAGATTATGTGATGATAGTATTATTGATGTTATTATGTGTTTATTGCTCAAAGGATTATTTCCAAGGAGTTTAGTAAACATTGTTAGAGATCTATCGGATCCTCATTGGGCTTATTTTATATAAGCTCACTCTTTATTATTGCATGCTTACAGGTGTTATAGAGCAGGACTACTGGTACGTGCCTCCTGAAGAGGAAAATGTATCTTTCGTGGATGAGTCTTATGTTCCGGAGTCTTATCCTTGATGTTGTATTATTTTGCTCTCTTGTATAATAACCTAGTTGACTTTTATATGCTTTGTAGTTTATAATGTATGAGATGTTAAAAAGTTAATGAATTAGTTGATGCTAACTTTGTAGCCTTTTTTTGTTTATTATTAGGTTGCTAAGTTGGTTCAATATATTTTTTAAATGTATATTAAGGTTCATGTATTATGTTGGAATAGAGGCGTATAACAAAGAATGATTATGGTGTAATATGGTTATGTTGTATGTTATTATTTTATTGAGGAGTTGTTTGTTGTATGGTTTATGGAGTTGATGTATGATGTTCTAGTAAGGTTGGATTAGAGCCTCGGTATCCTATTTACTGTCGTTATACTGCCGAAATTCCGTTGTGTCCTGACTGATTATAGGAGGGGTCGAGTTCGGGCGTGACATCAGTCACGTGCCATAACAACATAGCGATCCGACTAACAAACATGTGGATGACTATTAGTTGAATAGATCATTGAATGTGACGTGAATAACAAATTACATGACTCTGGATTAATAATTTGTTATTCGTTGCGATTGTACATGTAATCCTTAGACTTGAGACATTACGGCTATCATATGTATTGGGGTTTGATTCAAGCGTTTGGATAATGCCTGTCTCGACAAACGATATGAGATACGTCCTCTCGCAGTTTCGTTTGTCTGGTATAGTGATTGACAGGTAATGGTCAAGATAGGATCCATTAACCTCCGGTGTGAGGGGATGTCCTATGCGATCCAAGTTTGGTTGTTGAATGAGGAAGTCCTTGGCCAAGGCATGAATGATGGAAATAAGTTTTTTCATGTGTCATCTCTCATTCCACCATTTTGATCTATGCATCGTTTCGAGTCTATAAACTTAATCGGATCATGGTTCTTGCTCGACAGGACAATTAATGGAAGGATTGGATTGTATGATAATCGGCGACCATAAATAGATTCACTTGAATAAGACTTCATTGTTTTATAATCTGTCTTGATACGTTGGTAGCTAGAACGTCACTCAAGAACTCTGAAGGTGTTTTGAGAATGACAGGAGATATTCTCTAAACAAATCAAATAGTTTGATTAACATTGAAAATGTTCAACGTTTCTTCAATGCTATATAACGGTGAATTTAGAAAGTCACACACAATAGAGCATAGTGAATGTTTTTCCTATTGAGCTTGATTTAGTTTCTCTTAAATTGTTAAAGTGTTAACAATTGATTTAGTTTCTCTTAAATTGTTAAAGTGTTAATAATTGCGTTTAGTTTCTCTTGAATTGTTAAAGTGTTAACAATTATATTTTGCTTCTCTTATATTGTTAAGGAGTTAACAATTGTGTAATTGTTAAGGAGTTAACAATGGTGTAATTGACCTTTTAAAAATTATTGGGGGTCAATATGCAATTATTATTAAGTGTTGGGACTAATGTAAAAATACGAAAAGGTTGTTTTCATAATTTCAACTAATTGTGATTAGGTTGAATATTTAAATACATTAGTGAAAAAATACTACAATAAAAGAAACAAAAGATGACAAAGTGTCATCTTTTCTTTTCTAACAAAGAGACAAAACAACACAAACATAATTCAAGGAAGGTTGTCTTCTCTTTTATTTAAAAAGAGAGACAAGACAACAAAAGAAAAGGAAGACTTGTCTTCTTTGCCTTGAAGATTCCACACGTTGGAGAAAGAAAAAGATGAAGAAAATAATTGTCTTCTTCTTCAACCAATAATAGAGCTGTCTTCATCTCTCTCTCTCCTCAAGCCTCCATGGCTGAAAAATTAGAGAAAAACGCAGCAAGAAGAAAGAGAAGAAAAAGTATTTTCTTCTTCATCATCTTGAGAGAATCATGGCTGAAAAATGAAGATGAACTAGATGCACTTGTTTTTTCTTCTTCTTCATAAAAACGCAACCAAGGAAAGGGAGAAGGAGGAAATGGTTTTGTTCTCTTCTTCACAAACAAGCTCATAAATCTTCCATGGTTATCTAGCACAAAACAACCACGAAGATGGAGAAGTCATTCTTTGCTCGTGTAGATGGACTAGAGCTCTTGTGCTTTCAAGGGATGATGTCTTCCATCAAGTGATAAGAAATTTCAGATTCATACCTCCTATGAGTTGTCTACAAGAGGTATCTCCTACTTCTATCACTTGTCAATATATATATGTTTTGCATATGCTAATCACATGATATCAAGATTAGAGTTTCATATGAACATCATGCTTTGAATTCCAGAAATTTTTGAATGTCATGTTTCGCTTCCGCTCGATTCTTAGCTTGATGATGTTCATAGCTCTAAATATATTAGATCCTTCAAGTGGTATTAGAGCAAGGACTTGATGTTCATGTGATTACATATGTGTTTGCTTAAAGTTTCTAAAGTCTTTAGCACAAAAGAAAAAGGAAAGAGTTTCAACATTTCTGAAAATGTTTCTGTCCATTGTTTTTGCGTGACTGTTTTGACATAGTAAGTGTTGTTAGATTTGGCTGAGTTTTGGATATGTTATGCTATAGAGATAGTAGAACATTTCATCCTCTAATATACATCTCCTAATTTCGTGGCTAAGGGTTTCAAAAAAATCAAAATCAGTAAGTTCACTGATTCTCGCGTAAAGCTGGACAGTTTGTGCAGTTGTGTTCTAAGAGGCATACCTCAGTCATTTTAACTCTAAATTGAGTTCCGTTTGATTCTAAAACTATTTACACTCGAAGATATACATCTTTGCAGAATTTCAGAATTTTTGGAGAACTGTGGATAGGCTAAATGAGTCAAAACAGTTGGTATATGCGCAGCAGATTTATGATGGGTTATAAATTAAAAGCCATGACTAGTTGGTTTGATTTTGGTTAAGTCCAATGGGCTTAAAAATCAGTGGGCTTTAGTTTAATAAGATTAGATGAGGTTATTTTTCTTAGTGAAGATTAAAATAAGCCTTGGAACTCAAATTGGGCCATAAAATTAACAAAGGATTTGCATTGAGCCTTATTCAACAAGTATGGACTTTAAATTGGTTTTATCTAGTTCTTTTGTGTTGTTTAACATGAGATGCTAAAATCTCAAGATATGAAACTTATTGCAAATATGCCTTTTATTTATTTAATGTATTGGCTACATTAGTTTGTATTAGCTTGCTTGTTTAGCTTTATTGTTTATGTATATGATGCATATCCTATGCTTTATGAGTTTTATCTTACATTGTGATGTTGGATGATAAATGGTGAATTTGATCATGGACTTGGTTAATGAATGGTTAATTAGTTGTAATTTCATTAGATGGTGTTATAACTAATTATATCATTCATTAGTATGTAATTGAGACATAAGTCTCGTTTTATTTTCTTGCAATTGAGAAAAAATTTTAGTGAGACATAATATATGTAATTTCTAAAGAAGTTTGCAAGAAGACCATTGGAGACTTTCATGGAGTTGGAGGTGCTTTGGATCATTGAAGAATTCAAGAAGACAGACCAATGAAGACATGTTGATGTGTTTGTTTAGGTTATATTTTTGTCTTGATTTAATTCATAGTTCAAGTCCATGATCCACCATAATGTATGATTTTGCATGTATGTTTATTTATTTGCTTATATGTGATGTATGTTTGTAAATGACCTAATATGCAAAGTGAGACCTAATTAAATTTAAAATCTTCTTATGTGCAAACATATTAGATTGTAAAGCGGTAAAAGTGTTTATCGTTGCCCTCCACTATCCTAGGTTATATTTGCTCAATTGGGTATGTCTTTGCTAACCCAAAGGTAGGAAGACATATTCCATGAAAGTATTATGTTTACCTAGCAAGCATAGTGATGTTGTGTTGTTCCAATATCACGAGGCCAATAACGCACTAAAGCTGAGGTCCAGGATTCAAATTATCACAACACTGTGACAGTGGGTGTAATCTGTCACGCCCCAACTCGACCCCTCTTACAATCAGTCAGGACGCAACGGAATTTCGGCAGGATAACGACAGTAACATGAACATCAGGGCTCTAAACCAACCCTTAATAACAACATACATCAAACTCCACAAATCACCAACCAACTCCACAATCAAATTAACAACATACAACGCAACCATTTCATACATTAAACATTCTTTCATCAACTCATTCATAGTTATGCACCTCCGTTCCAACTTAATACAGAGGCTATACATACATTTCAAAATAGATTATACAAAACATTATTTTACAACAACTAAGATAATCACATGGCAATGACTCCTGCACTTAAGACTCATTCACATACGGCATATTTCCCTTTTCCGGAGGCACATACCCGTAGACAAAATCAGTAACACCTGCATGCATGCAATAATAGAGAGTGAGCTTATATAAAATAAGCCCAGTGAGGATCCGATAGATCTCGAGCAAGGTCTACTAAACTCCTTGGAATAATCCTTTGAGTCAGTAAACACACAATAACATAAATAATACTATCATCACATAACTATATAACCATTCAATAAAGGATACTCTCTCTAGTTGGTGTAGCTCCAAACGCCATCACGATCTGAACCATTCTTCTTATAACTCCCCATTACTCACGCACCCGAGGTACCTCACTAGCCCCTCCCTCTATGACACCTCTGTCATGCGAGCTGGGGGTAGCCTCTGGCAGTCATGCCGTTATCAACCCGACAGCCCAACGCTGCCCGAGAGGTGGTACACACATACCAAGACTCCAGAATCATCAATCATCAATCAATCATCATTTATTCGTCATTGATAGCATCAATTATCATTTAAGCAACAATAACTTAGTTAGATGACAAAGTAGGCCATTTAACCGGACATGCATTATATACAAAATTAAACCCTGATTACTCACCAACAACTCACCATTCAACACTCAAACACCACCCAATCATCTAAAGGCATCGTTCAAGAAATTAAAGAATGACAACTTAAACTTCAAAAATTCATAACTTACATTCTACTCACCCAAACATTGCCAAATCAGTTTCTATCACTCACCCATTCAACCTACTACATTAGCCCTCACGGAAATTCACCATAACACCTCCAAATCATGCCCGATAACCCTAAAACCCTAGGATGTCTTGGCTGAATTTTCCGGACTTTCCCACGAGCAATGGAATCGAAAATTCAGCATTACAACAACGATAACACGAAATTATCAAGTATTTAGAAATCAACGGCAATCGATTTCGAGCAATGCAACTCAATTAAATCAACTTTGAACAATTTAATCAAAATTTAATACCCGAAAAATAAAAATTATGCTACATCCGATAGAAATTCGTAGTATTACCACTAAACAATCCCTAGCATGAAAGGAGCAATAATCTAACATCATATTACAATTCTAACAGTTCAAATTTTATTTATACGCAAAAACATAAAAATGACATTTTGAGATCTAGAATTTTTCTCTTACCTTTGATGTGTTTGATGCAAGAAATGTGTTGAATGGATGCCAAACAAGTGAAATCAAGCTTTGAATAACTCAATTCGGCTTTGAACTGCAAAATCTATGAGAAAAATGCTTTGAAAATACCTTCATCTTTCTCCTCCAAGGAGCCACGGTTTTGTATGTGTTTTTGGTGGTGTTTTTCTTTGTTTTCAATGTGTGTTGATCATATATTAAGCAAAGGTCAAATAAATAAAAGAAAGTCAAAGTGGAAACTAATTATTTTTAGTGTTTTCTTGACTTTAAATGCATTTTCTTGATCACCAAAGTTCAAAACAATTATTCAACACCCAAGCTAGCTCAAGTAGGGTATCTTTAGGTGACAAGAAGTTTTACAATCAAACAATTCTACCCGAGTCGGCTTAGAACACCATTTTCACAAAAGTCGGGGTAAAAACCCTAATAAATTCTTAAGCCAATTTTAAAACAGTTTTAATCAAACACAGGTCTATTAAAGTCCGTGGTCTAGGTCTAGAAGGGTTAAAAAGACCAGTTTCAAAATTTTAGTGGACGTGTTTCGAAAATACTATTCACTAAAAATCGACGATAAAATTTCTGATCCCGTTTTTTATGAAAATTTCATGAATGCACATTTAGCACGTATTAGGAGTATTGACATCAAAATTATAACATTCTAGGTCATATAGCACATAAACAGGTCCAATGCACGCAAAACGAGATAAAACACGTAAATCGAGATAAAGTAGAAAAGTGGGGTTTCACATAATCTAACTAGATCACGTTTCCAATATTGCACCAAAGCTTAGGTTACGGTGATTTAGGGGTAAAATGGCCATATCCTATATAGTGATATAGATAGTAATCGTTGCTAACTGTTTGTATTTATATTACAATAATGCACCAAAACTGAGGGGTATTCATATTAAAGAGAACTATGGTCACCTAATATTGAATCTTTAATTAGATTCACGATCTCATTTAGGAAGTGTGGGAATCAATAAAATTAGCGGGAGATATCATTTAATTAAAGGCCAAATTAAATGCTTTAACAAGTTTATGTCAACTAGCGATCTTATTTTCTGCATACGTTTATAGATACAACTATGAACTCGTCATTTTTAATTAACTAGATTTTATATCGCGCAACCGGACCAAACTCTTTGATTAACGTTATCATCTAAGAATGGTTCTTAGAAACTTAATAAAATCTTATAATTATATGCTCCGTTATTTTTTATCTTGATAATGTATCAAAACGAAAAGTTATAGTACTTATGGATGATAAGTAAAACAAATTAAATATGCTAAGGATTTGTATTCTTTCATAGTTTGCATAAGGGTATGCAAGATGTAAAGAATATAATTCTAAACTAGCAAATGGTTTTGTGGTAAGCATATTTAATGCATGATATTAGATATAAATGGAATTCATTCTCATATTTGTATTTCCTCTTTGGTTAGTGGTAATGCAAAGTACAAAGGCAAAAATAGATTATTTCTATTAGCTAGTGGGAGCATGTCTAAGAAGAAAATTAAGGATTGTATATGCATGTGTAAAAGATGTTTTCATAGCCTAAAAACCGGACATTAAAAGAGGTTTTAATCTAAAGTATCTTTATAGCTTGAATGTCAAGGTTGTAAAGCTACTATGAATTATAAATCTTCTTTGATTGTGATTGGTACTACTTTATGGATTCTAGTAAAACATTAGTGAATATGTTCGAGGATAGAATCTTAGTCTCAGTAGTGCGCTTTCTGAAGCGTGGAATATTTTCAGTGTTAGCAAATGAAACAAAGGTTGTTGCGTTAGCTAAAGACATTTTGTTTGGATGCCTTCTAGATATATTTTATTTTTAGGATTATACCTAAATGATATTAGGAATAAAATGCATATTCCTAAAGCTTGTAAAAGCGCATTATGGTGTAGTTTTTATTATCTTGATATAGACGAAAGAATGTATTGCAAGCATATTGTCAACCATTATAACCATCCACCAAATTTTTAAGATTACTCAAATAATCCAAATTAATTGTAGTTTCTACATGATTAGGTTTTTCTAATAATAAGATGATGATTAGGTTGGTTTGATCAACTTATACATCTTATTTATTGGAATGGTAACCAAGTCATCCTTTGTTTGATAAATAATTAAAACTACTAGGCTATTTGGATTAATACATGTTGATGTATTTAGAGCTATTTGTGAATAGGCTCATATAGAAAAATGTAATAGTGCCTTATGATTAGATCATGAAGGTAAAATACTCAAGTACTATTTTATTTGAGTATCCTAAAATTTTGATATAGTATCGAAATTAATAATGTCCGGTGTACCACAAATAAATAGGGTTTCTTAGTGAAGAAACCGTGCTTTGTTGGACGTAGTAGAGTTTTTGATTAGTTTGACTAATCATTCTATTTATTTGTGGGTCATGCTTTCCTTGATTTAATATTATATTGAATAGTAAATCCCTACTATTGCTAGAACTTTATATTTGATATAAGTTGGAAAAAAATCAAGGATTAAATGTGTTAATTTTGATTTGTCCTACTTTTATTGAAAAGTTTTATAGGGACTAGTGGGAGTTTTGGTTAAAGGTAATTTTATAGTATATCCTAATTTTGTAGGATATGATTTCTATTTAATGATCAATGTGTATTGATTTATTAGATAATAATCTTTCTTGAAGAAAATGTTTTGTTCGAGAAAATATTACTTTCTAATAAAATAGAAATTGAGAAAGTATCATCAAAAGTTATAAAATCACCTAGACCAAAATAATGAATCTATTCAATAAGCTCTGGAATGTGTCATCACGCAAGATCTTTGCAAATCTAGTAGTGTATTTGTCACGCCCCAACTCGACCCTTCCTATAATCAGTCAGGACGCAACGTAATTTCGGCAGTATAACGACAATAAATAGGACACCGAGGCTCTAAACCAACCTCAATAGAACATCATACATCAACTTCATAAACCATACAACAAACAACTCCACAATAAAATAACAACATACATCATAACTATATTATACAATAAACAGTCCTCGTTATATGCCTCCGTTTCAACATAATACATTAACCCTTAATATTCAATACAAAAACATATTAAGCCAATCTAGCAACCTAAACATAGACAAAAGAAAGACTACTAAAAATAGCATCAACTAATTCATTATCTTATCAACAACTTATACATTATAATCTACAAAGCAGATAAAAGTCTACTAAGTTAATTTACAAGATAATAAAACATGTACGACATCATGGATAAGACTCTGGAACATAGGACTCATCCACGTAAGGCACGTTTTCCACATTCTCCTCTTTAGGAGGCACGTACCCATAATCCTTCGAAAGTACACCTGTATGCATGCAATAATAGAGAGTGAGCTTATATAAAATAAGCCCAGTGAGGATCCGATAGATCTCGAGCAAGGTCTACTAAACTCCTTGGAATAATCCTTTGAGTCAGTAAACACACAATAACATAGATAATATTATCAGCACATAACTATATGACCATTCAATAAAGGATACTCTCTCTAGTTGGTGTAGCTCCAAATGCCATCACGATTCAATCATTCTTCTTGTAACTCCCCATTACTCACGCACCCGGGGTACCCCCAATAACCTCGCCCTCCATGACACCTCCGTCATGCGAGCTGGAGGCAATCTCTGATAGTCATGCCGTTATCAACCCGACCGCCCAATGCTGCCCGAGAGGTGGCACACACATACCAGAGACCCAGCAATAATAATAAACATCAATCATTCACTGGAGGACAGTCTAGCAGAACTGTTTATCTCCCGGCATCAATCATCAATCAATATTCATCAATCATCAATCAATAATCATCACTCCACATCAATAATCATATTAACAACATAATAACATCAATAATCAATTTAAAAACAAAAAACTAAGTTAGATGACAAAGTAGGCCATCCAACCGAACATGCATTAAACACACAATCAAACCCTAGTTTACCCATTAACAACTCACAATTCAATCACTCGAACCACACCCGATCAACTAAGGCTCAATTCAATAATTTAAAGAAAGATAACCTAAACTTCAAATAATCATATCTTACATTCTACTAATCCAAACAACTCCAAATCAGTTTCAAACACTCACCTATTGAATCAACTACATTAGCCCCCTCGGAAACCAACCAAAACACATCCAAATCATGCCCAACAACCCTAAAACCCTAGTGTATCGTGGCTGATATTTCTGGATTTAGCACGGACATCACAATAAAAAATTCGGCATTACAACGGCGCTACCACGTAATTAACAAACTTTTAAAAATCGACGGAAATCGATTCCAATCAACACAACTCAATTTAATCAACTTTGAACAAGTTAATCAAATTTAAATACCCAAAAAATAAAAATTATGCTACA
This sequence comes from Ehretia macrophylla, assembly GCA_037974665.1. Taxonomy (NCBI): domain Eukaryota; kingdom Viridiplantae; phylum Streptophyta; class Magnoliopsida; order Boraginales; family Ehretiaceae; genus Ehretia; species Ehretia macrophylla. Next base: position 57,050,708 of record CM075765.1, read on the forward strand.
ACTGATAAAAACTCATAGTATTGCAGCTAAATGATCCCTAGCATGCAAGAAGCAATAATCTAACATCAGATTAACATTCTAACGGTTCAATAATCATTTATACGCATAAACACAAAATATGAGTTTTGAGATCTAGAATTTTTCTCTCACCTTTGATGTGTTTTGATGCAAGAAATGTGTAGAATGGATGCCAAACAAGTGAAATCAAGCTCTGAATCACTCAATTCGGCTTTGAAATGCAAAATCTATGAGGAAAATACTTTGAAAATGCCTTCATCTTTCTCCTCCAAGGAGCCACGGTTTTGTGTGTTTTTGGGGTGTTTTTGTGCTTTGTGAGTGTGTGTTGGTAATATAAGCTTGTTTGGTCAACAATTAAATAAAGTCAAAGTTAGTTTAAATTAGTATTTTTATGTTTTCTTGACTTTAAATGCATTTTCTTGATCACCAAAGTTCAAAACATTTATTCAACACCCAAAATAGCTCAAGTAGATTATTTTTAGGTGACAAGAAGTTTTACAATCAAACAATTTCACCTGAGTCGGCTTAAAACTCGATTTTTACAAAAGTCGGTGTAAAAACCCTAATAAATTCTTAAGCCGATTTTAAAACCGTTTTAATCAAACACAGGTCTATTAAAGTCCGTGGTCTAGGTCTAGAAGGGTTAAAAAGACCAGTTTCAAAATTTTAGCGGACGTGTTTCGAAAATACTATTCACTAAAAATCAACGATAAAATTTCTGATCCCGTTTTTGATGAAAATTTCATGAATGCACATTTAGCACGTATTAGGAGTATTGACATCAAAATTATAACATTCTAGGTCATATAGCACATAAATAGGTCAAATGCACGCAAAACGAGATAAAACACGCAAATCGAGTTAAAGCAGAAAAGTGGGGTTTCACATTCTCCCCTCCTTAAAACAATTGCGTCCGCGCAATTCTCGAACTGACAGACAGTTAAATCCTCAATTGTTACACTTAATAATACTTCTCTTAGTTCTCATTTATCTCTTAAGATGACACCTAACCAAAGACCTCAAAAGAACAACCTCTGTTGACTGCAAGTTGATGATCATAGTTCCAAGACAATCTTCAATTCATAATTCTCTCCTACCTCATATCATATTGCATATGAAAGAAATCGCAACTCCAAAGCTTAGCATGACACCACTACTTATCAATCATCCTATACTACACAAAAGAGCTCTATGAACACCCCCAGGGTTTAAAAACTCATTCACGATAACATGAATGATTATTGATCAAGGAAATATCTCAAAAGTGACATTGGTCAGAATATGGCTCTTATGAAATTTACAAGAAAATAGGGATATGGAAAGTCATATTCGAGCCAACAATCAAGGGAACAAGAGGTCAAACAAGTTAGAGAATCAAGAGGCTAATAGCTTAATAAGAAAGCATGATAACTAAGATAAGGAATGTCTCAACACCTATCAGTTAAATAAGTATGAACAAAGGATGATGACGAATCAAAATAGTGCTGAGTATGATGAGCAAACATTCCTAAACAAGTAAACATTTCAATTCTTGATGATTGTTCAAGGGACCAACAAGTAAGTTGCACTTGAAGTGAAATGAAATTAAGAGATAAGAGATGATTAATTCAATAGAAAATATGAGTGTCAAGATAATGAGTATCTCAGCACGCAATAACGAAAGAAGTATAAATAAGAAAGGACAATGCTGAGTATATTAAATGAGCAATTACAAACAAAGTAATGCCAAGGATTTAATAATAAAACAATAGGATTAACAAGGATCAACAAGAATGACAATGATGTACTTAGATAGGGAGTACATCAAGCAAGTGAAATTCGAATAAGTAAAATGGTATACCAACAGAGATATTACTTTCAAATGAATAGTAATAGGATGAAATAAAATACTGAAATGAATGGCTAGAGATATAGAGTGAAATATAGAAGTCTCAAACCTTAACTCCAATAAGTGACATTGCTATAAGAAGCAAATATGAATGTTAAGAATAGAAACAATGTCAAATGAGTATAGGATCCATTAATCCAATAAGCAAAACTTTCAAGAAATAATTGATATGCTAGAAAAGTGTAACTTTCTCTCAAATAAGTGAGAATAGAGTAGAAAATAATAATAAGACCGATAGAATTATGAAGTACAAGAAGGGTGTCCCACTTACACACTTAAACACCAACAAGTCAAATCCTACAATCTATCTTCCTCCAAAACAAGACACTAAGGAGATTTAGAGAACCTAAGGAGTCATAACAATCACCAAACAAGATAAATCACTCCAAAATTTTACATTCCATACCAGACCAATCACTAAACAAGATGAATCACTGATTACCCAACAATATTAACTAATGAAGACTCCAAAATCTGATAACACAATACAGATTCATATTAACCCATTATAACATAAGCGAATCCTCAATCAACAATTTAGAAAGTCATACCACCTAGAACTCAAAAGCTTGATGTAGGCAAGTAAATGTTCAATCACCAAAATGCACTCTTATTTTCTCAAATAATTATATCTCCCAACAATTACATCTTCGAATAAAGTAACTTTAGTCAGGAATCACTCCCATTGTCTCAAAGGTTTAAAGATCAAAACGCCAAAATACCCATTAATAATATAGCAGTCCCAAATAGTAGAAATATTCACATGTTATACCACACTTCATTCCATTCACAAACATACATCACTAATTCCTCAAATAAATTCATTCTAAAATAACCTGAACGAAGGATAGTCTTAGTTGGGACTCCAAAAGTGTCTAATGATAACCTCACGGAAACCTCAACTTATGATTCATCTCCAAGTAATAACAAGTTAAACATAGTAACAAAAGTAATTATAATCATCAAGATATATTGCTATTTCCTCGAACAACTTCATTCTCGCTAAAGGGACATCAAGATCAATCCACTAAGCCGAAACTAAAATCCATAAACATAACAATTAAAATATAACGGATAAACTTCTAGAATAATAATAATTCAAAATCATGGCCTACCACTATTTTCGAAAATTCTTCTAGTCAACCTTACTTCACCCAAAAGAATCACCCACAATTATAGCATATATACAATTATATCTCATAAAAACAAGTACCAACATATTACATGATTATCATATATTACAACATTATCACATAACACACAATTCAACACATAGAAAGCCAATATCACATAAACAGGTTATATCACAGATGTAAATTATAAACAATTAAAGTCACATAAGCAACAAACTTCACACAAGGCACTTTGATCACATAAAACACAATTGTCACATAATACACATTAATCACATAATGCACATTAATTACAACACATTGAGTACGTATAGCAAGATATCACATAAAACATATTGACCACATTAGTTCACTTAACACACAAGGCATATTGGTCACATAGAAATTTAGACACATACGTAAATTAATCACATAAACATATTAACATATGTTTCACTTTTCTTTCACTTAATAGATACTTGCATGCTTAGACCACTACCCACATTCCGAGGATATCCCGGCTGACAGCTAATCAAGCTCTGATACCACTTAAATGTCACGCCCCAACTTGACCCCTCCTACAATCAGTCAGGACGAAGCGGAATTTTGGCAGTATAACAACAGTAAATAGGACACCGATGCTCTAAACCAACCTCAATAGAACATCATACATCAACTTCACAAACCATACAACAAACAACTCCTCAATAAAATAACAACATACATCATAACTATATTATACAATAAATAGTCCTCGTTATATGCCTCCGTTCCAACATAATACATTAATGCTTAATATACAATACAAAAACATATTGAGCCAATCTAGCAACCTAATCATAAACAAAAGAAAAGCTACTAAGACAACATCAACTAATTCATTAACTTATCAACATCTTATACATTATAATCTACAAATCAGATAAAAGTCTACTAAGTTAATTTACAAGATAATAAAACATGTACGACATCATGGATAAGACTCTGGAACATAGGACTCATCCACGTAAGGCACGTTTTCTACATTCTCCTCTTTAGGAGGCACGTACCCGTAATCCTGCAAAAGTACACCTGTATGCATGCAATAATAGAGAGTGAGCTTATATAAAATAAGCCCAGTGAGGATCCGATAGATCTCGAGCAAGGGCTACTAAAGTCCTTGGAAATAATCCTTTGAGTCAGTAAACACACAATAACATAAATAATACTATCATCACATAACTATATGACCATTCAATAAAGGATACTCTCCCTAGTTGGTGTAGCTCCAAACGCCATCACGATCTCAACCATTCTTCTTGTAACTCCCCATTACTCACGTACCCGGGGTACCCCCAATAACCTTGCCCTCCATGACACCTCCGTCATGCGAGTTGGAGGCAATCTCTGATAGTCATGCCGTTATCAACCCGACATCCCAATGCTGCCCGAGAGGTGGCACACACATACCAGAGACCCAGCAATAATAAACATCAATCATTCACAAGAGGATAGTCTAGCAGAACTGTTTATCTCCCGACATCAATCACCAATCATCAATTAATAATCATCAATCATCATCAATAATCATATTATCATCATAATAACATTAATAATCAATTTAACAACAAATAACTAAGTTAGATGACAAAGTAGGCCATCCAACCGAACATGCATTAAACACACAATCAAACCCTAGTTTATCCATCAACAACTCACAATTCAATCACTCGAACCACACCCGATCAACTAAGGCTCAATTCAATAATTTAAAGAAAGATAACCTAAATTTCAAATAATCATATCTTACATTCTACTAATCCAAACAACTCCAAATCAGTTTCAAACACTCACCCATTCGATCAACTACACTAGCCCCCTTGGAAACCAACCAAAACACATCCAAATCATGCCCATGAACCCTAAAACCCTAGTGTATCATGGGTGAAATTTTTGGATTTTAGCACGGACATCACAATCAAAAATTTGGCTTTACAACGGCGCTACCACGTAATTATCAAACCTTTAGAAATTGACGGCAATCGATTCCAATCAACACAACTCAATTTAATCAACTTAAAACAAATTAATCAAATTTAAATACCCAAAAAATAAAAATTATGCTACAACCGATAAAAACTCGTAGTATTACAGCTAAATGATCCCTAGCATGCAAGAAGAAATAATCTAACATCAGATTAGAATTCTAACGGTTCAATAATCATTTATACGCATAAACACAAAATATGAGTTTTGAGATCTAGAATTTTTCTCTCACCTTTGATGTGTTTTGATGCAAGAAATGTGTAGAATGGATGCGAAACAAGTGAAATCAAGCTTTGAATCACTCAATTCGGCTTTGAAATGCAAAATCTATGAGAAAAATGCTTTGAAAATGCCTTCATCTTTCTCCTCCAAGGAGCCACGGTTTTGTGTGTGTTTTTGGGGTGTTTTTGTGCTTTGTGAGTGTGTGTTGGTGATATAAGCTTATTTGGTCAACAATTAAATAAAGTCAAAGTTAGTTTAAATTAGTATTTTTGTGTTTTCTTGACTTTAAATGCATTTTCTTGATCACCAAAGTTCAAAACATTTATTCAACACCCAAAATAGCTCAAGTAGATTATTTTTAGGTGACAAGAAGTTTTACAATCAAACAATTTCACCCGAGTCGGCTTAAAACTCGATTTTCGCAAAAGTCGGTGTAAAAACCCTAATAAATTCTTAAGCCGATTTTAAAACCGTTTTCATCAAACACAGGTCTATTAAAGTTCGTGGTCTAGGTCTAGAAGGGTTAAAAAGACCAGTTTCAAAATTTTAGCGGACGTGTTTCGAAAACACTATTCACTAAAAATCGACGATAAAATTTCTGATCCCATTTTTTATGAAAATTTCATGAATGCACATTTAGCACGTATTAGGAGTATTGACATCAAAATTATAACATTCTAGGTCATATAGCACATAAACAGGTCAAATGCACGCAAAACGAGATAAAACACGTAAATCGAGTTAAAGCAGAAAAATAAGGATTCACAGTATCTCATACTTAAAAGGAATATATGAATATCCTTTTAGGATGCACAAAGGTTGTTTGTGTATTTTAGATAATTATCAATTAGTTGATCCTACAATTTATAAAGAAACGGTATATTTGATAGCGACTCCAAGAAACTATATAATGCAAAGCGTAAGAATGAGACTCTATATACTTTAGCTTAATCTGGATATTAATCTCTGAGATAAAGGTTGAAGTTAATAGAAAAAGGTAATGACCTTTTATAGCTATATTGGTTTCTAAAAGATATCATCAAAGCCAAAGTGTTAGCTATGATGAAGTCCTTTTACCAATTATTGTGCTTTAGTCTCGTTGTATTATGCTTGTCATTATAGCACATTGTATTACTATATCGATGATTCTAATCTATTGATATGAGTAATATGTGCATACTTGATAAATCTACTTGTGGATTTTTAAGTGAACTCCTTGGAAATGTTTCACCTATTTCAAATGAGATTAAAGAGTTAGATTTCATTTAAAATGTAGATGAACCTTGTGATTGCAAAAGAATAATGGGAGCGCATCCACTTTTCTATGATTACAATGATGATGACTTCAATATCATAGTTGATGATATGTGTGTTGTGATATTAATTATAGTCTAGTCATATTAAATGTTCTCCATGTAGAACTTGTCGTTCATATCTTGTCAATTCGTAGCTATGATAATAGTACGAAGAGATTACTCGACATATTCCTTAGATTGTACAAAGAGTATTTTTGAAGGTGTTCAAGAAACTCTAGTTGCGTAGCAAATTTGTATTCAAGTTATAGTAACTTCATATTTGCTATACTATGTACAAGACTTGATATTGCACAAACTAAAAAGTGTTACAAGTAAATATCAATCCAATCTAGGTTTGGGAATGGTTGATAGAATTGAAGTATATTCTTAGGTACTTAGGAAGTACTAAAGATATATTTTAGTTTATGGAGGAGGTAACTTCTGTAGTGACGGATTTACTAGTTCAGATTCTTAATCTGAATCTTATAATAGAATGTCTATGTTAAGGTTCATGTTTATTTGTAGTGGGAGTTCAGTAAGTTAGAAAGGTTATGAACAAACTGTAGATTCCATTACATAACTCATGTTTTTTGGGATATGTAACATTACAAAAGAAGTTGTTTGGATTGAGGAAATCATACGAGTTGGTTATGGTTCCTATCGTTAAGTTGTGATGCTTAGTGTTACGACTATATGGAGCTACTGCACAAGCTTGTGGAACCCAAGTGTCACTGTATGTCCAAACATTGGAAAGGTGTTTTCATCTACATTTGTTGTATCCATAGCCAATAATCATATTGAGATATGTCTTTTCAGAAAACGGCCACATCTCTTGATGTAGCTGACCCATTAACCGTAGCTATGAATCAGTTATAGCTAGGTCCTCATTTTGAGTAGATGAGTATACGATATCATTGTTTGTTGTACTAATACTATGTTTCATAGTATTAGTGCAAGTGGGAGATTGTTAGAGATATGCCCTAATGCTACATATTTGGATGACATATATTGGGGTATTTTGACATTTACTTATGGCATTAGTGTTTATATGTTCGTTTACACATTGACATAATTAGGACATTCATATTCTCCTTCTTTACGTGTATGAATGAGTCTCGAGTATTTTCATTAGAGTAATGTATTCTAAAAGCGTTTATTTCCCCCATATGATAAATACTTAAAGTGTTCATAGTCCTTAGATTATTTGATCGGGACTTTAATAATTAATTACGGACTATCACATGTGTTGTTACCTTTGATTAACATAGAGATGTTAATGATAAAGGATGGTGAGCCACGTGCCATAACAGCATAGTGATGCGACTAACAAACATGTGGATGACTATTAGTTGAATCGATCATTGAATGTGACGTGAATAACAAATTACATGACTTTGGATTAATAATTTGTTATTCGTTGCGATTGTACATGTAATCCTTAGACTTGAGACATTACGGCTGTCATATGTATTGGGGTTTGATTCAAGCGTTTGGATAATGCCTGTCTCGACAAACGAGATGAGATACGTCCTCTTGCAATTTCATTCGTCTGGTATAGTGATTGACAGGTAGTGGTCAAGATAGGATCCATTAACCTCCGGCGTGAGGCGATGTCCTATGCGATCCAAGTTTGGTTGTTGAATGAGGAAGTCCTTGGCCAAGGCATGAATGATGGAAATGAGTTTTTTCATGTGTCATCTCTTATTCCACCATTTGGATCTATGCATCGTTTCGAGTCTATGAACTTAATCGGATCATGGTTCTTGCTCGACGGGACAATTAATGGAAGGATTGGATTGTACGATAATCGGCGACCATAAATAGATTCACTTGAATAAGACTTCATTGCTTTATAAATTGTCTTGATACGTTGGTAGTTAGAACGTCACTCAAGAACTCTGAAGGTGTTTTGAGAATGACGGGAGATATTCTCTAAACAAATCAAATAGTTTGATTAACATTGAAAGTGTCCAACGTTTCTTCAATGCTGTATAGTGGTGAATTTAGAAAGTCACACACAATAGAGCATAGTGAATATTTTTCCTATTGAGCTTGATTTAGTTTCTCTTAAATTGTTAAAGTATTAACAATTGCATTCAGTTTCTCTTGAATTATTAAAGTGTTAATAATTGCGTTTAGTTTCTCTTAAAGTGTTAACAATTATATTTTGTTTCTCTTATATTGTTAAGGAGTTAACAATTGTGTAATTGTTAAAGAGTTAACAATGGTGTAATTGACCTTTTAAAAGTTATTGGGGTCAATATGCAATTATTATTAAGTGTTGGGACTAATGTAAAAATATAAAAAGGTTGTTTTCATAATTTCAACTAATTGTGATTAGGTTGAATACTTACATACATTAGTGAAAAAATACTACAATAAAAGAAACAAAAGATGACAACTTTGTCATCTTTTCTTTTCTAACAAAGAGACAAAACAGCACAACCTTAATTCAAGGAAGGTTGTCCTTTCTTTTATTTAAAAAGAGAGACAAGACAACAAAAGAAAAGGAAGACTTGTCTTCTTTGCCTTGAAGACTCCACACGTTGGAGAAAGAAAAAGATGAAGAAAAGAATTGTCTTCTTCTTCAACTAATAATAGAGTTGTCTTCATCTCTCTTTCTCCTCAAGCCTCCATTGCTGAAAAATTTGAGAAAAACGCAGCAAGAAGAAAGAGATGAAAAAGTATGTTCTTCTTCATCATCTTGAGAGAACCATGGCTGAAAAATGAAGATGAACTAGATGCACTTGTCTTCTCTTCTTCTTCATAAAAACACAGCCAATGAAAAGGAGAAGAAGGAAATGGTTTTGCTCTCTTCTTCACAAACAAGCTCATAAATCTTCCATGGTTATCTAGCACAAAACTACCACGAAGATAGAGAAGCCATTCTTTGCTCGTGTGGATGGACTAGAGCTCTTGTGCTTTCAAAGGATGGTGTCTTCCATCAAGTGATAAGAAACTTCAGATTCATACCTCCTATGAGTTGTCTACAAGAGGTATCTCCTACTTCTATCACTTGTCAATATATATTTGCTATATATATGTTTTGCATATGTTAATCACATGATATCAAGATTAGAGTTTCATATGAACATCATGCTTTGAATTCCAGAAATTTTTGAATGTCATGTTTAGCTTCCGCTCGATTCTTAGCTAGATGATGTTCATAGCTCTAAATATATAAGATCCTTCAGGTATAACTCCAAACGCCATCACAATCTCAACCATTCTTCTTGTAACTCCTATTACTCACGCACCTGAGGTACCTCTCTAGCCCCTCCCTCCAAGGCACCTCCGCCCAAGCGAGCTAGGGGTAGTCTATGATAGTCATACTGTTATCAACCCGACAGCCCGACGCTGCCTGAGAGGTGGCTCACACATACCAAGACTCATGACAATAATAATAATCAATCATATCTCAGGAGGACAACAAAATAGGTTGCCTATCTCCCGGCTTCATCAATAATCAATAATCAATAATCAATAATCAATTAATAACATTTCAGCAACATATTATCAATTAAGCAATTAACAACTCAACAACTAAGTTAGATGACAAAGTAGGCCATCCAACTTAACATGGATTAATCCACTCAACCAAACCCGATTCTAACCAACAACAACCCATAATTCAACCACTCAAACACTACCCAAACAACTAAAGACATTATCTCAACATTTAAAGAAAGACAACCCAAACTTCTAAAAGTCACAACTTACAATCTATTAACCCAATGACCTCCAAACCAGTTTCTATCACTCACCCACTCAAGCAACTACATTAGCCCCCTTGAAAACCAACCACAATCTATCCAAATTAAGCCCAACAACCCTAGAACCTCAATGCACCATGGCTGAAATTTCTGGACTTTCACCACGAAATCGCAATCAAAATTTTGGCATTACAACATTACTACCATGTATTTAACAAACTTTTACAAGATAACAACAATCTATTTCAACCACCACAACTCCAATTATTCCACAAATAGCCAACAACTCAATTTTAATACCTGAAAAATAAAAATTCATGCTACAACGATTCAAAACTTATATAAACACACATAATCAATTCTTAGCATCTACTGAGCAATAATATAACATCAATTTAGAATTTCAACAGCTAAAAATTCGATTATATGAATTAACATAAAAATGGCATTTTGAGATCTAGAATTTTTCTCTCACCTTTGATGTTATATGATGCTAGAAATGTGTGCAATGGATACCCAACAAGTGAAATCAAGCCTTGGATGAAGTTATTTGGCGTTGTATTGCAAAATCTACGAGCAAATTTATTGAAAACTTGAACGAAAATGGCTTCTTTTTCTCCTTGGAGATTTTCGGCCATGTGTGTGCTTTTTGAAGGTGTTTTTGCTTTGTTTTGGTGTCTGTTGATGCATATATAACTTGAGTCAACATAAATAGAAAAGTCAAAGTTGAAACAATTAGTTAGTTTTTAGTATTTTTAGTATTTTTAGTCTTTTAATTGTATTTTAGATTATTTTTGTTCACATTTATGCATACTTAGCATGTAATAGGAATATAAATCACATAATTAGCACATTCTAACTCATATAACACACAAACAGGTCAAAACACGCAAATTGAGGCAAAGACAAAATATAGGGTTTCACATTCTCTCCTCCTTAAAACAATTGCGTCCGCGCAATTCCTGCTTGATCCTCGAAGTAACTCTGGCTCAGTTGACTCAAACATACGAAATGAAAGACCGAATACCAAATTCCAAATACCAACTAAGAATACCAAGTAGGAACACGGAATAAGATCATCGAATAAGAATCCCTGAACAAGAAGCTTGAATAGGAACACTGAATAAGAACACTGACTAGGATTTCTGAATAAGAATCCCAAATAAAATACCGAAGAAGAACACCAATCATAGATCCCATAATAGAGTACTAATCAAGAATACCAACTGAGAACTTTGAACAAGATCACCATTGGAGAATACCGAATAATAATCCCGAAATAATAACTCGGGAAAATTCCATATAAGAATTCCACATAAAAATACCAACATAAAATACCAAAGAAGAATTCCAATCAAGTATACCGGATAAGAATCTTTATATAGAAATCCAGAGGAAGAATGCCGAATAAGATCACCAAATAAGAATCCCAATAGTCAATACATAGTCATAAAGTAGCTTGACCCCTAATCGGATTTTCATATGCTTCAGTGTCTCATGCTACTCAGTCGCCAACTGATATAATGCACGTGCTAACTTTAATCGTATAAGGAAAACTCTCTACTCACATTTTAGCACATTGTACTCAAGAAGATATGATATCTAATTGGTGGGGAATAAGTAAGTTACCATTCAATACTACTGCCGCCTTTGGAAATTCATCCAAGTCCACTGAATAGGCCTGAGCCTGAACCCGCTGTTGTTGAGAGGCACTGCCCGCAGGTCTACCCTGGTAACCACTGGCCGACCCTCAGACCTCTGATATCTAGGACAATCATTCGCTTTGTGTTGGCTGCTGCCTCAATCCAAACATGTCCCTGCCTTCTTCCGACAGCTAGACTCAAGATGGCCTTTTCGACGGCAGAAGGTACAATATTTAACTTGATCCGTAGCATGATTCCCGGAAGAATCTAGAACCAAGAAAGTAATTGAACCATTGTGAGACCCCATATTTTGCTTTATCTCGTTTTGCGTGCTTTACCTAGTTTTGTGTGAATTACCCTGTTTATGTGCTATATGACTTAGGATGTGATAATTTTGAGATTAATACTCCTAATACATGCTAAGTGTGCATTCATGAAATTTTCATAAAATACGAAATCAGAAATTTTATTGTCTGTTTTGGTGAATAGTATTTTTGAACACTTGTCCGCTAAATTTTTTATAGGGGTGTTTTAAATGTTTTAAAACCTAGTCTTCATGTATTAATAGACCCGTGTTTGATTAAAACGGATTTGGAATAGGTTTTCGAATTTTAAAGATTTTTACACTTTCTTTTGCAAGAAAATGAGTTTTAAGCTGATTCGGGTGAAACTATTTTAATGTAACATTCTTTGTCACATAAAATATAATGTCTAGAATTAGTTTAAATGTTAAATTAATAGTTGAACAAGAAATACTCAAGAAATGAATTCAAATACTAGAAAAACAATTAAAGGACTAAATAAACTACTTTGACTTTGCATTTTTTTATTTGACCAAGCCTTTATATGCATAATGTGATAACGCGAACCCGGCATGCATTTAATGGCATTTAATTGCATTTAACTAAGTGACATCTTAAATGTTGGCATTGAATTTGTGTTTATTTTTAGTTAAACAATTATTTGTAGTTTTACTTTCATATTTCTTTTAGAAGTAACTAGAATAATACATGAGCTAATCATACTAATGGAATATCAACTACTTTTCATATTTGTGTCAATCGGTTTCATTTTTCTTGCACTTAAATGCTCGGATTTCAATTAAATGAAAAGTAGCTCCGAGCCGGAGTAAATTTTAAACTATGATGCTTTCCAAAAATGATATATTTCTTAGATTCTTTGAGATTTAATTGTTACTTATTTGTTGTCGCAACGTGCATTGCATTTCGGGAGCGATATCTAGAGAATATTTTCTAGTCCTCAGCAAATAGTGAAACTAGTATTTTAGTGCCTTAAATTTTATAATTTAATTGTTGTTAGCTAGAATTAACATTTCCTTAGTTATTTTAGCTTAAAAATGCATGAAAATAGGCTAGTTTGACCAATTTTTAAGTGGTTTGACCAAGGGGCTTGATCTTTGACCTTTGCCATCTTTTTAATAGCCTAAAATAGCACAAAAAAATAAAAGAAGGAAGCTGAAAAATCAGAGAGCAGCTTGCTGAAAATAAGAAGAGAGAAAAGAAAAAGAAATTCAACTTCAAATCTTCAATTCTTCGCGAGGGCTTCCACGGGGTGGTTTCCGAGGCATCCTACGGGGTTTTCCTAGCGTCTAGGAGCATCAGAGGTGAGGGTTTCATCGTAATTTGCACATTTGAAATATTTGTATCTAAACTTTGATTTTTGGATTTTATGCGTAGATCGTTAGTTTAATCATTTAATGCTTAAAGAATGTTCCTTGTTGATTGTGGAACATGTATTTATAGCTTTTTAACATTTTCTGCGGTTGAAAATTGAAATTGAAATATAAATTGTATAATGAATAGTAAATTATGAATAGTAAACTCTCGTTTCGATGAAGTTGCTCCGTTACACGTTCTGTTGATGTAGGAAGATGCTAGATGTGCTAGAATGCCTAAACGTGTGGTTTAATTGGAATGTGTATTGGAAAAACGGAGATAACCGGCTTAGTGAAAGTCGGGGTCGTTAAGGTCGAGTTTGGCATTTTCTCGTTTTGCGTGTTGGTATTGTTTCGGAAGGCCATGGAAGCACTTTTGGTGCGATTATGGCGTTGGTTGGGTGTTTGGTTGGTATAGTTGTAGTTCAAATGAGCAAAGGGGGAAATCGAGACTTTGCGTGAATTCTAGGGTAGAGTAGGGTTTCGGGGTCTTTAGACATGCATTATGGTGACCTAGGAGGATTTGTGAAGTCAGTTTCCAAAGCTCGTGGCTCGTTTGAAAGTAGTAGCGTTTTGAAAGTTGGGGACATTTTTGGGATTTTGTGTGTTTTCATAGTATAATTCTTATGGAATGTTTATAATGCTTATAGAATGTCTATAATGTTTATAGAATGCTTATAATGCCTATAGAATACTTGTTATTGCTTGATAATGTTAGTTGGTGTTCTTCTTGTTACTTATTTGATTGTTAATGCTTGTTAATGCTTATTACGCTTGTTAGAGTTGATTGTTGATTGAAATGTTTAACAATTGTTGATAATGCTTGATATCTCGTTTATCTCCTCTATTTTGTATTGTTGTGCTATCGCTCGTTATCGCCTTGTATCGTGTCTTGCATTGTATAGTGTCAGGGCGGTGTGATGGGCCTCTCTGGGTAGCCTCGGGTTGCCAGTGTTGGTTGCCTTAGCTCCGTGTCCTATTCCCTTTCTCGCTTGGGTTGCCTCCCAGGGAGATTTAGGTCGTAGAATTGATGGTTACTCCCGGGGTATTCCAAACTGAATTTATAAGGTGGTTGCGCGCTTATTGTCATCATTGTCAGCATCAAGCTCGAGATTGATGTATTGCTCGTGAAATAGTATATTGCTCGTATAAGTGAACCATAGCCTTCAGAGTGTGGTATAGCTTTGAATGGTTGTGTTAATGCTTTCAGTAATTGCTTATTGTATTGATTGTTTGTCTCGATTGCTTACTTATCAGTTATATTGCTTAATTGTCTTATTTGCATTGCATGAATTTCTTTCTCTCCAATTCGATATCTGTCTCGCCCTCATTGAGTATACGTGTTGTGTATACTCACTCCTCACCACCACATTTCAGGAAATGTCATGTTAGCTAGAAAGTTCGTGATTTCGTGAAAGTTCGTGCCTGAAGAGTTGTCTTGCGTGCCTATATGTGGCTTGAGTGTCGAAGTTGTAAAGATATATGCTTTCATATGTTGTATGTATTTAATGTCAAAAAGAATGTAATTTAAGTTTCATTAGATTGTTAAAGTAGTTTGATAAGTTAGATTATGTATCTAGTTATTATAACTTAACTTCAAATGCATGTTTGTAATGTCCAAAGGAAAAGATTTAGAATGGCATGATAGTTTATTTTATGTAGTAGCTTAGAATGGTTTAATTGTCAAGTTCAAATGTACTTGCCAAAAATGAGAAGAGATAGGTTAGCTTTTAAATTGAAAATGTATGTATACTTGCTGAGTTTAATTGTTGAGAACCGAGGCTCGGATGGCCTTGAGGTGGTTGAATGTTTGGACATGGTATTGGTCCCCTTATATGCTGTCGCAGGTTTTACATTTCGCCTAGAAACAGGGGAGACTCCGTCCGTTTCCCTAAAATTTATGGCCGGGTTTGGTTTGGGTTGTGAATAGATTGATTGTTAGAACTTCCGGTCTCGAGAGGGATCGGGGTGTTACAGCTGGTATCAGAGCTTGTCTAGCTCATAAGCCTGGATAGGGTCCTCGGTCTGGTGGGTAGTGACCCTTGAATGTGTGCTTGTTAAGTGTGTCTTGAAAGTGTATGCTTGTATGTGAGATTGTGTGTCTTTCCATGAATGTGTGCTCCTATGTGATATAGTTATGTGTTATGTGTTAATTGTGTGCTAAGTGAAGTAAAGTGTCTAGTTGTGCATTGAATTGACCTATAGAATTGGCATTGTGAATCGAATCGACCTCGTGAATTGTTATTTGCTTGGAGTATTGCTTGTCATGTGTGTATTGAAATGTCTTGAATTGGTTAAGCCGTGATTTGAATTGATTATGTTGTGCTTGACTTGATTGCCGTGCTTGAGTGACTTTGTTGAATAAACTTTTTTGTAAACTTGCTTGCATAATAGTTTAAGGCATGTGTATAACTGTGATATATTGGCATTCATACATGTCCTATGGAAATGGTAACTAAGTCCTCTTCCTCCCCTGAATAAAGTGGTTCACCGCTGGCTTTTCAAGGTGTATGGATTGGCAAGAAATGAATGGCATTTGGCTAGCCTTTATTTGGAAATTGGTGTTTGCTTTTGGAGCTCGGTTATTGGCAAATCTCTATGGCCTTCTCTGTGATTAACAGTTGTGAAAGAGTAGCTTTCTCTTGGGGTTTTATTTGGTTATTCTTTGGAGCATTCTTTGGTTTTCTTAATTGGTGTTCTTTGGGGACTTTTGTTGGCACTTCTCGGTGGACTTGGTTAATGGGATTTCAATCGGCCTTACTGCATAGTATTATCTATGGTATGTGTGTCTTGGACTTTATTGGTGTGATACTGGCATTCCTGATTAGAAATTCTTCAATGGTATTTTATGGAATTCTTAGTGGCCAATTATTTAGTATTTACTTATTGGGCAAACTTGGCTACTTTTCTTGTTGGAGCATTGTTTTGGATATCTTCTTCAGTGTTCCTTAGTAGGTTTGGTATTTGGAGTTCCTATCAAACTTATTGTATAATACTATTTATGGTATTCTTTGAAATTCTTATTGGGCGTTCTATTGGTATTTTCCTTATTGGCAAAGTTGTATGAAGTTCTCACTTGGCAAACAGTGAAGAGACCTCAGAATTTGGTCTCGGTATATTGTTCACCAGTTCGATGTTTATCCTTGGAGTTTTCGTCCATCTGGGAAACTATGTTTGTTATTCAACTTGGTTGTCTTATTGGGCACATTATATTTTCTCTGTTATTTCCTTTGACATTCATCTCAGCATTTGATAGAAAAACTAGGAATCTAATTGGTTGTTCCATGGAGTTATTATTTGGAAGGCTTCTTTGGAACTTTGGAAATATATTTGATTGGGTTCTTGGTATTTTCTTCAGCACTCTGAACAGGGAATTCTTCTATGAAATCTATGACCAGCGGGGTACTTCTTTGGACCTCTAGATGGAACCTTTGTTTGAGCTTTTATTTGGCTTCTTGCTTGGGAATTCTCGGGCAGTAATAGTTAGACTTCTATTGGAGATTCGTGCGTGAGGTATTCTTCTTGTCGTTATTGTGTGGTATTAATGACATCTACAGTATCTTTGCTTTAGTCTTTATTGGTATTATCTAGGCGTTTCAGGTTGGAATTTATTCTTCTTCGGTATTCGTGTCAACGGGATTCTTGTACGGTATCTACCTTTGAGCCTTTATTTGGCGTTACCATTTGGCATTTCTACTTGAACTTTCCTATTGGTCATCTTGATGAAATACTTGTTCAGTAGCTAATGAAGATTAGTCAGAATTGGATTTCAGATGATGCTGAGTTCTATTGGAAGAAAAATTGCGAGGACGCAATTTTTTTAAGGGGGGAAGGATGTGATAACCCGAACCCGGCATGCATTTAATGGCATTTACTTGCCTTTGAGTAAGTGACATCTTAAATGTTGGCATTGAATTTGTGTTTATTTTTAGCTAAACATTTATTTGTAGTTTTACTTTCATATTTCTTTTAGAAGTAACTAGAATAATACCTGAGCTAATCATATTAACGGAATATCAACTACTTTTCATATTTGTGCCAATCGGTTTTATTTTTCTTGCACTTAAATGCTCAGATTTAAATTAAATGAAAAGTAGCTCCGAGCCGGAGTAAATTTTAAACTATGATGCTTTCCAAAAATGATATATTTCTTAGATTCTTTGAGATTTAATTGTTACTTCTTTGTTGTCGCAACGTGCATTGCATTTCGGGAGCGATAGCTAGAGAATATTTTCTAGTCCTCAGCAAATAGTGAAACTAGTATTTTAGTGCCTTAAATTTTATAATTTAATTGTTATTAGCTAGAATTAACATTTCCTTAGTTGTTTTAGCTTTAAAATGCATGAAAATAGGCTAGTTTGACCAATTTTTAAGTGGTTTGACCAAGGGGCTTGACCTTTGACCTTTGCCATCTTTTTAATAGCCTAAAATAGCACAAAAAAATAAAAGAAGGAAGCTGAAAAATCAGAGAGCAGCTGGCTGAAAATAAGAAGAGAGAAAAAAAAAAGAAATTCAACTTCAAATCTTCAATTCTTCGCGAGGGCTTCCACGGGGTGGTTTCCGAGGCATCCTACGGGGTTTTCCTAGCGTCTAGGAGTATCTGAGGTGAGGGTTTTATCGTTATTTGCGCATTTGAAATATTTGTATATAAACTTTGTTTTTTGAATTTTATGCGTAGATCGTTAGTTTAATCATTTTAATGCTTAAAGAATGTTCCTTATTGATTGTAGAACATGTATATATAGCTTTTTAACATTTTCTGCGGTTGAAAATTGAAATTGAAATATAAATTGTATTATGAATAGTAAATTGTGAATAGTAAACCCTCGTTTTGATGAAGTTGCTCCGTTACGCGTTCTGTTGATGTACGAAGATGCTAGATGTGCTAGAATGCCTAAATGTGTGGTTTAATTAGAATGTGTAATAGAAAAATGGAGAAAAATGGCTTAGTAAAAGTCGGGGTCATTTAGGTCAAGTTTGGCATTTTCTCATTTTGCGTGTTGGCAATGTTTCGGAAGGCCATGGAAGCACTTTTGGTGTGATTATGGCGTTGGTTGGGTATTTGGTTGGTATAGTTGCAGTTCAAGCGAGCAAAGGAAACAATCGAGACTTTGCGTGAATTCTAGGATAAAGTAGGGTTTCAGGGTCTTTAGACGTGCCTTATGGTGACCTAGGAGGATTGGTGAAGTCGGTTTTCAAAGCTCGTGGCTCGTTTCAAAGTAGTAGCGTTTTGAAAGTTGGGGACATTTTTGGGATTTTGTGTGTTTTCATAGTATATTGCTTATAGAATGTTTATAATGCTTATAGAATGTTTATAATGCTTATAGAATGTCTATAATATTTATAGAATGCTTATAATGCCTATAGAATACTTGTTATTGCTTGATAATGTTAGTTGGTGTTGTTCTTGTTACTTATTTGATTGTAAATGCTTGTTAATGGTTATTATGCTTGTTAGAGTTGATTGTTGATTGAAATGTTTAACAATTGTTGATAATGCTTGATGTCTCGTTTATCTCCTCTACTTTGTATTGTTGTGCTATCGCTCGTTATCGCCTTGTGTCGTGTCTTGCATTGCATAGTGTCAGGGCGGTGTGATGGGCCTCTCTGGGTAGCCTCGGGTTGCCAATGTTGGTTGCCCTAGCTCCGTGTCCTATTCCCTTTCTCGCTTGGGTTGCCTCCCAGGGAGATTTGGGTCGTAGAATTGATGGATACTTCCGGGGTATTCCAAACTGAAGTATAAGGTGGTTGCGTGCTTATTGTCATCGTTGTCAACATCAAGCTCGAGATTGATGTATCGCTCATGAAATGGTATATTGCTCGTATAAGTGAACCATAGCCTTCAGAGTGTGGTATAGCTTTGAATGGTTGTGTTAATGCTTTCAGCAATTGCTTATTGTATTGATTGTTTGTCTCGATTGCTTACTTATCAGTTATATTGCTTAATTGTCTTATTTGCATTGCACGAACTTCTTTCTCTCCAATTCGATATCTCTCTCGCCCTCATTGAGTATACGTTTTGTGTATACTCACTCCTCACCTCCACATTTCAGGAAAGGTCATGTTTGCTGGAAAGTTCGTGATTTCGTGAAAGTTCGTGCCTGAAGAGTTGTCTTGCGTGTCTATATGTGGCTTGAGTGTCGAAGTTGTAAAGATATATGCTTTCATATGTTGTATGTATTTAATGTCAAAAAGAATGTAATTTAAGTTTCATTAGATTGTTAAAGTAGTTTGATAAGTTAGATTATGTATCTAGTTATTATAACTTAACTTCAAATGCATGTTTGTAATGTCCAAAGGAAATGATTTAGAATGGCATGATAGTTTATTTTATGTGGTAGCTTAGAATGGTTTAATTGTCAAGTTCGAATGTACTTGCCAAAAATGAAAAGAGATAGGTTAGCTTTTAAATTGGAAATGTATGTATACCTGCTGAGTTTTATTGTTGAGAACCAAGGCTCGGATGGCCTTGAGGTGGTTGAATGTTTGGACATGGTATTGGTCCACTTATATGCTGTTGCAGGTTTTACATTTCGCCTAGAAACAGGGGAGACTTCGTCCGTTTTTCCAAAAATTTATGCCCGGTTTTGGTTTGGGTTATGAATAGATTGATTGTTAGAACTCCCGGTCTCGAGAGGGATCGGGGTGTTACACATAATATCATCAACACACACAAAACAAAACACAAAACACACTCGAAAAACACACACATAGCCGAGAGCTTCAAGGGAGATAAGTGAAAGAAATTTCAAAGGTTTTCAAAGCAATTTTTCATAAAAAAAACCTAGTTTTTATCCATAGAACTTCGTTCCGAGTTGGATTCCACTTATTGGGCACGCATTGCACGCATATCTAGGCTTATATCGCATCAAATGTGAGAGAAAAATTTTAGATCTCAAAAGTCATATTTTATGTTTTTGCTCATAACTGCATTTTGAACAGTTAGAATGTTAATTTGAAGTTATATTACTGCTTAGTGCATGCTAGGGATCGTTTATGTGTATTCCTACGAGATTTGAACCATTGTAGCAAAAATTTTTATTTTCGGGTATTAAAAATTGATTAATTAGCCATTTGACGATTATCTTGAGTCGTTGAGGTTGGAATCGATTGCCGTCGATTTCTAAAAGTTTGTAATTACGTGGTGATGCCGTTATAATGTCAAATTTTCGATTGCGATGTTTGGGTGAAAATCTGGAAATTTAAGCCTAGGTGCATTGAGGTTTTAGGGTTGTTGGGCTTGATTTTAATGTGTCTTGGTTGGTTTCCGAGAGGGCTAATGTAGTGGATTGAATGGGTGAGTGCTTGAAACTGATTTGGAGTTGTTTGCATTAGTAGAATGTAAGATATGATTATTTGAAGTGTAGGATGTCTTTCTTTAAATTGTTGAATTGAGCCTTTAGTTGATTGGGTGGTATTTGAGTGATTGAATTGTGAGTTGTTAATGGTTAGACTAGGGTTAGATTACGTGTTTCATGCATGTTAAGTTGGATGGCCTACTTTGTCATCTAACTTAGTTGTTTGTTGTTTAATTAAATATTGATGTTATATTGATGATTATTGATGTTACACTGATGGAAATGGATGATTATTGATGATTATTGATTGATGATTGATGAACCGGGAGATAGACAATTCTGCTAGATTGTCCTCCTGTGAATGATGTTTATTATTATTGTTGAGTCTTGGTATGTATGTGCCACCTCTCGGGCAGCATCGGGCTGTCGGGTTGATAATGGCATGACTACCAGAGGCTACCCCCAGCTCGCATGACGGAGGTGTCATGGAGGGAGGGGCTAGTGAGGTACCTCGGGTGCATGAGTAATGGGGAGTTACAAGAAGAATGGTTGAGATCGTGATGGCGTTTGGAGCTATACCAAATTGAGTATCCTTTATTGATTGGTCATTATAGTTATGTGTTTATATTGTATTGATGTTTATTTGTGTGTTTACTTGCTCAAAGGATCATTTCCAAGGAGTATAGTAAATACTGTTAGAGATCTATCGGATCCTCGCTGAGCTTGTTTTATATAAGCTCACTCTCTATTATTGTATGCTTACAGGTATCCTTTCGCAAGATTTCGGGTACGTGCCTCCAGAAGGGGAAAATGTGTCTTACGTGGATGAGTCTTATGTGCAAGAGTCTTTGCCATGAGATTGTTTATAGTTATTGTAATATGATGTATTGTAAAACCTACCTAGTATAAAGACTGATGTATAATGGTTTAGTAGTCTTCTTTTGACCTTGTTTAGATTACTAAATTGGTTTATAATCTATTTTGATATGTATGTTAAAGTTAAGGTATTATGTTGGAACGGAGGCGTATAACTATGAATGGATCGTCTAAGAATGATTGTTGTATAATATGGTTATGTTGTATGTTCTTAATGGTATTGAGGAATTGATTGTTGTTTGATTGAGGAGTTGGATTGTATGATGTTCTGAGAGGTTGGTTTAGAGCCTCAGTGTCTTAATTACTGTCGTTATACTGTCAAAATTCCGTTGCGTCCTGACTGATTGTAGGTGGGGTCGAGTTGGGGCGTGACAACCATCTTGTTGAGCTCTTACTATAGTAGGCTTTTCTTGGGCATCCCTGACTGTGGTCAAACCCCGATCATTTTGCCATTTATGGCAGTCCTTTTTCATGTGTTGATCACTGTCACAACCTAGACACTTTCCCAATTTCTTCCAACATCCGGTCTCAACATGATCGTTCTTCGTACAGAAAACACAAAATGGAACATGAAGAGCAGCACTATTACCCACGAAACCCTTAACTAGAGAAACCATTAAACTGCTCCGCTGTATCATTATGACCACTAGCCTATTTTGCCTTTGGAGCTGACTCTACCGACTTCGAGGATGAATATATCTTCGCTGGTCCTGAGGCTGTAAAGGTATTCTACTCGATTCACTCGGCCCTGCACTTACCTTATTCTTTCCTTTTTCAACTCTTGTTGCAACAGTAAGGGCTTCACCGTATGTGGAAAACTGAGAAAAAATCAAGCTATCTCGAACTTCCGACCTCAACTCTCGAATGAATCTCTGAATCCTCTTTTTAGTAGTTTGCACTATACCCAGAGCATAATGTGACAGATTATGAAATCGGGCCTCATACTACGTAACGGACAAGCTACCCTATTTCAAAGACATGAATTCATTCCTACGGAGTCTTCCTCTGATTCCAAGAGCTTTAACAGTCATCCTTACTTCATCCAAAAGAGTCACCCAAAGAATCACCCGCAGTTATAACATATATACAATTATATCACATGAAGATAGGTACAATATAATACATAATTAACATATAAAAACAACATTATCACATAACGCACAATTCAACACTTAAGAAGCCAATATCACGTAAATAGGTTATATCACATAATAAGTTATAAACAATTAAAGTCTCATAAGCAACAAACTACACATAAGTCAAATTGATTATGTAACTCACATTAAACTCTCAAAGTATATTGAGCACCTAAAACACGTTGTTTCACATAAGCAAGTTATAAACAATTAAAACCACATAAGTTCACTTAACATATAAGACATATTGATCACATAGAAAGTTAGTTACATAAGTAGATTAATCACATAAACATATTTACATGTAATTCACTTTACACTTAGTACATGCCTTCATGTTAAGACCACTACCCACATTCCAAGGATACCCTGGTTGACAGCTAATCAAGCTCTGATACCACTTAATGTCACACCCCAACTCGACCCCTCCTACGATCAGTCAGGACGCAACGGAATTTCGGCAGTATAACAATAGTAACCTGGATACCGAGTCTCTAAACCAACCTCTTCGTAGCTCATACAACCAACTCCACAAACAATTCAACAATTAAACAACACAACCACAATATACATTAAACATTCTTTTACCATTGCATCCATAAGTTATACGCCTCCGTTCCAACATCATACATTTACTAAATAACATACTTTTTCCCAAAATAGATTATAACGAATCTAGCAACCTAATCATATTCCAAAACAAGACTACTAAGCTAGCAACATATAATCCATTATCTTTACAACATCTTATACATCATAAACTTCTAAGTAAATACAAAACAACTAGTTTTAATATACAAGACAACAAAAGAGAACTACATCTCAGACATCAAGCACAAGACTCTAGCACATAGGACTCGTCCACATATGGCACATTCTCAGCTTCCTGAGGCACGTACCTACCCATAATCTTGATCAATATCACCTGTATGCATGCAATAATTGAGAGTGAGCTTATATAAAACAAGCCTAGTGAGGATTCGACAGATCTATTAACAGTATTTACTATACTCCTTGGAAATCATCCTTTGAGCACTAAACACATAATAAACATCATTAACAATACAAGCACATTAATAATAATAACCAATCAATAAAGGATACTCTAGTTGGTGTAGCTCCAAACGCCATCACGATCTCAACCATTCTTCTTGTAACTTCCCATTACTCACGCACCCGAAGTACCTCTCTAGCCCCTCCCTCTATGCACATCCGCCCACGCGAGCTGGGGGTAGTCTATAATAGTCATGCCGTTATCAACCCGACAGCCCGACACTGCCCGAGAGGTGGCACACACATACCAAGACTCATGACAATAATAATAATCAATCATATCTCAGGAGGACAACAAAGTAGGTTACCTATCTCCCAGTTTCATCAATAATCAATAATCAATAAATAAAATTTCAACAACATATTATCAATTAAGCAATTAATAACTCAACAACTAAGTTAGATGACAAAGTACGCCATCCAACTTAACATGCATTAATCCACTCAACCAAACCCGATTCTAACCAACAACAACCCATAATTCAACCACTTAAACATTACCCAAAGAACTAAAGACATTATCTCAACATTTAAAGAAAGACAACCCAAACTTCTAAAAGTCATAACTTACAATCTATTAATCCAATGACCCCAAACCAGTTTCTGTCACTCACCCACTCAAGCAACTACATTAGCCCCCTCGCCCAGTCCATGGATATGAAATAGGCAAAGTGCAGTTCATTGGGAGAATATGAAAAGACTTACTATACTTATATTATAGGAGGTTGTCTCGCTGTCATTGGTATACCCCTCCACTCAAGGCTTTTTTCTTTCTTTCTATACGTGCCCTATAAAAGTAGAGGTTTGAATATGCTCGACCGATAGGGAGAGGAATGAAGTTGGCTCGACAGACGTATGAAGTAACTCGACTGCTAAGGAGATGAAGGTAGACGTTCAACAGAGGAAGAAAAGGCTCTTAGACTAATAACCGTTGTTCTAGAATCTAGCTAGTTCTATTTTCACTAATCTGAATCTAGGGGTTGTTCACAAATGCCTTCTTTCATAAGAGCAAGGGCTTTCGACGAAGGGCATCGTTTTTAAGTCATTGATAGACCTCTCCTGCTATATAGAAAAAGAATCCGATTATGTGCATTTTGCTGGGCTTAGCCTTCCCACCCCTTTCGACGCATCAATGAGAGCAGTAGGCTTTACCTTTACCTCTTGGCGGAGGAGTGAATGACTCTTCTTCTTTTAGGCTAGCATGGTCTTAGAATGCACGATAGAAGTGCAGACTAAAAGCAGTTTTTCGGGATAAACCCTATGGGATAACAAGGCATACCCTATTTCTGATTCTGACTATCTTGCGAACCTTGCTTTAAAGCTTTCACGTGGGAAGTTGATAATGTCAATAGGCATTCCATTCTACTCCTTTTTTTCGAAGGATAATAATAATAATAATAATAATATAAGGGTACACGTCCAGCTTAAACGGAAGACAATTTTCATTAGACGCTCTCCTGGCTTTAGCGGAATAACAGCAGTTGGTAATATTCTAGGTAAGAAAGAAGCCAATGCCTTTAGTATTAGGAAGAGGGTATTAGGAATCATAAGTTGCACATTCATATTCAAGATGTTTACAAATAAGACTAGTTGCTTTAAGGCGATGAGATAATTGTGGAAATTCTCCCTCTATAAGCCTTCTCTCTGCTTTGAATAGCTAATTTCCCAGACAAAGAAGGTGATAGAAGGCCACCCTCAGGGGTATGATAAAGTCTCAATCGATCTTTCCTTTCCTACCGAAGCTTATGTGTCAAGGATAGAGTCATTTCACCTATACGGATAACCGATTTGAGGAAGAATACCCCAGATGAACACTTCTCTCATCCCACTACCGCACTATCCATGTCCTATTCTTAGACTATTATACCTGCTTGTCTTGCTACCCTTTACATGTCTGCTCAAAACCAAAATGAATAGCCTGTTGGGAAATATACATGACAATTAAAATAATTGCGCAGCGGAAATAATTAATCATGTGTCCGTTCATGTTTAATTACGCATATTTAAATCTGATAATAATTTAATCTAAATAAATTAAATATGCATTAGTTCTAGGATTACATCTTGAAGCATAGTTCGATGTAGAATTTGAATCAAGCTCCCGACGTGTGAAGCCTCCAAGATTGATCCACAGAATCTGCACTTGCTAATTGGATTTCTACCCCTACTCGGTTTCTAGAGAAATCCTATATTTTATTATGACTATGAAAATTGTGCTAGCTCTTTCTCTGTCAAAACAGTTCTATATATAGGAAAACACATATGACCTAAGTCATAAGTGGGCTGGTCTTAAACTCACCAGTCTTGGGGTCTATAATAATCAGATCACCATCTAACTACTACCAGCCCAATTAAATTAATATTTATGACGATTCTAAATTTAATTTAATCTTTTCACTAAACCAACTAATCTGCAAATTTCATTTGTGTGCGACCTCTAGGGTTCATAATTAATCGGTAGCGAATAATTAATTCAACAAATTGATTAAATTAGAACTGTAACACCCCAATCCCTCTCGAGACCGAAAGTTCTATCAATCAATCTAATCGCAACCTAATTCCAAACCCGGGCAAAATTTTTAGGGAAAACGGACGGAGTCTCCCCTGTTTCTAGGCATAAAAGCAAACCTGCGACAGTATATAAGTGGACTAGCACCGTGTCCAACAATACAAACACCTCAAGGCCATCCGAGCCTTGTTTTCCAAAAATTAAACACAACAAGTATATATGCATTTCTAGTTTAAAAACTATCCTATCTCTTCTCATCTTTGACAAGTACATTCATGCTTGGCAATTAAACTATACTAACTTATTGCATAAAATAGACTATCATACCATTCTAATAAACCTAGTTAAGTTAATTATATAACTTCTAAAACTAAATACAAAAAATACATGAAAACATACATCTTTGCATCTTTCTACAACTCAGCCACATAACACGCAAGACAACTCTTCAAGCACGAACTTTCACGTAACCACGAACTTTCCAGCTAACATGGCATTCCTGAAATGTGGTAGTGAGGAGTGAGTATACACAACACGTATACTCAGTGAGGGCGAAATAGATATCGAGATAGAGAGAAAGAAGATCGTGCAATGAAAATACGTACAGTTAAGCAATATAATCAATAAGAAAGCATTCAATATAAACGACAATACAATAAACAATTAAAGAAAGCATTAACACAACCACTCAAAGCTATACCACACTTTGAAGGTCACGGTTCACTCTTACGAGTAATGTACCATTTCGCGAGCAATACATCAATTTCAAGCTTGATGTTGACAACGATGACAATAAGCGCGCAACCACCTTATAACATCCACTGGGTGTACTCCGGATGTACCCCGACATATCTACGATCCAAATCTCCCAAGGCGGTACCCCTAGCGAGAATGGGAATATGACACGGAGCTAGAGCAACCAACCCTAGCAGCCCGAGACTACCCAGAGAGGCCCATCACTCACGTGCCTGACACTATGCATTGCAATTCAAGATACAAGCAATAAACGAGCGATAGCACGAAAGTGCAGATTAGTGATGATAAACAAGATATCAAGCATTTACAATCAATAATAGCAATCAATTAACTTTTCAAGCATGATTATCATTAATATCAACCATAACATCAATCAAACATGTAATAGCAGTTCAAACACGAAAACGACAAATATCACTATTTATTCTCTAACTTCCAAAGGTAATTACGAGCAAACGAGCTACAGGATTAAGAAACCGATTTCACTACATTCACTTAGGTACTACAAGGCACGTTTCTATATGACGAAACCTCACTTTCCCAACCGAAGCCCGAAAGTCCACCTACTGCATTCGAACTACAGCTATGTTAACCGGTCACTCAATCAATGCCACAACAGCGCCAGAAGTGCTTCCATGCCCTCAATAGCAAAACCCCCAACTCAATTCGAGCACTGTCAACTCTTTGTCAAACGGCCCCTTTACGTTTCTTTGTCTAATTTCTAATTTTAACAAAGGCCGGTCCATTTTTATTGCACATTTTATCTTTCTATCACTAATGGAACCTATCCAAATCAAGAAATGGTAATTTGGATCAAACTTCGAAATTCTAGGGTTTTACTATTCAAAATCACTATTCATTATTCTTCCCCAATTTCAAATTTGCGTTTCTAGCCGTAAAAATCGCTAAATAACTAACAAGCAATGCTCTACGAACCCTAAGGAAGCTATATCAAGCAATTATAGGCATTATAACACAATACATATCAAATCTGAAAAATCTAAACAAAAATCAAATTCAAATAAAAATGCACAAAAACGTGAAAACGCTCACAAAGATTGAAGACCAAGACCCGCAAGGACCCGAGCCACGATCCTCGTCCGATTCCACGCAAGATTTTGGCTTAAAATTGCAAAATGAATTTTTCTTTCTTTTTTCTCAAACCTTCGGCCAAGGAGGTACAAAATGGGCATTTATGGGTTTGTTTTGTTTTGATTTTTGCCTTGTTTTATTTATAAAAGATGACAAAAGGCATTTTGGTCATTTTGCAAGGTCAAGCTTTAGTGAAAATATGGTCAAACAAACTTATTTTGATGCCACTTAATCTAATTCAAGTTAAAACAATGCAATTTTAATGAAAACCAACTAAAACTAGCTAAATTAAACTAGAAACGCTATTCACGAAATTCGAGAAATATTCTTCTAACTTTCATTTTCGAAATGCTACGATCGAACGGTCAATAAACGATCGCTAATCAAATGATGAGCAATAATATAAAACTATAATTTTTGAAAAGTAGAATAGTAGAATAGTTTAAAATTCACTCCGGCTCGGAGTTACTTTTCTCATTTCATTGAAAACCGAGTAATTTTAATGCAAAACAATTAAAATCGGTTATTAAAATAATCAAAATAATAAATATTCATTTAAAAATAATTAATTTAACTATTTCTAGAATATTTTAAAGAATTATGAAATTAATGTTAAGATACAAATGAATAAGTTAATATAAACACGTAATCAGATGCAATTAAATACTAACATTTAAGATGACACTTAATTAAACACAAGAAAATAAATCTAAATACTAGAAACAATAAAAATAGGTAATAATCTTTTAAATTAATCAATATAAAAATTGTTCGAATATTTTTAAAAGAAATATCAAAATAGTGCAAAATGGATGATTTATCTAATTAAACACTTAATTAAATGCAGTCAAATGCTATTAAATGCATGTCGGGTTCGGGATATCACATCCTTCCCCCCTTAAACCAATTGCGTCGTCGCAATTCTTCTTCCAATAGGACTCAGCATCATTTGAAATCCAACTCTGACTAATCTTCATAGGTTGCTGAGCAAGACACTGAATAAGATACTCGTAGGAAAACCCCAATAGAAATTCCAACCGAGAATGCCGAGAAAATACCAACTAAAGGCTGAAGTAAAGATACTGTAGAGAAAATTAACATCACATATTAATGACAAGAAGAATACCGAAAGAATACCCCACATACAAATCTCCAGTAGAAGTTCAACTATTATTGCCCGAGAACGCCCAAGCAGGAAGCCAACTAAAGGCTCAAATGAAGATTCCATCTAGAGGTCCAAGGAACTACCTCGCTGGTCATGAATTTCATAGAATAATTCTATGTTAGGAGTGCTGAGGAAAGTACTAAGAAAACCCAGTCAAATATACTTCAAAAGTTCTAGAGAAGTCTTCCAAATAATAACCCCATAGGATAACCAATTAGATCACGAGTACCACTATCAAATGCTGAGAAGAATGTCAAAGGAAATAGCAGAGAAAATATAATGTGTCACGCCCCAACTCGACCCCACCTACAATCAGTCCGGACGCAACGGAATTTCGGAAGCATAACGATAGTAAATAGATTTCCGAGGTTCTAAACCAACCTCATTAATAACATTAAACATCCAATTCTATAACCATACAAACAACAACTCCTCAACAGCATAACAACACATAACATAACCGTAATATACAATAATCAGTCTTCGTTATCTGCCTCCGTTCCAACATAACATACAATACCTCAACCTTATCATACATTTCAAAAATAAGTTGAGACCCATCTAACAACTTAACCATAGACAAAAGAAAGCCACTAAGTTAACATCATTTGGATCATCATCTTTTCAACATCTATTACAATAAGAACCATAAAGCATATAAAAGTCTACTAAGCTAATGTACATGACATTAAACAACATAAAATCATGGATAAGACTCAGGAACATATGACTCGTCCACGTAAGGCACATTTTCCTCCTCAGGAGGCACGTACCCGTAATCCGGCTCTGCAACACCTGTAAGCATGCAATAATAGAGAGTGAGCTTATATACATAAGCCCAGTGAGGATCCGATAGATCTCGACAGTATTCACTATACTCCTTGGATTTAGTCCTTTGAGCAAGTAAACACACAACAACAATAATAACATTATCATCACATAACTATATAACCATTCAATAAAGGATACTCTATTTGGTGTAGCTCCAAACGCCATCACGATCTCAACCGTTCTTCTTATAACTCCCCATTACTCACGCACCCGAGGTACCTCACTAGCCCCTCCCTCCATGACACCTCTGTCATGCGAGCTGGGGGTAGCCTATGGCAGTCATGCTGTTAACAACCCGACAGCCCAACGCTGCCCGAGAGGTGGCACACACATACCAAGACTCCATAATCATCATCAATCATCAATCAATCAACAACGAAAGTGCCCGATTCCCGAACTCAATAATAATCAATCAATAACATCAATATAACATCAATATTTAATTAAACAACAAACAACGAAGTTAGATGACAAAGTAGGCCATCTAACCGGACATGCATAATATACACAATTAAACCCTAAATTACTCATCAACAACTCACCATTCAACACTCAAACACAAACCAATCATCTAAAGGCATCGTTCAAGAAATTAAAGAATGACAACCTAAACTTCTAAAATTCATAACTTACAATCTACTAATCCAAACATTGCCAAATCAGTTTCTATCACTCACCCATTCAACCTACTACATTAGCCATCTCGAAAATCCACCATAACACCTCCAAATCATGCCCGATAACCCTAAAACCCTAGGATATCTTGGATGGATTTTTTGGATTTTCACACGAACAATGTAATCGAAAATTCGGCATTACAACAGCGCTAACACGTAATTATCAAGTATTTAGAAATCGACGGCAATCGATTTCGATCAACACAACTCATTTAATTCAACTTTGACCATTTTAATCAAAATTAAAAACCCAGAAAATAAAAATTATGCTACATCCGACAGAAATTCATAGTATTGCATCAAAATGATCCCTAGCATGCAAGGAGCAATAATCTATCATCAGATTTCAATTCTAACAGTTAAATTTTCATTTATGAGCAAAAGTATAAAAATGACATTTTGAGATCTATAATTTTTCTCTCACCTTTGATGCGATATAATCATAGGAATGCGTGCTATGCGTGCCCAACAAGCAGAATCCAAGTCGGTGCGAAGTTCTACGGACAAAATCCAAGTTTTTCTTTGAAAAATTGGATTGAAAAGCTTTGAAATCTCTTTTCTTTTTCTCTCCTCCTTCTCACGGCAATGTGTGTGTTTATGATGGTGTTTTTGTGTTGTGTGAGTGTGTAGGTGATATAAGCTTATATGGTCAATAATTAAATAAAGTCAAAGTTAATTTAAATTGGTATTTTTGTGTTTTAATGACTTTAAACTCATTTTATTGCTCACCAAGGCTCAAAATAATTATGGAACCCCAAGATATCTCAAGTGGATTATTTTTAGGTGACAAGAAGTTTTACAATCCAATAATATTACCCGAGTCGGCTTAAAACTTGATTTTTGCAAAAGTCGGTGTAAAAACCCTAATAAATTCTTAAGCCGATTTTAAAACCGTTTTCATCAAACACAGGTCTATTAAAGTCCGTTGACTAGGTCTAGAAGGGTTAAAAAGACCAGTTTCAAAATTTTAGCGGACGTGTTTCGAAAACACTATTCACTGAAAATCGACGATAAAATTTCTGACTCCGTTTTTTATAAAAATTTCATGAATGCACATTTAGCACGTATTAGGAGTATTGACATCAAAATTATAACTTTCTAGGTCCTATAGCACATAAACAGATCGTATGCACACAAAACGAGGTATAGCACGTAAAATGAGATAAGCAGGAAAGTGGAGTTTCACATTCTCCCCTCATAGAAATTTCGTCCTCAAAATTCTTACTTGATGTACGGAATAGATCTGGGTATTGCTGTTGCATCTGATCTCGTCTCTCCCATGTAGCTTCCTCAATGCCGTGATGCTTCCACAACACCTTAACCATCGGAATCCTCTTCGACCTTAACTCTCGGTCCATCTGATCTAGAATACGAATCGGACGCTCGGCATATGTCAAATTCTCTCGAAGCTGTAACGGCTCTGGCTCAAGAATATGAGAAGGATCCAGATTATATTTCCGCAAATTAGACACGTGAAATACATCGTGGACATTAGAGAAGTTCTCCGGTAAAGCCAACCGATATGCCAACTTACCAACCCTGCCAGTAATCTCAAACGGCCCAACAAATCTCGGACTCAGCTTTCCACCTTTACCATAACGAGCAAACCCCTTTCGAGAAGACAATCTCAAGAAAACCCGATCTCCAACTGCAAACTCCAAGTCTCGACGACGCTTATCAGCATAACTCTGGAATCTACTCAGCGCCGTATGCATTCTCTGCCTGATTAACTGAACATTCTCAATCTTCTCAAGAAGTTCTGGCATAATAGTCGGATCAATAGTCTTCATCTCTCCTACCTCGTCCCAATATAAAGGTGAACGGCACTTACGACCGTAAAGAGCTGCGAAAGGCGCCATTCCAATAGTAGCTTGATAACTATTGTTATAGGCAAACTCGGCAAGTGGTAGATGTTTCTCCCAGTTCTTCCCAAAGTCCAGAACACAAGCCCTAAGCATATCTTCTAGAATCTGAATAGTCCGCTCAGACTGACCGTCGCTCTGTGGATGATATGCGGTACTGAAGTTCAACTAAGTACCTAAGGTCTCCTGAAGTTTCTCCTACAAACGAGAAGTAAATCGAGGATCTCGATCAGAGACAATACTAGATGGAATACCGTGAAGTCTAACAATCTGATCCAGATAGAGGTCCGGCAACTTTGTAACCTCATCTCCCATCCTCATTGCAATAAAATTAGATGTCTTCGTCAAACGATCCACGACAACCCAAACTACATCATTACCCCTCGGTGATCTAGGCAACCCAGTGACGAAGTCCATCATAATATGCTCCCATTTCCACTCTGGTATAGCCAACGGCTGAAGCAAACCTGCAGGTCGTTGATGCTCGGCTTTCACTCTCTGACAAGTCAAACATCTAGATACAAACTGAGCAACCTCTCTCTTCATGTTGTTCCACCAGAAATGTTGCTTCAAATCTCGATACATCTTGGTTCCACCGAGATGAATAGTATATTTAGAATTATGAGCTTCCTCCAGAATACCTCGCCTCAAGCCCGGTTCATCAGGAACACAAACCCTGTTCCGAAACCGAAGAATACCGTCCTCATGCAGTTTAAAGTCAGATTGATCACCCGTGATCTGATCCTTGATCTTCTGAAGTTTAACATCAAGTTGCTGAGCTTCCCTGATCTGAGACAATAACAAAGGCTGAATAGGGAGATGTGAACACATCACTCCAACCTGAGTCAACTCTGGTCTCCAATAACTAAACTCCTCAAGAACCTCCCACTTCTTGACAGCCAAACAAGAAATACTAGCCTTCCGGTTGAGAGCATCTGCCAAAACATTTGCCTTTCCACGCAAATAATTGATAGAACAATTATAATCTCCAAGAAGCTCCATCCACCTCCGCTGGCACATATTCAACTCCTTCTGTGAGAACAAGTACTTCAGACTCTTATGATCAGTGAAAATTTCAAACTTACTTCCCCACAGATAATGACGCCACTTTTTGAGTGCAAAGACAAATGCTGCCAACTCAAGATCATGAGTCGGATAATTTTCTTCATAAGGCTTCAACTTTCGAGAAGCATAGGCAATAACTCGGCCATCCTGCATAAGAACACATCCTAAGCGCTCCTTGGATGCATCACTGTAAATGACCATATTATCGGTCCCCTCTGGTAGAGCAAGTACTGGAGCGGTAGTTAACCTCTTTTTCAACTCCTGAAATCCACTCTCACACTTCTCGTCCCAGTTAAAGATAGTCCGTTTCTGAGTCAACTTAGATAATGGCCCTGCAATCTTCGAGAAGTCCTTGACAAACCTACGGTAATAACCCGCCAAGCCAACAAAGCTACGGACATCAGTAACATACTCTGGCCGCTTCCAAGACACCACCGAGTCAATCGTAGTGGGAACGACAGAAATACTGCTTTGTGTAATACCATGGCCAAGAAAAGATATGCGTTGCAGCCAAAATTCACATTTGCTGAACTTGGCAAACAACTGATGCTCCTGCAACTTCTCTAATACAAGCCGTAGATGTTGCTCGTGCTCCGATTCAGATTTAGAATAGTCCAAGATATCATCAATAAAAATCACCACGAATTGGTCCAAGTACGGCTGAAAGACTCGATGCATAATATCCATGAATGATGCCAGTGCATTAGTCAAACCAAAGGGCATAACAACAAACTCATAATGCCCGTACCGAGTCCTGAAGGCAGACTTCGGAACATCCTCCGTACGAAACCGAAGCTGATAATACCCCTGCCTCAAATCAAATTTAGAATAGACTTTAGCCCCCTGAAGTTGATCAAACAACTCATCAATCAATGGCAAAGGATATTTATTCTTGATGGTCACCTGATTCAAGCCACGGTAATCAATACACAACCTCAAGGTACCATCCTTCTTCTTCACAAATAAGACTGGAGCTCCCCAAGGTGAAGAACTCTGCTGAATGAATCCTTTCTTCAATAACTCCTGTAACTGAGTCTTCAACTCCTTCAACTCAGCTGGTGCCATCCGGTACGCCAATTTAGAAATAGGTTGAGTACCGGGAGCAAGATTAATCACAAACTCTAGATCCCTCTCTGGCGGCAATCCTGGCAACTCCTCGGGAAACACATTAGGAGATTCCGAGATAATAGGGACTTCCTCTAACTGTAGCTTATCAGATGGCTTGTTGATCAAATAAGCTAGATAACCCGAACACCCCTTACTCACCAACTTAACGGCTTTAGTTGCTGAGATAACAAAACTCGTCTTAGCACCCCGGTTACCCGCTACCTCTACTACTAGCTGATCCGGCAAGTGAAACTGTACTACCTTGGTTCTACAGTTCAACTGGGCATCATACTTAGAAAGCCAATCCATACCCAGAATAACATCATACCCCCGGATAGGAAATAAAATAAGGTCCGAAGGAAAATTATGCCCCTTAACATGTATTATACAATCCTTACATACTAAGCCAGTAACATACTTATCAGTCAAAGAGGTACTAATCTCAACCACATAAGGCAATCTTTCAGGTTGCAATTTAACACGTTGCACACAAGCAGGAGTAATGAAAGAATGTGTAGCACCAGAATCAATCAACACTTTAACAAGTTGATCAAGTATAAGGAAGTTACCTTCCACCACTGCAGTCTCCTCAGGCATCTCCTCCATATCAACTGCATAAGCCCGAGCCTGAACCCGCTGCTGCTGTGGTACACTGCCTGTAGGCCTACCCTGGTAACCCTGAGTCACTGCCCGACCCTCAGTCCTCGCATATCTAGGGCAATCCTTCGCCCTATGCTCGATGCTACCACAACCCAAACATGTCCCTACCTTTACCCTGTAGTCGGACTCCACATGCCCTGGGCGCTTGCAGTAATTACACTGCGATGATGTGGCACTAACACTGCCCGTAGAAGAACCAGAAGCTGATGAAGCAGCTGATACAGCCTGCTGCTGAGGTCTTACCACACTAGGCCTGTACTGACCCTGAGACTGGGCTGGCCTATACTGAGTCTGAACCTGATATGGCCTCTGTTGAAACTGAGGCCGATAATAACTCTGCTGACCCTGTGGCCTATAAGAACTCTGCTGGGCTGGTGGTCTATAGACAACCTGCTGTACTGGAGGCCTATATATAACCTGCTGGCCCTGTGGCTGATACAGCCTCTTACTAGGCTGACTGGAGACAATCTGATCCCCTTTCCTCTTCTCTAACCTAGAAGCTGCATCAAAAGCCTCAGTAAAGATATCATAGCGATTTAGAGCCATTGCATCCTGAATCTCGGGCCTCAATCCTAACATAAATCTACGAGTCTTCCTCTTCTCCACAGCTACAAACTCCGGTGCATACTGGGACAACCTAGTGAATGTAGCCTCATACTGAGCCACAGTAGAACCCCCCTGTACCAAAGACAAGAACTCAGCCTCTCTCCTCTCCCGTGCAACCCTCGGGACATACTTATCCCTAAAAGCAGTCAGAAAGGTATCCCAAACATACGGAACACCCCGGGTCTCCCAACTGGCTCTCACAGTGTGCCACCATTCCTCCGCCTCATCATCAAGCAAATAGACAGCACAAGTCACCTTCCGCTCATCAGTGTACCCGAGAGAATCAAAAATTTTCTCTAACTTACTAATCCACGACTCGACCTTCCTATCATCAGGCTCTCCCTGAAATCTAGGAAGATAGTACCCCAGAAACTCCTTCATAGTCTCTCGACCGTGATTACCACCCTGTACATTCTGTATCTGAGCCTGCAACGCCTGAGTCTGAGCAGCCTGACCTGCTAACAACTGGGCCTGCCCAGCCATCAAATCTGCAATCCGATCCATTGCTGCCCCTAACCTGCCATCACCCCCATCACTGCCCTGTGCCACATTACCAGGGACCTCATCTACAATCTCGGGCCTACCACGAGTCCTCGGTCTACCGGCCATCGTACTAATCAAAGAGTTAGCACAGGTTATAGCACATAAACAGATTATATACAACTTTTAACACATAAACAACAAACTCATATAAAGCACATAGATCACATAAGTTTCAATCACATAAGCAAATTGATCACATAATCACATAAGCACTTAAATCACATAATCACTTAATCATTTAATCATACCAATACATATTTCACTTTTCTTTCTTTTCATACATATTTCATGCTAAGACCTTTACCCACATTCCGAGAATACCCCGGCTAACAACTAACATGCGCTCTGATACCACTTAAATGTCACGCCCCAACTCGACCCCACCTACAATCAGTCAGGATGCAACGGAATTTCGACAGCATAACGACAGTAAATAGATTTCCGAGGTTCTAAACCAACCTCATTAATAACATTAAACATCCCATTCCATTACCATACAAACAACAACTCCTCAACATCATAACCACGCACAACATAAATGTAATATACAACAATCAGTCCTCGTTATCTGCCTCCGTTCCAACATAACATACAATACCTCAACCTTATCATACATTTCAAAAATAAGTTGAGACCCATCTGACAACTTAACCATAGACAAAAGAAAGCCACTAAGTTAATATCATTTGGATCATCATCTTTTCAACATCTATTACAATAAGAACCATAAAGCATATAAAAGTCTACTAAGCTAATGTACTTGACATTAAACAACATAGAATCATGGATAAGACTCAGAAACATATGACTCGTCCACGTAAGGCACATTTTCCTCCTCAGGAGGCACGTACCCGTAATCCGGCTCTGCAACACCTGTAAGCATGCAATAATAGAGAGTGAGCTTATATACATAAGCCCAGTGAGGATCCGATAGATCTCGATAGTATTCACTATGCTCCTTGGATTTAGTCCTTTGAGCAAGTAAACACACAACAACAATAATAACATTATCATCACATAACTATATAACCATTCAATAAAGGATACTCTATTTGGTATAGCTCCAAACACCACCACGCTCTCAACCGTCCTTCTTATAACTCCCCATTACTCATGCACCCGAGGTACCTCACTAGCCCCTCCCTCCATGACACCTCCGTCATGCGAGCTGGGGGTAGCCTATGGCAGTCATGCCGTTATCAACCCGACAGCCCAACGCTGCCCGAGAGGTGGCACACACATACCAAGACTCCATAACCATCATCAATCATCAATTAATCATCAATCAATCAATTGGGAGATCAGCAACGAAAGTGCCCAATTCCCGAACTCAATAATAATCCATCAATAACATCAATATAACATCAATATTTAATTAAACAACAAACAACGAAGTAAGATGACAAAGTAGGCCATCTAACCGGACATGCATTATATACACAATTAAACCCTAAATTACTCATCAACAACTCACCATTCAACACTCAAACACAACCCAATCGTCTAAAGGCATCGTTCAAGAAATTAAAGAATGACAACCTAAACTTCTAAAATTCATAACTTACAATCTACTAATCCAAACATTGCCAAATTAGTTTCTATCACTCACCCATTCAACCTACTACATTAGCCCTCTCGAAAATCCACCAGAACACCTCCAAATCATGCCCGATTACCCTAAAACCCTAGGATGTCTTGGCTGGATTTTCCGGATTTTCACACGAACAATGTAATCGAAAATTCGGCATTACAACAGCGCTAACACGTAATTATCAAGTATTTAGAAATCGACGGCAATCGATTTCGATCAACACAACTCATTTAATTCAACTTTGAACATTTTAATCAAAATTAAATACCCGAAAAATAAAAATTATGCTACATCCGACAGAAATTCGTAGTATTGCATCAAAATGATCCCTAGCATGCAAGGAGCAATAATCTATCATCAGATTTCAATTCTAACAGTTAAATTTTCATTTATGAGCAAAAGTATAAAAATGACATTTTGAGATCTAGAATTTTTCTCTCACCTTTGATGCGATATAAGCCTAGGAATGCGTGCTATGTGTGCCCAACAAGCAGAATCCAAGTCGGTGCGAAGTTCTACGGACAAAAACCAAGTTTTTCTTTGAAAAAATGGATTGAAAAGCTTTGAAATCTCTTTTCTTTTTCTCTCCTCCTTCTCACGGCAATGTGTGTTTTTGTGATGGTGTTTTTGTGTTGTGTGAGTGTGTGTAGGTGATATAAGCTTATATGGTCAATAATTAAATAAAGTCAAATTTAATTTAAATTGGTATTTTTGTGTTTTAATGACTTTAAACTCATTTTATTGCTCACCAAGGCTCAAAATAATTATGCAACCCCCAAGATATCTCAAGTGGATTATTTTTAGGTGACAAGAAGTTTTACAATCCAACAATATTACCCGAGTCAGCTTAAAACTCGCTTTTCGCAAAAGTCGGTGTAAAAACCCTAATAAATTCTTAAGCCGATTTTAAAACCGTTTTCATCAAACACAGGTCTATTAAAGTTCGTTGACTAGGTCTAGGAGGGTTAAAAAGACCAGTTTCAAAATTTTAGCGGACGTGTTTCGAAAACACTATTCACTGAAAATCGACGATAAAATTTCTGACTCCATTTTTGATGAAAATTTCATGAATGCACATTTAGCACGTATTAGGAGTATTGCCATCAAAATTATAACTTTCTAGGTCCTATAGCACATAAACAGATCGTATGCACGCAAAATAAGGTATATCACGTAAAACGAGATAAGCAGGAAAGTGGGGTTTCACATAATGTGCCCAATAAGACAATCAAGTTGCATAACAAATATAGTTTCCCAGCTAGACAAAAACCCTAAGGGAAAATACCGAGCTGGTGCACAATATACAAAACCAAACTCTGAGGCCGCTTCACTATTTGCCAAGTGAGAACTTTGTACATCCTTGCCAATAAGGAAAATACTAGTAGAATGCCCACTAAGAATTCCAAAGAATACTATAAGTAGTAATATACAATAAGTCTGATATGAATTCCAAATACCAAACCTACTGAGGAACACTAAAGAAAATACCCGAAACAATACTCCAATAAGAAAGCACCAAGGATTGCCCAATAAGTAAGTAATAGATAAATGACCACTAAGAATTCTATAGAATGCCATTGAAGAATTTCCAATCAGGGATGCCAGTAACACACCAATAAAAATCGAGACACATATACCATAGATAATACCATGCAGTAAGTTCGATTGAAAACCCAGTAGCCGAGTCTACCGAGAAGTGCCAACAAAAGTTTCCAAAGAATACCTAATAAGAAACCCAAAGTATGCTCCAGAGAACAACCAAATAGAACCTCAAAAGAAAGCCACTCTTTCACAACTGTTAAGCACAGAGGAGGACCTTAGAGATTCGCCAATAACCGAGCTCCAAAAGCAAACACCAACTCCCAAATAAAGGCTAGTCAAATACTGCTCATTCCCGTCAATCCATATAACTTGGAGGGCCTGCTACTAACCACTTCTCTTCAGGGGGAGGAAGAAGTCTTTCTTACCATTTCAACGGGACATGTATGAATGCCAAGATATCACATTTATACATACATGCCTTAAACTATTATGCAAGCAAGTTTATAAAGGAGTTTATAAAACAGTTTAATCATCAAAGTCATTCAAGCACGTCAATCCATTCAATCACAACATAACCAATTCAAATCACGATACAACCAATTCAAGACATTCTAATATACACATGACAAGCAATAATTCAAGCAATTAACAATTCACGAGGTCGATTTGATTAACGAGGTCAATTCAATACAACTTCATTTTACTTTGCACACATTTAGCACATAACACATAACTATATCACGTAGGTGCACACATTCATGTCAAGACACACAATCTCACATACAAGCATACACTTTCAAGACACACTTAACAAGCACACATTCAAGAATCACTACCCACCAAACCGAGGACCCTGTCCCAGCTTATGAGCTAAACAAGCTCTAATACCACTTGTAACACCCCAATCCTTCTCGAGACCGGGAGTTCTATTAATCAATCTAATCGCAACCCAATTCCAAACCCGGGCATAAATTTTTTAGGGAAAACGGACGGAGTCTTCCCTATTTCTAGGCAAAATGCGAAAACCCGTGACAACATATAAGTGGACCAGCACCATGTCCAACCATACAAACACCTCAAGGCCATTCGAGCCTTGTTTCTCAACAATTAAACACAACAAGTATATATACATTTCCAGTTTAAAAACTATCTTATCTCTTCTCATCTTTGACAAGTACATTCATGCTCGATAATTAAACTATACTAACCTATTGCATAAAATAGACTATCATACCATTCTAATAAACCAAGTTAAGTTAATTACATAACTTTTGACACTAAATACAACAATACATGAAAACATACATCTTTGCATCTTTTTACAACTCAGCCACATAACACGCAAGACAACTCTTCAAGCACGATCTTTCACGTAACCACGTACTTTCCAGCTAACATGGCATTTCCTAAAATGTGGTGGTGAGCAGCGAGTATACACTACCCGTGTACTCAGTGAGGAGGAGAGAGATATGGAGGTGGAGAGAAAGAAGATTGTGCAATGCAAATATGTACAGTTAAGCAATATAATCAATAAGAAAGCATTCAATATAAACGAAAATACAATAAACAATTAAAGAAAGCTTTAACACAACCACTCAACGCTATACCACACTTTGAAGGTCACGGTTAACTCTTACGAGCAATGTACCATTTCGCGAGCAATACATCAATCTCGAGCTTGATGTTGACAACGATGACAATAAGCGAGCAACCACCTTATAACATTCACTGGGTGTACTCCGAATGTACCTCGACACATCTATGACCCAAATCTCCCAGGGCAACACCCCTAGCGAGAATGGGAATAGGACACGGAGCTAGAGCAACCAACCCTAGCAGCCAGAGACTACCCAGAGAGGCCCATCACTCACGCGCCTGACACTATGCAATACAATTCAAGATACAAGCAATAGACGAGCAATAGCACGAAAATGCAGATTAGAGGCGATAAACGAGATATCAAGCATTTGCAATCAATATTAGCAATCAATTAACTTTTCAAGCATGATTATCGTTAATATCAACAATAACATTAATCAAACAAGTAATAGTAGTTCAAACACGAAAACGACAAATATCACCATTCAATCTCTAACTTCCAAAGGCAATTACGAGTAAACGAGCTACAGGATTAGGAAACTGATTTCACTACATTCACTTAGATACTACAAGGCACGTTTCTATATCACGAAACCTTACTTTCCCAACCGAAGCCCGAAAGTCCACCTACTGCGTTTGAACTACAGCTATGCTAACCGGTCATTCAATCAACGCCACAACAGCACCAAAAGTGCTTCCATGCCCTCAATAGCAAAACCCCTAACTCAATTCGAGCACGGTCAACTCTTGGTCAAACGGCCCCTTTACGTTTCTTTGTCTAATTTCCAATTTTAACAAAGGCCGGTCCGTTTTTATTGCACATTTTATCTTTCTATCACTAATGGCACCTATCCAAATCAAGAAATCGCAATTCGGATCAAAATCCAAAATTCTAGGGTTTTACTATTGAAAATAATTATTTATTGTTCTTCCCCAATTTCAAATTTGCGTTTCTAGCCATAAAAATGGCTAAATAACTAACAAGCAATGCTCTACGAACCCTAAGGAAGCTATATCAAGCAATTATAGGCATTATAACACAATATATATCAAATCTGAAAAATTGAAACAAAAATCAAATTCAAATAAAAAGGCACAAAAACGTGAAAACCCTCACAGAGATTGAAGACCAAGACCCACAAGAACTCGAGCCACGATCCTCGTCCGATTCCACGCAAGATTTTGGCTTAAAAATGCAAAATAATTTTTTCTTTCTTTTTCCTCAAACTTCGGCCAAGGGGGGACAAAATGGGCATTTATGGGTTTGTTTTGTTTTGATTTTTGCCTTGTTTTATTTATAAAAGATGACAAATGGAATTTTGGTCATTTTGCAAGGTCAAGCTTTAGTGAAAATATGGTCAAACAAACTTATTTTGATGCCACTTAATCTAATTCAAGTTAAAACAATGTAATTTTAATGAAAACCAACTAAAACTAGCTAAATTAAACTAGAAACGCTATTCACGAAATCCGATAAATATTCTTCTAACTTTCATTTTTGAAATGCTACAATCGAACGGTCAATAAACGATCGCTAATCAAATGATGAGCAATAATATAAAACTATCATTTTTGAAAAGTAGAATAGTAGAATAGTTTAAAATTCACTCCGGCTCAGAGTTACTTTTCCCATTTAATTGAAAACCGAGTAATTTTAATGCAAGACAATTAAAACCGATTATTAAAATAATCAAAACAATCAAAATAATTAATATTCATTTAAAAATAATTAATTTAACTATTTCTAGAAGATGTTAAAGAATTATGAAATTAATGTTAAGTTACAAATGAATAAGTTAATATAAACACGTAGTTAGATGCAATTAAATACTAACATTTAAGATGACACTTAATTAAACACAAGAAAATAAATCTAATTACTATAAACAATAAAAATAGGTAATAATCTTTTAAATTAATCAATAGAAAAATTATTGAATGCTTTTAAAAGAAATAGCAAAATAGTGCAAAAATGGATGATTTAACTAATTAAACACTTAATTAAATGCAGTCAAATGCTATTAAATGCATGCTAGATTCGGGTTATCACAAGAACTCTTTCTAATTAATTCGCAAATCGTGAGTAACACCTAGCAGTGTATCACGATTACCCAATTAAAGATGAAGTGCAAGTTTACGAACCCATTTAGTAATTTCTATACAATCAAATGCTATTGTCTCAACTATCCCGATCAAGCTAGAGTCAGGGATTGGGTTGTCAAACTCTTTTACTCGACCATATGCAAAAACCTAATTAATTAGTGACGAATGACTAATTCATGAAAGAACTTTCACTATTTCACCTTGGCCAAGGATTTCAAGTCACTCAATTAATTAGATTGCATAGAACACCCAATTGACAGTTTCCGTATCTACACATACATTTCTCTATGACGGAATAAATCACAACCACTAAATACATTTTCTAATCCATGATTAGGACTAGCTTATTTGCACCAGCAAATTATGACATTCCTAATCATGAGATAATTGTAACGTCTCAAGTCTAAGGATTAATTGCATAATTATATAATACAACAAATCATTGACATACCATGTAATTCATTATATCGGTGGTCAAATCCAGTTACCTATTCACAATAAGTACTTATACATCTACTATAACGATATGAGACAAATCGCCCAAACTGATATCTCATATAATTTGATTAGTAGACTATAATCTGATCTATCCGGATAAACTAATCCCCAATTAGTTTATCCTATGATCGGGGATAACTTTTAGAATATATTCATGATTATAGATTCCGTCACTCATAACCTTACTGCTAAGGATAGAATCTATAAATAGTATTCTAAGGACTTTATTTATTCAATCAAAACATTTATAATAAATAAATAAACTGTCCATATTAAATGAATTAATAAATTAAATAACACATTATCCATTATTCCAAAAGACAATTAATTGGGTTT
The DNA here is from genome assembly GCA_037974665.1 of Ehretia macrophylla. Taxonomy (NCBI): domain Eukaryota; kingdom Viridiplantae; phylum Streptophyta; class Magnoliopsida; order Boraginales; family Ehretiaceae; genus Ehretia; species Ehretia macrophylla. The sequence continues at coordinate 57,095,204 of CM075765.1, forward strand.
TGGGCATTATTCCTAACAAACCTCCACTTGCACTAAAGCCAATTAGAATTGTATCTCATACCCATCTCCTCTAAGTGTCGATCCAAAGACTGCTTAGTCAGAGCCTTGGTCAACGGATCAGTAGTGTTATTTGCTAAAGCTACTTTCTGCATCACTATGTCGCCTATTCACACAATTTCTCGGATAATGTGGTAATACATCTCTACTTGTTAGAATTTCTAATAAGACCTTGGTTCCTTAGCTTGCGCTATTGCTCCATTATTATCACAATGCAAAGGCACTACAATCTCAATGGAGTGAACCACTTTGAGTTTTGAGATGAACTTCTTGATCCAAAATGCCTCTTTTGTTGCATCTGATGCTACGATGTATTTGGCTTCTGTAGTGGAATCTGCAGTCAAACTCTGTTTGGAACTCTTCCAATTGACCGCTCTTCCATTGCAAACGAAAATGAATCCAGATGTGGATTTATGATCATCCACATCAGACTGAAAATCCGAGTCAGTGAAACCCTTGATTTTCAATTCCCCTCATCCATATACCAAGACCATATCCTTAGTCCTATTCAGGTACTTCAGGATATTATTGACTGTTATTCAGTGTTCTTCACCTGGATCTGATTGATATCTACTAGTAACACTTACAGCATGAGCGATATTAGGCCTAGTATATAGCATGGCATATATAAGGCTTCCAATTGCTAAAGCGTATGGAATCTTATTCATCCTCTCTTTTTTCTTCAGTTGTCTTAGGACTCATAGCCCTAGAAAGATGAATGCCATGTCTAAAAAGTAATAGTCCCCTTTTAGAATCCTGCATGTTAAACCTCTTTAACACCTTATTTATGTACGTCCTCTGGGATAGACCTATCAACCCTTTCCATCTATCTCTATAGATTCGAATTCCTAGGATATAGGTTGTTTCTCCCAAGTCTTTCATGGAGAATGTTCCTGATAACCAAAACTTGACAGATGTCATCATACCAATGTCATTCCCAATCAGTAGTATGTCATCTACATACAAGATGAGGAATGTAACTGCTTTATTGCTGACTTTCTTGTAAACACAAGGTTCGTCTTCATTCTTAATGAAGCCAGATGTTCTGACGACCTCGTCAAAATATTTGTTCTAACTCCTTGATGCTTGTTTGAGTCCATAGATGGATCTCTTTAGCTTGCACACTTTGTGACTTTCACCTATAGATTCAAAACCCATTGGATGTTCCATATAAATGTCTTCTTTAATGAAGCCATTAAGAAAAGTCGTTTTGACATCCATCTGCCATATCTCATAATCATAGTGTGCAGCTATAGCCAATAAAATCCTAATGGATTTGAGCATTGCTACTGTCGAGAAGGTTTTCTCATACTTAACTCCTTGTCTCTGATGGTAACCTTTTGCCACTAACCTTGCTTTGAAGGTCTCCACCTTCCCATCTGTACCCATTTTCCTCTTATATACCCATTTGTACCCAATAGTCTACAAGATTCCAAACTTGATTGGTGTGCGTTGAATTCTTTTCTGATGTCATGGTTTCAAGGCATTTTTCTGAGTCCCTATCAGAAGTGGCTTCTTCATAGGTTAGGGGATCATCCACATGATCACCATCATCCAATGTGAACAACTCTTGTCATTGGCTATGAAGGTAGCTATATCTTGTGGGGGGACGAACAGTCCTTAACGATTTACGTATCTGTGGTGAAACGAATGGTTCTTCTTCAATAGTTTCATCCTGGATCAAATCCTGGGTTTCTACCTGGTCAATTGGTTGCTCAATGTTTCCCTCATTAAGCACTACTTTTCTTCCCAAACCACCTCATTGGATGAACTATTCCTCCAAGAATATGGCATGTCTGCTGACGAAGATTCTCTGGTCAATAGGGGAATAAAAGTTGTATCCCAACAAATCCTTGGGATAACCAATGAATCTGACTTTGTTAGATCTCGCTTCAATTTCTCAATTTTAAGCCTTTTAATATAAGCAGGACAATTCCATACTCTAATGTGATTAAAGCTGGGCTTCTTATTTCTCCAGATCTCATAAGGAGTGCTTACAACTGATTTGGAAGTGACCTTATTCAAGATGTATGATGCAGTGAGAAAAGCATGGCCCCAAAGGCCAATGGATAAATTGGTATAAATCATTATCGATCATTTTATTGTCATCTTTCTTTATATCAAGTATATAATCCCATTTACTAGTTTGCCAGTGCCAACACATTTATTTCTCAAATAAATGAAACATCCATTATCCATAAATTTAAATTCAAAACCATTTTTGAACCAAAACTGAAATAGAAACGATATTCCTTAAGGCACTAGGCAAAAATAAACAATTGTCTAGAATTAAAGTAAATTCTGATGACAAAGTAAGACAACATGTCCCTATAGCTAATGCATCAACTGTTGCTCCATTTCCCCCACCTTTAGGACCATGTCGCCTTCTCCCAAAGCTCTACTCATCCTCAGTTCCTTTCATCTGCCTTTGATATATAATGAGCATATTCAAGAGCTGAGGTAAGGTGCACTCGATGTCATTCATCTTGAAATTGACAATGAAGGAATGGTAGGATTCAGGAAGAGACTGAAGTATCAAGTCAGTTTGCAAGTTCGAATCCATAGTGAAATTCAAGGATTCAAGACGCTCGATCAAACTGATCATCTTAAGAACATGCGTATTGACATATGATCCATCACTTATCCTCAATTGGAACAATTCCCTAGATATCTCATATCTAGCAACCCTATTCTTCACACCATACAACTCTTGCAAGTGTTTGATGATTTCAGTGACATCTTCCATGTCGTCGTGTTGACGTTGAAGCTCATTTGACCTTGAAGCCAAAATATAGCTCTTGACCTTCAACACATCATCACGCCATTTCCTAAAGGTTTCCAATTCCTCTTTAGATGCCCCTTGAGCCTCTTCAGAAAGTGGACCATCAAGCATGTACTCAATCTTTTCAGAACTCAGAATGATTTTCAAGTTACAGAACTAGTCAGCATAGTTTGGTCCAGTCAAACAATTCTTATGTGGGATAGTTGCAAGATGATTCATTTTTTACATGTAACTGCAGAAATTAATTTGAAATTAGATAACGTATTATTAACTATTTGACTTGGGTCTTTAAATCAAATAGTACCCCTACTAAATTTTTCGAATTCCACACTTCCCTAGTAGAAAATGAAAATTCAAATAAATGATTTTCTTAGTGGATTGGGGGCCCATTAATTTTTGTTTCACCTCACATTATAGATTCTTGGTGATACAAAGACTAATAGGTGAATAACACCTTATTCAATGTATCACATACAAATCCAAATATTCTTGCCTACAATTCCCTTGACCTCACATTATAGATTTTTGGTCCCTAAGAATTGTTTAAGTCAAACCCATTATCCTAGGAAATTTGGATCAATGCAATACCGACCCCTCACATGATAGATTTTTGGTAGCCAGTAAGAATCCAAATTCTCCTACATCTCATGTTTTATAGACTTAGTTTACATATTAATACAAATAAATAGCCCCTATATGTCCACAGCCAGCTACTCACTTGCCTAACACATAAACTAATCTATGATAATAGAAGACAATGATATAATCTACTCTTAGACTACATCATTATTAACTTAATATTTGTGAGCAGGAAGATTTTCCGGTCTTTAATTAAGGTCTCACTTTTCACATGCTTCTGGTTTCAATTTATCATATAAACTCAACTAGAAACATTCACGCATTTAGTATATATCGCATAATAAATAAATGCATGTAAATAAATAGGATGATCATGGACTAGGAGCACTATCAACTTCAGCCACTGGGTTGAATTCCTAAAATAAAATTAGGGCCCAATAGTTGGGCTACTCCTTGTTGGGATTCATAAAACTTCTTCTGCGAAACGGGTCCACCAACTCCTTGATACGTCCTGCTTGATCTTCTTGTTACATTTATGTAAATAGATTCCTAATCTAGTGGGATATATAAATGGGAATAAGGGTTTTACATTATCAAAATGGATAAGAGGCATGCAAGCCTCATTTAAATAATTTACATAAAACCCAAATGAATAAATAAATAAATAAAAATACATTCATTCATTCATCCATTCTAGTCCATGATCATCCAAGCATATAATCATAAATATAATAGGTAATCCACGAATATGGCACAATTAATTTCCTTGATATGATCTCATTATATATAGTTGTCTAAATTTAATAAACTATTTATTAAATAAGCAAAATATCTCATATTTTAAAATAAATAAAACACCTTTTATTTATTGATTATAATTAATAAACAATTTATTAATTAAATCTCTTAATATCCTTTTTGGGCTTTAAATAAAAAGGAGTTCTATTAAAATAAAGTTTTGGGTTAAATTAATAAAAACCAACCTTTTTATTAAAGCATGGTCAGCCCAAACATTTTAAAACACTATTTTAAAATAACTCATCAAAGCCCAAAAAACCTCTAATAGCCCAATGAGAAAAGAAATAAAAGAAAACAAACCAAGCTCCAAAACCCATCAACCCATGACACTTGGGTCATGGGTTTTGGACTTGGATTCGGATCCGAATTGAATCAAGATCTGGGTGAGAAAACCCTAACCCAAAAAAACTTTTTTGTTTTTTTTCTTTCTTCTTCCCCAGCGTCCATCCCCCCCCCCCTTTTTACCTTTTCCACCATGGCTGCACCTTGTAGCCATGGTGGCTGCCTTGGCAACGCCATTGCCTCATTGTGCAGCACTACTAGGCAGCGTGGCTGCTGCCACCATGGCAGCAGCCACGCGGCGCTACAGTGCCCAGCAGTGCCTCATGGCACTACTGGGTACAGCGGCGACCTTTGGTGCCGCCGCAGCAACAGTTCCAAAACGCCGATGCATAGAGGAGCAAAAATATATATATATATATATATATATATATATATTTTTTTTTCCTTTTATTTTAAAACTAATTTTAAAATATGTAAAGAATCTGAAAAAGATATTGATAAACATATAAAAACAGAACATTAAAATTTTAAAAAAGCTCTTTTCATAATATTTCTAATTATGCAAAACAGTTTTTCACTTAATGTTCGGAAGAAACTAATGGGCTATAATTTTATTAAAATTAAAAAACTTTAATTTCAAATATAAGAGATATAAGAAATTGTGCCATAAACGTTAAATCGCATAATAAACATGAACGGTGGCTCGGATACCACTGTTGGAAAATATACATGACAATTAAAATAATTGCGCAGCAGAAATAATTAATCATGTATCCGTTTATGTTTAATTACACAAATTTAAATCAAATAATAATTTAATCTAATTAAATTAAATATGCAATAGTTCTAGGATTACCTCTTGAAGCGTAGTTGTGAAACCCCACTATTCTATCCTGTCTCGTTTTGCGTGTTTATTCTCGCTTTGCGTGAATTGACCTGTCTATGTGCTATATGACTTAGAGTTTGGTAATTTTGATATTAATACTCCTAGAACATGCTAAATGTGCATTCATTAAATTTTTATCAAAAACGGAGTCAGAAATTTTATCGTCGACTTTTAGTGAATAATATTTTTGAAACACGTCCGCTAAAATTTTGAAACTGGTCTTTTTAACCCTTCTAGACCTAGTCCTCGGGCTTTAATAGACATGTGTTTGATTAAAACGATTTTAAAATCGGCTTAGGAATTTATTAGGATTTTTACACTAACTTTTGAGAAAATCGAGTTTTAAGCTGACTCGGGTGAAATTGTTTGATTGTGAAACTTCTTGTCACCTAGAAATAAATTATTTGAGATAGTTTAAGTGTTAATTTAAAAGACCAAAAATACAATTAAAAGACAAATTTAAACTAACTTTGACTTTATTTAAATGTTGACCAATATGCATATATCACCAACACACACTCACAAAGCAAAAAAACACCCTCAATTTCACACACATATCCGAGAGGCCATAGGAGAAAAAAACCAAGAGTTTTCAAGAAGTTTTCAAAGCAAATTTATAAAGGAAAAACTAGATTTTGTCCGTAGAACTTCGTGCCGAGTTGGATTCCGCTTGTTGGGCACGCATTGCACGTATTTCTAGGCTTAAATCACATCTAAGGTGAGAGAAAAATTCTAGATCTCAAAACTCATCTTTTATGTTTTTGCGTAGAATTAATTATCGAACCATTAAAATGTTAATCTGATGTTAGATTATTGCTACATACATGCTAGCGATCATTTATATGTAATCCTACGAGATTTGAACAGTTGTAGCATAATTATTTATTTTTGGGTATTTAAAGTTGATTAATTTGCTAAATGTTGATTATTTTGAGTTGTGTTGATCGGAATCGATTTTCGTCAATTTCTAACAGTTTGATAATTACGTGGTAGTGCTGTTGTAATGCCAAATTTTCAATTGTGATGTCCGTGCTAAAATCCAAAAATTTCAGCCATGACACACAAGGGTTTTAGGGTTATTGGGCATGATTTGGATGTGTTTTGGTTGGTTTCCGAGGGGGTTAATGTAGATGATTGAATGGGTGAGTGTTTGAAACTGATTTGGAGTTGTTTGGATTAGTAGAATGTAAGATATGAATATTTGAAGTTTAGGTTGTCTTTCTTTAAAATGTTAGATTATGCCTTTAGTTGATTGGGTGTGGTTTGAGTGATTGAATTGTGAGTTGTTGGTGGGTAAACTAGGGTTTGATTGTGTGATTAATGCATGCTCGGTTAGATGGCCTACTTTGTCATCTAACTTAGTTATTTGTTGTTAAATTGATTATTGATGTTATTATGATGATAATATGATTATTGATGATTATTGATTCATGATTGATGCCAGGAGATATGCAGTTCTGCTAGACTTTCCTCCTGTGAATGATTGATGTTTATTATTATTGCTGAGTCTTTGGTTTGTGTATGCCACCTCTCGGGCAGCATCGAGCTGTCGGGTTGATAACGGCATGACTACCAGAGACTACCTCCAGCTCGCATGATGGAGGTGTCATGGAGGGAGAGGTTATTGGGATACCTCGGGTGCGTGAGTTTATAGGAGTCATAAGAAGGCAGTTATGATCGTGATGGCATTTGGAGCTGTACCAACTAGTGTATCCTTTATTGAATGATCATTATAGATTATGTGATGATATTATTATTGATGTTATTTTGTGTTTACTTGCTCAAAGGATTATTTTTAAGGAGTATAGTGAATACTGTAGAGATCTATCGGATCCTCACTGGGCTTATTTTATATAGCTCCCTCTCTATTATTGCATGCTTATAGGTATTCTTTCGCAAGACTACGGGTACGTGCCTCCTGAAGAGGAAAATGTGAAAAATGTGCCTTACGTGGATGAGTTTTATGTTCTGGAGTCTTATCCTTGATGTTGTACTATTTTACTATCTTGTATATTAACTTAGTAGACTTTTATATGCTTTGTAGTTCATGATGTAAAAGATGCTGAAAAGATGATGTTCTAAATGAAGCTAACTTAGTAGTCTTTCTTTTGTCTATGATTAGGTTGCTAGGTTGGTTTCAACATATTTTGCGTTGTATATTAAAGTTCATGTATTATGTTGGAATGGAGGCGTATAACAAAGGATGATTATGGTGTAATATGGTTATGTTGTATGTTGTTATTTTATTGAGGAGTTGTTTATTGTATGGTTATGGAGTTGATGTATGATGTTCTAATGAGGTTTGTTTAGAGCCTCGGTATCCTATTTACTATCGTTATACTGCCGAAATTCTGTTACGTCCTGACTGATCGTAGGTGGGGTCGAGTTGGGGCGTGACATTTAAGTGGTATCAGAGCGCATGTTAGTTGTCAGCCGGGGTATTCTCGGAATGTAGGTAATGGTCTTAGTATGAAAGTATGTATGAAAAGAAAGAAAAGTGAAATATGTGTTAACATGATTAAATGATAAGTGATTATGTGATTAAAGTGCTTATGGGATGATGTGTTTGTTTATGTGATTGATACTTAAGTGATTTATGTGATGTGTTTATGTGTTTTATATGAGTTTGTTGTTTATGTGTTAATAGTTGTTTATAACCTGTTTACGTGCTATAACCTGCGCTAACTCTTTGATTAGTAGAATGGCCAGTTGACCAAGGACCAGTGGTAGGCCCTAGGTAGTAGATGAGACTCCTGGTAATGCGGCACCGGGCCGTGATAGGGGTGATGATCGTTTGAGGGCAGCTATGGATAGGATTGCTGAGTTAATGGCCGGATATGCCCAATTGATAGCAGGGCAGGCTGCCCAAACTCAGGCTTGGTAGGCTCAGTTGGTGAATGTGTAGGGTGGAAACCACGGGTGTGGTACCCTAAAAGAGTTCTTAGGGTATCATCCACCTAGATTTCAGGGGGAACCCGATGATCGGAAGGTTGAAGCGTGGATTAGTAAGGTGGAGAAGATTTATGATCCTCTTGATTATACCGATGAGCAGAAGGTCTCCTTTGCCATGTACTTGCTGGATGATGAAGCAGAAGAATGGTGGCGCACGGTGAGAACTAGCTGGGCGACTTAGGGTATCTGTATGTTTGGGGTACCTTTCTGTTAGCTTTCCGGGCAAAGTATGTCCCGAGAATCGTGAGGGAGCAGAGAGAGGCTGAGTTTCCGTCTCTGATTCAGAGGGATGCCTCAGTGGCTCAATATGAGGCCACCTTTACTCGATTGTCTCGGTATGCACCGGAGTATGTGGCTGATGATGAGCGGAGGACTCGTTGTTTTATGTTTGGGTTATGGCCCGAGGTTCAGGAGGTGATAGCTCTGAATCGGTATGATATATTCACTGAGGCCTTTGATGCAGCTTCTAGACTAGAGAAGAGAAAGGGGGATCAGCTTGTGTCTAGTTAGCCCAGTAAGAGGCCGTATCAGCCACAGTATCAGCAGGGTATGTATAGGCCTCCTATACAGCAGGTTGTGTACAGGCCGCCCGCTCAGCAGGGTTTTTTCAGGCCACAGGGTCAGCAGAGTTATTATCAACCTCAATTTCAGCAGGGGTCATATCAAGTTCAGTCCCAGTTCAGGCCAGCCTAGTCTCAGGGTCAGTACATGCCTAGTTTGGTAAGGCCTCAGCAGCAGGCTGGTTCAGCTGTTCCTTCAGCTTCTGGTTCTTCCAGGGGCAGTGTTAGTGCATCATCACCACAGTGTACACACTGCAAGCGCACGGGGCATGAGGAGGCCGATTGCAGAGTGAAGGCAGGGACGTGTTTAGGATGCAGCAGCAATCAGCACAGGGCGAGGGATTGCCCTAGGTATTCGAGGACTGAGGGTCGGACAGTGACTCAGGGTTATCATGGCCGACCTACGGCCAGTGCACCTCAGCAGCAGCGGGTCCAGGCTCGGGCCTACGTAGTTGACTTAGTGGAGATGCCTGAGGAGACTGCAGTGGTGGAAGGTAACTTCCTTTTACTTGATCAACTTGTTAAAGTGTTGATTGATTCTAGTGCTACGCATTCTTTCATTACTCCTGCTTGTGTACAATGTGTTAATATGCAACCTAAAAGATTGCCTTCTGTGGTTGAGATTAGTACATCTTTGACTGATAAGTGTGTGTGTAACACCCCGATCCCTCTCTAGACCGGGAGTTCTATTAAATCAATCTAATCGCAACCCAATTCCAAACCCGGGCACAAAATTTAGGGAAAACAGACGGAGTCTCCCCTGTTTCTAGGCAAAATGCAAAACCTGCGATAGCATATAAGTTGACCAGTACCGTGTCTAACTATTCACAATTCCTCAAGGCCATCTGAGTCTCGGTTCTCAACAATTAAACACAGCAAATATACATATTTTTCCATTGGACATTACAAACATGCATTGAAGTTAAACTATACTAACTGAATACATAAACTAGCTTATCATACCACTTCAATAACCTAATAAAACTTAAATTACATTCCTTTTAATACTAACTACATACAACACATGAAAACATACACCTTTGCATCTTTCTACCACTCAGCCACATAACACGAAAGACATATCTTCAAGCACGAGCTTTCCATCTAACACGACAATTCCTGAAATATGGTGGTGAGGAGTGAGTATACACAACATGTATACTCAGTGAGGGCGAAACAGATATTGAGGTGGAGAGAAAGAAGATTGTGCAATGCAAATACGATAGTTAAACCATATATCCAATAAGAACAACAATCAATATAAACAACAATACAATAAACAATCAAAGAAAGCATTAACACAACCCATCAAAGCTATACAACACTTTGAAGGCTATGGTTCACTCATACGAGCAATGTACCATTTCACGAGCAATACATCAATCTCGAGCTTGATGTTGACAACGATGACAATAAGCGTGCAACCACCTTATAACATCCACTGGGTGTACTCCGGATGTACCCCGACACAACTACGACCCAAATCACCCAGGGCGGCATCCCTGGCGAGAATGTGAATAGGACACGGAGCTAGAGCAAACCAACCCTGGCAACCCAAGACTACCCAGAGAGGCCCATCACTCACGTGCCTGACACTATGCAATGCAATACAAGATACAAGCAATAAACGAGCGATAGCACAAAAGTACGGATTAGTAGCGATATACGAGATATCAAGCATTTACAATCAATATTAGCATTCAATTAACTTTACAAGCATGATTATCATTAATATCAACAATAACATCAACTAAACAAGTAATAGCAGTTCAAACACGAAAACGACAAATATCACTATTCAATCTCTAACTTCCAAAGGCAATTACGAGCAAACGAGCTACGGGATTAGGAAACCGATTTCACTACATTCACTTAGGCACTACAAGGCACGTTTCTATATCACGAAACTTCACTTTCTCACCCGAAGCCCGAAAGTCCACCTACTGCGTTTGAACTACAACTATGCTAACCGGTCGCTCAATCAACGCCACAACAGCGATAAAAGTGCTTCCATGCCCTCAATAGCAAAACCTCCAACTCAATTCGAGCACGGTCAACTCTTGGTCAAATGGTCCCTTTACGTTTCTTTGTCTAATTTCCAATTTTAACAAAGGTCGGTTCGTTTTTATTGCACATTTTATCTTTCTAACGTTAATGGCACCCATCCAAATCAAGAAATCGCAATTTGTATAAAAAAATAAAAAAAACTAGAGTTTTACTATTCATTTTTACTATTCACGCTCTTTCCTAATTTCAATTTGCATTTTTAGCCGTAAAAATCACTAAATAACTAACAAGCAATGCTCTACGAACCCTAAGGAAGCTATTTCAAGCAATAACAGGCATTATAACGCGATAAATATCAAATCTAAGAAATTGAATCAAAAATCAAATTCGAATAAAAATGCACAAAAATGTGAAACCCTCACAGAGATTGAAGATGAAGCCTTGCAAGAACCTTAGCCTCGATCCTCGTTCAATTCTACGCAAAATTGTGGAAGAAAAATGCAAAGCAAAATTTTCTTTTTTTCTTGTTGAAGTTTCGGCCATGGTGGCCTTTGCCTTGTTTTTATTATTAATTTTTTCTTTTCCTTTGTTTAAAAGATGACACAAAGGGGTAAAACGGTCAAAGGCAAAAAGGCTTAGTCAAAATCAAGTTAAAAATGGTCAAATTAGCTTATTTTGATGCCATTTAATCTAATTCAAGTTAAAACAATGCAATTTAATGTTAATCAACTAAAAACTAATTAAATAAAACAAGAAATACCATTCACAAAATCTGAGAAATATTTCTCTAACTCTTATTTTTTATGCGCTTCAATCAAACGGTCAATAAACAATCACTATTAGAATGATAAACAATTTCTTTAAAATATAATTTTTGAAAATTAATTTAGTTTAAAATTCAATCCAACTCGGAGTTAGTTTTCTCACTTAATTGAAAACCGAGTAATTAAATGCAAGAAAATAAACCGATTACTAAAATAATCAAAATAATCAATTTTCATCTAAAAATAAATAATTTAACTATTTCTAGAATATTTTAAAGAATTAAGAAATTATTACTAAGATACAAATGAACAAGTTAATATAGACACGTAATCAAATGTAATTAAATGCTAACATTTAATATGGCACTTAATTAAATACAAGAAAATAAATCCACTTACTATAAATAATAAAAATAGGTAAAAATATTTTAAATTAATCAATATAAAAATTATTTGAATATTATTTTTAAAAGAAATATCAAAATAGTGCAAAATGGATGATTTAACTAATTAAACACTTAATTAAATGCAATTAAATGCCATTAAATGCGTATCTTTCCCCCCTTAAAATAATTGCGTCCTTGCAATTCTTCTTCCAATAGAACTCAGCATCACCTGAGATCCAACTCTGACCACTCTTCATTGGTTGCTGAGTAAGACACTGAATAAGATACTCGTAGGAAAACCCAAATAGAAATCCCATCCAAGAATGCCGAGAAAATACCAACTAAAGACTGAATGAGGGATACTATAGATATTATCAATACCACATATTATTGACAAGAAGAATGCCGAAGAAATAGCCCACATACGAATCTCCAGTAGAAGTTCAACAAGTACCAAATAGGTAGTCAAAGGATAGTCAGAGTAGATGCATCACATATAAGACCAAACTCCAAGACCTTATCACCATTTGCCGAGTGCAAACTTTATACAACTTACCACCAAGAAAGCCCAAAGTATTCCACATCATACCATAAGCAATATGAGATAATAAGTCTGAACAAGATTCCAAGTGTAAAACTTCCAATAAGTGCCATCAAGGAAAATACTAGTAGAATGCCCACTAAGAATTCCAAAGAATACCGTAAGTAGTACTATACAATAAGTCTGATAGGAATTCCAAATACCAAACCTACTGAGGAACACTAAAGATAATATTCGAAACAATGCTCCAATAAGAAACTAGCAAGGATTGCCCAATAAGTAAGTACTAGATAAATGACCACTAAGAATTCTATAGAATGCCATGGAAGATTTTCCAATAAGGGATGCCAGTAACACACCAATAAAGACTGAGACACATATGCCATAGATATTACCATGCAGTAAGTCCGATTCAAACCCCAATAGCCAAGTCTACCAAGAAGTGCCAACAGAAGTTTCCAAAGAATACCCAATAAGAAAACCAAAGAATACTCTAGATAACAACCAAATAGAACCCCAAAAGAAAGCTACTCTTTCACAACTATTAAGCACAGAGGAGGACCTTAGAGATTTGCCAATAACCGAGCTCCAAAAGCAAACACCAACTCCCAAATAAAGGCTAGTCAAATACTGCTCATTCCCGTCAATCCATATAACTTGGACGCCTGCTACTAACCACTTCTCTTTAGGGGAGGAAGAAGTCTTTCTTACCATTTCAACAGGACATGTACGAATGCTAAGATATCACATTTATACATATATGCCTTAATCTATTATGCAAGCATGTTTGTAAAACAGTTTATTCAACAAAGTCACTCAAGCACGACAATCAAGTCAAGCACAACATAATTAATTCAAATCACGGCACAACCAATTCCAGACATTCCAATACACACATTACAAGCAATAATTCAAGCAAATAACAATTCACGAGGTCGATTCGATTCACGATGCTAATTCAATACACGAGTAGTCACTTCACTTCACGTAACACACCTTTAACATATATCACAGAACTATATCACATAGGTACACACATTCAGGTCAAGACACGCAATCTCATATACAAGCAAACACTTTCAAGTCACATTTAACAAGCATACAACCAAGGGTTACTACCCGACAGACCGAGGACCCTATCCTGGCTTATGAGCTAAACAAGCTCTGATACCACCTGTAATACCCCGATCCTTCTCGAGACTGGGAGTTCTATTTAATCAATCTAATCACAACTCAATTCCAAACCCGAGCACAAAATTTAAGGAAAACGGACGGAGTCTCCCTTGTTCCTAGGCAAAATGCAAAACCTGCGACATCATATAAGTGGACCAATACCGTGTCCAACTATTCACAATTCCTCAAGGCCATCTGAGCCTCGGTTCTCAACAATTAAACACAGTAAATATACATATTTCCAAGTACCCAGACCATTCTAACTCTTTTCCTTTGGATATTACAAACATGCATGGAAGTTAAACTATACTAACTGAATACATAAACTAGCTTATCATACCACTTCAATAACCTAGTAAAACTTAAATTACATTCCTTTTAATACTAAATACATACAATACACGAAAACATACATCTTTGCATCTTTTTACCACTCAGCCACATAACACGCAAGACAACTCTTCAAGCACGAGCTTTCCAGCTAACACGGCAATTCCTAAAATATGGTACTGAGGAGTGAGTATACTCAACACGTATACTCAGTAAGGGCGGAACAGATATCGAAGTGGAGAGAAAGAAGATCGTGCAATGCAAATAAGACAATTAAACCATATATCTAATAAGAACAACAATCAATATAAACAACAATACAATAAACAATTTAAGAAAGCATTAACACAACCCATCAAAGCTATACCGCACTTTGAAGGCTATGGTTCACTCATACGAGCAATGTACCATTTCACGAGCAATATATAAATCTCGAGATTGATGTTGACAACGATGACAATAAGCGCGCAACCACCTTATAACATCTACTGGGTGTGCTCTGAATGTACCCCGACACAACTACGACAAAAATCACCCAGGGCAGCATCCATAGCGAGAATGGGAATAAGACACGGAGCTAGAGCAAACCAACCCTGGCAGCCCGAGACTGCCCAGAGAGGCCCATCACTCACGCGTCTGACACTATGCAATGCATTACGAGATACAAGCAATAAACGGGCGATATCACAAAAGTATAGATTAGTGGCGATATACGAGATATCAAGCATTTACAATCAATATTAGCATTCAATTAACTTTTCAAGCATGATTATCATTAATATCAACAATAACATCAATTAAACAAGTAATAGCAATTCAAACACGAAAAACGATAAATATCACTATTCAATCTCTAACTTTCAAAGGCAATTAAGAGCAAACGAACTACGAAATTAGGAAACCGTTTTCACTACACTCACTTAGGCACTACAAGGCACGTTTCTATATTATAAAATCTCATTTTTCCAACCGAAGCCCGAAAGTCCACCTACTGCGTTTGAACTACAACTATGTTAACCGGGCATCCAATCAACGGCACAACAATGCCAAAAGTGCTTTCATGCCCTCACTAACCAAACCCCCAACTCAATTCGAGCACGGTCAACACTTGGTCAAATGCCCCCTTTATGTTTCATTGTCTAATTCTCAATTTTAACAAAGGCTGGTTCGTTTTTATTGCACATTTTATCTTTCTAACGTTAATGGCACCTATCCAAATAAGAAATTGCAATTCGGATAAAAAATCCAAAAATCTAGGGTTTTACTATTCATTTTTACTATTCACGCTCTTTCCTAATTTCAATTTGCATTCCTAGCCGTAAAAATCACTAAATAACTAACAAGCAATGCTCTACGAACCCTAAGGAAGTTATTTCAAGCAATAACAGGTATTATTACGAGATAAAAATCAAATCTAAGAAATTGAATCAAAAATCAAATTCAAAAAAAAAAGCACAAATACGTGAAAACTCTCGCAGAGATTGAAGAGGAAGCCTTGCAAAAACCCCAGCCTCGATCCTCGTTCAATTCTATGCAAAATTGTGGAAGAAAAATGAAAAACAAATTTTTTTTCTTTTTCCCTTGAGCTTTCGGCCATGGTGGCCTTTGCCTTGTTTTTATTATTATTTTTTTCTTTTCCTTTGTTTAAAAGATGACACAAAGGGGTAAAATGGTCAAAGGAAAAAAGGCTTAGTCAAAATCAAGTTAAAAATGGTCAAATTAGCTTATTTTGATGCCATTTAATCTAATTCAAGTTAAAACAATGCAATTTAATGCAAATCAACTAAAAACTAATTAAATAAAACTAGAAATACCATTCACAAAATCTGAGAAATATTTCTCTAACTCTTGTTTTTGATGCATTTCGATCAAACGGTCAATAAACAATCACTGTTAGAATGATAAACAATTTCTTAAAAATATAATTTTTGAAAAGTAATTTAGTTTAAAATTCACTCTAGCTCGGAGTTACTTTTACAACTTAATTGAAAACCGAGTAATTAAATGCAAGAAAATAAAACTGATTACTAAAATAATCAAAATAATCAATATTCATTTAAAAATAAATAATTTAACTATTTCTAGAATATTTTAAAGAATTAAGAAATTAATACTAAGATACGAATGAACAAGTTAATATAAACACGTAATCAAATGCAATTAAATGCTAACATTTTAGATGACCCTTAATTAAATACAAGAAAATAAATCCACATACCATAAATAATAAAAATAGGTAATAATCTTTTAAATTAATCAATATAAAAATTATTTGAATATTTTTTTAAAAGAAATATCAAAATAGTGCAAAATGGATGATTTAACTAATTAAACACTTAATTAAATGCAGTTAAATGCCATTAAATGCGTGCCGGGTTCGAGGTATCACATCCTTCCCCCTTTAAAACAATTGCGTCATCGCAATTCTTCTTCCAATAGAACTCACCATCACTTAAGATCCAACTCTGACCACAGTTCTTTGGTTGCTGAGCAAGACACTGAATAAGATACTCGTTGGAAAACCCAAATAGAAATCCCATCCAAGAATGCCGTGAAAATACCAACTAAAGTCTGAATCAGGGATACTGTAGATATTATCAATACCACATATTATTGACAAGAAGAATGCCAAAGAAATACCCCACATACGAATCTCCAGTAGAAGTTCAAGAAGTACCAAATTGGAAGTCAAAGAATAGCCAGAGTAGATGTAGCACATATAAGACCAAACTTCAAGACCTCATCGCCTTTTGCCGAGTGCAAACTTTATACAACTTACCTCCAAGAAAGCCCAAAGTATTCCACAGCATACCGTAAGTAGTATGAGATAATAAGTCTGAACAAGATTCCAAGTGTAAAACTTCCAATAAGTGCCATCAAGGAACATACTAGTAGAATGCCCACTAAGAATTCCAAAGAATACCGTAAGTAGCACTATACAATAAGTCTGATAGGATTTCCAAATACCAAACCTACTGAGGAACACTAAAGAAAGTACCCGAAACAATGCTCCAATAAAGATAGTAGCAAGGATTGCCCAATAAGTAAGTACTAGATAAATGACCACTAAGAATTCTATAGAATGCCATTGAAGAATTTCCAATCATGGAATGCCAGTAACACACCAATAAAGACCGAGACACATATGCCATAGATATTACCATGCAGTAAGTCCGATTGAAACCCCAATAGCCAAGTCTACCAAGAAGTGCCAACAGAAGTTTCCAAAGAATACCCAATAAGAAAACCAAAGAATGCTCCAGAGAACAACCAAATAGAACCTCAAAAGAAAGCTACTCTTCCACAACTGTTAAGCACAGAAGAGGACCTTAGAGGAATGCCAATAACCGAGCTCCAAAAGAAAACAACAACTCCCAAATAATGGCTAGTCAAATACTGCTCATTCCCATCAATCCATATAACTTGAAGGGCCTGCTACTAACCACTTCTCTTTAGGGGAGGAAAAAGTCTTTCTTACCATTTCAACGGGACATGTATGAATGCCAAGATATCACATTTATACATATATGCCTTAATCTATTATGCAAGCATGTTTGTAAAACAGTTTATTCAACAAAGTCACTCAAGCATGACAATCAAGTCAAGCACAACATAATCAATTCAAATCACGGTACAACCAATTCAAGACATTCCAATACACACATTACAAGCAACTTCAAGCAAATAACAATTCACGAGGTCGATTCGATTCACGATGCCAATTCGATACACAAGTAGTCACTTCACTTCACGTAACACACCTTTAACACATATCACATAACTATTTCACATAGGTACACACATTCAAGTCAAGACACACGATCTCATATACAGGCAAACACTTTCAAGACACACTTAACAAGCATACAACCAAGGGTTACTACCCGACAGACCGAGGACCCTGTCCTGGCTTATGAGCTAAACAAGCTCTGATACCACTTATAACACCCCGATCCCTCTCGAGCCGGGAGTTCTATTAATCAATCTAATTGCAACCCAATTCCAAACCCGGGCATAAAATTTAAGGAAAATGGATGGAGTCTCCCCTGTTTCTAGGCAAAATGCAAACCTGCGACAACATATAAGTGGACCAGTACCGTGTCCAACCATTCACAATTCCTCAAGGCCATCTGAGTCTCGGTTCTCAATATTAAACACAGCAAATATACATATTTCCAAGTACCCAGGTCATTCTAACTTTTTTTCCTTTGGACATTACAAACATGCATTGAAGTTAAACTATACTAACTGAATACATAAACTAGCTTATCATACCGCTTCAATAACCTATTAAAACTTAAATTACATTCCTTTTAATACTAACTACATACAACACATGAAAACATACACCTTTTACATCTTTCTACCACTTAGCCACATAACACGCAAGACAACTCTTCAAGCACGAGCTTTTCAGCTAACACGACAATTCCTGAAATATGGTGGTGAGGAGTGAGTATACTCAACACGTATACTCAGTGAGGGCAAAACAGATATCGAGGTGGAGAGAAAGAAGACCGTGCAATGCAAATTAGACAGTTAAACCATATATCCAATAAGAACAACAATCAATATAAACAACAATACAATAAGCAATTTAAGAAAGCATTAACACAATCCATCAAAGCTATACCACACTTTGAAGGCTATGGTTCACTCATACGAACAATACATCAATCTCGAGCTTGATGTTGACAATGATGACAATAAGCGAGCAACCACCTTATAACTTCCACTGGGTGTACTCCGGATGTACCCCGACACATCTACGACCCAAATATCCCAGGGCGGCATCTCTAGCGAGAATGGGAATAGGACACGGAGCTAGAGCAAACCAACCTTGGCAGCCCGAGACTACCCAAAGAGGCCCATCACTCACGCGCCTGACACTATTCAATGCAATACGAGATACAAGCAATAAACGAGCGATAGCACAAAAGTACAGATTAGTGGCGATATACGAGATATCAAGCATTTACAATCAATATTAGCATTCAATTAACTTTACAAGCATGATTATCATTAATATCAACAATAACATCAATTAAACAAGTAATAGCACGAAAACGACAAATATCACTATTCAATCTCTAATTTCCAAGGGCAATTACGAGCAAACAAGCTACGGAATTAGGAAACCGATTTCACTACATGCACTTAGGCACTACAAGGCACGTTTCTATGTCACGAAACTTCACTTTCTCACCCAAAGCCCAAAAGTCCACCTACTGCATTTGAACTACAGCTATATTAACCGGTCGCTCAATCAACGCCACAACAGCGCCAAAAGTGCTTCTATTCCCTCAATAGCAAAACCCCTAACTCACTTTGAGCACGGTCAACTCTTGGTCAAACATCCCCTTTACGTTTCTTTGTCTAATTTGCAATTTTAACAAAGGTCGGTTCTTTTTTATTGCACATTTTATCTTTCTAACGTTAATGGCACCTATCCAAATCAAGAAATGGCAATTCGGATCAAAAATCCAAAAATCTAGGGTTTTACTATTTATTTTTACTATTCACATTCTTCCCTAATTTCAATTTGTGTTTCTAGCCATAAAAATCGCTAAATAACTAACAAGCAATGCTCTACGAACCCTAAGGAAGTTATTTCAAGCAATAACAGGCATTATAACGCGATAAATATGAAATATAAGAAATTGAATCAAAAATCAAATTTGAATAAAAATGCACAAAAACGTGAAAACCCTCACAGAGATTAAAGAGAAAGCCTTGCAAGAACCCTAGCCTCGATCCTCGTTCAATTCTACGTAAAATTGTAGAAGAAAAATGCAAAACATTTTTTTTTTCTTTTTCCCTTGAGCTTTCGGCCATGGTGGCCTTTTCCTTGTTTTTATTATTATTTTTTTCTTTTCCTTTGTTTAAAAGATGACACTAAGGGGAAAAATGGTCAAAGGCAAAAAGGCTTAGTCAAAATCAAGTTAAAAATGGTCAAATTAGCTTATTTTGATGTCATTTAATCTAATTCAAGTTAAAACAATGCAATTTAGTGCAAATCAACTAAAAACTAATTAAATAAAACTAGAAATACCATTCACAAAATCCGAGAAATATTTTTCTAACTCTCGTTTTTGATGCGCTTCGACCAAATGGTCAATAAACAATCACTATTAGAATGATAAACAATTTCTTAAAAATATAATTTTTGAAAAGTAATTTAGTTTAAAATTCACTCCAGCTCAGAGTTACTTTTCTCACTTAATTGAAAATCGAGTAATTAAATGCAAGAAAATAAAACTGATTACTAAAATAATCAATATTCATTTAAAAATAAATAATTTAACTATTTCTAGAATATTTTAAAGAATTAAGAAATTATTACTAAGATACAAATGAACAAGTTAATATAAACGC
The DNA here is from genome assembly GCA_037974665.1 of Ehretia macrophylla. NCBI lineage: Eukaryota > Viridiplantae > Streptophyta > Magnoliopsida > Boraginales > Ehretiaceae > Ehretia > Ehretia macrophylla. The sequence goes on from CM075765.1 coordinate 57,115,676, forward strand.
GTAATCAAATGCAATTAAATGCTAACATTTAAGATGACACTTAATTAAAAACAACAAAATAAATCCACTTACTATAAATAATAAAAATAGGTAAAAATATTTTAAATTAATCAATATAAAAATTATTATAATATTTTTTTTAAAAGAAATATCAAAATAGTGCAAAATGAATGTTTTAACTAATTAAACACTTAATTAAATGTAGTTAAATGCTATTAAATGCGTGATGGGTTCGGGGTATCACAATGTGACTGGCCTGGTTTGTAAGGATTGTAAAATACATGTTAAGGGGCATAGTTTTCCTTCGAACCTTATCTTATTTCCTATCCGGGGTTATGATGTTATCTTAGGTATGGATTGGCTTTCTAAGTATGATGCCCAGTTGAATTGTAGAACCAAGCTAGTACAGTTTCCTTTGCCAGATCAGCCAGTAGTTGAGGTAGTAGGGAACCGGGGTGCAAAGACGAGTTTTGTTATCTCAGCAACTAAAGCTGTTAAGTTGGTGAGTAAGGGGTGTTCGGGTTATCTAGCTTATTTGGTCAACAAGGCATCTGATAAGGTACAGCTGGAGGAAGTCCTTATTATTTGGGAATATCCCAATGTATTTCCCGAGGAGTTGCCAGGGTTACCGTCAGAGAGAGATGTGGAGTTTGTGATTAATCTTGTTCCCGGTACTCAACCTATTTCTAAATCAGCGTACCGGATGGCACCAGCTGAGTTGAAGGAGTTGAAGACTCAGTTGTAGGAGTTATTGGAGAAGGGATTTATTCAGCAGAGTTCTTCACCTTGGGGAGCTCCTGTTTTATTTGTGAAGAAGAAGGATGGTACATTGAGATTGTGTATTGATTACCGTGGTTTGAATCAGGTGACTATCAAGAACAAGTATCCTTTGCCACTGATTGATGAGTTGTTTGATCAACTTCAGGGAGCCAAAGTCTATTCTAAATTTGATTTGAGGCAGGGGTATTATCAACTTCAGATTCGTACGGAGGATGTTCCGAAGTCTGCCTTCAGGACTCGGTACGGGCATTATGAGTTTGTTGTTATGCCCTTTGGATTAACTAATGCACCGGCAGTATTCATGGATCTTATGTATCGGGTTTTTCAGCCGTATTTAGACCAGTTCGTGGTAATCTTTATTGATGATATCTTGGTCTATTCTAAATCTGAGTCGGAGCACGAGCAACATCTACGGCATGTCTTACAAAAGCTGCAGGAGCATCAGTTGTTTGCCAAGTTCAGTAAATGTGAATTTTGGTTGCAATGCATATCTTTTCTTGGTCATGTGATTACACAGAGTGGTATTTCTGTAGATCCCACTAAGATTGAATCGGTGATGTCTTGAAAATGTCCGGAGAATGTTTTTGAGGTCCGTAGCTTTCTTGGCTTGACGGGTTATTATCGTAGGTTTGTTAAGGACTTCTCGAAGATTGCTGGGCCACTTTCTAAGTTGACTTAGAAACGGACTATCTTTACTTGGGATGAGAAGTGTGAGAGTAGGTTTCAGGAGTTGAAAAAGTGGTTGACTACTGCTCCAGTACTTGCTCTACCAGAGGGGACCGATAATATGGTTATTTACAGCGTTGCATCCAAGGAGGGCTTGGGATGTTTTCTTATGCAGGATGGCTGAGTTATTGCCTATGCTTCCAGGTAGTTGAAGCCTTATGAGGTGAATTATCCGACTCATGATCTTGAGTTGGCAGCAGTTGTCTTCGCACTAAAGAAGTGGCGTCATTATTTGCAGGGCAGTAAGTTCAAGATTTTCACTGATCATAAGAGTCTGAAGTACTCGTTCTCACAGAAGGAGTTGAATATGCATCAGCGGAAGTGGATGGAGCTTCTTGGAGATTATAATTGTTATATCAATTATCTGCCTGGCAAGGCAAATGTTGTAGCAAATGCTCTCAGCCGGAAGGCGAGTGTTGCTTGTTTGGCTGTCAAGAAATAGGAGATTCTTAAGGAATTCACTTATTAGAGACCGGAGTTGACTCAGGTTGGGGTGATGTATTCACATCTCCGTATTCAACCTTTATTGTTGTCTTAGATCAGGGAAGCTCAGCAACTGGATGTTAAACTTCAGAAGATCAAAGATCCAATCACTGATGATCAGTCTGACTTTAAACTGCATGAGGACGGTATTCTTCAGTTTCGGAACAGGGTATGTGTTCCCGATGAACCGGGCTTGAGGCGAGATATTCTGGAGGAGGCTCATAATTCTAAGTATACTATTCATCCCGGTGGAACCAAGATGTATCAGGATTTGAAGCAACACTATTGGTGGAATAACATGAAGAGAGAGGTTGCTCAGTTTGTATCTAGATGTTTGACTTGTCAGAGGGTAAAAGCCAAGCATCAACGACCTGTAGGGTTACTTCAGCCGTTGGCTATACCAGAGTGGAAGTGGGAGCATATTACGATGGATTTCGTCACTGGTTTGCCTAGAACACCGAGGGGTAACGATGCAGTTTGGGTTGTCGTGGATCGTTTGACAAAGACAACTCATTTTATTTCGATGAGGATGGGAGATGAAGTTACAAAGTTGACGGATCTTTATTTGGATCAGATTGTTAGACTTCACGAGATTTCATCTAGTATTGTCTCAGATCGAGATCTTCGATTTACTTCTCGTTTGTGGGAGAAACTTCAGGAGACTTTGGGTACTCAATTGAACTTCAGTACCGCGTATCATCCACAGACCGACGGTCAGTCTGAGCAGACTATTCAGATTATGGAAGATATGCTTAGGGCTTGTGTTCTGGACTTCGGGAAGAATTGGGAGAAACATCTACCACTTGCCGAGTTTGCCTATAACAATAGTTATCAAGCTACTATTAGGATGGCACCTTTCGCAGCTCTTTATGGTCGTAAGTGCTGTTCACCTTTATATTGGGACGAGGTAGGGGATATGAAGACTATTGATCCGACTATCATGCTAGAGCTTCTTGAGAAGATTGATAATGTTCAGTTGATCAGGCAGATAATGCTTACAATGCATAGTAGATTCAAGAGTTATGCTGATAAGCGTCGTCGGGACTTGGAGTTTGCAATCAGAGATTGGGTTTTCTTGAGATTGTCTCCTCGTAAGGGGTTTGCTCGTTATGGTAAAGGTGGTAAGCTAAGTCCGAGTTTTGTTGGGCCGTTTGAGATTACCGGCATGGTTGGTAAGTTGGCATATCGGTTGGCTTTACCGGAGAACTTCTCTAATGTCCACGATGTATTTCACGTGTCTAATTTGCGAAAATATAATCTAGATCCTTCTCATATTCTTGAGCCAGAGCCGTTACAGCTTCGTGAGAATCTGACTTATGACGAGCGTCTGATTCGTATTCTTGATCAGATGGAACGAGAGTTGAGGTCGAAGAAGATTCCGATGGTTAAGGTGTTGTGGAAGCATCACGGTATCGAGGAAGCTACTTGGGATAGATGGGATCAGATGCAGTAGTAGTACCCAGATCTAATGATTACATCACTTTTTTATCCTGTCTCGTTTTGCGTGTTTATTCTCGTTTTGCGTGAATTGACCTGTCTATGTGCTATATGACTTAGAATGTGGTAATTTTGATACTAATACTCCTAGAACATGCTAAATGTGCATTCATGAAATTTTCATAAAAAATGGAGTCAGAAATTTTATCGTCGACTTTTAGTGAATAGTATTTCGAAACATGTCCGCTAAAATTTTGAAACTGGTATTTTTAACCCTTCTAGACCTAGTCCTCGGACTTTAATAGACCTGTGTTTGATTAAAACGGTTTTAAAATCGGCTTAGGAATTTATTAGGGTTTTTACACAGACTTTTGTAAAAATCGAGTTTTAAGCTAACTCGGGTGAAATTGTTTGATTGTAAAACTTCTTGGCATCTAGAAATAAATTATTTGAGATAGTTTAAGTGTTAATTTAATAGTTGAGCAAGAAATACTCAAGAATAGAATTAAAAGACCAAAAATATAATTAAAAGACTAATTTAAACTAACTTTGACTTTATTTAAATGTTGACCAATATGCATGTATCACCAACACACACTCACAAAGGACAAAAACACCCTCAATTTCACACACATAGCCGAGAGGCCATAGGAGAAAAAACCAAGAGTTTTTAACAAGTTTTCAAAGCAAATTTTCAAAGGAAAAGCTAATTTTTGTCCGTAGAACTTCATGCCGAGTTGGATTCCGCTTGTTGGGCACGTATTGCACGCATTTCTAGGCTTAAATTGCATCTAAGGTGAGAGAAAAATTCTAGATCTCAAAACTCATCTTTTATGTTTTTGCGTAGAATTAATTATCGAACTATTAGAATGTTAATCTGATGTTAGATTATTGCTCCATGCATGCTAGGGATCATTTATATGTAATCCTACGAGATTTGAACTGTTGTAGCATAATTATTTATTTTTGGGTATTTAAAATTGATTAATTTGCTAAATGTTGATTATTTTGAGTTGTGTTGATCAGAATCGATTGCCGTCGATTTCTAAAAGTTTGATAATTACGTGGTAGCGCCGTTGTAATGCCGAATTTTCGATTGTGATGTCCGTGCTAAAATCCGGAAATTTCAGCCATGACACACTAGGGTTTTAGGGTTATTGAGCACGATTTGGATGTGTTTTGGTTGGTTTCCGAGGGGGCTAATGTAGTTGATTGATTAGGTGAGTGATAGAAACTGATTTGGAGTTGTTTGGATTAGTAGAATGTAAGATATGAATATTTGAAGTTTAGGTTGTCTTTCCTTAAAATGTTAGATTATGCCTTTAGTTGATTGGGTGTGGTTTGAGTGATTGAATTGTTAGTCGTTGATGGGTAAACTAGGGTTTGATTGTGTGATTAATGCATGCTCGGTTAGATGGCCTACTTTGTCATCTAACTTAGTTATTTGTTGTTAAATTGATTATTGATGTTATTATGATGATAATATGATTATTGATGATTATTGATTGATGATTGATGCCAGGAGATAGGCAGTTCTGCTAGACTTCCCTCCTGTGAATGATTGATGTTTATTATTATTGCTGAGTCTTTGGTATGTGTGTGCCACCTCTCGGGCAGCATCGGGCTGTCAGGTTGATAACGGCATGACTACCAGAGACTGCCTCCAGCTCGCATGACGGAGGTGTCATGGAGGGAAAGGTTATTGGGGTACCTCAGGTGTATGAGTTTATGGGAGTCACAAGAAGGCTGTTATGATCGTGATGGCGTTTGGAGCTATACCAACTAGTGTATCCTTTATTGAATGGTCATTATAGATTATGTGATGATAGTATTATTGATGTTATTGTGTGTTTGGTTGCTCAAAGAATTATTTCCTAGGAGTATAGTGAATACTGTTAGAGATCTATCGGATCCTCACTGGGCTTATTTTATATAAGCTCACTCTCTATTATTGCATGTTTATAGGTGTACTTTCGCAAGACTACGGGTACGTGCCTCCTGGAGAGGAAAATGTGGAAAATGTGCCTTACGTGGATGAGTCTTATGTTCCGGAGTCTTATCCTTGATGTTGTATTGTTTTACTATCTTGTATATTAACTTAGTAGACTTTTATATGCTTTGTAGTTCATGATGTAAAAGATGCTGAAAAGATGATGTTCTAAATGAAGCTAACTTAGTAGTCTTTCTTTTGTCTATGATTAGGTTGCTAGGTTGGTTTCAACATATTTTTCAATGTATATTAAGGTTCATGTATTATGTTGGAACGGAGGCGTATAACAAAGAATGATTATGGTGTAATATGATTATGTTGTATGTTGTTATTTTATTGAGGAGTTGTTTATTGTATGGTTAGGGAGTTGATGTATGATGTTCTAATGAGGTTGGTTTAGAGTCTTGGTATTCTATTTACTGTCGTTATACTGCTGAAATTCCGTTGCGTCCTGACTGATCGTAGGTGGGGTCGAGTTGGGGTGTGACAGTAGTTCGATGTAGAATCTAAATCAAGCTCCCCACGCGTGAAGCCGCCAAGATTGATCCATACAGAATCTGCACTTGCTAATTGGATTTCTACCCCCATTAGGTTTCTAGAGAAATCCTATATTTTATTCTGACTATGAAAATTGTGCTAGCTCTTTCTCTATCAGAATAGTTCTATATATAGGAAAACACATATGACCTAAGTCATAAGTTGGCTGGTCTTAAACTTACCAGTTTTGGGCTCTATATTTAATCAGATCACCATCTAAATACTATGAGCTCAATTAAATTAATATTTAGGACAATCCTAGATTTAATTGAATCTTTTCTCTAATCCAATTAATCTGTAAATTCTATTTGTGTGTGACCTCTCAAGTTCATAATTAATCGGTAGCGAATAATTAATTCAACCAATTAATTAAATTAGAACTCTTTCTAATTAATTCGCAAATCGTGAGTGATACCTAGCAGTGTATCATGATTACTCAATCAAAGATGAAGTGCAAGTATACGAACCCATTTAGTAATTTTGATACAATCAAATCCTATTGTCTCAACTATTCCGATCAAGCCAGAGTCATGGATTAGGTCGTCAAACTCTCTTACTCGACCATATGCAAAAACCTAATTAATTAGTGACTAATGAATAATTTGTGAAACAACTTTCACTATTTCACCTTGGCCAAGGATTTCAAGTCACTCAATTAATCAGATTGCATATGACACCCAATTGACAATTTCCGTATCTACACATATATTTCTCTATGACGAAATAAATCACAACGACTGAATACATTGTCTAATTCATGATTAGGACTAGCTTATTTGCACCAGCAAATTATGACATTCCTAATCATGAGATAATCGTAGTGTCTCAGGTCTAAGGATGAATTGTATAATTATATAATACAAAAAATCATTGACATACCATGTAATTTGTTGTATCGGTGGTCAAATCCAGTTACCTATTCACAATAAGTACTTATACATCTACTATAACGATATGAGACAAATCGCCCAAACTGGTATATCATATAATTTGGTTAGTAGACTGTAATCCGATCTATCCGGATAAACTAACGCCCAATTAGTTTATCATATGATCGGGGATAACTTTTAGAATATATTTATGATGATAGATTCCATCACTCATATCCCTACTCCTAAGGCTAAAATCTATAAATAGTATTCTAAGGACTTTATTTATTTAATCAAAATATTTATAATAAATAAATAAACTGCCCATATTAAATGAATTAATAAATTAAATAACACATTATCCATAATTCCAAAATACAACTTATTGGCTTTTGGGCATTATTCCTAACATAGCCAACTCACTTTGTCATGCCCCGACCCAACCCCACATAAAAGGTTTAGTTCGAACCCAACAAACAGATAGAGTCTCCTCTGTACCGTGGACATTCTGAAAACCTGTAAACACTCAATAAAGCCATAACATAACAAGAATTCCATTTATAACTAAAGATCTTAGCTTTAAGGCCATCCAAGCCTTAAGACATGCAACAGTTCAGATTCATAGAAGCATGCATTCATAACATAAATTTTTTACAAAACCGCTTATCATGTGTGAGGTTCAACCCCGAATAACATGTCTTACCTCGATTTGCATGCCTTAGACCCAATATTATAAGACCAACCTTGGATTACGTGCCTTATCTTAGTTTTTGTGCATGCCTCGTCTACGTACCTTGACCTAGAATTACGTGCCATAATCCTTGACTTATGTGCGATATCTCAATTTGTGTGCATTAACCTCGAACTACGTGTCTTAACGTAGATTTAAGTGCCATACTTTGATTTGCGTGCATTTGTATTGGAATCCGTGCATTCACCTAGAAGTACGTGCTTTATCTCCTAGTGCGTGCCCTAAACCTAAGAATGTGTACCTGCACGCTAATCTTGGAAAATTCCTTGCACAGGGTACTAGACAATATAATAATCCTACACAATCCACTAACCATTATTACATTCCTAATTCAAATCCTACTAACTCCACTAACAATAAAATAACATTAAATTATTCTTACATTTCCAACTATCTGTTATTCTATTCATAATTCAAACTCATCCTCAAACATTCCTATATTCTATTCTACCTAGAATCCCTAAATACCAACATTCTCTTACACAAAAAATTATAATTAAACACACACAAACATAAAAACATTCCTTTACACACACAAAACACAAGAAGACATAAAAAACTATTCCTACACACTACCCAAACCCACCCTTTCTCGGCCCTCTCAACCCATACACTACCACAATTCAAAAAATGCCCAAGATGACAAAAATTTCAGCTTTGTTCATTCCCTAGGCCAACACACACATGCAAACACTCAACAAACACTTCAAACTCTTATTTTCCTCTCGACTCTCATTCCCTCTCTCACCATTTTCGGTTCTAGCTCTCTCTTGAGCTTCCAAGGCTCAAGCTCACTTCCTAGAACACTCAAAGTCTCGGCCATAAAAAGCAAGCCAAGCAAGAACACTCAAATCCCTAAAAAAAGCTTACTATTTCGGCCTAAGGTAAGTTTCATGGTTCATCTTCTTCCTCCTTTGGTTTTGAGCACATGCACACCTTCTACACTTGCTAACTAGGCTTGGATTGAAGGAAAAACAAGCTACCATTCGACCAAGCTAGGAGTAGGAAGGATTTGGCACCTCCAAGGCTCAAAAACAAGGATTTCGTGCATTTTTGCTAAGTCTTCAAAAAGGTTAGCGTTAAATGTTTTCAAATGCTTTCAAAACTCACATGCATGCTCTTATATTGCTGTATTTACTCTTGAAGTCCATGTACATGTGTTTATATGAGCATATCTCCTCGTGCATGGCTTGGAAATCGCTAGAAACCTTGGGACTAGAAATGACGTTTTTTTGGGCAGCTCTCTGTCCATGTAGAACGAAACATTTTTAGCCTAGAAAACGGTGTTAAGAATGCATGAAATTTTGTGCAGCACTAGAGTATTCAGTTATGAACATATCTTGCAAAAATAAGCTAAGGCTAATTTTTAGTTTAAGACCCCCAAAAATGGAAAAGATCGATGTGTATAAAACTGGACAGATTTGTGTGGTCTCATGATTTTGGTCATAACTCCTATTTTCGAACTCAAAATGCAGCGAGGTTTGTTCCTAGATTTAGAGAACTCGTTAAGATTCTATTTGACATTTGATTCACTTAATTTGGAGGTTATTTTATTCATTAACCGAATGAGGAAAAATAGGCTATTGCAGTGGGGTTTTGCTTGGAAACTTGCTTTGAATCATATTGTAATTATACTTTGAGGTATTGAATGCTTGGAATTATGTAAATTAGAAGTTTCATGGACTGTTTTGGTTGGTTGATATTGCTTAAATTAGTTTATGCATGACCTAGGCTCATTTTATGATGGATTCTTGCTTAATAGTATGTGTAAGCATGAAATTGAGGCCCTATTACTTATGCATGTTTGCTTAGTGACTATTCTATGGGTTAAATGAATTTATTTGAGTTGTTAGTAGGCTGCCCAATAATATCTAAGTATGTATGACATGGTTTAAGTGATTCTTATGGTTCTTAGCAAACTAAACCTACACTCGAGCACTGTCCTTGTAAACCCTAATGGCTACGAAAGTTCCCAAGTCCCAAACCCTTCATGTGTATCTTATAATTGATGTTGAGGAATGTTAATGGACTGCCCGGAATTGTCTTTATAGCTCTAAGCATGATTCTCGGTGATTGCATGTTGATAAGTTAACTATTCTTGCACCCGGTCTTGTGTTATGTGTCGTAGCATGCTCGTATGTCCTCAACACTTGGTATGTGCACTAAAATGAGTTATATGACTTGTCTTGTATGACATTACTTGGCTGCCCGTTAAATGTTCATATGCTTCTAGATGTTATACAAAGTGGATTTATATGTCAAAGCATGCCTCGTACGTTTACTTGTCGATATGTAATCATACGTGTATCCGGAGGCAACCTAATTTGTTGACCTCCTAATGTGAATTGTTAAAAGATATTCTATGGCTTATTTTGAACATGATTACTTGGCTGCCCGTGAAAGTTTAATTGCTTTAAAATTGATATATGAAATGATTATATGTTCTTACAATGCCTTATGTGCCAATATGTCAAAATGTGATCATATACTTGCTCGGAAACAACCTACTTTGTTGACCTCCTAATGTGAAATATAAAATGGCATAATTGTGCATTACATACAAGGTTGCAACCTTTCATTGTGGCATAGTAACGTGTCATGAACACCAAGCGGCATCGGACTTGTCGGTGATCCCGTGACTACCATGGTCCAATTCCCTCTCTCACTTGGGGGCTAGACTTCCTCGGAGAGTTAGGTCATAGATTCGGTGTACAATCCGGAGTAAACCATATTGGGAGAGATTAGAAGTTGTGATCAAGATTCGAGGCTGGCCATTATATGTGATGCGGAAGTGGAAGCGAAAGCGTATTGTATCCTTTGAACGACAGGAACTAAGTGCTATGTGGGGCAAAGTGCTACACCTAGAAGTGGTGGGAGCTACCTCTTGAGCTCGTAGGAGCCACCTCTAGCGTCCTGTACGTATCAAAACATATCCTTTTTACTATGTGTTTAAGTACTCTCTCTTGGTTCTTAGAGGACCTCGGGGAGAAAAGACTGTTTATCTATATGCCACTACTATGATTAATACGTGAATCAAATGTGATGAAAATCTTTACTGATTGTCCTATGTTAATAAAATGATGTGATAACTGTGAAACCCTAGTTTTGTCTTTACCTCGATTTGCGTGTCTTTGCCTCGATTTGTGTGATTTGACCTATTTATGTGTTATATGAGTTAGAATGTGCTAAATATGTGATTTATATTCCGAATACATGCTATGTGTGCATTCATGAAATTTTTATAAAAAACGGCATTGAAAATTTTATCGTCGATTTTTGTGAATATTATTTTGAACACATGTCCGCTAAAAATTTTACAAGGGTGTTTTAAATGTCTTAAAACCTAGTCCTCTATTATTAATAGACCCATGTTTGATAAAAATTGATTCTGAAACGGAATAGTAATTTAAATAGACTTTTTGGTGTTTGAAAAAAATTGATTCTGAAACGGAATAATAATTTAAATAGACTTTTCGGGCGAAAAGTAACATTTTTGAGCCAAATAGTAATTTGTTCTAAACCCGATTCTTGCATTGACTTTCGTTGACCTAGTAGATATTAATATAAATGTATTTATATGTGGTATTAAATGATTTTAGATAAATTATACATTCAAAAGACATTTGAAAACAAATAATATGACTTTTCACATTCTTTTGCAAAAAATCGCGTTTTTAGTCGAGTCGGGTGAAAGTCTTTGCATAAGAAAACTCTTGTCACCTAAAAATAAACTACTTAAAATAGTCAAAGGGATAAACTAAAATTATGAGCAAGAAATAGGCTAAAATAGAATTAAAAGACAAGAAAACACTAAAAATAACTAAGTGTCAACTTTGACTTTCTTTTATTTTTTTGACCTTAGCTTAATATATCATCAAGACACATTAAAAGCTCACAAAACACTCTCATTTTACACACACATTACCGAAAATCCATGAAGGAGAAGAAAGAAGGCATTTTCAAGGTTTTTCAAAGCATTTTTCATATAGATTTTGCAATTCAAGTCCAAATCACTTCATTCAAAACTTGATTTCACTTGTTGGGCATCTATTCTACATCTTTCTTGCATCAAAACACATCAAAGGTGAGAGAAAAATTCTAAATCTCAAATGTCATCCTTTATGTTTTTGCGTATACTTGCATTTTGAACCGTTAGAAAGTTGAATTTAGGTTATATTATTGCTCAGTGCATGCTAAGGATCGTTTATATGTATTTATATAAGATTTGAACTGTTGTAGCAAGAATTTTTATTTTTGGGTATTAAAAGTTGAGTTGTTAGCTATTTGGTGATTATTTTGAGTTGTAGTGGTTGGAATCGATTGCCGTCGATTTGTAAAAGTTTGTAAAATACGGGGTAGCGCCGTTGCAATGCCGAAATTTTGATTGAGATGTTGGTGCGAAAATCCAGAAATTTCAGCCTAGGTGCATTGAGGTTTTAGGGGTGTTGGGCTTGATTTGGATGTATTTTGGTTGGTTTCCGAGGTGGCTAATGTAGTTGGTTGAGTGAGTGAGTGATAGGAATTGGTTTGGAGTTGTTTGGATTAGTAGAATGTAAGTTATGATTATTCGAAGTTTAGGTTATCTTTCTTTAAATTGTTGTTTTATGCTCTTAGATGATCGGGTGGTGTTTGAGTGATTGAATTGTGGGTTGTTGATGGTTAGACTAGGGTTTGGTTGTGTGTCTGATGCATGTTAAGTTGGGTGGCCTACTTTGTCATCTAACTTAGTTAATTAGTTGTTAATTGCGTAATTGATGTAGTATTGTTGTAATGTTATTAATTGATTGATGCATTATTGATTATTGATTATCGAATATTGATTATTGATGAACCGGGAGATAGTCAACGAAAATGGTTGTCCTCCTGTGATTGATTGTTTATTATTATTGCTGAGCCTTGATATACGTGTGCCACCTCTCGGGCAGTATCGGGCCGTCGGGTTGAAACCAGCATGTCTATCAGAGGCTACCCTCATCTCGCATGGGCGGAGATGCCATGGAGGGCAGGGCTAGTGAGGTACCTCGTGTGCGTGTATCATGGGGGTGATAAGAAGTTGGTTGAGATCGTGATGGCATTTGGAGCTACACCAACTAAAGTATCCTTCATTGAATGATCATTATAGTTTATGTGTTCATATTGTTATTGATGTTTATTGTGTGTTTACTGCTCAAAGGATCATTTCCAAGGAGTATAGTAAATACTGTTAGAGATCTATTGGATCCTTACTGGGCTTGTTTTATATAAGCTCACTCTGAATTATTGCATGCATGCAGGTGTTACTGATTCTGACTACGGGGACATGCCTCTTGAAGAAGGAAATATGTCGTATGTGGATGAGTCTTATGTGCAGGAGTCATTGCCATGAGATTATCTTCGTTGTTGTAAAACAATGTATTGTATAACCTATTTGAAAAGTATGTATAGCCTATGTACTAAGTTGGAACGGAGGTATATAACTATGAATGGGTTGTTGAAGGAATGATTATTGTATAATATGGTTATGTTGTATGTTGTTAATTTAATTGAGGAGTTGATTGTTGAATGATTGTGGAATTAGTTGTATGATATTCTTAAGAGGTTGGTTTAGAGCCTCGGTGTCTTAATTACTTTCGTTATACTGCCGAAATTCCGTTGCATCCTGAATGATTGTAGGTAGTGTCGAGTTAGGGCGTGACATTAAGTGGTATCAAAGCGCATGTTTAGCTGCCAGCCGAGGTATCCTCGGAATGTGGGTAGTGGTCTAAGCATGCAAGTATGTATTAATTGAAAGAAAAATGAAACATATGTTAATATGTTTATGTGATTAATTTACTTATGTATCTAACTTTCTATGTGATTAATCTGCTTTATGTGTTAAGTGAACTAATGTGATCAATATGTTTTAAGTGATAACGTGTCTTACGTACTCAATGTGTCGTAGTTAATATGCATTTTGTGATTAATGTGTATTATGTGACAAATGTGTTTTATGTGATTGAAGTGTCTGTGTGAAGTTAGCTGTTTATGTGGTTTTAATTGTTTATAACTAGCTTACGTGAAACAATGTGCTTTAGTTGCTCATTGTACTTTAAGTCACCAATGTGATTTACGTGATCAACTTGTCTTATGTAAAGTTTTTTGCTTATGTGACTTTAATTGTTTATAACTTATTTCTGTGATATAACCTGTTTATGTGATGTTGGCTTCTTATATGCTGAATTGTGTGTTATGTGATAATGTTGTAATATATGATAATCATGTAATATGTTGGCACTTGCTTTCATGAGATATAATTATATCTATGCTATAACTGTGGGTGATTTTTTTGGGTGAAGTACGGATGACTGCAAGAGTTTTCAGAAATAGAGGTAGGCCATGATTTTGAATTATTATTATTCTAGTAGTTTATCGGTGAGATATTAATTGTTATGTTTATGGATTTTAGTCTTAGTTTAATGGATCTGTTCTTGATGTTCCTTTACCGAGAATGAAGTTGTTCGAGGAAATAGCAATGTATCTTGATGATTATAATTACTTTTGTTGCCATGTTTAATTAGTTATTACTTGGAGATGGATCATAAGTTGAGGTTTCCGTGAGGTTGTGATTAGACACTTTTGGAGTCTCAACTCAAACTATACTTCCTTGAGGTTATTCTAGAATGAATTTATTTGAGGAATTAGTGATGTATATTTGTGAATGGAATGAAGTGTGGTATAACATGTGAATATTTCTACTATTTGGGATTGCTATATTATTAATGGATATTTTGGAGTTTTGATCTTTAAACCTTAGAGACAATTGAAGTGATTCCTGACTAAAGTTACTTTATTCGAAGTTGTAATTATTGGGATATAGAATTATTTGAGGAAATAAGAATGCATTTTGGTGACTGAACATTTACTTCCCTACATCAAGCTTTTGAGTTCTAGGTGGTATGACTTTCTAAATTGTTGATTGGGGATTTTCTTGTGTTAAAAGGGATACTATGAATCTGTATTGTGTTATCAGATTTTGGAGTCTTCATCAGTCAATCTTGTTGAGTAGTCGGTGATTTATCTTGTTTGGTGATTGGTCTGGTACAGAATGTATAATTTTGGAGTGACTTATCTTGTTTGGTGATTGTCATGACTCCTTAGGTTCTCTAGATCTCCTTAGTGTCTTGTTTTGGAGGAAGATAGATTGTAGGATTTGACTTGTTGGTCTTTAAATGTGTAGGTGAGACACCCCTTTTGTGCTTCCTATTTTATTGGTCTTATTATTCTTTTCTACTATATTCTCACTTATTTGAGAGAGAGTTACACTTTTCTAGCATATCAATTGTTTCTTGAAAGTCTTGCTTATTGGATTAATGCATCCTATACTCATTCGACATTGTTTCTATTCTTAACATTCATATTTGCTTCTTATAGCAATGTCACTTATTGGAGTTAAGGTTTGAGACTTCTATATTTCATTTTATATCTCCAGCCATTGGTTTCAATATTTCATTTCATCCTATTACTATTCATTTGAAAGTAATTTTTCCTTTGGTATACCCTTTTACTTGTTCGAATTTCACTTGCTTGATGTATTCCCTACCTAAGTATATCATTGTCATTCTTGTTGATCCTTGGTAATCATATTGTTTTTTTATTGAATGCTGAGCCATTACTTTGCTTGTAATTGCTCACTCAAAGTACTCGGCACTGTCCTGCTGTTATCATTTCTTATTCGTACTTCTTTGGTATTGCGTGCTGAGATACTCTTGCCACTCATATTTTCTATTGAATTAATCATCTCTTATTTCTTAAATTCATTTCGCCTCAAGAACAACTTACTTGTTGGTTCCTTGAACAATCATCGAGAATTGAAATGTTTACTTGTTTAGGAATGTTTGTTCAACATACTCAGCACTATTTTGATCCGTCATCATCCTTTGTTCGTACTTATTTAACTGATAGGTGCTGAGATATTCCTTGTCTTAGTTATCATGCTTTCTTATTAAACTATTAGCCTCTTGATTCTCTAACTTGTTTGACCTCTTGTTTCCTTGATTGTTGGCTCGAATATGACTTTCCATATCCTTAGTTCCTTGTAAATTTCATAATAGTCATATTCTGACCAATGTCACTTTTGAGATATTTCCTTAATCAATAATCATTCATGTTATCGTGAATGAGTTTTTAAACCCTCAGGGTGTTCATAGAGGTCTTTTGTGTAGTAGGGGATGAGTGATAAGTAGTGGTGTCATGCTAAGACTTTGGAGTTGTGATTTTTTTTTTTCATATGCAATATGATATTTGGTGGGAAAGAATTATGAATTGAAGATTGTCTTGGAATTATGATAATCATCTTGCAGTCAACAGAGTTTGTTCTTTTGAGGTCTTTGTTTAGATGTCATCCTAAGAGATAAATAGGAACTAAGAGAAGTATTGTTAAGTGTAACGATTGAGGATTTAATTGTCTGTCAGTTCGAGAATTGCGCTGACGCAATATTTTTAAGGGGGGGAGAATAAGAAATCCCGGTTTTTGTCTTTACCTTGATTTGCGTGTCTTTGCCTCGATTTGCGTAATTTGACCTATTTATTTGTTATATGAGTTAGAATGTGCTAAATATGTGATTTATATTCCTAATACATGCTATGTGTGCATTCACGAAATTTTTATCAAAAACGGCATCAGAAATTTTATCTACGATTTTTGTAAAAAGTATTTTGAACACCTGTCCGCTAAAATTTTTACAAGGGTGTTTTAAACGTCTTAAAACCTAGTCCTATATTATTAATAGACCCATGATTGAAAAAAATTGATTCTGAAACAGAATAGTAATTTAAATAGACTTTTCGGGCAAAAAGTAGTATTTTTGAGCCAAATAGTAATTTCTTCTAAACCTGATTCTTGCATTGACTTTCATTGACCTAGTAGATATTAATATAAATGTATTTATACGTGGTATTAAATGATTTTAGATTAATTGTACATTCAAAAGACATTTGAAAACAAATAATATGACTTTTCACATTCTTTTGCAAAAATCGCGTTTTTAGTCGAGTCGGGTGAAAGTCTTTGCATGAGAAAACTCTTGTCACATAAAAATAAACTACTTAAAATAGTCTGAGTGTTAAATTAATGTTTTGAGCAAGAAATAGTCTAAAATGGAATTAAAAGACAAGAAAACACTAAAAATAACTAAGTGTCAACTTTGACTTTCTTTTATTTGTTTGACCTTAGCTTAATATATCATCAAGACACATTAAAAGCTCACAAAATACACACATTACCAAAAATCCATGAGGGAGAAGAAAGAAGGCACTTTCAAGATTTTTCGAAGCATTTTTCACATAGATTTTGCAATTCAAGTCCAAATCAGTTCATTTAAAGCTTGATTTCAATTGTTGGGCATCCATTCTACATCTTTCTTGCATCAAAACACATCAAAGGTGAGAGAAAAACTCTAGATCTCAAATGTCATCTTTTATAGTTTTGCATATAATTGCATTTTGTACCGTTAGAGAGTTCAATTGAGGTTATATTATTGTTCAGTGCATGCTAAGGATCGTTCATATGCATTTATATAAGATTAGAACCATTGTAGCAAAAATTTTTATTTTTGGGTATTAAAAGTTGAGTTATTAGCTATTTGGTAATTATTTTGAGTTGTAGTAGTTGGAATCGATTGCCGTTGATTTGTAAAATTTTTTAATATACGGGGTAGCGCCGTTGTAATGCCGAAATTTTGATTGAGATGTTGGTGCGAAAATCCAGAAATTTCAGCCTAGGTGCATTGAGGTTTTAGGGCTGTTGGGCTTGATTTGGATGTATTTTGGTTGGTTTCCGAGGTGGCTAATGTAGTTGGTTGAGTGAGCGAGTGATAGGAATTGGTTTGGAGTTGTTTGGATTAGTAAAATGTAAGTTAAGATTATTTGAAGTTTAGGTTATCTTTCTTTAAAATGTTGTTTTATGCCTTTAGATGATCTGGTGGTGTTTGAGTGATTGAATTGTGGGTTGTTAATGGTTAGACTAGGGTTTGGTTGTGTGTCTGATGCATGTTAAGTTGGGTGGCCTACTTTGTCATCTAACTTAGTTAATTAGTTGTTAATTGGGTAATTGATGTAGTATTGTTGTAATGTTATTAATTGATTGATGCATTATTGATTATTGATTATTGATGAAACGGAAGATAGTCAACGGAAAAAGTTGTCCTCTTGTGATTGATTGTTTATTATTATTGCTGAGTCTTGATATGTGTGTGCCACCTCTCGGGCGGTATCGGGCTGTCGGGTAGAAAACGACATGGCTATTAGAGGCTACCCTCATCAAGCATGGGCAGAGATGCCATGGAGGGCAGGGATAGTGAGGTACCTCGGGTCTGTGTCTGATGGGGGTGATAAGAAGTTGATTGAGATCGTGATGGCGTTTGGAGCTACACCAACTAGAGTATTTTTTATTGAATGGTTGTGGCGCTCCCACATCGAAAAATTAGGAAGTGATGCAGCTGTATATAAGGGGGCGACTCCTTGTATAAGCCACAAGGCCTTTTCACGTGGGAGACCACGTGAGGAACAAAACCGTGAGAGTATTGGTTCCCTTCGGGGCTTGCTCAAAGCGGACAATATTGTGGTAGTGACGTGTCCGTGCCCGTGATAAACCGTGGCGGTGCGTTACAAATGGTATCAGAGCCTACCGGGGTGACCCGGCGTGGTGACGTTAGCCCGCGAGGGCGCGTGCCTTTTAAGGGGGGTGGAGTGTGGCGCTCCCACATCGAAAAATTAGGAAGTGATGCAGCTGTATATAAGGGGGCGACTCCTTGTATAAGCCACAAGGCCTTTTCACGTGGGAGACCACGTGAGGAACAAAACCGTGAGAGTATTGGTTCCCTTCGGGGCTTGCTCAAAGCGGACAATATTGTGGTAGTGACGTGTCCGTGCCCGTGATAAACCGTGGCGGTGCGTTACAATGGTCATTATAGTTTATGTGTTCATATTGTTATTGATGTTTATTGTGTGTTTACTGCTCAAAGGATCATTTCCAAGGAGTATAGTAAATACTGTTAGAGATCTATCGGATCCTCACTGGACTTGTTTTATATAAGTTCACTCTCAATTATTGCACGCATGCAGGTGTTACTGATTTTGACTACGGGTACGTGCCTCTTGAAGAGGGAAATGTATCGTATGTAGATGATTATTATGTGCAGGAGTCATTGCCATGAAATTATCTTAGTTGTTGTAAAACAATGTACTGTATAACCTATTTTGAAATGTTTGTATAGCCTATGTATTAAGTTGGAATGGAGGAGTATAACTATGAATGGGTTGTTGAAGGAATGATTATTTTATAATATGGTTATGTTGTATGTTGTTAATTTTATTGAGGAGTTGATTATTGAATGGTTGTGGAATTAGTTGTATGATATTCTTAAGAGGTTGGTTTAGAGCATCGCTGTCTTAAATACTGTAGTTATACTGCCGAAATTCCGTTGCGTCCTGAATGATTATAGGAGGGGTCGAGTTGAGGCATGACATTAAGTGGTATCAAAGCGTATGTTTAGCTATCAGCCGGGGTATCCTCGGAATGTGGGTAGTGGTCTAAGCATGCAAGTATGTATTAATTGAAAGAAAAATGAAACATATGTTAATATGTTTATGTGATTAATTTACTTGTGTATCTAACTTTCTATGTGATTAATATGCTTTATGTGTTAATTGAACTAATGTGATCAATATGTTTTATGTGATAACATGTCTTACATACTCAATGTGTTGTAGTTAATATGCATTTTGTGATTAATGTGTATTATGTGACAAATGTGATTTATGTCACGCCCTAACTCGACCCCTCCTATAATTAGTCAGGACGCAACGGAATTTCGGCAGTATAACGACAGTAAATATGACACCGAGGCTCTAAACCAACCTCAATAGAACGTCATACATCAACTTCACAAACCATACAACAAACAACTCCTCAATAAAATAACAACATACATCATAACCATATTATACAATAAACAGTCCTTGTTATATGCCTCCGTTCCAACATAATACGTGAACCCTTAATATACATTACAAAATATAATGAGCCAATCCAGCAACCTAAACATAGACAAAATAAAGACTACTAAGATTGCATCAACTAATTCGTTATCTTTTCAACGTCTTTTACATAATGAACTACAAAGCATATAAAAGTCTACTAAGTTAATATACAAGATAGTAAAACAATACAACATCAAGGATAAGACTCTGGAACATAGGACTCATCCACGTAAGGCACATTTTCCTCTTCAGGAGGCACGTACCCGTAATCCTACGATAGTACACCTGTATCCATGAAATAATAGAGAGTGAGCTTATATAAAATAAGCCCAGCGAGGATTTGATAGATCTCGAGCAAGGTCTACTAAACTCCTTGGAATAATCCTTTGAGTCAGTAAACACACAATAACATAAATAATACTATCATCACATAACTATATGACCATTCAATAAAGGATACTCTCTCTAGTTGGTGTAGCTCCAAACGCCATCACGATCTCAACCATTCTTCTTGTAACTCCCCATTACTCACGCACCCGGGGTACCCCCAATAACCTCGCCCTCCATGACACCTCCGTCATGCGAGCTGGAGGCAATCTCTGATAGTCATGCCGTTATCAACCCGATAGCCCGATGCTGCCCGAGAGGTGGCACACACATACCAGAGACCCAGCAATAATAATAAACATCAATCATTCATAGGAGGACAGTCTAGCAGAACTGTTTATCTCCCGGCATCAATCATCAATCATCATCAATAAACATATTATCATCATCAATAATCATATTATCATCATAATAACATCAATAAACAATTTAACAACAAATAACTAAGTTAGATGACAAATTAGGCCATCCAATCGAACATGCATTAAACACACAATCAAACTCTATTTTACCCATCAACAACTCACAATTCAATCACTCAACCCACACCCAATCAACTAAGGCTCAATCTAACATTTTAAAGAAAGACAACATAAACTTCAAATAATCATATCTTACATTCTACTAATCCAAACAACTCCAAATTAGTTTCAAACACTCACCCATTCAATCAACTACATTAGCCCCTTCGGAAACCAACCAAAACACATCCAAATCATGCCCAATAACCCTAAAACCCTAAGATGTCATGGCTGAAATTTCCGGATTTTGGCACGAACATCACAATCAAAAATTCGGCATTACAACAACGCTACCACGTAATTAACAAACTTTTAGAAATTGACGGCAATCGATTCCAATAAACACAACTCAATTTAATCAACTTAGAACAAATTAATCAAATTTAAATACCCGAAAAATAAAAATTATGCTACAACCGATAAAAACTCGTAGTATTACAACTAAATGATCCCTAGCATGCAAGAAGCAATAATCTAACATCAGATTAACATTCTAACGGTTCAATAATCATTTATACGCATAAACACAAAATATGAGTTTTGAGATCTAGAATTTTTCTCTCACCATTGATGCAAACTAAGGCTAGAAATGGGTAGAATGGATGCCCAACAATCAATTTCAAGCTTTGAATCACTTAATTCTGCTTTGAAATGCAAAATCTATGAGAAAAATGCTTTGAAAATGCCTTCATCTTTCTCCTCCAAGGAGCCACGGTTTTGTGTGTGTTTTTGGGGTGTTTTTGTGTTTTGTGAGTGTGTGTTGGTGATATAAGCTTGTTGGTCAACCATTTAAATGAAAGTCAAAGTTGAAACTTAGCATTTTTTTTGTTTTCTTGACTTTAAATGCATTTTCTAGATCACCAAAGTTCAAAACAATTATTCAACACCCAAGCTAGCTCAAGTAGGTTATTTTTAGGTGACAAGAAGTTTTACAATCAAACAATTTCACCCGAGTCGGCTTAAAACTCGATTTTCGCAAAAGTCGGTGAAAAAAACCCTGATAAATTCTTAAGCCCATTTTAAAACCGTTTTAATAAAACACAGGTCTATTAAAGTCCATGGTCTAGGTCTAGAAGGGTTAAAAAGACCAGTTTCAAAATTTTAGAGGGCGTGTTTCGAAAATACTATTCACTAAAAATCGACGATAAAATTTTTGATCCCGTTTTTGATGAAAATTTCATGAATGCACATTTAGCACGTATTAGGAGTATTGACATCAAAATTATAACATTCTAGGTCATATAGCACATAATCAGGTCAAATGCACGCAAAACGAGATAAAACACGTAAATCGAGTTAAAGCAGAAAAGTGGGGATTCACATTTTATGTGATTGAAGTGTCTGTGTGAAGTTAGTTGTTTATGTGGTTTTAATTGTTTATAACTAGTTTATGTTAAACAACGTGCTTTAGTTGCTCAATGTACTTTAAGTGACCAATGTGAGTTACGTGATCAACTTGTCTTATGTGAAGTTTGTTGCTTATGTGACTTGAATTGTTTATAACTTACTTATGTGATATAACCAGTTTATGTGATGTTGGCTTCTTATATGCTGAATTGTGTGTTATGTGATAATGTTGTAAAATATGATAATCATGTAATATGTTGGCACTTGTTTTCATGAGATATAATTGTATATATGCTATAACTGTGGGTGATTCTTTTGGGTGAAGTACGGATGACTGCAAGAGTTTTCAAAAATAGAGGTAGGCCATGATTTTGAATTATTATTATTCTAGTAGTTTATCGATGAGATTTTAATTGTTATGTTTATGGATTTTAGTCTCAGTTTAATGGATCTGTTCTTGATGTTCCTTTACCGAGATTGAAGTTGTTCGAGGAAATAGCAATGTATCTTGATGATTATAATTACTTTTGTTGCCATGTTTAATTTGTTATTACTTGGAGATGGATCATAAGTTGAGGTTTCGTTAAGGTTGTGATTAGACACATTTGGAGTCTTAACTCAGACTATACTTCCTTGAGGTTATTTTAGAATGAATTTATTTGAGGAATTAGTGATGTATATTTGTGAATGGAATGAAGTGTGGTATAACATGTGAATATTTCTACTATTTGGGATTGCTATATTATTAATGGATATTTTGGAGTTTTGATCTTTAAACCTTAGAGACAATTGAAGTGATTCCTGACTAAAGTTACTTTATTCGAAGTTGTAATTGTTAGGAGATAGAATCATTTGAGGAAATAAGAATGCATTTTGGTGACTGAACATTTACTTGCCTATATGAAGCTTTCGAGTTCTAGGTGGTATGACTTTCTAAATTGTTGATTGGGGATTTTCTTGTGTTATAATGGGTTAGTATGAATCTGTATTGTGTTATCAGATTTTGGAGTCTTCATCAATCAATCTTGTTGGGTAGTCGGTGATTTATCTTGTTTGGTGATTGGTCTGGTACAGAATGTATAATTTTGGAGTGACTTATCTTGTTTGGTAATTGTTATGACTCCTTAGGTTCTCTAGATCTTCTTAGTGTCTTGTTTTGGAGGAAGATAGATTGTAGGATTTGACTTGTTGGTCTTTAAATGTATAGGTGGGACACCCTTTTTGTGCTTCCGATTCTATTGGTCATATTATTCTTTTCTACTCTATTCTCACTTATTTGAGAGAGAGTTACACTTTTCTAGCAAATCAATTGTTTCTTGAAAGTTTTGCTTATTAGATTAATGGATCCTATACTCATTTGACATTGTTTCTATTCTTAACATTCATATTTGATTCTTTTAGCAATGTCGCTTATTGGAGTTAAGGTTTGAGACTTCTATATTTCATTTTATATCTCCAGCCATTGGTTTCAGTATTTCATTTCATCCTATTACTATTCATTTGAAAGTAATTTTTCCTTTGATATACCCTTTTACTTGTTCGAATTTCACTTGCTTGATGTACTCCCCACCTAAGTACACCATTGTCATTCTTGTTGATCCTTGTTAATCCTATTGTTTTATTATTAAATGCTGAGCCATTACTTTGCTTGTAATTGCTCACTCAAAGTACTCGGCACTGTCCTGCTGTTATCATTTCTTATTCGTACTTCTTTGGTATTGCGTGCTGAGATACTCTTGCCACTCATATTTTCTATTGAATTAATCATCTCTTATTTCTTAATTTCATTTAGCCTCAAGAACAACTTACTTGTTGGTTCCTTGAACAATCATTGAGAATTGAAATGTTTATTTGTTTAGGAATGTTTGTTCAACATACTCAACACTATTTTGATCCGTCATCATCCTTTGTACGTACTTATTTAACTGATAGGCGTTGAGACATTCCTTGTCTTAGTTATCATGCTTTCCTATTAAACTATTAGCCTCTTGATTCTTTAACTTGTTTCACCTCTTGTTCCCTTGATTGTTGGCTCGAATATGACTTTCCATATCCTTAGTTCCTTGTAAATTTCATAATAGTCATATTCTGACCAATGTTACTTTGGAGATATTTCCTTGATCAATAATCATTCATGTTATCGTGAATGAGTTTTTTAAACCCTCGGGGTGTTCATAGAGCTCTTTTGTGTAGTAGGGGATGAGTGATAAGTAGTGGTGTCATGCTAAGACTTTGGAGTTGCGATTTTTTTTTTCATATGCAATATGATATTTGGTGGCAAAGAATTATGAATTAAAGATTGTCTTGGAATTATGATAATTATCTTGTAGTCGACAGAGTTTGTTCTTTTGAGATCTTTGGTTAGGTGTCATCCTAAGAGATAAATAGGAACTAAGAGAAGTTCTTTTAAGTGTAATGATTGAGGATTTAATTGTCTGTCAGTTTGAGAATTGCGCGGACGCAATTATTTTAAGGGGTGGGAGAATGTGAAACCAGTTTTTGTCTTTACCTTGATTTGCGTGTCTTTGCCTCGATTTGCGTGATTTGACCTATTTATATGTTATATGAGTTAGAATGTGCTAAATATGTGATTTATATTTCTAATACATGCTATGTGTGCATTCATGAAATTTTCATAAAAAACGGCATCAGAAATTTTATCGACGTTTTTTGTGAATAGTATTTTGAACACCTGTCCACTAAAATTTTTACAAGGTTGTTTTAAACGTCTTAAAACCTAGTCCTGTATTATTAATAGACCCATGTTAGGAAAAAATTGATTATAAAACGGAATAGTAATTTAAATAGACTTTTCGAACGAAAAGAAGTATTTTTGAGCCAAATAGTAATTTATTCTAAACCCGATTCTTGCATTGACTTTCGTTGACCTAGTAGATATTAATATAAATGTATTTATATGTGGTATTAAATGATTTTAGATTAATTGTACATTCAAAAGACATTTGAAAACAAATAATATGACTTTTCACCTTCTTTTGCAGAAATCGCGTTTTTAGTCGAGTCGGGTGAAAGTCTTTGCATGAGAAATCTCTTGTCACCTAAAAATAAGCTACTTAAAATAGTCTAAGTGTTAAATTAATGTTTTGAGCAAGAAATAGTCTAAATTGGAATTAAAAGACAAGAAAACACTAAAAATAACTAAGTGTCAATTTTGACTTTCTTTTATTTGTTTGACCTTTCCTTAATATATCATCAACACACATTAAAAGCTCACAAAACACACTCATTTTACATACACATTACCGAAAATCCATGAGAGAGAAGAAAGAAGGAATTTTTAAGGTTTTTCAAAGCATTTTTCACATAGATTTTGCAATTCAAGTCCAAATCACTTCATTCAAAGCTTGATTTCACTTGTTGGGCATCCATTCTACATCTTTCTTGCATCAAAACACATCAAAGGTGAGAGAAAAATTCTAGATCTCAAATGTCATCTTTTATGTTTTTCGTATAATTGCATTTTGAACCGTTAGAAAGTTGAATTGAGGTTATATTATTGCTCAGTGCATACTAAGGATCGTTTATATGCGTTTATATAAGATTTGAACCGTTGTAGCAAGAATTTTTATTTTCGGGTATTAAAAGTTGAGTTATTAGCTATTTGGTGATTATCTTGAGTTGTAGTGGTTGGAATCGATTTTTAAAAGTTTGTCAAATACGGGGTAGCGCCGTTGTAATGCTGAAATTTTGATTGAGATGTTGGTGTAAAAATCCAAAAATTTCATCCTAGGTGCATTGAGGTTTTAGGGCTGTTGGGCTTGATTTGGATGTATTTGGGTTGGTTTCCGAGGGGACTAATGTAGTTGGTTGAGTGAGTGAGTGATATGAATTGTTTTGGAGTTGTTTGGATTAGTAGAATGTAAGTTATGATTATTCGAAGTTTAGGTTATCTTTCTTTAAAATGTTGTTTTACGCCTTTAGATGATCGGGTGGTGTTTGAGTGATTGAATTGTGGGTTGTTGATGGTTAGACTAGGGTTTGGTTGTGTGTCTGTTGCATGTTAAGTTGGGTGGCCTACTTTGTCATCTAACTTAGTTAATTAGTTGTTAATTGGGTAATTGATGTAGTATTGTTGTACTGTTATTAATTGATTGATGCATTATTGAATATTGATTATTGATGAACTGTGAGATAGTCAACAGAAAAGGTTGTCCTCCTGTGATTGATTGTTTATTATTATTGCTGAGTCTTGATATGCGTGTACCACCTCTCCGACGGTATCGGGCCGTCGGGTTGAAAACGACATGGCTATCAGAGGCTACCCTCATCTCGCATGGGTGGAGATGCCATGGAGGGCAGGGCTAGTGAGATACCTTGGGTGTGTGTGTCATTGGGGTGATAAGAAGTTGGTTGAGATTGTGATGGCGTTTAGAGCTGCACCAATTAGATTATTCTTTTTTGAATGGTTATTGTAGTTATGTGTTCATATTTTTATTGATGTTTATTGTGTGTTTTCTTCACAAAGGATCATTTCCAAGGAGTTTAGTAAATACTGTTAAAGATCTATCGGATCCTCACTGGGCTTGTTTTATATAAGCTCATCCTCAATTATTGCATGCATGCAGGTGTTACTGATTCTGACTACTGGTACGTGCCTCTTGAAGAGTGAAATGTGTCGTATGTGGATGAGTCTTATGTGCAGGAGTCATTGCCATGAGATTATCTTAGTTGTTGTAAAACAATGTATTGTATAACCTATTTGAAATGTATGTATAGCCTATGTACTAAGTTGGAATGGAGGCATATAACTATGAATGAGTTGTTGAAGGAATGGTTATTGTATAATATGGTTATGTTGTATGTTGTTAATTTAATTGAGGAGTTGATTGTTGAATGGTTGTGGAATTAGTTGTATGATATTCTTAAGAGGTTGGTTTAGAGTCTCGGTGTCTTAATTACTGTCGTTATACTGCCAAAATTCCGTTGCGTCCTGACTGATTATAGGTGGGGTCGAGTTGGGGCGTGACACTAACTTTGTTTATTGTTCGATTGTACTTATGCTATATATGATCTTTTTTGTGTTACATGACATGTTTTCAAATGAGTTTTCACAAGTTAACCGGAAAAAAGGATTTCAAAAACCTTGTCACTTATTCCCCCCTCGTTGAGTTCATAAGGACTCACCCTCTTTTTGTCACAGGTGAAGCTGGAGTGGAAAATGTGCTTGAAGACAACGTGCATGTTGATGATTCCTTGAAGTAATTTGATCAAGATAAAACAAGGGTCATAGTAGTAAACCAATGGAGACTTCGTAATTATGGTTTTTAAAGATTAGGTTAAAACCAAATGCTTTAATTACAGTCGTCATACTGCCGTTTTTCTAAAGAAAAAAAATTATTTTGGAGTTTTAGTAAATAACAAAGTATCAACAGTAGGAAATTGGTTAAGGTCTATTGAATGACAATAGTATAATAAGTCAAACCCTAGTTTAACCTCTTTGGGTCGGCCTGGGGCGTGACATCATGCCACTCCATGATAGCATTGAAACATTCTTAGAATTTGAAAACAACCATACATCAGTATATTCACACCCAAGCATGCAAAGTAGCTAAAAATAGAAACATAAGTTATTACACGCCATAGTTCCACATCTTCTATGATAATCACCTAGCTTCCAGCTTACAACAACATTAATATTACATAAGCACTTAGGCTACAAAATAGGACATAAAGTAGACAAGCAGGATTTCCACATAACCACAAGAACCATAAGTCCACCTCAAGTAAATAGACACTGCAACTAAGGTAATTGATCAGTTTGGATCTCTAGCTCTTCTCCCTCACCCAAATCTAGCTGGGGTTCAACCACAGCGTCTCCTGAAACATGTTAGCGAGGTATGAGCAACCACTATTGTCCAGTGAGGAATAAGTCTACCCGGGGCGTGCAATGCAACAATTAAAGAAATTAAGCAAGAAAGGCAAGTAAAGTATATTTGAAACAGTAAATAATCACACATATCAAAGGATACAATACACTTAACCCCAACACTCCAAAATTATCTTATCTTTGATCACGAACCACGATCCACGATCCACGAACCATGATCAAGCATAACCCCAATCACTCCAGTTAGTGTATTCCGGATGTACCCCGATAATCCTACCACCCAACACCCCCTGATAATCTCCGGACCAGGTAAGTAAGAGACTAGGGCACGAAGATCGAATATCCACTGGCAAGCCCGCTGCCGCCCAGCCGATATCCAATACAAATGCCCCTGACACTATGGTTTTGTAACCACTATGCAATGCACTTATCAATGAAAATATAAGATCAATAATGAAAGCAATAACACATAGGAGGAACAACAAAGTAGGTTGTCCTCAAAACAGATAGAATGGAAGCATTAACGTATAGATAACTAAGCGATTACAAAGGGGCATAATCAAGATTCACATAGAACTATACCAAAAGCTCCAAAACATCTTGGAAACACATTTAAACACTCAATGAGTCATAACAAGGTCTTAGTAGCGTGAGACAATAGAATTTGTACTTAAACCCCTTTGTAACTCAACCCGTTTTCCTTCCAAACTCAAGCTATTGTCCTATATTAGTAAATGGTCTATTCCATGCCTTTAGTTAACCCCTTAGACACCCTTAGGACCCTCAAAGTCACCCAATTACCCACATTTAGCCCGAAAACCCTAATTTTCCTCTTATGACTTTGTACTACACGTATCTCAACCGGAACTCAAATGGAAGCTAGCAAGACTTATTTAGAACCTATATAGCCTAGGAATACTAAATGCGGAGGCCAATCCAACCCGGATTCGCGATAACCCCGAAACCCCTTTCTAAAAATTGACTATTTTATGCTTTTATTAGGTTACGAGCAATTAAACCCTACATGGCCTTTACACTACCTTCATTAGTACCTAAAGCATCTATTAGAACCATTAATTCAAGCTATAACATTCGATTTCATAAAACCACCCTAGTTTTCCCATCACTATTCATGTCATACGATCAACAAACAATTCCAACCGTTTAAACTATTAAATAATAGCATAAATTAGGTCTCTACTACTTGTATACAACATACATTAGCATATTTAAGCATTACATAAGCATTTGATAGCAAATTTAAGAATTCGAGAAAGTTGTCATATTTTCAATTGCAAAAATAGGTATGAAATCCCTCACCAAAGCGCGTAAGAACTCGTAGGAGGCTAGAAGACAACCTAAGACATTTTTACCTAGCTTGGCTTGGCTTGGATTGAAGATTGGGTGAGGAAAAATCTCTCCTTTTCTTCTTAAGGTGCTGTCGGCCCAGCTACAGTGAAATTTCAGCTTGCTCTTTTTTTTTGTTTTTTGTTTTTATGAGTTATGAAATGTATGTTGAGTAATATATCGGGTAGGGTCAAGTTGGTTGAGTATATGGTCTACTACAATGCGATTAGCAAGCTAAAAAGGAGTTCTAAGTGCAATTAAATGATAGCTAATTAAAACACATAGTTTAGTTACGTAATACTATTCATTAGTTTCAATAAATCATTTTCCGAACGAAGGCTCCTATTGCTTTAAGCTCAAATGCACAATTTTCTCATTCCTAAAACAATTATTATGATTTAAGAAAAATGCTAATTCATGGTAATTATGTAGTTGAAAAATGGAATAAATAGTAACCAAAGAAGATAACAAGTAAAGCATAAAATAAATGCACAATTACTGGATGCAATAGTAGCTAAATGTATGGCTAAGATCTCGGGCATCACACCCTCTCCCCCTTAAACAAATTGAGTCCACGCAGTTCTTACATGCTTCAGCGAACAACTTTGGATAGCGATCCCACATCTAATCCTCTATTTCCCATGTAGCATCCTTTAACCCGTGATGATCCTACAGTACCTTAACCATCGGAATGCTTTTCGTCCTGAGCTCTTGAACCTTCTGATCTACAACCCGCAGAGGATTCTCCGTATAAGTCAAATTCTCTCTGATCTCTAGCGGCTCTGGCTCAAGATTTTGAGAAGGATCTGGCTGATACTTCCGAAGTATAGACACATGGAACACATCATGAATTCTGCCCAAACTAGGAGGTAAAGCTAGTCTGTATGCCGATGCACCAACTCTTTCAATGATTTCAAACGGTCCAACATATCTCGGACTAAGTTTATCCCCTTTGCCATGCCGAATCAAACCCTTCCGATGAGAGATTTTCAGAAATACCCGATCACCAAAAGCAAACTCTAAATCTCGGCGCCTATCTGCATAACTCTTCTGCCGACTCTGAGCTGTAAGCATCCTCTTTTTGATAAGCTGCACATGATCAATCATTCTTTTCATCTCAAGCAAAAGAGTAGGATCGATTGTCTTCATCTCACCAACCTCATCCCAATAAAGAGGGGATCTGCATTTGCACCCATAAAGTGGCTCATACAGTGCCATCCCAATAGTAGCTTGGTAACTATTGTTATAGGAAAACTCTACGAGTGGAAAATATTTATCCCAACTCTTATCGATGTCCAAAATACAAGCACGCAACATATCGTCAAGAATTAAGATAGTTCTCTCAGATTGACCATCCATCTGAGGGTGATAAGCAATACTAAAGCTTAAAGTCGTGCCCAAAGCCTTCTGAATCTTCTACCAGAACTGAGATATGAACCTGGGATCTCTGTCTGACACAATACTCTTTGGAATCCCATGAAGTCTAAGAATATTCTCAACATATAACTCCACTAACTTATCAAGAGAATCAGTCTTCTTTTTAGCAATAAAGTGAGAAGTCTTGGTCAATCTATCAACAACAACCCAAACGAAGTCATTACCCTTCGAAGACCTCGGTAAGTCCGACATGAAATCCATAGTGATGTGGTCCCATTTCCATTCCGGAATAGCCAAAGGTTGCAATAACCCTGCAGGTTGCTGATGCTCCGTTTTAACTTTCTAACATGTAAGGCATCTAGCAACATAGTCGGCAATCTCTCTCTTCATGTTGTTCCACCAAAAGTTCTGTTTCAAATCCCTGTACATCTTTGCATTTCTTGGATGGATATTATATTTAGAACTGTGTGCCTCAGCAAGAATATTCTTCTTCAGACCTGGCTCACTCGGAATACAGATTCTACCTTTGAATTTGATAATACCATCATCATGTAGTTTGAAATCTGACTCTCCCCCTTTAGACTTTTTTAAGATTTCCAACAAATGAGGATCAGTCAGCTGAGCTTCTCGAATCCTGGATAAAAATAAAGATTGAATCTAAAAACTTGCAAATTGAATACCAGAATATGCAGTTTTAGGCTTCTATAAGCATAATTCTACCATGAATTCCCAATTTTTTATAATCAACCTAGCAACAGTAGCCTTTCGGCTCAAGGCATCATCAACAACATTGGCCTGGCCTGGAAGATAATTAATAGTGCAGTTGTTGTCCTCAAGTAACTCTAGCCAACGCCTCTGCCTCATGTTCAACTCTTTTTGTGAAAATAGATATTTTAGGCTCTTATGATGTGTAAAGATTTCAAACTTGTTTCCCTAGAGATAATGACGTCATTTCTTTAATGCAAGAATAATAACTACGAGCTCAAGATCATGCGTCAGATAGTTGAGTTCATAAGGTTTCGGTTTCCTGGAAGCATAAGCAATAACCTTTCCATTCTGCATCAATACACAGCCCAGACCTTCTTTAGAAGCATCGCTATGGATTAAAAGATTATCATAACCCTCAGGCAAAGCAATAATAGGAGTTGTGGTTTACCTCTTCTTTAATTTCTGGAAGCTAGCCTTGCACTTATCATTCCAGCCAAATACAATTTTCTTCTGAGTGAGCTGAGTCAAAGGCACTGCAATTTTAGAGAAATCCTTGACAAATCTCTGATAATATCTAGCTACGCCAAGAAAACTATGGATCTCAGTAATAATTTCGGGCCGTTTCCAAGCTAATACAACTTCAATCTTCGCTGGATCAACAAAAATACCATCCTGCGAGATAATATGACCAAGAAATGCAACTTGCTTTAACCATAATTCACATTTGATGAACTTTGCAAATAATTGATGCTCTTGAAGAGTTTGCAATACAATCTTGAGATGCAATTCATGCTCTATCTCAAATTTAGAATATACAAGAATATCATCAATAAAGATAACCACAAATTGGTCCAAATAAGGACGGAATATCCTCTGCATTAAATCCATGAATGCAGCAAGAGCATTAGTCAAACTAAATGGTAGGACAACAAACTCATAATGACCATAGCGAGTTCTGAAAGCAGTTTTAGGTACATCATCCTTCTTAATCCTCAACTGATAATAACCCTGCCCCAGATCAAATTTAGAAAATACCCTAGCACCTTGCAACTGATCAAATAAATCCCCAATTAAAGGCAAAGGAAATTTGTTCTTGACGGTCACCTTATTGAGACCCCGATAGTTGATACATAAACAGAGAGATTCATCTTTCTTCTTAACAAATAGAACCGGTGTACCCTAAGGTGAAGAGGTCAGCTGAATGAATCCCTTCTCAAGTAAACCCTGCAACTGAACTTTCAATTCTTGCAATTCGGGTGGAGCCATTCTATACGGAGTTCTAGAGATAGGTATTGTCCCCAGTAACAAGTCAATCATGAACTCTATCTCTCTATTGGGCGGTAAACCAGGCAATTGCTCAGGAAAAACCCCCAGAAACTCTCTCACAATAAGCACAATATTCAGTTTTAGCTTATCTGTAGGTTGATTAATCAAATAGGCCAAATAAGCATTACAACCTCTACCCAGCATTTTGGTCGCCTTAATAGAAGAAATTATACGAGTACAAGTAGACTTACGACTATCAACAATCTAAATTTCGGGTTGATTAGGCATTTCTAGATTCACAATCTTTATTCTACATAATATTTACTCAACCAATCCATACCCATAATTATTTCAAAATCCTTAAAAGGCAAGATAATCAAATCAACAGGAAAGATTCGACCCCCAATGCACAATTCACAAGTTTTACACACAGATTCAATGGAAATTTTAATGCCCACTAGTGAACCTACCTCAATCTTATAAGGC
Source organism: Ehretia macrophylla (assembly GCA_037974665.1). Taxonomy (NCBI): domain Eukaryota; kingdom Viridiplantae; phylum Streptophyta; class Magnoliopsida; order Boraginales; family Ehretiaceae; genus Ehretia; species Ehretia macrophylla. The sequence goes on from CM075765.1 coordinate 57,148,533, forward strand.
AACTTTTCAATTTTCAATGCAGAAGATTGAGCACACATAAGTGTGATAAATGAATGTGTAGCCCCGGTATCAATTAAAACTGTAACTGATTTATTATTGAGAAGAAAATTACCTTCAACAACTGTTGTCGTATCAGGAAGCTCCTCAGCATCCAAAGCAAATACTCGGGCCTATCCCTGTGGTGTTGGTGCTGCAACTGGTGCCCTAGTCCGCCTGAGCAGATGTTTGACCTCTGGTGTTCTTGAATTTCAAGCAATCTTTAACCCTGTGCTGGTCACTCCCGTAACGTGTACACCTGTTCAATTTTCTCCTGCAAATCTCCTATGTATGGCCTTGACGTTGACAAAGGCTGCACTGCTGGTGACATCTTGCAACCGTGCCTCCTGAAGGAGCTCTATGAGAAGAGGTAGCTGAACTACCCTGCTGAGATCGAGCTGCATTTGGACTAGGCAGCCCCTGACTCTGACTCTGAACTGGTCATGTCTGAGTCTGTGTAGGTCCTGTATAACTCTGAGTCTGTGTCGGCTATTGACTCTGACCAACTGAAATAGTCTGCCTCTGAAATCCCTAACTCGGAGTCTGGTGTGGCCGTTTACTCGGCGGGCTGGGTTCTCCAAATAGGTCTGCCTTACGTTTCTCATATCTGACGGCTATTCTGATAGCTGCTGTATAGGAAGGATATTTTTGATTGGACAGGTTCAAAGAGATATCATGCCTCTGCCCCATAACAAACTTATGGATTCTCTTACTCTCTGGCTAAACCAGTGTAGGCACATAATTGGAAAGACGGGTGAAAGGAACATCATATGGGTCAACAGTCATGATGCCCTGTTTCAAATTAATGAACTCTTGTTCTTGCCTCTCGATAGCTGTTTCTGTGATATACTTCTATCTGAACTCTCTAACAAACACATCCCAAGTCCGAGGTATAGCCTCCATCTCCCACCTAGATTTAACAGTGTACCACCATTGCTCGGCATCTCCCTCGAGCAAAAATTCAGTACATGCAACTCTCCTCACATCAGCATACTCGAGGCCTGTAAGAAGTTTCTCTACTTTGTTCAACCACTGCTCAGCTAACATATCCTCTGGCTCCCCAAAGAAACTAGATGGTCCACGATGCAGAATTTTCTCAAGATAATTGCTACTACCACCTACTGCTCCAACCTGGCCCTGACCAAGATTACCTGCAGGTGCATCATCTCCATGCCTTTGTAATACCTCTGCAATCTAGCCTATAGCAGTTGTTAACCGTGCATTAATTGTCCGCTGGTCAACTTCTTCTTCCTCAACATTCTAATTTCTGTTTTGTTGACGAGGCCCCATCTCAAGCAGCTAGAATGCAAAGTATTATGACAAACATATATATAAAGTACAAGTAATGCACATAAGAAGAAGTTCAAATGAATCCATGTAAAGTCACATATAACATTAAAAGAGTATTTATATACAAGAGATTCATATAAGTCACTTAATCATACGTCAAGCAGCCAACCATTGCAGCAGAAGCGCCCTTGAGCGCACCAAACTGGTGCCCGACCGCGCCTCTGAATTTTTGTCTATAAATAGACCCCCCTCCCTCTGAATTATTTCATTAATTTTGGATTTTTTTTACTTTTAATCAATTTTGAAGTTAATTCTAGATAGTTTTTAGTTTTAGTTGTATTTAGTTAGAAGGATATGGGGGAAATCCCACCTAGGTAGTTCTTATTCGGGGAAATTTTGCCTGAATAACTACTTTTAGGGGGAAGTCCGACCCAAGTTGTTTTTATCCAGGGGAAGTTCTGCGCGAATAGCTTTTAATAGGAAAGGTCTTATTCAGGGAAAACTCATCCCTAGTAGTTCTTATTCAGGGTAAATTAGCTCCGCCCGAATAGCTACTTTGCGTCAGACCTCTGCTCAAATTTATGGGATTAGAAATACGCGTTCATCAATACAGGGGTGCCTTTCTTGACTCTCTTTTATTTATAGAATTCATATTCAGTTATGCAGTTATGCATGAGTAGATTGATATCTAGGGGAGAATATTGTAAATGTTAGTCTTTTAATATACGGTCTCGGATTCAAATTATACGCTTCAAATACAACACATGGCTTGTTTCAATTCAGTAATGTCTTTCATACATAATGCTTTTTAGTAGATGTATGATTACTTTACTATTAATATTGTCTTCCATAACGTAATGCTTTTAAGTAGATGTTATGTTAGCTTTACTTTCGTGCTATTTATCCATGTTTTAGAAAGTGAATTAAATAGCTTGACAAACTTAAAAGATTCCAAGTGACTATAAGTAATGCTTTTAAGTAGACCATAGTTTCTAGACTAGAAAGGAGAAGTTAATTACTTAGTTGAAACAGACCGTTTACACCAGGTTGCAAGGACAGATCCATACGAAGGATGGAACGACACCTACATTAGAGTAATAATCGGGATTTTAATAGGCTAAGTTAATTGACTAGGTTAAATGCTTATAGCTTAACCTCTTGCATAGAATCAGATAATCCTGAATACCGAGCCTAGATTAATTGTATCATTTATATATTCAATCCTCTAGATCCCTACCTCTTGTATCCATAATTAGATAGTTTAATTTAATTGTAGTATAACCAAACATCTTGTATAAATTGTTACACTTCCGCTTTAAACACTTTCACACATTACTTCACCAACTTGCTAACGTGTTTCCCTGTGGTACGATTTTGCACTCATAGCACACTACACTGCAAAGATCCGTGCACTTGCGAGTATTTTAACTTGGTCGTTTAACATCGATTTTACACACACAATTGATCACATCAAGTTTTTGGCTCCGTTGCTAGGGAAGCACAGTCTAGTTTAGTTTTTGAATTAAACTGTGAACTTGTTTTAAGTATTGTAATTATTTGTGTTAAATTGTATAAATTCTACTTGTAAAGTATTTTCCACATTGCTTATAAATTTGTATATTGTCTGTATAATACTTGCACATACACTATTTATATTATGCTTTGTTAAAATAGCTTGCACATATACTTAGCTTAAATATATGTCTTTAATTTAAGTACTTAGTTTAAATTTTGTATTTACTTAAGTACTTATTTTACTTTCTTTATTTAGTTAATATACTTAGCTTATTTTCTGTCTCTACTTCTAGGACTTAGCTCTATTTTATTTTGCTTTGCATGAACGGGCGTCGTTCCTTAAATCCGGAACTCTTCCAGTTTGATCCTGAGCCCTAAAAAACTCCGCAAAGGAAAGTCCAAGTCCCAATGGCGGAACAAGAAGGAAATATGAAAAACATACCGCCTCTTCCTATAGCTCAACTTGTTTACCGACCCATTAATCATCCCGTTGACCCACAAATGACTCTTCGTCAACATTTTTCTCTGGGCGTTTACAACCCTGAATTTGCTATTGCCCTACCGGCTCTTGGCAATGTTAACTTTGAGCTAAAGACAGGGACAATTTCAAATTTGCCTTCATTTTACGGGAAGAGCAATAAAAGCCCTCACGCTCATATCATACAATTCTTGGAAGCATGTTCTATGCTTCACATCCCTAATATGAGCCGTGAGATCATTTAACTGTGTCTATTTCCATTTTCCTTGAAAAACAAAGCCAAACAATGGCTAAATCATTTAGACGCAGGATTTATAACATCTTGGGAAGAACTTGTTCGGAAATTCTTACATAGGTTCTTCCTAATGGCAAGAACCACTACTCTGCAAACATACATCATGTCATTTGTTCAAATAGACTTAGAGCCTTTTCATGAAGCTTGTGAGAGATTTATTGATTATAAGAATCAGTGTCCTCACCATGGGTTTACCCGTCATGAACTCTTGCATTATTTCTTTAAAGGTCTTACACCTCAGCAGAAAATGATGGTAAATGCAATCAGTAATGGAAGTTTTTATAACCTCACAATAGACGAAGTTTGGACTAGAATTGAGAATATAGCTGAAGATTCTCTTCAAAACACAACTATAAATAGAGAAACTAGAAGTACCCACAACCCCCAAAAGAGGGATTGTTCGAGGTGAACTCTAACTCCAACACCCAATTGACCAACAAAGTAGATGCCCTAGCACTTCAATTAGAAAAATTCATGTCTTTAGGGTCTACTTGGTCACAAACAAGCTCCTCAAATCACAAAAGTTTGTGCTATATGTTCTGCAGTAGATCACTCTACTCTAGACTGTTCAATCAGCTCACAATTTCCCGAATTTATGCAAGAACAAGTCTTCACTACTCAAGGATATATGAGAAATTACAATCCATATTCAAACACGTATAATCCTGGCTGGCGAGACAATCCCGCATTTTCGTGGCAACAAAGGAATTATGAGACTTAGTTTCCTCAACAACAATATCAGAAACAAGAAGGAAATTTTGAGCCTTGTTTCCCTCAGCAGCAATATCAAAGGACACAAAATTCTAACCCTTCCGGTTTGTACCAAGTTCAGAAAGAACCGTTCCGAACACAACGGAACAACTTTCCCGCTCTTCCTCCTACACAATCATCATTTGATGACAAGTTTGTTAAACTCTTACAATTGGTCCAAGTTCAACAACAATCTATTGCTAAACTTGAGGGACAAATTGGACAGATGACCAAAACTATGAGTAGGAGAGATAAGGGTAAACTACCATCTCAGACCTTGGAAAATCCACGAGGACAATGTAGTAAGGTCCAAACTGAGACTGCCCACGAACTGGCTAAGGCCGTAACTACCTTTAGGAGTAGGAAAGTAATAGACAAGGAGGTTAGAAAGAAATATAGGGATATTCCTGAGGAGATAAAGGAACCTGAGATCGAGGTTTTATGCAACAATGATGATAACTCCTATAGGAATAAAGACCCAACGGTAGAGCCTTTAGTTGAACATTCATCCAAAATACATTTCCCAACGGCTCTGACTTGTTCAAAGTCGAGTGTTGATCCAAAACATCTCAAGGTCTTAGAGCATCTGAAAGATATTAAGATCAATTTGCCTTTAGTAGAGGTAATCCAACAAATCCCTACGTATGCCAAATTTCTGAAGGATTTGTGTGTGAGAAAGAGTCGAACCAACTCCACTCTTAAGACAGTCCGTCTTACTGAAAATGTTAGTAGCATCTACACTAGAGGGTTGCCTCAGAAGTGCAGTGACCCAAGAGCTTTTACGATTCCATGTTTAATCAATGACTATCGGGTAGAAAGTACCTTGATAGACTTAGGATCTAGTGTTAACCTTATTCCTCACACAGTTTACCAAAGGCTAGGTCTTTGAGAATTGACCTCAACAAATGTAACTCTCCAGTTGGCAGATAGATCTGAGCGGAGACCTCGATGTATTGTAGAGGATGTCCTAGTCAGAGTAGGAGAATTTATGTTCCTAGTGGATTTCATTGTGTTAGATATGGACTTAGGCCCTAATAACAAGAATACCACTCCCGTTTTACGTGGCAGACCTTTCCTAGCAACAACTAATGCTGTTATTTCCTATAGGACGGGAATGATAGAATTGACATTTGGGAACATGAGAACAAAGTTAAGGGTTGTTGATGCAGCCAACAAATTAGACCAAGATGAGGAAAAAGAATGCTTCCATGTTGATACCATTGACTCGTGCATAGATGAGTTTGCCCAATCACTCTTGACTCCTAATGAAGAGATAGCCAAACTTGAACGGCTATTGTTTGAAAGTGACATTTCTCCTGAAATGGTCACCTCTGCTTCCATTGTTGTCGATCCAGAAAAGGACGATCAAGTAATAAATTCTTTCCCTTAAGTTCCTGATTGCCCCACAATTGAGTCTCTACCAGCTTTGGAGCTCAAAACCTTGCCTGAACATCTTAAGTATGCCTATTTAGGACTTGAAGAGACCTTACCAGTCATCATTGCTTCTAACTACCGAGAATGAAGCCAAACTCTTGAAAGTCCTAAGTACTCACAAAAAGGTGATAGGTTGGACAATTTCAGACTTGAAAAGAATTGATCCCTCTATGTATTCACCGAATTCACCTCGAGGAAGGAGTTATTCCTTCTCGAGAATTTCAGAGAAGACTAAACCCAAAAAATGGTGATGTCGTCCACAAGGAGATCATTAAGTTACTTGATGAGGGTATTATATACCCAATTTCTAATAGTTCTTAGGTAAGTCTGGTGCAAGTTATACCAAAGAAATCTGGGATTACTGTGGTCCCAAATGATAAAAGTGAGCTCATTTTTACACGAACCACTACTGGGTGGCGTGTATGTATTGATTACAGGAAGCTCAACTCCAAAACAAGGAAAGATCACTTCCCTCTACCCTTCCTTGACCAAGTCCTAGATAGAGTAGACGGACAAGGCTACTACTGTTTCTTGGACGGGTATTCGGGATACAACCAAATCCTAGTCTTTCCTGAAGATCAGGAAAATACTACATTCACTTGTCCTTGTAGAACCTTTGTATTCAGGTGCATGCCTTTCGGTCTTTGCAGTGCACCTGCGACATTTCAAAGGTGTGTAATGGCCCTTTTCTCAGACATGATCGAAAAGTTCCTAGAAGTCTTCGTGGATGACTTCTCAATATTCGGAGCTACCTTTGACGAGTGCCTTACATATCTTTCACAAGTGCTCGACCGATATGTTGTAATGAACTTGGTTCTAAGTTGGGAAAAGAGCCATTTCATGGTTAGACAAGGTATAGTTCTGGGTCATGTTGGTATACAGGATGGAATCCATGTGGACCCAGCCAGAGTCGATCTAATAGAAAAGCTGCCCACACCTAAGACGGTGTGTGACATCCGATCATTCCTTGGTCACATTGGTTTCTATTGGCGTTTCATCAAGGACTGCAGCCATATAGCCCGACCTCTCTCTAGTCTCCTAGCACACGATACTGAATTCAACTTTGATCGCAAGTACTCGAAAGCTTTTGAGAAGCTTAAATCCTTGCTATCCTTTGCTCCTATCATCCAACCTCCTGACTACAATCTCCCATTTGAGATAATGTGCAATGCATCTGACTATGTAGTGGGAGCTGTATTAGGCTAGTGTGAGGACAAGCTGCCTACTGTGATATACTATGCTAGCAAAACTTTAGATAATGCTGAAAAGAACTACACAACCACTGAAAAAGAATTGCTAGTTGTAGTCTTCTCCTTGGATAAGTTCAAATCTTACATCCTAGGATCCAAAGTAATAGTCTACACGGACTACGCGGGTTTACGGTATTTCTGACCAAAAATGATACAAAGCCCCGTTTAATTTGTTGGCTATTACTCCTACAAGAGTTCAACCTTGAGATCAAGGACAAGAAAGGAAGTGAGAACTCTGTTGCCGATCATCTATCACGTTTGGTACGTGATTCTCCTGTTGATACTCTGTCTTTCAAAGATACGTTCCCTGACAAGCAACTTTTTGTTGTCTCGCATAAGACCCTGTGGTATGCCTACTATGTCAACTATCTGGCTGCCCAAGAGTTTCCAACTCACTAGGGTAAACGTGAAAGGGAGCGATTCATGGCACAAGTCAAGTACTTTATTTGGGAAGATCCCTATCTTTTCAAGATTTGCGCTGATTAGGTCATTAGGAGATGTATTCCTGAGGATGAAACTGATAGCATTCTCTAATTCTGCCACTCTGAAGCATGTGGTGGACATTTTGGAGGAAAAATGACAGCTGCTAAAGTCCTTCAAAGTGGGTTCTTCTGGCCCACTCTTTTCAAAGATGCGCAGCAAATGTGTAAAAATTGTCCATAATGTCAACAAGATGGCTCTATCTCAAAAAGGGACATAATGCCCCTTATACCCATCCTCATATGTGAAATATTCGATGTGTGGGGTATAGACTTCATGGGTCCCTTTTCTCCTTCCTCAGGTTATACTTATATTCTTGTTAGTGTGGACTATGTGTCCAAATGGGGATAAACAGTGGCAACCCGAACTAATAACCATAAAGTTGTGGTCAAGTTCATCAAAGAGAACATCTTTTCTCGATTCGAGGTGCCCTGTGTGTGACGCCCGAGTTTTAGCCATGCATTCAATTACTGTTGCATCCCTTGTTTGTGCATTTCCTTCTGTGCATTATTAACTGTCTTCTTAAATTACTATTCACTCCGTTTTTAACTTCATGCTATTAGCGAATTAGCATTTTTATTAAATCATATTAATTGTTAGAGTAGTGGAAAAAATGTGCATTTGAGCTAGAGGCGATAGGAGAGCTCGTTTAAAAAATGATTTTTGTAGTTGTATGAATAGTGTTACGTAACATAACTTAGGGAATGAATTAGCTAGCATTCATTTTACTATCTAGGCTCGTTTTAAGCTAACTAAGCGCATTTAGTGAACCATTTAAGCAAGCAACTTAGCCCCATTTAATATATAACTCACCCAACACATACATTAGCTCATAACTTAGCAAAAAAAAAAAAGAGCATGCTGAAAACACTGTAGCAAATCCGAGAATTGCATAGGAGAAGAAATAGAGTTTTTTTGCTCAACAAATCCTTATTCCAAGCCAAGCCAAGCTAGGTGCAAGTGGTTTAGGGTGTCTACTAGCCTCTTAGGAGCTCCTACGCGCATTGGTGAGGGATTTCACGGCTTATTTTCGCATTTTAAAATAGTTGCTATTTTCTTGATTTGTTGAAAATGTGTTCAAATGCTATTGTATTGATTATCTATGCTATTATACCTTGTATATGAGTGCTAGAGAACATATTTGAACCATTGTTTCGCTTTTTAAACGGTTGGAATCGTTAGTTTAATTCATGAGGTGAATAGTGATATTTTTTCTAGGGTTTTGTTTAATTGCTCGAATTAGCTTGTTTGAACATTCCTAATAGATGCCTTAGGTGCTAATGAAGGTAGTCTAATAGCCCCGTGTACCTGAATTGCTATAAAATAGCATAAAACGTAAAATACTCGACTTTAATAAAGGGGTTTCGGGGTTAAGACGAATTCGGGTGGATTCGGGCTCTACTTTTGGTATCCTTAGGCTACCTAGGTGCTATAGAAGCTTTGCTAATCCTTGTTTGAAGCCCGGATGAGGTAGGTGTAGTGTAAAGCTATAAGAGGGAATTTGGGGCTTTCGAGGTTATTGCAGGTATTTGAATGAGTTAGAGGGTTGAAAGGGTTCCTTGAGGGTTAGTTAGAAGGTTGGTAGAGTTTCCCTTTTGAATTTGAATCATTAACTTTGGTTTGGAGGAGAAATAGCTTGAATAACAAAGGGGTTTAGGTGCAATTTCGGTTGTCTCGCACTTCTAAGACCTTGGCATAACTTCTTGAATGTTTAAATGTAGTTTCAAGTTGGTTTGAAACTTTTCATGTAATTTTAATTATATCTTGTGTCACGCCCCAACTCGACCCCTCTTACAATCAGTCAGGACGCAACGGAATTTCGGCAGCATAACAACAGTAACATGAACATCAGGGCTCTAAACCAACCCTTAATAACAACATACATCAAACTCCACAAATCACCAACCAACTCCACAATCAAATTAACAACATACAACGCAACCATTTCATACATTAAACATTCTTTCATCAACTCATTCATAGTTATGCACCTCCGTTCCAACTTAATACATAGGCTATACATACATTTCAAAATAGATTATAAACCAACTTAGTAATCTAAACATGATCAAAAGAAAGACTACTAAACCATCATACATAAGTCTTATAATTGAATAAGCTATACAATATGACATATTACAACAACTAAGACAAATTCATGGCAACGACTCCGGCACACAAGACTCGTCCACATAAAGCACACTCTCAGCTTCCTGAGGCACGTATGCGTAATCTATTTTGTAACACCTGTAAGGATGCAATAATAGAGAGTGAGCTTATATAAATAACCCCAGTGAGGATCCGATAGATCTCGAGCAAGGTCTACTAAACTCCTTGGAATAATCCTTTGAGACAGTAAACACACAATAACATCAATAATACTATCATCACATAACTATATGACCATTCAATAAAGGATACTCTCTCTAGTTTGTGTAGCTCCAAACACCATCACGATCTCAACCATTCTTCTTGTAACTCCCCATTACTCACGCACCCAGGGTACCCTCAATAACCTCTCCCTCCATGACACCTCCGTCATGCGAGCTCGAGGCAGTCTCTGATAGTCATGCCGTTATCAACCCGACAGCCCGATGCTGCCCGAGAGGTGGCACACACATACTAGAGACTCAGCAATAAATATAAACATCAATCATCAATATTCCGAGAGATCAGCAACGAAAGTGCCCGATTCCCGTACTCAATAATCAATCAATATTCTGAGAGATCAGCAACGAAAGTGCCCGATTCCCATACTCAATAATCAATCAATAATCATATTATCATCATCAATAATCATATCAATAATCAATTTAACAACAATTAACTAAGTTAGATGACAAAGTAGGCCATCCAACCGGACATGCATTAAACACACAATCAAACCCTAGTTTACCCATCAACAACTGACAATTCAATCACTCAAACCACACCCGATCAACCAAGGCTCAATTCAATAATTTAAAGAAAGATAACCTAAACTTCAAATAATCATATCTTACATTCTACTAATCCAAACAACCCCAAATCAGTTTCAAACACTCACCCATTCAACCAACTACATTCTCCCTCTCGTAAATCCACCATAACACCTACAAAACATGCATGATAACGTTAACACCCTAGGATATCTTGGCTGGATTTTCTGGACTTTGCCACGAGCAATGTAATCGAAAATTTGGCATTACTACAGCGCTAACACGTAATTATGAAGTATTTAGAAATCGACGGCAATCGATTTCGATCTTCGCAACTCAATTAATTCAACATTGAACAAATTAATCAAATTTAAATACCCAAAAAATAAAAATTATGCTATATCTGACAGAAACTCGTAGTATTACAACTAAATGATCCCTAGCATGCAAGGAGAAATAATCTAACATCAGATTACAATTCTAACAGTTCAAATTTCATTTATACGCAAAAACACAAAAATGACATTTTGAGATCTAGAATTTTTCTCTCACCTTTGATGTGTTTTGATGCAAGAAATGTGTAGAATGGATGCCAAACAATCAATTTCAAGCTTTGAATCACTCAATTCGGCTTTGAAACGCAAAATCTGTGAGAAAAATACTTTGAAAATGCCTTTATCTTTCTCCTCCAAGGAGCCACGGTTTTGTGTGTGTTTTTGGTGGTGTTTTGCTTTTTTTTTTTTAATGTGTGTTGATCATATATTAAGCAAAGGTCAAATAAATAAAAGAAAGTCAAAGTGGAAACTAATTATTTTTAGTGTTTTCTTGACTTTAAATGCATTTTCTTGATCACCAAAGTTCAAAACAATTATTCAACACCCAAGATAGCTCAAGTAGGTTATTTTTAGGTGACAAGAAGTTTTACAATCAAACAATTTCACCCGAGTCGGCTTAAAACTCGATTTTCGCAAAAGTCGATGTAAAAACCCTAATAAATTTCTAACCCAATTTTAAAACCGTTTTAATCAAACATAGGTCTATTAAAGTCCATGGACTAGGTCTAGAAGGGTTAAAAAGACTAGTTTCAAAATTTTAGCGGATGTGTTTCGAAAACACTATTTACTGAAAATCGACGATAAAATTTCTGACTTCGTTTTTGATGAAAATTTCATGAATGCACATTTAGCACGTATTAGGAGTATTGACATCAAAATTATAACATTCCAGGTCATATAGCACATAAACAGGTCAAATACATGCAAAACGAGATAAAACACGTAAATCGAGTTAAAGTAGAAAAGTGGGGTTTCACATCTTGTATATGCCCTTTTGTAAAACTGCTTATTTGTTTGTATAAACTGCTTCTATTCTAACTGCATTGAGGCAACTTCGAGCTTAAAACTGTATTAATTGGAGAAGGATTAGGGGTTGAATTATATACCATTAGAAAGCCTTACGAGTCTAGTTTCTACAGCTTTTTACGGTGCATTAATCAGAGTCGTCCAGAGCAAGTTATGATCATTTTGGTGAGATGTGTCAGAAATGCCCTGTTACGCGAGAATCTGAATTTTGTTGTTATTTTGCTATAATAATGATATAATTCAGTTCTAATTGGATGTATTCGATCAAGACCTTATTGTGTAGTGTCCTTGGATGATTAATAACGTAATGGGGCTCTTATAGTTATGTTGTTTTCATGAATTGTAATTGAAATCTAATTGCTAGTAAAGTTAATTTAAATTGAAAGCTATTCTATTCAACTGTGAATGAGAAATGCTAGTAGAGTTGTGATGGTCACCACCTTTAGACATAGGTAATGTTTCTATATATGCTAAATAAGCGAAGTTATAAGTTAGCTAACTTAGAATGAATGTTGTAGTTAAAGAGTAATTGAAGTAATGTTTGCTCATAGGTTCAAGGTGAATGGAAATGATGTGATTCAAACTTATATCTTGGAGCTCGATAGAGGTGAGGGACCTGCATCCTTACGTGCATCATAGTTTATTTTCTTTCTAAAAGAGTATATTGTTTAGTATAATTGCGTAATTGATATATGCTTATTATTGCTAAATTGTAACTTGGTGCGGGAACAACTTACTTTGTCCTTAAATGTGTTTCCTGATTATATTGTCATTGTTATCATTCTTGCATTGCATCGTGGTTGCGCAACCTCATCGTCGCGGCAGATGCGATGGCCTCGTTGGGCGGCATCGGGCTTGCCAGTGTTGGTTGCCTTAGCTCCGTCTGCTATTCCCTCACTCGCCTGGTCCGGAGATTGCCAGGGGGTGTTGGGTCGTAGGATCGGGTACATCTGGAGTACCCATTGGTGTAAGGGATGCCGACATATCGAATCGAGATCGTGGTTCGTGGATCGGGGATCAAAGATTTGGAGTGATAAGGGTTATCGATTGTATCCTTTTAAAATGTAGTATTAGAATTGTTATTCACTGTTTATCTATTGTATTAATTATGTTAAGTTGCTGCATTGCACGTCCCCGGTAGACCTTATCCCTCACTAAGCAATTGTGATTGCTCATACCTCGCTAAACATGTTTCAGGAAATGCTGAGGGTGAACCCCAACTAGTTGAGGTACTAGTAGAAGAGGAAGAAGTTCAGGCTGAGCCTTTGCCCTAGTTGTTGTGTGTTTGTTGTCTAAGGTGGATTTGCCTTCTTGTTGTTACATGGTGTACTTGTATTGCTATAGCATGATCTATTTTGTGGCCTTAAGGCTATGTATATTCTTGTAGTTGCAAGTTGAAAGCTGTTGGTTGTAATGTTAGCTTTGAGATATTATGGTTTGTAATAACTTTTAATTCTCCTTTTAGTTCTTGCATGCTTGGGGGTGTATGTTTAGAGGTGTTGATTTCAACTTCTAAAATTGCTCTAATGTTATCATAGGATGGCATGTTAAAAAGGTTTAATGAAAAGTTAAGTTGGGTGCATGCATGTGTGATTTGGAGCTGTTGTTTGTCTCCTGGCTTGGATGACCTTGAACCTTTGAATTTTAATTATAAAAGCTTGTTTTAGTATATTGTGGCTATTTTGAGCATTTATAGGTTTGAAAAATGTCTGTGGTATAGAGAAAACTCTGTCCGTTTTTCCCTAAAATTTTGTGACCGGGTTTGGTATTGGGTTGAGAATAGCATGGTTATTAGAACCTCCGGTCTCGTGAGGGATCGGGGCATTACACTGTGTACTTATCAGTGATGGTGGACAACATTTTCGTCACAGGACACTTGAAGCCTTATTAAGAAAATATTTAGTTCACCACAAGATAGCAACGCCTTACCATCCACAAACAAGTGGTCAAGTGGAGGTGTCAAATAGGGAAATCAAGTCAATTCTTCATAAAACAGTTAGGCTCGATCGTAAAGATTGGTCAAGTCGTCTGTACGACGCATTATGGGCTTACCGTACTGCTTTCAAAACTTCCACCGGCATGTCCCCATATAGATTGGTAGACGGTAAAGCTTGCCACTTCCCTGTTGAACTAGAGCATAATTAAGGTCCTGAACTTTGACTTGCAACAGGCAGGTAAAGGTAGGAAGTTGGCGTTGAGTGAATTGGAAGAGCTTCGCTTCAAAGCTTATGAGAATGCCAAACTCTACAAAGAGAGAATGAAAAGGATTCATGATAGGTCTATTCTAAGAAAGACTTTCTCTCATTCTTATAAAGTGTGGCTGTTTAATTCTATGTTGAAGTTCTTCCCAGGCAAATTGAGAACAAAGTAGGATGGTCCTTACATAGTGCTTAAAGCATATCCTTCAAGAGTTATCTTAATTAAGGATCCCACAGATGGGCGTGTCCTCACAGTCAATGGACAAAGATTAAAACATGCATTCAATCCTAAGGTGGTCCCTCATGAAGTTGAATCCGTTGAACTTCTGGACCCTGTTTACCTTCCATAAAACGGAATGTACCAAGCTGTGGCATTGAACTTAGTACAACTGTCAGGCTGAAGACGTTAAACATAGCGCTACTAGGAGGCAACCTAGTACTATTTTGTGTAAATATTTATTTAAATTATGTCATTACATGTACTTTGTGAATCTTTCTCCAGCTTTAGGTAGTTTGGATTTTAGCCTTGAGGAACATTCATAGAGGTACCAATGTTAGTATACTAGTGGTCACTATACGTTTCTGTGTGCGGTTAGCTTAATTGTGTAACTCTGTCTTATAGTGTGAGCTACTCTACCAGCTTAATGTAGTTTGGGTCTATTGGGTATTACTTGATAAGGTAGTTAGGAGTGTGAGCATACACCAAACATAACGTCTGTGACGTAAAACCCCATTGTAATAAACCTTGACCCTGTGGAACTAGCTTTGGCCTTAAGTGGCCGAAAGAAAACACTAGATGTCGTAAGCACAGAAACTTCTGGAAGAGCTAGTCTTTGTAGGAGTATCAACTCTAGAACCCCAGAAAAAAGTCTAAATGGTCTGGGTAGTTTATTTATTTGTTTTATGTCTTAGTTAGTCTCCTTGATCGTAATTCTTTTTGACCCCCCTCCCTTATATTATTTTGTATAGATTAACTTACTAATATTTTTGTTGTGTTGGTGATAATCTGTAAAATGCTTTCTCTACTAATCTTTAATTGCTGAATGATACATCTTTTGGCAAAAGTTAGTAGAAAAGCTTTGACATCAACATAGAAATACTTCACATCAGGTTATATCTATCCTTACTATATTTCCCTTTATACCTGATAACCTGCGTTGTAAAGTAAACAAACCATAGGTCTGGGGATGTAGCATTTGTCATTATGTTATTACTTGCATATTACACTCTCACTGTCTTACATTGCTATTTGCTTGAGGACAAGCAAAGTTTCGGTGTGGGGGTGCGTACATTTCATGAAAAACTTTTTCGAAATATGCAAGAAATACACCATTTTTGTTAATGAGAAGAGTAGTTTTCTACTTTACTTAAAAGAAGATGATTTGAGAACCTGTTTTGTTAGCTATGCATTGTGAAAAACTATGAGGAAACTCTGTAAGAGAAACTTTGGGGTATTGTATTCATGAGTAAACCTAGTTGTTCTTCATTTCTTCAATTCATAGCTATGTGATTATGAAAGGACTGAGATAGGATTACCGTTTGTCATGAGAACTTCTTGTGATTGAAACCTGAACCCTTATGCCTTGTCTGTACAGTATATAATATTACTTTATCTGTATGTACACTCTGAAGAAAAAAAGAGAAAAAGAAAGAAAACAATCAAAAAAATGGAAAAAGAAAAAAGAGTTGTACATACCTTTACTGTTGAATAAAATTTTTGGTGTAAATATGTTGTAAATCTCTAAGCACCACTATCCTAGACATTGTAATTTGGGATATGTGCTATAGTGTAAGGTTTCGAGCTTGGATATCTCGGGTGATTAAGGCATGTAGGGGTCCCTTTGAAACTTGGCAACCTCAGTCATAATGGCGGGGGATTGTTGGCCTGAAAGCCCGCTACATGTGATATCTAGAAAGCAAAGGAGACTGAACACTATATAGAGATGTTGTAAGTTGTACTTTTATATTTCTGGCAAATGTTAAAGGGTTAAGGCATAATCAAGAGTTTGATTGCAAATGTAGGTGAGAATATCAAAGTCCGATCTGTTTGCATAATTTGAAAATTGAGAATTGCATGAACTTAATTTGCTTAGTTTACTTCTAAATACATATTCCGAAGTAATCAATAGTCAATTTCCAATAAGAGTACTTATTTGAGAAACTTTGTCCAAGGTTCTCTTATCATGTTTGTCATCAATTGCTGAATACGTTAAGATAGTAGATTGCATTTCTCATGTTACATACTTGGAAAATGTTTGACAAAAAGATAGGATAGATTATGATATCTGTTTTTGACTTGTAAAATTTTCTGTAAATTTCACTTTCACTTCTATTTTAAAGACAGTCTTTCTTGAGGGCAAGCAAGATTTAGGTTTAGGGATGTTGATGTGACTATATTTGCAGCACTCAAACCATGGCATTTTGTACTATATTTGCATCTTAATTTGGTAATTATTGCAACACTTTGATACTTTTGATGCAATGTAGGATGATACCGTAAAATGGAAATTTAGACACAAAATGATCCAAAATGCAAGTCAAAAAGTGAAGAATGAGGAGAGCACGAGAACCGGTGGAAGAATGAAGCCGATAGAGATGGAATTTTGCCGAAACAAGCGCATAATCAGACTTGGAATGCTAAAAATAGCCCGAAAATGCCTCGGTTAACGCTCGGTCAAAAGTCAAAATTCCAGCCCAGAAAATCAATAAAAGGGTGCTCGAGCGCGCCCTCTTGGTGCTCAAGCGCCCAGAACGAATATTCTACCAGGTTCTAGAAGAAAACATGTGGCAAAAATCAGCCGTCGGAGCAGTTGGGCGCTCGAGTGTGCCTTAGAAGATTCCAAAAGACGCCACGTGTCAAGCAGCCAACCGTTGCAGCAGAAGCGCGCTTGAACGTGCCAAACTAGCGCTCGAGCGCGTCTCTGAATTTTTGTCTATAAATAGACCCCCCTCCCTCCGAATTATTTAATTAATTTTGGATTTTGGTTATTTTTAATCAATTTTTGAGTTAATTCTAGATAGTTTTTAACTTTAGTCGTATTTAGTTAATAGGATACGGGAGAAATCCCACCTAGGTAGTTCTTATTCAGGGAAATTTTGCCAAAATAGCTACTATTAGGGGGGAAGCCAACCCAAGTAGTTATTATCCGGGGGAGGTTCTGCCCGAATAGCTTTTTATAGGAAAGCTCTTATTCGGGGGAAACTCATCCCTAATAGTTCTTATTCGGGGGAAATTAGTTCCGCCCGAATAGCTACTTTGCGTCAGACCTCTGCTCAAATTTCTGGGATCAGAAATACGCGTTCGTCAATACGGGAGAGCATTTCTTGACTCTCTTTTATTTATAGAATTCGTATTCAATTATGCCTGAGTAGATTGATATCTAGGGGAGAATATTGTAAATGTTAGTCTTTTAATATATGGTCTCGGATTCAGATTATACGCTTTTAATGCAATACATGGCTTATTTTAATTCAGTAATATCTTTCATACGTAATGCCTTTTACTAGATGTATGATTACTTTACTATCATTATTGTCTTCTATAACGTAATGCTTTTAATTATATATTATGTTAGCTTTACTTTTGTGCCATGTATCCATGTTTTAGAAAGTAAATCAAATAGCTTGACAACTTAAAAGATCCCAAGTGACTATAGGTAATACTTTTAAGTAGACTATAGTTTCTAGACTAGAAATGAGAAGTTAATTACTTAGTTGAAACAGACCGTTTACACTAGGTTGCAAGGATAGATCCATACGAAGGATGGAATGACACCTACATCAGAGTAGTAATTGAGATTTTAATAGGTTAAGTTAATTGACTAGGTTAAATGCTTATAGCTTAACCTCTTGCATAGAATTAGATAATCTTGAATACCGAGCCTAGATTAATTGCTTTATTTACATATTCAATCCTCTAGATCCCTACCTTTTGTATCCATATTTAGTTAGTTTAATTTAGTTGTAGTATAATCAAACATCTTGTATAAACTGTTACACTTCCGCTTTAAATATTTTCACACACTACTTCACCAACTTGCTAATGTGCTTCCCGGTGGTATGATTCGGTACTCTAATCACACTACACTGCAACGAACTGTACACTTGAGGGTATTTTAACATGGTTTATTGCGCACATTTTTAATGCACAACCCGAACGCATCACATTACTAGTTCTATTTTCACTTTGTCAATCAAAGGGTCACTAATTCATGCAATCACACAATCACATAATAGACCTCTACCCACAGACCGAGAACCCTGTCCTGGCTCATGCATTCTAATAACTCTAATACCACTTAGATGTCATGCCCCGACCCAACCCCACATAAAAGGATAAGTCTAGACCCGACAAACGGACAGAGTCTCCTCTATACCGTGGACATTCTGAAAACCTATAAATACTCAATAAATCCATAACATAACAAGAATTCCATTTTTAACTGAAGGTCTTAGCTTTAAGGCCATCCGAGCCTTAAGACATACAACAGTTTAGAGTCATACAAGCATGCATTCATAACTTAACTTCTTTACAAAACTGTTTATCATGCCACTCCATGATAGCATTGAAACATTCTTAGAATTTGAAAACAACCATACATCAGAACATTTATACCCAAGCATGCAAAGTAGCTAGAAATAGAAACATAAGTTATTACATGCCATAGTTCCACATCCTCTACGATAATCATCTAGCTTCCAGCTTACAACAACATTAATATAACATAAGCACTTAGGCTACAAAATAGGACATAAAGTAGACAAGCAGGATTTCCACATAACCACAAGAACCATAAGTCCACCTCAAACAAATAGACACTCTAGGGTTCAACCACAGCGTCTCCTGAAATATGTTAGCGAGGTATGAGCAACCACTATTGCCCAGTGAGAGATAAGTCTACCCAGGGCAGAAATGCAACAATTATAGCAATACTTTCTTTTCTGGTGCGATTGATGAGGCTTGGTGTGGGTATAAGGTGTGGCGTGGTGATTGGTAAGGATTGCTATTCTGGTGCAATAGGGCAACATCAGAACTAAGGGCTGAACTTACTAAACAGTCAAATGAGAAATTTCAAAGGCTTCAGGAACAGATCGCTCAGTTAACCCAATTGTTGCCCCATCCTCATCAACCGCATCAGGATCAATCTCAAACTCCCTCAGAACAACAAGACGGTGATGCCCAATAGGATCCATAGGGTCATAGTATGACATTTATATTCTATTGGGACCTTAACCAGTAAGTGGGTTCAAGTATATTATGTAATTCTTACGTTTAAAACAAATATATTGATCATTTTCACTTTTCCTTATGCTTGTTTATACTTTTGATTATGTTATGATCTTTCTTGCATTGCAAAAATTTAGGCCAATTTTGTGCACTTTTGGCTTAATATCATCACAAGTAAAAATTATAATTTGTTTTCGCTTTCCATTTTTATGTATGAGTTGTTTTGGTTGAGTATTAAGCTTTAGGTTTGGTTAATTTTCTTGTTTACAGATATAAGACATGAATTGTCTGAAGATGGTGAGAATAGTAGGCTTAGATATGGATTGTCTTCGATGCAATGATGGTGTTCCACAATGGAGGATGTTGAAAACTTTTTGCATATCAATTCTCTTTTAGAGCTTATCATAGCAGGACAAAACAAGCTATATGATATTATGATAGTTGTAAATTTTGTATTTTATTTTGGATGTATTTTTGAAGAAGGTAACTTTGTCGAATAGTGGTTATTATGTTTACTTATCTACTTTGATGTGAAATTGTATTTCTTTTGAATAGATGTGTAGGTTGCGTAACTACTTGAGAGTCAGTTATGGGGTTGTCTTTAGAAATTGCTTAAGACTCAATTGTGGATGTTGTTTTGTAATTTAGCAGGATAAACAAGATGTTACAAATAGCATTAGAATAAAGGATTTGAAAATTGCCACAAATTTGTGACAAAAGGAATCAAAAAACAATTTGGGACGAATTTGTGACAAAAAAAATTTTGGACGAATTTGTGACGAAAACATCAGCCACGAATTTGTGACGAAAAAATTAGCCACAAATTTGTGACGCAAAAATTAGCCACGAATTTGTGACAACATTCAGCCACGAAAAATTGACGATTATCTGCCACGCTTTTATGTCAACTTTAGCCACGAAAATATGACAAATAATTTGGCACGAGTTTGCCACGAAATATTTGCCTTGAAATGGCCTCAACCATATGTCGTGGCATATTAGTAACATTTGCCACGAATTTGTGACGAACACGTCCAACTCTACAAGTCGTCACAAATTAGTCACAAGGCCACAAAAATGTGATGAAAATCGATTTTGCAACGCCATGTTTGGCGACAACAGACATGTTGTCACAATTTTGTTACATTTACTTGTTTACGACGAAATTGTGATGATTAATGGCCGTCACAAAACAGCTAGTTTTTTGTAGTGAACAAAGATATGAACTAGGTAAATAGAAATGGAAAATAGATGTTTCCAATTCATCAAAATTAGAAGCTTTTTCTACATTCATCTGATCTACTAAAGTAGATCGGTATTGACCATATAATAAAAGTAGATCTTGGTCCATGGAGTCCCCAGAAGGTAAGAACTCCAACATGTCCGATGCTTCTTCAGCCAAATACAATTTACTAGTGGGACCTGCACTATGAGCAAGTTGTGCAAAAAACTGCTTCTTTCTTCCGGTTCTTAAACAACTTTGGCGAAATAGGGTTCTACCAGGAAACCATGGATTTTTGAGTTTTCACCAATGGTTATTGGTTGAGCCATTGGAATGGAATGAGATAAGAATCTCTGGAGATCTTTCCTATCCACTTACTCGTAGTAGGCTTTTCTTCTGTAGAAGACTTATTCTGAATGACATAATTGTCCGACACTACGTTCCTCAATCTTTAAAGAAAACTGACTCCTCTTACTCCTTCTTCTCCTTTAGGATAGGATCATCGTTGGTCCTTCTTTCACTAATATTCATACCATTTTCTAGTAGTTCGCGCGAACGCGCGAGGGACTATCATTTCTATCGCTTGCCCTTGCTTTTCACTTTCAAAGGGTCTCTCTCTTCTACAAAGCGAAGCAAATCGCATGGCGCTGAAGTGAAGAAAGTTCAATAAACACAGACGAACATGAAGCAGGGCATAGCGTAAATGAAACCACTGATCATTTCATAAAGCATATATGCTTGACCTTTCTCAATGCTTTTTGTTTTGGGTGACTCACCAACCGACCTAGTAGTGATCGATGACAGAATGGTATAAACAAATCAAAGTCATTGGATTTGGTAGTTCTCCATTGACTTATCTTTTTACCCCCTTGCATATATTCCTAAATGGATATGCACATCCAGATGGGCGAGGGAGGGGGAAATGTGCCTTTCTCAATTTTTTGTCAAGGGGAGATGAGACCCTATGCATAGTGGTAAAGGCATAAGACTTCCAACTCAAATGAGGGGAGTAAGGTTGACTCTGGTCCCTCATCCTAAAGAAAGTGAGCGACATCTTGTACGATCTACGTCCTGGCCGCTTGCAAGCACTCGCTTGAACAGGTAGATAGGGGAACTGCATAGGATCTCCCGCGGCATGCGTGAATGTGGTAGCTCGGAAAGGTCATTGCCTATGAGTTTGGGTGGGTTCCGCTTGCCATCTCCCCGATGGAATGGATAACTCCTGCAAGGCTGGCTTTACTCCCAGCATTGAAAAGAGGCAGCCTCATGTCAATGCCCGGAGATCGTGATTTAGCTCTTGCGAGTTCCTCGCATTCCACTAGACTGGCCCTGACGCTGTAGAAGCTTTTTGGCCTATTGAAATCACAAGTTCGAACCCTTTGATAGTCTCCAAGCTTGAAGATTGAAGGTAATGAAATTCATGTAGTCCCATGTGGTTGCTCAGCGCCTATACCAAAGAAAGCGCTCAAGTCTATCCATTGATTTCTTCCTGTCTTGCACTTTTATAAAGGGATAAACTGACGTTAATTGCTTAGTTCAATAGGATGACGAAGGTTGAAGTTGACGTAAGGATGAAGAACGTAGTGTCGCAATGGAAATGACATTTCACGACCACGGCCATTCTCTAAAGAAAGAGGGACCTTCTCTGGTCACTGGCACCATCTTTCTTCGATCGACTAAAGCAAGAGCCAGAAGAGTCTCAGGCGAAGCTAACTCGTCAGGTGAGAGCAAGAAGGAGGAGAGTCGAATTTCAAACTTCACAATGATGGCATTCTTATAGAAAGTTAAGTGCATCTAGCCATTGATGGATCCATGCCAAAATTGCTTAAATCTAGTATAGTGGGGCTTATTTCGATGTAGAATAGAGCGAAGTTGAACTTTGTGCCAGAAAATAGGATCCTTATTCCTCATTAGCTATGGAAGGAAGGCGCACTCACAGCTTTCTTCCCTTCAAGAAAGCCAGGAAGCTATCTCTATATGAGATAGAATGGAATAGGGAACGGAAAGAGGCAAGCTCAACAAGCAATCAAGAAGCCATCACTAGAATGAAAAGCAGAAACGGCTTGCCTAAACTAAAGGAGGTGAAGACACTGTTGAAAATCTTATAAAAGTCTAAAGGGGGAGAGTCAGATTTCAAACTTTATAATGATGGCATTCTTAAATTCAAGGGCAGAATTTGTATTCCAAATGAACCAACCTTGAAGAAAGAGATACTTGTTGAGGCTCACAGTTCAAAGTATATTATCCATCCAGGTAGTTCAAAGATGTATAGAGATTTGAAATAGAACTTCTGGTGGAACAACATGAAGAGGGAGTTGCTGATTATGTTGCTAGTTGTCTTACATATCAGAAGGTTAAAGCTGAGCATCAGAGACCTGTAGGGTTATTACAACCTTTGGCAATACCGGAGTGGAAATAGGACCACATTACTATGGATTTCGTGCCCGACTTGCTGAGGTCTTTGAAATGTAATGATTCTGTTTAGGTAGTCATGAACAGATTGACTAAGACTTCTCATTTTATTGCCATAAAGAAAACTAATTCTCTAGACAAGCTAGTTGAGTTATTTATTGAGAATATTGTCAAACTTTATGGGATTCCAAGAAATACTGTGTCAGATAGAGATCCCAGGTTCACATCTCAGTTTTGGCAAATGATCCAGAAAGCTTTTGGTACAACTTTGAGCTTCAATACTTCTTATCACCTTCAGACGGACGGTCAATCTGAGAGAACTATTCTGATACTCGAGGACATGTTACGAGCTTGCATTCTGGAGTTCGGAAAGAGTTGGGAGAAGTATTTGCTACTCGCAGAGTTCGCCTATAACAATAGTTATCAAGCTGCCATTGGTATGGCACCATATGAGCCACTTTATGGGCGTAAATACAGATCTCCTTTATATTGGGATGAGGTTGGTGAGAGGAAAACTGTCGACCCTACTTTGTTGCCTGAGATGAACAGAATGATTGATCATGTGCAGTTGATAAAAAAGAGAATGCTTATAGCATAGAGCCAGTAAAAGAGCTATGCAGATAGACGTCGACATGACTTGAAATTTGTCATGGATGATCGGGTATTTATGAAAATCTCTCCTCGTAAAGGTTTGATTTAACATGAAAAAAAGGGGTTAGCTCAGCTTGAGATATGTGGGACCGTTTGAAATAACTGAAACAATCGGTGCATTGGCCTACAGATTAGTTTTACCTTCTAGTTTGGGCAGAATTCATGATGTCTTCCATGTGTCTATGCTTTGGAATTATCAACCAGATCCTTCTCATGTTCTTGAACCAGAGCCGCTAGAGATCAGTAAGACTTTGACTTATACAGAGAAACCACTGTGGGTTGTAGATTAGAAGGTTTAGAAACTCAGAACTAAAAGCATTCTAATGGTTAAGGTCCTGTGGGAACATCGCGGGTTAGAGGATGCCACGTGAGAAAGAGAGGATCAGATGCGAAATCTCTACCCCAAGTTGTTCGTCAAATCATGTAAGAATTGCATGGGCGCAATTAGTTTAAGGGGAGAGGGTGTGACGCCTGAGAACTTAGTCGTACATTTAACTACTATTGCATCCACTATTTGCGTATTTTTACTGTGCTTTACTTGTTGTTTTACATGATTACTATTCATAACCTTTTTCAACTGTTTATTTTTCTCGGATTAGCATTTTTCTTAAATCACATTAATTATTTTAGGAATGAGAAAAATGTGTTTTTTAGCGATTTGTGCTAGGAGCCTTCGTTTGGAAAATGTTTTAGTGGTTCAATGAATAGTATTACGTAGCTAAATTTTATATTTGAGTTAGTTATCATATTAACACTCTATTGGACTCGTTTTTAAGCCAACTAAATCCATTTTAGTAGACATAAATGCACCCATCTTAACACCACTTGACTTATACCCAACATAACACTTATAAGTGTAATACCTCGATCCCTCTCGAGACCGGGATTTCTATCAATCAATCTAATCACAACCCAAATCCAAACCCGGGCATAATTTTCAGGAAAAACGGACGGAGTCTCCCCTGTTTCTAGGCAAAAGTGCAACCTGTGACAACATATAAGTGGACCAATACCATGTCCAAACATTCAACCACCTCAAGGCCATCCGAGCCTCGGTTCTCAACAATTAAACACAGCAAGTATACATACATTTCCAAGTACTAGACTATTCTAACTCTTTCTTTAAACAATACAAACATGCATTAAAGTTAAGCTATGCCAACTGATTACATAAACTAGCTTATCAATTCACCTCAACTACTTAGCTAGATTTAGATTACATTTCTTTTAGCAATAAATACATACAACATATGGAAGCATATATCTTTACAACTTCGACACTCAAGCCACATAGGCACGCAAGACAACTCTTCAGCCACGAACTTTCACGAAATCACGAACTTCTAGCTAACATGACATTTCCTGAAATGTGGTGGTGAGGAGTGAGTATACACAACACGTATACTCAGTGAGGGCGAGACAGATATCGAGCTGGAGAGAAAGAAAGTCGTGCAATACAAATAGACACAACTAAGCAATAAAGTCAATAAGAATGCATTCAATACAAACGACAATATATTAAACATTCAAAAAAGCATTAACATAACCATTCAAAGCTATACCACACTCTGAAGGCTGTGGTTCACTCTTTCGAGCAATATACCATTTCACGAGCGGTACATCAATCTCGAGCTTGATGTTGACAACGATGACAATAAGCACGCAACCACCTTATAACACCAGTTTGGAATACCCCGGGAGTAACCATCAATTCTACGACCCAAATCTCCTTGGGAGGCAACCCAAGCGAGAAAAGGGAATAGGACACGGAGCTTGTGACGCCCGAGATTTTAGCCGTACATTTATTTACTGTTGCATCTATTGTTTGCGCATTTCTTTCTGTGCCTTATTAATTGGCTTTTTTAGCTACTATTCATCCCATTTTCAAACTATATTCTATTAGTGAATTAGCATTTTTATTAAATCACATTAATTGTTAGAGGAGTGGGAAAAATGTGCAATTGAGCTAGAGGCGATAGGAGAGCTCGTTTAGAAAATATTTTTAGTAGTTAAGTGAATAGTATTACGTAACAAACTTAGAGATTTAAATAACTAATATTACTTTTCATCTTAGGCTCGTTTTTAAGTTAATAACGCGCATTCTAGTGACCTTTTAAATACCCAAACTTGACCCCACCTCAACTTAACCTTATATAAATCACCTAAGCTCATTAAAACACAAAAAAAAAAAAAAAGAAGAACAAAGTGCAGGAATTACTGTAGCAGTCCGAAAATACCAAAGGAGAAGGAAAAGAGGAGATTTTGCTTCAACAACCTTGCATCTTGAGCTCCTAGCTTGATCTTGGGAGGGTTTTGAGCATCCTAGGGCCTTCAACAAGCTTCCTTGTCTTCAAAAATTGTGAGGGAGATGCATTTATTTGTTTTTAAAGTTTATGTGCATATATTGAATTTTATTGATTTGTTGATATTAGCTATAAAACTTGTTATGAATGCTTCCTATGAGTTATTTAATGTCTCTAGAGCTAACTTTTGAGGGTTGATAACAAAGTTAATGGTTGAATGTTGAATTTGATCAAAGAGATGATGAATAGTGCTTAGAACTAGGGTTTTGAGAAAATTTGCAAATTGGCTTGAATTGATGCATCAAATAGGTGCTCTAGACCCTAAGGAAGTTAGTTGAAAAGGCACGTTAGGTTGAAACACTTGAATTTGAACTTAATTGCATAATAAGCTTACTTCAAAAAGGGGGTTTTATACGTTAAGAAATCCGGGCAAATTTGGGCATCGATTTGGGTATCCTTGAGCTAAGGAAGCACCTTTGGTGCTTTCGTTTCGTGAAATTGGGGTTCGGTTAGTATGGCTATAGTTCAAACCCGTTCGGGGCCTTCCCGAACTTTTGCTTCAAAAATGAGTTTTAGTGACTTTAAAGGGTACCTTTGAGCTTAATTAGGAATATAGAAAGACTAGGGTATGATTGGGAATCTCGAACCATGCTTAGGAGAAAGAAAGCTCGGTTAAAGAAAGGGGAAATGTAGTGTTTAGCCTTTTTAGTTGCATTTGAAACTTGTTGTGCGTTAGTAATGACTTGCATTGAATATTTAGGATGTATTTAAGTTATTTGAGTAGATTATTGGAATTAATTGTGTTGATTGCTACTTTTGGTATCTTAAAGTTAATATCGTGCTTATTTGAACTTTTATCGTGCATATATGTGAGGGCGGCCTACTTTGTCGTCCCTCTTACGTGTTATGTGATATATTGATTGTTTGTGACTTGTATTGGGTTGTGCAACCTTTATCGGACATGGTAGCATCGAGAAACACGGGCGGCGTCGGGCTTGCCGTGCTCCCTCGACTACCATGGTGCCTATTCCCTTTCTCGCTGAGGCATACTCCACTACCCCAGAGGCGTGGTTCACCTGCTGGGCATGGACCTACCTCGGGAGAAAGGGTCGTAGGATCGGGATACATCCGGAGTATCCCAATTGTTGGTGTTTGGGGTTTGCCGGCATGTTCGTGATGCTCGTGGTTCGTGGCTCGTGAGTGAAGACTTGGAAGTTGAACCGTATCCTTTTTAAAAGTGATTAATTGCTTGGCTTATTATCTTGTTGGTTTACGTGGCTTATATATGTTTTCTTGTGTTTGCATATCACATTGCACGTTGGTATGTTGCATCACCTCCCTCGCTGGGCAACATTGTTGCTCATTCCTCATTTAATATGTTTCAGGTGAAGCTGAGGTGAATCCTCAGCTGATAGAAGAAGAGGAAGTTTACGTAGATCAGAATCTGTGACTTTGTGTGCTGAGGTGGATTTTATGTGCTTCTTGCGTGGAGTTCTTGTTAAATTTGTATTTTGAGACCTTGGGGTCTTGTGTATATGTCTAGTAGCTGTGGACTAGAATGTTAAAGAAAGTTGTTGGATTGTAATAATGAATTCTAGACTTTAATTTCTCTTGCATGCTTGGAGTGTTTGTTGATCTTCATATGGAACTTAGAATTTTATTGTATTTAACTACTTATGGCTAAACCAACTATCTCGCATGCTTGTGTGCTTAAGTAGAATGTTGTTGCTCCAAGGCTCGGATGGCCTTGTGATTGTGTTTTAGCTTTGAAGACATTAGTAGATAAGTTGTTGTTATAGTTCAAAAGTCTTGAGTGGCTATTTGCAGTTAACAGTTTTGTCCTATAAATAGGGGAGACTCCGTCCGTTTTCCCCTAAATTTCGTGCCCGAGGTTTGGAATTGGGTGAGAATAGCATGTTAAATAGGAGTCCCGGTCTCGTGAGGGATCGGGGCGTTATAGAGCTAGAGCAACCAACACCGGCAACCTGAGGCTACCCGGAGAGGCCCATCACTCACGCCCTGACACTATGCAATGCAAGACTCGATACAAGGCGATAAATGAGCGATAGCACAACAATACAGATTAGAGACGATAAACGAGATATCATGCATTATCAACAATTGTTAAACATTTCCATCAGCAATCAACTCTAACAAGCGTAATAAGCATTAACAAGAATTTACAATCAAATAAGTAACAAGAACAACACCAACAAACATCATCAAGCAATAACAAGTATTCTATAGGCATTATAAGCATTCTATAGGCAACATAAGCATTCTATAAGTAACATAAGCATTCTATAAGCAATATAAGCATTCTATAAGCAATATTCTATGAAAACACACAAAATCACAAAAATGACCCCAACTTACCAAACGCTACTACTTCCAAACGAGCCATGAGTTTTGGAAATCGACTTCACCAATCCTCCTAGGTTACCATAAAGCATGACTATAGACCGCAAAATCCCACTTTATCCTAGAATTCCTGCAAAGCCCTGATTTCTCCCCTTGCTCGTTTGAACTACAACTACCTCAACCGATTACCCAACCAATGTCACAACTGCACCAAAAGTGCTTCCATGACGTACCTCGACAATGCCTTCACGCAAATCGAGAAAATTCTAAACTCGACCGAAACGACCCCAACTTTCACTAATGTATAATTCTCGTTTTTTCCATTACGCAACCTAAACAAACCATGCATTTAGGCATTCTAACATACCTAGCACCTTTTTACATCAATAGAAAGCATAACAACGCAACTTCATCGTTTCAAGGGTTTACTATCCATAAATTACTATTCAACTATCAATCTTATATTACAATATCAAGATTTAACCACAGAAAATGTTAAAAAGCTATAAATACATGTTCTACAATTGCTAGGGAACATTCTTTAAGCCTCAAAATGATTAAAATAACAATATACGGATAAAATCCAAAAATCAAAGTTAATACACAAAATATTCAAATTTGCAAATAAGCATGAAACCCTCAGCTTAGACGCTCCTAGACGCTAGGAAAATCTCGTAGGGTACCTCATAAATCACCCCGTGCAAGCTCACGCGAAGAATCGAAGATTTGAAGTTGAAATTTTCTTTTTTTTGTCCTTCCATTTTTGGCCCTGCTGTTTTCTATTTTTCAGCTTCTTTTTTTTTTTGTTTTGTGCTTTTATAATGCATAATAGGTGACACAAAGTCAAAGGGTCAAAGCCTCTTGGTCAATGCTAACTAAGTTGGTCAAATTAGCTTAATTTTTGGCATTTTAAGGCTAAAACAAGTAACATAAATCCAATTTCAGTTAAATACAACTTAAAAAACTAAAATTAAAATACTAAATACTAGTTTTCACTATTTGCTGAGGACTATAAATCATTTCCTAACTATCGCTCTCGAAATGCTATGTACTTTGCGACAATAAAAGAAATACAATTAAATCTCAAAGAATTTAAGAAAATATATCATTTTTGAAGAGCATCATAGTTTAAAATTTACTCTGGCTCGGAGCTACTTTTCATTTAATTGAAATTTGAGCATTTAAGTGCAAGAAAAATAAAACCTATTGACATCAATATGAAAAGTAGTTGATATTCCGTTAAAATAATTAGCTCAAGTATTATTCTAATTACTTCTAAAAGAAATATGAAATAAAGCTACATATAAATGTTTAACTAAAAATAAACACAAATCCAATGCTAACATTTAAGATGTCACTTAATTTAAATGCAGTTAAATGCCTTTAAATGCATGCCGGGTTCGGGTTATCACAATAAGCATAACATAACACAAAAAAAAAGAAAAAGCTAAAAACAAGAGCTGAAACCCGACAACCCTTCTTGTGCCAAGAGAAGAATTTTTGCTCTTCAATTCACCATTCCAAGCCAAGCCAAGCTAGGTACAAGTAGTTTAGAGGGTTCTCAAGCCTTTCCCGAGCTTCTACGCGTCTTAGGTGAGGTATTTGGATGCTTATTTTGCATTATTGAAATGTTACAACTTTCATGAATTTCTTGATTTGCTCTCAAATGATCATGCAATGCTCAAATATTCTAATGTATGTTGTGTACAAGTAGTAGAGACCACATTTATGACATTGTTTCGTATTTTAAACGGTTGAAATCAATGGTTGATTCGTAGGGGTAAATAGTGACGGGATTTCTAGGGTTTTATGAAATCAAACCATATAGCTTGATTCAACTGTCCAAATAGATGCTTTAGGTGCTAATGAGGGTAGTGTAAAGGCTCCGTAAGATTTAATTTCTCATAACCTAACAAAACCTTGAATTAGGCAACTTTTTAAAAGGGGTTTCGGGGTTATCATGATTCCGGGTTGAATTGGCCTTCACTTTTGGTATTCCTAGGCTATATAGGTTCTAAATAAGCTTTCTAGCCCTCGATTGAGTCCTGATTGAGGTACGTGTAGTACAAAGTCATAAGAGAGAAATTGGGGCTTTTGTGCTAAACTTGAGTAATTGGGAAACTTTGTAGGTCCTAAGGGTACCTTATGGGTTAATTAAAAGTATGGAATAGGTCACTTATGAATCTAGGACAATAGCATGAATTTGGAAGGAAAACGGGTTAAGCTACACAGGGGTTGAAGTAGGAATTCGATTGTCTCATGCTCCTAAGACCTTGTAAAGGCTCCTTGGGTGTTTAAATGTGTTTTTAAGACATTCTTGAGCTTTTAGTAAAGTTCTATTTGAATTATGTTATTTCCCTTTGTCATCCTTTAATTGTTTATTTATTAATGCTTCTATTCTAGCTATTTTGAGGACAACCTACTTTGTTGTTCCTCCCATGTGTTATTGCTTCCATTATTGTTATTATATTGCCATTGATAAGTGCATTGTATAGTGGTTGCGCAACCATAGTATCAGGGGCGGATGAGTTGAATATCGGCTAGGCGGTGGCGGGCTTGCTAATGGATATTTGATCGTCGTGCCTTAGTCCCTCACTCGCCTAGTCTGGAGATTGCAAGGGGGTGTTGGGTCGTAGGTTTATCGGGGTACATCCGGATTCCAGCCACTAGAGTGATTGAGATTACACTTGCACATTGATCTTGGTTCGTGGTTCGTGGTTCGTGGTTCGTGATCGAAGATAAGAGAATTCTGGAGTGTTGGGATTAAGTGTATCATATCCTTTGATTGTGTGGTCATTGGTTGTTTCTATTGTCTTTTAATTACTTATATTGCTTAATTGTTTTACCTGTTGCATTGCACGCCTCGGTTGGACCTTATTAGTCACTGGGCAATAGTGGTTGCTCATACCTCACTAACATGTTCCAGGAGACGCTGAGGTTGAACCCTAGCTTGATTTGGTTGAGGGTGGAGATCAAGAGGTCCAGACTGATCAATTGCCTTAGTTGTAGTGTCCAGTTTGCTTGAGGTGGATTGTCGTGTTGTTGTGTTGTTAAGACCGTGTTTGTTGTTTATAATGTTCTATTTTGGGAGCCTTTGAGCTCATGTACATATTTGTGGAGTTGTAAGTGAATGTAGTGAATGATAAGTACTATGGCATGTAAAAACTAAACTCCTCACCTCTTGCTTGTTGCATGTTTGTGTGTGGTTGAAGAGGTTGCAATGGTTGTCTTCAATTTCTAAGAATGTTTAAATATTATCATGGAATGGTATGATAAGTGGTTTTTGTAAAGAAGTTATATTGTTAATGCATGCTTGTATGTAGCTAAAATTTGTATGGCTTAAGGCTTGGATGGCCTTGAAGCTAGGTTTTGAATTAGAAGTCGAGTTCTTGTTGTTCTGTTGCTTATTTGAATGCTTACAGGTTTTCAGAATGTCCACGATATAGAGGAGACTCTGTTCATTTGTCGGGTCCGGACTTAACCTTTAGCGTCGGGTTGGGTCGGGGCGTGACACCCTTGCTTCAGTTGAAAGCCAAACTGGAGGGGAAAGAATGGAATTAAGTAAGGTAGACTAGGAAGATGAACTCGTAGGTTAAAATGAGTTAGAAATGGAAGCCAGGGAGAAACTAACACCTACGGGTCTACTATCTATGTTCATCTTCCCTCTACCATTTATATAGGAAATGCTGGGCCGGGTTGGGTAAGATTCCCTGATCGTCTTCTGGGGCTAGCTTTGCTTACTTCTTTAAGGCGGGATAGCTTACTAGAAAGATCAGAGAAGATGAGCTACTCATAGGAAATTACAGATCCGACTCTTCACTCATAGCTGACTTTCCGACTTGGTACCAGTACTAGAAGAAGGGGAAGAAAACAACCAATATGAAAAAACAGGAGCCGATAGGCGATAACGAACCGCTTATCCCAGGCTAGTCTGTAGATCAGTCTCAGTACTTGAATCAAGGTCATGCTCTTAGCTTAGAGCAATTAATGCCCTGATACGTGGCATGGCTTAATTTTATAATTGAAAATTGGTGGATTCTGAGTGGCCGTACTAAAGCAGGGGTGCTTGAATAGAGAAGGAAGTGGATTGACAGACCGAAGACAAGCTTTTTGGACCCATAAACTATGCTCCTTCCACGTATAACGCTTCGGAGAGAGATCGAGGGATGGATTGTGCGTCTGCTGTCTATCAAGCCGTAAAACTACCACTCAAATCTAAGGCGAAGTTTATCATAGGCAAAACAAGAAATAGTCATATCCTTATTCGATAGTACACTCTTTCACTTCCCCTTGGTCACTTTCCATTTTTCATCGAGGTTGACTTCACATAGCTTTATTCAAATACGATAATTAAATCAGGGTGACTATAAAGCCATTCTATCCAAATCCCCCACCACTTTCTTGTCCTTGTCTCGGTTTCATACTTTGTTCACCAGAGGATGAGCGACCAACTCCTTGCTAAGTGGGAAATGACTCAAAAGCTACATTCAAGACTAAGGCAGGTCGGATCCCAACTCTCTATCCGAAAAAAGGGCATAACACTAATTCGGCTTAAAAGGATTGGTTAATTCCTCCGTTGGAGAGGTAGGTGAGGAACACAGTAGTTCTACTGTTGGGATTTCAGTCACTGCCGACCCCGATCAATAGTTTAATCCATTTTTTTCGTCGTTGGACTTGTCTGGATAATATTCATATGCCCCTAAAGCCTTAAGGTAGCTATCTATTTTCTAGATTCTAAATAGCAAGCACAGAAGCAGGAAAGCTAGCCAAGTAGCATTTAGAAAAGTCCCATCCATTGGTATACGTCGTATTTGAAATAGTTGAAATAGTGACTTCCTCAACAGTAGCTGGTAAGGCTGAAGTAGAGGCGGCTGGGTGTAATCGCTTACATAGGGAACTCTAGTTAACGGAGCTAGTACGAAGAAGAGCCTACAAGGCCGCTGATATCGTACGAAACAAAGCTAGTACGTAGAGGGGCTAAGCCACAGCAGCATACATGAATTGTTGGGATCATGCCCATTACAGTAACGTGAAGCGATAACAGGAAGTGGAGAGTCCCAGATCTGGTCCATGTGAACTTGGAAAATAAAAACACAGAGATTACTCTTCTTGTGGCCCAACAGGTTAGGCTATTGCTTCTAATATGAAAATAAGGCATTCTGGGGGAAGGCATAATCTGCGGGTGGCAAGAGTCAGTGAGACATAGCAAGTAACCCGTCACATAGAGGATTATCCTGACAAACGAATAATATGATCCCAGAGCTCATGGTCCATCAGAAGGAAAAACTCCATTGAAAGAACGAGTGGCTAGTTCGTTTGAGTTGTTTCAGGAACTCAATTTCCTAGCTCAAAAGGAGAGTCTGACATCCTTCTTGTCATCCAACTAAAATGGGGTTAATGGATCCCTTTAATTTAAATGGAGTTACCATGCTTGTGAAAGATAGCTATTCTTCGAATTGAAAAAGAAATGTATGAATAGAGGCCTTGCCTTATGAGTGAACTGCCTTACCTAACGAGGCTAAGATAGTGTCACGCCCCGACCCAACCCCCAAGCTAAAGGTTAAGTCTGGACCCGACACACGGACAGAGTTTCCCCTGTACCGTGGACATTCTAAAAACCTGCAAACGCTTAAACAAGGTCCCAATAACACATACAAGCTTTTCTTAATTAAACAATAAAGCTATAAGGCCATCCGAGCCTTATAGTACACAATATCTCCAAAACACACAAGCATGCGAGAACTGGTTGTCAGCATAGTCTTATAATCATAACATTCTA
The DNA here is from genome assembly GCA_037974665.1 of Ehretia macrophylla. Classification (NCBI taxonomy): domain Eukaryota; kingdom Viridiplantae; phylum Streptophyta; class Magnoliopsida; order Boraginales; family Ehretiaceae; genus Ehretia; species Ehretia macrophylla. Next base: position 57,182,493 of record CM075765.1, read on the forward strand.
GGAAATCAATAAAACAACTTAAGGGATGAAGCATTCTACATCAACCATCCACTCCTAAACATGCAAGGAAATAAGGCGAGAAATAAAAGTTATTACAGTTCATAGACTTTCAAAGCCATAACCCAACCAACTAATCTTCAACTTATACAACAAGCATATACGTAGCCCCAAAATAGTACATAAAGTAATCAGATGAGTCTTCCACATATCAGCAAGATCATTAACCACCTCAAGTAATCAGACACAGCAACTAAGGTAAAGGCTCGATCTGAACTTCTTCTTCCTCAACTAAATCAACAAGCTGGGGATCACCCTCAGCGTCTCCTGAAACAGATATCGAGGTATGAGCAACCACTGTTGCCCAGTGAGGGATATAGTCCCGGGGCGTGCAATGCAACAGATAATACAACTACACAACAATAACACTTTAACAATTTAAGAAACAATGATAACTTAAATAACCACACAATCAAAAGGATACATTTCAACAATCCCCTATACACCAATCTTCACTGGTCTTCAATCACGATCCACGAACCACGAGCACGATCACGATAAGCCGGCATAACCCCAATCACTCCAGTGGGTGTACTCCGGATGTACCCCAAATCCTACGACCCAACATCCCCTGGCAATCTCCGGACCAGGCGAATGAGGGAATAGGGCACGGAGTTTGAATATCCACCGGCAAGCCCTCTGCCGCCCAGCCGATATTCAACACATCCGCCCCGACACTATGGTTGCGCAACCACTATGCAATGCACTCAACGATGACAAGTTAATAACAATAATATAAACATTTACACATATGAGGATCAACAAAGTAGGTTGACCTCGTTGCAATTAGGATATAAGCAAAGATAGAAGCTAATAAGCAGTTTACAAATGAACTTATACCATATAAGCATAGAATCATTCCAAAAGCTCCAAATCAATTTAAAATCATATATAAACACTTAAGAAGTCCTGACATGGACTTAGAAGTGTGAGACAACTTAAATTGCACCTAAACCTCTTTGTTTTTCGAACTATTTCTCTTCTAAACCAAAGTTAATGATTTCATTTTCAAAGGAAACTCTCCCAACCTTCTAACTAACCCCCAAGGTACCCTCTCAACCCTCGAACTCAATCAAATGCCCGCGTTTACCCCGAAAGCCCCAATTTCCCTCTTTTGGCTTTAACCCACACCTACATTGTCCGGGCTTCAAACAAGGGATATCAAGGCATCTATAGCACCTAGGTAGCCTAAGGATACTAGAATTGAAGCCCGAATCCACCCGGATTCGCATTAACCCCGAAAGCCCCAACTTAAAGTTGGCTATTTTCCATTTTTAGGCGATTTAAGGGCAATGCAAGTGTACGGGGCTATTTAATTATCTTCACTAGTACCTAAGGCATCAATTAGAAGCATTAATTCAAGCCAATTCGAGCAATTACACAAAACCCTAGAAAAAACATCACTATTCACCCTAAAAATCAAACTAACGATTCTAACCGTTTAAATTGCGAAACGACGGTTCAAAAGTGTTCTCTAGCATTCATATAGATAGTATATTAGCATAGATAACATTTACAATTGCATATAATCATATGTTCAACAAATCAATAAATGAGCAACTATTTAAAAATGCAAAAACAAGTCGTAAAATCCCTCACCACTACGCGTAGGAGCGCCTAGGAACCTTGCAAACACCCTACACTAGTTGCTCAAGGCTTGGCTTGGCTTGAATTGAAGAGTTGAAGATGGAAAAATGCTCCCAAGTGCAAGGAGGGGCTGTCGGGTTTGGGGCTGCTGTTTCAGCTTTTTATTAATTTTTTTTTTTTTGCATTTTGTGAGTTTAAGTGATATAATAAAGGGTTGAGTTGAGGTGGGGTCAATTTGGTGCTTAAGTGATCTAATAAAATGTGCGTAGTAAACTTTAAAACGAGCTTAGATGGTAAAATATATGCTAGCTAATTAATTACCTAAGTTAGTTACGTAACACTATTCACTTGACTTCTAAAATTATTTTCTAAACGAGCCCTCCTAACGCCTTTAGCTCAAATGCGCATTTTTCCCACTACTTTTACAATTAATATGATTTAATAAAAATGCTAATTAATTAATAGAAGACAGTTTAGAAATGGAATGAATAGTAACCCAAGAAGGCAGTCAATAATGCACAGAAGGAAATGCGTAAACAAAGATGCAACAGTAATTAAATGCATGGCTAATTCTCGGGCGTCACAGAGAGACCCTTCTTACTGCTGTGCAATTTACTAGTATAAGGGAACGAAATTGATTATTACTAATGATAAATAGTAATCGGTAGGCCCTTACCCTATTTCTTTTTTGGGTCTGGTAGCAAGGCAAGCGGGAGCAGGGCATAAGGATAAAATCGTTTGGTTGGTAAGAACCATGTCGAAGAAGTTCGACCTTGGAAAAAAGCCATTGGGAATGGAAAAGCCTAGTTTTTCCAAGCCAAGCCAAAGAAAGCCTAAGCCAAAATGTTAAATAGTAGGAGACAGGTATACCGCCCAAAGTCCCATTCAGTGACTTCCGGGGTGAAGGCTAAAGCACCTCTTCTCAATTGAAGGAAGAGAATGAGATGTATCTTACTTACGATCTTTTTTTTGCAGCATCCAAGAATCTTAATTAAAAACACCAGGCTATGAAATCGCACCCATTAAATAAAAGAAGACTACTCGCCAACTACTATGATTAAAAGAACTACCATTGAACCGACTTTCCTCTCATTATACCTAATCTATTCAAAGCAAGCAGTCAATCCCATCATTTCTCCTTTATTTTACTGGAATTTCCATCGAGCCACGCGCCTCCACTTTCCTCCCACTAGAACCTCCTTTACTTAAGGTTAGTGTTTTGAGATCGTTAAACACAAGCAGTAGATCGAGCATTCGCATAGATAAAGGGTGAACAAATTAAAGTTCGTTCATGCCGATCTGGGTCAAGCCCTTTGATTTTGATTTGAGATCCCCAGTTACGGATAAACCCAATCATTTCTATTCTATTTTAGTAGATCCCAGGGAAAAAGTCCTTCTAACGTCTCTTGCTGGAATGATTAATCTAATTTTCAATGAAAAAATGGTCCTTGTTCTTTCGCATATAGAAAGGAGAAGAGTGAAAGAGATTACCTAGCTCACATTTCTAGCTGGGGAAAGGATGAAAAGCTCTTGCTTTGCGATCATGCTTTCTCCTTAAAAAGCCCAAAGACTCTTGGAAAGTCTCATTTGCAGTAAAGGATCCATTTCTGATAGAGCTAATTGTTTCATATATGGAAATTACTGTTGTAACTAAGTCCGGAGAGAATGTATTGCCAAACAAAGGACTACCACCTATAGCTACCCCGATTTTCTTAAATTTCAACTTTGATGACCTAGATCGGGCTTTCAATGCGATTTCATTCCATTTCCAAAAGGAGCTAGATACGGCGAAGAAGGACTTCTTCCCTTCCTTTCCCAAAAATAAAAAACGAGAAGTGCACTATTCAACAAATCATAAAACTAATGACAGAACTGGATCTCTTATATAGAGTCATAGAAGTAGAGACGGGCGGTCCTGCCATAGATTGCGCAGGAGGCTCGTAGACCTCTTACTTTTCATTTAAAGAGAGGGGATATCAAAGTCTTGCATAAAGAGTGGCTTCCGCTGATCAATATTGTTACGCCCCAACTCGACCCCTCCTATAATCAGTCAGGATGCAACGGAATTTCGACAGTATAACGATAGTAAATAGGATACCGAGGCTCTAAACCAACCTCATTAGAACATCATACATCAACTCCACAAACAATACAATAAACAACTCATCAATAAAATAACAACATACAACATAACCATATTACACCATAATCATCCTTTGTTATACGCCTCCATTCCAACATATTACATGAACTTTAATGTACATTACAAAACATATTGATACCAACCTAGCAACCTAATCAAAGACAAAAGAAAGACTACTAAGATAGCATCAACTAATTCATTATCTTTTCAACATCTTTTACATTATGAACTACAATGCATATAAAAATCAACTAGATAATATACAAGATAGTAAAACAATACAACATCAAGGATAAGACTCCGGAACACAAGACTCATCCACGTAAGGCACATTATCCTCTTCCAGAGGCACGTACCTGTAATCCTGCTCAAGTACATCTGTAAGCATGCAATAATATAGAGTGAGCTTATATAAAATAAACCCAGTGAGGATCCAATAGATCTCTAACAGTATTAACTATACTCCTTGGAAAATGATCATTTGAGCAAGTAAACACACAATAACATCAATAATACTATCATCACATAATCTATAATGACCATTTAATAAAGGATACACTAGTTGGTGTAACTCCAAACGCCATCACAATCATAACAGCCTTCTTGTAACTCCCATAAACTCACGCACCCGAGGTACCCCAATAACCTCTCCCTCCATGACACCTCCGTCATGCAGCTGGAGGCAATCTCTGGTAGTCATGCCATTATCAACCCGACAACAAGATGCTACACGAGAGGTGGCACACACATACCAAAGACTTAGCAATAATAATAAATATCAATCATTCACAGGAGGACAACATTTTTCGTTGACTATCTCCCGGTTCATCAATCATTAATCAATAATCAATCAATAATCATATTATCATCATAATAACATCAATAATCAATTTAACAACAAATAACTAAGTTAGATGACAAAGTAGGCCATCCAACCGAACATGCACTAAACAAACAATCAAACCCTAGTTTACCCATCATCATCTCACAATTCAATCACTCAAACCATACCCAATAAACTAATGGCATAATTTAACATTTTAAAGAAAGACAACCTAAAATTCAAATATTCATAACCTATATTCTACTAGTCCAAACCACTTCAAATCAGTTTCTATCACTCACCCATTCAATCATCTACATTAGCCTCCTCGGAAACCAACCAAAACATATCCAAATCATGGGCAATAACCCTTAAACCCTAGTGTGTCATGGCTGAAATTTTTGGATTTTAGCACCGACCTCACAATCGAAAATTCGGCATTACAACAACGCTACAACGTAATTATTAAACTTTTAGAAATCGACAACAATCGATTTTAACCAATACAACTCAAGATAATCAACATTTAGCAAATTAATCAACTTTAAATATACCCGAAAATAAATAATTATGCTACAACGGTTCAAATCTCGCAAGAATACATATAAACGATCCCTAGCATGCATGGAGCAATAATCTAACTTCAAATTAACATTCTAACGGTTCAATAATTATTTATACGCATAAACACAAAATATGAGTTTTGAGATCTAGAATTTTTCTCTCACCTTAGATGCGATATAAGCCTAGAAATGCATGCAATGCGTGCCCAACAAGCGGAATCCAACTCGGCACGAAGTTCTACGGACAAAAACTAGCTTTTTCTTTGAAAATTTGCTTTGAAAACTTGTTGAAAACCTTTCTCTTTTCTCCCTTCTTCCTCTCGGAAAGCTATGTGAAATTTAGGGTGTTTTTGTGCTTTGCTTGTGTGTGTTGGTGATATATGCATAATGGTCAACATTTTAAATGAAAGTCAAAGTTGAGTAAACTTAATATTTTTTTGTTTTCTTGTCTTTAAATTCATTTTCTTGATCACCAATACTCAAAACAATTATTCAACTCCCAAGATAGCTCAAGTAGGTTATTTCTAGGTAACAAGAAGTTTTACATCCAAACAATTCTACCCGAGTCGGCTTAAAACTCGATTTTTGCAAAAGTCGGTGTAAAAACCCTAATAAATTCCTATGCCGATTTGAAAACCGTTTTAATCAAACACAGGTCTATTAAGGTTTGTGGACTAGGTCTAGAAGGGTTAAAAAGACCGGTTTCAAAATTTTAGCGGACGTGTTTCGAAAATACTATTCACTAAAAGTCGACGATAAAATTTTTGACTCCGTTTTTGATGAAAATTTTATGAATGCACATTTAGCATGTTCTAGGAGTATTAATATCAAAATTACCACATTCTAAGTCACATAGCACATAAACAGGTAAATTCACGCAAAACGAGACAGGATAGAAAAGTGGGATTTCACAAATATACATCTCAATTAGTTAAGAAAAGGCTAATCACATTATCAATCTTCCATTGATAAGAAATCGATTCCAAAGCACAATGCTAGCTGATGGCGGGCCTTCACTTTTCTTTTCATTAATTAAAGCTGCTAGTTATATTATATGGCCTTTTTAATTTCATCCGTATGAACATAGTTTAAAAATGAGAAAAAAACCTTCTTTCTTCGATCTTGTATGAAGGTAGACTGAACATTAACAAAATCTCGACAGTAAAGGCAACAAAATAAGTAGAATAAAGGTGAAACTGTGCTAGCCTTCATCCTAGCTACCCTATCTCTTATTATACATTACCACTGGGAATTGGATGTTTCCTCATAAGCTGCTCCTTCTCTAACAACCTCTTATTTCCATTGTGCAAGAAGTTCATTTCCTTACTAAGCTAAGCTTTCAGTGTCCTATCCAAACCTCCCTAACAGCCTATGAATGTGGAATCATGTTCGTATTCTTCCTCAAAGCCATATTTGCCTTTATCTGATTTCAACCTATTGATCTTTACTGTGCATGGATATCTTTACTAATGATTCAACCTCCTCCTAAAGCAGCAACTAAAAGAGTTAGCTTCCCCAACAAACTCCCTCACACCATTGGCATTAAAGATGAGCTGTGCCAAAAAGAAAATATCATATATTATTGCTATTGCTTGTGCAAAGATCGGAATCATACCTCTAGCAAGCATTGTTTTCTGTTACCTAAACTACTATCATTTCTACTTTACTGAAATAGAGACTGTCATTGATACTTGAACTATTGACCTGGCTAGCGCTAATGCTTTGCAAGGTAATTGGAGACTGGTCCGCTTGAAATCGCTAGAGTTGGGAAGGGTTTTCTATTTATGGTACGAATTATCTTTTTAGGTAAGTATACTACCGAAGCAGTTATACCGACAACAGTTCAAATAATGGAGGTGATTGCCGACACTCTCTATCTAAAGGATAAGCAGCTAGATCGATTCCTAACAGGAGAGTTACTATGCGTAACAGTAAAACATTGAATTTGACCACTTCGTGTGATAACCCGAACCCGGCATGCATTCAATGGCATTTAATTGCATTTAATTAAGTGTTATCTTAAATGTTAGCGTTGAATTTTGTGTTTATTTTTAGTTAAACATTCATTTGTAGCTTTATTTTCATATTTATGTTAATCGGTTTTATTTTTCTTGCACCTTAATGCTCGGTTTTCAATAAAATGAAAAGTAGCACCGAGCCGGAGTAGATTTTAAACTATGTTACTTTTCGAAAATCATATTTTCTTAAATTCTTTGAGATTTAATTGTTATTCTTTTATTATCACAAAGTGCATAGCATATCGAGAGAGATAGTTAGGAAATGATTTCTAGTCCTCAACAAATAGTGAAAACTAGTATTTAGTGTTTTAATTTTAGTGTTTTAGTTGTTGTTGATTAGAAATATAATTTTATTAGTTATTTTAACCTTAAAATGCCTAAAATAAGCTTATTTGACCAATTTTTAAGTAGTTTGACCAAGGCTTTGACTTGAGGACTTGTGTCATCTTTTATCTAAGCGTAAAATAGAAAACAAAGAGCCAAAAATCAGAAAAAAGGGCCACGGCCGAAACATCAAGGGAAAAAGAAAAAAAAAAAAACCTTTCAACTTCAAACTTCAAATTCTTCGCGAGAGCTTGTGCGGGGTGGGTTCCGAGGCATCCAGCGTGGTTTTCCTAGAGTCTAAGAGTGTCTAAGGTGAGGGTTTCTTCGTTATTTGCGCATTTGAAATAATTGTTTTTAAACTTTAATTTTTGGATTTTAGCCGTAGATTGTTATTTAATTCATTTTGATGCTTGAAAAATGTTCCATAGCAACTGTAGAACATGTATTTATAGCTTTTTAACATTTTTTGAGGTTGAATATCGAAATTACAGTTTAAATTGATAATTGAATAGTAAATTATGAATAGTAAACCCCTGTTTCGATGAAGTTGCTCCGTTATGCGTTCTTTTGATGTAGGAAGGTGCTAGATATGCTAGAATGCCTAAATGTGTGGTTTAATTAGATTGTGTAATGAAAAAATGGAGGAAAATGGCTTAGTGAAAGTCGGGGTTGTTTAGGTCAAGTTTGGCATTTTATCGTTTTGTGTGATGGCATTGTCTCGGGAGGCCATGGAAGCACTTTTGGTGTGGTTATGGCATTGGTTGGGTGTTTGGTTAGGGTAGCGGTAGTTCAAATGAGCAAAAGGAAAAATCGGGACTTTGCATGAATTCTAGGGTTAAGTAGGGTTTCGGGGTCTCTAGACGTGCCTTATGGTGACCTAGGAGGATTGGTGAAGTCGGTTTCCAAAATTCGTGGCTCGTTTGAAAGTAGTAGAATTTTGAAAGTTGGGGTCATTTTATGGTTTTGTGTGTTTTCATAGTGTAATGCCTACAAAATGCTTAATATTGCTTGTTATGCTTGTTAAAGTTGATTAAGACTGAATTTGTATATTAATTGTTGATAATGCTTGTTAGTGTTGTTCTTGTTGTTTTATTGATTGTAAATGGTTATTGTATCGCATGTTGATACTAACCTGCACTTCCGTGCCTTGCTCGATTATCGTTATATTCTTCGTATTGCATTGCATTGTGTCAGGCGCGTGAGTGATGGGCCTCTCTGGGTAGTCTTGGGCTGCCAGGGTTAGTAGCTCTAACTCCGTGTCCTATTCTCATTCTCACTTGGGTTGCTGCCCAGGGAGTTTTGGGTCGTAGAATTGACAGAGTATGTCCAGAGTACTCTAACGGAGGTTATAAGGTTGGTGAGCCAGCGCGTCATCATTAAAGTCATTGAAATCATGATCGGTACATTACTCGTTCGAGTGAACCGTAGCCTTCAAAGTGTGGTATAGCTTTGAATGGTTGTGTTAATGCTTTCTTTAATTGTTTATTGTATTGTCGTTTATATTGAAAGCTTTCTTATTGATTAAATTTCTTAACTGTACCTATTTGCATTGCACGATCTTCTTTCTCTCCACCTCGATAACTGTCTCGCCCTCACTGAGTATACGTGTTGAGTATACTCACTCATCACCACCACATTTCAGGAAATGCCTTGTTAGCTGGAAAGTTCGTGGTTACGTGAAAGATCATCCTTGAAGAGTTGTCTTGCGTGCTATGTGGCTTGAGTTGTCAAAGATGCAAAGATGTATATTTTCATGTAACGTATGTGTTTAATGTTAAAAGGAATGTAATTTAAGTTTTACTATATTATTGAAGTGGTTTGATAAGCTAGTTTATGTATACAGTTAGTATAGTTTAACTTTAATGCATGTTTGTAATATCAAAGGAAAAGAGTTAGAATGGTATGATAGTCTATTTTATGCAATAAGTTAGTTTAGTTTAGTTGCCAAGCATGAATGTACTTGTCAAAGATAAGAAGAGATAGGTTAGCATTTAAACTGGAAATGTATATTTACTTGTGTTCGCTTGTTGAGAACCAAGGCTCGGATGGCCTTGAGGTGTTTATATGGTTGGACACGGTGCTGGTCCACTTATATGTATTACATGTTTTACATTTTGCCTAGAATCAAGGGAGACTCTGTCCGTCTTTCCCTAAATTTTGCCCGGGTTTGGAATTGGGTTGTGATTAGATTGATTGATAGAACTCCCGGTCTCGAGAGGGATCGTGGTGTTACACTTCGCCCCTTGGCTTGATTGATCTCCCTTGCCCATTTCTATTCCGAAATCTAGACAAATTACTCAGAGGAGCCGGATCCCCATCTCTAGAATAGAAGAAAGCGATCCAATGCCAAAGCTAAATTGCTCCTAATCTTAGGGCCAGTCGAAAAAATATTGCTTATTAAAAAGAATGGAATTCGAGGTATTGACTCATAAGTAATTTACGTGAAAGTAATGGAATGGGCAACAAATCGCCTCACTCCTTGCTTACCGATCTTCCTCCAAGAGATTCAATATGACTTGGTCTCGATGTCAACTAAAGAATTTACTGAGTCCGGTATTCCCTTATGAAGTGCTAATGCACTCAATTTCTTCACATATTCGGTTGCCAGTTCAATCGGACTTTTTTCGAGTCTTGCCTTACTAAAAGGTATTCCCATATCGGGTGAATGACCAGATCGAGATAAGTTGGCCTTCTCTTCATCTATCCAAATCCTGAATCTATCAATAGAAGGACGACGATACTCGAAGATTTTTCATTTTCTGCCAAAGAGGGAACCTTCCTATAACTCTCAAATGTGATAAAAGCAAGGCGTTGAAGGAGTAGACCAAGGCGAAGAACTTCAACTGAACGTATATATCACATAGAAGATAAGACTGCATTGGAAGCTTGATGAGCGAGTCAATCAGTTCAGGCAGGTTCAGCTAGTTCTAAGCCAATCTCTAAAGTTAGAAGTTCAGATTGAACAATTTCATTTTACAGAGCTCCAAGCTTTTTTCTTCGTTAGTAGCTCAAATCTAAGCCAAGCCTAGCTTCTCTTTCTTGTTGGAATTGTCTCGAATCGAAAGTTCCATCTTCAAAGAGATAGAAAGACCGGGGCAGGCATTAGATACTTTAACATTAACTTCGTTCCGTCTTAATATTTAGGCTTCTTTCTTCAATAGAAATTCAACCTTTCTGACTTAACTTAATCAAGATTCAGCTCGAGTAAAGGAAGGTTGAGCTAGTCTTTGTCTAGTCAATCAAGTAGCTTTCCTTTGATTCCTTTTGACTAATCAAATCTGCTCTAAATGGCTACCACGATGTCCACGTCCGCCCGTGCCCAGATCTGAGCTTTCGTGATAGGTGAAAGAACCTTTTCCGTAAGGGAGAAAAACGGACTATACGTTAAGTTAACTAAGCCCTTGTTGGTAAGGAGGCTATTTTAAGACCTAAAGTAAAGGAAGCTATTAAGAGGTTGGGCTTGGTAGGTGGACTTTCTTTCCTAAACCAAAAAAGGGACTCGTGGAGATTGACTGGGGATATCTTTGACTATATTTACTATAAAGTAAAGGTTTGATATTTCACTAAAAAGATAGAAAATGAGGGTGAATCTAGTCCTCAAGGGTATGACCTATAACTCAAGACCTGCCATTCTCTTTACTCCGACAGGCGAATCACTACTAACACAGACTACCTAACTTTACCAACCTACCGCCCTCAGCTTCAATGCTAATAATTCATTTCCTTTCCTTCTGCTTCTTCGTGAGTAGGTTCCTTACCCACCGTCCTCGCTTCATAGTCTAGGTGAGTCTATACGAAGTGATTAAGCCTTAAATACTACGGCTTATAAGAGGACCCCCTATGTCCAGACCAGCACAAGAAAGCCTCATAGAGGTAGAAGTCTGGAATGGAAGTAAACTAGCTTTGATTTTTCTCATTCAAACCCTAGAATCCTATCCTTCTTTTTTCACTGGATGAAGTTACTTGGCGCTGTTATGATAACACGAGCTAAGGGTAGTTGGTTTCACTAAAAGGAGAAAGGTGCATAGGATCAGATCACTTGCTCATACACCATATCGGGCACATTGACTAGCTTACTCCAAAACATAGAACAAAGATTAGATTCCTGATTCTTGAATCAGGGAAAGACACGAAGCCTTGTCCTATAGTACCTTCCATTCCCTCTTTTGTCTTTTCGAGCGAGTTCTATAGATTCCATAAGCCAAAAGAGCCATTTCATAAGATCCATGAAACAAGGGTCTAACTCTTGCTATCACACCAATCTAACTTTGCTCCCTATCTATGGTTGATGTAATACTTCTTTCGAACAAGGAGTAAGCCAACCCTCAAGGTCCTTTCATGCAATGACATTCCCATAAGGATAGAATAAGGAGTCCTCTCTTGTCCTACTCAAGGGGTGTTGTAGGTTTCTTTTTCCCTCACTTCAACAGATTGCAACGCCTCCTATAAGACTGTGCTATCTCTTCCTCCTTGCAGGTCCAAGCACAAGGCGAACAATGCCTATCATTGGGATCCTAGCTTTGTAGCAGGGGGCCAAAACCACAGTTTAACTAGCTCTTTCGACATCCTGCCAGGAGTATAGATCCGTATCCGCCACTCATTCTATTAGGCAGCTACCTGATCGTTAACAAGTAGAAACTATAGTCGTTTAACAGCACTGTATCTTGCTTCTTTCATGCTCCCAAAGAGCAGGATGGAACAAAATAGATGGTACAAAGTCCTCTAGCTTTTGATACTTTTGGAGAACTTCCAGCTATCAAGGAGACAAAAAGCTATGTGAAGTAAAAGAAGAAAAGGTCGCTGATTGCTACTAAGAACCTAACATAACTTTTCAAAACGTGGGTTCTAAAACCACTTGTGTAGGTCGGGCTTGAAAGCTTGAACGTATAAGCTGCACTTTAGATCACAATAGGTGGAGTCTCTAAAAGCCTTATAGGAGCATGAGACTAAAGAAGTCTAGCATCAATTGGTGTGAATGACTCCGGCCAAAAGGTTAGTGAATCTGACTTCCATTCTTTTTGAGGGAAAGAACAGACCTTAACCAAAGGGGCTAGTTACTCTTTTATCTGCTGTTGTCTCTGATAGAGAAGATGTGACCGACTGCATTAGCAATTGTTGAATTGGTCTTCTTTCAGTGCAAAAAATTTGAAGCAGTTCGAATAGCCTGATTGACGATGTGCGCAGAAGTCCCTTCCATCTCTTTTGGTCAGCCTATTCTTGTCCAGTAACCATTCTTTCATTAAGAGTTCCGCACTTTCCCTGTGGCATCGTATAGTACAAAACATAACTTCTTTGAGGCCCCGTCAGCTAGGACAGAGAGGCTATACGTATAGAGAAGGAAAGTCTATTTTTCCCAGAGTCTAGCTAACTCTAAACCAAGATTAATCTTGAAGAGGTTCTTCTTCTTTAGTAGCAGATTTGGATTTTGTATAAGAAGGACAATCTCTACCCTTGAGTACGAAAGTAGGCTCTTCCTTTATTCTATTACGCTGTTATTCCCATCTCGGGAGAAAAATAAAGAAGGACGTCGATGACAACAGATTCAATAGCTGGGGATCTTGCTAAAAATGAAGCTCCTAACCTTCAATCATCTAACCGTGCAGTCTTTAAGCTCCATTTTGGCCATTGAAAGTGGTCCAATTGCAGATTCTTTTGTGAACTCTTCTGCTGCAGCAGATTTATTCCGATCCTTTAGATCCGATGCAACAAGATAAACTTTTTCTCTGGATCCCTTACTTGAAACCTTTTAGTCGATCTAGTCAGTCAAACAATTTTCAACTCCGATCATTTCAGCCCTTGTTTCACTATAAGCCAATGCGTTTAGTCGATCTAGTTGTTAGTCTTGTTCCTCTTCAGTCTAGATGACAACTTTTCCCTTGACTCGCCTCTATGCGCTTTCTTTCTGAAGTCAATATTCTCTCTTTCCTCTAAGTGTAGTTCTATTCCCACGTTTACTACTTTCTGAGAAAGATATGCCATGCCCCAGTATTAAATTAAATACAGTAGGTCATTCGAGCCTTCCATGGCATGTTTAGGCTTAGGAAGATTTGATCTTTGTTCCATTTAGTGAAGTAGATTCCAATTCCGGTGAAGAGAAGAGTGAAACTCCGATAGTTATAAGCCTTAGCCCCAAACTTATAAGATATCCCAAACCCCTACCGCTGCCGGTCAAGCTTCTTTTGATATGGAGCTTTCCCCGGATTCTCTTGAGGTCGGGCTTGAACAATCTAGGTACTCAACAATGGGTTAACCCTTTAGCTACGACTATTAGGGCAAGTCAGTCTTTAGCAACCTAAACTAAAACTAAACAAACCTTAATGCCTCCAGGCAAGAGTCTTTCCCACCGAAAGAGTTATTCTCGGAAAGAGGGAAATTGTAATACCCGAGCCCGGAATGTGAAAATTTCTTGTTTAATATTTTGAAAATTATATTTTCTTAGATTCTTTGAGATTTAATTGTTACTTCTTTGCTGTCACCACGTGCATTGCATATCGAGAGCGATAGATAGAGAACAGTTTCTAGTCCTCAGCAAATAGTGAAACTAGTATTTAGATGACTTAAATTTTATATTTTAATTGTTGTTAGCTATAATTAGTTTTTCCTTAGTTAATATGGCTTTAAATGCACAAAATAAGGCCAATTTGACCAATTTTAAGTTATTTGACCAAGTAGCATTGACCTTTGACCAAGCTAATCACCTTAAATAGTTAAAACAAAACAAAATGAAAAGAAATAAAAGCTAAAATCAGAAAGGGAGCTGGCCGAAATATTGAAGAGAAAAAAAAACCATTTTCAACTTTCAAAACTTCCAATCTTCGCGTGAGCTCGTGCGGGGTTGTTACCGAGCCAACCAGCGTTGTTTTCCTAGCGACTAGGAGTGCCTAAGGTGAGGGAATCACGTTATTTGCGCATTTAAATGTTATGTATGTCAACTTTGTGATTTTTGAGATTTATCCGTAAATTGTTGTTTAAAGCATTTTGATGCTTCTAGAATGTTCCTTGACAATTGTAGAACGTGTATTTATAGCTTTTTAATATTTTATGCGGTTAAATGTTGAGATTGCAATTTAAAATGTCAATTGAATAGTGTTTTATGAATAGTAAACCCTTGAAACGATAAAGTTGCACTGTTATGCTATCCGTTGATGTAGAAATGTGCTAGGTATGCTAGAATGCCTAAATGCATGGTTTGTTTGGGTTGCGTAATAGAAAAAACGAGAAATATGCCTTAGTAAAAGTCGGGGTCATTTAGGTCGAGTTTGGCATTTTCTCGTTTTGCGTGTTGGCATTGTTTCGGGAGGCCATGGAAGCACTTTTGGTGCGATTATGGCGTTGGTTGGGTGTTTGGTTGATATAGTTGTAGTTCAAACGAGCAAAGGGGAAATCGGGACTTTGCTTGAATTCTAGGGTTAAATAGGGTTGCGGGGTCTTTAGACGCGCGTTATGGTGACCTAGGAGGATTGGTGAAGTCGGTTTCCAGAAGTCGTGGCTCGTTTGGAAATGGTAGTGTTTTGATAGTTGGGGCCGATTTGTGATTTTGCTTGTTTCCTTGATATTATGCCTATAGAATGCTTAGGGTTGCGTGATATACTTGTTTGAATTGATTTTGATTGAAATGCTTATCAACTGTTGCTATTGCATGCGAGAGTAACCTACTTTGCTATTCTCCCACGTGTGGCTTTATTGCTTGTTTATCGCCTTGTATCGAGTCTTGCATTGCATAGTATCCCGCGCATGAGTGATGGGCCTCTCTGGTTAGCCTCGGGTTGCCAGTGTTGGTTGCTCTAGCTCCGTGGCTATTCCCTCTTCTCGCTTAGGTTGCCTCCCAGGGAGATTTGGGTCGTAGATTGATGGATACTTCTGGGGTATTCCAAACTGGTGTTATAAGGTGGTTTGGGCCGGCGCGTCGTCATCGAATTTGTGATTGAAAGTTGCTCGTGGAAAGAGTATCGTATCCTTTGATTGAGTGTTTATAGTTTTAATGCTTGCCTTGCTTTATTGATGGCTTTGTTGTATCTCTATATAATGTTTGTATGAATTGCTTGATTAATTGCATTGCATACTCCTCTCATCTCCGTCCTTGAGACCAATTGCCCTCGCTGAGCAATAGTTTTGCTCATTCCTTTCTATACTATATTTTTATAGGAGTAGTTGAAGTAGACCCTATTGAGGTAATAGAGGAGGAGGAGCAGGTGGAGGTGTTTCCGTGATAGCACTTCTTTGCTTTGCTAGTGGTTGGTTGCCAGACTTTTGTGCGAGCCTTGCTTGATATGTATATTGCTTGGATGTCTCTTTATTTTGAGGCTTGTAGCCTTGTATGTAGTATCTATTTTGAGGCCTAGATGGTCTTATGTTGTAAAGGATTAAAGGTTGTAATGTTGTAAATATATACTCATGTGACTAGTAAGGAAATGCATGCTAATGGTTAATTGTTTAGTGGCATAAATAATTGTGTAGTATGCATATCATTTTTTGGGTTGCAAAGTTGTTAATGAAAAGATGTATGTTTTCTAAAAGAATGTTGGCTTGTCTCAAATGAATGTTGTGGTTTCTCGAATATTATATTGAATGTAGGGTTTCGGAACGTCCACGGTACAGAGGAGACTCCGTCCGTGTGTCGGGTCCGGGCTTGGCCTTTTGCGGGGTTAGGTCGGGGCGTGACATCTTTAGGTGGTATCAGAGCATGATAGTCTTGCATGAGCCGGGATATGTTTCTCGGTCTGTGGGGTAAAGGTCCAAAATGCTAGAATGTTATTGTATAATTGTTAAGTGGAAAGAAAGTGTTATAGCATGACTTTGTGAACTTAGAGTGCTTATGTGTTTAAAGTGAATTAGTTTGGCATGTCAATCTTGTGTTATGTGAATTGCGTGTTAGAATGTTTGATTGTTATTGACTTGAGTGTTATCTAATCTTATATGCTATATTTTTGTCTATAAAATGCTTTTAAATGTTGCCAGCTATTGCTACTATGCCGCCACGTCGTGGTACTCAAGGTATAGGGTCAGATGAAGAGGAAACAGAACAGGGTCAGCAGCAGTTGCCTGAGCAGTTTATAGCTACTATGACTACTGCAGTTGACCAGATTACCCAGGTACTACATGAGCAGAGGCAGGACAAGAATAATATTCCCAAGGGAAATCAAGCTAATCCTGGTGGATAGGGGTATAGAGTTGAGAATAATCAGTTGGAGAAATTTCTGAGGCACGAGCCAGGTAAGTTCTTCGGAGAGCCGGATGATGAGGCAGCCGAGAGATGGATTAATCGTGTTGAGAAAATTTTCACCGCTTTGAGGTACATTGATGAGGCAAGAATAGATTATGCGTCATTCCTATTTGAGTGTGATGCAGAGCAGTGGTGGAATACTGTCAGGAGGAGGTGGGACTATGAGGATGTTCCACATTTATGGGATGATTTTGTAAGTGAGTTTCGGGAGAAGTATATTCCCAAGATGGCTATGGAAAGGTGGGAAGATTAGTTTGTGGCCCTGAAGCAGGCAAACATGACTGTTGCACAGTATGAGGCTAGGTTTGTTAGCCTGTCGAGGTATATGCCCGAGCTGGTACGGCCAGCTAGGAGGATGATTCATAGGTTTGTTCATGGGCTTAGAATGGATATTCAGTTGCATTTGACTGGGCAGACCTACACTACTTTTCCCGAGGCATTCCAGGCAGCCTCGAAGTTTGAGAAACGGAAGGCTGAGATATTAGCTGAGAGCAATCAGCCGAGTAAGAAGCAGTATTTGGGCCAGAGCAGCCAGAGTCAGCCGAGGCAGTATCAGACTTCTGCATAGGTTCCTCAGCTACGTCCGTATCAGCCACAACAGTAGATTTAGGCTAGGCCAGCTGTGACTAGACCCCAGCAGGGAGGTGCAGTTCCTACTACTACCGGAGCCCCCACACCTACGGGAAACACTGTTGTAAGGCAAAATCAGCAGTGTAACTTTTGTAACCGATTGGGGCATATTGAGGCTAATTGTTGGAGAAAGAGTGGTATATGCACAGGTTGTGGGAGTGATGACCACAGGGTGAGAGATTGCCCTAAGTATAACAATGTTCAGGGCCGTACTGGAGGCCAGGGTGTTCAGAATAGGGCTGCAGGTGAACGTCCAGCACAGAGGGTTCAGGCTAGGGTCTTTGCACTAGATGAGGAGGAGCTGCCCGATACTACAGCTATAGTGGAAGGTACCTTTCTTCTCAATATTCAGCCAGTTAAAGTTTTGATTGATCCCGGAGCTACACATTCGTTTATAACTCCTGCATGTGCACGATCTGTGAATGTTTGCATTGATAAACTGCTGCATAAAGTTGAAGTTAGTACACCTTTGGGTACAAAATTTGTTATTGAGTCTATTTGCAAATCTTGTGATATATGCATTGAGAACCGTAAATTTCCTGCTGATTTAATTATATTGCCATTCCGTGACTTTGAAATCATTTTGGGAATGGACTGGTTGGGGGAATACTATGCTCAGTTGGATTGTAGATCAAATATTGTTTATCTTCAGGTTCCTGACCTACCGATACTGGAGATTGTTGGGAACTACAGGGCTGTCCGAATTCCTCTTTTATCAGTGATCAAGACTTCTAAGTTGTTGAATAAGGGTTGTGAAGCTTACTTAGCTTATTTGATCAATCAGCCTACTGATAAGTTGAATTTGAATGAGGTTCCGATTGTTAGATACTTCCCTGGTGTATTTCCCGAGGAATTACCGGGTTTACCACTAGATAGGGAGATTGAGTTCATGATTGATCTTATGCCAGGCACTACGCCAATTTCTAGGAGTCCTTATAGAATGGCATCGGCTGAACTTCAAGAATTAAAAATTCAGCTCCAGAACTTGCTTGAGAAAGGATTTATACAACCTAGTTCTTCGCCTTGGGGTGCGCCTGTGTTGTTTGTGAGAAAGAAAGACGGCACACTACGGTTGTGTATTGATTACAGGGGACTTAATCAAGTCACGATTAAGAACAAATACCTCTTGCCGTTGATTGAAGAATTGTTTGACCAATTGCAGGGTGCGAGTGTTTACTCCAAATTTGACTTGACGCAGGGTTACTATCAACTCAGAATTCGGAGTGACGATATACCAAAGACGGCATTCAAGACTAGATATGGTCACTATGAATTTGTTGTGTTACCGTTTGGATTGACGAATGCACCAGCCGTATTCATGGACTTGATGCAGAGGGTTTTTCGACCTTATCTTGATCAGTTTGTCATGATCTTTATTGACGACATTTTAGTGTACTCGAAGAACGAGGCTGAACATTAACAACACTTGAAGATTGTGCTACAGACTTTGTAGGAAAACAAGCTTTTTGCTAAATTCAGCAACTGTGAATTCTGGTTGAATCAGATATCTTTTCTAGGTCATATCATTTCAGATCAAGGAATTTCAGTAGACCCAGCTAAGATTGAAGTTGTTTCATCTTGGAAGAGACCTGAGACAGTGTCAGAGATTCGGAGTTTTCTTGGGTTGGCAGGTTACTATCAGAGGTTTGTTAAAGACTTTTCCAAAATTTATGGACCTTTAAGCCAGTTGACTCGAAAGAAAGTTGCTTACAACTGGGATGCCAAATGTGAATCCAGTTTCCAAGAATTGAAGAAGAGATTAACTACAGCTCCTATACTAGTTTTACCTGAGGGTACAAAGAACTTTGTTGTTTACAGTGATGCATCTAAAGAAGGTTTGGGCTGTGTTTTAATGCAGAATGGTAAGGTGATTGCCTATGCTTCTAGGAAGTTGAAACCATATGAAGTCAATTACCCTACACATGACCTTGAGTTAGCTGCAGTTGTGTTTGCTTTGAAGAAGTGGCGTCATTACTTGTGGGGTAGCAGATTAGAAATTTTTACTGACCACAATGGTGTCTCAAGTATTTGTTGTCACAGAAGGATCTGAATATGAGGCAGTAGAGATGGCTAGAGCTATTGAGTGGTTATAACTGTTCTATTAACAACGTGCCAGGTAAGGCAAATGTTGTTGCTGATGCTTTGAGCCGAAAGGCTATTGTTGCAAGCTTAATTATCAAGGATTGGGAGACTTTGGAAGAAATTTGTTCGTGGAAGCCAGAAGCTACTGAGGTAGGGATTCGATTTGCTAGTTTGCATATTCAGTCAGCGTTGCTAGCACAGATCAGAGAGGCTCAGAAGACTGATTCTCACATCTTGAAGATCCAAGAAAAATCAAAAGGGGGAGAGTCAGATTTTAAATTACATACAGATGGTATCTTCAGATTTAGGGACAGGGTATGTGTTCCTGGTGATCCGACTTTGAAGAATGAGATTTTGTCCAAGGCACATAATTCGAGGTATGAGATTCACCCGGGCAGTACTAAAATGTGTAGAGATTTGAAACAACACTTCTGGTGGAACAATATGAAGATGGAGATTGCTGGGTATGTATCCAGATGTTTGACTTGTCAGAGGGTTAAAGTTGAGCATCAGAGGCCAGCCGGGCTTCTATAGCCGTTGTCGATTCCACAGTGGAAGTGGGTGCATATAACAATGGACCTTGTGACCGATCTTCCTAGATCTCCGAGATGATGTGATTCTGTTTGGGTTGTTGTGGACCGCTTAACTAAAGTTACACATTTTATTCCCATGAACAAACAGGATAGCCTTGATAAATTAGTTGAGCTTTATGTTGCTAATATTGTGAGACTTCATGGTGTGCCACAGAGTATAGTGTCAGATAGAGATCCCAGATTCAGATCTCGTTTTTGGCAGAAGTTGCAAGAGGCCATGGGAGCTAAGTTAAGCTTCAGTACTACATATCATCCACAAACTGATGGCCAGTGTGAGAGAACTATCAGGATCTTGGAAGACATGCTTCGAGCATGTGTGCTAGACTTTGGGAAGAATTGGGAGAAGTTTTTGCCTTTAGAGGAGTTCGCCTACAACAATAGTTATCAATCTACTATAGGTATGGCTCCCTACGAGGCGTTGTATGGTCGTAAATGCAGATCCCCGTTATATTGGGAAGAGGTTGGAGAGATGAGAACAGTTGATCCGATTGTGTTACCTGAGATGATTAAGATGGTAGATAATGTTCACCTTATTCACCAGCGTATGCTTACTGCTCAGAGTCGTCAAAAGAGTTATGCGGATAAATACCGTCGGGATCTTGAGTTTGATTTGGGAGATTGGGTGTTTCTTAAGATTTCTCCTCAAAAGGGATTGATTCGGCACGGTAAGAGCGGGAAACTTAGTCCCAGGTATGTGGGTCCGTATGAGATCACCGAAAAGGTGGGTTCTTTGGCTTACCGGTTAGCTTTACCTCCGAGCTTGTCGAGACTGCACGATGTTTTCCACATGTCAATGTTAAATAAGTACCATCTAGATCCTTCATATGTACTTGAACCAGAGCCTTTGCAGATTGAGAAAAAGTTGACTTATGAGGAGAAACCGATTCGAATTGTGGATCGAAAAGTTTAGGAACTTCGCAGGAAGAGTATTCCGTTAGAAAAGGTTCTGTCGAATCATCATGGATTTGAGGAAGCAACTTGGGAAAGAGAGGACCAAGTTCGGAATCAGTATCCGGAGTTGTTTGTTGACCAGGTAAGAATTGCATCGGCGCAATTGTTTTAAGGGGGAGAGGGTGTAATACCCGAGCCCGGAATGTGAAAATTTCTTTTTTATTATTTTAAAAATTATATTTTCTTAGATTCTTTGAGATTTAATTGTTATTTCTTTGCTGTCGCAACGTGCATTGTATATCGAGAGCGATAGGTAGAGAACGGTTTCTAGTCCTCAGCAAATAGTGAAACTAGTATTTAGATGACTTAAATTTTATATTTTAATTGTTGTTAGCTATAATTAATTTTTTCCTTAGTTATTATGGCTTTAAAATGCACAAAATAAGGCCAATTTGACCAATTTTAAGTTATTTGACCAAGTAGCATTGACCTTTGAGCAAGCTAATCACCTTAAATAGTTAAAACAAAGCAAAATTAAAAGAAATAAAAGCTGAAATCAGAAAGGGAGCTGGCCGAAATATTGAAGAAAAAAAAAACCATTTTCAACTTTCAAAACATCCAATCTTTGCGTGAGATCGTGCGGGGTTGTTACCGAGCCAACCAGCGTTGTTTTCCTATCGACTAGGAGTGCCTAAGGCGAGAGAATCACGTTATTTGCGCATTTAAATGTTATGTATGTCAACTTTGTGATTTTTGAGATTTATCCGTAGATTGTTGTTTAAAGCATTTTGATGCTTCTAGAATGTTCATTGACAATTGTAGAACGTGTATTTATAGCTTTTTAACATTTTCTGCGGTTAAATGTTGAGATTGCAATTTAAAATGTCAATTGAATAGTGATTTATGAATAGTAAACCCTTGAAACGATGAAGTTGCGCCGTTATGCTATCCGTTAATGTAGAAATGTGATAGGTATGCTAGAATGCCTAAATGCATGGTTTGTTTGGGTTGCGTAATGGAAAAAACGAGAATTAAGCCTTGGTGAATGTCGGGGTCGTTTAGGTCGGCTTTAGCGTTTTCTCGTTTTGCGTATTGGCATTGTTTCGGGAGGCCATGGAAGTACCTTTGGTGCGATTATGGCGTTGGTTGGGTGTTTGGTTGGTATAGTTGTAGTTCAAACGAGCAAAGGGAGAGATCGGGGCGTTGCGTGAATTCTAGGGGTAAGTAGGGTTTCGGGGTCTTTAGACGGGCCTTATGGTGACCTAGAAGGATTGGTGAAGTCGTTTCCAGAACTCGTGGCTCGTTTGGAAATGGTGGTATTTTGATAGTTGGGGCCGATTTGTGATTTTGCTTGTTTTCTTGATATTATGCCTATAGAATGCTTAGGGTTTCTTGATATACTTGTTTGCATTGATTTTGATTGAAATGCTTATCAACTGTTGCTATTGCGTGCGAGAGTAACCTACTTTGTTATTCTCCCACGTGTGGCTTTATTGCTTGTTTATCGCCTTGTATCGAGTCTTGCATTGCATAGTGTCCCGCGCGTGAGTGATGGGCCTCTCTGGGTAGCCTCGGGTTGCCAGTGTTGGTTGCTCTAGCTCCGTGGCTATTCCCTCTTCTCGCTTGGGTTGCCTCCCAGGGAGATTTGGGTCGTAGATTGATGGATACTTCCGGGGTATTCCAAACTGGTGTTATAAGGTGGTTTGGGCCGGCGTGTCGTCATCGAGTTCGTGATTGAAAGTTGCTCGTGAAAAGAGTACCGTATCCTTTGAATGAGTGTTTATAGTTTTAATGCTTGGATGGCTTTATTGATGGCTTTGTTGTATCTCTATATAATGTTTGTATGAATTTCTTGATTAATTGCATTGCATACTCCTCACATCTCCATCCTTGAGACCAATTGCCCTCGTTGAGCAATAGTTTTTGCTCATTCCTTTCTATACTATATTTTTACAGGAGTAGTTGAAGCAGACCCTATTGAGGTAATAGAGGAGGAGGAGCAGGTGGAGGTGTTTCTGTGATAGCACTTCTTTGCTTTGCTGGTGGTTGGTTGCCAAACTTTTGTGCGAGCCTTGCTTGATATGTATATTGCTTGGATGTCGCTTTATTTTGAGGCTTATAGCCTTGTATGTAGTATCTATTTTAAGGCCTAGATGGTCTTATGTTTTATAGGATTAAAGGTTGTAATGTTGTAAATATATACTCATGTGACTAGTAAGGAAATGCATGCTAATGGTTAATTGTTTAGTGGCATAAATAATTGTGTAGTATGCATATCAATTTTGGGTTGCAAAGTTGTTAATGAAAAGATGTATGTTTTCTAAAAGAATGTTGGCTTGTCTCAAATGAATGTTGTGGTGTCTCGAAGATTATATTGAATGTAAGGTTTCGGAACGTCTGCGATACAGAGGAGACTCCGTCCGTGTGTCGGGTCCGGGCTTGGCCTTTTGCGGGGTTAGGTCAGGGCGTGACAGAAATGACATAAAAGGGGATTCCCACTCTCTTCTTTGGTATTGATGCCACCTCAAAACCTATATTCTCAGAAGCTTTTCTCTCCGCCTCCATCTTTGTCGAGCTTCTTTCCTGGCTTGATTAAGTTCAGTTACTCGCAGCAACTCTGCGAACCTATACTAGCTCCTTAAATTCTTCTCCTTGAAAGACAAGATGAATCAGAAGAGCTACTTTCAGCCTTAGCCCTAGCGTGGGTGAGTGGTTTGTTTTATGGAGCAAAGGCCCTTCCACTCTGTCAATACCATTCCTTGTCACTTCGATAATGTATTCAAAAAGTAGCTATGTCTCCCTATGTCACGCCCCAACCCGACCTATAGAGGTTAGACTAGGG
The DNA here is from genome assembly GCA_037974665.1 of Ehretia macrophylla. NCBI lineage: Eukaryota > Viridiplantae > Streptophyta > Magnoliopsida > Boraginales > Ehretiaceae > Ehretia > Ehretia macrophylla. Next base: position 57,206,269 of record CM075765.1, read on the forward strand.
AGTGATCTAAACATTCAAGTCATTTCACGTAATTAATAATTCATGAAGGTTTAACACTTAACATTTAGCCTAAACTCCACAAATTCTCCGGAAAACCGGCAGCATAACGGCTGTAATTGGGCTCCTTAGTTTGACCTAATTCTCTAAACACCTCAAAACTTTTAATCTCAAATCCATTTCCAGCTAAGATTACTATTTATCACCAATCGGGGTACCTACTAGTTATCTTGAAGCCTCGTTTGACTAATAACCTAGCATGATACTATGTCTCGTTTATTTGTCAATCTTGTTACACCGGTACCTGTTGATCTTAGCTTAACAATGAGTACCTGCTTAAGATTGGATAAATTCATTTTACTTAACTCTTATCTAGTACCTCATAAGTCTGTGATAGATACTAAACCAAAGTAGTGATAACAAAATGACCAGAAGAGTGTGTACCTAGTTATGATTAGTACAAGCCAAAATTAGACCCCAAATTACAACGGGGGTCATTTACAATACAACAACAAGCAATATAAGAGATAGTCTTCAAGCAACATATCATTCACAAAATGGCTATAGTCAAGTAAGGCACGTAGGGCAAGCAATCATTCCAAGGAGTCATCAATAGGCACGTTGTCCTCGGGTACCTGTTCCTGGTCTTCTTCACCTGAGATGATAAAAGTGAGTGAGTCCTTATGAACTCAATGAGGGCGAATGAGAAATACGTTTTGAAACTCTTTTTCCGGTTAACTTATGAAAAACCCATTTTTGAAAACATGTCACGTATTACAAGTAATAAGGTACGCAAAGTATAAGAGTCAAATTGAGCAACAAATACAATTACCAATCATTTCAAGGATACGGTGAGCATTTGCTCTCAATATCGATTTCGATACGATTGTTGCGGCTGACTTCAATAATCCACTTATCGCTCCCATTTGGGTGTACTCCGGACGTACCCCGAAAACCTACGACCTAACTCTTCGAGGGTGGAACGCTAAGCGAGAGAGGGAATTGGACCATAGTAGTCACGGTAGCACCGGCAAGCCCGATGCCGCCCAGCGTGCGTGAAATGCTGCCATGCCACAATGAAAGGATGCAAACTTGTATGCCATGCACATTTATAACATTTAACATATCACATTAGGAGGACAACAAAGTAGGTTGCCTCCGAGAAATTATAAGATTGCACATTGACAAGTAAACACGCGAAGCATGCTATGACAAGTAATTTCACTTGTAAGGCATATGGAGTTACATGAATGTTAAGCGGACAGCTATGTAACACATGTGAATCAAGTCATATAACTCATTTTGGGGTTCACGCAATCAAGTAATAAGGTCCTACAACATGCAACGACATCTACGTGGGACCGGGTGTAAGAAAAGTCTACTTATCAACATGTAATCGTCGGAATCACATTTAGGGCTATAAGGACAACTACGGGCAGCCCCCTAATTACATAATTAGACACGATAACCATAGGATCAATACTTAGCACATTTTTCGTAGTCACTAGGGTTTCAATTCATGCTTACCCGTGCGATTAAGCCACAAGTTGTCACTTAATTAAACTCAAGTCATGCATCGATTAATTAAAATACCCTCAATCATCCAAAACAGTCCACACAACATCCAAGTGCCACAATCCCAAGCATTTAATACAACGAGAGAAGTTACAATAATTTTCAAGCATATCACTAAACAAAACTCTCACTGCAATGGTCTGTTTTCTCACAATCATTGAGATAAGCAAACAATCTCCAATTCCAGTGAACAAAATGTCAAATTAAAGCTGAAGGAGTGAACTAAATCCAGAAACAAACCTTGCATCATTTGGAGTTCGGATTCAAGAGTTATAGCCAAAACCGTGCGACTACGCAAAACTGTCCAGATTTGTACACATTTCAATACTTGTCGTTTTTTAGGACCTTAGGGTCAGATTTAGCCTTAGTCTATTTCTGACAAAACTGTCCAGAACTGAAAAATCTAGCAATATACCAAATTTTGATGCATTTTAGATATCATTTACTAAGTCAAAACTGGCTCGTTCTGCAAGGACAGTGAACTGCCAAAACCTGCTCCATTTTCCCATATTTTCTAGATTTGGACACCTTTCGATGTTTTGCCATTTTGGGGACCTTAGAGTCAAAATTGGGGACCTACCAATTTTCACCCATTTGTAACATCATTTACCTGGTCAAATTCACTTCGCTCCAACAAGTCAGAAAACTACCATTTACGCGATTTCACCTATCTTCAAATTCGAGCCAAATATCTTGCCATGCATGTTTACAAAAGCACATGTACACATATATATCACAACTACAGACGTAAAAATAGACATATAAAGGCACGCATGTGGTTTTTGAAAGCTTTTCAAACGAGTTTTAGCCCTCACCTTAGCAAGACAATAATGAAGATGCACAAAGCTCTTGAAGATGCACAAGATCGTCTTTTCTCCTTGCTTGGCCGAGAGATAACTTGAGATTCTCTAATTCCTATCTTAGTTACCATGTCCTTAGTATATGCATGTTGTTACAACAAAAAGGAAATGAAATAGAAGCTATCAAACATACCTAAGCTGAAATGAATGTTCTATGAGCTTGCATGCATGTTTCTTTCTTTCTCGTTTGCTTGGTCGAGTTCTTTAGTGTCTTGAATGTCTTGATGAACCTTAGGATGATGAGCTTAAGCTAGGGAGAGTGATGACACAGTCTAGGCCGAGAGAGAGAGAGGAATTGAGCTTGAGAGAATGTTTGCAAGAATGAATTGTTGGTGTTTGTGAGTGTGTCGGCCTTGAGCTTCCCAATTTCTGATTTTGTGTCTTCAAGAGCATATTTTTGAATCATCTTAGCATGGGAAAATGAGTGGGCCGAGGGTGTGGTGCATTGGGTAGGGTTTTAGGTTATTTTTTATGCTTTGTGTCATAGGTTGTCTAGGCATGATTTTTGAATTATGCAAATCTTTGTCAAATCCATCATGTGGTCGGCCAAGCTAGTGTTCCAATCTGAATTATTTGTCATGTTTTGAGCATTATTTAATTGTATGCTTGGGATATGCAAAATAATAAAGAATAAAGAATAAGAATGTTTAGCTTTTGGTGAAATTTCATCTTCTAGTGAGTTGAATTAGCATTTTAATATTAGTTAGTGGAGTTTGTAGGATTAATTAATAATCTAGTGCTTCCTGTAAGATACTTTCTTGATTAGAATGCGGACACACTTTCATAAGTTTAGGGCACGCACTACGAGATAAGGCACGAACTACGAGTGCACATTTTCCAAGTAAATGCATGCAACCCTAAATGAATGCACGTAATTCGATGCAAGGCACATAAAATGAAACACGACTCTTAAACCTAGGTCAAGGCACGTAAATCTAGGTTAGGGCACACGAAACGAGGTATCGCACGTAAATCGAGGTCGAGGTCAAACCTCACATCCTCCCCTCCTTAAAAGAATTTCGTCCCGAAATTCAATATTACCTTTGAAATAATGCTGGGTACTATTGCTCCATCTGGTCTCGCCTTTCCCACGTTGCTTCTTCAACTCCATGGTGATCTCATAACACTTTCACCATCGGTATAGATTTGTTGCGCAACTCTCAATCTTGCTGGTCTAGGATCTGAATGGGCTTCTCTTCATAAGACAAGTTCTCCCGAAGCTGCAACGGCTCTAGCTCTAAGATATGCAATGGATCAGGGTGATACTTCTGTAGCATTAAAACATGAAAGACGTCGTGAATATTGGAGAGGTTTTGGGGTAGTTCCAGGCGATACGCCAATTTGCCAACCTTCTCAATCATCCCAAATGGTCCTACAAACCTCGGGCTCAACTTTCCACCCTTGCCGTGTTTAATCACTCCCCTCTGAGGTGATATCTTCAAGAACACCTTGTCGCCGACCTCAAACTCTAGACTCCATCTCCGTCTGTTTGCATAACTTTTCTGCCTGCTTTGGGCGATAAGCATCCGTTTCCGAAAGGTGAATATTATCAATAGTCTTCATAAGTTCAGGTAGATGGGTCGGGTCAAAAGTCTTCGTCTCACCTACTTCATCCCAGTAAATTGGGGATCGACACTTACGTCCATATAATGCCTCAAATGGGGCCATTCCGTTAGTGGCCTGATAGCTGTTATTATAAGCGAACTCCGCTAGATGCAGATATTTCTCCCAACCTTTTCCGAAATCTAGAACACAAGACCTTAGCATATCCTCCAAGATTTGAATAGTTCTCTCAGATTGTCCATCAGTTTGAGGGTGATAAGCCGTGCTGAAACTCAACTTCGTTCCCAAAGCTTCTTGCAGTCTCTTCCAAAATCGGGAAGTAAAACGAGGATCCCTATCCGACACAATGCTTACAGGCATCCCGTGTAACCTTACAATATCCACCACATACATATCTCCTAGTTTCTCAAGACTATCCTCTTTGTTCATCGGTAAGAAGTGAGCTGACTTAGTCAATCTATCCACTATGACCCAAACGATGTCTTGACCCTTTTGTGACCTGGGCAGGTCCATGACAAAGTCCATAGCTATATGTTCCCATTTCCATTGAGGAATTTTCAACGGTTGAAGTAAACCTGCCGGTTGTTGATGTTCAGCTTTGACTCTCTAGCAAGTCAAACATCATGCCACAAATTCCGCGATCTCCCTCTTCATGTTATTTCACCAATAGTGTTGCCTCAAATCCCAGTACATCTTCGTTCCGCCGGGGTGAATAGTATATCTGGAGTTATGAGCTTCTTCAAGAATCTTCTTTTTCAACTCTGGCTCATTTGGAACACAAATTCGATTCCTGAACCTCCAAATATCATCATCATGAAACTTGAAATCTGTGTTGCTTTCTTTAATCTTCTGAAACTGTTGGTCCTTCAGTTGAGCCTCTCGTAATTCAGACAACAAGGTCGACTGAACTTGTGTAGTGGCAAAAAGTAACCATTTTTGAGTCAATTGTGGATTCCACAAAAATGTTTCCTCTAACAACTCCTGCACCTTAACTTCCGGTTTTGCCATGCTTGCCTTCCGGCTTAAGGCATCTGCAACTACATTTGCTTTACCGGGCACATAATTGATTGTGCAGTTATAATCATCCAAGAGCTCCATCCACCGTCTTTGCCTCATGTTCAACTTTTTTTCTGAGAACAAGTATTTCAAGCTCTTGTGATCAGTAAACACCTCGAACTTGTTACCCCACAGATAGTGCCTCCATTTCTTGAGTGCAAACACGATAGCCGCTAACTCCAAATCATGTGTCGGGTAGTTCAATTCATACAGCTTCGGTTTCCTAGAAGTATACACAATCACTCTACCATTTTGCATCAACACACAACCCAGTCCTTCCTTCGAAGCATCGCTATAGATTATAAAACCTTGACTCCCTTCAGGAAATGCAAGAACAGGTGCGGTAGTCAATCTTTTCTTCAATTCTTGGAAGCTGTTCTTACACTTGTCATCCCACATGAACTTTGTTTTCTTTTGAGTGAGCTTTGTAAGCGGTCCTGTGATCTTTGAGAAATCCTTCACGAACCTCCGATAATAGCCGGCTAGACCAAGAAAACTCCGAACCTCCGTAACATTTTCCGACTTCTTCCAAGACATCACCGCTTCTATCTTTGTTGGATCCACTACTATTCTTTCTTGGGATATGATGTGCCCCAAGAATGCAATATGCTGCAACCAAAATTCGCATTTGCTAAACTTTGCAAACAATTGATGCTCTCGAAGTTTCTGCAATACCAATCGCAGATGTTGTTCATGCTCAGCCTCGGATTTCGAGTATACCAAAATATCATCAATAAAGATCACCACAAATTGGTCCGAGTAGGGTTGAAACACCCTGTGCATCAAGTCCATAAAAGCTGCAGGGGCATTAGTTAGCCCAAATGGCATCACCACATATTCATAATGCCCATATCTCGTCCTGAAAGCCGGTTTAGGCACATCCTTCTTGTTGATTCGCAACTGGTAGTACCCTTGCCTCAAGTCAAGCTTCGAATACACTTTGGCTCCCTGAAGTTGATCAAACAACTCGTCGATCAGTGGAAGTGGATATTTATTCTTAACGGTCACTTGGTTCAATCCTCAGTAATCGATGCATAGCCTCAACGTTCCGTCTTTCTTATTTACAAATAGGATTGGCGCACCCCACGGAGAAGAACTTGGTTGAACAAACTCCTTCTTCAACAATCCTTGCAATTGGTCCTTCAGTTCTTGTAGCTCGGCTGGTGCCATACGATAGGGAACTTTAGATATCGGCTAGGTGCCAGGCAATAATTCTATAATGAACTCGATCTCCCGATTTGGGGGTAAACCGGGCAATTCTTCTAGAAACACATCCGCATAATCTTTAATCACTGGTATCTCCTCCAACTTAGCTTTGTCCGACGGTTTGTTGATGAGGTAAGCTAAGTATCCACTACATCCCTTTCTCAAGGACTTCACTGCTTTTGTAGATGAAATGATGGAACTCCCGGTGAAGTCTCTTCGGCCCATGACTTCCAATATTGGTTGACTAGGTATCTGGAATGTTATAATCTTCATCCGGAAATCTAGTTAGGCATGATGCTTTGCCAACCAGTCCATCCCTAAAATGACTTCATAGTCTCAAAAGGATAATACAATAAGATTGGCTAAGAATTCCCTATCCTTAATTTGGATTTTACATGCTTTACAAGCTGAGCTAGTAACAAGTTTAGAACCGATCGGAGTACCAACTTCTACTTCGTAAGGCAAACATACAACTCTCAGTTTTACACGTTGCACACATAAGGGAGTAATAAATGAATGAGTAGCACCTGGATCAATTAGCACCCTAACAGGTTGATTCAGTATGAAAAATGTACCTTCAACAACAACGGTTTCCTCAGGAAGCTCCTCGCACTCAATAGCATAAGCTCGAGCTTGGACTCTAGGAACTGGAGTCTTGCCTCTACTAGCAGGTTTAATCTGATTTTGTCCCCCTTGCCATTTAGGACAATCCTTAACCTGGTGTTGATTGCTGCCACACCCTATACGTCGTCCCGATTTCCTCCAACACTTGGCATCGGTGTGACCCTTCCTGTTACAGTAAGAACAGGTGACAGTCTGAGAAGCAGGTGAACTACCTGTGGATCCGCGAGTGGAAGAGGCTGATGGTACTTTAGTCGGGCCACGATTATTAACTGGTCTGTTCTAGCTCTGGCCCTAACTGTGACTCTGAGTCTGGAATTTCCTCTGTTGTCCTAGAGGCTGATATGGTTTCTTGTTCAGCTGGCTGGAACCGGCTCTATCAAGTTTCCTCTTCTCAACTCGGGAGGCAACAACAAGGAGAACAGAATAAGTAGTAAAGTCATATGAAGCCAACTGATCATGAATTTCTGGCCTCATCCCATTCGTAAATTTCCACATCTTCGCCTCAGGGGTACTAACCATGTATTGAGTATAGCGGGACAGTCGGTCAAAACGAGCCTCATACTAGGCCACCGTTATGTTACCCTGGTTCAAGTGCATGAATTCTTCAATTCACCTCTGCCTGGAAACTGCAGGTACGTATTTCTCCTTGAACGCCTTAACGAAATTACCCCACAAGCGAGGTGTATGATCAGTTTCCCAAAGTGCCTCCACAGTGTGCCACTAATGCTCAGCATCCCCGTGCAACAGGAACACAAAAAACTCAATCTTTTCGTCATCAGTATAGTCAAGTGGCCTGAAAATCCTTTCAATCTCAGACAGCCAAGCCTCTACCTTTTCATCATCAGCTTCCCCGTGGAATTTGGATGGGCGAAAGTCAAGGAACTCCCGCATTTTGCTATTTCTCCCATTGTTACCATCATTCCTGTTGTTGTTGTTGTTTGCTTCATGTGCATCTTGACGTTCCATCACTCATGGCACGTGATCCATAGCATTCGCCATCATATTAAACATAGCCATGTCAGGATTAGTTTAATGAACATCTCTGGTCTCTTGGGGCTCATTGCTCCTATTAGTATTGCGGGTAATAGGACCAGCCATCTATAGGCACAAATTATTATGCACAATTTATTGGAATACGACAAACAAGAATTTAATGTATAAGGTATGCAACATATAATTTTACATAGACATACAATTCTCGAAACAGTTAAGACATGTTAATCACATAAGCACATAGAAACAGAGAAGGCACAATTGATATTGTCACACAATAACATACATAAACAAGTCATCCCGATAATCTTAGGGCTTCTACCCATGGTCTGAGAGTTAAACCTGGCTTAAGCAATCTAAGCTCTAATACCATTTCTCTAAGGTGTCAGGCCCCAACCTGACCTATAGAGATTAGACTAGGGAGTGATATAAACATTCAAGTCATTTCACGTACTTAATCATGCATGAAGGTTTAACACTTAACGTTTAGCCTAAACTCCACAAATTCTCCAGAAAACTGGCAGCATAACGGTTGTAATTGCTCTATTTAGTTTGACCTAATTCTCTAAACGCCTCAAAACTTTCAATCTCAAATTCATTTCCAACTAAGATTACTATTTATCACCAATCGGGGTGCGTACTAGTTATTGTTGATCTTAGCTTAACAATGAGTACCTGCTTAAGATTGGATAAATTCATTTTACTTAACTCTTATCTAGTACTTCATAAGTCTGTGATAGATACTAAACCAAAGTAGCGATAGAAAAATGACCAGAAGAGTGTGTACCTAGTTATGATCAGTACAAGCCAAAATTATACCCCAAATTACAATGGGGCTCATTTACAATACAACAACAAGCAATATAAGAGATAGCCTTCAAGCAACATATCATTCACAAAATGGCCATAGTCAAGTAAGGCACGTAGGGAAAGCAATCATTCCAAGAAGTCATCAATAGGCACGTTGTCCTCGGGTACCTGTTCCTGGTCTTCTTCACCTGAGATGATAAAAGAGGGTGAGTCCTATGAACCCAGCGAGGGGGAACGAGAAATACATTTTGAAACTCTTTTTCCTGTTAACTTATGAAAAATCCCTTTTTGAAAACTTCTCACATATTACAAGTAATATGGTACGCAAAGTATAAGAATCAAATTGAGTAACAGATACAATTACCAATCATTTCAAGGATACGGTGAGCATTTGCTCTCAATATCGATTTCGATACGATTGTTGCGACTGACTTCAATAATCCACTTATCGCTCCCATTTGGGTGTACTCTGGACGTACCCCAAAAACCTACGACCCAACTCTCCGAGGGTGGAATGTCAGGCGAGAGAGGGAAATAGACCATGGTAGTCACGGTAGCACCGGTAACCCCGATGCCGCCCGGCGTGCGTGAAACGCTACCATGCCACAATGAAAGGTTGCAACCTTGTATGCCATGTACATTTATAACATTTAACATATCACATTAGGAGGACAACAAAGTAGGTTGCCTCCGAGCAACTATAAGATTGCACATCGGCAAGTAAACACGCAAGGCATGCTATGACAGGCAATTTCACTTGTAAGGCACATGGAGTTACATGAATGTTAAGCGGACAGCCATCTAACACATGTGAATCAAGTCATATAACCCATTTTGGGGTTCACGCAATCAAATAATAATGTCATACAACATGCAACAACATCTACGTGGGACCGGGTACAAGAAAGGTCTACTTGATCATCGGAATCACATTTAGGGCTATAAGGGCAACGACGGGCAGCCACCTAATTACATAATTAGACACGATAACCATAGGATCAACACTTAGTGCATTTTCATAGTCACTAGGGTTTCAATTCATGCTTACCCGTGCGATCAAGCCATAAGTTGTCACGTAATTAGACTCAAGCCATGCATCGATTAATTAACACACCCTCAATCATCCAAAATATACCACACAACATCCAAGTGCCATAATCCCGAGCATTTAATACAACGAGAGAAGTTACAATAATTTTCAAAGCATATCACTAAACAAAAATCTCACTGCAATGATCTATTTTCCCACAATCATTTAGACAAGCAAACAATCTCCAATTCCAGTGAGAAAAATGTCAAATTGAAGCTTAAGGAGTGAACTAAATCCAGAAACAAACCTCACATCATTTGGAGTTCGGATTCAGGAGTTATAGCGAAAACCGTGCGACTACGCAAAACTGTCGAGATTTGTACACATTTCTATACTTATCATTTTTGAGGGCTTAGAGTCCGATTTAGCCAAAGTCTATTTCTGACAAAACTGTCCGGAACTGACAAATCTAGCAATCTACCAAATTTTGATGCATTTTAGATATCAATTACTAAGTCAAACTTGCTCGTTCTACAGGGACAGTGAACTGCTAAAAACCTGCTCCATTTTCCCAGATTTTCTAGATTTGGACACCTTTCGCTGTTTTGCCATTTTGGGGACCTTAGAGTCAAAATTGGCCTTGGCCTATTTCTACGAAAAATGCTCAGAATTGGTAAAACTGGTCACCTACAAATTTGCAAGAATTTTCAACTTCATTTACCTGGTCAAATTCATTTCGCTCCAACAAGTCAGAAAACTTCCATTTACGCGATTTCACCTATCTTCAAATTCTAGCCAAATATCTTGCCATGCATGTTTACAAAAGCTCATGTACACACATATATCACAAGTACAGAGGTAAAAATAGACATATGAAGGCATGCATGTGGTTTTTGAAAGCTTTTCAAAAGAGTTTTAGCCCTCATCTTAGCAAGACAATAATGAAGATGCACAAAGCTCTTGAAGATGCACAAGATCGTCTTTTCTTCCTGCTTGGCCGAGAGATAACTTGAGATTCTCTAATTCCTAGCTTAGTTACCATGTCCTTAGTAACTATCAAACATACCTAAGCTGAAATGAAGGTTCTATGAGCTTGCATGCATGTTTCTTTGCTTCTAGCTTGCTTGGTCGAGTTCCTTAGTGCCTTGAGTGTCTTGATGAACCTTAGGATAATGAGCTTAAGCTAGGGAGAGTGATGAAGCAGCCTAGGCCGAGAGAGAGAGAGAGAAATTTAGCTTGAGAGAATGTTTACAAGAATGAAATGTTGGTGTTTGTGAGTGTGTCAGCCTTGAGCTTCCAAATTTCTGATTTTGTGTCTTCAAGAGCATATTTTTGAATCATCTTAGCATGGGAAAATGAGTGGGCCGAGGGTGTGATTGTGACGCCCGAGAATTTGCCATGCATTTAATTACTGTTGCATCCCTTGTTTGTGCATTTACTTCTATGCCTTATTAATTGACTTTGTGACTACTATTCACTCCGTTTTTAAAATGCTTTCTATTAGTTAATTAGCATTTTTATTAAATCATATTAATTGTAAAAGTAGTGGGAAAAATGTGCTTTTGAGCTTAAGACGTTAGGAAGGCTCGTTTAGAAAATAATTTTAGAAGTCAAGTGAATAGTGTTACGTAACTAACTTAGGTAATTAATTAGCTAGCATATATTTTTACATCTAAGCTCGTTTTGGAGCTAGCAACGCGCATTTTATTAGACCACTTAAGCACCCAAAGGACCCCACCTCAACTCAAACCCTTATTATATCACTTAAACACACAAAATGCAAAAGAAAAAAAAAATAAAAGCTGAAGAGCAGCCCCAAAAACCCGACAGCCCCTCTTTGCTTATGGGAGCATTTTTCCATCTTCAACTCTCCAAATCAAGCCAAGCCAAGCCTTGAGCAAGTGGATTAGGGTGTCTTCAAGCCTCCTAGGTGTTCCTACGCGTAGTGGTGAGGGATTTCATGGCTTAATTTCGCATTTTGAAATAATTGCTATTTTCTTGATTTGTTATAAATGATGTTTAATGCTATTGCAAGACTCAAATAAGCTTATATATGTTGTGTACACATAGTAGAGACCACTTTTATGCTATTGTTTCATGAATTAAACGGTAGAAATCGATAGTTTGATTCTTAGGGTGAATAGTGACGTGTTTTTTAGGGTTTTGTGTAATTGTTCGAATTGGCTTGAATTAATGCTTCTAAATGATGCCTTAGGTACTAGTGAAGATAATTAAATAACCCCGTGCACTTGCATTGCCCTTAAATCGCCTAAAAATGGAAAATAGCCGACTTTAAGTTGGGGCTTTTGGGGTTAATGCGATTCCGGGTGGATTCGGGCTTCAATTCTAGTTTCCTTAAGCTACCTAGGTGCTATAGATGCCTTGATATCCCTTAGTTGAAGCCCGGACAATGTAGTAGTAGTTTAAAGCCAAAAGAGGGAAATTGGGGCTTTCGGGGTAAACGCGAGCATTTGATTGAGTTCGAGGGTTGAAAGGGTACCTTGGGGGTTAGTTAGAAGGTAGGGAGAGTTTCTTTTGAAAATGAAATCATTAACTTGGGTTTGGAAGAGAAATAGTATGTAAAATAAAGGGGTTTAAGTGCAATTTCGTTTGTCTCACATTTCTAAACCCACGGCATGACTTCATGAGTGTTTATATATGATTTTAAATTGATTTGGAGCTTTTGAAATGATTCTATGCTTATATGGTATAAGTTCATTTGTAAACTGCTTATTAACTTCTATATTTGCTTCTATCCTAATTGCAACGAGGTCAACCTACTTTGTTGATCCTCATATGTGTTAATGCTTATATTATTGCTATTAACTTGCCATCATTAAGTGCATTGCATAGTGGTTGCGCAACCATAGTGTCGGGGCGGATGTGTTGAATATCGGCTGGGCGGCAGAGGGCTTGCCGGTGGATATTCAAACTCCGTACCCTATTCCCTCATTCGCCTGGTCCGGAGATTGCCAGGGGATGTTGGGTCGTAGGATTCGGGGTACATCCGGAGTACACCCACTGGAGTGATTGGGGTTATGCCGGCTTATCGTGATCGTGCTCGTGGTTCGTGGATCGTGATTGAAGACCAGTGAAGATTGGTGTATAGGGGATTGTTGAAATGTATCCTTTTAATTGTGTGGTTATTTAAGTTATCATTGATTCTTAAATTGTTAAAGTGTTATTGTTGTTGAATTGTATTATCTGTTGCATTGCACGCCCCGGGACTATATCCCTCACTGGGCAACAGTGGTTGCTCATACCTCGATATCTGTTTCAGGAGACGCTGAGGGTGATCCCCAGCTTGTTGATTTAGTTGAGGAAGAAGAAGTTCAGATCGAGCCTTTACCTTAGTTGCTGTGTCTGATAACTTGAGGTGGTTAATGATTTTTGTTGCTTTGTGGAAGACTCCTCTGATTACTTTATGTACTATTTTGTAGCCCAAGGGCTTTGTACATGCTTGTTGTATAAGTCGAAGATTAGATGGCTGGGTTGTAACTTTGAAAGTCTATGATCTGTAATAACTTTTATTCTTGCCTTATTTCCTTGCATGCTTGTGAGTGGATGGTTAATGTAGAATGCTCTACTCTTTAAGTTGTTATATTGATTTCCTAGAATGTAATGATTATAAGTCTATGCTGACAACCAGTTCTTGCATGCTTGTGTGTTTTGGTGATATTGTGTACTATAAGGCTCGGATGGCCTTATAGCTTTATTGTTTAATTAAATTAAGCTTGTATGTGTTGTAGAGACCTTGATTAAGTGGTTACAGGTGTTTAGAGTGTCCACGGTGCAGAGGAGACTCTGTCCGTGTGTCGGGTCCGGACTTAACCTTTAGCTTGGGGGTTGGGTCGGGGCGTGACATTTAAGTGGTATCAGAGCTATAGATTGCATGAAGCCGGGTTAAATTTCTCGGTCTGTGGGTAGAGACTTGTTATGTGACTTTGTGAATACATGAGTCTTTGATTTTGATTGACCTAAGTGAAATTTGAATAAGGAATGAACATGCTAGCATGGAAATAGAATATCAAGAGTCTAGAATGTCAAGTATGATCTAGTGATTTATGTTTACTTCAAGAATGTGGAATATTTATTTGAATTCCTATGTACTTGTCTTTATGTGAATCTAATTGGACTTTTCTTTATATGTTTACTTATAAATTGCATATATACATATATACCTGTCATAACACTTTGCATTCTAGCTATTCGTGATGGGGCCTCGCCGTCGTGCTGATAATCCGAATGTTGGTGGAGAACCCGAGGGGGTACAAGGGCAAGAAGCTGAGGTAGCCGAAAATGCACCGCAGGTTCAAGAGCCGAGCACTGCACAGATCTTGGCCACGATGGCCACAGCCATGAACACTATCGCCCAGTTTGTTACACAACAGGGTCAGCCAGGGGTCGTTGCAGGTAATCAGGCTGCGAGAGCCGGAGGTAGTGGTCCTACTGGAGGTAATCTGTATGATCGGTTTATACATCATGGGGCTTATACTTTCTTTGGGGAGCCGGACGATATGAAAGCTGAGATGTGGCTAAGAAAGTTCGAGAGAGTGGCAGCGATATTGGAGTGCCATGATGACAGGAAGATTACTTATGCTACTTTCCTTCTCGAGGGTGATGCTGAAGATTGGTGGAATACCATCAGTGAGAAATGGGTAGCTGAGGGAGGTCATCATTCGTGGGCCGACTTTGTCCGAGAATTTCGAGACAAGTATATATCGGTAGTTGCCCGCGAGAGGCGACAGACTGAGTTCATAAACTTGAGGCAGGGAAGTATGACGGTAGATCAATACGAGGCTACTTTTACCCGGCTTTCCCGTTATGCACCAGCTTTAATTCAGCCGGAGGACATGAAGATTCAGAGGTTCATTATGGGTTTGAGGAGAGATATTATGCTGAACTTGTCTTCAAATGATTTTCCTAACTATGCTGCAGTAGTCCGAGCTGCCTCGAGATATGAGAAACGGAAAGCCGATGTATTAGCCGAGACCAGTCAATCGAGTAAACGGTTTCAGTCTCAGAGTCAAGGGTACCAGGGGCAAGCTGTATCAGTTGGTCAGAGTTCGCAGCCGAGACAGACTCAGAGTTACACAGGGCCTACTCAGACTCAGGCACGACCAGTTCAGAGTCAGACTCAGAGTCAGTTCCGTCCAGCGGTTTCCCGTTCGCAGCAGGGTAGTTCAGCTACCTCTACTTACAGAGCTCCTTCGGGAGGCACTGTTGCAAGACGTCACCAGCAGTGCAGCTTCTGTCAGCGTCAGGGTCACACTGAGGATGTTTGTTGGAAGAAACATAACAAGTGTACAGGTTGCGGCAGTGATCAGCACAGGGTTAAAGACTGTCAGAAATTTAAGAACCCTAGGGGTCAGACATCAGCTCAGAACTCTCAGACCAAGGCCCCAGCTGCAGCACCACCACCACGAGGCCAGGCCCGAGTATTTCCTTTGGATGCCGAGGAGCTTCCGGACACTACTGCTGTGGTAGAAGGTATTTTTCTTCTTAATGATCAATCAGTTAAGGTTTTAATTGATTCCGGGGCTTCGCATTCTTTTATTACTCCTACTTGTGCACAAAATGCTAAATTGAAACATGATAAACTGTTGCATGAGATTGTGGTCTATACTCCTATGGGTCCGAAGTTTGTTACTAGGTCTATTTGCAGAGCATGTAGCATATTTATTGAAGGTCGTGTTTTTCCTGCTGATTTGATTATCCTACCCTTCAATGACTTTGAGATTATATTGGGGATGGACTGGTTAAGTAAATATTATGCCCAGCTTGATTGTAGAAAGAAGATTGTGTATCTAGAAATGCCTGACCAGCCTGTACTTAAAATAGTTGGTAGTAGAAAATCTACGGGAACTCCTATTATTTCTTCTATTAGGGCATCTAAATTATTGAGCAAGGGTTGTGAGGCTTATCTTGCATATTTGATTAATCAACCTGGAGATCAACTGAAATTGAATGATGTACCTATCGTGAGGGAGTTTCCGGGGGTCTTTCCTGATGAATTACCCGGGTTACCGCCTGATAGAGAGATAGAGTTCATGATTGATTTATTGCCGGGGACTTCACCTATCTCTAGGACTCCGTACAGAATGGCTCCACCTGAGTTGCAGGAATTGAAAGTTCAATTGCAGGGCTTGCTTGAGAAGGGATTCATTCAGCCGAGTTCTTCACCGTGGGGTGCGCCAGTTCTCTTCGTTAAAAAGAAAGACGGATCTCTTCGCCTATGCATCGATTACCGGGGTCTTAATCAGGTAACCGTCAAAAATAAATATCCTTTGCCTTTAATCGAAGAGTTGTTTGATCAGTTGCAAGGCGCCAGGGTATTCTCTAAATTTGATCTGAGGCAGGGTTATTATCAGCTGAGGATTAAGAAAGATGATGTTCCTAAAACTGCCTTCAGAACTCGATATGGCCATTATGAGTTTGTTGTCTTGCCGTTTGGTCTTACTAATGCTCCCGCCGCATTCATGGATTTAATGCAGAGGGTATTCCGTCCTTATCTGGATCAATTTGTAGTCATATTTATTGATGATATCCTTGTTTATTCTAAATCTGAGGCGGAACATGAACAACATCTCAGAATTGTGTTGCAAACTCTTCAGGAGCATCGGTTATTTGCAAAGTTTAGCAAGTGTGAATTCTGGCTTAAGCAAGTTGCTTTTCTTGGCCATATTATCTCGCAGGATGGTATTTCTGTTGATCCAGCGAAGATTGAAGTTGTGTTATCTTGGAAACGACCTGAAACTGTCACGGAAATTCGTAGCTTCCTTGGTTTAGCTGGGTATTATCGGAGGTTTGTAAAGGATTTCTCTAAGATTGCAGGGCCTTTAACTCAGCTTACTCAGAAGAAAACCGTATTTGACTGGAATGATAAATGTGAGGCCAGCTTCCAGGAATTGAAGAAGAGATTAACTACAGCTCATATTCTTGCTTTACCTGAGGGTTATGATAATCTGGTGATCTACAGTGATGCTTCGAAAGAAGGTCTGGGTTGTGTATTGATGCAGAATGGCAGGGTTATTGCTTATGCTTCCAGAAAACTGAAGCCTTATGAACTCAACTATCCGACTCATGATCTTGAGCTTGCAGCTATCATTCTTGCATTAAAGAAATGGCGTCATTATCTCTGGGGCAACAAATTTGAAATCTTTACAGACCATAAGAGCTTGAAATATCTGTTTTCCCAGAAAGAGTTGAACATGAGGCAGAGGCGTTGGCTGGAATTACTTGAGGACTATAACTGCACTATTAGCTATCTTCCAGGTAAGGCCAATATTGTTGCTGATGCTTTGAGCCGAAAGGCTACGGTTGCCAGCTTGATTATCAAGAATTGGGAATTCATGGAAGAATTGTGCTTATGGAAGCCTAGTACTTCAAATTCTGGTATTCAATTTGCAAGTTTGCAGATTCAATCTCTGTTGTTATCCAGGATTCGAGAAGCTCAACAGGCTGATCTTCAATTGTTGAAAGTCTTAGAGAATTCAAAAGGGGGAGAGTCGGATTTCAAACTGCACGACGATGGTATTCTCAAATTCAAAGATAAATTTTGTTTTCCGAATGACCCAACTTTGAAGAAGGATATCCTTGCTGAGGCACACAGTTCCAGATATACTATTCATCCAGGCAGTACGAAAATGTATAAAGATTTAAAGCAGAATTTCTGGTGGAATAATATGAAGAGAGAAATTGCTGACTATGTTGCTCGATGTCTTACTTGTCAGAAAGTTAAAGCAGAACATCAGAGACCTGCAGGGTTGTTGCAGCCTTTGGCTATTCCTGTTTGGAAATGGGATCATATTACTATGGATTTCGTATCCGATTTACCGAGGTCTTGGAGGGGTAATGACTCAGTCTGGGTTATTGTGGATAGACTGACCAAGACTTCTCATTTTATTGCTAAAAAGAAGTCTGATTCTCTTGATAAATTGGTAGAGTTGTATATTGAGAACGTGGTCCGACTTCATGGAATTCCAAAGAGTATTGTGTCGGATAGGGATCCCAGATTCACATCTCAGTTCTGGCAGAAGATTCAGAAAGCTTTGGGCACGAATTTGAATTTCAGTACAGCTTATCATCCTCAGACAGATGGTCAATCCGAGAGAACTATCTTGATCCTTGAGGATATGTTGCGGGCTTGCATTCTGGACTTCGGTAAAAGTTGGGAGAAATATTTGCCACTAGCAGAGTTCGCCTACAACAATAGTTATCAAGCTACTATTGGTATGGCACCTTATGAGGCACTGTATGGGCGTAAATGTCGGTCTCCTCTCTACTGGGATGATGTTGGTGAGATGAAAACTATCGACCCTACTCTCTTACCTGAAATGAACAAAATGATTGATCAGGTGCAGCTTATCAGAAAAAGAATGCTTACAGCACAGAGCCGGCAGAAGAGTTATGCAGATAGACGACGTCGTGATCTGAAATTTGCTGTGGGGGACCGGGTATTTCTGAAAATTTCTCCTCGCAAGGGTTTGATTCGGCATGGTAAAGGAGGTAAACTCAGTCCTCGATATGTGGGACCATTTGAGATAACTGAAACTGTTGGTGATTTGGCTTACCGTCTAGCTTTACCTCCCAGTCTGGGCAGAATTCATGACGTATTCCATGTTTCCATGCTTCGAAAGTATCAGCCAGATCCCTCTCACATACTTGAGCCGGAACCGCTAGAGATCAGTGAAACTTTGACCTACACAGAGAAACCTCTTCGAATTGTTGATCAGAAAGTTCAGGAGCTGAGGACTAAAAGCATTCCGATGGTTAAAGTTCTGTGGGATCATCACGGAGTAGAGGATGCGACGTGGGAAAGAGAGGATCAGATGCGGGATCGGTATCCAGAGTTATTCGCCGAATCATGTAAGAATTGCGTGGGCGCAATTAGTTTAAGGGGGAGAGGATGTGACGCCCGAGAATTTGCCATGCATTTAATTACTGTTGCATCCCTTGTTTGTGCATTTACTTCTATGCCTTATTAATTGACTTTGTGACTACTATTCACTCCGTTTTTAAAATGCTTTCTATTAGTTAATTAGCATTTTTATTAAATCATATTAATTGTAAAAGTAGTGGGAAAAATGTGCTTTTGAGCTTAAGACGTTAGGAAGGCTCGTTTAGAAAATAATTTTAGAAGTCAAGTGAATAGTGTTACGTAACTAACTTAGGTAATTAATTAGCTAGCATATATTTTTACATCTAAGCTCGTTTTGGAGCTAGCAACGCACATTTTATTAGACCACTTAAGCACCCAAAGGACCCCACCTCAACTCAAACCCTTATTATATCACTTAAACACACAAAATGCAAAAGAAAAAAAAAATAAAAGCTGAAGAGCAGCCCCAAAAACCCGACAGCCCCTCTTTGCTTATGGAAGCATTTTTCCATCTTCAACTCTCCAAATCAAGCCAAGCCAAGCCTTGAGCAAGTGGATTAGGGTGTCTTCAAGCCTCCTAGGTGTTCCTACGCGTAGTGGTGAGGGATTTCATGGCTTAATTTCGCATTTTAAAATAATTGCTATTTTCTTGATTTGTTAGAAATGATGTTTAATGCTATTGCAAGACTCAAATAAGCTTATATATGTTGTGTACACATAGTAGAGACCACTTTTATGCTATTGTTTCATGAATTAAACGGTAGAAATCGATAGTTTGATTCTTAGGGTGAATAGTGACGTTTTTTTAGGGTTTTGTGTAATTGTTCGAATTGGCTTGAATTAATGCTTCTAAATGATGCCTTAGGTACTAGTGAAGATAATTAAATAACCCCGTGCACTTGCATTGCCCTTAAATCGCCTAAAAATGGAAAATAGCCGACTTTAAGTTGGGGCTTTTGGGGTTAATGCGATTCCGGGTGGATTCGGGCTTCAATTCTAGTTTCCTTAAGCTACCTAGGTGCTATAGATGCCTTGATATCCCTTAGTTGAAGCCCGGACAATGTAGTAGTAGTTTAAAGCCAAAAGAGGGAAATTGGGGCTTTCGGGGTAAACGCGAGCATTTGATTGAGTTCGAGGGTTGAAAGGGTACCTTGGGGGTTAGTTAGAAGGTAGGGAGAGTTTCTTTTGAAAATGAAATCATTAACTTGGGTTTGGAAGAGAAATAGTATGTAAAATAAAGGGGTTTAAGTGCAATTTCGTTTGTCTCACATTTCTAAACCCACGGCATGACTTCATGAGTGTTTATATATGATTTTAAATTGATTTGGAGCTTTTGAAATGATTCTATGCTTATATGGTATAAGTTCATTTGTAAACTGCTTATTAACTTCTATATTTGCTTCTATCCTAATTGCAACGAGGTCAACCTACTTTGTTGATCCTCATATGTGTTAATGCTTATATTATTGCTATTAACTTGCCATCATTAAGTGCATTGCATAGTGGTTGCGCAACCATAGTGTCGGGGCAGATGTGTTGAATATCGGCTGGGCGGCAGAGGGCTTGCCGGTGGATATTCAAACTCCGTACCCTATTCCCTCATTCGCCTGGTCCGGAGATTGCCAGGGGATGTTGGGTCGTAGGATTCGGGGTACATCCGGAGTACACCCACTGGAGTGATTGGGGTTATGCCGGCTTATCGTGATCGTGCTCGTGGTTCGTGGATCGTGATTGAAGACCAGTGAAGATTGGTGTATAGGGGATTGTTGAAATGTATCCTTTTAATTGTGTGGTTATTTAAGTTATCATTGATTCTTAAATTGTTAGAGTGTTATTGTTGTTTAACTGTATTATCTGTTGCATTGCACGCCCCGGGACTATATCCCTCACTGGGCAACAGTGGTTGCTCATACCTCGATATCTGTTTCAGGAGACGCTGAGGGTGATCCCCAGCTTGTTGATTTAGTTGAGGAAGAAGAAGTTCAGATCGAGCCTTTACCTTAGTTGCTGTGTCTGATAACTTGAGGTGGTTAATGATTTTTGTTGCTTTGTGGAAGACTCCTCTGATTACTTTATGTACTATTTTGTAGCCCAAGGGCTTTGTACATGCTTGTTGTATAAGTCGAAGATTAGATGGCTGGGTTGTAACTTTGAAAGTCTATGATCTGTAATAACTTTTATTCTTGCCTTATTTCCTTGCATGCTTGTGAGTGGATGGTTAATGTAGAATGCTCTACTCTTTAAGTTGTTATATTGATTTCCTAGAATGTAATGATTATAAGTCTATGCTGATAACCAGTTCTTGCATGCTTGTGTGTTTTCGTGGTATTGTGTACTATAAGGCTCGGATGGCCTTATAGCTTTATTGTTTAATTAAATTAAGCTTGTATGTGTTGTAGAGACCTTGTTTAAGTGGTTACAGGTTTTTAGAATGTCCACGGTACAGAGGAGACTCTGTCCGTGTGTCGGGTCCGGACTTAACCTTTAGCTTGGGGGTTGGGTCGGGGCGTGACAGTGGTGCATTCGGTAGGGGTTTAGGTTATTTTTTATGCTTTGTGTCATAGGTTGTCTAGGCATGATTTTTGAATTATGCAAATCTTTGTAACATGCATCATGTGATCGACCAAGCTAGTGTTCCAATCTGAATTTTTTGTAATGTTTTGAGCATTATTATATTTGTGTGTTTGGGATGTGCAAAAGAATAAAGAATAAAGAATAAGAATGTCTAGCTTTTTGTGAAATTTCGTCTTCTACTGAGTTGAATTAGCATTTTAATATTAGTTAGTGGAGTTTGTAGGATTAATTAATGATCTAGTGCTTCGTGTAAGATGCTTTCTTGATTAGCGTGCAGGCACGCTTTCCTAGGTTTAGGACACACACTACAAGGTAAGGCATGAACTACAAGACGAATGAACATTTTCCAAGCAAATGCACGCAACCCTAAATGAATACACATAATTCGATGCAAGGTACATAAAATGAAACGCGACTCTTAAACCTAGGTCAAGGCACGTAAATCTAGGTTAGAGCACACGAAATGAGGTATCACACACAAATCGAGGGTGGGCCTCACACCCTACCCTAAAGGTAGCTGTGTGCCCCCTCCAACCAATTAGTCTAGTCGAGCAGCCTTCGCTCCAACATTGCTTAGGCAAGCTCTCCTATCTAAGGGCAAGTCTCTCTTCCACTCCTCCCCTAACCCTTTAGCCTCGCTTGTCCCCTCTAATCCTTTCTTGTGATGAAAGAAAAGAGGCTCGAAGACCTCAGGTGTGGAAACTTTACTGTCTTCAGTTGAATACCCAAAGTCCTACCCAGGAAAAACCTTCATGTTTGGTCAAGTGGCGTTCTTCTTCTTTTAGTTCTAGTCTCATCTTCGGACCTATTCCTTAAGGTCAAAGCTAGTAATTCCTATTAAAGGAATTCAACAACTAGGGGCATCCTTATTGTTAGCTTCGATTTATGCCCTTTGATCCTCATACCATACTGAGCTGCCTAGCTCCAAGACCTATAGTTGAGCCTATTACTAACCTTTCCTAGCCTATGAAGAATACAAGGGGGAATCCTCAGAGTTAGATAGCTATGAGTGAAAAAAGAAAGATAGTTTAGAGTTTACCATAGCTACTTCTTCCCTTGGCATGAGTTTCCCAATTGGGGAAGAGAAAGAAGTTCCCCTTCAATCCAACACTTATTAGTCGAGTAGTAACCCCCTCTCATGCACCTGCACTTCAGAGATTGATTGGTTGAACCAGTAGTTGTTTATAGGGGGACGAGACTAGTTCATTGACCCAGACCATGGACTGGATTAAAATCGACTCTGATGAGGTATCTAAAAACCTTTCTCATGTAGCTGGTGTAGGGGGACTCTTGAGATGAGAGATTCAGTTGAGGCATGGGAAGGGAAAAGATGCCAATTAATCCACTAATCCACAAAAAAAAAAAAAAAGTGTTGCTTCCTTTTCCACTTATCTCCTACGAAATCTCAACTATTCATTTACCAAAAATCAACTTCTTTGGTTAAACCTATTGTCACTCCATTGGCTGTTAAGAAAGCTCCCATGAAGCCTTTTTCGCTTGCTAAGGCTGGATCAATTTAGTTCATCAGGATCGACCTCTAAAGTCGGTTCGTCCAAAGCTGTAGTGGCTATTGCAAAAAAACTCAAATAAAAAAGATTGGAAATCAAATCTTTGCTAACTCATTCCTAACATGTTAAAACCTATTATGAAGAAGCTTGTGGCAGATAACTAATGTAGCATTATCCCTGGTCGACAAGCAAGTGAGAATATCATCATTGTGCCAGAAAAAATACATAGAATTAATAAGAAAAAAAGTAAAACTAGCACAATGAATGGCTATTAAAGTGGATTTTGAGAAAGCATACGATCGAAAAATGGGTCTTTCCTGAAGCATATTCTTGACAAGGTGGGGTTCTCTGAACATATGGTATCTTTAATTATGTCCTGTCTGACTTCTGCATCCATGGACATACTATGGAATGGTGGGCTATACTACCTCATCCCATGAGTCGGCTAAACCCTCCTACTCGCCCCATGCATAAATCCTTTTTACGTTCAGCCTAGTGGGTAGCATATTTTGGAGGGTGGATAAAAATATGTGCAAACATACTAGCCTGGGTCGTTCTTGGGTCTTGGAATCTCCGATTGCCGGTCTGCTTCACATATCAATCCAATAAATTCTACTTTATTTGTGACTATTCAATAATAGAATAGATATCTTTATTGGTATTGGTAGGATGGAAACTCGAGCAAAAGACTTTGCCTTTCTTCCCTTTATTTGAAACTTCAAAAACCATGTTTTACAAGAGCAACTATATTCCTCCTTACATCTACCAATCCTTACCTTCGATCTAGTGATCGTAGTAAACAAGAGCTCTTGCAATCTTTTGCTATCTTTAAGGGAACTTGAATCTTATTTGTAGTGTGAGCTTTCCTTACTCCAATAGAATAGAAAACCTTTTGTTTTTTTGTTGTTGTTGTTAAGATTTTTCGTCTCGATTATGTCTTATGTAAGCATTTCGTGTTTAACTAGTAGGGGCTCTGGAGTTTAGCTAACTTTATCTGAAATCTTCCTTGCTCGGAGGTGCTCTTATCCGCCCCTTCCATTCATCAGGAAACTGATAGGAGTTCTTCCTACCACCGGGAAATGTGAGGCGGATCGATGGTCTTTAGATAAGATCCTAAGTACCTCATGGATGAACGTAGGAAGACGCCCCTACCAGAGGAATCGCAGTAGGGAGGAATTTCCATAACGATTCCAAGAGACTAGCTAACCGTTGATTAAGTGTCTTCTTGATTGGGGCAAATGATTCATTCTTTTTCTCAAAAAGGTTATTTCAAAATGTGGTTACCCGACCTACCTACAGTCCCTAATAGGTATTTCCCCGTTGTTTCAGGAGTGACCTGTGCATAACACACGAATTTTTTCATGACAGGGTTTGATTCGGTCTAGGGTTCATCAAACAATCGGTGTCCCTTACCTCAGTAGTGTAGAAGGTGTTGGTTACGTCGCGGGACTCACTCCTAAGGCTGATCCTTCTACTTCTGCTGCAGTTGGTATAATTTTTAGAATGCCCTTTTCGAGTTTATCACCTCTCTGGTAATCCCCTACAAGTCTAAAGACTCTTTGGTCACCGATGAGGAACCCTAAGTTAGTCTTTTGGGTCGATTAATTGATGGAATTCCTCGTCAGTGAAGTGCACATAGAAATCTTTGTATATGGAAGCGTTAGCCCCCTTTTCTTCGATATCTCGAATGAAGTGGCTAAGCTTTTCTTATAAAATCTTTCGTTGGAAACTCTGTTGCATAGAACTTACAGGTTTGACCTTATCTTCAATAAAGTATAATGCTTCATGCCGAATATCGCCGTAAGGAGAAACATTTAAAATCATTTTAGCCTGTTGAAAAGTGTTTCTTTCTTAGCACGATTGGTAGCACGGTACGGTCTCCTTCCTTGAATTTTGGGCATTGGAATCCCTTTTTAGCTCTATGACTTTGAGTTTGAAAAGTTCGTGATGTAGAGTTTGACGGTAGTGGTCAACACTCACAACACTTTCCAAATTCTCGCGTACCAGGGTTGAGTTATGGTGGTAGTCATAAGCTAGTTGAGTTGGGCTTCAAGACCCCGTGCTCTGCTTCTATGGCTGCGTTTTGCGCGTGAAAGTTTGATAAGGCTACTTTAGTCGCAGATCAAGGTTCTAGTTCTAGAAGAAGGTTGATGCCAAAAAAGTCTTCGATCCAGCTTGAGCTTGATTCCAAGGACTCGAACGCTAAATGAAAATCCTCATAAAGGGTCTCGAAATCACAACTGCCGAAGCAGTTTAGCAAAATTGTAGAATACTTACTAGAAAGAATAGGCTGCCAGGCTTTGCACTTTGGCCTGTGAGAACACCACTGATTAGGCGGGAACAAGATTTGAACCTGCAATCTTCAGGTCATGAACCTGATGAGTTGACCAATTCCTTTACCCCTCTTCATCTACCTTGGTCCTTTTGGGCTTGGAATGTAATGCATTCTTTTCGATTTTGTATCCAGCAAGAAAACGGATGTGCATTAGCGCAACAGCTTTTGCGCCCCTTGCTTGTTCGATGTGGTGCACTTCACACCAAGCCAATCTCGATGAAAATGCAAGCCTCATTCACCCTGACGTGAACAGACGCTTTCTCATTGCTGGGCTCCAGTGAGAGAGGAAGGCAAGGAAAAAAAGCCTTAAATCAAATTCTTTCTTACAGCTACGCTTTCTTCTATTATGAAATTTCTAGTTATAGGGATCAACTGTTGAAGTAAAGAATCTATTTGAACCTCTCCTTGAAGCAGGAATATTTTTACGTATAAGGGCATAGGTCCATAGGAAGGCACGTAACTCATAAACCATCGGGTCAGCAGTCCTTTAGTCTCAGTCTGACCGAGCTTGATTACTACGATAACTGGATAGCTGGGGAGCTTCTCTCTTAGCTACGATCTTGATGGATTAGTGCTCAGGGGTTAAACTATATAGGCCAGCTAGGAAGACTCTCGAATCAAAGATCAACGAGCCAATAACTTTCTATTTGCTTTGCTTGCTCCATCAATGGTTTAGTCTAAAACAAGGGTGGTGGTGGTAACTATTGCTTCAACTCTGTACTCTAATCCAACAGCTAGCCTTCCTTCCATACCAACCAGCCAATCCGCTGAAACTGGCCTAGGAACTGTTGGCCTAGTTGAAACTGTTGTTCCCTTGTCTGAAGTGTTTATTTTATACCCGAAAAAAGGTGACCCAGCCTACTTTGAAGCAATTAAGGTATCTGGTCGGTAAGCACCCACCAAAATGGATGAAATTGATTCCTGCTCCAAGCTATCCTCTTGTTTCTACTCTTAAATCGACTCATTTTCCTGCTGAGGAATCTAGCTCAAACAGGCATCAACCGGCTTGAAATTAATAGGAACTGACTCTCCAGAGGGTGTCAACCAAGCCCCAGCCAACAAAAGGAAAAATGCTACATTTGGAATCTATTCTCTAGCTAAAAACTGCTTATTCATTCACCGACGCAGCTCAACACCATACTTGAGGAAAGAGGGATGGCTAAGATAGGTCTACTGCTAGTATAAATTCCTTCCCTGATGACTTTCCTTACTCAGACTTTCCAATTTAATGAAGAAAACTGGCCTGCATACAATTAGAAAAGTCAATCTGGCCCTAGATGGCCTAGGCAGACCAAGAGGAAAAGAAAAGAAGTCAGCTAGGTGGAATATGCTTTTTTTTGCCCTTACATACAGAAGAGAGGGGAGACACTCTTTGACACTGAATCTCCTTATCCTGCATTTGAAAGAGTACTTTCGCACCTAAGAGAAGGTTTTTTTCCTAGAAGGAAACTCCAAATAAATGTCCTGCTTTCAAACTGCCTTTATCACAGACTCAACAAGCTTACTCACTCAATTTGACTTTCTATCTGGATTGAAAACTCCCTTGCTCAATGGCTTTCATACGAGTTTAATCTAAGTAAAGTCCTCTCACAGTTGTAGCTCTAAGGCCGTTATTCCTGACCTTAGGAAGGAATAGAGTAAGGCCTTTACCTTTTCTTGTTGCTTGTAATTCTTGTAGCTTGTAGCTGATCCTCCCCGCCCTTTCCAAGAGGAAAGGGAGTAAGGGGAGTCCTTAACCTTCGGAGGACAACCTTGTTTGTGAGTGTAAGGTCACTTTTTAACTAAGAAAAAGCCCCATTTTAAAGCCCTCCTGGTGGGGACCGTTAAGGGCCTCTTAAAACTCCTTTTTTCTTAGTTAAATCTGTAGCTCCTTATAGCTAAAGCTAGGAACTCTGTAGCTTCCTAGCGAAAGGATATGAAGTATTGTTGAGCACTTGAGGAGTGTCTCTACTAATAAGGGTTGCCTCTTTGCTTCCTTCCACCTCCCGGAGGTTTGGGGAGGAAAAGCAGCAAAAATTGAATTCCCCTTCAACCTCCCCTGGTATGGAGCCAAGTTCTTCAAATATGGCATGTAGATTCCTTGATCTATAGGGTCACCACTCCCTAGAGGGCCAAGCGCCTATGGTAACATACCCGAGCAGGTCATAATAGGTTTCGAAGCTATTATGCCAACCCCAAGCACATCGTATCCCTTGTACAACTCGAAATACTCTCTAAGGGTGAAACCGATCTGTGCCTTCCCGCCAAAGCCATGCACACATACATCACTGCCGTCTGAATGCCTACAGTTAGATGATGCAGAGAGAGGCCAAAGATTTTATAATAGCACAAGAGGCAGATTTGATTGGCTTGGTGGAAACCAAAGTGAGGAGTGGAAATACGGCCAGAATTACCAGATGCTTGGGAAATGTTTTAGTAAAGCCATTACTGTGGAGAATGAATCTGGGAACGACAAAATTTGGCTGATCTGGAATATAACTATGACATTAACGATATACAGAGATTTGATCAGGCTTTATCTTCTAGTTGCGAAGACAGATAAACATTTTTTTCTGCCTTGGATGAGATAAAAGGCCTCAAACCTGATATATGAGAAGAGATGTCTTTGGGAGCAATTAAAGAAAGTGTCTAAATACATCTAGGGACCATGGTTGGTCACCGGGGACTTCAATTAGTCCTTTCTTTCTCCTCTTTCACCAGTGAGTGGTGATTTTTCTTTTTTTTTCTAGGTAGGTACCTCTTGGATTGGGAGTTTGTTCCAAGAGCTGCCATACGTGAGATCTTGATCGTCTTCCTCCTAGTGTTGTTGCCCACTGGGGGAAAGAAGGAAAGTAGGGCTTCATTCCAAGACCAGAGAAGGTCAAACTCTGGGCAGATTGCTAGGTTTCGCCTACGCTACGCTTTCACAAGATTGAACCTTATTTGTTCAACCGAAGTTAAGGAGGTCCAAAGTACGAGGGAATGGATTTTCATTCCTGGGATCGCCTCGTCTATGTATTCAGCCCAAACGAAGCTCGGCACTCGAAGGCTTGAGGAGCAGCATGAAAAAGGGAAAGTCGTGGAGACGGTAGACATGCCGGTCAGGCACAGCATGAGGCTGACTACGTAGATCGGGAGGTTACAATTCCAATTTTCCTTTTCAATTTTCGGGAGTGAATGTAGGAATTGCAGATGGTAGATCGGGTGTGAACATTCAACCAAAAGCGTATTGGGGATCATCCTAAGCATTTTGGTCATCACAGTTCAGCTTTTGGTATAGTTCTATGTGTATCTTGAATATGCCTCTTTGTAAATTTCTTAATTGCTTATATGAAACTGCTTCTTTTCTAATTGTTTTGAAGTCAACCTACTTTGTTGATCCTCCCACGTATTATTGCTTATATCGTTGATATTGTCTTGCCATTCTTAAGTGCATTGCATAGTGGTTGCGAAACCATAGTGTTAGGGGCGGTTGTAATGAATATCGGCTGGGCGGCAGTGGGCTTGCTAGTAGATATTCGATCTTCATGCCCTAGTCCCTCACTCTCCTAGTCTTGAGATTGCCAGGGTGTGTTGGGTCGTAGGATTATCGAGGTACATCTGGAGTACACCCACTAGAGTGATTGGGGATGTACCAGCATATTGATCGCGGTTTGTGGATCGTGGTTCGTGATCAAAGACAAGAGTATTCTAGAGTGTTGGGGTAAAGTGTATCGTATCTTTTGAAATGTGTGGTTATCTGCTATTGCAAATGTACTTTACTTGTCTTATTGTTTAATTATTATAACTGTTGCATTGCACGTCCCAGGTAGTCCTTATCCCTCACTGGGTAATTATGGTTGCTTATACCTCGCTAATATATTTCAGGAGACCTTGGGGTTGAACCCTAACTTGATTTGGTTGAAGGTGAAGAGCTAGAGGTCTAGGCGGATCAATTACCTTAGTTGTAGTGTCTAGTTGCGTGAGGTGGATTTATGGTTCTTATTGTTATGTGGAGATCTTGTTTGATCTACCTTATGTTCTATTTTGTAGCCTAAGTGCTTATATACATGTTTGAGTGATTGTAAGTTGAATGCTAGTTGATTGTAGTAGGAGATATGAACTATGACATGTAATAATTTATGTTTCTACTTCTAGCTGCTTTGCATGCTTGGGAGTGAATGTTCTGATGTATGTTTGTGTTTCAACTTCCAAGAATGTCTCAATTCTATCATGGAGTGGCATGTTTGTAAAGAAGTTAAGTTGGATGCATGCTTGTGTGGTTTTGAACTATTGTATGTCTCAAGGCTCGGATGGCCTTGAAGCTTTGAACTTTAGTTATAAAGGCATGTCTTGTTATGTTGTGGCTTTATTGAATGTTTTCAAGTTTTCAGAATGTCCACGGTACAGGGGAGACTCTATCCATTTTTCTGAAAAGTTTAAGACTAGGTTGGGATTAGGTTGAGAATAGATTGGTTTTGAGAGCTTCCGGTCTCGTGAGAGATCGGGGCGTGACAAGTGGTATCAGAGCTTAGTAGCTCACAGCCGGGATAGGGTCCTCAGTCTGCTGGGTAGTGAAAACCTAAGTGTGTGCATGCGAAGTGTGTTTTGAATAAGTATTTGCCTGCATGTGGGTACGAGCTTGTTTGCGTGAAAATAAGTTCTTATATGTTATATTTGTGTAAATTAGGAAGGCTATGTGATAAGTGTAGTTGTATGATTATGGGTGACTTAAGTGGAAATGTAATTATGCGTGAATTGCTTAAGTGAAATATGAAGAATGTGTTAGATGCGCCATTATGTGACTGTGTACTTGTGTGACTTTGATTAGAATTATTTGTACCTATGTGTCTTAACTATGCAATATGTAAAAGTTGTGGCAAGTATGTTTATATGGTTAATTTTGCATCTAAGTGATTTCATGAGAACTTATTACCTTAGATGCATGTGGTAATGTATATTAAGTGTCTATCCTATGTTTAACCATTGCATATATGTATTGTCCCTTGAATTCGTAAGTAAACTCTCACCTATAAAGAGATGGTCAGTAACAGATCTTCGAGAGATGTTCAGCCCGTGCTCTTCTCATTCGGATCTCTTATCGGAGCCTTTATTTGGTTATCGTACCAGGGGTCTTTTTGTCAAGCTTCTATGGTATTCCCTTGGGTATTTCCACTTGACACTTCTATTGGGACTTCTTATATACAATCTTAATTGGAATCTTATTTGGCATTCTTGAATGAGCCTTTATTTGGCAATCTCCTTGGGGATTTCTGCTATGGATTTCTTGATTGTTATTTTTCGGACTTCAGGATTAGTATTCTTAATCGGAGCATTTATTTTGCATCCTTATTGTGAGACTTATTAGTTGACGGTTCCCTTGTTGGCCTACTGGGGGTTTCAATGGCATTCTTTCACCTGATACATTGGTTTTATCCAAAGGCTTTTAGAGTGTGTAGCAGGAATTCATTGAAAGAGAATTGCGTGGACACAATTAGTTTAAGGGGAAAAGGATGTGACACCCGAGATTTTAAATGTACTTCTAGCTTACTATTGCATCCACTATTTGCGTATTTCTTTTTTGCTTTGCTTGTTGTCTTCTTTAATCACTATTCAGTTCATTTTTCAACTACTTAATTATCATGAATTAGGATGTGTATGAAATCATATTAATTGGTTTAGGAATAAGAAAATTGTGCATTTGAGCTTAGAGCGATAAGAGCACTCGTTTAGAAAATGTTTTTGCCAATATAATGAATAGTGTTACGTGACTTAACTAAGTGTTTTAGTTAGCTAACTTAGTTTACGCGCTTTTGACTCATTTTAAAGCTACACAAGCTCATTTTAGAAGAACATTTATGCACCGAACATGCCCTACTTAAACATACTCACACAACACACAACATACAACATATGTCATAACTTTGCAAAAACAAAAACAATAAGAAGCAGATTTTACTGTAGCAAATCCGAACAGCCCTTATGAGGAAGGAGAAGGAAATTTTGCTCACCAAATCTTCAATCCAAACCTCTCCAAGCCTAGAACAAGTAGTTTAGGGTATGTGCAAGCCTTCTAGGTGCTCCTGCGCACTTTAGGTGAGGGATTTGCATGCTATTTTTGCATTTGAAATAGATGTCAACTTTCTTGAATTTCTTGATTTGCTATATTATGATCATGCAATGCTTAGATATGCTAATGTATGTTGTATACAAGTAGTAGATACCACATTTATGCTATTGTTTCATATTTTAAAAGGGAGAAATCGATGGTTGATTCGTAGGGGTGAATAGTGACGGGATTTCTAGGGTTTTGTGAAATCGGACTTTCTAGCTTGAATTAATGATTCTAATAGGTGCTTTAGATATTAATGAAAGTAATGTAAAGGCCCCGTAGGGTTCAATTGCTCATAACCTAGCAAAAGAAGGAAATAGCCGACTTTCAGAAAAAAGGTTTCGGGGTTATCGCGAATCCGGGTTGAATTGGCTTCCAAATTTAGTAATCCTAGTCTAATTATGACCTAACTAAGCTTTGCTAGCTCCCTTTTGAATCCTGGTTGAGGTACATATAGTACAAAGTCAAAAGAGAGAATTTGGGGCTTTTGGGCTAAATGCGGGAGTTTGCATGATTTTGACGGTCCTAAAGGTGCCTAAGGGGTTAACTAGAAGCATGGTATAGGCCGCTTGCTAATCTAGAACCATAACATGAGTTTGGAAGGAAAACGGATTGAATAACAAAGGGGTTTAAGTGCAAATTCAATTGTCACACGCTTCTAAGACCTTGGTATGACTTCTTGTGTGTTTAAATGTAGTTTCAAGTTGTTTTGGAGCTTTTGGTATAGTTCTATGTGTATCTTGAATATGCCCCTTTGTAAATTTCTTAATTGTTTATATGAAACTGCTTATTTTCTAACTGTTTCGAGGTCAACCTACTTTGTTGATCCTCCCACGTGTTATTGCTTATATCATTGATATTGTCTTGTCATTGTTAAGTGCATTGCATATTGGTTGCGCAACCATAGTGTCAAGGGCTGTTGTATTGAATATCGACTGGGCGGTAGTGGGCTTGCCAGTAGATATTAGATCTCCATGCCCTAGTCCCTCACTCGCTTGGTCCGGAGATTGCCACGGGGTGTTGGGTTGTAGGATTGTCGGGGTACATCCGGAGTACACCCACTGAGTGATTGGGGATTTACCGGCATATTGATCACGGTTCGTGGATCGGGGTTTGTGATCAAAGACAAGAGTATTCTGGAGTGTTGGGGTTAAATGTATCGTATCTTTTGAAATGTATGGTTATCTACTGTTACAAATGTACTTTACTTGTCTTCTTGTTTAATTGTTATAACTGTTGCATTGCACGTCCCGGGTAGTCTGTATCCCTCACTGGGCAATTGTGGTTGCTCATACCTAGCTAACATATTTCTGAAGACCCTAGGGTTGAACCCCATCTTGATTTGGTTGAAGGTGAAGAACTAGAGGTCCAGGCGGATCAGTTACCTTAGTTGCAGTGTCTCATTACGTGAGGTGGATTTATGGTTCTTGTTGTTATGTGGAGATCTTGTTTGCTCTACCTTATGTTCTATTTTGTAGCCTAAGTGCTTATGTACATGTTTGAGTGATTGTAAGCTGAATGCTAGTTGATTGTAGTAGGAGATATGAACTATGACATGGAATAATTTATGTTTGTACTTCTAGCTGCTTTGCATGCTTGGGAATGAATGTTCTGATGTATGTTTGTTTTTCAACTTCCAAGAATGTCTTAATGCCATCATGGAGTGGCATGATAAGCGGTTTTTGTAAAGAAGTTAAGTTGGATGCATGCTTGTGTGATTCCGAACAATTGTATGTCTCAAGGCTCGGATGGCCTTGAAGCTTTGAATTTTAGTTATAAAGGCATATCTTCTTATGTTGTGGCTTTATTGAATGCTTTCAGGTTTTCAGAATGTCCACAGTACATGAGAGACTCTGTCCGTTTTTCCCTAAAATTTTGAGACCGGGTTGGGATCGGTTTGAGAATAGCTTGGTTTTTAGAGCCTCCGGTCTCGTGAGAGATCGGGGCGTTATATGCTCGACCATTCTTTGCAGAAAAAGAGAGCTCAGAAGACCTCATTACGTAAAAACATGACCATTAAAGCAAAGGGTCGATCAGAGGATCCTCTATACGCCTCTCATCAGCCTTTGTGGCAGTAAGGACGAAGCATTTTGTTTGGTTCGGATAGTGGATTAAGCTAGTTTTAGCCCCTCCCCTCAATCACGGGCTATCAAGTCAAGTTCATTCAAGATCACTGATTCCTAGAGCGAAGGCCGTCAATTAAGCCGGTCAAGCAAACAACAAATGTTTCGGGCTACCGCACCCTTACGCATCAACCGAGACTAAAAAAAACTAACATTATATTCTTTTGAACGAAAAACAAAAAGTGATAACGTCAAGTTCTCTTGATTTTGTAATAGGAAGAAGAAGAGGGGAAATATCACAGTTTGGGCAGACAAGCACAAACGTAGTTAGCTAGCTTCTCCTAATTCCCCGATAGACTATATTATGAGGACGATGCAGGTAGAGATGTAGACCTGGATGATGCTTACCCAGGAACAGCGGCTTTGCCCCTCCTGATCCTCAGTGAACCGGATCAACTACTTAGGCAGGGTCTACTTCTATTGGTGTTGGATTCTCCCTGCATACATCACCATCAATGATTAAAAACAGGGCTTAGTAGAGTTTTTTGCATTAACCAACAGAACAAGTGTACAATCGAATACAGAACCAGCTGTTGTAGTCATAGGTTCAGTAAGAATTCCTACCTAGTGCAGGAACTTTAGTAGGTCCATTTCCGGTAGTATATGTAGGGGCTAGTGTAGAAATCATAGGAATATCGATTGGGAAAACAAAATGCATTAGACCCAAAGGGAATGTCAATGAGTGTACAAATCTTATGAAGTTGGCGAGCGAATGGCATACACTCTTGATGAGCCTTTTGTCCGTTATTTTTTTCGCTTGACTAGTACGACCAGGGATAGAAAGCCTTTGTAAAATGATAAATAGGATTCTATTATGTACTTTGACTTTTGCCACAAATATTAGTAAATATAAAAGTACTTTCTCTCTTATTCACCCTTTACCAATCGAGAAGTATCGTCAATCTCTCTTTTAACTAGTTACTCGGGTTATTTCACTCCGTAATTAGTCTTTACCAGCTTCTTGCGTGCTCAAATGAAGTCTAATTTTCGATAGTTACCGCTCTGTGGGATCATCTATCAATTCTGCTATTGGGAAAGTCAGGCATGGAATCATGCTAAGGTAAGGTTTCTAATCCATCGAGAAAAGGATCCACTTTAGATATTTGATTTCCCACTTATGCCTTTTCAAGCAAGGCTCACATCAACAAGGAATGGAACCATAGCTCAGACTGATTGATGATCCTTCTCTCTCCTGAGGTCACCCAAGGTAGACAAAATGCCCCAAACCCAAGAGTTCGTTCCAAGTACAAACCTTGCTTCAGACAAAAAAGATGTTCCCATGCTTAATTCATGTCTTACCTTCGTTCTTTTCTTAGAGTTCGATCCCAAAGCTTCCTTGACCTTGGATATTGCAAAGAGCGGATCGATCTCCTGTTTCCTGAATGCCTTGACTTACTAAAGACTGGAATTGGAATGAACCATGCATTTCATAAGGAATGAGATTCGGTATCTACTCTATCTATTTGATTCACCATAAAGCTAGGCATGCCAAATCCGTCAATCCTAGTCTTTTCATTGCGCTTTGGCGCTTAATAAGTCCATCTTCACTTCACTATTCACTATAAAGTAAGAACAGATTTCCTCGATTAAATCATATCAAATCTTAATCTTCCTGCTAAGCCAATCTCTAGTACAAACAACTAAATCCAGTTCATTCCCAACTAATGGTAATGGCAAACTTAACTAGGAAAGAGAACTTCATTTACTATCGGGATTCCCCATTTATTGTTTTACGCTCTATTTTATACTAGGATTTCCCATGCTATACTTTACTTTAATTCCCCATTCTTTCAAGTTAAAGTCCAGTTTCAGATTTCCGAGCATTTGAACAAAGAGAAAAGTAGTAGCTCCCAATGGACCAATCTACTCTTTTTTTTATTTGAATTGTATGGTAAGGTAAGCATTGCTCTTCCTTAACCTTTTTTCTACCTTTGAAGATAGAAAGGGCATTGAAGTAATACCTGTCTAGGGGGACCAATCATTAAGGCAAGTCAAAGTACGGATAAGGGGGATAATAGGTAATCGGAGTAGTAGCATTCTCCTTTTAGTCTACCTTTCTTAGCTCTTAGGGATAGAACTTCCTCCCCCTTCTATGACCTTAGGCACAATAAGTCTTACTAAGATGTTTCCTTTTCTTTTTATGGAATTGAATCCTTCCTATCTTAGTGTGCCAAGCATGAAGAGATGTCAAGGCAAAGGTGTGATACCCCGAATCCGGCATGCATTTAATTAAGTGTCATCTTAAATGTTAGCATTTAATTGCATTTGATTACGTGTTTATATTAACTTGTTTATTTGTATCTTAACATTAATTTTATAATTCTTTAAAATATTCTAAAAATAGTTAAATTAATTATTTTTAAATGAATATTGATTATTTTGATTATTTTAATAATCAGTTCTATTTTCTTGCTTTTAATTACTCAGTT
The DNA here is from genome assembly GCA_037974665.1 of Ehretia macrophylla. Taxonomy (NCBI): domain Eukaryota; kingdom Viridiplantae; phylum Streptophyta; class Magnoliopsida; order Boraginales; family Ehretiaceae; genus Ehretia; species Ehretia macrophylla. The sequence continues at coordinate 57,241,903 of CM075765.1, forward strand.
TTCAATTAAATGAGAAAAGTAACTCCGAGCCGGAGTGAATTTTAAACTATTCTACTATTCTACTTTTCAAAAATTATAGTTTTATATTATTGCTCATCATTTGATTTGCGATCATTTATTGACCGTTCGATCGTAGCATTTCGAAAATGAAAGTTAAAAGAATATTTCTCGGATTTCATGAATCGCGTTTCTAGTTTAATTTGGCTAGTTTTAGTTGTTTTCCATCTAATTGCATTGTATTAACTTGAGCTAGACCAAATGATAACCAAAATAACCTCAGTTGACCAATTTAACTTGAATTTTGACTTTGCTAAATGACCATTTTGCCCTTGAGCTTTGTCAACTTTTTAAATAGCCAAAAATCAAACAAAATAATCATAAAAAAAAGCCAAAATGCCCATTTTGCCCCCCCCCCCCCCCCCCCTGATGGCCGAAGCTCTCAAGGAGAAAAAAAAAGATTTTGCTTCCATTTTTCTTGTGCAATCATGCGTGGAATCGAGCAAGGATCGTGGCTAAGGTCCTTGCGGGTCTTCCTCGTCAATCTCTGTGAGGGTTTTCACGTTTTTGTGCATTTATATTCGAATTTGAATTTTGTTTCAATTTCTTAGATTTGATATTTAACACGTTATAATGCTTGAAATTAATTAGAATAGCCTCTTTAGGGTTCGTAGAGCATTGCTTGTTAGTTATTTGGCGATTTTCACGGATAGAAATGAAAATTGAATTTAGGCAAAAATGTAAATAGTAGAAATGAATAGTAAAACTGTAGAATTTTGGATTTTTTATCTGAATTGCAATTTCTTGATTTGGATAGGTGTCATTAATGATAGAAAGATAAAATGTGCAATAAAAACGAATCGGCCTTTGTTAAAATTGAAAATTAGACAAAGAAACATAAAGGGGCCGTTTGACCAAAAGTTGACCATGCTCGAATTGAGTTGGGGGTTTTGCTATTGAGGGCATGGAAGTACTTTTGGCGCAGTTGTGGCGTTGTTTGAGCGACCGGTTAGTATAGTTGTAGTTCAAACGCTGTAGGTGAACTTTTGGGCTTCGGTTGGGAAAATGAAGTTTAGTGACATAGAAACATGCCTTGTAGTGCCTAAGTGAATGTAGTGAAATCGGTTTCCTAATCCCGTAGCTCGTTTGCTCGTAATTGCCTTTGGAAGTTCCTAGGAATGCGCACCTACACGCTAATCAATAAAGATTCCTGCACAAAGCACTAGATAATAAAATAATCCTACACAATGCACTAACCATCATTATATTTCTAATTCAAATCCTACAAACTCCACAAATAATAAAATAATATTAAATTATTCCTACATTTTCCACTATCTACTATTCTATTCATAATTCAAACTCATCGTCAAAAATTATTATATTCTTTTCTACCTAGATTCCCTAAATTCCCAACATTCTGTTACAACACAATTATAAATTAAACACACACAAGACACAAAAACATTCCCTTACACACCCAAAACACAAAAAAATACCCAAATATTCCTCACCAAACACTAGAAGCATAAACTATTCCTACACTCTACCCAAGCTCCTCACTTTCTAGGCCTACTCACCCAACACAATACCACAATTCAAAATATACTCAAGATGACAAAAAAATTCAGATTCTAAGCACCGTAGGCCGACACACACTTGCATACACACAAACAACATCTCAAACTTTAATTTTTCTCTCAACTCTCTCCCTCTCTCATCATTTTCGACCCTATCTTGTACTTGAGCTTCCAAGACTCATGCAAGCCCTCTAGGTCACTCAAAGACTCGGCCATAGCAAGGAAACCAAGCAAGGAACACTCAAATCCATCAACAAGCTCTCTATTTTCGGCCAAATGTAGGTTTTTGTTTCATTTACTTCTTCTCTTCATTTTCAGCACATGCACACCTCCTACACTTGCTAACTAGACTAGGATTTAAGGAAAATTAAGCCATCATTTGCCCAAGCTAGGAGAAGAAAGGATTTGGCACCTTCAAGGCTCAAAAACTAGTGATTCTTGCATTTTAGCTAAGTTTTCAAAGAGGTGAGGGTTAAATCTTTTCAAATGCTTCAAAATCTCACATGCATGCTCTTATATGGCGGTATTTACTCTTGAAGTTCATGTGCATGTGTTTATATGAACATATCTACCATTGCATGGCCTGAAAATTGGTAGAAACCTTGAGATATGAAGTGATATTTTTTGGTAGCTCTCTGTTCGTGTAGAATGATAAGATTTTGATCTAGCAAAAGTTGTTAAAAATGTATCCAATTTGGTCAATCACTAGATTTTTCAGTTTTGAACATATCTTGAAGATATAGGCTAACCTAATTTTGAGTTTAAGACCCCCAAAAAGGGAAAATATCGTAATATGTCAAAATCTGGACAGTTTTGCGTGGTTTAACGGTTTTGGTCATAACTCCTAAGTCAGAACTCGAAATGCAGCGAGCTTTGTTACTAGATTTAAAGAACTCGTTAAAATTCGATTTGACATTTGATTCACTGAATTTGGAGGTTATTGGATTGGCTAAACGAATGAGGAAAAATAGGCTATTGCAGTGGGATTTTTGTTGGAAACTTGCTTTGAATCACAATGTAATTGCATCTTGATTTATTGAATGCTTTGAATTGTGGAAATAAGAAGTTGCATGGACTGTTTTGGTTGGTTGAGATTGCTTAAATTAGTTCATGCATGACTTAGGTTCATTTTATGACGGATTCTTGCTTAATCGTACGTGTAAGCATGAAATTGAGACCCTATTACTTATGCATTCTTGATAAGTGACTATCCTATGGTTGAATGAATTCATTTGAGCTGTTAGTAGGCTGTCCAATAATCTCTAAGCATGAATGAAATGGTTTAAGTGATTCTTGTGGCCCTTAGCAAACTAAACCTACACCCGAACAGGGTCCTTGTAAACCCTAATGGCTATAGAGGTTCCCTAGTCCTAAACCATTCAGGTGTGCCTTATGATTGTTGTTTGAGGAATGTTAATGGACTGCCTGGAAATGTCTTTATAGCTCTAAGCATGATTCTCAATGATTGCATGTTGATAAGTTAACTATTCGTGCACTCGGTCTTGTGTAAAGTGTCGTAGTATGCTTGTATGTCCTCAACACTTGGTATGTGCACTAAAATGAGTTATATGACTTGTCTTGTATGGTGTTTGTGACACCCGAGAATTTCACCCTAAATTTATTATAATCGTTGCATACTTATGTGCGCATTTCTACGTGCATCATTTTTTTGTTTAATTATTTTTGTTGTGAGTTACTATTCATAATATTTTCGATTGTTTCGAAAGCTTGATTTTAAATTTTTTCTAGGTCACTCGACATTTAAAAGGAACCAAGAAATTTTCGTTTTGAACTTTCGAGCTTAGGAGTATGCGTTTGAAAAATATTTTCCGTGAGCTTTGAATAGTGTTACGTAAGAATAGTAACATTTGCAACTAAAAATAATTGAAATTGCATTTTGGCCTAGTTTGATTAAGTTTTTTTGAGATTAATTAGCTTAGAATATTAATTATATACATCACATAAAACAACTAACTCATCAATTAAAAGCCACATATCATATTAGCTCTCAAAACAATTACAAAAATTCCCTCCATGTCCCCCCCATTTGGCCGTCCACTTCAAGAGAGGAAAGGAGAGAATTTTGCTTCAACATCCATGCACTTGAGCTTCTAGATTGTTCTTGGGAGGATTTTGGAGCAACTTAGGACCTTCAACAAAGCTTCTACATCTTCAAAATTGTGAGGGAGATTCATTTTCTTGATTTTAAAGTTTATGTTCATATATTTAATTTTCTTGATTTGTCAATTATAGCTATATAACTTGTTATGAATGCTTCCTATGAGTTATTTAATGTCTATAGAGCTAACTTTTGAGGTTTGATAGCAAAGTTAATGGTTGAAACTTGAAATTGATCAAAGAGGTGATGAATAGTGCAGTGAATAGTAAAATCCGAAAATTTAGGGTTTTTTTTTTATTATATAATTTGTTAATTAGATTGAATTGAGGCTTCCTTTAGGTGCTTTAGACATTAGTGAAACTAGACAAAGACTCACGTGAGGTTGAATTACCCAAAAATGAGTTAAAATGCAAAATTTGTTAACTTTAAAAAGGGGACTTTTCTCATTGTGCAATCCGGGCAAGTTTGGGCATTGATTCGGGTATCCTTGGGTTAAGGAAGCACCTTTGGTGATTTCGTTTCGCGAAAATGGGGTTCGGTTAGTATAGTTGTAGTTCAAATCCGTTCGGGGCCTTCCCGAACTTTTGTTGCTAAAATATGTTTTTATGATCCTAAAAGGTGCCTTTGGGTTTAATTAAGAATATAGAAAGACTAGGATATGATTGGGAATCTTGAACTATTCTTAGGAGAAAGAAAGCTCGTTTAAAGAAAGGGGAAATGTGATGTTTAGCCATTTTAGTTGCATTTGGAACTTGTTGTGTGTTAGTAATGCCTTGCATTGAATATTTAGGATGTATTTAAGTTATTTGAGTAGATTATTGGAATTAGTTGTGTTGATTGCTACTCTTGGTATCTTAAAGCTAATATCGTGCTTATATGAACTTTTATCGTGCATATATGTGAGGGCGGCCTACTTTGTCGTCTCTCTTACGTGTTATGTGTTATATTGATTGTTTGTGACTTGTATTGGGTTGCGCAACCTATAGCGGACATGGTAGCGTCGAGAAACACGGGCGGCGTCGGGCTTGCCGTGCTCCCTCGACTACCATGGTGCCTATTCCCTTTCTCGCTGAGGCATACTCCACTACCCCAGAGGCGTGGTTCACCTGCTGGGCATGGACCTACCTCGGGAGAAAAGGGTCGTAGGATCGGGATACATCCGGAGTATCCCAATTGTTGGTGTTTGGGGTTTGCCGGCATGTTCGTGATGTTCGTGATGCTCGTGGTTCGTGGCTTGTGAATGAAGACTTGGAAGTGGAACCGTATCCTTTTTAAAAGTGATTAATTGCTTGGCTTATTATCTTGTTGATTTACATGGCTTATATATGTTTTCTTGTGTTTGCATATCATATTGCACGTTGGCATGTTGCATCACCTCCCTCGCTGGGCAACTTTGTTGCTCATTCCTCATTTAATATGTTTCAGGTGAAGCTGAGGTGAATCCTCAGCTGATAGAAGAAGAGGAAGTTCATGTAGATCAGAATCCGTGACTTTGTGTGCTGAGGTGGATTTTATGTGCTTCTTGCGTGGAGTTCTTGTTAATATTGTATTTTGAGACCTTGGGGTCTTGTGTATATGTCTAGTAGCTGTGGACTAGAATGTTAAAGAAAGTTGTTGGATTGTAATAATGAATTCTAGACTTTAATTTCTCTTGCATGCTTGGAGTGTTTGTTGATCTTCATATGGAACTTAGAATTTTATTGTATTTAACTACTTATGGCTAAACCAACTATCTTGCATGCTTGTGTGCTTAAGTAGAATGTTGTTGCTCCAAGGCTCGGATGGCCTTGTGATTGTGTTTTAGCTTTGGAGACATTAGTAGATAAGTTGTTGTTATAGTTCAAAAGTCTTGAGTGACTATTTGCAGGTAACAGTTTTGTCCTATAAATAGGGGAGACTCCGTCCGTTTTCCCTAAATTTTCGTGCCATGGGTTGGGATTGGGACCCCGGTCTCGTGAGGGATCGGGGCATTACAGAAGTAGTATCAGAGCTTAGCTAGTTAGCTAGGCGCAAGCCGGGATAGGGTCTTCAGCTTGTGGGGTAGTGTCCTTAGTGTCAATGTGTTTAGAAAGTGTTTGTGCATGTCTTATGTGATAAGAGAGTTAATGTGATCAATGTGCTTATGTGATCAACATGTTTTATTTGTTGAGTGAACTAGTTGTGGTTTATGTGCTTGTGTGATAAGTGATATGGATGTGGTTAACATGCTTGATGTGTTTACATGTTCAATGTGTTTATGTGATTAATGCGAGCTATGTGATTAACGTGCCTTGTGTGAATTATGTGCTTTGTGTACTTGAGTGCTCGATATGCTTTATATGACTAATGTGAATATGTGATTAACTTGTTTTATGTGAAGTTGTTGTTTAAATGACTTAGTAGTTTATAATTTGTGTATGTGAACTTATTGCTTATGTGACTTTACTTGTTATATATTGCTAACGTGATCAATGTGTTTTATGTATGAGGGTAGCTCGCTTGTATGTGTGAGAATTGCGAGGACGCAATTAGTTTAAGGGGGAGAGGGTGTGACACCCGAGAATTTCACCCTAAATTTATTATAATCGTTGCATACTTATGTGCGCATTTCTACGTGCATCATTTTTTTGTTTAATTATTTTTGTTGTGAGTTACTATTCATAATATTTTCGATTGTTTCGAAAGCTTGATTTTAAATTTTTTCTAGGTCACTCGACATTTAAAAGGAACCAAGAAATTTTCGTTTTGAACTTTCGAGCTTAGGAGTATGCGTTTGAAAAATATTTTCCGTGAGCTTTGAATAGTGTTACGTAAGAATAGTAACATTTGCAACTAAAAATAATTGAAATTGCATTTTGGCCTAGTTTGATTAAGTTTTTTTGAGATTAATTGGCTTAGAATATTAATTATATACATCACATAAAACAACTAACTCATCAATTAAAAGCCACATATCATATTAGCTCTCAAAACAATTGCAAAAATTCCCTCCATGTCCCCCCCATTTGGCCGTCCACTTCAAGAGAGGAAAGGAGAGAATTTTGCTTCAACATCCATGCACTTGAGCTTCTAGATTGTTCTTGGGAGGATTTTGGAGCAACTTAGGACCTTCAACAAAGCTTCTACATCTTCAAAATTGTGAGGGAGATTCATTTTCTTGATTTTAAAGTTTATGTTCATATATTTAATTTTCTTGATTTGTCAATTATAGCTATATAACTTGTTATGAATGCTTCCTATGAGTTATTTAATGTCTATAGAGCTAACTTTTGAGGTTTGATAGCAAAGTTAATGGTTGAAACTTGAAATTGATCAAAGAGGTGATGAATAGTGCAGTGAATAGTAAAATCCGAAAATTTAGGGTTTTTTTTTTTATTATATAATTTGTTAATTAGATTGAATTGAGGCTTCCTTTAGGTGCTTTAGACATTAGTGAAACTAGACAAAGACTCACGTGAGGTTGAATTACCCAAAAATGAGTTAAAATGCAAAATTTGTTAACTTTAAAAAGGGGACTTTTCTCATTGTGCAATCCGGGCAAGTTTGGGCATTGATTCGGGTATCCTTGGGTTAAGGAAGCACCTTTGGTGATTTCGTTTCGCGAAAATGGGGTTCGGTTAGTATAGTTGTAGTTCAAATCCGTTCGGGGCCTTCCCGAACTTTTGTTGCTAAAATATGTTTTTATGATCCTAAAAGGTGCCTTTGGGTTTAATTAAGAATATAGAAAGACTAGGATATGATTGGGAATCTTGAACTATTCTTAGGAGAAAGAAAGCTCGTTTAAAGAAAGGGGAAATGTGATGTTTAGCCATTTTAGTTGCATTTGGAACTTGTTGTGTGTTAGTAATGCCTTGCATTGAATATTTAGGATGTATTTAAGTTATTTGAGTAGATTATTGGAATTAGTTGTGTTGATTGCTACTCTTGGTATCTTAAAGCTAATATCGTGCTTATATGAACTTTTATCGTGCATATATGTGAGGGCGGCCTACTTTGTCGTCTCTCTTACGTGTTATGTGTTATATTGATTGTTTGTGACTTGTATTGGGTTGCGCAACCTATAGCGGACATGGTAGCGTCGAGAAACACGGGCGGCGTCGGGCTTGCCGTGCTCCCTCGACTACCATGGTGCCTATTCCCTTTCTCGCTGAGGCATACTCCACTACCCCAGAGGCGTGGTTCACCTGCTGGGCATGGACCTACCTCGGGAGAAAAGGGTCGTAGGATCGGGATACATCCGGAGTATCCCAATTGTTGGTGTTTGGGGTTTGCCGGCATGTTCGTGATGTTCGTGATGCTCGTGGTTCGTGGCTTGTGAATGAAGACTTGGAAGTGGAACCGTATCCTTTTTAAAAGTGATTAATTGCTTGGCTTATTATCTTGTTGATTTACATGGCTTATATATGTTTTCTTGTGTTTGCATATCATATTGCACGTTGGCATGTTGCATCACCTCCCTCGCTGGGCAACTTTGTTGCTCATTCCTCATTTAATATGTTTCAGGTGAAGCTGAGGTGAATCCTCAGCTGATAGAAGAAGAGGAAGTTCATGTAGATCAGAATCCGTGACTTTGTGTGCTGAGGTGGATTTTATGTGCTTCTTGCGTGGAGTTCTTGTTAATATTGTATTTTGAGACCTTGGGGTCTTGTGTATATGTCTAGTAGCTGTGGACTAGAATGTTAAAAAAAGTTGTTGGATTGTAATAATGAATTCTAGACTTTAATTTCTCTTGCATGCTTGGAGTGTTTGTTGATCTTCATATGGAACTTAGAATTTTATTGTATTTAACTACTTATGGCTAAACCAACTATCTTGCATGCTTGTGTGCTTAAGTAGAATGTTGTTGCTCCAAGGCTCGGATGGCCTTGTGATTGTGTTTTAGCTTTGGAGACATTAGTAGATAAGTTGTTGTTATAGTTCAAAAGTCTTGAGTGACTATTTGCATGTAACAGTTTTGTCCTATAAACAGGGGAGACTCCGTCCGTTTTCCCTAAATTTTCGTGCCATGGGTTGGGATTGGGACCCCGGTCTCGTGAGGGATCGGGGCGTTACAGTGTTACTTGGCTGCCCGTTAAATGTTCATATGCTTCTAGGCGTTATACAAAGTGGATTTACATGTCAAAGCATGCCTCGTGCATTTACTTGTCGATATGTGATCATACTTGTATCCGGAGGCAATCTACTTTGTTGACCTCCTAATGTGAATTGTTAAAAGATATTCTATGGCTTATTTTGAACATTATTACTTGGCTACCCGTGAAATTTTAATTGCTTTCAAATTGATATATGAAATGATTATATGTTTTTTCAATGCCTTAAGTGCCAATATGTCAAAATGTGATCATAAACTTGCTCGAAGGCAACCTACTTTGTTGACCTCCCAATGTGAAATGTTAAATGGCATAAATGTGCATTGCATACAAGGTTGCAACCTTTCATTGTGGCATGGTAGCGTTTCACGCACACCGAGCGGCATCGGGCTTGCCGGTGCTATCGTGACTACCATGGTCCAATTCCCTTGCTCGCTTGGGGGCTAGACTTCCTCAGGGAGTTGGGTTGTAGGTTTGGTGTACAATCCAGAGTACACCCGTTGGAGTGATAAGTAGATGATGGATGCCAACTACAACAATGGTTATTGGAAATGATCTTGAGAGCAAATGCTCACCGATTGATCTTGAGAGCGAAAGCGTAATGTATCCTTTTTACTATGTGTTTAAGTACTCTCGCTTGGTTCCTCGAGGACTTCAGGGAAGAAAGACTGGTAAATGTGTTCATTTATATTTATGTTATGTTATGAACTTACTTATTTTATATGATATATTTTCAAAGGAGTTTTCACTAGTTAACCAGAAAAAGATTTCAAATACCTTGTCACTTGTTCCCCCTCACTGAGTTCATAAGGACTCACCCTCATTTGTCATCACTGGTAAAGTAGATTTAGATTAGGTGCTTGAAGAGAATGTGCTAGTTGATGAACCTTTGGAATGACTATGTGCAATATGTGTTTTTCGCGAACATGGATGTTGTTAGGGATGTTGCGTTATTTGAAGACTGTTTATTTTGTTGTTGTAAATGACCCCCGTTGTAATTTGGGGTCTAATTTTGGCTTGTACTAAGTATAAACCGAACGAACTCTTTATTTGGGTATTTTCTTTCATCATCTTAAATAGTAGTTATCGTAAGCATTTAAACAACTAGGTGAAGAATCAACAAAGTGAACTCTATCTAATTTCACTTAGATGCCCATTCGTAAGCTAAAGGATAATAGATACTTGCATAATAGGAAATTGACAAATAAATGGGACATAGTTATCATGCTAGACTTATTAGCCATATAGGACTTTCAAGATAAATTAGTAGGCATATCGGTTGATGACAAAATGGGAATTTTAGTTGCAATCTGATTAAAGATTTGGAATTTTGAGGTGTTTAGAAATTATGTAAAACCAAAGATCTTAAATACAGCCGTTATGCTACCGGTTTTCTGAAAAAACTTTTGGAGTTCTAGGCTAACGAATAAGCATTAATCTTTGTCAACCGGTTATAGTCATAAAATAACGATAATGATTTAGGTCATACCCAAGTCTAGCCTCCATAGGTTGGGTTGGGGCGTAACACCATATAGAAATTGTATCAGAGAGTAGTTTTCGCATTAGTCGGGTTCAACTCTCAGACCATGGGTAGAAGCCCTAAGGTAATTATGATGTCTTGTTTATATGTGTTAATGTGTGCTAATGTGCTTTAATTGCTTTGAGCATTGAATATCATGTGCCTTTGTGGACCATATGTATTATGTGTCATGCACACCGACACGTTAGTGCCCTTAATAATGAATGCATGTTTTTATGCTCCTTCCTTGATATATGTGCATGTTATATAACCATGATTGACTGTTTATACACGTAGATAGTTAAGATTAGGACTTTCAAGGAAGTGAATTTATGCAGGAAGAACGAAAAGACTCGGTTAGAGATTTCTCGCATCTTCACAGGTACTCGATGAATCGTATGTATTATTGGATATGCCTATATAAAATGCGTAGCACAGGTATAATTGTTGAGGTAAAGCTATCTCCTTATCTTTAGAATAGTCATACCTGTGATTAAGTTACAATTTTGTAGCTATGAAGTTCTTGATTCCGTTAAACAGTTCTTTTAATTGTGGTTCAAGTATAAAGGTTAATGACATACAACTTTCCTTAAGATATAAGAGGATACTATTGGACATGTGAAGGAGTAAATATATATTCATATGCTTATAATGGAAGTTTGGCTTAAGAGTTGCTTTTGAATCAAATTCTTATATCTTAAATTGGTATAATAGACTATTTATATGGTTGAATCCTTATTTGATTGGAATTAAGCATTGATGATTTGAATATGGTGTGTACTAGTGAGTTTCAAGTTCACTAAATGGTAAGATCGTGACATAGAAATTAAGAAATGAATTCGTGGAAGTTGACGATAGTTACTTTTAGGGGTTAGATTAATAAGACATGGATAATGTATTTAAGTGACTTAAAAATGGATAACCTCAAGACATGAAGGCAACTCTGGTGTCTGAGTTTAACAAGGTTGATGATTCTTTAGTATAATAAGATATAGGTGTAACACCCTGATCCCTCTCGAGACCAGAAGTTCTATCAATCAATCTAATCACAACCCAATTCCAATCCCGGACAAAATTTTAGGGAAAGACGGACGGAGTCTCCCCTGTTTCTAGGCAAAATGCAAAACATGCAATAGCATATATGTGGACCAGCACTGTGTCCAACCATACAAACACCTCAAGGCCATCCAAGCCATGTTTCTCAACAAATAAACACAACAATTATATATACATTTCCAGTTTAAAAGCTAACCTATCTCTTCTCATCTTTGACAAGTACATTTAAGCTTGACAATTAAACCATACTAACCTATTACATAAAATAGACTATCATACCATTCTAATTCTTTTCCTTTGGACATTACAAACATGCAATGAAGTTAAGCTATACTAACTGAATACATAAACTAGCTTATCATTCTACCTCAATTACCTAGTTAAATTTAAATTACATTCCTTTTAATATTAAATACATACAATACATGAAACATACATCTTTGCATCTTTGACAACTCAAGCCACATATCACGCAAGACACTCTTCAAGCACGAACTTTCACATAATCACGAACTTCCAGCTAACATGACATTTCCTGAAATATGGTGGTAAGGAGTGAGTATACACAACACGTATACTCAGTGAAGGTGAGACAGATATCGAGGAAGAGAGAAAGAAAGTTGTGCAATGCAAATAAGGCAATTAAGCAATATAACTGACAAGTAAGCAATCAATATAAACAATCAATACAATAAACAATTAATAAAAGCATTAACACAACCATTCAAAGCTATACCACACTCTGAAGGCTATGGTTCACTCATACGAGCAATGTACCATGCGATTCGATTCCACGAGCATTACATCAATCTCGAGCTTGATGTTGACAACGATGACCATAAGCGTGCAACCACCTTATAACTTCAGTTTGGAATACCCTGAAAGTATCCAATCAATTCTACGACCCAAATCTCCTTGGGAGGCAACCTAAGCAAGAAAGGGAATAGGACACGGAGCTAGAGCTACCAACCCTGGCAGCCTGAGACTGCCTAGAGAGGCCCATCACTCACGCGCCTAACACTAATGCAATGCAATACGAGATGCAAGCAATAAACGAGCAATAGCACGAAAGTGCAGATTAGTGGCGATAAACGAGATATCAAGCATTTACAATCAACATTAGCATTCAATTAACTTTTCAAGCATAACTATCATTAATAGCAACAAGGACACCAATTGAACAAGTAACAGCAGTTCAAACACGAAAACGACAAATATCACTATCCAATCTCTAACTTCCAAAGGCAATTACGAGCAAACGAGCTACGGGATTAGGAAACTGATTTCACTACATTCACTTAGGCACTACAAGGCACGTTTCTATGTCAAGAAACTTCATTTTCTCATTCGTAACCTGAAAGTCCACCTATTGCTTTGGAACTACAGCTATGCTAACCGGTCATTCAATCAACGCCACAACAAAGCCAAAAATGCTTCCATGCCCTCAATAGCAAAACCCCCAACTCAATTCGAGCACGGTCAACTTTTGGTCAAACGGCCCCTTTACGTTTCTTTGTCTAATTTCCAATTTTAACAAAGGCCAATCCATTTTTATTGCACATTTTATCTTTCTATCATTAATGGCTTCTATCCAAATCAAGAAATCGCAATTCGGATCAAAAATCTAAAATTCTAGGTTTTACTATTTATTTTTACTATTCACGTTCTTGCCTAAATTCAATTTGCATTTCTAACTGTAAAAATCGCTAAATAACTAACAAGCAATGCTCTACGAACCCTAAAGAGGCATTTCCAAACAATTTCAAGCATTATAACGCATTAAATATCAAATCTAAAAATTTGAAACAAAAATTAAATTCGAATATAAATGCACAAAAGCGTGAAAACCCTCACACAGATTGAAGAGGAAGCCTTGCAAGGACCCTAGCCACGATCCCCGAACAATTCCATGCGAAATTGTTGCTTAAAATTGAAAATCAAAATTTTTTTTCTTTTCCCATGGAGTTTCGGCCATGGGAGCTTATTTTGCCTTGTTTTTATTTTTTTTTCTTTTCTTTTGTTTTATAAAAGATGACACTTAGGGGCAAAATGGTCAAAGGCAAAAAGCTTGGTCAAAATCAAGTAAAAAATTGTCAAATTAGCTTATTTTGATGCCATTTAACCGAATTCAAGTTAAAACAATGCAATTTTAATGAAAAGCAACTAAAACTAGTTAAATTAAGCTAAAAACATTTTTCACTAAGTCCGAAGAATATTTCTCTAACTCCCATTGTAATACCCGAGCCCGGAATGTGAAAATTCCTTGTTTATTATTTTAAAAATTATATTTCCTTAAATTCTTTGTGAATTAATTGTTACTTTCTTGCTGTCGCAACGTGCATTGCATTTAGAGAGCGATAGCTAGAAAACGGTTTCTAGTCCTCAGTAAATAGTGAAACTAGTATTTAGATGACTTAAGTTTTATATTTTAATTGTTGCTAGCTGAAATTTATATTGGTGTTAGTGATTTTAGCTTAAAATGCATTGAAATAAGGCCATTTGACCAAGTTTTAAGTAGTTGACCAAGGCTTGACCTTTGACCATTTGACTTAGCACTTAAATAAGCTTAAAACAAAGCAAAAAAAAAAAAAAATAGCAGCTGAAACAGAACCTTATGCTGGCCGAAAATATTGAAGAGAAAAAAAAAATCATTTTCAACTTTCAAAACTTTTAATCTTCGCGTGAGCTCGTGTGGGGTGATTTTCGAGGTGTCCAGCGTTGTTTTCCTAGCGACTAGGAGTGCCTAAGGTGAGGGAAGCATGTTATTTGCGCATTTAAATGATATGTATGTCAACTTTGCAGTTTTTAGATTTTATCCGTAGATTGTTGTTTAAAGCGTTTTGATGCTTCTAGAATGTTCCTTGGCTATTGTAGAACATGTATTTATAGCTTTTTAACATTTTATGTGGTTAAATGTTGAGATTGCAATTAAATTTGGATGTCAAATAGTGTTTTATGAATAGTAAACCCTTGGAACAATGAAGTTGTTCCGTTATGCTGTCCGTTGATGTAGAATTGTGCTAGGTATGCTAGAATGTCTAAATGCATGGTTTGTTTGGGTTGCATAATGGAAAAAATAGGAATTAAGCCTTGGGGAAAGTCGAGGTCATTTAGGTCGAGTTTGGCATTTTCTCGTTTTGCGTGTTGGCATTATATCGGGAGGCCATGGAAGCACTTTTGGTGCAATTATGGCGTTGGTTGGGCGTTTGGTTGGTATAGTTGTAGTTCAAACGAGAAAGGGGGAAATCGGGGCTTTGCGCGAGTTCTAGGGTAAAGTAATGTTTCGGGGTCTTTAGACGTGCCTTATGGTGACCTAGGAGGTTTGGCGAAGTCGGTTTCCAGAACTCGTGGCTCGTTTAGAAATGGTAGTGTTTGATAGTTGGGGCCGATTTGTGTCTTTGTGTGTTTTCTTGACTTTATGCCTATAGAATGCTTAGGGTTGCTTGAAATACTTGTTTGAATTGATTTGGATTGAAATGCTTATCAATTGTTGCTATTGCGTGCAAGAGTAACCTACTTTGTTATTCTCCCACGTGTGGCTTTATCGCTTGTTTATCGCCTTGTATCGAGTCTTGCATTGCATAGTGTCCGCGCATGAGTGATGGGCCTCTCTGGGTAGGGTTGGGTTGCCAGTGTTGGTTGCTCTAGCTCCGCTGCTATTCCCTTTCTCGCTTGGGTTGCCTCCCAGGGAGATTTGGGTCGTAGGTTGATGGATACTTCCGGGGTATTCCAAACTGGTGTTATAAGGTGGTTTGGGCTGGCGCGTCGTCATCGAATCCTTGAGTGAAAGTTGCTCGTGAAAATAGTACCGTATCCTTTGAATGAATGTTTATAGTCTTTAATGCTTGCCTTGTTATAATATTGGCTTGTTTGTGTCTTTAAATGATAATTGTATGCATTGCTGGGCTAATTGCATTGCATACTCCTCTCATCTCCGTCCTTGAGACCAATTGCCCTCGCTGAGCAATACCTTTTGCTCACTCCTCTCTATACTATATTTTTACAGGAGTAGTTGAAGCAGACCCCATTGAGGTAATTGAGGAGGAGGAACAGGTGGAAGTGTTCCCGTGATAGCACTTCTTTGCTTTGCTGGTGGTTGGTTACCAAATTTTGTGCGAGCCTTGCTTGATATGTATATTGCTTGGAAGTCGCTTAATTTTGAGGCTTGTGGCCTTGTATGTATTTTCTAGTTTGAGGCCTCTACGGTCTTATGTTGTATAAGTTGAAAGAATGTAAAGTTGTAAACTTATACTTTTGTGACTAGTAGGGAAATGCATGCTAATGGAATTGATTAGTGGCATAAATACTTGTGTAGTATGCATATCATTTTTGGGTTGCAAAGTTGGTTAATAAGAAATGTATGTTTCAAATAAAGTTGGCTTGTTTGAATTATTTTATGGCTTTCACAAGTATTATGATGGTTTTAGGGTTTTCGGATCGTCCGCGGTATAGAGGAGACTCCGTCCGTGTGTCGTGTCTGGGCTTGGCCTTTTGTGGGGTCGGGTCGGGGCGTGACATCTTTAGGTGGTATCAGAGCATGATAGTCTTGCATGAGCCGGGATATGATTCTCGGTCTGTGGGGTAAAGGTCTAAAATGCTAAAGTGTTTATGTATGATTGCTAAGTGAAAAGAAATGTTCTAGCATGACTTTGTGAACTTGGAATGTTTATGTGTTTAAGTGAAATAGTTTGGCAAGTTGAACTTGTCTTATGTGAATTGTGTGATAGAATATTGGATTGTTATTGACTTGAGTGTTATCTAATCTTATGTGCTATATTTCTGTCTATAAACTGCTTTTAAATGTTGCCAGCTATTGTGAATTGCTACTATGCCGCCACACCGTGGTACTCAAGGTATAGGATCAGATGAAGAGGCAGCAGAACAGGGTCAGCAGCTGTTGCTTGAGCAGTTTATGGCTACTATGACTACTGCAGTAGACCGGATTACATAGGTGCTGCATGAACAGAGGCAGGACAGGAATAATCCCCAAGGAAATCAAGCTAATCCTGGTGGACAGGGGTATAGAGTTGAGAATAATCAGTTAGAGAAATTTTTGAGGCATGAGCCGGGAAAGTTCTTCGGAGAGCCGGATGATGAGGCGGCCGAGAGATGGATTAATCGAGTTGAGAAGATTTTCACCGCTTTGAGGTACACCGATGAGGCAAGAATAGATTATGCGTCATTCTTATTTGAGGGTGATGTAGAGTAGTGGTGGAATACTGTCAGAAGGAGGTGGGATTGTGAGGATGTACCACATTTGTGGGATGATTTTGTAAGTGAGTTTCGGGACAAGTATATTCCCGAGATGGCTATGGAAAGGCGGGAGGATGAGTTTGTGGCCCTAAAACAAGGAAACATGATTGTTGCACAGTACGAGGCTAGGTTTGTTAGCCTGTCGAGGTATATGCCCGAGTTGGTACGGCCGGCTAGGAGGATGATTCATAGGTTTGTCCGTGGGCTGAGAATGGACATACAGTTGCATTTGATTGGGCAGCCTACACTACTTTTCCCGAGGCATTTCAGGTAGCCTCGAAGTTTGAGAAATGGAAGGCTGAGATGATAGCTGAGAGCAGTCAGCCGAGTAAGAAGCAGTATTTGGGCCAGAGCAGCCAGAGTCAGCCGAGGCAGTATCAGACTTCTGCACAGGCTCCTCAGTAACGTCCGTATCAGCCACAGCAGCAGATTCAGGCTAGGCCAGCTGTGACTAGACCCCAGCAGGGAGCTATAGTTTCCTACTACTGCCAGAGCCCCAGCACCTACGGGAAACACTACAGTTAGGCAAAATCAGTAGTGTAATTATTGTAATCGATCGGGGCATATTGAGGCTAATTGCTGGAGGAAGAGTGGTAAATGCACAGGCTGTGGGAGTGATGACCATAGGGTGAGAGATTGTCCTAAGTATAACAATGTTCAGGGCCGTGGTGGAGGCCAAGGTGTTCAGAATAGGGCTGTAGGTGCACGTCCAGCACAGAGAGTTCAGGCTAGGGTCTTTGCACTAGATGCGGAGGAGCTGCCCGATACTACAACTATTGTGGAAGGTACCTTTCTTCTCAATACTCAGCCAGTTAAAGTTTTGATTGATCCCGGAGCTACACATTCGTTTATAACTCCTGCATGTGCACGATATGTGAATGTTTGCATTGATAAATTGCCACATGAAGTTGAAGTTAGTACGCCTTTGGGTGCAAAATTTGTTACTGAGTCTATTTGCAAATCTTGTGATATATGCATTGAGAACCGTAAATTTCCTGCTGATTTAATTATATTGCCATTCCGTGACTTTGAAATCATTTTGGGAATGGACTGGTTGGGAAAGTATTATGCTCAGTTGGATTGTAGAACAAAGATCATTTATCTTCAGCTTCCTGACCTACCGGTACTAGAGATTGTTGGGAACTGCAGGGCTACCCGAATTCTACTTTTATCAGCGATCAAGACTTCTAAGTTGTTGAATAGGGGTTCTGAAGCTTACTTAGCTTATTTGATCAATCAGCCTACTGATAAGTTGAGTTTGAATGAGGTTCCGATTGTTAGAGACTTCCCTGGAGTATTTCCCGAGGAATTACCGGGTTTACCACCGGATAGGGAGATTGAGTTCGTGATTGATCTTGTGCCAGGCACTGCGCCAATTTCTAGGAGTCCTTATAGAATGGCATCGGCTGAACTTCAGGAGTTAAAAATTCAGCTTTAGAACTTGCTTGAGAAAGGGTTTATACAACCTAGTTCTTCGACGTGGGGTGCGCCTGTGTTGTTTGTGAGAAAGAAAGACGGCATGCTACGGTTATGCATTGATTATAGGGGACTTAATCAAGTCACGATTAAGAATAAATACCCCTTGCCGTTGATTGAAGAATTGTTTGACCAGTTGCAGGGTGCGAGTGTTTACTCCAAATTTGACTTGAGGCAAGGTTACTATCAACTTAGAATTCGGAGTGATGATATACCAAAGACGGCATTCAAGACTAGATATGGCCACTATGAATTTGTTGTGTTGCCGTTTGGATTGACAAATGCACCAGCCGCATTCATGGACTTGATGCAGAGGGTTTTTTGACCTTACCTTGATCAGTTTGTCGTAATCTTTATTGATGACATTTTAGTGTACTCGAAGAATGAGGCTGAGCATGAACAGCACTTGAAGATTGTGCTACAGACTTTGCAGGAAAACAAGCTTTTTGCTAAATTCAGCAAGTGCGAGTTCTGGTTGAATCAAATATCTTTTCTAGGCCATTTCATTTCAGATCGAGGAATTTCAGTGGATCTAGCTAAGATTGAGGTTGTTTCATCTTGGAAGAGACCTGAGATGGTGTCAGAGATTCGGAGTTTCTTGGATTGGTAGGTTACTACCGGAGGTTTGTTAAAGACTTTTCCAAAATTTCTGGGCCTTTAATCCAGTTGACTCGTAAGAAAGTTGCTTACAACTGGGATGCCAAATGTGAATCCAGTTTCCAAG
Source organism: Ehretia macrophylla (assembly GCA_037974665.1). Classification (NCBI taxonomy): domain Eukaryota; kingdom Viridiplantae; phylum Streptophyta; class Magnoliopsida; order Boraginales; family Ehretiaceae; genus Ehretia; species Ehretia macrophylla. The sequence continues at coordinate 57,260,696 of CM075765.1, forward strand.
AATTGAAGAAGAGACTAACTACAGCTCCTATACTAGCTTTACCTGAAGGAACAGAGAACTTTGTTGTCTACAGTGATGCATCTAAGGAAGGTTTGGGCTGTGTTTTAATGCAGAATGGTAAGGTGATTGCTTATGCTTCTAGGAAGTTGAAACCTTATGAGGTCAATTACCCTACGCATGATCTTGAGTTAGCTGCTATTGTGTTTGCTTTGAAGAAGTGGCGTCACTACTTGTGGGGTTGCAGATTTGAAATATTTACTGACCACAAGAGTCTCAAGTATTTGTTTTCACAGAAGGATTTGAATATGAGGCAGCGAAGATGGCTAGAGCTTTTGAGTGGTTACAACTGTTCTATTAACTACGTGCCAGGTAAGGCTAATGTTGTTGCTGATGCCTTGAGCCGGAAGGCTACTGTTGCAAGCTTGATTATCAAGGATTGGGAGACTTTGGAAGAAATTTATTCATGGAAACCAGAAGCTACTGAGGTAGGGATTCGATTTGCTAGTTTGTAGATTTTGTCAGGGTTGCTAGCACAGATCAGAGAGGCTCAGAAGACTGATCCTCACATCTTGAAGATCCAAGAAAAATAAAAAGGGGAAGAGTCGGAGTTTAAATTACATGCAGATGGCATCTTCAGATTCAGGGACAGGGTGTGTGTTCCTGATGATCCGACTTTGAAGAATGAGATCCTGTCCGAGGCACATAATTCGAGGTATACGATTCACCCGGGCAGTACTAAAATGTATAGAGATTTGAAGTAACACTTCTAGTGGAACAATATGAAGAGGGAGATTGCTGGGTATGTATCCAGATGTTTGACTTGTCAGAGGGTTAAAGTTGAGCATCAGAGGCCAGCCGGACTTCTACAGCCGTTGTCGATTCCGCAATGGAAGTGGGTACATATAACAATGGACCTTGTGACCGATCTTCCTAGATCTCCGAGAGGATGTGATTCTATTTGGGTTGTTGTGGACCGCTTGACTAAAGTTACACATTTTATTCCCGTGAACAAACAGGATAGCCTTGATAAGCTAGCTGAGCTTTATGTTGCTAATATTGTGAGATTGCATGGTGTGCCACAGAGTATAGTGTCAGATAGGGATCCCAGATTCAGATCTCGTTTTTGGCAGAAGTTGCAAGAGGCCTTGGGAACTAAGTTGAGCTTCAGTACTGCATACCATCCACAAACAGATGGTCATTCTAAGAAAACTATTAGGATCTTGGAGGACATGCTTCGAGCATGTGTGTTAGACTTTGGGAAGAACTGGGAGAAATTCTTGCCTTTAGCGGAGTTCGCCAACAATAATAGTTACCAATCTACTATAGGTATGGCTCCCTACGAGGCATTGTATGGTCGTAAATGCAGATCCCCATTATATTGGGAAGAGGTTGGAAAGATGAGAACAGTTGATCCGACTGTGTTACCTGAGATGATTAAGATGGTAGATAATGTTCACCTTATTCGCCAGCGTATTCTTACAGCTCAGAGTCCTCAGAAGAGTTATGTGGATAAGCACCGTCGGGATCTTGAATTTGATTTGGGAGATTGGGTGTTCTTTAAGATTTCCCCACGGAAGGGATTGATTCGGCACGGTAAGAGCGGGAAGCTTAGTCCCAGGTATGTGGGACCATATGAGATCACCGAAAAGGTAGGTCCTTTGGCTTATCGGTTAGCTTTGCCTCCGAGCTTGTCGAGATTCCACGTGTCTATGTTGAAGAAGTATCATCCAGACCCTTCACATGTACTTGAACCAGAGCCTTTGCAGATTGAAGAGAAGTTGTCTTATGAAGAGAAACCGATTCGAATTGTGGATCAGAAAGTTTAGGAGCTTCGCAAAAAGAGTATTCCGTTGGTAAAGGTTCTGTGGAATCATCATGGGTTTGAGGAAGCAACTTGGGAAAGAGAGGACCAAGTTCGGGATCAGTATCCGAAGTTGTTTGTTGACCAGGTAAGAATTACGTGGGTGCAATTGTTTTAAGGGGGAGAGGGTGTAATACCCGAGCCCAGAATGTGAATATTCCTTGTTTATTATTTTGAAAATTATATTTCCTTAAATTCTTTGTGAATTAATTGTTATTTTCTCGCTGTCGCAACGTGCATTGCATTTCGGGAGCGATAGCTAGAGAACGGTTTCTAGTCCTCAGCAAATAGTGAAACTAGTATTTAGATGACTTAAATTTTATATTTTAATTGTTGCTAGCTGAAATTTATATTGGTGTTAGTTATTTTAGCTTAAAATGCATTGAAATAAGGCCTTTTGACCAAGTTTTAAGTAGTTGACCAAGGCTTGACCTTTCACCATTTGACTTAGCACTTAAATAAGCTTAAAACAAAGCAAAATAAAAAATATATAGCAGCTGAACAAAACCTTATGCTGGCCGAAAATATTGAAGAGAAAAAAAAATCATTTTCAACATTCAAAACTTCCAATCTTCGCGTGAGTTCGTGCGGGGTGATTTCCGAGGTGTCCAGCGTTGTTTTCCTAGCGACTAGGAGTACCTGAGCTAAGGGAATCATGTTATTCGCGCATTTAAATGTTTAGTGTATCAACTTTGCAATTTTTTAATTTTATCCATAGATTGTTGTTTAAATCGTTTTGATGCTTCTAGAATGTTCCTTGGCTATTGTCGAACGTGTATTTATAGTTTTTTAACATTTTCTGTGGTTAAATGTTGAGATTGCAATTAAATTTGGATGTTAAATAGTGTTTTGTGAATAGTAAACCCTTGGAACAATGAAGTTGTTCCGTTATGCTGTCTGTTGATGTAGAATTGTGCTAGGTGTGCTAGAATGCCTAAATGCATGGTTTTTTTGGGTTGCGTAATGGAAAAAATGAGAATTAAGCCTTGTTGAAAGTTGGGGTCGTTTAGGTCAAGTTTGACGTTTTCTCGTTTTGCGTGTTGGCATTGTATCGGGAGGCCATGGAAGCACTTTTGATGCAATTATGGTGTTGGTTGGGCGTTTGGTTGGTATAGTTGTAGTTTGAACGAGAAAGGGAGAAATCAGGGCTTTGCGCGAGTTCTAGGGTAAAGTAAGGTTTCGGGGTCTTTAGACGTGCCTTATGGTGAGCTAGGAAGTTTGGCAAAGTCGGTTTCCAGAACTCGTGGGTCGTTACGAAATGGTAGTGTTTGATAGTTGGGGCCGATTTGTGTCTTTGTGTGTTTTCTTGACTTTATGCCTATAGAATGCTTAGGGTTGCTTGAAATACTTGTTTGAATTGATTTGGATTGAAATGCTTATCAATTGTTGCTATTGCGTGCAAGAGTAACCTACTTTGTTATTCTCCCACGTGTGGCTTTATCGCTTGTTTATCGCCTTGTATCGAGTCTTGCATTGCATAGTGTCCGCGCATGAATGATAGGCCTCTCTGGGTAGCCTCGGGTTGCCAGTGTTTGTTGCTCTAGCTCCGCTGCTATTCCCTTTCTCGCTTGGGTTGCCTCCCAAGGAGATTTGGGTCGTAGGTTGATGGATACTTCCGGGGTATTCCAAACTGGTGTTATAAGGTGGTTTGGGCTGGCGCGTCGTCATCGAATCCTTGAGTGAAAGTTGCTCGTGAAAAGAGTACCGTATCCTTTGAATGAATGTTTATAGTCTTTAATGCTTGCCTTGTTATAATATTGGCTTGTTTGTGTCTTTAAATGATAATTGTATGCATTGCTTGGCTAATTGCATTGCATACTCCTCTCATCTCCGTCCTTGAGACCAATTGCCCTCGTTGAGCAAAAGTTTTTGCTCATTCCTCTCTATACTATTTTTTTTTTACAGGAGTAGTTGAAGCAGACCCTATCGAGGTAATAGAGGAGGAGGAGCAGGTGGAGGTGTTCCCGTGATAGCACTTCTTTGCTTTGCTGGTGGTTGGTTACCAGATTTTGTGCGAGCCTTGCTTGATATGCATATTGCTTGGAAGTCGCTTAATTTTGAGGCTTGTAGCCTTGTATGTATTTTCTAGTTTGAGGCCTTTACGGTCTTATGTTGTATAAGTTGAAAGAATGTAAAGTTGTAAACTTATACTCTTGTGACTAGTAAGGAAATGCATGCTAATGGGATTGATTAGTGGCATAAATACTTGTGTAGTATGCATATCATTTTTGGGTTGCAAAGTTGATTAATAAGAAATGTATGTTTCAAAGAAAGTTGGCTCGTTTGAATTGTTTTATGGCTTTCACAAGTATTATGATGAATTTAGGGTTTTCAGATCGTCCGTGGTACAGAGGAGACTCCGTCCGTGTGTCGTGTCCGGGCTTGGCTTTTGCGGGGTCGGGTAGGGGCGTGACACCCATTTTTGAAATACTACGATCAAACGGTCAATAATGATCGCTAATAAAGTGATGAGCAATAATATAAAACTTTAATTTTTTTGAAAAGTAGAATAGTAGAATAGTTTAAAATTCACTCCGGCTCGGAGTTACTTTTCTCATTTATTGGAAGATCGAGTAATTTTAATGCAAGACAATTAAAACCGATTATTAAAATAATCAAAACAATCCAAATAATTAATATTCATTTAAAAATAATTAATTTAACTATTTCTAGAATATTTTAAAGAATTATGAAGTTAATGTTAAGATACAAATGAATAAGTTAATATAAACACGTAGTCAGATGCAATTAATTACTAACATTTAAAATGACACTTAATTAAACACAAGAAAATAAATCTAACTACTATAAACAATAAAAATAGGTGATAATCTTTTAGTTAATCAATATAAAAATTATGGAACGCTTCTAAAAGAAATATCAAAATAGTGTAAAATGGTTGATTTAAGTAATTAAACATTTAATTAAATGCAGTTATATGCCATTAAATGCATGCCAGGTTCGGGTTATTACATTCTTCCCCCCTTAAAACAATTGCGTCCTCGCAATTCTTCTTCCAATAGAACTCAGCATCAACTGAAACCCAACTCAGACTAATCTTCATCGGTTGCTGAGAAAGATAGTGAATAAGGATGCTCGTAGGGAAACCCGAATAGAAATCCCAAACAAGAATGCCGAGAAAATAACAACTAAAGACTGAAGCAGAGATACTGTAGATGTCACTAATACCGCACAATAACGACAAGAAGAATACCCCATACACGAATCTCCAATAGAAGTCTAACAAGTACCAAATAAGAAAGTTAAAAGATAGCCGGAGTAGATGCACCTCATGCAGTGCTGATTACCGTAAGTAGACCTAGCTGAAAATTATGTGAAAGTATATAGAGAAGAATACCAAAGGCCAATCTCTAAATGAAATCCTCCAATCACTGAGTTCCTACCGCAACATCTTAGTAAAACAGCAAGTATAGATTTCCCCTGAGTGGAAAGGCCGAAGGAGAAGCCGTAAACAATACAAGGTAATAAGTCCAAGCAGAATTCCAAGTGTAAGATCTTCCAATAAATGCCAATAAGAAAAATACTAGTAGAATGCCTAATAAAAATTCCAAAGAATACCATAAGTAATATTACACGATAAGTCCGATAGGAATTCCAATTACCAAACCAACTGAGGGATGCCAAAGAAAATAACCAAACAATGCTCCAGTAAGAAAGTAGCAAGGATGGCCCAATAAGTAAGTACTAGATAAATGGCCACTAAGAATTCTATACAATGCCATTGAAGAATTGCCAATAAGGGATGCCAGTAACACACCAATAAAGACCGAGACACATATGCCATAGATAATTCCATGCTGTAAGTCCGATTGAAACCCCAATAGCAAAGTCTACCAAGAAGTGCCAACAGAAATTTCAAAAGAATACCCAATAAGAAAACCAAAGAATGCTCCAAAGAACAGCCAAATAGAACCTCAAAAGAAACCTACTATTTCACAAATGTTAAGCACAGAGGAGGACCCTAGAGATTCGCCAATAACCGAGCTCCAAAGGCAAACACCAACTCCCAAATAAAGGATAAGTAAATGCCACTCATTTCCTGCCAATCCATACATCTTGAAAGGCCAGCTGTGAACCACTTCCTTCAGGGAAGAAAGAGGACTTACTTACCATTTCCACAGGACATGTATGAATGTCAAGATATCACATTTATACACATGCCTTAAACTATTATGCAAGCAAGTTTACAAAAGAGTTTATAAACAGTTTATTCAACAAAGTCACTCAAGCACGACAATCAAGTCAAGCACAACATAATCAATTCAAATCACGGCATAACCAATTCAAGACATTCCAATACACACATTACAAGCAATACTTCAAGCAAATAACAATTCACGAGATCAGTTCGATTCACGATGCCAATTCGATACACGAGTAGTAACTTCACTTCACGTAACACACATTTAGCACATAACACATAACTATATCACATGCGTGCACACATTCAAGTCAAGACACACAATCTCACATACAAGCATACACTTTCAAGACACTCTTAACAAACACACATTCAAGGGTCACTACCTAACACACCGAGGACCCTGTCCCGGCTTATGAGCTAAACAAGCCTTGATACCACCTGTAACACCCCGATCCCTCTCGAGACCAGAAGTTCTATCAATCAATCTAATCATAACCCAATTCCAAACCCGGGCAAAATTTTAGGGAAAGACGGATAGTGTCTCCCCTGTTTCTAGGCAGAATATAAAACCGACAATAGCATTTAAGTGGACCAACACCGTGTCCAACCATACAAACACCTCAAGGCCATCCGAGCCTCTTTTCTCAACAAATAAACACAACAAGTATATATACATTTTCAGTTTAAAAGCTAACCTACCTTTTCTCATCTTTGACAAGTACATTCAAGTTGACAATTTAAAATAGACTATCATACCATTCTAATTCTTTTCCTTTGGACATTACAAACATGCAATGAAGTTAAGCTATACTAACTGAATACATAAACTAGCTTATCATTCTACCTCAATTACCTAGTTAAATTTAAATTACATTCCTTTTAACATTAAATACATACAATACATGAAAGCATACATCTTTGCAACTTCGACAACTCAAGCCACATAGGCACGCAAGACAACTCTTCAAGCACGAACTTTCACATAATCATGAACTTTCCAGCTAACATGGCAATTCCTGAAATGTGGTGGTAAGGAGTGAGTATACACAACACGTATACTCAGTGAGGGCGAGACATATATTGAGGTGGAGAGAAAGAAAGTCGTGCAATGCAAATAAGGCAGTTAAGCAATATAACTGACAAGTAAGCAAGCAATATAAACAATCAATACAATAAACAATTAATAAAAGCATTAACACAACCATTCAAAGCTATACCACACTTTGAAGGCTATGGTTCACTCATACGAGCAATGTACCATGCGATTCGATTCCACGAGCATTACATCAATCTCGAGCTTGATGTTGACAACGATGGCCATAAGCGCGCAACCACCTTATAACTCAGTTTGGAATACCCCGGAAGTATCCAATCAATTCTACGACCCAAATCTCCCTAGGAGGCAACCCAAGCAAGAAAGGGAATAGGACACAGAGCTAGAGCAAACCAACCCTGGCAGCCCGAGACTACCCAGAGAGGCCCATCACTCACGCGCTTGACACAAATGCAATGTAATATGAGATACAAGCAATAAACGAGCAATAGCACAAAAGTGCATATTAGTGGCGATAAACGAGATATCAAGAATTTACAATCAACATTAGCATTCTATTAACTTTTCAAGCATAACTATCATTAATAGCAACAAGGACACCAATTAAACAAGTAACAACAGTTTAAACACGAAAACGACAAATATCACTATTCAATCTCTAACTTCCAAAGGTAATTACGAGCAAACGAGCTATGGGATTAGGAAATCGATTTCACTACATTCACTTAGGCACTACAAGGCATATTCCTATGTCACTAAACTTCATTTTCTCACCCGGAGCCCGAAAGTCCACAGACTGTATTTGAACTACAACTATGCTAACTGGTCACTCAATCAATGCCACAACAGTACCAAAAATGCTTCCATGCCCTCAATAGCAAAACCCCCGACTCAATTCGAGAACGGTCAACTTTTGGTCAAACCGCCCCTTTACGTTTCTTTGTCTAATTTCCAATTTTAACAAAGGTCGATCCGTTTTTATTACACATTTTATCTTTCTATCATCAATGGCACCTATCCAAATCAAGAAATCATAATTCGGATCAAAAATCCAAAATTCTAGGGTTTTACTATTCATTTTTATTATTCACGTTCTTGCCTAAATTCAATTTGCATTTCTAACAATAAAAATCGCTAAATAACTAACAAGCAATGCTCTACGAACCCTAAAGAGGCATTTTCAAGCAATTTCAAGCATTATAACGCATTAAATATCAAATCTAAAAATTTGGAACAAAAATCAAATTCGAATATAAATGCACGAAAGTGTGAAAACCCTCACACAGATTGAAGAGGAAGCCTTGCAAGGACCTTATCCACGATCCCCGAGCAATTCTATGCAAAATTGTTGCTTAAAATTGAAAATCAAAATTTTTTTTCTTTCCCCATGGAGTTTCGGCCATGGGAGCTTATTTTGCCTTGTTTTTATTTTTTTTCCTTTCTTTTGTTTTATAAAAGATGACACTTAGGGGCAAAATGGTCAAAGGCAAAAAGCTTGATCAAAATAAAGGTAAAAATGGTCAAATTAGCTTATTTTGATGCCATTTAACCGAATTCAAGTTAAAACAATTCAATTTTAATGAAAACCAACTAAACTAGTTAAATTAAGCTAAAAACATTTTTTATTAAGTCCGAAGAATATTTCTCTAACTCCCATTTTCGAAATACTATGATCAAACGGTCAATAAATGAACGCTAATAAAATGATGAGAAATAATATAAAACTTTAATTTTTTTGAAAAGTAGAATAATAGAATAGTTTAAAATTCACTCCGGCTTGGAGTTACTTTTCTCATTTATTTGAAAACTGAGTAATTTTAATGCAAGACAATTAAAACCGATTATTAAAATAATCGAAACAATCAATATTCATTTAAAAATAATTAATTTAACTATTTTTAGAATATTTTAAAGAATTATGAAGTTAATGTTAAGATACAAATGAATAAGTTAATATAAACACGTAGTCAGATGCAATTAAATGCTTACATTTAAAATAACACTTAATTAAACACAAGAAAATAAATCTAATTACTATAAACAATAAAAATAGATGATAATCTTTTAGTTAATCAATATGAAAATTATTGAATGCTTCTAAAAGAAATATCAAAATAGTGCAAATTGATTGATTGAACTAATTAAACATTTAATTAAATGTAGTTATATGCTATTAAATGCATGCCGAGTTTAGGTTATCACAATAGGGATGTTGGAATCGAGGAATTCATGTAGCTAGAACTTGTGTTCGAAAGACTACACCTAAAATGTTAGGTCTAATAGAAGTTTAAGGTATTGAATTATGCATTAGATGTCTAACATTGCTAAATGTCCTAAGTTGGATATCGGTGATATTAAGAATCATGGTATTAATTTGGTGCCCCTCAGATTCTGTTGTGATTATGCAAAGTAAGTCATTCTACACAGTCATTATTTGGCTACCCTAGAGGATGTTAGGAAGCATATATCCCTAAGTAATACCGATGCACCAAGTATATAAACCATGGAAATGAGATTAAAGCATCCGGCTGCATGGTAGAGTCGTTAGGGTATGATTAGTAATCCTAAATAGCTACTAGTGAGTATGCGTGATGATTCATGGAAAACCCTAGGACCTAAGGTCGATGAGTCTTGAAGCCCTTAGCTAGTTGAACATGTAAATGAGGAGACTAAGATCTCATATAGTTGCACCCGGTCTTGTGTAAAGTGTCGTAGCATGCTCGTATGTCCTCAACACTTGGTATGTGAACTAAAATGAGTTATATGACTTGTTTTGTATGGTGTTACTTGGATGCCCGTTAAATGTTCATATGCTTCTAGGCACTATACAAAGTGGATTTACATGTGAAAGCATGCCTCGTGCGTTTACTTATCGATATGTGATCATACATGTATTCGGAGGCAACCTACTTTGTTGACCTCATAATGTGAATTGTTAAAGAAATTCTATGGCTTATTTGAACTTGATTACTTGGCTGCCTATGAAAGTTTAATTGCTTTCAAATTGATATATGAAATGATTATATGTTCTTACAATGCCTTATGTGCCAATATGTCAAAATGTGATCATATACTTGCTCAAAGGCAACCTACTTTGTTGACCTCCTAATGTGAAATGGCAAGACGGTGTGAAGGGGCTTTCATGGGCTTATTCTAAGGCTTGTACTTCTCTCTTGTTAGGCGTTAGGGTATAATCACTTTTTGATTGAGGACGCCCAGGCACGAAACAGGGGAACTCTCGCTAGAATCAGGAGCTTTATAGACTAAAGTAAAGAAAGTAGTCAAGAGGCCAGGAAAGCCAAGGGTTCTATACATATAGAGCACCAACTAAAGCCGTGGTGTGCTAGGCTAAAGGCATGAAAAAAAGCCGATAACGTCGCTTAAAAGGGCCTGCTGAAAGGCCCCTGTCTGATCTCCAAAGCCAACTAGCTGCCTGAAAGAGAGGAGCGAAAAGGCACTTTTTCAAGGAGTCAAGCTTCCTACTAAGCCAAGCACCGGTACAAGCAACTAAAGCACTACTTTGAACTTCTCTTATAGCGAAAGTTCTCTAGTTTGGGTCACTTCTTTCCTTACCCCTTATGCTAGGATAAATTATGATTCCTCAGGTGGACGTAATCGTCCCTTTCCCTACTCTCTACAGTGAATCAAAGTCTGTACTTTGAATCTGAAGAAATTGTAATACGTACCTTGAACAAAAGGGGAACGATGAAGTTAGCCTATCCTGAGTCTCTCTTCCCTTTCGTCTGCTATTCCTACGCCTTCCTGCTTGTACTTTTATGCTTGCCTGGAAAGAATGGGCAGACAGCAAGAAAGAAGGATTTCCAATAAGAGAATAGAAGAAAGGTGCATCTCTAGCCAATGACCGGAATTCCAACTCTTCCCTGCTTACTCTGTCGGAGAATATCGGGTTATTTAAAACTTCCTATCAATCTATTCCTTCAAAGTCCTCCCATTACTTAAAGTTCTTGCCATTGGTTATCTTATTAACTGTTCTATAAAAAAAACCTTATTAATATCCTTATCTATCAAACAAGCCTGTAAACACCTTTTTTCTCCTCTGAGAAAGGTTAATCAACTAGATCAAACATGACGTTAGTGTAACAACTATATGATGAATAAGTCCACCACATCCTTAAATGTTCGGGACCCATGCCCCTGGGTCCTTTCACTCTTAGATTCAATGGCAGAAAGGTCTCATTCTAACCTTTTGCATGGCGCCATATGGTTTTTTGTCCTGTTGAAAAAGCTTAGTAAACCGGTCTTCTGAATTCCCTTTACTTTTCCCTCACCTACCTGGATCAGTGGATTCTCCTAATTCAGCTAGATTCGACTTCATATGAAGTGTCTGCGGATTATTAAGCTGTGGATCAAGATCTTAGGATCTAGCTAGATAAGACTTATTACACCCTGAAAAATGGCAGAACGAGACCCTTTTCTAAGGAAATAGTTCTAGTCACTTTTAAAAAGGATTTTGCAAAAAGTATCACTGAGGTAATGCACGAAAGACTTGAATCACGCAGATTATGCCTACCGTCAGCTATTGATGAAGATGGAGTCAATTTACTTAACCAAAGCAAAACTTGAGTGACTTATGAAGTGGCTTTATCTTACCTTTTTACCAAAGCTTCACCACCCTGTCTATACTATAGAGGTATCAACGTTCGTTCTACCAATATGTATTGTAATTGTTAAGTTGACACTCTGGAACACACGTTACTCTTATGTCCTGTATTTCTTCGATCGATGGATAAAATTAAACTAAGATAGGTCCCTTTGGGAGAATTCATCTTTTTTTGCTTGACTAATCCTGTAGCAAGGAGGTAGGCTTAGGGAAGAAGAAGAGAAGATGCGGCTAATTGAGAAGCTGTTGGGAGTTAGAAGGAATGCGCTCTTAAAGAAATGCCACTAGTAGTAATAGAAAGGCTTAGCAATCATTCGAAAGTAAAGGACTTATGCTTAGTTAAAACTAATTTTCTTTTATTAAGCGGTAGGGAAATTCCTTTATTCGGGAAGTCCAGACATGAATAAAGCAATGAAGAAAGCATGGCGAATTCATTTAGATACTGAGTCTAGTGCCCTAAACTACGCAGATCGAACGAGAAGAAAAGTAGCCAATTATCTCCATAAAAGGAGTTTCAGTTCTCTAAGGGTTAATATAAGACCTTTTTCGAGCCTTTTAGCTTAGCCAAAGTTCTCCCTTATATTCTGTGTAAACTCCTGCCCTAGAAAGGGCTTTCTCCCTCAATCAAGGCTGTTTAGAAAGTGCTTAGGTTCGGTTATATCCTGGATGGACGGCACTGGCATGGATGAATTGCCTATAGTAAGGTAGAATTAATAAAGATTCTTTCTTCTAAGCTTCAAAAGCCGGATATCTCTTTTCTCTCCCTAAGCAACTACCTAAGGAAAGAGGAAAAGCCTTGAATAGGCACTGGCATCTCCATCGAAGCTTTGGGACGAAGCTCTAGTGGATGTTAACTGTTTTCTAGGGTTTGCTATTCGGGTAAGAGAGTTAAGATAGTAAGCCTATGAGCAGAGTGATTAGGCGGATCGAACTCCAAGCAAGGTATGAAGAACCTTGCTATCGAGACCCTGTTAGATGGCTTCGTAACTATTAGTGTTGATCGTTAATATCCCAGGTCACATTGCATGTAAGATGTGTCGACTGGTAATGCGAGGTCCTTTAGATCATCTCTCGTTCACAAGGCTGTTCTGGAGAAAAGGGGATATGAAAAAAGATTATAGACTAGTGTCCAGAGATAGAGTTCAGTCAAAATCAGTCTCTTTCCATTACATCATATGGAGTGGAAGAAAAATGGTTAAATACATAAGTGGAAGCAAACCAAGTGTATCAAGACTGCTAAGGTCTTGTACCACCAATCATTCGCTCACTTTCATGCTTGTTGACGCAAGGAAGTTACATCTATAAGATATGCATTGAATACCCACTTCCCCTTAACACTGAATCTAACACCAAACTTCACTCACCTTGAACGCTTTGAAACTACCTTCACGCCTTTCCTTCTCTTTCAAATGAGAAAGTGGAAATATCATAAGAGAAGAAGAATTAACAAGAGCTTATTTAGTTAGTCAGAAAGCTAGATCAAGAAAGTTGCGCCCAATAGAGCAACGCCTTGAGTAAACTGATAAGGTCTTGCAAAGTCGGTCACCTTACGCCTACGATCCTATCTGACTATTAAGGAGAGCTCTTTGATCTTCTGTGCGTGCTTTGCTTAACACATACAATCAAAAAAATGTTCGATCATCAAACTAAGACTCACTGAAAGTGGCCGTTCACGTCAGGGTCCGAAGACCTTTAGTTTCATCGAGATTGGGTTGGTGTTCCGTGACTAAGGTACAAGATCGAAAACAATGCATTACATGAACATTGAGATGTCCTAGATAAAAGGAGTGAGGGGAAGAATCGACGAGGAATCTATAACATAAAATCGTGAATGAAAAAGCGTGACGAGAATTCTCAACTCGAGATGCTAGAACTTCTAGTTACCTCTTTTACCCCTGCTTTCTAGACATACTAATTCAAATGAATCGAGAGGGCGGGGTGCTACACCAATTCGAATATGGCTAGGTCAAGGGGATCGCTCTGACTTCACTTCCTCTCAAGGAGAGCCAACCTGAGTCCCCAAGAAAGGGGGATGGCCCCGATAAGGAAATGATCTCTTCCTAGATTAGACTAGGAGACTCTCCGTTGTTGGTTAGGAGGAGCTGCTTGTTCTGGATTCCTTTTTTTTTTGGTATGTCACTCCACGAGAAAGGAGCGAAAGAACAAAGTGGTCTGTGGTGATGTCAGAATTTGCACCTATTTGTATCTATTTGGTCATTAGTCTGCTTGTTTCTTTGATCCCACTCGGTGTTCCTTTTTCATCTACTTCCAATAGTTCGACCTATCCAGAAAAATTGTCAGCCTAAGATGTGGTTTTGATCCTTCCGCTGATGCCAGAAGTCATTTTGATATAAGATTTTATCTTGTTTCAATTTTATTTATTATTCCTGATCTTGAAGTAACCTTTTCCTTTCCTTGGGCAGTACCTCTCAACAAGATTGATCTGTTTGGATCTTGGTCCATGATGGCCTCTTTATTGATTTTGACGATTGGATCTCTCTATGAATGTATCGATAGAAAAACTTTTAGGAACATTTGCTTAAAAGTGTGGCTTCTCCTAAGCAAACCCCTTTTTCATTTTGGCCTGTCTTTTTTTTATTTCAGAAGTATCCCTTTTTTTTCATTGTGTTCGACTGAATCCTTGCTTTGTTTTGCTAAAGGCTCATTTGATTCAAACTTGATGACCTGTTCCACCGATAGGCAGTCGCTTGATCTGAATGTCATAGCAGACTTACTAAATTCCGAGCCTCTATCCCCGAGGCAGGAGCTCTTGAATGAAAGGGCAAGAAACGTTGTGATCGAGACGAATCTCTTTGATCGTATATGTTCACTTAAGGAACAACTAGTGGAGGGGTTGCCGCCACAATCAACCCTGGTGAATACGCAGGTCTAGTTCGACAAAATCTAGATTCATGTGTCAATGTTAATCATTACTCAACGGCCTCATCGCGCGAGCTTTTTAAGCTCGAAATACTTGAGCTAGAGATGGCATTGCAAGACAGACTCTTCCATTTGATTATTACGGAAGCCAACCTCCCCGAAATTATAAATCATTCACACTTCAGTGATAAACTAAGGGATGAAGTGGTTTACTTTATCAAAACAAAGGTTGAGGAATTGGGGTTCGATTCTATATGAAATGATGTTGACCACCGTATCCTTTTATCTCTTCTACACCATGATGCTACCAGTCTTGAGAATTTAGGTCTGAATTCCGCTATGTATAGAGAATTCTATTTCTATTTCTTAGGCCAGTAGGTTCGTGCTAAAAATCCGGTACATTCCGTTTTGTTTCCTATCCCAGTCTTTCGTAATATTTCAGGTTTACTTCTTTTGTTAGGTCTCGACTTCTTCGCTATGATCTTCCCAGTAGTTCATATAGGAGCTATAGTCGTTTCATTCCTATTCGTTGTTATGATGTTCCATATTCAAATAGCAGAGATTCACGAAGAAGTATTGTGCTATTTACCAGTGAGTGGTATTATTGGACTGATCTTTTCGTGGAAAATGTTCTTCATTTTAGATAATGAAAGCATTCCATTACTACCAACCCAAAGAAATACGACCTCTCTAAGATATATGATTTATGCCGGAAAGGTACGAAGTTGGACTAATTTGGAAACATTGGGCAATTTACTTTATACCTACTATTTCGTCTGGTTTTTGGTTTCTAGTCTTATTTTATTAGTAGCCGTGATTGGGGCTATAGTACTGACTATGCATTGGACTACTAAGGTGAAAAGACAGCATGTATTCTGATGAAATGCTATTGATTTTAGGAGGACTATAATGAGGAGGATGACAGATCCACTCACGATCTACTAAAGGGAAAGTAGCGTCGATATTGGTTCAAATCCAACTCGTGAGATGGCCTTCTTGGTCATATAAATGTCTTGACGCTGCCATTTTCTTGTTTCAGATGACTGTCCTATCATAGTGAATGGAAGGGTCAAGTCTTCAATAATCTCTTCCGCAAAGGATGAAGGCCAATTTGTAGCTTAACGACTCAAGTCGACAGTGATCTAGGCATCCGTGGCAGTTTGTCAAAAGAGAAGATCTTTACTACTTGATGTTTTTTCCTCGTGTTCCCCGAAAGGCGTATAAGTTCAAGGCTAAACCCACTCACCGGGTAACGCATGTCCTAACGACCGCCTGGTTTGTCCAGCGTCTTATCCTTCAGCGTCATGTCACCCTGGATGTACCGCCGAGGTGTTTGACGTTAACTTGCTAGGCCTTGTCCATCCTGTTCATTTTTGTTTCTCATATGGGCTAGGGGTGGGTATCCAGATCCCTTTTCGGTCTCAGTCCTTCCACTGTAGTCAAACCTCTCTTCTGGCCATGTTATCTTGTTCTCTTGTGCTCTGGTCTTAGTATCTGGCGTAGGGCCTTTGGGTGACCAATCGGGAGGTTCCCATAGCTTCCTAAAGAGGAGCTCATCATCCTTGTGTCGTCAATTGGCTACAACTAACCATATCTCCTTGGGCCTAAGGAGGGGCCTCAGCAAACATACGACACCACTACTAGTCTGTACCCGATCTATACATCTTAGGATCTTTAGATCTTATCCCCTTTCCTTATTGATGTCGCAGATGCGCTATTCACACTGTCATATAGAAGGTCAATGCCTACTCTATTCCTTAGCAAGAATAGCGGACTTGGTAAGAGCTATTACAGGACTGTACTTGTAAAGGATCTATATTGGAATGCTAGTTTCGCTCATAGAGGGGTAGTAGCAGGTAACACAGGACAGTTACAAATAAAGATAGGTAAGAGAGGTATTAGAAAGGGCTCGAAATAGAAGCTTTGGCAGTTTATCATGGCAAAAGTATACCATTATATTTGTCCCTGCTCTGCTCTTAGAAAGAGAGTCAACCGATGCAAGAAAGGGAACTGAATCCGTAGCAGCTCTGACTCTTGCTGCTCTTTCATTATTGGGTAGTGGTGGATGAAGTGAATCAGACTACGCTTTTGGGATCTTATTCGTTTATCATAGAGAGTAGGTAAGTGTTCAATTAACCGGCCTTCTTCTTTGGCGAACCCTGATGACTTTCCTTCTAAGATATAATAATTGCTTTCAAAGGCTAGAAGGGCTAATAGGGCCTTAAGGGCTAGAGCTTTCAAGCAAAAAGGGCGGCTTGACATTAGAAAGAAAAAAAAGGCAAGGTTTAGAATCCTCCATTCCCGATAGGGGGACCAAAGAAGACAAGTTAATTGAATGCCCTGTTAGAATTGAATCATAAGCATAAGAAGAATAATTCTCCTAGCAGACAAGAATGAAATTCAATTAGTCCCCTCGCAAAATAGCAATATAGATCCACTTCTCATTTGCAAGATTCGGTGTTCACAGAATCGAGTTCAAATAAACTTGCATCTTCTTTTATTCAAAATTCTATCTATTACCGAATCAAAGACAGATTCAACAAGGCAAAATAAGATTAACAATTCACTTTAGGAAGCCAAGAAGTCAGTCAGCATGAATCTATAGAATTGAACTTCAACTCTAAGTTGAAGGCAGGAAAGAAAGAAGGATCTGTTTTTGAGAGAGTGTTTTAGGGCCTACGTCAAGCTATAGTCCTTTCTTGGTCGGTGCGTGCCAAGATTCCTCACACCATGGGCACGGTGCTTTAGAGAAAAAGATAAAATTCACTATTCCCCTATTTTAGAAAGTAATCCAAGGCTCGGGGAAGTTCCTTTTCCAAGTCTTATTGCAGCGGATGAAGTAAGGCTAACAGCTATTTGACATATGAAGTACAGTAAAATATTTCTAATAAAGTCTATATAGAATAGAAAGCAGATCTTTGGGGCGAAGAAAGAAGGAAGCAACTGAGTCTACTCCTTATTCTAGCGAAAGTCCCTCGAGGATAGGAGAACTTCCCCTGTATGAAGGAAGGTGGGAAGCTTAGCCTACGAAAGAGAAAGGAAGACTAGGCATTGAATGAATTGCGCTAATTTCCTCGGCCGGGCAAGTGGCGTGGAACCGGTGCTTTGATTCTAATCCATGAAAGGAAGTCTACGATCGCTTAATCCTTTCGATTGATTCTATTGAAAGCACCACTCTCAGTCGAGCCAATAAACTCCCTTCTTCTTCTCACAAGCGAATGAGTACCTTTTTTTGATTATACGGAATATGAAGTTAGTGGCATGTGTTTTTTTTTATTTAAAGCACCTTTAGTCCAAGGTTTCTTGACAAATGAATGGTGATTGAAATTGTCCACCCGTTCCACTTCTTCTAGCTAAACAAGGAGTAACGAAAGGTCAGTAAAGAAGAGCTAGTCTTTCAAGGAAAGACAAGACAGAGTGCAGTTGCATCGACTAACCTCTTTGGGTTAGGGAAGGGTAAGACCTTCCTAGTCTGATAGAGTCTATAACGCATGTGAGAGCTTTCTATGCTTAGCACTAGGAGTGGTACTTGCCTTCGTTAAGAGATCGGTGAACGGAGTAAATAAGAGTTGTATCGAAGACTTTCTATATTATTAGCATACAATACAGTACAGTCTTGCGCTTTGGTATAAGGTGTAGAACTGGGAAGCTTAGTTCCGAGAATCCCTCTTTTTCGGGCCTTTGCACCTTCCCATGGGTGACCCTATTAGTGTTGTTGTTTTGCTTCCCTCAGGGTAGAAGATAGGGATCTGCTCTTGTGTATTCCTTTAAAGATATATTAAAATGCTAAAGCCCTTGGTAGGAGGTCCCAAGCTGCTAAAGTCATTCTTCATTTCCTACTTATTAAGTAAGAGATACTCTTTGATAAACACTCTTGCTCCATGCTATCCTTTCAACTGGTCAGTCAGTAGTAGAATAGATTGCCAGGCGGAGCAAGCCCAATTATCGGTAGAGACATCGCACATTGCAACAGTTTAACTGTACTTTGACCTTTACAGCAACAAGCTGCTCAGTCAGCTTGCTATAGTATAGCAGCTCTCTCGTACGTCAATATAAAGCAGCACACGTAACGGGCCGAGCAAAGAGCTCAACGGACTAAGGCCTGCCCCTTGAGAATACCAAATCTATTTGTCTTTTTGATTGATTGAAGTAAAGAAGAAGGGCTGTAACACCCCGATCCCTCTCGAGACCGGGAGTTCTATCAATCAATCTAATCACAACCCAAATCCAAACCCGGGCATAATTTTCAGGGAAAACGAACGGAGTCTCCCCTATTTCCAGGCAAAATGTAAAACCTGCGATAGCATATAAGTGGACCAATACCATGTCCAAACATTTAAAACCACCTCAAGGCCATCCGAGGCTCGGTTCTCAACAATTAAACTCAGCAAGTATACATACATTTCCAATTTAAAAGCTAACCTATCTCTTTTCATTTTTGACAAGTACATTCAAACTAGACAGTTAAATCATACTAAGCTACTGCATAAAATAAACTATCATGCCATTCTAACTCTTTTCCTTTGGACATTACAAACATGCATAGAAGTTAAACTATGATAACTGATTACAGAAACTAGCTTATCAATTTACCTCACCTACTTAGCTAGATTTAAGTTACATTGCTTTTACCAATAACTACATACAACATATGAAAGCATATATCTTTACAACTTCGACACTCAAGCCACATAGGCACGCAAGACAACTCTTCAGGCGCGCACTTTCACGAAATCACGAACTTTCCAGCTAACATGACATTTCCTGAAATGTGGTGGTGAGGAGTGAGTATACACAACACGTATACTCAGTGAGGGCGAGACAAATATCGAGTTGGAGAGAAAGAAAGTCGTGCAATGCAAATAAGACAGTTAAGCAATATAACTGATAAATAAGCAATCAAGACAAACAATCAATACGATAAGCAATTATTGAAAGCATTAACACAACCATTCAAAACTATACCACACTTTCAAGGCTATGGTTCACTCTTACGAGCAATATACCATTTCACGAGCGATACATCAATCTCGAGCTTGATGTTGACAACGATGACAATAAGCGCGCAACCACCTTATAACACCAGATTGGAATACCCCTGGAGTAACCATCAATCTACGACCCAAATCTCCCTGGGAGGCAACCCAAGCGAGAAGAGGGATTAGCCACGGAGCTAGAGCAACCAACACTGGCAACCCGAGGCTACCCAGAGAGGCCCATCACTCACGCGCTGGACACTATGCAATGCAAGACTCGATACAAGGTGATAAACGAGCGATAGCACAACAACACAGATAGAGGAGATAAACGAGATATCAAGCATTATTCAACAATTGTTAAACATTTCAATCAATAATCAACTCTAACAAGTGTAATAAGCATTAACAAGCATTTGCAATCAAACAAGTAACAAGAAGAACACCAACTAACATTATCAAGCAATAACAAGTATTCTATAGGCATTATAAGCATTCTATAAACATTATAGATATCCTATAAGCATTATAAACATTTTATAAGCAATATACTATGAAAACACACAAAATCTCAAAAATGTCCCCAACTTTTAAAACGCTACTACTTTCAAACAAGCCACGAGTTCTAGAAACCGACTTCTCCAATCCTCCTAGGTCACCATAAGGCACGTCTAAAGACCTCAAAACCCTACTTTACCCTAGAATTCACGCAAAGTCCCGATTTCCCCTTTGCACGTTTGAACTACCGCTACCTCAATCGATCACCCAACCAATGCCATAATCGCACCAAAAGTGCTTCCAAGGCCTCCCGAAACAATACCATCACGCAAAATGAGAAAACGCTAAACTCGACCTAAACGACCCCGACTTTCACTAAGCTGTTTTCTCCGTTTTTCCATTACACATTCTAATTAAACTACACATTTAGGCATTCTAGCATATCTAGCATCTTCCTACATCAACAGAATGTGTAATTGAGCAACTTCATTGAAACGGGGGTTTACTATTCATAAATTACTATTCAATTAACAATTTATATTTCAATTTCAATATTTAACCGCAGAAAATGTTAAAAAACTATAAATACATGTTCTACGATTGCTAGGGAACATTCTATAAGCCTCAAAACGATCAAAATAACATTATACGGATAAAATCCAAAAATTAAAGTTAAAGTATAAAACTTTCAAATGCGCAAATAAACATGAAACCCTCACCTTAGACGCTCCTAGACGCTAGGAAAACCTCGTAGGATGCCTCGGAAACCACCACGCACAAGCTCACGTGACAAAATAAAGATTTGAAGTTGAAATATTTTTTTTCTTTTTTCCTCCATGGTTTCGGCCATGGCTCTTTATTTTTTTGGTTTTGCTTCTTTTATTTCTTATTTCATGCTTAAATAAAGAATGACAATGGTCAAATGGTCAAGGCTTTGGTCAAACTAACTTAAACTTGGTCAAATAGGCTTATTTCATGCATTTTAAAGCTAAAACAACTAACATAAATCCAATTCTAGTTAAATACAACTTAAAAAACTAAAATTAAAACACTAAATGCTAGTTTTCACTATTTGCTGAGGACTGGAAATCGCTTCCTAACTATTTCTCTCGATATGCTATGCATTTTGCGTCAACAAAGAAGTGACAACTAAATCTCAAAGAATTTAAGAAAATATAATTTTTAAAGAGTAATCATGGTTCAAAATTTACTCCGAATCGAAGCTACTTTTCATTTAATTGAAAACCGAGCCTTTAAGTGCAAGAAAAATAAAACCGATTGACATCAATATGAAAAATAGTTAATATTCTGTTAAAATAATTAGCTCAAGTATTATTCTAATTACTTCTAAAAGAAATATGAAAATAAAGTTTCAAATAAATGTTTAACTAAAAATAAACACAAATCCAATGCTAATATTTAAGTTGTCACTTAGTTAAATGCAATTAAATGCCATTAAATGCATGTTGGGTTCAGGTTATCACAAGGGCCCTATAGCCTAACGAAATAGCCCCTTTAGGCCTACCTATTTCCTTTACTATTAACAGTAAAGTAAAGAATACCATGGCTGCCATTCAATTCAGTAGTGGAATAAGGAGTCCCACCAGTAGTAGAATAATAGCCCAAGCTTTGTTGGGCACCAAGCGGAATGAGGCTCAGCCAGCGCAGCCCTAGCGCACTCAACTCAAGCAACGAAGGAATAGGGGAATTTTTTAACTTCCACATCCCACTACCACAGCTTTTGGTGCTGCTAGAAAGCGTTAAACCGGTCGGATCTACTGAATCAACAGAGTCGACTAGATCGAGATCATAATCTGAATCATCAAGATATTCATCCCTCAATAACACATCATAGTGCCTAAAGATAGAGGTACTGTTCATCGCCTTACTTATCCAAGCGTGTTGCCAAATAGTCAGATATGTCGTACTTTGATTTTGTTGAGGTTAGGAACCATTTGTTGTTATCAGCATTGCTCATTATCTCATTATTAGGTAACATATTCTCGTTTATCAATTTTTTGGTTAGGGTAATATGTTGTCGCTTTCGCTTTAATAATGAATGATATGGAGTGTTAGGATTGCAACGAGGTTGATTAGTGGGGCAGGGTAATAGCATAATAAATTTCAATTCTTGTTAATAAAAAGATCTTATCTTTATGGAATTAGATTCTATTAGTAGAATTGAGCCTTTAGTGAGTCGTAGATCAGCTATGGGTCACTCGCGGTAGTCTTTGCTTTTCCTATTACCGAATCGACTCTGAACTCAGGGTTAGCAAACTCAATTCACTCTTTTTTTTTAGAAACTAGGATTGGACCCTTCTTTACCAGGCTTAAGGGAAGTTAGGAGTGAAATGAAATAAGCCTTGGTGCCTAGCAAGTTATTCCTTTTCCTTTAATAAGATAAGGCAATTGCCCGTGTAAAGGGAAACAAACTCTCTTTAGATTGATGCCCGAGATCATTCCTTTTAAAGGTAACTGCAACTATATGGGATGCTTATTCTGGAATGGAGGAATTCTCGTATAGTCAACAATTCCTTCTACCCTAATTTCATAATAGTAATAATTAGAAGTTATTTCTCTAACTCTAAGGTGACCCGCGGCACACTTTGTATATGTATGATTGAATGCCGACAACATTTGTTTATAGTCGCGAAGAGGAAGAAGATCAGAGTCTGGCTACTCCACTTAAAGTAAAGCTTTCCAGGCAATGGCTATTGAGTAAAAGCTATTCTTTTCTCACATCTCAATTTCTCTCTCAATGATCAATGGAAGCTATCTTGCTCCGTTTTTCCTTTTTAGGGCGTAGGGGAAAGAGACTTTGCTGCTCTCCTACCTACAACTTCAACAAAGTCAAGCAGAATCTGAATCAGCCTTTTGGTTAGTGCGTGGAATCCTTCTTAAATCCATTTTATTTAAGTGGTGAGGAAAAAAAAAACTTATCCAGGGCGTGTGATCGATTTACGATAAATAAGGCTAGATGATTTGCTTGTGCTTAACGCACTATAGTAACTGACTCCATCATCCTTAGTAGCCAATCAGCCAAGGACCGTCATTAGATCTGGCATGGTTCTTCCCGAGCCAGAGCATATTTCCCAACACAATAACAGGAGTAGATTGCTAGGCAGCCCCATCAGCCCATCCAATATGATCTTCTGCACCAGTTCAATAGGACCCTAGCTTCCCATGCCTTTGGTTATTCACTACCACCTACTGTCGAAATACTTGTACCACTTAGGTTTGCCAGGCAGTCCTCGACTACATATGTTCCTATTGCAGGTAGATCCTGACCAATCATTTCCACTACTACTTCATAATAATGCTACTCATTGTTAAAGGGTCTATTGTGGGGAAATTACCCGGGTTTACACATTCCTCCTAGTCTAGCCCACCACTAAAAGGCTCCCGATAGGAGTTGGGGATTTGATATGATGAGGTCAATGATGGAAGAATCAATCCCCGCCAATAAGGCCTTACTTTGAATGCCCTACCTCTATTTCTCCTTGGCCCTAGTGCTTCTAATCAATGGAAGCAGGCAAGGAAGAAGGGAAGAAAGGAATGATTGAACCTAGGGACGTCTAAAGAAAGTGATTTAAGGCAAGTATAACGAAGAGCAAGCGTAGGCTTTAGTTGTTTGGAAAATAAAATAAATAAGTAGCTAGTAGTATTTTTAAGTAGCCTTGCAGCAGCTATAGCTTGAAGTGAAGGTACCCTATATATGGATGAATGAGGGGGGCCCTTAGCTTATAATAACAAGAACTTAAAGGGAATGAAAGAAGCTAAGGCTGTATGGTTTGAAGCTCAACTGAAAGGTGCAGGTGTAAAGGTCTCAATCCTAGATGATAAAGGCGATGTTCGCTAACCACCTAACTATCAGCAGATTTGTTGTTTTAGAGATTACCTAAAGACTTAAACTACAACTGCAAGCTCGTTGGCACGTTAGCTCATTAGCCGTAACCTCTTTCACCTAGCTGCCCTCTTTTTCTCTCAAATCGGGATCTGGGGAGACTTTTGAACCAGTTTCTCTTTGAGGAAAGCTTTTTATGGATGGCTGGGAATTCTCACTCAAACTAGAGGGCCTGGAACTATATGCATGAGACTGACACACTTTCAAGTGGAGTCACTCTATTTGCCTTTGGCTTGCTTACACTTTATTGATGACTTTCCCATACCAGAAACTCGCTCTCTCTCCTTTACAATTGACTATTCTTCTATCGTGCTCTGCTTTCTTAGTTATCAAATTTTTGATTACATGAAAATATCCTTGTGCGCTTATAAAGTGCAAGAGCGGATCTTAGCCAGACGTGGACCTCCTTTTTTTTCCCTTGCCACTCCTTGCGGAGAGTTCGCTCAGTAACCCTATTACTTTGGAAGTCTTGAAAGTGACTCAAGACCTTCCAAAAATAATGGCTCCAAGGCCTTTCCATTTCTAGACTATGGAGGATCTCAGTCATTTTGTCGGCTTCATGTCTGTCCTCAAACATTTCAACGAGAGGCTTCGCTTGGAACCCTAGTTTGTAGCTCTCTGCACAGATCCTGGATTCGATCCGTGATCCTTCGATGAGTAGTGAGAAGATCTGAAAAATAGTTCAAGGACTTCTGGTCAACAAGAGGTAGTTCCCGATTAGCATAGGACGGAGACAGTTCAGATTCTGAAGCCACCTTTCTCCGTACTAAAGAAGGGCCTTCTCCATCCCCCGAATCCGCTTTTCTTTTTCTCGAAGCATCCGAGCTCTCGCTATCGATAGTTGGCTGACCACCGTCTACTTGAGGGCGAGCCCCCGTGGATGAGGTTGATTGGTCGGGGGGCCTGTTGGCGAGGGCGCGCTCTGTTGATGGTTGGGAGGCGGCATTTCCCTTTGTAGTTGAGGAGCTTGAGGTACTTTCGCCAACTCTTTGAGTCCGATTCCGAATTTTGTATTGAAGAAGGGCCGGCATCACCCTTTTGCGGCCCTTGGTTAAGTGTATCATTTCCTCTTGTCATATTCAGTATCATTGCGTCACAGATCCCAAAAGTGGCTAGAATAAAAAACAAAAAGTGGCATCCTTCACAGCCTAAGCCCCTACTCAACAGGACTCGACTCCCAGGAGAGCTCAAAAAGGGAGTTAAAAAATTCCATTGAGCCGAGTTTCAGACAAAGAAATGCCAAGAGATTGGACACTGTTGTTACAAATAGGAAAGACATAGATTTATTTATAAAAAAAAGAGTACTATGTTTGCCCAATAAGAATTTCCTCAATATTCGGAGTACCAGGTAAGACATCCGAGAGTGTTCAAAAACTCTCTACCATTTGAATTTTAGTGACACTAATTGTAGTAGAGCCGAGAATAAGATGGAACTTTTTTTCGCAAAAACAATTATGTATACCAGCTGTACCGATTATATGTCAGATAGGTGCCCGCCCCCAAGCCAGTGTCTATCTTCATGAAATGACATTTGTAGATGGGTTGGGACCAGCCTTCTACCCCAGTGAACAATGTTCCACTGATTAGGCGGGGAGAGGATTCGATTCGAGGCTTGACCATGACTGGACCTAGGCCGATTGATGCTTATGATAGCCATTCATTCATGAATTGGCTCGACACGACACATAACAGCTAACAACCATATGTAAGGGGAAGAATTCAATCTCCTTCTTCCTGATCTTATTGGCCTTACAGCGGGCCAAAGAGCAAGGAAGTCTCAACTCCCAAATCCCCCTTTTAAAGGGTGAAGGATGAACCTTCTGTCTGATTCAATCTCATCTATTGCTACTTTAAAATTGGCTGAAAGAGGATTTTGATGTCACTTAGGAGAAGTATAGGGAAGTGTGCCTGAGTCTTCTACAATATAATAAGTAATTGTGACTCGGTCTAGCTAGGACAGAGCCATCCTAAAGAGACTTTCTTCTGTTCTAGGTTTCCACAAAGCGGTATCAGGGTATGAGAATGCCTTTCTGCTATAATAAAGTCTTTGGTTTAGGTCAATCAATCCTCAATCCACCTCACTTTGATTGGCTTGGTCTCAAGTGCATCGGAAAGTCACCTTCTGTGGTCTTGGAGTTCATCTCCGGAAAAACCCGATCCGGAGGGGTTGTAACACCCCGATCCCTCTCGAGACCGGAAGTTCTATCAATCAATCTAATCATAACCCAACTCCAAACCCGGGCAAAATTTTTAGGGAAAGACGGACGGAGTTTCCCCTGTTTCTAGGCAAAATATAAAACCTGCAATAGCATATAAGTGGACCAGCACCGTGTCCAACCATATAACACCTCAAGGCCATCCGAGCCATGTTTCTCAACAAATAAACACAACAATTATATATACATTTCCAGTTTAAAAGCTAACCTATCTCTTCTCATCTTTGACAAGTACATTTAATCTTGACAATTAAACCATACTAACCTATTACATAAAATAGACTATCATACCATTCTAATTCTTTTCCTTTGGACATTACAAACATGCAATGAAGTTAAGCTATACTAACTGAATACATAAACTAGCTTATCATTCTACCTCAATTACCTAGTTAAATTTAAATTACATTCCTTTTAACATTAAATACATACAATACATGAAAGCATACATCTTTGCAACTTCGACAACTCAAGCCACATAGGCACGCAAGACAACTCTTCAAGCACGAACTTTCACATCATCACGAACTTTCCAACTAACATGGCATTTCCTGAAATGTGGTGGTGAGGAGTGAGTATACACAACACGTATACTCAGTGAGGGCGAGACAGTTATCGAGGTGGAGAGAAAAAAAGTTGTGCAATGCAAATAAGGCAGTTAAGCAATAGAACTGACAAGTAAGCATTCAATATAAACAATCAATACAATAAACAATTAATAAAAGCATTAATACAACCATTCAAAGCTATACCACACTCTGAAGGCTATGGTTCACTCGAGCGAGTAATGTACCGATCATGACTTCGATGACTTTAACGATGACTTTAACGATGACGCGCCGGCTCACCCACCTTATAACTTCCGTTTAGAGTACTCCGGACATACTCTTTCAATTCTACGACCCAAAACTCCATGGGCTGCAACCCAAGCGAGAATGGGAATAGGACACGGAGCTAGAGCAACCAACCCTGGCAGCCCGAGACTACCTAGAGAGGCCCATCACTCACGCGCCTGACACTTATGCAATGCAATACGAGATACAAGCAATAAACGAGCAATAACACGAAAGTACAGATTAGTGGCGATAAACGAGATAACAAGCATTTACAATCAATAATAGCAATCAATTAACTTTTCAAGCATGATTATCATTAATACTAACAATAACATCAATCAAACAGGTAATGGCATTTCAAACACGAAAATAACAAATATCACTATTCAATCTCTAACTTCCAAAGGCAATTACAAGCAAACGAGCTACGGGATTAGGAAACCGATTTCACTACATTCACTTAGGCACTACAAGGCACGTTTCTATATCACTAAACTTCATTTTCCCAACCGAAGCCCGAAAGTCCACCTACTATGTTTGAACTACAACTATGTTAACCGGTCACTCAATCAATGCCACAACAGCACCAAAAGTGTTTCCATGCCCTCAATAGCAAAACCCCCAACTCAATTCGAGCACGGTCAACACTTTATCAAACAGCCCATTTTCGTTTCATTGCTTAATTTCCAATTTTAACAAAGGTCAGTCCGTTTTTATTGCACATTTTATATTTCTATCACTAATGGCACCTATCCAAATCAAGCAATCGCAATTCGGATCAAAATCTGAAATTCTAGGGTTTTACTATTCAAAATCACTATTCATTATTCTTCCCCAATTTCAAATATGCAATTTCAACTGTAAAAATTGCTAAATAACTATCAAACAATACTCTACGAACTCAAAGGAAGCTATATCAAGCAATTATAGGCATTATAACACATTATATATCAAATCTAAAAATTTGAAACAAAAATCAAATTCGAATTTAAATGCATAAAAGCTTGAAAACCCTCACATAGATTGAAGACCAAGACCCGCAAGGACCTGAGTCACGACCCCCGAGCAATTCCACACACAATTGTAGAAGAAAATGCAAGAAAAAATATTTTTTTTCCTCCTTGGAGAGTTTCGGCAATAGGGGGACTTGGGTGGTATTTTATTTTTGTTTGTTTGATCATTTTGTTGATTTTTGGCTATTTAAAAAAAATGACAAAGCTCAAGGGCAAAATGATCATTTAGAAAAGTCAAATTGCAAGATAAATTGCTCAACTAAGGCTATTTTGGTTATCATTTGGCCTAGCTCAAGTTAAAACAATGCAATTAGATGGAAAACAACTAAAACTAGCTAAATTAAACTAAAAACATTTTCCTTAAGTCCAAGGAATATTTCTCTAACTCTCATTTTCGAAATGCTACGATCGAATGGTCAATAAACGATCGCTAATAAAGTGATGAGCAATAATATAAAACTTTAATTTTTTTGAAAAGTAGAGTAGCAGAATAGTTTAAAATTCACTCCGGCTCGAAGTTACTTTTCTCATTTATTGGAAAACCGAGTAATTTTAATGCAAGACAATTAAAACCGATTATTAAAATAATCAAAACAAAAAAAATAATCAATATTCATTTAAGAATAATTAATTTAACTATTTCTTGAATATTTTAAAGAATTTATGAAGTTAATGCTAAGATACAAACAAGCAAGTTAATATAAACACGTAATCAAATGCAATTAAACACTAACATTTAAGATGACACTTAATTAAATACAAGAGAGTAAATTCAATTACTATAATTAATAGAAATAGGTAATAATCTTTTAATTAATCAATATAAAACTTATTAGATGCTTCAAATAGAAATATCAAAATAGTGCAAAATGATTGACTTAACTAATTAAACATTTAATTAAATGCAGTCAAATGCTATTAAATGCATGCCGGGTTCTGGTTATCACATCCTTCCCCCCTTAAAACAATTGCGTCCTCGCAATTCTTCTTCCAATAAAACTCAGCATCAACTGAAATCCAACTCTGACTAATCTGCATCGGTTGCTGAGCAAGATAGTGAATAAGGATGCTCGTAGGTAAACTCGAATAAAAATCCCAACCAAGAATGCCGAGAAAATGCCAACTAAAGACTGAAGCAGGGATACTGTAGATGATATCAATACCCCATATTATTGACAAGAAGAATACCGAAGGAATATCCTATATATGAATCCCTAATAAAAGTCCAACAAGTACCAAATAGGAAGTCAAAAGATAGCTAGAGTAGATGCAGCACATATAAGACCAAACTCCAAGATTTCATCATCTTTTGCCGAGTGCAAACTTTATACTACTTACCACCAAGAAAACCCAAAGTATTCCACAGCTAATCGTAAACAATGTGAGATAACAAGTCCGAACAGGATTCCAAGTGTAAGACCTCCAATAAGTGCTAATAAGGAAAATACTAGTAGAATGCCCAATAAGAATTCCAAAGAATACCGTAAGTAATATTACACGATAAGTCCGATAGGAATTCCAATTACCAAACCAACTGAGGGATGCCAAAGAAAATACCCGATAGTCAAGTCTACCAAGAAGTGCCAATAGAAGTCTCCAAAGAATACCCAATAAGAAAACCAAAGAATGCTCCAAAGAACAACCAAATAGAACCTCAAAAGAAAACTACTCTTTTTATGATTCCAACCACAAAGAAGAGTCTTAGAAGTATGCCAATAACCGAGCTCCAAAGACAAACACCAACTCCCTAATAAAGGCTAATTAAATGCCATTCATTTCCTGTGAATCCATGCACCTTGAAAGGCCAATTGTGAACCACTTTCTTCAGGGGAGAAAGAGGACTTACTTACCATTTCCACGGGACATGTATGAATGCCAAGATATCTCATTTATACATATATGTCTTAATATATTATGCAGGCATGTTTGTAAAACTGTTTATTCAACAAAGTCACTCAAGCACGACAATCAAGTCAAGCACAACATAATCAATTCAAATCACGGCATAACCAATTCAAGACATTCCAAGACACACATTACAAGCAATACTTCAAGCAAATAACAATTCATGAGATCAATTCGATTCACGATGCCAATTCGATAGGTCAATTCAATGCACAACTAGACACTTCACTTTACTTGAGAAACTTTTAACACATAACACATAACTATATCACATAGGAGCACACATTTAGGTCAAGACACACAATCTCACATACAAGAATACACTTTCAAGACACACTTAACAAGCACACATTCAAGGATCACTACCCACCAGACCGAGGACCTTGTCCCGACTTATGAGCTAAACAAGGTCTGATACCTCCTGTAACACCCCGATCCCTCTCGAGATCGGAAGTTCTCCCGATCCCTCTCGAGACCGGGAGTTCTATCAATCAATCTAATTACAACCCAATTCCAAACTCGGACAAAATTTTAGGGAAAGACGGACGGACACTCCCCTATTTCTAGGCAAAATACAAAACCTGCAATAGCATATAAGTGGACCAATACCGTGTCCAACCATACAAACACCTCAAGGCCATCCGAGCCTTGGTTCTCAACAAGTAAACACAACAATTATATATACATTTCCAGTTTAAAAGCTAACCTATCTCTTCTCATCTTTGACAAGTACATTCAAGCTTGACAATTAAACCATACTAACCTATTGCATAAAATAGACTATCATACCATTCTAACTCTTTTCCTTTGGACATTACAAACATGCAATGAAGTTAAACTATACTAACTGAATACATAAACTAGCTTATCATTCTACCTCAATTACCTAGTTAAATTTAAATTACATTCCTTTTAACATTAAATACATACAATACATGAAAGCATACATCTTTGCAACTTCGACAACTCAAGCCACATAGGCACGCAAGACAACTCTTCAAGCACGAACTTTCACATAATCACGAACTTTCCAGCTAACATGGCATTTCCTGAAATGTGGTGGTGAGGAGTGAGTATACACAACATGTATACTCAGTGAGGGCGAGACAGTTATTGAGGTGGAGAGAAAGAAAGTCGTGCAATGCAAATAAGCCAGTTAAGTAATAGAACTGACAAGTAAGCATTCAATATAAACAATCAATACAATAAACAATTAATAAAAGCATTAACACAACCATTCAAAGCTATACCACACTCTAAAGGCTATGGTTCACTTGAGCGAGTAATGTACCGATCATGACTTCGATGACTTTAACGATGACGCGCCGGCTCACCCACCTTATAACTTCCGCTAAGAGTATTCCGGACATAATCTGTCAATTCTACGAACCAAAACTCCCTAGGTGACAACCCAAGCGAAAATGGGAATAGGACACGGAGCTAGAGCAACCAACCTCGGCAGCCCGAGACTACCCAGAGAGGCCCATCACTCACGCGCCTGACACTTATGCAATGCAATACGAGATACAAGCAATAAACGAGCAACAACACAAAAGTACAGATTAGTGGCGATAAACGAGATAACAAGCATTTACAATCAATAATAGCAATCAATTAACTTTTCAAGCCTGATTATCATTAATACTGACAATAACATCAATCAAACAGGTAATGGCAGTTCAAACACGAAAATAACAAATATCACTATTCAATCCCTAACTTCCAAAGGCAATTACGAGCAAACGAGCTACAGGATTTGGAAAGCGATTTCACTACATTCACTTAGGCACTACAAGGCACGTTTCTATGTCACTAAACTTCATTTTTCCCAACCGAAGCCCGAAAGTCCACCTACTGCATTTGAACTACAACTATGTTAACCGGTCACTCAATCAACGCCACGACATCGCCAAAAGTGCTTCCATGCCCTTATTACCAAAACCCCCAACTCAATTCGAGCACGGTCAACACTTGGTCAAAAGGCCCCTTTTCGTTTCATTATCTAATTTCCAATTTTAACAAAGGTCAGTCCGTTTTTATTGCACAATTTATCTTTCTATCACTAATGGCACCTATCCAAATCAAGCAATCGCAATTCGGATCAAAATCTAAAATTTTATGATTTTACTATTCAAAATAACTATTCATTATTCTTCCCCAATTTCAAATATGCAATTTTAGCCGTAAAAATTGCTAAATAACTATCGAACAATGCTCTACGAACTCAAAGGAAGCTATATCAAACAATTATAGGCATTATAACACATTATATATCAAATCTAAAAATTTGAAACAAAAATCAAATTCGAATATAAATGTACAAAAGCGTGAAAACCCTCACAAAGATTGAAAACCAAGACCCGCAAGGACACGAGACACTACCCCCGAGCAATTCCACACAGGATTGTAGAAGAAAATGCAAGCAAAATCTTTTTTTTCCTCTTGGAGAGTTTCGGCCATTGTGGGGGTCTTGGGTGGTATTTTATTTTGGTTTTTTGAATCATTTTGTTGATTTTTGGCTATTTAAAAAATGACAAAGCTCAACGGCAAAATGGTCATTTAGCAAAGTCAAAATTCAAGTTAAATTGGTCAACTAAGGCTATTTTGGTTATCATTTGGTCTAGCTCAAGTTAAAACAATACAATTAGATGGAAAACAACTAAAACTAGTTAAATTAAACTAAAAGTATTTTTTCCTAAGTCCGAGGAATATTTCTCTAACTCTCATTTTCGAAATGCTACGATCGAACGGTCAATAAACGATCGCTAATAAAGTGATGAGCAATAACATAAAACTTTAATTTTTTTTTAATGTAGAGTAGTAGAATAGTTTAAAATTCACTCCGGCTCGGAGTTACTTTTCTCATTTATTGGAAAACCGAGTTATTTTAATGCAAGACAATTAAAACCGATTATTAAAATAATCAAAACAAACAAAATAATCAATATTTATTTAAGAATAATTAATTTAACAATTTCTAGTATATTTTAAATAATTTATGAAGTTAATGCTAAGATACAAACAAGCAAGTTAATATAAACACGTAATCAAATGCAATTAAACACTAACATTTAAGATGACACTTAATTCAATACAAGAGAGTAAATTCAATTACTATAATTAATAGAAATAGGTAATAATCTTTTAATTAATCAATATAAAATTATTAAATACTTCCAACAGAAATATCAAAATAGTACAAAATGATTGATTTAACTAATTAAACATTTAATTAAATGTAGTCAAATGCTATTAGTGAATTGTAGGCTGCAACTAGTGGGTTCTCTTCATAGTATTAAAGGTCCACTCATTAGCCTTACCAGTTGACGAATAGTACAAGACTCTTTTACAGAAAGAACCTAGCCAATTATCTTATAGAAGGTGCTTCCTTACCTCTTCTCGACCGAAGGCAACCTCTGCCACCATTACAATAAGAATGCATCCGCCCTCGCCCTAATGGAAATTAGAGGTCTTCTACAAAGCTGTAGCTAGTAAGGCTAAAGTAGCTTTTAATGAGGAAAGAGAAGCGGCTAGTTCGTGGTTGGGTCTTTACTGACATCTTATCGGACCTTTTGGATTAAGTTAGTGTTCAATGAGCCAATATCCACTAAGAAAGTTCCTTACAACAAGGCTTCTAGAAAGTGGTTTAAGGAGAACGCTTCACATTATATCAGTCTTGCCCCTGGGCTCTGGTTATTACCTCAATAGTTGTTCATCACCCGTTAGGGAGGGATAAGCATGGAGGGATCTAGAAAATGGAGTATTCTAGTTGGAGCTCCTAACTACTATGCAATAAAAATATCGGCACTCTAATGCATAAATAGCTATGAGCTGCCGTAAGCCCTGTTGCACGAGTACCATGAGAACACTAACGAGAGAGGAATTATGAGCAGAAATCAGTAGTAAGTCTTTGACTTAAATAAAGATATTACGTATAAAGATAAAGATAGTCAGTCTCTTAAGCGGCCGAAAAAAGGACCAAGGACGATGAAGGAGGAAAAAGATGAGGAGTAGGAGCTAATTCGGACGGAATCAAATGATTACGAGATAGAAAATGAGACAAAGCCAAGAGGGGAGGGCACTTAGAAAATTCACTTTGAGTAAAGGAAAGTTTGCTGGTAGGAATTCCTCAGGGCGTATTACGATTTTTCACCAAGGGAGTGGATCGAAGCGATTGCAGTGAAGAGTTTATCTGAAACGAAGCACTTCGTCTATGGGCATTGGAGAAAGGATAAAATATGGGCCTAATCATTCTTCTCGAATCGCTCCAGCATGATGGATCGAGGGGGTCCGCCAGAGGAAATGCAACACAATAGTAGAGTTTGCTCCGCCGCCTAAGATCCTCGAATCTACCACGACCACCATATGCGGTCCATTTTCGTTCTCTTCCCTGCCTGGGAAGGTGGATCAAAGAAAGGTAGCTTGCTTCTTTCCTGGACTGATGGTGGCTTATGTAGTGGTCTGCCTTCTTCCTAGAATGTCTTCTTGGTTGAAGTGCCCCTTTACTAGTAGGGGCACAAAAAGCAAAAAAACTTGTGCGAATAACATTTTTTTCTCTGCCTTCTCCTCTCCAAAGGCGAAGGTAGAGACTGTATCATTTTCCTTCAGTAGCTCTTTTGGTTTCCCAAGGATAGCGGTAGCTGGGGCAAAGCTTACTTTCTTCGCTCCGCGAATGAAAGAGAAAGTCATAGGAAAAAAAACATTATCTATTTGCGAGATTCGAAAGTGGAAAATGCATAGCATTCTCTGGGAACATAGGATCAAACGTAAAGCAGCACTCTCTTGGCAGAGTTTTCGGCGGCAAGAGACTTTAGGGCTTGTTGGAGCTTCTGATCATAACGAATCGAAGCCATAGACGGATCAAGGAAGCTTGCCTGCCAAGCCGATAGGCGAAGGGCCGAAGGATAGAACGTGGAAAGTCAATCGTGCACCTGTCGTGTGACCCGTTGGTCTTAAGAAATGACGCACCTAGAAAGAGCTCTCCTTTATTTTATCTTAGGCTAGGGGGCCACTAAAATTGAACTTCGATTGGATGTGGGTATAAAATCCCGCCGCTGAGATGTCCAGCGGATTCCTGGGCCTTGACGAATGGCCGGCCACCTTTTACGTTAGAAGAGCAAAAGGCCCAGGGCATAGCGGGATGAACCAATGTGAATGAGTGTAAGCTTCGTTGCCTGAACACGATTGGTGCTAACCACACTAGGTACTACCATGGTAGCAAGAGAGGCTAGGCAGTATAAATTGAGAGGTTGTTACTGAGCATTCCTAGTCACACGGGAAGAGATGTCAAATTGCAAGGCAAGGCCATATGCCCGTTTGGCTCCTCGCGGAGTATAACTCACATCCAAACATCTGATTAAGGAATGGGGCAACGCCCATGAGGCTCCAACGGAAAGGGAAGGCCTGCCAAGCTGTATGCCCATGGGTGTAGGATTCTTCAAAAAAGCGCGGGCTGACTGGGAGACCTGGGACCTTGGCTTAGCAACGACTGAAGGAAGGCTTGAAGAGCTTTCTCCACTAGCAGCTTATGTAGTGGTCGGCCTTCTAGAAGCTCGCTAAGTAAAGCTTTATTCCTCATTCCTTTATTTTTTGAAATTAAGTGGAAAATAGTAGTTGGCATTCTATAAGTGACTTGCCGAGTCTACGAAGCTTTGCTTCTTGTAGTCGGCTCGTAATGCCTCCCTTCATTTGCTTGCTCCTTCCAACTCAGAATGCCTAATGCCTATTATCTAGTGCATTAAGCTAACTGCCAGAAGCTCACCCTTCAGGTGTCATTTTCAGCGCAGGAGGCCAAGCATTCTGCCAAACGTCCTGGCTTGGGAGCCCCGAAAGCCTTTGGTACTTATGTAGATCTTCAAAAATCAAAAGCACTATTGCAATGCAGCCTTAACTACAATACAACTACATTACGCAAGCCCCACTGATATCTACCTATAGAGTCAAATTGAAAAAGTACCAGTGACGGTTACTTTGACTATTTATGGATTTAGTTAGCTAAACTCCATCAAACTCCTCAATAAATATCAACAAACGAGATGTCATGACCAGTTAGGCTTGGTTTACTTTGGTTTGAATGTAAACTAAAATAAGCAGCGTTTATTCAAACAAAGGGAACCGAAGGTTTCCTTGGTACTTTAGTAGTACGACAATTATTCTACTATAATATTATTAATCTTAATAAAGTAGTTGTAGAACAGAATGTCGTTCGCCTTTACTTTATCAGTAGTATTTAAGTAGCTAAGTTTCCAAAGGTGAGCAGCCCCTTGTCCTTTATAGTCGTAAAGGGCTTTTCAGAAAAGTAAGGAAGAAGGCATTCGAATAGCCGACCACTATATCATAGGCATTCTGGTGGTAAGACCGATGACTACAAGGCTCTATACCAAGTCATGAGCGATAGCGAAGCCAAGCCGCCATCTATAGGCGAAGCGACAAAAGCCCGACGAAGGCCTATGCTATAGTAAGAAAGAAATTACGTTAAGGTTACGAATTCACTTAGACGTATACAAAGGGAAAGGCGTCGGTACGAAGTTAGATTAGGCTATGAGTAACGGAGTCTTAAACTACGGACTGAGACTACACTAAGGAACAAGGAAGCTTGATTGAGCAAATAAGTCAAAGAACGAAGCTCTTTCTCTAATAGCCCCGTTGAATAGGAGGGCGAAGGCTTTTTGAAAAAGTGTTTTTTGTCTTGTAAATGAATTTATTTCTATTTAGAGAGAGTGGGCTTCAAGTTCTTAGGAAGAGCTGTATGAGGCAGCTCATGTACGGTTCGGGAGCTGAGCCCCAGCATAAGGGCTTAGGTCAACACTTATATAATAGCCAGTCATCAATTCGAAGTGGGCAAGATGGTGATGAATTGCGATTGGTCTAAACCTTTGACTAGCGACCTATTACGACCTGCCCAGAATGCCCATACATACTAAGACCTTATTCACACAATGAAGAAAAGCCGAATAGAATGGGGCAATCAACTGGTTGTTTCCTGGCCACGCCCCATGCTTATATATACGAGATACTTGATCTATATTTTCAAATAGGAAATTGCATACCATTAGCCGATATACATTTAGGAACATGGGTACATGATATTGAATTCCAGGTCATGGCGCAAAGCTGGCTCGAGTAGCAGGAACTTTTGCTAAAATAATGAAGAAACCAGCACCCCATACACTCTCTTTTAGGCTTGTGCGGCTACCTTCGGGTGTTGAAAAATTCATTGATTCCCGATGCCGAGCTACTATTGGTATAGTTTTCAATCCTAACCATGGTGCACGTAAGCTTATAAAAGCTGGACAAAACCGGTGGGCAGCGGGCAGACGCCCTATTTTTTTTTGTATTGCAATGAATCCAGTAGATCATCCTCATGGAAGAGGTGAGGGGCGCACGAAAGGAGGTAGACCTTTGAGAACAAATATTGGACTGGGAAGAAAAAGGGGAAAAAGTGAAGTCTAAGCACATATGGTGTAACGCCCCGATCCCTCACGAGACCGGAGGCTCTAATAACCATGCTATTCTCAACCCAATACCAAACCCGACCACAAAATTTTAGGGGAAAAACGGACAGAGTTTCCCCTGTACTATGGACATTCTGAAAACCTGTAAATTCTCAAATAAGGTAACTACAAGATAAACAAACTTTTCATGGCTAAATATTTAAAGATTCAAGGCCAACCGAACCTTGAAGCAAACAACACTTCCAAAACCACACAAGCATGCAAGTAACTTATTTATAATATAGTCTAACAACCATGCCATTCTAGGATAACATTAAAACATACTTAGAGATAAAACATTCTACACTAAGCCATTCACTCCCAAGCATGCAAAGCAACTAGAAATAGAAATATAAGTTATTACAAGCCATAGAATTACCACTGCTACTACATTATCAGACTTCCAGCTTACATATTACTCAAATACATACATGAGCTTTAAGGCCCCAAAATAGATTATACATAGGACAACAAATTCTTCACATAGCAACTAGAAAGCACATCCACCTCAGACAAATATCACACAGCAGCTAAGGCAACTCCACCAACTGTGCCACCTGAAACATGTTAGCGAGGTATGAGCAACCACTGTTGCCCAGTGAGGGATATAGTCCCGGGGCGTGCAATGCAACAGATAATACAGTTATACAACAATATCACTTAGACAATTTAAGAAGAAATGATAACATAAGTAACTACACATTTAAAAGGATACATTTCACACAATCCCCTATACACCAATCTTCACTGGTCTTCATTCACGATCCACCAACCACGAGCACGATCACGATAAGCCGGCATAATCCCCAAATACTCCAGTGGGTGTACTCCGGATGTACCCCGAATATCCTACGACCCAACATCCCCTGG
The DNA here is from genome assembly GCA_037974665.1 of Ehretia macrophylla. Classification (NCBI taxonomy): domain Eukaryota; kingdom Viridiplantae; phylum Streptophyta; class Magnoliopsida; order Boraginales; family Ehretiaceae; genus Ehretia; species Ehretia macrophylla. The sequence goes on from CM075765.1 coordinate 57,298,988, forward strand.
CAATCTCCGGACCAGGCGAATGAGGGAATAGGGCACGGAGTTTGAATATCCACCGGCAAGCCCTCTGCCGCCCAGCCGATATTCAACACATCCGCCCCTGACACTATGGTTGCGCAACCACTATGCAATGCACTTAACAATGGCAAGTTAATAGCAATAATATAAGCATTAACACATATGAGGATCAACAAAGTAGGTTGACCTCGAGGCAATTAGCATAGAAGCAATTATAGAAGCGAATAAGCAGTTTACAAAGGAACATATACAAAATAAGCATAGAATCATACTAAAAGCTCCAAATCAACTTGAAACCACATATAAACACTTAAGGAGTCATGCCATGGGTTTAGAAGTGTGAGTCAACCGAAATTGCACCTAAACCCCTTTGTTTTTCAAACTATTTCTCTTCCAAACCAAGGTTAATGATTCCATTTTCAAAGGAAACTCTCCCAACCTTCTAACTAACCCTCAAGGTACCCTCTTAACCCTCTAACTCATTCAAATGGCTGCGATTACCCCGAAAGCCCCAAATTTCCTCTTATGGCTTTAAACTACACATACAATGTCCGGGCTTCAAACAAAGGATATCAAGGCTTCTATAGCACCTAGGTAGCCTAAGGATACTATAATTGAAGCCCGAATTCACCAGGATTCGCATTAACCCCGAAAGCCCCAAATTAAAGTCGACTATTTTACATTTTTAGCGATTTAAGGACAATGCAAGTGCACGGGGCTATTAGATTACCTTCACTAGCACCTAAGGAATCTATTAGAAGCCTTTAATCAAGCTAATTCGAGCAATTACGCAAAACCCTAGAAAAACGTCACTATTCACCCTAAAAATCAAACTAACGATTCTAACCGTTTAAATTGCGAAACGATGGCTCAAATATGTTCTCTACCACTCATATACAAGGTATAAGAGCATAGATAATCAATACAATAGCATTTGAACACATTTTCAACAAATCAAGAAAATAGCAACTATTTTAAAATGCAAAAATAAGCCGTGAAATCCCTCACCAATGCGCGTAGGAGCTCCTAGGAGGCTAGTAGACACCCTAAACCACTTGCACCTAGCATGGCTTGGCTTGGAATGAGGATTTGTTGAGCAAAAAAAACTCTATTTCTTCTCCAATGCAATTCTCGGATTTGCTACAGTGTTTTCAGCATGCTCTCTCTTTTTTTTTTTTTTTTTTGCTAAGGTATGAGCTAATGTGTGTGTTGTGTGAGTTATATATTAAATGGGGCTAAGTTGCTTGCTTAAATGGTTCACTAAATGTGCTTAGTTAGCTTAAAACGAGCCTAGATAGTAAAATGAATGCTAGCTAATTCATTCCCTAAGTTATGTTACGTAACACTATTCATTCAACTACAAAAATTATTTTCTAAACGAGCTCTCCTATCGCCTCTAGCTCAATTGCACATTTTTCCCACTACTTTAACAATTAATATGATTTAATAAAAATACTAATTAACTAATAGAATGCAGTTTAAAAACGGAGTGAATAGTAATTTAAGAAGACAATTAATAAGGCATAGAAAGAGGTGCGCAAATAAAGGATGCAACAGTAATTGAATGCATGGCTAAATCTCGGACGTCACATCCTCTCCCCCTTAAACTAATTGCGTCCATGCAATTCTTCTTCACAAGAGAACATCTGCATCAACTGAAAACAAACTCTGATTATTTATCATCAATTGCTAAGCAAGAATACCATATACGAATTCTCGTGGAAGCTCATTAAGAAATCCCAGTAGTATTGTCTGCGAACCTCACTTAATAAGGCCAAATAAAGGCTCCAATAGAGACGCTACTTCGAAATCCAAATAAGAATCCCGCTGGTACGAATACCATAGAAGAATAGAATCCCAACTAAGAGCGGAGAGAAAATAACAATAAAAGTTCCGAGCAGGAGTATTGTAAATAATACCAGATAATAAGGCTAAAAAGAATCTCATATACCAATTCTTCTGAGAGATGCCGACAAAAGAATACCAAATGAATAGCTGATAAGAAAATACCAAGAATATACTCCAGAGAATTGTCATAAAGAAACCCCAAAAGAAGCTACTCATTTATGACCGCTAAGCACTGAAGAAGGCCTTAGAAGAATCCCAATAACTGAGCTCCAACTATATCCACCAATTCCCAAATAAAGGCTGATTAATTGCCTCTCATTTCTGCTAATCAACATAATTTGGAAGGCCTGCCACTAATCACCTCTCTTCAGGGGAGGAATGAGTTTCTCTTACCATTCAACGGCTATGTATGCATGCCAAACAATTGCATATGTATAATCATTCTTTAAACTATTACGCAAACATGTTAATGAAAGAGTTTGTGAAACAGTGTAATCATCAAAGTCATTCAAGCACGATAATCAAGTCAAGCATAACACAACTCAATCAAAGACATTCAAATACACACATTACAAGCAACAGTTCAAGCATTTAATAATTCACAAAGTCAATTTGATGCATAACTAGCCACTTTGCTTCACCTTGCACACATTTAGCACGTAACACATAATTATATCACATAGGTGCACACATTCAATACCAGACACACAATCAAACATGCAGGCATACACTTTTAAGACACACACTTAATCAAGCACACACGCAAGGGTTACTACCCGACAGGCCGAGGACCCTGTCCCGGCTTAGAGCTAACTAAGCTCTGATACCACCTGTAACGCCCCGATCCCTCACGAGACCGGAGGCTCTAATAACCATGCTATTCTCAACCCAATACCAAACCCGGTCACAAAATTTTAGGGGAAAAACGGACAGAGTTTCCCATGTACTATGGACATTCTGAAAACCTGTAAATTCTCAAATAAGGTAACTACAAGGTAAACAAACTTTTCATGGCTAAATATTTAAAGATTCAAGGCCATCCGAACCTTGAAGCAAACAACAGTTCCAAAACCACACAAGCATGCAAGTAACTTATTTATAATATACTCTAACAACCATCCCATTCTAGGATAACATTAAAACATACTTAGAGATAAAACATTCTACACTAAGCCATTCACTCCCAAGCATGCAAAGCAACTAGAAATAGAAATATAAGTTATTACAAGCCATAGAATTACCACTGCTACTACATTATCAGACTTCCAGCTTACATATTACTCAAATACATACATGAGCTTTAAGGTCCCAAAATAGATTATACATAGGACAACAAATTTTTCACATAGCAACCAGAAAGCACATCCACCTCAGACAAATATCACACAGCAGCTAAGGCAACTCCACCAACTGTGCCACCTGAAGCATGTTAGCGAGGTATGAGCAACCACTGTTGCCCAGTGAGGGATATAGTCCCGGGGCGTGCAATGCAACAGATAATACAGTTATACAACAATATCACTTAGACAATTTAAGAAGCAATGATAGCATAAGTAACCACACATTTAAAAGGATACATTTCACACAATCCCCTATACACCAATCTTCACTGGTCTTCATCCACGATCCACGAACCACGAGCACGATCACGATAAGCCGGCATAATCCCCAAATACTCCAGTGGGTGTACTCCGGATGTACCCCGAATATCCTACGACCCAACATCCCCTGGCAATCTCCGGACCAGGCGAATGAGGGAATAGGGCACGGAGTTTGAATATCCACCGGCAAGCCCTCTACCGCCCAGCCGATATTCAACACATCCGCCCCTGACACTATGGTTGCGCAACCACTATGCAATGCACTTAACAATGGCAAGTTAATAGCAATAATATAAGCATTAACACATATGAGGATCAACAAAGTAGGTTGACCTCGAGGCAATTAGAATAGAAGCAATTATAGAAGCGAATAAGCAGTTTACAAAAGAACATATACAAAATAAGCATAGAATCATACTAAAAGCTCCAAATCAACTTGAAACCACATATAAACACTTAAGGAGTCATGCCATGGGTTTAGAAGTGTGAGTCAACCGAAATTGCACCTAAACCCCTTTGTTTTTCAAACTATTTCTCTTCCAAACCAAGGTTAATGATTCCATTTTCAAAGGAAACTCTCACAACCTTCTAACTAACCCTCAAGGTACCCTCTTAACCCTCTAACTCATTCAAATGGCTGCGATTACCCCGAAAGCCCCAAATTTCCTCTTATGGCTTTAAACTACACATACAATGTCCGGGCTTCAAACAAAGGATATCAAGGCTTCTATAGCACCTAGGTAGCCTAAGGATACTATAATTGAAGCCCGAATTCACCCAGATTCGCATTAACCCCGAAAGCCCCAAATTAAAGTCGACTATTTTACATTTTTAGCGATTTAAGGACAATGCAAGTGCACGGGGATATTAGATTACCTTCACTAGCACCTAAGACATCTATTAGAAGCCTTTAATCAAGCTAATTCGAGCAATTACGCAAAACCCTAGAAAAACGTCACTATTCACCCTAAAAATCAAACTAACGATTCTAACCGTTTAAATTGCGAAACGATGGCTCAAATATGTTCTCTAGCACTCATATACAAGGTATAATAGCATAGATAATCAATACAATAGCATTTGAACACATTTTCAACAAATCAAGAAAATAGCAACAATTTTAAAATGCAAAAATAAGCCGTGAAATCCCTCACCAATGCGCGTAGGAGCTCCTAGGAGGCTAGTAGACACCCTAAACCACTTGCACCTAGCTTGGCTTGGCTTGGAATGAGGATTTGTTGAGCAAAAAAAACTCTATTTCTTCTCCAATGCAATTCTCGGATTTGCTACAGTGTTTTCAGCATGCTCTCTTTTTTTTTTTTTTTTTTTTGCTAAGTTATGAGCTAATGTGTGTGTTGTGTGAGTTATATATTAAATGGGGCTAAGTTGCTTGCTTAAATGGTTCACTAAATGCGCTTAGTTAGCTTAAAACGAGCCTAGATAGTAAAATGAATGCTAGCTAATTCATTCCCTAAGTTATGTTACGTAACACTATTCATTCAACTACAAAAATTATTTTCTAAACGAGCTCTCCTATTGCCTCTAGCTCAATTGCACATTTTTCCCACTACTTTAACAATTAATATGATTTAATAAAAATACTAATTAACTAATAGAATGCAGTTTAAAAACGGAGTGAATAGTAATTTAAGAAGACAATTAATAAGGCATAGAAAGAGGTGCGCAAATAAAGGATGCAACAGTAATTGAATGCATGGCTAAATCTCGGACGTCACATATGGCACGAAAATGAAATCTGATTTCGGTAAGACTTGATCTGAATCATAGTTCAGATTCAAGTTGATTCAGTGAGGGTGACCGCGAAAGTCACCGAATGGGTCAGTCTTTTCCTTCAGTTTGTCCCATATTTTAAATCGAAAAAGGCGTAGGAGGATGTTGTAGATGTCCGAGGCAGACACGACTTCTTCTAAGGCTAGAAGACTACTGGAAGACACCCAAGACTAGAGCATGTCGTGAAAGAAGCACACTGGGCGGGCGTACTTCGACCGTGTCTCCAGGGCACAGTTGAATGTAGATATCATGAACGCGAGGTACTGGATACCAGGTCGAGAAACCCCGGCAACCACTCCCCTATGCGCCAATTGCTACCGCATCCAAGGCCCTAACGCCCAGCTCAACTGGAGAGGTCTAGCCTAATCTAAGAAGTGCTAATTCGGTTCGGATAGACTTCATTCAACAATGCCGCTGTCACTAGAATGAATAAGAAAATAAGTGCTAAGTTTCATATCAGTGAAAAAATCGAAACGAAAGAAGAGACGTTTCTCACTCAGCGCCTAAAGCGCACTATGCTCCGTTTCAACAAATGAGAGATTTTGGTGGAACCGGTGAACCACGGGAGCTGCTTAGATGCGTGGGACAGAGGGATTGTAGTACCTGCTAGCGCAACTATGCAGTGGAAGGGAAGGAACCTAAATCGACCCCCTTCTTTCTTTTTTTTTTTTGAAAAAAAAAGCAGTACAAGTAGATTAGACTCTCAGATGAGACTAAGCAGCTACCGACCATTCCAACGCGCCCTTGACCTATCTTGATTAAGACCAAAATCCTATCTAAAGTGGAGCCTAGTTTAAGCTGTCAAATGAATGATAGAATGGGAATACAGAATAACCACTAGTAAGGATATGGATGGAGTCTCGCTCAGTAAAAAGAGTTGTAGATTCGTAAAACATGAGAATACTTTCGATTATCACGCTAGCTACAATCTTTCTAAAGCAAGAAAGGAGAAAGTTGACTTTGAGAAAGAAGGGCCAACTATTTAGAATAGAATCTTAATAAAGGCAACAAGGACTTGAGCTGCGCGAAAGCCGTTGTGCTAACGTGCATCTGTTTTCTTGCTCGTTAGCGCTTTAGTTTTCAATAAGGATGTTTAGGCTTTACTAATAAGATAGAATAGAAACGACTTTTTCATCATGGTGGGCAGGTTTGGAACCCTATACAAAGTGCCTCTCCTTTCAAATGACAACTACGTCTTCCTGCTGTGAGGGCCTTGCACGAAACCAAACCACCCCCTACCTGATCAAGTACCTGTTGTTTCGCTGGTTGCCTACTTAGGTTAGGGGGCATTGTCCCTCAGTTCTTACCAACCTCTAGTATGTAATCAATATGTTGCTAGCTAGAACTCTGTCGAATAAGAATCATAGATTCCCTCTGCTGTCAATTTCTTATTAATTCCTGGCGCTCGGTCGGTGCTCCTTTCTTATCTCAAACCAGAACAACTCTGAACATTGGGGAAGATAAGGAAAGACCACCTGAGCGAACCCACCGAAAGTACTTGACTTATCCGAACCGAACAATAGCGGCTTAAAGCTAAGCCTATCACAAGATAAAAATACCTTGATCGACGGGGATGAGCATCTCAAAGTATGGGGCAAAGGATCAAGCGCTTTGACTTTGTCTCCCGGGATCCACCACAGGTTCGGTTTGACAGCCGTATGGTGGATGACTATCCAGCGTGGTTCGGAGAGCACATTTAGTCTGCATTGGTGAATGGAAGCCCCCCTCCTATCAAGCAAGAAAGAAGTGGATCTTCCCACGGCGGAGTCATTTTTTGCTCTATTTATTATTAAGGTAAATTAGTGTATCAAGATGTCAATCTGAGATCGTATTTCGGTTCGATACGTCCACCAACGAAACTCACATTTGGCTTTCATCTCGGTAGGTCTATTATTCTACATTTTCCCAAAAGAACTTTCATTCATTTCTTTCTTCCCCCTTGACCATGACGACTGAAACAAGGAGAAAAATCCAGACCCAGAAAGGAGAAGGGCTGGTGGTTGGCATTTGGGAAAGTCAGCCCGATCGAGTGTCTTCTTTCAAGGGACGGTACAGAAGATGAATGAAAGGAAGTGAGAGGCTGTGGGGCAGGGAAAAGAGTTGAGTCGATTAGGCCCGACAAGCGAGAGAAGCAAAACGAAATCAGGGTTTGGCCGAAAAAGAAGCAAGGCTATGGATACCATGACCGATCACCATCGATAAAGAAAAATCTTTGTAAATCACTTCGGGTCAGCAGGGCCTTCAAGCATCTGAAATACGCTCGGGTTGTAAATGACATCACATTCCTGATAGAAAATGATGACTCATTCAGAAAAACAAAGTTATTCAAGTTCTTTTTCCCAAAGAAGTCCCGCTCTGACGGCATAACGAGTCATCTACTTAAAAGGACCCTCCCTGCAGTGCACCATTCCTAGAATTATTCGGTCATGCAATACTTTTTGAATACAAAGAAAAAAATGCATATTGACCTCGTCGTAGTTCTCAATCATTTCGTGGCACCGGGTGTAACGCCCCGAACTCTGACGAGACCGGAGGCTCTAAAAACCAAGCTATTCTCAACCCATTTCCAACGCGGTCTCAAAAAGTGAGGGAAAAACGGATAGAGTCTCCCCTGTAACATGGACATTTTAAAAACTTGTAAGCATTCAATAAGCTATAGAACAACAATAAAGCCATTTCCAAAATAAAGATCTCAACTTTAAGGCCATCCGAGCCTTAAGACATACAAACAGTTTAGATATGCCTTAGAGAACAGTCATATAGAAATCCCATTTCAAGAGAATGCCTTAGAGAACAGTCATATAGAAATCCCAAGAGAAGCCATTCATTTCTGACAACTGAGCAGAGAAAATGCCTTGGAAAAAATCCCAATAACTGAGCTCTGCCTACAACACTAACTCCGAAATAAAAGGCTGATCAACCGCTTCACGTTCCTACTAATCCATATAACTTGAAAGGCCAGCCACTAATCACCTCTGTTCATGGGAGGAAGAAGTTTTTCTTACCATTCGACATGCTATGTATGAATGCCAAACTATTGCATATGTATAAACATTCTTTAAACTATTATGCAAGCATGATTATAAAAGCACATATAAAACAATGTAAGTAACAAAGTCATTCAAGTACGAATCATAACAAAACCAATTCAATTCACAACAAAACTTAATTCAAAATGCTCAAGTACATACATTATAATCAACAATTCAAGCAGATTACGATTCACGAGGTCAATTCGATGCAACTTCACTTCACTTAGCATACATTTAGCACATAACACATAATTATATCACATAGGTGCACACATTCAATTCAAGACACACAATTTCACATACAGGCACACACTTTGAAGACATACTTAACAAGCACACATTCAAGGGTTGCTACCCAACAGATCGAGGACCCTATCCCGGCTGAGAGCTAACTATGCTCTAATACCACCTGTAATGCCCCAATCCCTCATGAGACCGGAGGCTCTAAACACCAAGCTATTCTCAACCCAATTCCATCCTAGTCTAAAAAATTTAGGGAAAAACAGACAGAGTCTCCCCTGTAACGTGGACATTTTGAAAACTTGTAAGCATTCAATAAGCTGTTGAACAACAATAAAGCCATTTCCAAAAAAAAGATCTCAACTTTAAGGCCATCCGAGCCTTAAGACATACAAACAGTTTAGATACACACAAGCATGCATTCATAACTTAACCTCTTTACAAAATCACTTATCATGCCACTCCATGATAGCTTTTAAGCATTCTTAGAAATTGAAAACAACCCGTCATTCACTCCCAAGCATGCAAAGAAGCTAAGAGCATAAATATAAGTTATTACATGTCATAGTTCATATCTCCTACTATAATCAACTGGCATTGAGCTTACAATCACTCAAACACGTACATAAGCACTTAGACTACAAAATAGAACATAAGGTAGAGCAAACAAGATCTCCACATAATAGCAAGAACCATAAATCCACCTCACGCAAGAATCACACAGCAACTAAGGCAACTCCTCCTCTAATTGTACCTCCTGAAATATGTTAGCGATGTATGAGCAACCACAATTGCCCAGTGAGAGAAAAAGTCTCCTGGGGCGTGCAATGCAACAAGTAATACAGTTCAACATTAATAACAATTAAAACCATTCAAGCAGGACAAAAGGTTAAGTAACTACACATTAAAAGGATACATTACTCTTAACCCCAACACTCCAATCTTCACTTGATCTTCACTCATGATCGACGAACCCTGATCACTGTGCCGGCATAATCCCAGTCAATCCAGTGGACGTACTCCGGATGTACCGCGATAATCGTACGACCCAACATCCCTTGGCAATCTCCGGACTAGGCGAATGAGGGACTAGGGTACGGAGTTTGAATATCCATTGGCAAGCCCTCTGGCGCCCAACCGATATTCAACACATCCGCCCCTGATACTATGGTTGCGCAGCCACTATGCAATGTAAGTCAACACTTGATAATAAGATAATCAATGAAGAACAGTAACACTTAGGAGGGTCAACAAAAGAGGTTGCCCTCGAGACAGTTCATAATATAAGTAATGGTACAAATTAATTAAAAGAGCATAAAGGAAAAAGTTGCACATTTTCCAATAAACCATTACCAAAAGCTCATAAACATCTTATAATTGCAAGTAAACCCTTAATAAACACTTACAAGGTTATAAAAGTAAAAAATCATTCATTTATCAATTACCCCCCTTTTTTCCTATGCCATTTTCCTTCCAAATAAAAGTTAATGTTTTGAATTCATGGGGAAGCTATACCATTCTTCTAATTAACCTTTAAGGCACCCTTATATCCCTTAAACACATTCAAATACTCGCAATTACCACAAAAGCCCAAAATTCCCTCTTATGGTTTTGAACTACACATACCTTAACCAGGATTCAAAAAAGGTTCAACAAAGCTTCTATAGCACCTAGGTAGCCTAAGAATACCAAATGTGAAGCTCAAATTAACCCGGATTAGCATTAACCCCAAAACCCCTTTTAAAAAGTAAGCTATTTCACGTTTTATACAAGTTTAGAGCAATTCAAGGGCATGGAGCTATTGGACTACCTTCATTGGCACCTAAGGCATCTATTAGAAGCAATGAAACAAGCCAATATACACAATTACACAAAATCCTAAATAATTCATCACTATTCATCTCATATAATCAAAGTAACGATTCCAACCATTTAAAATACGAACCAATAGCTTAAATGTGTTCTCTAGCACTTATATACAATGTACAATAGCATGGATAAGCATTGCAATAGCATTTGATAGCGTTTCTAACAATTCAAGAAAAATGTAACGTCTTTAATATGCAAAAAGTGCCATGAAATCCCTCACCTAAAGCGCATAGAAGCACCTAGAAGGCTTTGACACACCCTAAACTACTTCCTCTAGGCTTGGAGAGGCTTGGATGCAAGATTTGATGAGCAAAATCTCCTCATTTGGCTATTATAGGGCTGTTCAGATTTGCTACAGTAATTTTAGCTTCTTTTTTTTATAGCTAAGTTATGACTTGTTTTGTGTGTTGCTTAGGTATATATGTCTAGGTGAGCTATTTTAGTGAGAGTGTATGGTCAAAATATGAGTTAAACTAGCTAGAACCAAGTCCTAAAGTGAAAATTAATGCTAGCTAATTAAACCACTATGTTAAGTTACGTAATACTATTCATTAGGTTGGTAAAACATTTTCTAAACAAGTGCTCCTATCACTCTTAGCTCAAATGCACATTTTTTCCATTCCTAAAACAATTAATATGATTCAAGAAAAATGCTAATTCATGGTAATTAAGTAGTTGAAAAACGGAATGAATAGTGATTAAGAAAGACAACAAGCAAAACACAAAAGAAATGTGCAAATAGTGGATGCAATAGTAAGCTATAAGTACAGTTAAATCTCGGGCGTCACATCCTCTCCCCTATAAACAAATTGCGTCCATGCAATTCTTCTTCCAAGAGAACTCCGCATCAACTGAAAACCAACTTCAATTACTCTTCATCAGTTGCTGAGCAAGAATACCGTATACGAATTCTCGTCAGAACCCATTAAGAAATACCAATAGTACTGCCAGCGAATCCCCAAGTAATAAAGCCAAATAAGGGTTCCAATAGAAAGGCTACATAGAAATCCAAATAAGAATCCTGCTGGCACGAACACTATAAAATAATATAATCCCAGCTAAAAGTGGCTAGAAAATACCAGTAAAAGATTGGAGCATAAATACTGTAAATAATACTGTATAATAAGGCTGAATAGAATTCCAAATACCAAGTCTTCAAAGAAATGTCAATAAGAAAATACCAGAAGAATGATAAATACGAAAATACCATGAGAATGCCTTACAGAACAGTCATATAGAAATCCCAAGAGAAGCCATTCATTTCTGACTACTGAGTAGAGAAAATGCCTTGGAAGAAATCCCAATTGTATCACCCCGATCCCTCTCGAGACCGGGAATTCTATCAATCAATCTAATCACAACCCAAATCCAAACCCGGGCAAAAATTTTAGGGAAAACGGATGGAGTCTCCCCTGTTTCTAGGCAAAAAGCAAACCTGCGACAGTATATAAGTGGACCAATACCATGTCCAAACATTCAACCACCTCAAGGCCATTCGAGCCTCGGTTCTCAGCAATTAAACTCAGCTAGTATACATACATTTCCAATTTAAAAACTAACCTATCTCTTTACATTTTTGACAAGTACATTCAAACTAGACAATTAAACCATACTAAGCTACTACATAAAATAATCTATCATGCCATTCTAACTCTTTTCCTTCGGACATTACAAACATGCATTCAGGTTAAGCTATGATAACTGATTAGAAAAACTAGCTTATCAATTCGCATCAACTACTTAGCTAGATTTAAATTACATTTTTTTTAACAATAACTACATACAACATATGAAAGAATATATCTTTACAATTTCGACACTCAAGCCACATAGGCACGAAAGACAACTCTTCAGCACGAACTTTCACAAAATCACGAACTTTCCAACTAACATGACATTTCTTGAAATGTGGTGGTGAGGAGTGAGTATACACAACACGTATACTCAGTGAGGGCAAGACAGATATCGAATTGGAGAGAAAGAAATTCGTGCAATGCAAATAAGACAGTTAAGCAATATAACTGATAAATAAGCAATCAAGACAAACAATCAATACAATAAGCAATTACTGAAAGCATTAACACAACCATTCAAAGCTATACCACACTCTGAAGGCTATGGTTCACTCTTACGAGCAATATACCATTTCACGAGCGATACATCAATCTCGAGCTTGATGTTGACAACGATGACAATAAGCGCGCAACCACCTTATAACACCAGTTTGGAATACCCCGGGAGTAACCATCAATTCTACGACCCAAATCTCCTTGGGAGGCAACCCAAGCGAGAAAAGGGAATAGCCACGGAGCTAGAGCAACCAACACTGGCAACCCGAGGCTACCTAGAGAGGCCCATCACTCACGCGCTGGACACTATGCAATGCAAGACTTGATACAAGGCGATAAACGAGCGATAGCACAACAACACAGATAGTGGAGATAAACGAGATATCAAGCATTATTCAACAATTGTTAAACATTTCAATTAATAATCAACTCTAACAAGCATAATAAGCATTAACAAGCATTTGCAATCAAACAAGTAACAAGAACAACACCAACTAACATTATCAAGCAATAACAAGTATTCTATAGGCATTATAAGCATTCTATAAACATTATAGACATTCTATAAGCATTATAAACATTCTATAAGCATTATAAACATTCTATAAGCAATATACTATGAAAACACACAAAATTTCAAAAATGTCCCCAACTTTCAAAACGCTACTACTTTCAAACGATCCACGAGCTTCGGAAACCAACTTCACCAATCCTCCTAAGTCACTATAAGGCACGTCTAAAGACCCCGAAACCCTACTTAACCCTGGAATTCACGCAAAGTCCTGATTTCCCCCTTTGCTCATTTGAACTACAACTATACTAACGAAACACCCAACCAACGCCATAATCGCACCAAAAGTGCTTCCATGGCCTCCCGAAACAATTCCATCATGCAAAACGAGAAAATGCTAAACTCGACCTAAACGACCCCGACTTTCACCAAGGCATATTTCTCGTTTTTTCCATTACACAACCTAAACAAATCATGCATTTTGACATTCTAGCATACCTAGCACCTTTTCACATCAATAGATAGCATAAGAGCGCAACTTTATCGTTTCAAGGACTTACTATTCACAAAATACTATTTAACTAACAATTTATATTTCAATTTCAATATTCAACCGCAGAAAATGTTAAAAAACTATAAATACATGTTCTACGATTGCTAGGGAACATTCTTTAAGCCTCAAATCAATTAAAACAACAATATACGGATAAAACTCAAAAATCAAAGTTAATACACAAAATATTCAAATCCGCAAATAACGATGAAACCCTCACCTTAAAAGCTCCTAGACACAAGGAAAACCTCCTAGGATGCCTCGGAAACCACCCCGTGCAAGCTCACGCAAAGAATCGAAGATTTGAAGGCTTGAAATGTTTTTTTTTCTCTTTGGATTTTCGGCCCTACCCTTTTCTGTTTCAGCTCTATTTTTTTTGGTGCTATTTAAGCTATTAAAAGGATGACACAAGGTCAAATGGTGAAAGCTTTGGTCAATGCTCACTTAAGTTGGTCAAAAGACTTGTTTTTATGCATTTTTGGGCTAAAACAACTAAAGAAATATTAATTCTAGCTAACAACAATTAAAATATAAAATTTAAGACACCAAAAACTAATTTTCACTATTTGTTGAGGACTATGAATCGCTCTCTAACTATCGCTCTCGATATACAATGCACGTTGCGACAACAAAGAAGTAACAATTAAATCTCAAAGAATCTAAGAAATATATCATTTTTGGAAAGCATCATAGTTTAAGATTTACTCCGGCTCGGAGCTACTTTCCTCATTTATTTGAAAACCGAGTGATTTTAATGCAAGACAACTAAAACCGATTATTAAAATAATCAGAACAATCAAGGTAATCAATATTCATTTAAAATAATTAATTTAACTATTTCTATAATATTTTGCAGAATTATGAAGTTAATATTAAGCTACAAATGAAAGTTAATATAAACACGTAGTCCAATACAATTAGACCCTAACATTTAAGATGACACTTAATTAATCACAAGATAATAAATTCATTTACTATAATTATTAGAAATAGATAAGAATCTTTTAATTATTCAATCTACAACTACTAAATGCTTCCAAGAGAAATATTAAAATAGTGCAAATTGGTTGATTTAACTAATTAAACATTTAATCAAATGCAGTCAAGTGCTATTAAATGCATGCCAAGTTCGGGTTATCACATCCTTCCCCCCTTAAAACAATTGCGTCCTCGCAATTCTTCTTTCGATAGAACTCAGCATCATCTAAAATCCAATTCTGACTAATCTTCTTCAGCTGCTGAGCAAGTGGTGAATAAAGATGCTCGTAGGAACACTCGAATAGAAATCCCAACCAAGAATGCCAAGAAAATGCCAACTAAAGACTGAAGCAAAGATACTGTAGATAAAATCACATCAGATATTAATGATAAAAGGAATACTGAATGAATACCCCATACACGAATCTCTAGTAGAAGTTCAACTATTACTGCCCGAGAATTCCCAAGCAAAAAGCCAAATAAAGGCTCAATCAAAGGTTCCATCCAGAGGTCCAAAGAAGTACCCCGCTGGTCATGAATTTCATAGAAGAATTCCCTGTTAAGAGTGCTGAAGAAAATACCAAGAAACCCAATCAAATATACTTCCAAAGTGCCAAAGAAGCCTTCCAAATAATAACCACATGGAACAACCAATTAGATTCCGAGTTTTGCTATCAAATGCTGAGAGGAATGTCAAAGGAAATAGCAGAGAAAATATAATGTGCCCAATAAGACAACCAAGTTGAATAACAAATATAGTTTCCCCGATGAATGAAAACTCCAAGGATAAACACCAAACTGGTGAACAATATACCGAAACCAAACTCAGAGGCCTCTTCACTATTTGCCAAGTGAGAACTTCATGCAACCTTGCCAATAAAGAAAATGCCAATAGAACGCCCAATAAGAATTTCAAAGAATACCATAAGTAGTACTATACAATAAGTCTGATAGGAGCTCCAAATACCAAACCTACTGAGGAACACTGAAGAAGAAATCTGAAACAATGCTCCAAAGAATAACCAAATAAAACCCCAAGAGAAAGCTACTCTTTCACAACTGTTAAGCACAGAGGAGGACCATAGAGATTCGCCAATAACCGAGCTCCAAAAGCAAACACCAATTTCCAAATAAAGGCTAGTCAAATGCCATTCATTTCCTGCCAATCCATACACCTTGAAAAGCTAGCGGTGAACCACTTTCTTCAGGGGAGGAAGAGGACTTACTTACCATTTCCACGGGACATGTATGAATGCCAAGATATCACATTTATACACATGCCTTATACTATTATGCAAGCAAATTCACAAAAGAGTTTATTCAACAACTCACTCAAGCACGGCAATCAAGTCAAGCACAACATAATCAATTCAAAACACAGCTTAACCAATTCAAGACATTTTAAAACACACATTACAAGCAATACTTCAAGCAATTAACAATTCACGAGGTCGATTCGATTCACGATGCCAATTCAATAGGTCGATTCAATGCACAACTAGACACTTCACTTTACTTAGCACACAATTAACACATAACACATAACTATATCACATAGGAGCACACATTCAAGTCAAGACACACAATCTCACACACAAGCATACACTTTCAAGACACACTTAACAAGTACACATTCAAGGGTCACTACCCACCAGACCGAGGTTCCTGTCCTGGCTTATGAGCTAGACAGGCTCTGATACCACCTGTAACACCCCGATCCCTCTCGAGACCGGGAGTTCTATCAATCAATCGATTCACAACCCAATTCCAAACCGGGGCAAAAATTTTAGGGAAAACGAATGGAGTCTCCCCTGTTTCTAGGCAAAAAGCAAACCTGCGATAGTATATAAGTGGACCAATACCATGTCCAAACATTCAACCACCTCAAGGCCATCCGAGCCTCGGTTCTCAGCAATTAAACTCAGCAAGTATACATACATTTCCAATTTAAAAACTAACATATCTCTTTACATTTTTGACAAGTACATTCAAACTAGACAATTAAACCATACTAAGCTACTGCATAAAATAATCTATCATGCCATTCTAACTCTTTTCCTTTAGACATTACAAACATGCATTGAGGTTAAGCTATGGTAACTGATTACAGAAACTAGCTTATCAATTCGCCTCAACTACTTAGCTAGATTTAAATTACATTTTTTTTAACAATAACTACATACAACATATGAAAAAATATATCTTTACAATTTCGACACTCAAGCCACATAGGCACACAAGACAACTCTTCAGCACGAACTTTCACAAAATCACGAACTTTCCAACTAACATGACATTTCCTGAAATATGGTGGTGAGGAGTGAGTATACACAACACGTATACTCAGTGAGGGCGAGACAGATATCGAATTGGAGAGAAAGAAAGTCGTGCAATGCAAATAAGACAGTTAAGCAATATAACTGATAAATAAACAATCAAGACAAACAATCAATACAATAAGCAATTATTGAAAGCATTAACACAACCATTCAAAGCTATACCACACTCTGAAGGTTATGGTTCACTCTTACGAGCAATATACCATTTCACGAGCGATATATCAATCTCGAGCTTGATGTTGACAACGATGACAATAAACGCGCAACCACCGTATAACATCAGTTTGGAATACCCCGGGAGTAACCATCAATTCTATGACCCAAATCTCCTTGGGAGGCAACCCAAGCGAGAAAAGGGCATAGCCACGGAGCTAGAGCAACCAACACTGGCAACCCAAGGCTACCCAGAGAGGCCCATCACTCACGCGCTGGACACTATATAATGCAAGACTCGATACAAGGCGATAAACGAGCGATAGCATAACAACACAGATAGAGGAGATAAACGAGATATCAAGCATTATTTGACAATTGTTAAACATTTCAATCAATAATCAACTCTAACAAGCGTAATAAGCATTAACAAGCATTTGCAATCAAACAAGTAACAAGAAGAACATCAACTAACGTTATCAAGCAATAACAAGTATTCTATAGGCATTATAAGCATTCTATAAACATTATAGACATTCTATAAGCATTATAAACATTCTATAAGCATTATAAACATTCTATAAGCAATATACTATGAAAACACACAAAATCCAAAAAATGTCCCCAACTTTCAAAACGCTACTACTTTCAAACGAGCCACGAGCTTTGGAAACCAACTTCACCAATCCTCCTAGGTCACTATAAGGCACGTCTAAAGACCCCGAAACCCTACTTAACCCTGGAATTCACGCAAAGTTCCAATTTTTCCCTTTGCTCGTTTGAACTACAACTATACTAACGAAACACCCAACCAATGCCATAATTGCACCAAAAGTGCTTCCATGGCCTCCCAAAACAATGCCATCACACAAAATGAGAAAATGTTAAACTCGACCTAAACGACCCCGACTTTCACCAAGGCATATTTCTCATTTTTTCCATTTCACAACCTAAACAAATCATGCATTTTGACATTCTAGCATACCTAGCACCTTTTCTACATCAACGGATAGCATAACAATGCAACTTCATCGTTTCAAGGGTTTACTATTCACAAAATACTATTCAACTAACAATTTATATTTCAATTTCAATATTCAACCGCAGAAAATGTTAAAAAGCTATAAATACATGTTCTACGATTTCTAGGGAACATACTTTAAGCCTCAAATCAATTAAAACAACAATATACGGATAAAACCCAAAAATCAAAGTTAATACACAAAATATTCAAATGCACAAATAACGATGAAACCCTCACCTTAGACGCTCCTAGACGCAAGGAAAACCTCCTAGGATGCCTCGAAAACCACCCCGTGCAAGCTCACGCAAAGAATCGAAGATTTGAAGGCTTGAAATGTTTTTTTTTTTCTCTTTGGATTTTCGGCCCTGCCCTTTTCTGTTTCAGCTCTGTTTTATTTTTTTGTGTGCTATTTAAGCTATTAAAAGGATGACACAAGGTGAAATGGTCAAAGCTTTGGTCAATGTTCACTTAAGTTGGTCAAAAGACTTGTTTTTATGCATTTTTAGGCTAAAACAACTAAGGAAATATTAATTCTAGCTAACAACAATTAAAATATAAAATTTAAGACACCAAACACTAGTTTTTACTATTTGTTGAGGACTAGGAATCGCTCTCTAACCATTGCTCTCGATATGCAATGCACGTTGCGACAACAAAGAAGTAACAATTAAATCTCAAAGAATCTAAGAAATATATCATTTTTGGAAAGCATCATAGTTTAAGATTTACTCCGGCTCAGAGCTACTTTCCTCATTTATTTGAAAACTGAGTGATTTTAATGAAAGACAACCAAAACCGAGTATTAAAATAATCAGAACAATCAAGGTAATCAATATTCATTTAAAATAATTAATTTAACTATTTCTATAATATTTTAAAAAATTATGAAGTTAATATTAAGCTACAAATGAAAGTTAATATAAACACGTAGTCCAATACAATTAAACCCTAACATTTAAGATGACACTTAATTAATCACAAGAGAATAAATTCATTTACTATAATTATTAGAAATAGATAAGAATCTTTTAATTATTCAATTTACAACTACTAAATGCTTCCAAGAGAAATATTAAAATAGTGCAAATTGGTTTATTAAACTAATTAAACATTTAATCAAATTCAGTCAAGTGCTATTAAATGCATGCCGGGTTCAGGTTATCACACCAATAACTGAGCTCTACCCACAACAGTAACTCCTAAATAAAAGGCTGATCAACTGCTTCACGTTCCTACTAATCCACCTAACTTGAAAGGCCAGCCATTAATCACCTCTGTTCAAGGGAGGAAGAAGTTTTTCTTACCATTCGACAGGCTATACATGAATGCCAAACTATTGCATATGTATAAACATTCTTTAAACTATTATGCAAGCATGATTATAAAAGAACATATAAAACAATGTAAGTAACAAAGTCATTCAAGTCCGAATCATAACAAAACCAATTCAATTCACAACAAAACTTAATTCAAAATGCTCATATACATACATTACATTCAATAATTCAAGCAGATTACGATTCACGAGGTCAATTCGATATAACTTCACTTCACTCAGTATACATTTAGCACATAACACATAACTATATCACATAGGTGCACACATTCAATTCAAGACACACAATCACACATACAAGTACATAATCACATATACCCGATAGGCCGAGGACCCTATCCTGGCTGAGAGCTAACTAAGCTCTGATACCACCTGTAACGCCCCAATCTCTCACGAGACCGGAGGCTCTAAAAACCAAGCTATTCTCAACCCAATTCTAACCCAGTCTCAAAAATTTAGGAAAAAACAGACAGAGTCTCCCCTGTAACGTGGACATTTTGAAAAGTTGTAAGCATTCAATAAGTTATAGAGCAACAATAAAGCCATTTCCAAAATAAAGATCTCAACTTTAAGGTCATCCGAGCCTTAAGACATACAAACAGTTTAAATACACACAAGCATGCATTCATAACTTAACTTCTTTACAAAATTGTTTATCATGCCACTCCATGATAGCTTTTAAGCATTCTTAGAAATTGAAAACAACCCGTTATTCACTCCCAAGCTTGCAAAGAAGCTAAGAGCAAAAATATAAGTTCTTACATGCCATAGTTCGTATCTCCTACAACAATCAACTGGCATTCAGCTTACAATCACTCAAAAATGTACATAAGCACTTACACTACAAAATAGAACATAAGCTAGAGAAATAAGATTTCCACATAACTACAAGAACCATAAATCCACCTCACGCAAGTATCACACAGCAACTAAGGCAACTCCTCCTCCAATTGCACCTTATGAAATATGTTAGTGAGGTATGAGCAACCACAATTGCCCAGTGAATGATAAAGTCTCCTAGGGCGTGCAATGCAACAAGTAATATAGTTAAACATTAATAGCAATTAAAACCATTCAAGAATGACAAAAGGTTAAGTAACCACACATTAAAATGATATATTACTCTTAACCCCAACACTCTAATCTTCACTTGATCTTCACTCACGATCCACGAACCACGATCATTGTGCTGGCATAATCCCAATCACTCTAGTGGATGTACTCCATATGTACCCCGATAATCCTATGATCCCACATCCCCTGGCAATCTCCGTACTAGACGAATGAGGGACTAGGGTACGGAGTTTGAATATCCACTGCCAAGCCCTCTGCTGCCCAACTGATATTCAACGCATCCGTCCCTAACACATGGTTGCGCAACAACTATGCAATGCACGTCAACACTTGACAATAAGATAATCAATGAAGAACAGTAACACTTAGGAGGGTCAACAAACGAGGTTGCCCTCGAGACAATTCATAATATAAGTAATGGTACAAACTAATTAAAAGAGCATAAAGGGAAAAGTTGTACATTTTCCAATAAACCATTACCAAAGGCACATAAGCATCTTATAATTGCAATTAAACCCTTAATAAACACTTACAAGGTTATAGAAGTGAAAAATCATTCATTTCTCAATTATCACCTTTTTTTCTTAAGCCATTTTCCTTCCAAATAAGTTAATGTTTCGAATTCATGGGGAAGCTATACCATTCTTCTGATTAACCCTTAAGGCACCCTTATAACCCTCAAACACATTCAAATACTCGTAATTACCACAAAAGCACCAATTTTCCTCTTATGGCCTTGAACTACACATCCCTTAACCGGGACTCAAACGTGGTTCAACAAAGCTTCTATAGCACCTACGTAACCTAAGAATGCCAAATGTGAAGCTGAAATCAACCCGGATTAGCATTAACCCTGAAACCCCTTTTAAAAAGTTGGCTATTTCATGTTTTATACAAGTTTGGAGCAATTCGAG
Organism: Ehretia macrophylla; assembly: GCA_037974665.1. NCBI lineage: Eukaryota > Viridiplantae > Streptophyta > Magnoliopsida > Boraginales > Ehretiaceae > Ehretia > Ehretia macrophylla. Next base: position 57,320,335 of record CM075765.1, read on the forward strand.
GGAACGGGACTATTGGACTACCTTCATCAGCACCTAAGGAATCTATTAGAAGCAATGAATCAATCCAATACGCACAATTACACAAAATCCTAAAAATTCGTCACTATTTACCTCATATAATCAAAGTAATAATTACAACCGTTTAAAATACGAACCAATGTCTTAAATGTGTTCTCTAGCACTTATATACAATGTACAATAGCATAGATAAGCATTTCAATTGCATTTGATAGCATTCCTAACAATTCAAGAAAAATGTAACATCTTTAATATACAAAAGGAGCCATGAAATCCCTCACCTAAAGCGCGTAGGAGCACCTAGAAGGCTTTAACACACCCTAAACTACTTGTTCAAGGCTTGGAGAGGCTTGGATGTAAGATTTGGAGAACAAAATCTCCTCTTTTGGCTGTTATAGGGATGTTCGGATTTGCTACAGTAATTTCAGCTTTTTTTTTTTTGGGCTAAGTTATGACTTGTTTTGTGTGTAGGTCGAGTATATATATGTGTAGGTGAGCCATTGTAGTGAGAGTGTGTGGTCAAAATATGAGTTAAACTGGCTAGAACCAAGTCCTAAAGTGAAAATTAATACTAGCTAATTAAAACGCTAAGTTAAGTTATGTAACGCTTTTGATTAGATTGGCAAAACATTTTCTAAACGAGTGCTTCTATCGCTCTAAGCTCAAATGCACATTATTCTCATTTCTAAAACAATTAATATGATTTAATAAATATGGTAATTCATAGTAATTATGTGATAACCCGAACCGAACATGCATTTAAAGGCATTTAATTAATTGACATCTTAAATGTTAGCATTGGATTTGTGTTTATTTTTGGTTAAACATTTAGTTGAAGTTTTATTTTCATATTTCTTTTAGAAGTAACTAGAATAATACTTGAGCTAATTATTTTAACGGAATATCAACTACTTTTCATATTATTGCTAAACGGTTTTATTTTTCTTGCACTTAAACGCTCGAATTTCAATTAAATGAAAAGTAGCTTGGAGCCAAAGTAAATTTTAAACTATGATGCTTTTCAAAAATGATATATTTTCTTAAATTCTTTGAGATTTAATTGTTGTTTTTCTATTGACGCAAAGTGCATGGCATATCGAGTGAGATAGTTAGGAAATGAATTCTAGTCCTCAACAAATAGTGAAACTAGTATTTAGTATCTTAATTTTAATATTTTAGTTGTTGTTAGCTAGAATTAAAATTATGTTACATGTTTTAGCCCTAAAATGCCTAATATAAGCCTATTTGACCAAGTTAAGTTAGTTTGACCAAAGCTTGACCAATTTGACTTGTTGCCCTGTTTTAAAATAGCTTAAAATAGCACAAAAATAAAAAAAAGGCTGAAAACATAGCTGGGCAGAAGCAAGAAAGGCCAAAAAAAATAAGGAGAAAAAAAAAATCTCAACTTCAAATCTTGGATTCTTCGCGTGGGCTTGTGCGGGGTGGTTTCCAAGGCACTCTACGAGGTTTTCCTAGCATCTAGGAGCGTCTAAGGTGAGGGTTTCATCATTATTTGCGCATTTGAAAATTTTGTATCTAAACTTTGATTTTTGGATTTTATGCATATATTGTTTTTTTAATCATTTTGTTGCTTAATGAATGTTCCTTGTTGATTGTAGAACATGTATTTATAGCTTTTTAACATTTTTTGCTGTTAAATGTTGAGATTGCAATTTAAATTGATTAATGAATAGTATTTTGTGAATAGTAAACCCTTGAAATGATGAAGTTGCTCCGTTATGCTGTCCGTTGATGTAGAAATGTGCTAGGTGTGCTAGAATGCCTAAATACATGGTTTGTTTGGGTTGCATAATGAAAAAAACAGGAATTAAACCTTGGTGAAATTCGGGATCGTTTAGGTCGAGTTTAGCGTTTTCTCATTTTGCATGTTGGCATTGTTTCGGAAGGCCATGGAAGCACTTTTGGTGTGATTATGGCATTGATCGGGTGTTTGGTTGGTATAGTTGTAATTCAAACGAGCAAAGGGGAAAATCGGGCTTTGCAAAAATTCTAGGGTTAAGTAGGGTTTCGGAGTCTCTAGACGTGCCTTATAGTGACCTAGGAAGATTGGTGAAGTCGGTTTCCAAGACTCGTGGCTCGTTTGAAAGTAGTGGCGTTTTGAAAGTTGGGGCATTTTTGGTAATTTTGTGTGTTTCATGTTTATATTACTAATAGAATGCTTGTTAATGCTTATTATTGCTTGTTATGCTTGTTAATGCTTATTACGCTTGTTAGAGTTGATTGTTGATTGAAATGTTTATCCATTGTTGAGAATACTTGATATCGCTCGTTTATTGCCTTGTATCGAGTCTTGCATTTCATAGTGTCTCGCGCGTGAGTGATGGGCCTCTCTGGGTAGCCTCGGGTTGCCAGTGTTGGTTGCTCTAGCTCCGCTGTTATTCCCTCTTCTTGCTTGGGTTGCCTCCCATGGAGATTTGGGTCGTAGATTGATGGATACTTTCGGGGTATTCCAAACTGGTGTTATAAGGTGGTTTGGGCCGGCGCGTCATCGTTAAAGTCATCGGGATCGAGATTGGTACATTACTCGCTCAAGTGAACCATAGCCTTCAAAGTGTGGTATAGCTTTGATTGGTTGTGTTAATGCTTTCTTTAGTTGTTTAATTGTATTGTTGTTTATATTGTATGCCTTTTATTGATTGTATTGCTTAACTGTACCTTTTTGCATTGCACGATCTTTTTTCTCTCCACTTCGATATCTGTCTCCTCCTTACTGAGTATACGTGTTGTGTATACTCACTCCTCACCACCACATTTCAAGAAATGCCTTGTTAGCTGAAAAGTTCGTGGATATGTGATAGTTTGTGCCTGAAGAGTTGTCTTGCGTGCTTTTGTGGCTTGAGCTGTCAAAGATGTAAAGATATATGCTTCCATATGTTGTATGTATTTATTGTTAAAAGAAATGTGAATTTAAATCTAGCTTAGTGGTTGAGGTGGTTTGATAAGTTAGATTATGTACTTAGTTAATGTAGCTTATCTTCAATGTATGTTGTAATGACAAAGAAAAAAGATAGAAAAATTTGATAGTCTAGCTTATACAATAGGATGGTGAAGTTTAATTGCTAAGCATGAATTTATAATTACTTGTGATTTGCATGTTGTGAACCAAGGCTCGGATGGCCTTGAGGTGGTTGAATGTTTGGACATGGTATTGGTCCACTTATATGCTGTCGCAGGTTTGTTGCTTTTGACTAGAAACAGGGGAGACTCCGTTCGTCTTTCCCTAAAATTTTGCCCGGGTTTGGTTTGGGTTGTGATTAGTTTGATTGATAGAACTCCCGGTCTCGAGAGGGATCGGGGTGTTACAGGTGGTATCAGAGCTTGTCTAGCTCATAAGCCGAGACAGGGTCCTCGGTCTGGTGGGTAGTGGTCCTTGAATGTGTGCTTGTTAAGTGTGTCTTGAAAGTGTATGCTTGTATGTGAGATTGTGTATCTTGACCTGAATGTGAGCCCCTATGTGATATAGTTATGTGTTATGTGTTAATTGTGTGCTAAGTGAAGTGAAATGTCTAGTCGTCTATCGAATTGACTTATTGAATTTGCATCGTGAATTGAATTGACCTCGTGAATTGTTATTAGCTTGAAGTATTGCTTGTAATGTGTGTATAGAATGTCTTGAATTAGCTATGCCGTGATTTGAATTGATTATGTTATGCTTGGCTTGATTGTCATGCTTGAGTGACTTTGATGAATAAACTGTTTTACAAACTTGCTTGCTTAAAAGTTTAAGGCATGTGTATAAATGTGATATCTTGGCATTCATACATGTCCCGTGGAAATGGTAAGTAAGTCCTCTTTCTCCCTTGAAGAAAGTAGTTCGCAGTTAGCCTTTCAAGGTGTATGGATTGACGGGAAATGAATGGCATTTGACTAGCCTTATTTGGGAGTTGGAGTTTGTCTTTGGAGCTCAGTTATTGGCAAACTTCTAAGATTCTTCCTTGTGATTGGAAATCATAAAAGAGTAGCTTTCTTTTGGGATTCTATTTGGTTGTTGTCTGGTGGCATTCTTTGGGTTCTTATTGGGCATTCTATTGGTATTTTCCTTATTGGCAAGGTTGTATGAAGTTCTCACCTAGCAAACAGTGCAGGGGCCTCAGAGTTTGGTTTTGTGTATTGTGCATCAGCTCGGTATTTTCCTTAGCGTTTTCGTCTATCTGGGGAAAACTATAATTGTCATTCAACTTGATTGTCTTATTGGGCACATTATATTTTCTCTGCTATTTTCCTTTAACATTCTTCTCAGCATTTGATAGCAGTACTCAGGATCTAATTGGTTATTTTATGGGGTTATTACTTGGAAGACCTCTTTGGAACTTTGAAAGTATATTTGATTGGGTTTCTTAGTATTTTCTTCAGCACTCTTAACAGGGAGTTCTTCTATGAAATTCATGACCAGTGGGGTATTTCTTTGGACCTCTGGATGGAACCTTTGTTTGAGCCTTTATTTGGCGTTACCACTTGGCATTTCTACTTGAACTTTTCTATTGGTCATCTTGATGAAATACTTGTTCAGTAGCTAATGAAGATTAGTCAGAATTGGATTTCAGAAAATGCTAAGTTCTATTGGAAGAAGAATTGCAAGGACGCAATTGTTTTAAGGGGGGAAGGATGTGATAACTCGAACCCCGCATGCATTCAAAGGCTTTTAATTGCATTTAATTAAGTGACATTTTAAAAGTTAGCATTGGATTTGTGTTTATTTTTAGTTAAACATTATTTGAAGCTTTATTTTCATATTTCTTTAAGAAGTAACTAGAATAATACTGAGTTAATTATTTTAAGGGAATATTAACTACTTTTCATATTATTGCTAAACGGTTTTATTTTTCTTGCACTTAAACGCTCGGATTTCAATTAAATGAAAAGTAGTTTGGAGCCAAAGTAAATTTTAAACTATGAAGCTTTTCAAAAATGATATATTTTCTTAAATTCTTTGAGATTTAATTGTTGTTTTTCTATTGACGCAAAGTGCATGGCATATCGAGTGAGATAGTTAGGAAATGAATTCTAATTCTCAACAAATAGTGAAACTAGTATTTAGTATTTAATTTTAATATTTTAGTTGTTGTTAGCTAGAATTAAAATTATGTTACATGTTTTAGCCCTAAAATGCCTAAAATAAGCCTATTTGACCAACTTATGTTAGTTTGACCAGAGCTTGACCAATTTGACTAGTTGCCCTCTTTTAAAATAGCACCAAAAAAAGGCTCAAAACAGAGCTGGGCAGAAGCAAGAAAGGCCGAAAAAAATAAGGAGAAAAAAAAAGAAAATGTCAACTTCAAATCTTCGATTCTTCGCGTGCGCTTGTGCGGGGTGGTTTCCGAGGCACTCTACGAGGTTTTCCTAGCGTCTAGGAGCGTCTAAGGTGAGGGTTTCATCGTTATTTGCGCATTTGAAAATTTTGTATCTAAACTTTGATTTTTGGATTTTATGCGTAGATTGTTGTTTTAATCGTTTTGTTGCTTAAAGAATGTTCCTTGTTGATTGTAGAACATGTATTTATAGCTTTTTAACATTTCTGCAGTTAAATGTTGAGATTGTAATTTAAATTGATTAATGAATAGTGTTTTTTGAATAGTAAACCCTTGAAACTATGAAGTTGCTCCGTTATGCTGTCCGTTGATGTAGAAATGTGCTAGGTGTGCTAGAATGCATAAATGCATGGTTTGTTTGGGTTGCGTAATGGAAAAAACAGGAATTATGCCTTGGTGAAAGTCGGGGTCGTTTAGGTCGAGTTTAGCATTTTCTCGTTTTGCGTGTTAGCATTGTTTCGGAAGGCCATGGAAGCACTTTTGGTGCGATTATGGTGTTGGTTGTGTGTTTGGTTGATATAGTTGTAGTTCAATCGAGCAAAGGGGAAAAATCGGGCTTTGCACGAATTCTAGGGTTAAGTAGGGTTTCGAAGTCTATAGACGTGCCTTATAGTGACCTAGGAAGATTGGTGAAGTCGGTTTCCAAGACTCGTGGCTCGTTTGAAAGTAGTGGCATTTTGAAAGTTAGGGCATTTTTGGTGATTTTGTGTGTTTCATGTTTATATTACTAATAGAATGCTTGTTAATGCTTATTATTACTTGTTATGCTTGTTAATGCTTATTACGCTTGTTAGAGTTGATTGTTGATTGAAATGTTTATCCATTGTTGAGAATGCTTGATATCGCTCGTCTATTGCCTTGTATCGAGTCTTGCATTGCATAGTGTCTCGCGCGTGAGTGATGGGCCTCTCTGGGTAGCCTCGGGTTGCCAGTGTTGGTTGCTCTAGCTCCGCTGCTATTCTCTCTTCTCGCTTGGGTTGCCTCCCAGGGAGATTTGGGTCGTAAATTGATGGATACTTCCGGGGTATTCCAAACTGGTGTTATAAGGTGGTTTAGGCCGGCACGTCATCGTTAAAGTCATCGGGATCGTGATCGGTACATTACTTGCTCGAGTGAACCATAGCCTTCAAAGTGTGGTATAGCTTTGATTGGTTGTGTTAATGCTTTCTTTAGTTGTTTAATTGTATTGTTGTTTATATTGTATGCCTTTTATTGATTGTATTGCTTAACTGTACCTTTTTGCATTGCATGATCTTTTTTCTCTCTACTTCGATATCTATCTCGGCCTCACTGAGTATGCGTGTTGTGTATACTCACTCCTCACCACCACATTTCAGGAAATGACTTGTTAGCTGAAAAGTTCGTGGATATGTGATTGTTCGTGCCTGAAGAGTTGTCTTGCGTGCTTTGTAGCTTGAGCTGCCAAAGATGTAAAGATATATGCTTCCATATGTTGTATGTATTTATTGTTAAAAGAAATGTAAATTTAAATCTGGCTTAGTGGTTGAGGTGGTTTGATAAGTTAGATTATGTACTTAGTTAATGTAGCTTATCTTTAATGTATGTTTGTAATGACAAAGAAAAAAGATAGAAAAATTTGATAGTCTAGCTTATACAATAGGATGGTGAAGTTTAATTGCTAAGCATGAATGTATATTTACTTGTGATTTGCATGTTGTGAACCAAGGTTCGGATGGCCTTGAGGTGGTTGAATGTTTGGACATGGTATTGGTCCACTTATATGCCGTCGCAGGTTTGTTGCTTTTGCCTAGAAACAGGGAGACTCCGTTCGTCTTTCCCTGAAATTTTGCCCGGGTTTGGTTTGGGTTCTGATTAGTTTGATTGATAGACCTCCCGGTCTCGAGAGGGATCGGGGTGTTATAGGTGGTATCAGAGCTTGTCTAGCTCATAAGCCGGGACAGGGTCCTCGGTCTGGTGGGTAATGATCCTTGAATGTGTGCTTGTTAAGTGTGTCTTGAAAGTGTATGCTTGTATGTGAGAACTTGAATGTGAGCCCCTATGTGATATAGTTATGTGTTATGTGTTAATTGTGTGCTAAGTGAAGTGAATTGTCTAGTCGTCTATCGAATTGACTTATTGAATTGGCATCGTGAATTGAATTGACCTCGTGAATTGTTATTAGCTTGAAGTATTGCTTGTAATGTGTGTATAGAATGTCTTGAATTAGCTATGCCGTGATTTGAATTGATTATGTTATGCTTGACTTGATTGTCATGCTTGAGTGACTTTGATGAATAAACTGTTTTACAAACTTGCTTGCTTAAAAGTTTAAGGCATGTGTATAAATGTGATATCTTGGCATTCAAACATGTCCCGTGGAAATGGTAAGTAAGTCCTCTTTCTCCCCTGAAGAAAGTAGTTCGCAGTTAGCCTTTCAAGGTGTATGGATTGACGGGAAATGAATGGCATTTGACTAGTCTTATTTGGGAGTTGGTGTGGTAACACAATCCCACATCGAAAAATTAGGAAGTGATATAGCTGGATATTAAGGTTCAAGTCCTTGTATCAACCGTCACGCGTTTTCACATGGGAGACCATGTGAGGAACAAAGCCGTGAGCGTATTTGTTCCCTTCAGGGCTTGCGCAAAGCGGACAATATGACGGTAGTATCGACTCGTGCGCCCCTCTGTGGGAATGGTGATCGGATCGTTACAAATGGTATCAGAGCCTACCACGTTCGAACATGGCGTTGTGACGTTAGCCCGCGAGGGTGCGTGCCTCTTAAGGGGGGTGGAGTGTGGTAACACAATCCCACATCGAAAAATTAGGAAGTGATATAGCTGGATATTAAGGTTCAAATCCTTGTATCAGCCGTCACGCGTTTTCACGTGGGAGACCATGTGAGGAACAAAGCCGTGAGCGTATTGGTTCCCTTCGGGGCTTGCGCAAAGCGGACAATATGACGGTAGTATCGACTCGTGCGCCCCTCTGTGGGAATGGTGATCGGGTCGTTACAGTTGGTGTTTGTCTTTAGAGCTCAGTTATTGGCAAACTTCTAAGATTCTTCCTTGTGATTGGCAATCATAAAAGAGTAGCTTTCTTTTGGGATTCTATTTGGTTGTTGTCTGGTGGCATTCTTTGGGTTCTTATTGGGCATTCTATTGGTATTTTCCTTATCGGCAAGGTTGTATGAAGTTCTCACCTAGCAAACAGTGCAGGGGCCTCAGAGTTTGGTTTTGTGTATTGTGCATCAGCTCGGTATTTTCCTTTGCGTTTTCGTCTATCTGGGGAAAACTATAATTGTTATTCAACTTGATTGTCTTATTGGGCACATTATATTTTCTCTGCTATTTTCCTTTAACATTCTTCTTAGCATTTGATAGCAGTACTCAGGATCTAATTGGTTATTTTATGGGGTTATTACTTGGAAGACCTCTTTGGAACTTTGAAAGTATATTTGATTGGGTTTCTTAGTATTTTCTTCAGCACTCTTAACAGGGAGTTCTTCTATGAAATTCATGACCAGTGGGGTATTTCTTTGGACCTCTGGATGGAACCTTTGTTTGAGCCTTTATTTGGCGTTACCACTTGGCATTTCTACTTGAACTTTTCTATTGGTCATCTTGATGAAATACTTGTTCAGTAGCTAAAGAAAATTAGTCAGAATTGGATTTCAGATGATGCTGGGTTCTATTGAAAGAAGAATTGCGAGGACGCAATTGTTTTAAGGGGGGAAGGATGTGATAACCCGAACCCAGGATGCATTTAAAGGCATTTTATTGCATTTAATTAAGTGACATCTTAAAAGTTAGCATTGGTTTTGTGTTTATTTTTAGTTAAACATTATTTGAAGCTTTATTTTCATATTTCTTTTAGAAGTAACTAGAATAATACTTGAGTTAATTATTTTAAGTGAATATCAACTACTTTTCATATTATTGCTAAACGGTTTTATTTTTCTTGCACTTAAACGCTCGAATTTCAATTAAATGAAAAGTAGCATGGAGCCGAAGTAAATTTTAAACTATGATGCTTTTCAAAAATGATATATTTTCTTAAATTCTTTGAGATTTAATTGTTGTTTTTCTATTGACGCAAAGTGCACGGCATATCGAGTGAGATAGTTAGGAAATGAATTCTAGTTCTCAACAAATAGTGAAACTAGTATTTAGTATCTTAATTTTAATATTTTAGTTGTTGTTAGCTATAATTAAAATTATGTTACATGTTTTAGCCCTAAATTGCCTAAAATAAGCCTATTTGACCAAGTTAAGTTAGTTTGACCAAAGCTTGACCAATTTGACTTGTTGCCCTATTTTAAAATAGCACAAAAATAAAAAAGGCTGAAAACAGAGCTGGGCAGAAGCAAGAAAGGCTGAAAAAAATAAGGAGAAAAAAAAAAGAAAATGTCAACTTCAAATCTTCGATTCTTCGCGTGGGCTTGTGCGGGGTGGTTTCCGAGGCACTCTACGAGGTTTTCCTAACGTCTAGGAGCGTCTAAGGTGAGGGTTTCATCGTTATTTGCGCATTTGAAAATTTTGTATCTAAACTTTGATTTTTGGATTTTATGCATAGATTGTTATTTTAATCGTTTTGTTGCTTAAAGAATGTTCCTTGTTGATTGTAGAACATGTATTTATAGCTTATTAACATTTTGTGCGGTTAAATGTTGAGATTACAATTTAAATTGATTATTGAATAGTGTTTTGTGAATAGTAAACCCTTGAAACGATGAAGTTGCTCCGTTATGCTGTCCGTTGATGTAGAAATGTGTTAGGTGTGCTAGAATGCCTAAATGCATGATTTGTTTGGGTTGCGTAATGGAAAAAACAGGAATTATGCCTTGGTGAAAGTCGAGGTCGTTTAGGTTGAGTTTAGCGTATTCTCGTTTTGCGTGTTGGCATTGTTTCGGAAGGCCATGGAAGCACTTTTGGTGCGACTATGGTGTTGGTTGTGTGTTTGGTTGATATAGTTATAGTTCAAACGAGTAAAGGGGGAAAACCGGGCTTTGCACGAATTCTAGGGTTAAGTAGGGTTTCGAAGTCTATAGACGTGCCTTATAGTGACCTAGGAAGATTGGTGAAGTCGGTTTCCAAGACTCGTGGCTCGTTTGAAAGTAGTGGCATTTTGAAAGTTAGGGCATTTTTGGTGATTTTGTGTGTTTCATGTTTATATTACTAATAGAATGCTTGTTAATGCTTATTATTACTTGTTATGCTTGTTAATGCTTATTACGCTTGTTAGAGTTGATTGTTGATTGAAATGTTTATCCATTGTTGAGAATGCTTGATATCGCTCGTCTATTGCCTTGTATCGAGTCTTGCATTGCATAGTGTCTCGCACGTGAGTGATGGGCCTCTCTGGGTAGCCTCGGGTTGCCAGTGTTGGTTGCTCTAGCTCCGCTACTATTCCCTCTTCTCGCTTGGGTTGCCTCCCAGTGAGATTTGGGTCGTGGATTGATGGATACTTCCGGGGTATTCCAAACTGGTGTTATAAGGTGGTTTGGGCCGGCGCGTCATCGTTAAAGTCATCGGGATCATGATCGGTACATTACTCACTCGAGTGAACCATAGCCTTCAAAGTGTGGTTTAGCTTTGATTGGTTGTGTTTATGCTTTCTTTAGTTGTTTAATTGTATTGTTGTTTATATTGTATGCCTTTTATTGATTGTATTGCTTAACTGTACCTTTTTGCTTTGCACTGTCTTCTTTCTCTCCACATCTATTTCTGTCTCGCCCTCAGTGAGTATACGTGTTGTGTATACTCACTCCTCACCACCACATTTAAGGAAATGCCTTGTTAGCTGAAAAGTTAGTGGATATTTGTTAGTTCGTGCATGAAGAGTTGTCTTGCGTGCTTTGTGGCTTGAGCTGTCAAAGATGTAAAGTTATATGCTTCCATATGTTGTATGTATTTATTGTTAAAAGAAATGTAAATTTAAATCTAGCTTAATGGTTGAGGCGGTTTGATAAGTTAGATTATGTACTTAGTTAATGTAGCTTATCTTCAATGTATGTTTGTAATGTCAAAGAAAAAAGATAGAAAATTTGATAGTCTAGCTTATACAATAGGATGGTGAAGTTTAATTGCTAAGCATGAATGTATATTTACTTGTGATTTGCATGTTGTGAACCAAGGCTCGGATGGCCTTGAGGTGGTTGAATGTTTGGACATGGTATTGATCCACTTATATGCCGTCGCAGGTTTGTTGCTTTTGCCTAGAAACCGGGGAGACTCCGTCCGTCTTTCCCTAAAATTTTGCACGGGTTTGGTTTGGGTTGTGATTAGTTGATTGATAGAACTCCCGGTCTCGAGAGGGATCGGGGTGTTACAAATTAAGTAGTTGAAAAATGGAATGAAAAGTGATTAAAAAAGACAACATGCAAAGCAGAAAAGAAATGTGCAAATAGTGGATGCAATAGTAAGCTAGAAGTATGGTTAAATCTCTGGCGTCACATCCTCTCCCCCTTAAACAAATTGCGTCCATGCAATTCTTCTTCCAAGAGAACTCCGCATCAACTGAAAACCAACTTCAATTACTCTTCATTAGTTGCTGAGCAAGAATACCGAATACGAATTCTCGTAAGAACCCATTAGAAATACCAGTAGTACTGCCAGCGAATCCCCAAGTAATAAATCCAAATAAGGGCTCCAATAGAAATGCTACATAGAAATCCAAATAAGAATCCTACTGGAACGAACACTGTAGAATAATATAATCCCAACTAAAAGTGGCTAGAAAATACCAGTAAAATATTGGAGCATAAATACTGTAAATAATACCATATAATAAGGCTGAATAGAACTCCAAATACCAAGTCTTCAGTGAAATGTCAATTAGAAAATACCAGAAGAATGCTAAATACAAAAATACCATGAGAATGCCTTAGAGAACAGTCATATAGAAATCCCAAGAGAAGCCATTCATTTTTGACTACTGAGCAGAGAAAATGCCTTGGAAGAAATCCCAATAACTGAGCTCTGCCCACAACACTAACTCCCAAATAAAAGGCTGATCAACCGCTTCACGTTCTTACTAATCCACATAACTTTAAAGGCCAGCCACTAATCACCTCTGTTCAGGGGTGGAAGAAGTTTTTCTTACCATTCGACAGGCCATGTATGAGTGCCAAACTATTGCATATGTATAAACATTCTTTAAACTATTATGCAAGCATGATTATAAAAGCACATATAAAACAATGTAAGTAACAAAGTCATTCAAGTGTGAATCATAACAAAACCAATTCAATTCACAACAAAACTTAATTCAAAATGCTCAAGTACATACATTACAATCAATAATTCAAGCAGATTACGATTCACAAGGTCAATTCGATGTAACTTCACTTTACTCAGCACACATTTAGCACATAACACATAACTATATAACATAGGTGCACAAATTCAATTCAAGACACACAATCACACATACAAGTACACACTTTCAAGACACACTTAACAACCACACATGCAAGCGTTACAAACCGATAGGACGAGGACCCTATCCCGGCTGAGAGCTAACGAAGCTCTGATACCACCCTGTAACGCCCCAATCTCTCACGAGACCGGAGGCTCTAAAAACCAAGCTATTCTCAACTGAATTCCAACCCGGTCTCAAAAAGTGAGGGAAAAACGGATAGAGTCTCCCCTGTAACATGGACATTTTAAAAACTTGTAAGCATTCAATAAGCTATAGAACAACAATAAAGCCATTTCCAAAATAAAGATCTCAACTTTAAGGCCATCCGAGCCTTAAGACATACAAACAGTTTAAATACACACAAGCATGTATTCATAACTTAACTTCTTTACAAAATCTCTTATCATGCCACTCCATGATAGCTTTTAAGCATTCTTAGAAATTGAAAACAACCTGTTATTCACTCCCAAGCATGCAAATAAGCTAAGAGAAAAAATATAAGTTCTTACATGCAATAGTTCATATCTCCTACTACAATCAACTGGCATTCAGCTTACAATCACTCAAACATGTACATAAGCACTTAGGCTACAAAATAGAACATAAGGTAGAGTAAACAAGATCTCCACATAACAGCAAGAACCATAAATCCACCTCACGCAAGTATCACACAGCAACTAAGGCAACTCCTCCTTCAATTGCACCTCTTGAAATATGTTAGCGACATATGAGCAACCACAATTGCCCAGTGAGGGATAAAGTCTCCTGGGGCGTGCAATGTAACAAGTAATACAGTTAAAGATTAATAGCAATTAAAACTATTCAAGAATGACAAAAGGTTAAGTAACCATACATTAAAAAGATACATTACTATTAACCCCAAGACTCCAATCTTCACGTGATCTTCAGTCACGATCCACGAACCACGATCACTGTGCCGGCATAATCCCAATTACCCCAGTCGGTGTACTCCGGATGTACCCCAATAATCCTACGACCCCACATCCCCTAGCAATCTCCGGACAAGGTGAATGAGGGACTAGGGTACGGATTTTGAATATCCACTACCAAGCCCTCTGCTGCCCAACCGATATTCAACACATCCGCCCCTGACACTATGGTTGCGCAACAACTATGCAATGCACGTCAACACTTGACAATAAGATAATAAATGCATAATAGTAACACTTCGGAGGGTCAACAAAAGAGGTTGCCCTCGAGACAGTTCATAATATAAGTAACGGTACAAACTAATTAAAAGAGCATAAAGGGAAAAGTTGCACATTTTCCAATAAACCGTTGCCAAAAGCTCATAAACATCTTATAACTGCAATTAAACCCTTAATAAACACTTACAAGGTTATAGAAGTGAAAAATCATTCATTTCTCAATTATCCCCCTTTTTTCCTAAGCCATTTTCCTTCCAAATAAAAGTTAATGTTTCAAATTCATAGGGAAGCTATACCATTCTTCTAATTAACCCTTAAGGTACCCCTATATCCCTCAAACACATTCAAATACTCGCAATTACCACAAAAGCCCAAATTTCCCTCTTATGGCTTTGAACTACACATACCTTAACCAGGATTCAAACGAGGTTCAACAAAGCTTCTATAGCACATAGGTAAACTAAGAATACCAACTATGAAACTCAAACCAACCCGGATTAGCATTAACCTCGAAACCCCTTTTAAAAAGTCGGCTATTTCATGTTTTATACAAGTTTAGAGCAATTCGAGAGCACGGGACTATTGGACTACCTTCATTAGCACCTAAGGCATCTATTAGAAGCAATTAATCAATCCAATACGCACAATTACACAAACCCCTAAAAATCAATCACTATTCACCTCATATAATCAAAGTAACGATTCTAACCGTTTAAAATATGAACCAATGGCTTAAATGTGTTCTATAGCACTTACATACAATGTACAATAGCATAGATAAGCATTTCAATAGCATTTGATAGCATTCCTAACAATTCAAGAAAAATGTAACATCTTTAATATGCAAAAAGAGCCATGAAATCCCTCACCTTAAGCGCGTAGGAGCACCTAGAAGGCTTTAACACACCCTAAACTACTTGCACTAGGCTTGGAGAGACTTGGATGCAAGATTTGGAGAGCAAAATCTCCTCATTTGGCTGTTATAGGGCTGTTCGGATTTGCTACAGTAATTTAATCTTCTTTTTTTTTTTTTTTTGCTAAGTTAGGACATGTTTTGTGTGTTGGTCGAGTATATATATGTCTAGGTGAGCCATTTTAGTGAGAGTGTGTGGTCAAAATATGAGTTAAACTGGCTAGAACCAAGTCCTAAAGTGAAAATTAATGCTAGCTAATTAAAACGCTAAGTTAACTTACGTAACACTCTTCATTAGATTGGCAAAACATTTTCTAAATGAGTGCTTCTATCGCTCTAAACTCAAATGCACATTATTCTCATTTCTAAAACAATTAATATGATTTAATAAAAATGGTAATTCATGGTAATTAAGTAGTTGAAAAATGGAATAAATAGTGATTAAAGAAGACAACAAGCAAAGCACAAAAGAAATGTGCAAATAGTGGATGCAATAGTAAGATAGAAGTATGGTTAAATCTCGGGCGTCACATCCTCTCCCACTTAAACAAATTGCGTCCACGCAATTCTTCTTCCTAGAGAACTCCGTATCAACTGAAAACCAACTTCAATTACTCTTCATTAGTTGCTGAGCAAGAATACCGAATATGAGTTCTCGTAAGAACCCATTAGGAAATACCAGTAGTACTGCCAGCGAATCCCCAAGTAATAAATCCAAATAAAGGCTCCAATAGAAATACTACATAGAAATCCAAATAAGAATTCCGCTGACACGAACACTGTAGAATAATATAATCCTAGCTAAAAGTGGCTAGAAAATACCAATAAAAGATTGGAGCATAAATATTGTAGATAATACCATATAATAAGGTTGAATAGAATTCCAAATACCAAGTCTTCAGAGAAATGCCAATAAGAAAATACCAGAAGAATGGTAAATACGAAAATACCAAGAGAATGCCATGAGAACAGTCATATAGAAATCCCAAGAGAAGTCATTCATTTCTGACTACTGAGCAGAGAAAATGCCTTGGAAGAAATCCCAATAACTGAGCTCTGCCCACAACACCAACTCCCAAATAAAAGGCTGATCAACCACTTCACGTTCCTACAAATCCACATAACTTGAATGGCCAGCACTAATCACCTCTCTTCAGGCGAGGAAGAAGTTTTTCTTACCATTCGACGGGCTATGTTTGAATGCCAAACTATTGTATATGTATAAACATTCTTTAAACTATTATGCAAGCATGATTATAAAAGGACATATAAAACAATGTAGGTAACAAAGTCATTCAAGTGTGAATCATAACAAAACCAATTCAATTCACAACAAAACTTAATTCAAAATGCTCAAGTACATACATTACAATCAATAATTCAAGCAGATAACGATTCACGAGGTCAATTTGATGCAACTTCACTTCACTTAGCACACATTTAGCAGATAACACATAATTATATCACATAGGTGCACACATTCAATTCAAGACACAAAATCACACATACAAGCACACACTTTCAAGACACAATTAACAAGCATACACGCAAGGGTTACTACCCGACAGGCCAAGGACCCTGTCCTGGTTGAGAGGTAACTAAGCTCTGATACCACCTGTAATGCCCCAATTTCTTACGAGACCAGAGGCTCTAAAAACAAAGCTATTCTAAACCCAATTTCAACCCAGTCTAAAAAATTTAGGGAAAAATGGATAGAGTATCCCCTGTAACTGAAGGATCTTGTATATTTAGAGCTATGAACATCATCTTGCTTAGAATCGAGTGGAAATGAAAATATGACATTCAAAATTTTTCAGGAATTCAAAGCAAATGTTCATATGAAACTCTAATCTTGATATCATGTGATTAACATATGCAAAAACATATATATATCAAATATATATATTGAAAAGTGATAGAAGTAGGAGATACCTCTTGTAGACAACTCATAGGAGGCATGAATCTGAAATTTTATATCACTTGATGGAAGACACCATCAATTGAAAGCACAAGAGCTCTAGTCCGTCCACACGAGCAAAGAATGGTTTCTCCAACTTCATGGTTGTTTTGTGCTAGATCTACCACGGAAGATTTATGAGCTTGATTGTGAAGAAAAAAACAAAACTATTTCCTTCTTCTTGCATCTAATATGGCTACATTTTTCCTTTATTTTTCAGCCATGGAGGTTTTTCTCTTTCAAGAGTTGAAGAAGATTTTTCTTCTTCTCTTTCTTGTTTTTTTTTTTTTTGAAATCGGCCATGGAGGCTTAGCTCTTTTTTGTGTTTTTCATCCGTGTAGAAGCATGGAGAGAGAGAGAGGAAGACTACTCTTAGCTCACATGAAAACAAAAGACAAGCCTTGTCATCTTTTGTTTCTTTTCCCTACTTTCCTCATTGCTGTTCCCTCTTTTAAACAAAAGAGAAGACAACTTTCTCAAATCTTGGTTGTATTGTCTAGCTTTTGTTGAAAGAAAAAACATACACACATATATATATCATATATTGTGTAGTATTTTTCCACTAATGTAATAATATACATATATACATCATATGTATATTGGATAGTATTCTTCTACTCATGTAATAATATACATATATATACATCATATGTATATTGTGTAGTATTCTTTCACTAAGACATTTAAATATTCAACCTAATCACCATTAGTTGAAATTATGAAAACAAATTTTTCATATTTCCACATTTAATACTAACACTTTATAATAATTTCAGATTGATCAAAAAAACTTTTAAAGGTCAATCACACCATTGTTAACTCCTTAACAATTCAGGAGAAGCAAAATACTATTGTTTAACACTTTAACAATTCAAGAAAAAACTAATTGAAATTGTTAACACTTTAACAACTCAAGAAAAACTAAATCAAGCTCACTAGGAAAAACATTCGTCGTGCTCTATTGTGTGTGACTTTCTAGATTCACCGCTATATAGCACTGAAGAAACATTGAACACTTTCAATGTTCATCAAACTATTCGATTTGCTTAGAGAAGATCACCATCATTCTCAAAACACCTTCAGAGTTCTTGAGTGACGTTCTAACTACTAACATATCAAAGACAGTTTATAAAACAATAAAGTCTTATTCAAGAGAATTTATTTATGGCCACCGATTATCGTGCAATCCAATCCTTCCATTAATTGTCCCGTCGAGCATGAACCATGATTCGATTAAGTTCATAAACTTGATACCATGCATAGATCTAATTGGTGTAATGAAAGACGACACATGGAAAACTCATACCTCGGCCAAGGATTTCCTCATTAAACAACCAAGTTTAGATCGCATAGGACAACGTCTCATGCCGGAGGTTAATGGATCCTATCTTGACCACTACTTGTTAATCACTATACCAAATGATTGAAACTGCGAGAGGACACATCTCATCTTGTTTGTCAAAACAATCATTGTCCAAACGCTAGAATCAAACCCCAATATAGATGACAACCGTAATGTCTCAAGTCTAAGGATTACATGCACAATCACAATGAATAACAAATTATTAATCTGAAGTCATGTAATTTGTTATTCACGTCACATGCAGTGATCTATTCAACTAATAGTCACCCACATGTTTGTTAATTGCATCCCTATACTGTTATGGCACGTGGCTCACCATCCTTTATCATTAACATCCATATGTTAATCAAAGGTAACAACACATGTGATAGTCCGTAATAGATTATCGAAGTCCCGATCAAATAATCTAAGGTCTATGAATACTTTAAGTATTTATCATATTAAGGAAATACGCCAACAAATTCTAAATGCTTTTAGAATACATTCTTATAATGAAAATACTAGGGACTCATTCATACACATAAAAGAAGGAGAATATGAATGTGCTAATTATGTCAATATGAAAACACACATATATAGACATAGATGCCATAATGTACAAGTTAATGTCAAAATGCTTAAATATATGTTATCCAAATATGTAGCATTAGGGCATATCTCTAACAATCTCCCACTTGCACTAATGCTATGTTACATAGTATTAGCACAACATACAATGGTATCGAATATCCATCTTCTCAAAACGAGGAACTAGCTGTGACAGATTCATAGCTACGGTTAGTGAGTCAGCTACATCGAGAGATGTGGCTATTTTTGCAAAGACATATCTCAATATGATAATTGGCTACAGATACAACGCATGAAGATGAAAACACTTTTCCAAATGTTTGGACATACAGTGAGACCTGGGTTCCATAAGCTTGTGCAGTAGCTCCGTATTAGTCATAACACAAAAGCATCACAACTTAACGATAGGAACCATAACCAACTCGTATGATTGCCTTGATCCAAACAACTTCTTTCGTAATATTACATATCACCAAAGACATGAGTTATGTAATGGAATCTACAGTTTGTTCAGACCCTTTCTAACTTACTGAGCTCCCACTATAAATAAACATGAACCCTAACATAGACATTCTATTATAAGTTTCAGATTAAGAATCTGAACTAGTAAATCCGTCACTACGAAATTTGCCTCCTCCATAAACTAAAATATATCTTTAGTGCTTCCCAAGTACTTAAGAATATATTTCAATTCTATCAACCATTCCGAAACCTGGATTGGACTGATATTTACTCGTAACAATTTACGGTTTATGCAATATCAAGTCTTGTGCATAGTATAACAAATATGAAGTTACTATAACTTTGAATACAAATTTGCTACGCAACTAGAGTTTCTTGAATACCTTCAAAAATACTCTTATGTACAATCTCAAGAATATGCCGAGTAATCTATTTGTACTATCATTATAGCTACAAATTCACAAGATACGAACGACAAGTTCTAAATGGAAAGCACTTAATATGACTAGACTATAATTAATATCACAACAGATATATCATCAACTATGATATTGAAGTCATCATTATTGCAATCATAGAAAAGTGGATGCGCTCCCACTATTCTTTTGCAATCACAAGGTTCATCTACATTTTAAATGAAATCTAACTCTTTAATCTCATTTGAAATGGGTGAAACATTTCCAAGGAATTCACTTAAAAATCCACAAGTGGATTTATCAAGTATTCACATATTACTCATATCAATAGATCAGAATCATCAATTTAGTAATACAATGTGCTATAATGACTAGCATAATACAACGAGACTAAAGCACAATAATTGGTAAAAGGATTTCATCATAGCTAACAAGTTGGCTGTGATGATATCTTTTAGAAACCAATATAGCTATAAAAGGTCATTACCTTTTTCTATTAACTTCAACCTTTATCTCGGAGATCAATATCCAGATTAAGCTAAAGTATATGAAGTCTCATTATTATGCTTTGCATTATATAGTTTCTTAGAATCGATATCAAATATATCGTTTCTTTGTAGATCGTAGGATCAACTAATTGATAATTATCTCAAATACACAAACAACGTTTATGCTTCCAAAAAGATATCCCTATATTCTTTTAAAGAATGAGATACACTACTAGTTTTTCAAAGATCTTGTATGATGACTCATCTCGGACCTTATTGAATAGATTTATTACTTTGGTCTAGGTGATTTTATAGCTTTAGATGATACATCCTCAATTTCTATTTTATTATAAAGTAACATCTTCTTGAACAAAACCTTTTCTTCAAGAAAGATTACAATATAATAGAAAAATTGATATTGATTATTAAATAGAAATTATATCCTACAAACTAGGATATACTATAAAATTACCTTTAACCAAAACTCCCACTAGTCATTTAAAAAACTTTTCAATAAAAGTAGGACAAACCAAAATTAACACAGTTAATACTTGGTTGACATCCAACTTATATCACATATAAAGTTCTAGCAATAGTAGACAGCTACTATTCAATATAATATTAAATTAAAGAAAGCATGACCCACAAATAAATAGAATGATTAGTCAAACTAATCAAAAACTTTACTACGTCCAACAAAGCACGGTTTCTTCACTAAGAAAACCCTATTTATTTGTGGTACACTGGGCATTATTAATTTCGATACTATATCAAAATTTTAGGATACTCAAATAAAATAATACTTAAGTATTTTACCTTCATGATCTAATCATAAGGCACTAATACATTTTTCTATACGAGCCTATCCTCAAATAGCTCTAAATACATCAACATGTACTAATCCAAATAAGCTAGTAGTTTTAATCCTTTATCAAACAAAGGATGACTTGGTTACCTTTCCAATAAATAAGATGTATAAGTTGATCAAACCAACTTAATCATCATCTTATTTTTAGAAAAACCTAATCATGTAGAAACTACAATTAATTTGGATCATTTGAGTAATCTTAAAATTTGGTGGATGGTTATAACGGCTGTCAATATATTTGCAATACATTCTTTCGTCCATATCAAGATAATAAAGACTACACCATAATGCGCTTTTACAAGCTTTAGGAATATACATTTTATTCCTAATATCATTTAGGTATTAACCTTAAAATACAAAATATGTCCAAAAGGCATCCAAACAAATTGTCTTTAGCTAACGCAACAACATTTGTTTCATTTGCTAACACTTAAAACATTCCACACTTCCAAAAGCGCACTACTGAGATTAAGATTCTATCCTCGAACACATTTACTAATGTTTCACTAGAATCCATAAAGTAGTACCAATCACAATCAAAGAAGATTTATAATTCATAGTAGCTTTACAACCTTGACATTCAAGCTATAAAGATACTTTGGATTAAAACCTCCTTTAATGTCCGGTTTTAAGGCTATGAAAATATCTTTTACACATTGTCACGCCCCAACTCGACCCCTCCTATAATCAGTCAGGACGCAACAAAATTTCGGCAATATAACGACAGTAAATAGGATACCGAGGCTCTAAACTAACCTCCATAGGACATCATACATCAACTCCATAAACCATACAACAAACAACTCCTCAATAACATAATAACATACACCATGACCATATCATACAATAAACATTCCTCGTTACATGCCTCCGTTCCAACCTAATATATGAACCCTTAATATACAATACAAAACATATTGAGCCAATCTAGCAACCTAATCATAAACAAAATATAGGCTACTAAGACAACATCAACTAATTCATTAACTTATCAACATCTTATACATTATAAACTACAAAGCAGATAAAAGTCTACTAAGTTAATTTACAATTTAATAAAACATGTACGACATCACGGATAAGACTCTAGAACATAGGACTCATCCATGTAAGGCACGTTTTCCTCTTCAGGAGGCACGTACCCGTAATCCTGCGAAAGTACACCTGTATGCATGCAATAATAGAGAGTGAGCTTATATAAAATAAGCCCAGCGAGGATCCGATAGATCTCGAGCAAGGTCTACTAAACTCCTTGGAATAATCCTTTGAGTCAGTAAACACACAATAACAACAATAATAATATCATCACATAACTATATGACCATTCAATAAAGGATACTCTAGTTGGTGTAGTTCCAAACACCATCACGATCATAACAGCCTTCTTGTGACTCCCATAAACTCACGTACCCGGGGTACCCCCAATAACCTCGACCTCCATGACACCTCCGTCATGCGAGCTGGAGGCAATCTCTGATAGTCATGCCGTTATCAACCCGATAGCCCAATGCTGCCTGAGAGGTGGCACACACATACTAGAGACCCAGCAATAATAATAAACATCAATCATTCACAGGAGGACAGTCTAGTAGAACTGTTTATCTCTCGGCATCAATCATCAATCAATAATCATCAATAATCATCAATAAACATATTATCATCATCAATAATCATATTATCATCATAATAACATCAATAAACAATTTAACAACAAATAACTAAGTTAGATGACAAAGTAGTCATGCCATTATCAACCCGACAGCCCAACGCTGCCCGAGAGGTGGCACATACATACCAAGACTTCATAACAATCATCAATAATCAATCAATCATCAATCAATAATCTGGGAGATCAGCAACAAAAGTGACCGATTCCCGTACTCAATAATCAATCAATATAACATCAATATTTAATTAAACAACAAACAACTAAGTTAGATGACAAAGTAGGCCATCTAACCGAACATGCATTAAACACACAATCAAACCCTAGTTTACCCATCATCAACTCACAATTCAATCACTCAAACCACACCCAATCAACTAAGGCTCAATTCAACAATTTAAAGAAAGATAACCTAAACTTCAATAAGTCATATCTTACATTCTACTAATCCAAACAACTCCAAATCAGTTTAAAACATTCACCCATTCAATCAACTACATTAGCCCCCTTGGAAATCAACCAAAACACATCCAAATCATGCCCAATAACCCTGAAACCCTAAGATGTCATGGCTGAAATTTTTGGATTTTGGCACGAACATCACAATCAAAAATTCGGCATTACAACGGCGCTACCACGTAATTAACAAACTTTTAGAAATCGACGGCAATCGATTCCAATCAACGCAACTCAATTTAATCAACTTTGAACAAATTAATCAAATTTAAATACCCGAAAAACAAAAATTATGCTACAACCGATAAAAACTCGTAGTATTACAGCTAAACGATCCCTAGCACGCAAGGAGCAATAATCTAATATCATATTAACATTCTAACGGTTCAATAATCATTTATACGCATAAACACAAAATATGAGTTTTGAGATCTATAATTTTTCTCTAACCTTTGATGTGTTTTGATGCAAGAAATGTGTAGAATGGATGCCAAACAAGTGAAATCAAGCTTTGAATCACTCAATTCGGTTTTGAAATGCAAAATCTATGAGAAAAAAGCTTTGAAAATGCCTTCATATTTCTCCTTCAAGCAGCCACCGTTTTGTGTGTGTGTTTGGGGTTTTTTTGTTCTTTGTGAGTGTGTGTTGGTGATATAAGCTTGTTGGTCAACCATTTAAATGAAAGTCAAAGTTGAAACTTAGTATTTTTTTGTGTTTTCTTGACTTTAAATGTATTTTCTTTATCACCAAAGTTCAAAATAATTATTCAACACCCAAGCTAGCTCAAGTAAATTATTTTTAGGTGACAAGAAGTTTCACAATCAAATAATTTCACCCGAGTCGGCTTAAAACTCGATTTTCGTAAAAGTCGGTGTAAAAACCCTAATAAATTCTTAAGCCGATTTTAAAACCGTTTTCATCAAACACAGGTCTATTAAAGTCCGTGGTCTAGGTCTAGAAGGGTTAAAAAGACCATTTTCAAAATTATAGCGGACGTGTTTCAAAAACACTATTCATTAAAAATCGACGATAAAATTTATGACTCCATTTTTTATGAAAATTTCATGAATGCACATTTAGCACGTATTAGGAGTATTGACATCAAAATTATAACATTCTAGGTCATATAGCACATAAACAGGTCAAATGCATGCAAAACACGTAAATCGAGTTAAAGTAGAAAAGTGGGGTTTCACATTCTCTCCTCCTTAAAACAATTGCGTCCGCGCAATTATCGAACTGACAGAAAATTAAATCCTCAATCGTTACACTTAATAATACTTCTCTTAGTTCTCATTTATCTCTTAGGATGACACTTAACCAAAGACCTCAAAAGAACAAACTCATTTGACTGCAAGTTGATAATCATAGTTCCAAGACAATTTTCAATTCATAGTTCTCTCCTATCTAATATCATATTGCATATGAAAGAAATCACAACTCCAAAGTCTTAACATGACACCACTACTTATCAATCATTCCCTACTACACAAAAGAGCTCTATGAACACCCCAAGGGTTTAAAAACTCATTCACGATAACATGAATGATTACTGATCAAGGGAATATCTCAAAAGTGACATTTGTCAGAATATGGCTCTTATGAAATTTACAAGGAAATATGAATATGAAAAATCATATTCGAGCCAACAATCAAGTGAACAAGAGGTCAAACAAGTTAGAGAATCAAGAGGTTAATAGTTTAATAAGGAAACATGATAACTAAGATAAGAAATGTCTCAGCACCTATCAGTTAAATAAGTATGAACAAAGGATGATGACGAGTCAAAACAGTGCTGAGTATGTTAAACAAAAATTCCTGAACAAGTAGATATTTCAATTCTCGATGATTGTTCAAGGAACCAACAAGTAAGTTGTACTTGAGGCGAAATGAAATTAAGAAATAAGAGATGATTAATTCAATAGAAAACATGAGTGGCAAGAGTATCTCAGCACGTAATACCAAAGAAGTACGAATAAGAAATGATAACAATAGGACAGTGCTGAGTACTTTGAGTGAGCAACTACAAGCGAAGTAATGACTCAGGATTTAATAATAAAACAATAGGATTAACAAAGATCAACAAGAATGACAATGATGTACTTAGGTAAGGAGTACATCAAACAAGTGAAATCGAATAAGTAAAATGGTATACCAAATGTGAAATTACTTCCAAATGAATAGTAATAGGATGAAATAAAATATTGAAATCAATGGCTGGAGATATAGAATGAAATATAGAAGTTTCAAACCTTAACTCCAATAAGTGACATTGCTATAAGAAGCAAATAGAATGTTAAGAATATAAACAATGTCAAATGAGTATAGGATCCATTAATCCAATAAGCAAAACTTTCAAGAAACAATTGATATGCTAGAAAAGTGTAACTCTCTCTCAAATAACTGAGAATAGAGTAAAAGAAAATAATAAGACTGATAGAATTATGAAGTACAAGAAGGGCGTCCCACCTACACATTTAAACACTAACAAGTCAAATCCTACAATCTATCTTCCTCCAAAACAAGACACTAAGGAGATCTAGAGAATCCTAAGGAGTCATAACAATCACCAAACAAGATAAATCACTCTAAAATTTTATATTCCGTACCAGACCAATCACTAAACAAGATAAATCCCCGATTACCCAACAAGATTCACTAATGAAGACTCCAAAATCTAATAACACAATACATATTCATATTAACCCATTATAACACTAGTGAATCCTCAATCAACAATTTAGAAAGTCATACCACCTAGAACTCAAAAGCTTGATGTAGGCAAGTAAATGTTCAGCCATCGAAATGCATTCTTATTTCCTCAAATAATTATATCTCCCAACAATTACATCTTCGAATAAAGTAACTTTAGTCAAGAATCACTCCAATTGTCTCCAAGGTTTAAAGATCAAAACTCCAAAATATCCATTAATAATATAGCAATCCTAAATAGTAGAAATATTCACATGTTATACCACACTTCATTCCATTCACAAATATAAATCACTGATTCCTCAAATAAATTCATTCTAAGATAACCTCAAGAAAGTATAATATGAGTTGAGACTCCAAAAGTGTCTAATCACAACCTCACTAAAACCTCAACTTATGATCTATCTCCAAATAATAACAAGTTAAATATGGCAACAAAAGTCATTATAATCATCAAGATACATTGCTATTTCCTCGAACAACTTCATTCTCACTAAAGGAACATCAAGATCAATCCACTAAGCTGAAACTAAAATCCATAAACATAACAATTAAAATCTAACTAATAACTTCTAGAATAATAATAATTCAAAATCATGGCCTCCCTCTATTTCTGAAAACTATTGCAGTCATCCTTACTTCACCTAAAAGAATCACCCACAGTTATAGAATATATACAATTACATCACATGAAAACAGGTACAACGTAATGCATGATTATCATATAATATAACATTATCACATAACACACAATTCAGCATATAAGAAGCCAACATCACATAAACAGGTTATATCACAGAAGTAAGTTTTAAACAATTAAAGTCACATAAGCAACAAACTTCACATAAGGCACTTTGATCACATAAAACACAATTGTCACATAATACATATTAATCACATAATGCACATTAATCACATAATTCACATTAATTACAACACATTGAGTACGTATAGCACTTAATTACATAAAACATATTGACCACATTAGTTCACTTAACACACAAGGCATACTGGTTACATAGAAAGTTAGATACATAAGTAAATTAATCACATAAACATATTAACATATGTTTCACTTTTCTTTCACTTAATACATACTTGCATGCTTAGACCACTACCCACATTCTGGGATACCCCGGCTGACAGCTAAACATGCACTCTGATACCACTTAAATGTCACGCCCCAACTCGACCCCACCTACAATCAGTTAGGACGCAACGGAATTTCGGCAGTATAACGACAATAAATAGAATACCGAGGTTCTAAACCAACCTCATTAATAATATTAAACATCCAATTCCATAACCATACAAACAACAACTCCTCAACAGCATAACAACACACAACATAACCGTAATATACAATAATCAGTCCTCGTTATCTGCCTCCGTTCCAACATAACATACAATACCTCAACCTTATCATTCATTTCAAAAATAAGTTGAGACCCATCTAACAACTTAACCATAGACAAAAGAAGCTGCTAGAATAGTAACAACTAATTTATATTTTTTTCAGCATCCTATACAACAAGAACTATAAAGCATAAAAAAGGCTACTAAGCTAATATACATGATAAATAACAGCACAGAATCACGGATAAGACTCTGGGACATATGACTCATCCACGTAAGGCACATTTTCCTCCTCAGGAGGCACGTACCCGTAATCCGGCTCTGCAACACCTGTAAGCATGCAATAATAGAGAGTGAGCTTATATAAATAAGCCATGTGAGGATCCGATAGATCTCTACATAGTTTACTATACTCCTTGGATAATTCCTTTGAGCAGTAAACATATAACATCAATCATTCTATCATCACATAACTATATAACCATTCAATAAAGGATACTCTATTTGGTGTAGCTCCAAACGCTATCACGATCTCAACCGTTCTTCTTATAACTCCCCATTACTCACGCACCCGAGGTACCTCACTAGCCCCTCCCTCCATGACACCTCCGTCATGCGAGCTGGTGGTAGTCTCTGGCAGTCATGCCGTTTTCAACAAGACAGCCCAACGCTGCCCGAGAGGTGGCATACACATACCAAGACTCCATAACAATCATCAATAATCAATCAATCATCAATCAATAATCAGGGAGATCAGCAACAAAAGTGCCCGATTCCCGTACTCAATAATAATCAATATAACATCAATATTTAATTAAACAACAAACAACTAAGTTAGATGACAAAGTAGGCCATCTAACCGAACATGTATTAAACACACAATCAAACCCTAGTTTACCCATCATCAACTCACAATTCAATCACTCAAACCACACCCAATCAACTAAGGCTCAATTCAACAATTTAAAGAAAGATAACCTAAACTTCAATAAGTCATATCTTACATTCTACTAATCCAAACAACTCCAAATCAGTTTCAAACACTCACCCATTCAATCAGCTACATTAGCCCCCTTGGAAACCAACCAAAACACATCCAAATCATGCCCAATAACCCTAAAATCCTAAGATGTCATGGCTGAAATTTTTGGATTTTGGCACGAACATCACAATCAAAAATTCGGCATTACAACGGCGCTACCACGTAATTAACAAACTTTTAGAAATCGACGGCAATCGATTCCAATCAACAGAACTCAATTTAATCAACTTTGAACAAATTAATCAAATTTAAATACCCGAAAAAAAAAATTATGCTACAACCGATAAAAACTCGTAGTATTACAGCTAAACGATCCCTAGCACTCAAGGAGCAATAATCTAACATCAGATTAACATTCTAACGGTTCAATAATCATTTATACGCATAAACACAAAATATGAGTTTTGAGATCTAGAATTTTTCTCTCACCTTTGATGTGTTTTGATGCAAGAAATGTGTAGAATGGATGCCAAACAAGTGAAATCAAGCTTTGAATCACTCAATTCGGATTTGAAATGCAAAATCTATGAGAAAAATGCTTTGAAAATGCCTTCATCTTTCTCCTCCAAGGAGCCACGGTTTTGTGTGTGTTTTTGGGGTGTTTTTGTGCTTTGTGAGTGTGTGTTGGTGATATAAGCTTGTTGGTCAACCATTTAAATGAAAGTCAAAGTGGAAACTAATTATTTTTAGTGTTTTCTTGTCTTTTATTTCATTTTCTTTATCACCAAAGTTCAAAACAATTATTCAACACCCAAGCTAGCTCAAGTTAATTATTTTTAGGTGACAAGAAGTTTTACAATCGAACACTTTCACCCGAGTCGGCTTAAAACTCGATTTTCGCAAAAGTTGGTGTAAAAACACTAATAAATTCTTAAGCCAGTTTTAAAACCATTTTCATCAAACACAGGTCTATTAAAGTCCGTGGTCTAGGTCTAGAAGGGTTAAAAAGACTATTTTCAAAATTATAGCGGACGTGTTTCGAAAATACTATTCAATAAAAATCGACGATAAAATTTATGACTCCATTTTTTATGAAAATTTCATGAATGCACATTTAGCATGTATTAGGAGTATTGACATCAAAATTATAACATTCTAGGTCATATAGCACATAAACAGGTCAAATGCACGCAAAACAAGATAAAACACGTAAATCGAGTTAAAGAAGAAAAATGGGGTTTCACACACATGCCTATACAATCCTTAATTTTCTTCTTAGATATGCTCCCACTGGCTAACAGAAATCATCTATTTTTGCCTTTCTTCTTTGAATTACCATTAACCAAAGAGGAAATACAAATATAAGAATGAATTTCATTTATATATAATATCATGCATTAAATATGCTTACCACAAAATCATTTGCTAGTTTAGACTTATATTCTTTACATCTTGCATACCCTTATGCAAACTATGAAAGAATACAAATCCTTAGCATATTTAATTTCTTTTACTTATCAACCATAAGTACTACAACCTTTTATTTTGATACTTTATCAAGATAAAAATAACGGAGCATATAACTCTAAGACTTTATTAAGTTTCTAAGAACCATTCTTCGATGATAACGTTAATCAAAAAAGTTTGTCTAGTTGCGCGATATAAAGTCTAGTTAATTAAAAACGACGGGTTCATTGCTGTAGCCATAAACGTATGCAGAAAATAAGATCGCTAGTTGACATAAACTTGTTAAAACATTTAATTTGGCCTTTAATTAAATGATACATCCTACTAATTTTATCAAATCTCACACTTCCTAAATGAGATCGTGAATCTAATTAAAGACTCATTAGTAGGTGACCATGATTCTGTTTAATATGAATACCCCTCAGCTTTGGTGCATTATTGGAATATATATACAAAGAGTTAACAACGATTGCTATCTATATCACTATATAGGATATGGCCATTTTGCCCCTAAATCACCGTAACCTCAGCTTTGGTGCATTATTGGAAACGTGATCTAGTTAGATTACACCCACCGTCACAGTGGTGCGACAATTTGAATCCCGAACCTCAGCTTTAGTGCATTATTGGCGTCGTGATATTGGAACAACACAACATCACTATGCTTGCTAGGTAAACATAATACTTTCATAGAATATGTCTTCCTACCTTTGGGTTAGCCAAGACATATCCAATCGAGAAAATATAACCTAGGATAATGGAGGGCAACGATAAACACTTTTACCGCTTTACAATCTAATATGTTTGCACATAGGAAGATTTTGAATTTAATTAGGTCTCACTTTGCACATTAGTTAATTTACAAGCATACATCACATATAAGCAAATAAATAAACATACATGCAAAATCATACATTATGGTGGATCAGGGACTTGGACTATGAATTAAATCAAGACAAAAATAAAACCTAAACAAACACATCAACATGTCTTATTTGGTCTTGTCTTCTTGAATTCTTCAAAGATCCAAAGCACCTTCAACTCCTTGAAAGTCTCCAATGGTCTTCTTGCAAACTCTTGTAGAAATTACATACATTATGTCTCACTACAAATTTCTCTCAATTGCAATAAAATAAAAACGAGACTTATGTCTCAATTACATACTAATGAATGATATAATTAGTTACAACGCCATCTAATGAAATTACAACTAATTATCCATTCATTAACCAAGTCCATGATCAAATTCACCATTTATTATCCAACATCACAATGTAAGATAAAACTCATAAAGCATAGAATATGCATCATATACATAAATAATAAAGCTAAACAAGCAAGCTAACACAAACTACTGTATCCAATACATTAAATAAATAAAAGGTATATTTGCAATCAGTTTCATATATTGAGATTTTAGCATCTCATGTTAAACAACACAAAAGAACTAGATAAAATTAATTTTAAGTTCATACTTGTTCAATAAGGCCCAATGCAAATCATTTGTTAATTTTATGGCCCAATTTGAGTTTCAAGGCTCATATTAATCTTCACTAAGAAAAACAATCTCATCTAATCTTATTAGACTAAAGCCCACTGATTTTTAAATCCATTGGACTTAACCAAAGTTAAACCAATTAGTCATGGCTTTTAATTTATGACCCATCATAAATCTGCTGCACATATACCAAACTTTTTGACTCGTTTAGCCTACCTACAGTTCTTCAAAAATTCTAAAATTTTGCAGAGACGTATCTCTTCGAGTGTAGATAGTTTTAAAATCAAACAGAACTCAATTCGGAGTTAAATTGACTGAGTTATGCCCTTCGGAACACAACTGCGCAAACTGTCCAGCTTTACGCGAGAATTAGTGAACTTACTGATTTTGATTTTTTTGAAACCCTTAGCCACGAAATTAGGAGATGCATATTAGAGGATGAAATATTCTACTATCTCTATATCATAACATGTCCAAAAATTAGTCAAATATAACAACATTTACTATGCCAAAACAGTCACGCAAAAACAGTGGACAGAAATATTTTCAGAAATGTTGAAACTCTTTCCTTGTTCTTTTGTGCTCAAGACTTTAGAAACTTTAAGCAAACACATATGTAATCACATGAACATCAAGTCCTTGCTCTGATACCACTTGAAGGATCTTGTATATTTAGAGCTATGAACATCAACTTGCTAAGAATCGAGCAGAAGCGAAAACATGACATTCAAAATTTTTCAGGAATTCAAAGCAAATGTTCATATGAAACTCTAATCTTGATATCATGTGATTAACATATGCAAAAACATATATATAGCAAATATATATATTGACAAGTGATAGAAGTAGGAGATACCTCTTGTAGACAACTCATAGGAGGCATGAATCTGAAATTTTATATCACTTGATGGAAGACACCATCCCTTGAAAGCACAAGAGCTCTAGTCCGTCCATACGAGCAAAGAATGGTTTCTCCACCTTCATGGTTGTTTTGTGCTAGATCTACCACGGAAGATTTATGAGCTTGATTGTGAAGAAAAAAGCAAAACTATTTCCTTCTTCTTGAATCTAATATAGCTGTGTTTTTCCTTTATTTTTCAGCCATGGAGGTTTTTCTCTTTCAAGAGTTGAAGAAGATTTTTCTTCTTCTCTTTCTTGTTTTTATTTTTCTGAAATCAGCCATGGAGGCTTAGTTCATTTTTGTGTTTTTCATCTGTGTAGGAGCATGGAGAGAGAGAGAGGAAGACTACTCTTAACTCACATGAAAACAACAAACAAGCCTTGTCATCTTTTGTTTCTTTTCCCTACTTTCCTCATTGTTGTTCCCTCTTTTAAACAAAAGAGAAGACAACTTTCTCAAATCTTGGTTGTATTGTCTAGCTTTTGTTGAAAGAAAAAACATACACACACACACATATATATATATATATCATATATTGTGTAGTATTTTTCCACTAATGTAATAATATACATATATACATCATATGTATATTGGGTAGTATTCTTCTACTTATGTAATAATATACATATATACATCAAATGTATATTGTGTAGTATTCTTTCACTAAGACATTTAAATATTCAACCTAATCACCATTAGTTGAAATTATGAAAATAACTTTTTCATATTTCCACATTTAGCCCCAACACTTAATAATAATTGCATATTGACCACAATAACTTTTAAAGGTCAATCACACCATTGTTAACTCCTTAACAATTCAAGAGAAACAAAATACTATTGTTAACACTTTAACAATTCAAGAAAAAACTAATTGCAATTGTTAACACTTTAACAACTCAAGAAAAACTAAATCAAGCTCAATAGGAAAAACATTCGTCGTGCTCTATTGTGTGTGACTTTCTAGATTCACCGCTATATAGCACTGAAGAAACATTGAACACTTTCAATGTTCATCAAACTATTCGATTTGCTTAGAGAATATCTCCCGTCATTTTCAAAACACCTTCAGAGTTCTTGAGTGACGTTTTAGCTACTAACATATCAAAGACAGTTTATAAAGCAATGAAGTCTTATTCAAGTGATTCTATTTATTGTCGCCGATTATCGTGCAATCCAATCCTTCCATTAATTGTCCCGTCGAGCAAGAACCATGATTCGATTAAGTTCATAAACTCGATACCATGCATAGATCTAATTGGTGTAATAAGAGACGACAAATGGAAAACCCTTTTTTCCATCATTCATACCTCGGCCAAGGATTTCTTCATTAAACAACCAAGTTTAGATCGCATAGGACATCGCCTCACGCTGGAGGTTAATGGATCCTATCTTGACTACTACCTGTCAATCACTATACCGAACGAATGAAACTGCGAGAGAACGCATCTTATCTCGTTTGTCGAAACAATCATTGTCCAAATGCTAGAATCAAACCCCAATATAGATGACAGCCGTAATGTCTCAAGGCTAAGAATTACATGCACAATCACGATGAATAACAAATTATTAATCCTAAGTCATGTAATTTGTTATTCACGTCACATTCAGTGATCTATTCAACTAATAGTCACCCACATGTTTGTTAATCGCATTCCCATGTTGTTATGGCACGTGCCTCACCATCCTTTATCATTAACATCCATATGTTAATCAAAGGTAACAACACATGTGATAGTCCGTAATAGATTATCGAAGTCCCGATCAAATAATCTAAGGTCTATGAATACTTTAAGTATTTATCATATTAAGGAAATACGCCAACATATTCTAAACGCTTTTAGAATACATTCCTATAATGAAAATACTAGGGACTCATTCATACACATAAAAGAAGGAGAATATGTGAAACCCCACTTTTCTGCTTTAACTCGATTTATGTGTTTTATCTCATTTTACGTGCATTTGACCTGTTTATGTGTTATATGACCTAGAATGTTATAATTTTGATGTCAATACTCCTAATACGTGCTAAATGTGCATTCATGAAATTTTCATAAAAAACGGAGTCAGAAATTTTATCGTCGATTTTTAGTGAATAGTGTTTTTGAACACCTGTCCGCTAAAATTTTTACAGGGGTGTTTTAAACGTCTTAAAAACTAGTCCTCTATTATTAATAGACCCATGTTCGATAAAACTTGATTCTGAAACATAATAGTAATTTAAATATATTTTTCGGGCGAAAAATAGCGTTTTTGAGTCAAATAGTGATTTCTTCTAAACCCGATTCTTGCATTGACTTTTGTTGACCTAGTATATATTAATATAAATGTATTTATATGTGGTATTAAATGATTTTAGATTAATTGTGCATTCAAAAGACATTTGAAAATAAATAATATGACTTTTCACCTTCTTTTGCAAAAATCGCGTTTTAAGCCGACTCGGGTGAAATTGTTTGATTGTAAAACTTCTTGTCACCTAAAAATAATCTACTTGAACTATCTTGAGTGTTGAATAATTGTTTTGAACTTTGGTGATCAATAAAATGCATTTAAAGTCAAGAAAACACTAAAAATACTAAAGTTTCAACTTTAACTTTCATTTGACTTGTTGACTTTCATGCATATATCATCAACACACAATGAAACAAAGCAAAACACCACATTTTCACACACCTTGCAGCCGTGAGTTTCTTGGCATTTTGAGAGTTTTTTCAACTTATTTTACAAAGCAATTTTGCCTTAGAAAACTCATTTAAAGTCCGAATCTTTTCAAACCGAGCTTGATTCCGCTTGTTGGGCACCTGTTGCACGCATTCCTAGCTTTACTTCGGATCAAAGGTGAGAGAAAAATTCTAGATCTCAAAATGTCATTTTTGTGTTTTTGCGTATAAATGAAGATTGAACCGTTAGAATTGAAATCTGATGTTAGATTATTGCTCCTTGCATGCTAGGGATCATTATATACTAATACTACGAGTTTCTGTCGGATGTAGCATAATTTTTATTTTCCGGGTATTTAATTTTGATTAAAATGTTCAAAGTTGATTTAATTGAGTTGCGTTGCTCGAAATCGATTGCCGTCGATTTCTAAATACTTGATAATTACGTGTTAGCGCTGTTGTAATGCCGAATTTTCGATTACATTGTTTGTGTGAAAATCCGGAAAATCCAGCCATGACATCTTAGGATTTTAGGGTTATCGGGCATGAATTGGAGGGGTTATGGTGGATTTCCGAGAGGGCTAATGTAGTAGGTTGAATGGGTGAGTGATAGGAACTGATTTGGCAATGTTTGGATTAGTAGATTGTAAGTTATGAATTTTAGAAGTTTAGGTTGTCATTCTTTAATTTCTTGAACGATGCCTTAGATGGTTGGGTAGTGTTCGAGTGATGAATGGTGAGTCGTTGTTGAGTAATTTAGGGTTTAATTATGTATATTATGCATGTCCGGTTAGATGGCCTACTTTGTCATCTAACTATGTTGTTTGTTGTTTAATTTAATATTGATGTTATATTGATGTTATATTGATGTTATTGATTGATTATTATTGAATGCGGGAATCGGGCACTCTTGTTGCTGATCTCCCAATTGATTGATTGATTTATGCTTGCATGATGATTGATGAATATGGAGTCTTGGTATGTGTGTGCCACCTCTCGGGCAGCGTCGGGCTGTCGGGTTGATAACGGCATGACTGCCATAGGCTACCCCCAGCTCGCATGACGGAGATGTCATGGAGGGAAGGGGCTAGTGAGGTACCTCGGGTGCGTGAGTAATGGGGAGTTATAAGAAGAACGGTTGAGATCGTGATGGCGTTTGGAGCTACACCAAATAGAGTATCCTTATTGATTGGTTATATAGTTACGTGATGATAGCTTTATTTATGTTATTATGTTGTTGTGTGTTTACTTGCTCAAAGGACTAAATCCAAGGAGCGTAGTGAATACTGTCGAGATCTATCGGATCCTCACTGGGCTTATGTATATAAGCTCACTCTCTATTATTGCATGCATGCAGGTGTTACTGATTTTGTTTCGGGTACGTGCCTCCTGAAGAGGAGAATGTGGAAAATGTGCCTTTCGTGGATGAGTCATATGTTCCCGAGTCTTATCCATGACTTTATGTTGTTAAATGTCTTGTATATTAGTTTAATAGACTTTATATGCTTTACGGTTCTTAATGTAATAGATATTGAAAAGATGATGAACCAAATGATGTTAATTTAGTGGCTTCCTTTTGTATATGGTTAAATTGTAGTTGTGTCTCAACTTACTTTTGAAATGTATGATAAAGTTGAGGTATTGTATGTCATGTTGGAACGGAGGCGTATAACGAGGATGTTTTATTGTATATCATGGTTGTGTTGTATGTTGTTGTTTGTATTGAGGAATTACTGGATGTATGATGTTTAATGAGGTTGGTTTAGAACCTCGGAAATCTGTTTACTGTCGTTATGCCGCCGAAATTCCGTTGCGTCCTGACTGATCGTAGGTGGGGTCGAGTTGGGGCGTGACAGAATATGAATGTGGTAATTATGTCAATATGAAACCACACATATATAGTCATAGATGTCATACTGTACAAGTTAATGTCAAAATGCTTAAATATATGTCATCCAAATATGTAGCATTAGGGCATATCTCTAACAGTAACGTGGACATTTTGAAAGCCTGTAAGCATTCAATAAGATGTTGAACAACGATAATGACATTTCCAAAATAAAGATCTCAACTTTAAGGCCATCCGAGCCTTAAGACATACAAACAGTTTAGATACACACAAGTATGCATTCATAACTTAACTTCTTTACAAAATCGCTTATCATGCCACTCTATGATTGCTTTTAAGCATTCTTAGAAATTAAAAACAACTCGTCATTCACTCCCAAGCATGCATAGAAGCTAAGAGCAAAAACATAAGTTATTACATGCCATAGTTCATATCTCCTACTACAATCAACTGGCATTCAGCTTACAATCACTCAAACATGTACATAAGCACTTAGGCTACAAAATAGAGCATAAGGTAGAGCAAACAAGTTCTCCACATAATAGCAAGAACCATAAATCCACCTCACGCAAGTATCACACAACAACTAAGGCAACTCCTCTTCCAATCGCACCTCCTGAAATATGTTAGCGAGGTATGAGCGACCACAATTGCCCAGTGAGGGATAAGTCTCCCGGGACGCGCAATTCAACAAGTAATACAGTTAAACATTAATAGCAATTAAAACCATTCAAGCTGGAAAAAAGGTTAAGTAACTACACATTAAAAGGATACATTACTCTTAACCCCAATACTCCAATCTTCACTCATGATCCACGAACCACGATCACTGTGCCGGCATAATCCTAATCACTCCAGTAGGTATACTCCGAATGTACCCCAATAATCCTATGACCCAACAACCCCTGGAAATCTCCGGACAAGGCAAATGAGGGACTAGGGTATGGAGTTTGAATATCCACTAGCAAAACCTTCTGTCAGCCAACCGATATACAACACATCCGCCCCTGACACTATGGTTGAACAACCACTATGCAATGCACGTCAACACTTGACAATAAGATAATCAATGAAGAACAGTAACACTTAGAAGGTTCAACCAAAGAGGTTGCTTTCGAGACAGTTCATAATATAAGTAATGGTACAAACTAATTAAAAGAGCATAAAGAGAAAAGTTGTACATTTTCCAATAAACCATTTCCAAAAGCTCATAAAAATCTTATAATTGCAATTAAACCCTTAATAAACACTTACAAGGTTATAGAAGTGAAAAATCATTCATTTCTCAATTTTCCCCCTTTTTTCCGAAGCCATTTTCCTTCCAAATAAAAGTTAATGTTTCGAATTCATGGGAAAGCTATACCATTCTTCTAATTAACCCTTAAGGTACCCTTATAGCCCTCAAATACATTCAAATACTTGCAATTACCACAAAGCCCCAATTTCCCTCTTATGGCTTTGAACTACACATACCTTAACCGGGATTCAAACGAGGTTCAACAAAGCTTCTATAGTACCTAGGTAACCTAAGAATACCAAATGTGAAGCTCAAATCTACCCAGATTAGTATTAACCCCGAAACCCTTTTCAAAAAATCTGTTATTTCACGTTTGATACAAGTTTAGAGCAATTCAAGGGCATGGCGCTATTGGACTACCTTCATTAGCACCTAAGGCATCTATTAGCAGCAATGAATCAATCCAATACATACAATTACACAAAACCTTAAAAATTCATCACTATTCACCTCATATAATCAAAGTAACGATTTTAACCATTTAAAATACGAACCAATGGCTTAAATGTGTTCTCTAGCACCTATGTACAATGTACAATAGAATAGATAAGAATTTCAATAGCATTTGATTGCATTTCTAACAATTCAAGAAAAATGTAACATCTTTAATATGCAAAAAGAGCCATGAAATCCCTCACCTAAAGCGTGTAGGAGCACCTAGAAGGCTTGGACACACCCTAAACTACTTGATCTAGGCCTGGAGAGGCTTGGATGCAAGATTTAGAGAGAAAATTCTCCTTCTTTGGATGTTATAGGGCTGTTCGGATTTGCTACAGCAATTTTTACTTCAAAATTTTTTTTTTTTTTTGCTAAGTTATGACTTGTTTTGTGTGTTGGTTGAGTATATATGTCTAGGTGAGCTATTTTAGTGAGAGTGTATGGTTAGAATACGAGTTAAACAAGCTAGAACCAAGTCCTAAAGTGCAAACTAATGCTAGCTAATTAAAACACTAAGTTAAGTTATATAACACTATTCATTAGATTGGCAAAACATTTTCTAAATGGGTGCTCCTATCGCTCTAAGTTCAAATGCACATTTTTCTCATTCCTATAATAATTAATATGATTTAATAAAAATGGTAATTCATGGTAATTAAGTAGTTGAAAAATGAAACGAATAGTGATTAAAGAAGACAACAAGCAAAGCACAAAAGAAATGTGCAAATAGTGGATGCAATAGTAAGCTAGAAGTATCGTTAAATCTTGGGCGTCACACCGGGCGTGGCTGAACCATCTACAATGGGGAAAGCTAATACACAGGAAAGAAGCTTAGATAAGAGAATACGTTCTCGCATTTCTTTTTTTGTAGATAGCTCGACCAGTGAGAAAAAGTGTTTGGTTGAAGCCAAAATGAGGTTGACCCACTTCATTCGCCAAGCGAATGATCTTCGCTTCAAGGGAACAACAGAAACAACCATCTTGCTCTTTTCTTTCTTCGATGCTACTTTTTTTTCCAAGGGATGGGCTTGGGGTGTATAATAACATTTTTTTAGGATGCTCGGGAACAACTCCTAGATAAATTAAGGATAAAATGTTGGAACCTCCTGGGTAAAGATATGGTAATGGAATTGATCGAGAAATTCATAGACCTAGGTAGGATAGGAGAATTGATGTCGGTGGGGAATCCGCTCCTGGGTTGTCGCTCTGCTGCATCTGGCCCGTCCTCTAGGGACCTTTGGAAGGTAGGGAATGTGACAACGTACACGCTTCCCTTTACTCCATAGGGCCTTCTCATTAGTTGCAGGGTTTGGTGGCCCAAAATTGACTTGGCTTCGCCAAAATGCCTCATCTCTAAAAGCCCGGCTCACGAGGCGACCTTCTCGCAGTAGGCTTCCAAACCTTGCCTCACTTTTGGGACATGCTATGTTTCCCCTCTTTATTCCCAAGTAAAGGGTGAGTCCCATGCGTCAGTTTGTGGATTGTGGTCTAACACACTAATCCCTACAGGTACCTGTAGTAGACCGGCCGCCCTACCTAAACCAATCATCATATCGGTCCTTAGGCCCTATTGTTAGAAAGGCTTGGCTTCAAAACCGTACGTGGAGCTTCTGCCTCATATGGCTCCTTTAGGGATGGAGGTAGGCCCAGCCCAGGCTTGTGCGGTTAAGGTTATTGTACACGACCTCATAAGAAAATAATGAAAAAAATGATGTTTCTAGCTTCTGGTCTTTGACAGAAAGAAATAAGTAATAATGAAAGGGACATCTGCAAATTTGGTCCTAACTAGTGGAACAATAAAGACATGGATGGTTTATATGAGTAAACCAATAAAAAAATGATAAAAGAAAATAAAAAAGAAAACTCGAGAACTCCTATCACGGGTTTTCTCTAATTCATTGAGAAACTTATTGAATTTCTAAAACAGAAATAATAATGCTATAGTTCAATTAAAGATCGAGTCAAGGGCTTTACAAAACAAAAAAATCTTTCTTAAGAACCTAGGTGACTTGATTTAACTTTAAAGCGGTGCCCTCCTTTTTATTGAATATGAAAAGACACCAGCCAGCTTTTAGATGAAAGCAATGAGGCCTTTTCGTGTAGGAATAGTTTTATAAACAATTCTAAATAATATGAGACCACCAAGGCATCCCAAAAGATTATTGTCACGCCCCAACCCGGCCTATAAGGTTAGACTAGGGTGTGAACTAAACGTTCAGGTCACGTCACATACTTAACCGTTGATGAAGATTTAACACTTATCATTTTTAGCCTAAACTCCAAAGTTTTCCGGAAAATCTGCAGCATAACGGCTGTAATTGGACTCTTTGGTTTGACCTAATTCTCTAAACGCCTCAATTATTCCAATCATTAGTCCAATTCCATTAAGGACTCCTATTTGTCACCAACCGATTGGCCAACTAGTTTATCTTGAAAGTCTTGTTTGGTTAATAAGCCTAACATGATAACTATGTCCCGTTTATTTGTCAATTTCCTATCATGCAAGTACCTATTATCCTTTAGTTTGCAAATGAGCACCTAAGTGAAATTAGATAGAATTAACTTAGTTGATTGTTCATCTAGTAGTTTGAATGCCTACGATAACTACTAACTAAGAAAACGAAAGCAAACAACCAAATAAAAGTTCATCCGGTTATAGATAGTACAATCCCAGAATTAGACCCAAATTACAACGGGGTCATTTACATCAATAAACAACGAGCAACATAAAAGAAATAGTCTTCAAGTAGCATAGTTCACAAATAGCCAAAATCATGCAAAGCACACAAGATAGGCAATCACTCCAAGGAATCATCGTTAGGCACATCGTCCTCGGGTACTTGTTCTTGATCTTCTTCACCTGAGTTGATAAAAGAGGGTGAGTCCTTATGAACTCAGCGAGGGGGAACGATAAATAAGTTTTGAAACTCATTTTCCGGTTCAACTTATGAAAATCGTTTTGCAAGCATGAATATAACAATAATCCAAGTACAGGAACAGAAATACCAGTCTTTCCTCTCCGAGGTTCTCTAGGAACCAAGCGAGAGTACTTATACAGATAGTAAAAAGGATACAGTGAGCTTTTGCTCTCAGATCAGTTTCAGAATCAGAAGTTGCAGCCGACTTCAAATCATTCCCCAAAACACGCCAGGTGGGTGTACTCCGAATGTACCCCAAAATCCTACGACCCAACTCTCCGAGGAAGTCTAGCCCCTAAGCGAGAGAGGGAATGGGACCATGGTAGTCATGGGTGCATCGGCAAAACCCGATGCCACCCGATGTGCGTGATCGCTACCATGCCGACAGGAAAGGTTGCAACCTTGTATGCAATGCACATTTATGACAGGTAATATCTCACAGTAGGTGGACAACAAAGTAGGTTGCCTCCGGACAGTCATAATATTGCACATTGATAGGTAAACAAGGAGGGCACGATAAGACAGGAAATATATCATAGTAGGAGGACAACAAAGTAGGTTGCCTCCGGACAGTCATAAGATTGCACATTGACAAGTAAACAAGCAGGGCATGATAAGATAGGTAATTTTACTTGAAAGGCATATAGAGTTATATGAAAATTAAACAGGAAGCCATGTAACACATGTAAAACAAGCCATATAACTCATTAAGAAGCCCACGTGATCAAGTGATAAGATTATTCAACATGCAATGACATCAATCATGGGTTCGGGTGCAAGAAAAGCTTATTTGTCACATGCAATGGTCAAAATCACATTTGAAGTCATAAGACATTTACGGGCAGCCCACTAAGCATATAATTTCCACACAATATCCAAATGATCAACACTTAGCAAGACTACCTAGTCATTAGGGTTTCCGTTTCATGCTTAACCACGTGATTAAACCCTAAGTCAACTCAAAATAATTCTCAAGTCATGCATCATTCAATTCAAACATCCTCAAGTACCTAAAACAGTCCACACAACATTCCAACACCACAATTCCAAGCAATTAGTACCACAAGAGAGGTTACAACAATTTTCCAAGCATATAGCTAAGTGAAACCTTTACTGCAATAGGATGTATTCTCACAATCAATAGGATAACCAAAAAATCTCCAAATCTAGTGAATAAGATGTCAAATTAAAGCTTAAGAAGTTAACTAAAATCAGAAACAAACCTTGCATCAATTGGAGTTCTGGATCATTAGATATAGCCGAAACAGTGGAATAGCACAAAACTGTCCAGATTTGCACACTTTTCAGAATTTGACGTTTTTGAGGTCCTTAGGGTCACTTTTAGCCTTGGTCCATTTCTGACAAAATTGTCCATAACTGAAAATTTTAGCAGCACCCTAATGTTCATACATTTTGCACATAGTTAACTAAGTAAAATATGGTTGGTTCTACAAAGTCAGTGCATCTGCCAAAGCTTGCTTCATTTTTCCAGATTTCCAGATTTGGTCACATTTTAAGGATTTGCCATTTTTAGGACTTTAGAGTCAAAATTAGCATCGGCCTATTTCTTGGAAACATGTTCAAAACTGTCCAAACTATTCGCCTACCAATTTTCAAGTATTTTAAACATCATGTGCCTAGCTAAACTTACCTCGAACAGACTGGTCAGAGAGCTGTCAACAATTTCGACTTCACCTAGCATCATTTTCAAGCCAAGATCTTGCCATGCATGGTTGTTTAAGCTTATGAACGACCATATAGCTCAAGTACAGAAGAAAATACACACATTTATGAGCATGCATGTGAATTTTTGAAGAGTTTTCAAAAGGTTTTAACCCTCACCTTAGCAATCAACCACAAAGATGCACAAAAAACTTGTTGAAGCTTCAAATCTCTTCTTCTTCTTGCTTAGCCGAGATTCCAACTTGGTTTCTCTATTTTT
Source organism: Ehretia macrophylla (assembly GCA_037974665.1). Classification (NCBI taxonomy): domain Eukaryota; kingdom Viridiplantae; phylum Streptophyta; class Magnoliopsida; order Boraginales; family Ehretiaceae; genus Ehretia; species Ehretia macrophylla. Next base: position 57,363,417 of record CM075765.1, read on the forward strand.
CCTAGCCTAGTGATCAATCTCTTAGCACATGCATGAGGTTAGAACAAGAAGAAAAGAAATGGAAGCCAAGAAAACTTACCTAGGCCGAAAATGGTGACTCAAAATGCTTGCATGTGTGTTTCTTGCATCCTAGCTTGCTTGGGTGAGTTTCTTTGCTTGTGGTTTGTCTTGATGCACCTTAGGATGATGAAGATGAGCTAAGAGGTGGAGAGAACTCAGCCAAAACCGAAATGGAGAGAGAAAATGAGAGGGAAGTGAGAGAAATTGAGAGGAAATGAGAGAATATGACAAAAGTAATGGCTTTGCAATTTTTTTGAGCATATGGTCAGCCTTGGGCATACAAATTCAGACTTTTTGTGTCTTCAAGGAGTATTTTGAAATGGCTAGCATGGGCATGGAGCACTTGGTCGAAAATGGTGGAGATTTGAGGAGAATTTGAGCAATTTTTTATGCATTGTGTTAAGTGTTTGTCATAGTTTGTCTATGAATAATTCTTTATGCATTTGTGTCATTAGAATTGCCATGGAAATGTTGATAAATTAGGGATTCTAGGTAGAATCAAATATAGGAATGTTTGTTGATGAGTTAAATTATGAATAGAATAATAGTTAGTGGGAAATGTAGGAATAGTTTAGTATTATTTTATTGTTAGTGTAGTTTGTAGAGATTTTGAATTAGGAATATAATATTGGTTAGTGGATTGTGTAGGATTATTTTATTGTCTAGTGCTTTGTGTAGGATTCTTTCTTGATTATCGTGGTGGCACGAATTCCTAGATCTAGGACACGAATTACGAGATAGACACGAACTACGAGGCAAGACACGAACTACGAGGTACAGCACGTATTGACTAAGGCACATACTTCAAGATAAGTGCACAGATTCTAATGCTAACATACGCAACCCTATGTGAATGAACGTAGACCAAAATAAGGCACGTAATTCAATACAATGCACATAATTCAAGACACAACTCTTAAACCTAGGTTAAGGCACGCAGTTCAAGGTTAATGCACACGAAACGAAGAGACACACGCAAATCAAGATCTCGCACATAAATTAAGGTCATGGTGTCACGCCCCGACCCGACCCCGCAAAAGGCCAAGCCCGGACTCGACACACGGACGGAGTCTCCTCTGTACCGCGGACGATCCAAAACCCTAAAAACAATATAATACTTGCGAAAGCTATAAAATGATCAAAACAAGCTAACTTTCTTTAAAATTTGCATTCTCTTACTAACCAACTTTCCAAACCAAAAATGCCATGCATACTACACAAGTACTTATGCCACTAAACCATTAGCCATTAGCATGCATTTCTTCACTAATCATCAGTTACAAGTTACAACATTACAACTTTAATTCATTACAACATAAGACCATTAAAGGTCTCAAAATAGGAAAATACATACAAGGCTACAAGCCTCAAAATTAAGCTTCCTTCACGCAATATACATAACATCAAGGTTTGCACAAAACTGGTAACCAACCACCAGCAAAGCAGGTAAGTGCTATCACGGAAACACCTCCACCTGCTCCTCCTCCTCAATTACCTCGAGAGGGTCTGCCTCAACTACTCCTGTAAAAACATAGTATAGAGAGGAATGAGCAAAAACTATTGCTCAGCGAGGGCAATTGGTCTCAAGGACGGAGATGAGAGAAATATGCAATGCAATACCACGCAATACATACAAATCATATAAAGATACAACCAAAGCCATCAATTAAGCAAGGCAAGTATTTAAAGCTGCAAACACTCAATCAAAGGATACGATACTCTTTTCACGAACCACTTTCAAACACGAATTCGATGACGACGCGCCGGCCCAAAACAACCTTATAACACCAGTTTGGAATACCCCGGAAGTATCCATCAATCCTACGACCCAAATCTCCCTGGGAGGCAACCCAAGCGAGAAAGGGAATAGCAACGGAGCTAGAGCAACCAACACTGGCAACCCAAGGCTACCCAGAGAGGCCCATCACTCACGTGCGAGACACTATGCCATGCAAGACTCGATACAAGACAATAAACAAGCAATAAATAAGCGATAAACCACACGTGGGAGAATAACAAAGTAGGTTACTCTCGCACGCAATAGCAGCAATTTGATAAGCAATTCAATCCAAAACAACTCAAACAAGTAATTCAAGTAATTCTAAGCATTCTATAAGCATAAAGACAAGTAAACACACAAAAACACAAATCGGCCCCAACTATCAAAATGCTACCATTTCCAAACGAGCCACGAGTTCTGGAAACCGACTTCGCCAACCCTCCTAGGTCACCGTAAGGCACGTCTAAAGACCCCGAAACCTTACTTCACCCTAGAACTCGCGCAAAGCCCCGATTTCCCCCTTTCTCGTTTGAACTACAACTACAACAACCAAACACCCAACCAACGCCATATTCGTACCAAAAGTGCTTCCATGGCTTCCCGAAGCAATGCCAACACGCAAAACGAGAAAACGCCAAAGTCGACCTAAACGACCCCGACTTTCCCAAAGGCGTAATTCTCGTTTTTTCACTACGCAACCCAAACAAACCACACATTTTAGCATTCTAGCATACCTAGCACGTTTCTATATCAACAGAAAGCATAACAGCGCAATTTCAACGTTTCAAGGTTTTACTATTCACAAAGTACTATTCATATCACAATTCAAGTTGCAATCACAACATTTAACCGCAGAAAATGTTACAAAGCCATAAATACATGTTCTACCAATGCTAAGGAACATTTTAGAAGCATCAATTCGCTTTAAATAACGATCTACGGATAAATCTAAAAACTGATAAAGTTAACTAACACAACGTATAAATGCGCAAATAACATGCTTCCCTCACCTTAGGTACTCCTAGTCGCTAGGAAAACAACGTTGGTTGCCTCGGTAATCACCCCGCACGAGCTCTCGCGAAGAATGAAAGATTGGAAGTTGAAATCTTTTTTTTTTCTCCCTCAAAGCTCACGGCCTGCTCTCTCTATTTGCTGCTGTTTTTTTTTTTTTTTCCTATTATTTTAGCTTATAAGGTGTCAAATGGTCAAAGGTCAAAGGTCCAAGGTCAAACCACTTAAAACTTGGTCAAAGGCCCCTATTTCGCGCGTTTTAAAGCCGTTTCAGCTATGGTAAGTTCAAATAAAGCTAGCAATATTTAAAATATAAAATTTAAGTCATCTAAATACTAGTTTCACTATTTGCTGAGGACTGGAAATCGTTATCTAGCTATCGCTCCTTAAATGCAATGCACGTTGCGTCGACTAGAAAGTAACAGTTAATTCACAAAGAATTTAAGGAAATAAAATTTTCAAAATAATAAACAAAGAAAATTCATATTCCGGGCTCGGGTATTACACCCTCTCCCCCTTAAAACAATTGCGCCCACGCAATTCTTACCTGGTCAACAAACAACTCCGGATACTGATCCCGAACTTGGTCCTCTCTTTCCCAAGTCGCTTCCTCAAACCCATGATGATTCCACAGAACCTTTACTAACGGAATACTCTTTCTGCAAAGCTCTTGAATCCTCCGATCCACAATTCTAATCGGTTTCTCTTCGTAGGACAACTTTTCTTCAATCTGCAAAGGCTCTGGTTCAAGTACATGTGAAGGGTCTGGATGATACTTCTTCAACATAGACACGTGGAACACATCATGCAGTCGCGACAAGCTCGGAGGCAAAGCTAATTGATAAGCCAAAGGACCTACCTTTTCGGTGATCTCATACGGACCCACATACCTGGGACTAAGCTTCCCGCTCTTACCGTGCCGAATCAATCCCTTCCGTGGAGAAATCTTAAGAAACACCCAATCTCCCAAATCAAACTTAAGATCCCGACGGTGCTTATCCGCATAACTCTTCTGACGACTCTGAGCTGTAAGCATACGCTGGCGAATAAGGTGAACATTATCTACCATCTTAATCATCTCTGGTAGCACAGTCGGATCAACTGTTCTCATCTCTCCAACCTCTTCCCAATATAATAGGGATCTGCATTTCCGACCATACAATGCCTCGTAGGGAGCCATACCTATAGTAGATTGATAACTATTGTTGTAGGCGAACTCCGCTAAAGGCAAAAACTTCTCCCAATTCTTCCCAAAGTCTAGCACACATGCTCGAAGCATGTCTTCCAAAATCCTGATGGTTCTCTCAGACTGGCCATCAGTTTGCGGATGATATGCAGTACTGAAGCTCAACTTAGTTCCCATGGCCTCTTGCAACTTCTGCCAAAAACGAGATCTGAATCTGGGATCCCTATCTGACACTATACTCTGTGGTACTCCATGCAATCTCACAATATTAGCAACATACAATTCAGCTAGCTTATCAAGGCTATCCTGTTTGTTCACGGGAATAAAATGTGTAACTTTAGTCAAGCGGTCCACAACAACCCAAACAGAATCACATCCTCTCGGAGATCTAGGAAGATCGGTCACAAGGTCCATTGTAATATGTACCCACTTCCATTGCGGAATCGATAACGGCTGTAGAAGTCCGGCTGGCCTCTGATGCTCAACTTTAACCCTCTGACAAGTCAAACATCTGGATACATACCCAGCAATCTCCCTCTTCATATTGTTCCACCAGAAGTGTTGCTTCAAATCTCTATACATCTTAGTACTGCCCGGGTGAATCCTGTACCTGGAATTATGTGCCTCGGACAGGATCTCATTCTTCAAAGTCGGATCATCAGGAACACATACTCTATCCCTGAATCTGAAAATGCCATCTGCATGTAATTTAAACTCCGACTCTCCCCTTTTAGCTTTCTCTTGGATCTTCAAGATGTGAGGATCAGTCTTCTGAGCCTCTCTGATCTGTGCTAGCAGCCCTGACTGAATCTGTAAACTAGCAAACCGAATCCCTACCTCAGTAGCTTCTGGTTTCCGTGAACAAATTTCTTCCAAAGTCTCCCAGTCCTTGATAATCAAGCTCGCAACAGTAGCCTTTCGGCTCAAAGCATCAGCAACAATATTTGCCTTACCTGGCACATAGTTAATGGAACAGTTATAACCACCCAATAACTCTAGCCATCTCCGCTGCCTCATATTCAGATCCTTCTATGAAAACAAATACTTGAGACTCTTGTGGTCAGTAAATATTTCAAATCTGCAACCCCACAAGTAATGACGCCACTTCTTCAACGCAAACCCCACTGCAGCTAACTCAAGATCATGTGTAGGGTAATTGACTTCATAAGGTTTCAATTTCCTAGAAGCATAGGCAATCACCTTACCATTCTGCATTAAAACACAGCCCAATCCTTCTTTAGATGCATCACTGTAGACAACGAAGTTCTCTGTTCCCTCAGGTAAAGCTAGTATAGGAGCTGTAGTTAGTCTCTTCTTCAATTCTTGGAAACTGGATTCACACTTGGCATCCCAATTGTAAGCAACTTTCTTCCGAGTTAACTGGCTCAAAGGTCCAGAAATTTTAGAAAAGTCTTTAACAAATCTCCGGTAGTAACCTGCCAATCCAAGAAAACTCTGAATCTCTGGCACCGTCTCAGGTCTCTTCCAAGCTGAAACAACTTCAATCTTAGCTGGGTCCACTGAAATTCCTCGGTCTGAAATGATATGGCCTAGAAAAGATATCTGGTTCAACCAGAACTCACACTTGCTGAATTTAGCAAAAAGCTTGTTTTCCTGCAAAGTCTGAAGCACAATCCTCAAGTGTTGCTCATGTTCAGCCTCGTTCTTCGAATACACTAAAATGTCGTCAATGAAGATCACGACAAACTGATCAAGGTAAGGCCGAAAAACCCTCTGCATCAAGTCCATGAATGCGGCTGGTGCATTCGTCAATCCAAACGGCAAAACAACAAATTCATAGTGGCCATATCTAGTCCTGAATGGCGTCTTTGGTATATCGTCACTCCGAATTCTAAGTTGATAGTAACCCTGCCTCAAGTCAAATTTGGAGTAAACACTCGCACCCTGCAACTGATCAAATAATTCTTCAATCAACGGCAAGGGGTATTTGTTCTTAATCGTAACTTGATTAAGTCCCCTGTAATCAATGCATAACCGTAGCGTGCCGTCTTTCTTTCGCACAAACAACACAGGTGCGCCCCACGGCGAAGAACTAGGTTGTATAAACCATTTCTCAAGCAAATTCTGAAGCTGAATTTTTAACTCCTGAAGTTCAGCCGATGCCATCCTGTAAGGACTCCTAGAAATTGGCGCAGTGCCTGGCACAAGATCAATCACGAACTCAATCTCCCTATCCGGTGGTAAACCCGGTAATTCCTCAGGAAATACACCAGGGAAGTCTCTAACAATCGGAACTTCATTCAAACTCAACTTATCAGCAGGCTGATTGATCAAATAGGCTAAGTAGGCTTCACAACCCCTATTCAACAACTTAGAAGTCTTGATCGCTGATAAAAGTGGAATGCGGGCAGCCCTGCAGTTCCCAATAATCTCTAGTACCGGTAGGTCAGGAACCTTAAGATAAACGATCTTTGTTCTACAATCCAACTGTGCATAATACTTTCCCAACCAGTCCATTCCCAAAATGATTTCAAAGTCACGGAATGGTAATATAATTAAATCAGCAGGAAATTTACGGTTCTCTATACATATATCACAAGATTTGCAAATAGATTCAGCAACAAATTTTGCACCCAAAGGAGTACTAACTTCAACTTCATGAGGCAAATTATCAATGCAAACATTCACAGATCGTGCACATGCAGGAGTTATAAACGAATGCGTAGCTCCAGGATCAATCAAAACTTTAACTGGCTGAGTATTGAGAAGAAAGGTACCTTCCACTATAGCTGTATTATCGGGTAGCTCCTCTGCATCCAGTGCAAAGACCCTAGCCTGAACTCTCTGTGCTGGTCGTGCACCTGCAGCCCTATTCTGAACACCTCGGCCTCCACCACGGCCCTGAACATTATTAAATTTAGGGCAATCCTTCACCCTATGCTCATCACTGCCACAACCCGTACACTTCCCACTCTTCCTCCAGCAGTTAGCCTCAATATGCCCTGGTCGATTACAATAATCACACTGCTGATTTTGCCTAACCGCAGTGTTTCCTATAGGTGCTGGGGCTCTGGCAGGGGTAGGAACTGTACCTCCCTGCTGAGGTCTGGTCACAGCTGGTCTAGCCTGAATCTGCTGCTGTGGCTGATACGGACGTTGCTGAGGACCTTGTGCAGAAGCCTGATACTGCCTCGGCTGACTCTGGCTGCTCTGGCCCAAAAACTACTTCTTACTCGGCTGACTGCTCTCGGCTAACATCTCAGCCTTCCGTTTCTCAAACTTCGAGGCTGCCTGAAATGCCTCGGGAAAAGTAGTGTAGGTCTGTCCAGTCAAATGCAACTGTATGTCCATTCTCAACCCACGGACAAACCTATGTATCATCCTCCTAGCTGGCCGTACCAACTCAGGCATATACCTCGACAGGCTAACAAATCTAGCCTCATATTGTGCAACAGTCATGTTTCCCTGCTTCAGGGCCACAAACTCATCTTCCCGTCTCTCCATTGCCATCTCGGGAATATATTTGTCTCGGAACTCACTTACAAAATCATCCCATAAGTGTGGAACATCCTCACAATCCCATCTCAGCCTAACAGTCTTCCACCCCTGCTCTGCATCACCCTCAAATAAAAATGATGCATAGTCTATTCTTGCCTCATCGGTATACCTCAAAGCAGTGAAAATTTTCTCAACTCGATTAATCCATCTCTCGGCCGCCTCATCATCCGGCTCCCCGAAAAACTTTCCTGGCTCGTGCCTCAGAAATTTCTCAAGCTGGTTATTCTCAACTCTGTACCCCTGTCCACCAGGATTAGCTTGATTACCCTGGGGATTAATCCGGTCCTGCCTCTGCTCATGTAGTACCTGTGTGATCCGGTCTACTGCAGTAGTCATGGTAGCCATAAACTGCTTAGGCAACGGCTGCTGACCCTGTTCCGCTGCCTCTTCATCTGATCCTATACCTTGAGTACCACGACGTGGCGGCATAGTAGCAACTCACAATAGCTGACAACATTTAAAAGCAGTTTATAGATAGAAATATAACACATAAGATTAGATAACACTCAAGTCAATAACAATCCAATATTCTATCACACAATTCACATAAGACAAGTTTAACTTGCCAAACTATTTCACTTAAACACATAAACATTCCAAGTTCACAAAATCATGCTAGAACATTTTCTTTTCACTTAGCAATCATTCATAAACACTTTAACATTTCAGACCTTTACCCCACAGACCGAGAATCATATCCCGGCTCATGCAAGACTATCATGCTCTGATACCACCTAAAGATGTCACGCCCCGACCCGACCCCGCAAAAGGCCAAGCCCGGACCCGACACACGGACGGAGTCTCCTCTGTACCGCGGACGATCCAAAACCCTAAAAACAATATAATACTTGCGAAAGCTATAAAATGATCAAAACAAGCTAACTTTCTTTAAAATTTGCATTCTCTTACTAACCAACTTTCCAAACCAAAAATGCCATGCATACTACACAAGTACTTATGCCACTAAACCATTAGCCATTAGCATGCATTTCTTCACTAATCATCAGTTACAAGTTACAACATTACAACTTTAATTCATTACAACATAAGACCATTAAAGGTCTCAAAATAGGAAAATACATACAAGGCTACAAGCCTCAAAATTAAGCTTCCTTCACGCAATATACATAACATCAAGGTTTGCACAAAACTGGTAACCAACCACCAGCAAAGCAGGTAAGTGCTATCACGGAAACACCTCCACCTGCTCCTCCTCCTCAATTACCTCGAGAGGGTCTGCCTCAACTACTCCTGTAAAAACATAGTATAGAGAGGAATGAGCAAAAACTATTGCTCAGCGAGGGCAATTGGTCTCAAGGACGGAGATGAGAGAAATATGCAATGCAATACCACGCAATACATACAAATCATATAAAGATACAACCAAAGCCATCAATTAAGCAAGGCAAGTATTTAAAGCTGCAAACACTCAATCAAAGGATACGATACTCTTTTCACGAACCACTTTCAAACACGAATTCGATGACGACGCGCCGGCCCAAAACAACCTTATAACACCAGTTTGGAATACCCCGGAAGTATCCATCAATCCTACGACCCAAATCTCCCTGGGAGGCAACCCAAGCGAGAAAGGGAATAGCAACGGAGCTAGAGCAACCAACACTGGCAACCCAAGGCTACCCAGAGAGGCCCATCACTCACGTGCGAGACACTATGCCATGCAAGACTCGATACAAGACAATAAACAAGCAATAAATAAGCGATAAACCACACGTGGGAGAATAACAAAGTAGGTTACTCTCGCACGCAATAGCAGCAATTTGATAAGCAATTCAATCCAAAATAACTCAAACAAGTAATTCAAGTAATTCTAAGCATTCTATAAGCATAAAGACAAGTAAACACACAAAAACACAAATCGGCCCCAACTATCAAAATGCTACCATTTCCAAACGAGCCACGAGTTCTGGAAACCGACTTCGCCAACCCTCCTAGGTCACCGTAAGGCACGTCTAAAGACCCCGAAACCTTACTTCACCCTAGAACTCGCGCAAAGCCCCGATTTCCCCCTTTCTCGTTTGAACTACAACTACAACAACCAAACACCCAACCAACGCCATCTTCGCACCAAAAGTGCTCCCATGGCTTCCCGAAGCAATGCCAACACGCAAAACGAGAAAACGCCAAAGTCGACCTAAACGACCCCGACTTTCCCAAAGGCTTAATTCTCATTTTTTTCACTACGCAACCCAAACAAACCACACATTTTAGCATTCTAGCATACCTAGCACGTTTCTACATCAACAGAAAGCATAACAGCGCAATTTCAACATTTCAAGGTTTTACTATTCACAAAGTACTATTCATATCACAATTCAAGTTGCAATCACAACATTTAACCGCAGAAAATGTTACAAAGCCATAAATACATGTTCTACCAATGCTAAGGAACATTTTAGAAGCATCAATTCGCTTTAAATAACGATCTACGGATAAATCTAAAAACTGATAAAGTTAACTAACACAACGTATAAATGCGCAAATAACATGCTTCACTCACCTTAGGTACTCCTACTCGCAAGGAAAGCAGCGTTGGGTGCCCCGGTAATCACGCCGCCCGAGGTCTCGCGAAGAATGAAAGATTGGAATCTGAAAACTTTTTTTTTTTCTCCCTCAAAGCTCATGGCCTGCTCTCTCTATTTGCTGCTGTTTTTTTTTATTTTGCCTATTATTTTAGCTTATAAGGTGTCAAATGGTCAAAGGTCAAAGGTCAAAGGTCAAACCACTTAAAACTTGGTCAAAGGCCCCTATTTCGCGCGTTTTAAAGCCGTTTCAGCTATGGTAAGTTCAAATAAAGCTAGCAATATTTAAAATATAAAATTTAAGTCGTCTAAATACTAGTTTCACTATTTGCTGAGGACTGGAAATCGTTATCTAGCTATCGCTCCTTAAATGCAATGCACGTTGCGTCGACTAGAAAGTAACAGTTAATTCACAAAGAATTTAAGGAAATAAAATTTTCAAAATAATAAACAAAGAAAATTCATATTCCGGGCTCGGGTATTACACATGGCATGTTTATCTAGGTATCGCACGTATATCGAGGATTAGGGCACACAATTCTAGGTTAAGGCACGTATAACGAGGCATGCACAAAATCCAAGACAGGGTACGTAATCCTAGGTTAGTCATATAATTTTAGGTCTAAGGCGCGCAAATTGAGGTAGGACACGTTATTCGGTATCAGGCCTCACATCCTCCCCTCCTTAAAAGAATTTCGTCCCGAAATTTATTCTTACTTGTTAAGGTCATTTAGACGGATCCCGACCCTTGTTATTTTTCAACTCCGGGTCGTCCTTTGCTCTGTGATCTTTCTTACCACAATGAATTCACTTCCTAGCTTTCTCCAATCAATTAATTTGGTATGACCCCTACGTTTACAGTTCGTTCCTTTGAACAACTCTCTTTTTTCCAATTGATCTTAAGGTCGAGTTCATTAACTAAAGTTAGAATCTCCAAACATAGTCATCAAAGCTGCATTGGTATTCTAACAATATAACAATAACTCCAAAATCATGACTCATGTTGTATCAATCTCGCATCCATACCTCAAAAGGAATATCACAATAATACCACGATTTTATGGTTACATACACTAATTTTAAGACGAGAGGTCTATATCAGATTTACATATCCTATCTACTAGCTTCAAAACTGTTATCACATAGGTCATACACAAGTTACGGATCATTTCCACGATACGACTCTATTTTTAGGAAGAACTCACCTAGCAACTAATCCATCTCAAATCGTCATCTATCGGTAGTATGATAGTTCTTATCTTGAAGGTACATTGGATTAGTAAATCTTCTAATGACTAGTCTCCCAATTACAAGCTCTTATTCACTAATCTCCTTTCCTGACTTTGTTAACCTTCACACTCGTAATCAACGAGAAAGACCGTTGAGATTCATTAAACTCGAATTCTAAGGTTTATTAAGTATCACTAACAAATTGCCATCGAAATTGCATGAGTAAACTAATCATGTTGCACTAGTTTAACTCTTACAAGTAAATTTTATCAGCTTATGATCCACAATCTATCTTCTTATTCAAATCTCTATTTTCACGTCATGAGGCTTGAGAATTTTCTTTTAATCTTATCCAAAACTCCTAAGGTGAATAGTTTCAACCCCAAATAAATTCCACTCACCTCAATTCAAGATTACGTCATACTTAAGAAGACAATGGTCCTACTCACTTAGCAAGCTAGTCATTCCTTCGAACACTTAATGCCCGCCAATATATCTTCAACATTAATGTTACTAAGCTGGGTTCATAGCCATGCAAGTGATATCAATTCTGTACTAGGTTACCGACCGCACAACAATAATCCTAGGATTATTAATGGGTACCGAAATGACCGACTTCATAAAATACTTACACGAGATAACTTCAAGGTTGTATCAATATAAGAATTATGACCACGAGACATCCTTCAACATAACCTAATAGAGATTCATAAGTAATCAACCCCTTATTTAACTATCACTACAAGATTCACCCCTCTTATTCAACGACCACAATTCGAAGTCTACCGATCGCTAGTTTCTAGATGTGAAACGGTGCACATAGATACGGTGGTCTAACAATAGTCTGTTGGGTCATTATGACTCTAATTCATCTCTATCTTAACTCTATGAAATCTTACTCTTCTCATTTACATGTTCAACTAGCTAAGAGCGTCAAGACTCATCGACCTTAGGTTCTAGGGTTCACCATGAATCATCATGTATACTTACTATTAGCTATTTAGGATTACTAATCATATCCTAACGACTCCACTTTGTAACCGAATGCTTTAATCTCATTTCCATGGTTTATATAATAGGTCTATCGGTCTTACTTAAGGATATATGCTTTCCAACATCCTCTAGGGTATCTAAACAACGAGTGTATAGAATGACTTACTTGCATAATCACAACTAAACACGAGAGGCACCAAATTAATACCATGATTCTAAATATCACCGATATCCAACTTAGGACCTTTAGCAACGTTAGTCATTTAATGCACAATTCAATTCCTTACACTTCTATCCGACATAACATTTTAGGTACAGTTTTTCCAAACACGAGTTCTAGCTACGTGAATTCCTTGATTCCAACATTCTTATACCTTGTTATACTAAAGAATCATCAACCTTGTTAAACTCAGTCTCTAAAGCTACCTACATGTCTTGAGGTTATCCAAACACATTATTCACGTCTTAATAATCTAACCCCTATCGTCCATTTCCACAAGTTTATCTCTTAATTTCTAGGTCACAATCTTACCATTGAGTGAACTTGAAACTCGTTAATATACACCGTATTAGGTTCAACGATGCTTAATTCCAATCAAGTAGGGATTCAATCATATAATTAGTCTATTATACCATTTTAAGATATAAGAATTTGATTCAAAAGCAACTCCTAAGTCAAACTTCCATTATAAGCATGTGAACATATATATATACTACTCCACATCTCCAATAGTATTTTCTTATATCTAAGGAAAGTTGTATGTCTTTAACATTTATTCTTGAACCACAATTAGAAGAACATTTTGACGGAATTAAGAACTTTATAGCTATAAAATTGATAACTTAATCACAGGCATGTGTATTCCAAAGATAAAGAGATAATTTTACCTCAACAATTATACCTGTGCTACGCATTTTATATATATGCATATCCAATAAGATATATGATCCATTGAGCACCTGTGAAGATGCGAGAAATCTCTAACCGAGGCTGTCGTTCGTCCTGCACAAATTCATTTCCCTGGAAGTCCTACTCCTAACTATCTATTTATATAAACAGTCATTCATGGTTATATAACATGCACATGTATCAAGGAAGGAGTATAAAAGCATGCATGCATTATTGAGGGCACTAACTTGTCGGTGTGCATGACACATAATACATATAGTCCACAAAGGCACATAGTATTCAATTTTCAAAGCAATTAAAGCACATTAGCACACATTAACATATATAAACAAGACATCATAATTACCTTAGGGCTTCTACCCATGGTTTGAGAGTTGAACCCGGCTAACGCCTAGTTACTAAACTAAGCTCTGATACCATTCTAATATAAGGTGTCACGCCCCAACTCAGCCTATAAGGTTAGACTAGGGTGTGAACTAAACGTTCAGGTCACGTCACATACTTAACCGTTGATGAAGATTTAACACTTACCGTTTTTAGCCTAAACTCCAAAGTTTTCCAGAAAATCGGCAGCAAAACGGCTGTAATTGGACTCTTTGGTTTGACCTAATTCTCTAAACGCCTCAATTATTCCAATCATTAATCCAATTCCATTAAGGACTCCTATTTGTCACCAACCGATTGGCCTACTAGTTTATCTTGAAAGTCTCGTTTGGTTAATAAGCCTAACATGATAACTATGTCCCATTTATTTGTCAATTTCCTATCATGCAAGTACATATTATCCTTTAGTTTACAAATGAGCACCTAAGTGAAATTAGATAGAATTAACTTAGTTGATTGTTCATCTAGTAGTTTGAATGCCTACGATAACTACTAATTAAGAAAATGAAAGCAAACAACCAAATAAAAGTTCGTCCGGTTATAGATAGTACAATACCAAAATTAGACCCAAATTACAATGGGGTCATTTACATAAATAAACAACGAGCAACATAAAAGAAATAGTTTTCAAGTAGCATAGTTCACAAATAGCCAAAATCACGCAAAGCACACAAAACAGGCAATCACTGCAAGGAATAATCGTTAGGCACATCGTCCTCGGGTACCTGTTCTTGATCTTCTTCACCTGAGATGATAAAATAGGGTGACTCCTTATGAACTCAGCGAGGGGGAACGATAAATAAGTTTTGAAACTCATTTTCCGATTCAACTTATGAAAATCCTTTTGCAAGCATCAATATAACAATAATACAAGTACAGGAACAGAAATACCAGTCTTTCCTCCCCGAGGTTCTCTAGGAACCAAGCGAGAGTACTTATACAGATAGTAAAAAGGATACAGTGAGCTTTTGCTCTCAGATCAGTTTCAGAATCAGAACTTGCGGCCGACTTCAAATCATTCCCCAAAACACGCCAGGTGGATGTACTCCGAATGTACCCCGAAATCCTACGACCCAACTCTCCGAGGAAGTCTAGCCCCCAAGCGAGAGAGGGAATAGGACCATGGTAGTCACGGGTGCACTAGCAAGCCCGATGCCGCCCGGTGTGCGTGATCGCTACCATGCCGACAGGAAAGGTTACAACCTTGTATGCAATGCGCATTCATGACAGGTAATATCTCATAGTAGGAGGACAACAAAGTAGGTTGCTTTCAGACACTCATAAGATTGCACATTGACAGGTAAACAAGCAGGGCACGATAAGACATGAAATATATCACAGTAGGAGGACAACAAAGTAGGTTGCCTTCGGACAGTCATAAGATTGCACATTGACAGGTAAACAAGCAGGGCACGATAAGATAGGTAATTTCACTTGAAAGGCATATAGAGTTATATGAATATTAAACAGGCATCCATGTAACACATGTAAAACAGGCCATATAACTCATTAAGAAGCCCACGTGATCAAGTGATAAGATTATTCAACATGCAATGACATCAATCATGGGTTCGGGTGCAAGAAAAGCTTATTTGTCACATGCAATGGTCAAAATCACATTTGAAGTCATAATACATTTACGGGCAGCCCACTAAGCATATAATTTCCACACAATATCCAAATGATCAACACTTAGCAAGACTCCCTAGCCATTAGGGTTTCCGTTTCATGCTTAACCACGTGATTAAACCCTAAGTCAACTCAAAATCATTCTCAAGTCATGCATCATTCAATTCAAACATCCTCAAGTACCCAAAACAGTCCACACAACATTCCAACAACACAATTCCAAGCAATTAGTACCACAAGAGAGGTTACAACAATTTTCCAAGCATATAGCTAAGTGAAACCTTTACTGCAATAGGATGTATTCTCACAATAAATAGGATAACCAAACAATCTCCAAATCTGGTTAATAAGATGTCAAATTAAAGCTTAAGAAGTTAAATAAAATCTGAAACAAACCTTACATCAATTGGAGTTCGGGATCATTAGATATAGCGGAAACAGTGGAATAGCACAAAACTGTCCAGATTTGCACACTTTTCAGAATTTGACATTTTTGAGGTCCTTAGGGTCACTTTTAGCCTTGGTCCATTTCTGACAAAATTGTCCAGAACTGAAAATTTTAGCAGTACACCAATGTTCATACATTTTGGACATCATTTACTAAGTCAAATCTGGTTCGTTCTACAAAGTCAGTGCATCTGCCAAAACCTGCTTCATTTTTCCAGATTTCCAGATTTGGTCACATTTGAAGGATTTGCCATTTTGAGGACCTTAGACTCAAAATTAGATTCGGCCTATTTCTGGGAAAAATGTTCAAAACTGTCCAAGCTATTCACCTACCAATTTTCAAGGATTTTAAACATCATTTTCCTAGCTAAACTTACCTCGAACAGACTGGTCAGAGCGCTGTCAACAATTTCGACTTCACCTAGCATCACTTTCAAGCCAAGATCTTGCCATGCATGGTTGTTTAAGCTTATGAACGACCATATAGCTCAAGTACAGAAGAAAATACACACATTTATGAGCATGCATGTGAATTTTTGAAGAGTTTTCAAAAGGTTTTAACCCTCACCTTAGCAATCAACCACAAAGATGCACAAAAAACTTGTTGAAGCTTCAAATCTCTTCTTCTTCTTGCTTAGCCGAGATTCCAACTTGGTTTCTCTATTTTTCCTAGCCTAGTGATCAATCTCTTAGCACATTCATGAGGTTAGAACAAGACGAAAAGAAATGGAAGCCAAGAAAACTTACCTAGGCTGAAAATGGTGACTCAAAATGCTTGCATGTGTGTTTCTTGCATCCTAGCTTGCTTGGGTGAGTTTCTTTGCTTGTGGTTTGTCTTGATGCACCTTAGGATGATGAAGATGAGCTAAAAGGTGGAGAGAACTCAGCCAAAACCGAAATGGAGAGAGAAAATGAGAGGGAAGTGAGAGAAATTGAGAGGAAATGAAAGAATATGACAAAAGTAATGGCTTTGCAATTTTTTTTGAGCATATGGTCAGCCTTGGGCATACAAATTCAGACTTTTTGTGTCTTCAAGGAGTATTTTGAAATGGCTAGCATGGGCATGGAGCACTTAGTCGAAAATGGTAGAGATTTGAGGAGAATTTGAGCAATTTTTTATGCATTGTGTTAAGTGTTTGTCATAGTTTGTCTAGGAATAATTCTTTATGCATTTGTGTCATTAGAATTGTCATAGGAATGTTGGGAAATTAGGGATTCTAGGTAGAATAAAATATAGGAATGTTTGTTGATGAGTCGAATTATGAATAGAATAATAGTTAGTGGGAAATGTAGGAATAGTTTAGTATTATTTTATTGTTAGTGGAGTTTGTAGAGATTTTGAATTAGGAATATAATATTGGTTAGTGGATTGTATAGGATTATTTTATTGTCTAGTGCTTTGTGTAGGATTCTTTCTTGATTAACGTGGTGGCACGGATTCCTAGGTCTAGGACACGAATTACGAGATAGACACGAACTACGAGGTAAGACACGAACTACGAGGTACATCACGTATTTCAAGAGTACGGATTCTAATGCTAACATATGCAACCCTATATGAATGAACATAGACCAAAATAAGGCACATAATTCAATGCAATGCATGTAATTCAAGTCACAACTCTTAAACCTAGGTTAAGGCATGCAGTTCAAGGTTAATGCACATGAAATGAAGAGACACACGCAAATCAAGATCTCGCACGTAGATTAAGGTCATGGCATGTTTATCTAGGTATCGCATGTATATCGAGGATTAGGGCACACAATTCTAGGTTAAGGCACGTATAACGAGGCATGCACGAAAACCAAGACATGGCACGTAATCCTAGGTCAGTCATATAATTTTAGGTCTAAGGTACACAAATTGAGGTAAGACACGTTATACGGGATCGGGCCTCACAATTATGATAGAAGAAGATTCCAACAAACAAACCTTTGTATAGGCCGGTTATCATCTACGTAACCGCAAACTTGGTTTCTTCAAGGAGAGTGATGCGAAGTCCCGCCTCGAAAGAGGAACAAGCGGAAGGGCTTCGGTATCGATAAGCATTTCCCCACCGGGCTCAGTTTGGGCTTTTTAGTCTCCTTCCCTTTAATTGCACGAGATAAGAAAAATAGGATATCAAGTGGGGAAGACAGTAACGGTGAGGGAAATGCAAGTAGTCAGAAGCAGGAAGCATAGGAAACAATAGTAAGAGCAAGAGCTATCCGCAAAGCAACTGTCCGAAGCAACTAAGCTGGAATTGGCCATTTAGTGTACCCCTTGATGAATGAGCTACAATCCTGGAGGAAGGCGGTCTCTTTTTATAGAAGGGAAACTTGACTAAAAAGATGCTTAGTGGGGCAAAGAGATTTGAAGGTTCAGAGATGGGCTAGAGTTAACAAATGGCCGATAAAGATTAACCTTTTTATTTGAGCCTAACTATATAATATATAAGGGGAAGCACAGATAGATTTAGGAAATGCTTGATCTAACCATAAAATAGGAATAGGTACGGTACTCAAGCGAAAGTAGAATGAAATACTTCCCTTGAAAGAAGTACAAGGGAAACGATACCTAGATCTGACTGCGAAACTACAATCTTGCTTAGGTTACATTGGAAATAAGTACTTCAACCATTTTATTTAATTTTCTACTAAGTAAGCTTGCCATATGAGATAGTGGACGCTTTTCATTCCTCTTTTGTCCCTTCTTTTTTTTTCTATGGTTACCTGGCCAAGTAAAATCAATTTCAAGTCTTGCTTTAAGAAATCGACGTTTTACTTTTTTTTGGAAAATGAAGACTGAATCTCTCCTTGGCAAAGGGGATCCCCCTTCCCCTTTCTCTAAAATAATAAGGGTTCCAAAAAGTTTATCGTATATTATAGAGAAGTTTTCGAAAGGAGCAGGTTTCAGTCTTGAAGTCTATCTTCTTCAATGGATAAGATCCAAAGGGCTTGACTGCACCTTCATCTGCAGCTTACGAAAAAAGGCGAAGCCAAGGGCTCTTTACTAATATAATATCATAGGGGACATTTCCTTGAAGAAAGTCGTACTCCCATCAACTTTCAAGTAGATAAAGAAGTTCAGGCTAGTGACATAAGCTATCGGCTATTGGCCTTTGTGAAAGCTTCTCCTCAATATGTTTGATCCCTTCCCAAACCTTCCTCTTTGTCAATGATTATGGGTCGCTCTTGTCCTGTAGTTCGATACACTAGTCTAAGGCCAGTTGCCTATACAACATCTTGCGTTTATAGCACAGTCAGCTTTGGTTATCGCTACACCCTCTCTAAAAAAATGGTTTGATTCAAGCTACTCCACTACTGGTACAGTAGCACCCTACCTTAATAATCACATAGGCACCCGGGAACCCTACTTAGTAAAGAAGGGGACTCCTTAAAGGAGACTGCTAGCTGGTATGGAGGGACTAGCTTTGCTTGCTTCCTAGTCAAATATGCCTTATCTGTCTTACTTTAATATGAATGGTAAAAGAAAAAAGAAACTTCCTACAGATTGCCCGAACCACGTAATCTAATCAATGCGCTTATTCCCCTAAATCAAGACAAAAGGGATTCCGGGTGGTTTATATATAAACTAGCGATACCACTATGGGATGGTGAAGGGGCCTATCTTTAGTCTCGTCCTTACACTAGACCTAGGGAAATCACGATGGCTTCCTTGCCAAAATGACGAGAAGCTGGAAAGGCAGATAGATTGGGTAAGGGAGTACGAGTTGATGTCGATAACCATTCGCACTCGAGCCAACCTAAATAGCATCTATGAGTATTGGTCAGATAATGACTAGCTCTTTGGACTTTGGTAAAACAAGATTGTCACGCCCCAACTCGTCCTATAAAGGTTAGACTAGGATGTGATCTAACATTCAAGTCATGTCTCGTACTTAACCGTTTATGAAGATTTCACACTTAATATTTTAGCCTAAACTCCAAAATTTTTCGGAAACCGGCAGCATAACGGCTGTAATTGGGCTCTTTGGTTTGACATATTTTTCTAAACGCCTCGAATTTTCCAATCTCAATTTCATTTCCAACAAAGATTACTATTTACCATCAATTGAAATGCCTATCAGTTATCTCGAAATCTTGTTTGATTAATAACCTAGTATGATACTATGTCTCGTATGTTTATTAATCCTCGTTACAAAAGTACCTGTTGATCTTAGCTTGATAATAAGTACCTGCTTAGATTGGATAGGTTCATTTACTTAGTCCTTATCTGATACTTCATTACCCTACGATAGATACTAGTCAATGACAATAACAAAAGGCCATAGTAGTGTTTGTCTAGTTGATATCAGTACAAACCAAAATTACACCCCATATTACAACGGGGGTCTTTTACATTACACATCAAGCAACATAAAAAAAAAAAAGAAATAGTCTTCAAGTAGCATAGTTCACAAATAGCCATAATCACGCAAGGCACATAGGACAGGCAATCACTCCAAGGAATCATCGTTAGGCACATCGTCCTCAGGTACCTGTTCTTGATCTTCTTTACCTGAGATGATAAAAGAGGGTGAGTCCTTATGAACTCAGCGAGAGGGAACGAGAAATAGGTTTTGAAACTCATTTTTCGGTTCAACTTAGGAAAGTCCTTTTGCAAGCATGAATATAATACAATTAAGTACATAACAATAATATAAAGTAAAGGAACACAATTACCAGTCTTTCCTCACCGAGGTTCTCCAGGAATCAAGTGAGAGTACTTATACATATAGTAAAAGGATACGGTGAGCTTTTGCTCTCAGTGGTTGCGGCCGACTTCAAATCATCCCCTTAACACGGCAAGTGGGGGTACTCCGGATGTACCCCAAAATCCTACCACCCAACTCTCCGAAGAAGTCTAGCCCCCAAGCGAGAGAGAGAATTGGACTATGGTAGTCACGGGTGCACCGGCAAGCCCGATGCCGCCCGGTGTGCGTGATCGTTACCATGCTAGAATGAAAGGTTGAAACCTTGTATGCAATGCACATTTATGACATTTAATATATCACATTAGGAGGACAACAAAGTAGGTTGCCTCCGGACAGTCATAAGATTGCATATTGACAAGTAAACAAGCGAGGCACGAATAGATAAGTAATTTCACTTGAAAAGCATATGGAGTTATATGAACATTAAACGGGCAGTCATGTAACTCACGTAAATCAGGTCATATAACTCATTTCAACGTCCACGAAATCAAATAATAAGGTTATTCAACATGCAACAACAATCTACGTGGTTCGGATGCAAGAAAGGCCTATTTGTCAACATGCGACGAATCAAAATCACATTTAGGGCTATAAGGCAACTACGGGCAGCCTACTAAACATCTAATTACACTCAATATTCAAAGGATCAACACTTAGCAAGTTCGCCTAGTCACTAGGATTTCCATTTCGTGCTTACCCGTGCGATTAAGTCCCAAGTCAACTCAAAGTCAACCTCAAGCCATACATCAATTAATTCAACATCCCCAAGTACTCAAAACAGTCCACACAACATCTCAAAGCCACAATCCCAAGCATTTAATTCAACAAGAGAAGTTACAACAATTTTTCTAAGCATAACACTAAGTGAAACCCTTACTGCAATAGGCTGTTTTCTCACAATAATTAAGACAAGCAAAAAATCTCCAATTCCAGTGAATAAGATGTCAAATTAAAGTTTAAGAAGTGAACTAAAATCAGAAACAAACTTTGCATCATTTGGAGTTCGAGATCAATAGTTATGACCAAAACAGTGGGATTGCACAAAACTGTCCAGATTTGCACATATTTCGATAATTGTCGTTTTTGAGGTCCTTAGGGTCAGATTTAGCCTTAGACCATTTCTGACAAAAATGTCCAGAGCTGAAAAATATAGTAGTAAACCAAACTTCATGCATTTTGGGCATCATTTAATAAGTCAAATCTGGTTCGTTCTACAAGGTCAGTGCATCTGCCAAAACCTGCTCCATTTTTCCAGATTTCCAGATTTGGACACATTTTAATGATTTGCCATTTTGAGGACCTTAGAATCAAAATTAGCTTTGGCCTATTTCTGCGAAAAATGTTCAAAACTGGCAAACCTAGTCACGTACCAATCTCATGCATTTTAAACATCATTTGGCTATCCAAACTCACCTCGAAACAACAGGTCAGAGAGCTGTCACATAATCCGATTTCACCTATCATCACTTTCAAGCCAGAATCTTGCCATGCATATTTGAAGAAGCTTATGAACACACATATAACTAAAGTACAGAAGCAAAGACATACATTTAAGAGCATGCATGTGGATTTTCGAAGGATTTTCAAAAGGTTTTAGCCCTCACCTTAGCAAATCAACAAGAAGATGCACAAAAACTTGTTGAAGCACAATTTTCTTCTTCTTCTTTGCCTAGCCGAGATTCCAACTTGGTTTTCTCTATTTTTCCTCGCTTAGTGACCAAGATCTTAGTACATGCATGTGGTTAGAACAAGAAGAAAAGAAATGGAAGCTTAGTAACTCACCTAGGGCCGAAATGAAGACTCAAGAGCTTGCATGTGAGTTTTCTTGCAACCTAACTATCTTGGTTGAGTTCCTTTGCTTGGGCTTCCCTTGAATAACCATAGGATGATGAAGATGAGCTAGGAAGGTGAGAAACTCAGCCAAGGCCGAGAGAGAGAGAGAAAAATGAGAGGGAGAGAGAGAAGATGAGAGGAAGAAAGAAGAAATGACAAAGAATGACAAAGAGTGAAGCTTTTGCATTTCTTCAAGCATTTGGTCGGCCTTGAGCTTGATGATTCAGCCTTTTTGTGTCTTCAAGGTGTAATTTAAAATTGCTAGCATGGGCAAGGTGTGTTTGGTCGAGCAAGGTGGAGAATTGAGGAGGTTTGGAGCAATTTTTTTATGCATTTGATAAGTGTTTTTGTCATAACTTGTCTAGAACCAATTTGAATTGAGCATGCATGCAAAGACACCACATAGAGGTCGACCATGGCTAAATAAATTCTGATTTTTTTCATCTATTGGATTATTATTTAATTGGGTGTTAGAAGTGCAAAAAGAATAAGGAATAAAGAATAAGGAATGTTTAGTGTTTAGTAATTTTTTTCTAGTGAGTTGATTTAGGATTATAATATTGATAGTGGAGTTTGTAGGATTATTTGATAGTCTAGTGCTCTGTGTAAGATGCTTTCTTGATTAGCGTGAGGGCACTTTTTCCTAGGTCTAGGGCACGCACTACGAGGTAGGACACGAACTACGAGATGAACGCACGTTTTTCAAGTAAATGCACGCAACCCTAAATGAATGCACATAATTCAATGCATAGCACATAAAACGAACACAATTCTCAATCCTAGGTCAAGGCTCACAAATGAAGATTAGGGCACATAAAACGAGGTATCGCACGCAAATTGAGATCTCGTACGTAATTCAAGGTCAAGACACGTATATCTAGGTATGCGGTACATCGAGGATTAGGGCACACAATTCTAAGTCAAGGCACGTATGACGAAGCATGCATGAAAACCAAGACAGGGCACGCAATCTAAGATCAATCATATAACTCTAGGTCTAAGGCACATAAATCGAGGTAACGCACGTTATTTGGGGTCGAGCCTCACATCCTCCCCTCTCTAAAAGAATTTCGTCCCGAAATTCATTCTTGCCTATTGAGGTCATTTAGACGGATTCTGACCCTTGTTATTCTTCCTACTCCGGTTCGTCCCGTGTTTGGTGATCTCTTACCACAGCCAATTCACTTCCTATGTTTCTCCAATCATTTAGTTCGGTGTGACCTTTACATTTACAGTTCTTTCCTTTGAACGACTCTATTCTCCATTTGATCTTAAGGTCAAGTTCACTAACTAAGGTTAGAGTCTTCAAACATAGTCATCAAAGTTGCATCGGTATTCTTACAATAGAACTATAACTCCAAAATCATGACTCATGTTGTATCAATCTCGCATTCATTCCTCAAAAGGAATATCACAATAATTCTATGATCCTAGGGTGACATACGCTAATTTCGAGATGATAGGTCTATATCCGATTTACATATCCTATCTACTAGCTTCAAAATTGTTAGCATGTAGGACATACACATGTTATGGATTATTTCCACGATACGACCCTATTTTCAGGTTGAACTCACCAAACAAACTAATCCATCTCAAGTCGTCATCTATCTGTAGTATCACATTTCTTATCTTGAAGGTACATTGGATTAGTAAATCTTCTAATGACTAGTCTCCCGGTTACAGGCTCCTATTCACTAACATCCTTTCCCAGCTTCGTTAACCTCCACGCTCGTAATCAAGGAGAAGACCGTTGAGATTCATTAAACTCGAATTCTAAGGTTTATTAAGTACCATCAACAAATGCCATTGAAATTGCATGGGTAAACTGATCATGTCGCACTAGTTCAACTCTTACAAGTAAATTCATCAACTCGTAATCCACAATTTATTTCCTTATTCAAATCTCTATTTTCAAGTCACAAGGCTTCAGAACTTCTTTCAATCTTAACCAAGACTCCTAAGGTGAAGAGTTTCAGCCTCAAGTAAATTCCACTCACCTCAATCCAAGGTTACGTCATACTTAAGAAGACAATGGTCCTACTCACTTAGCGACCTAGTCATTCCTTCAAACACTTAATGCCCGCCAATATCTCTTCGACATTAATGTTACTAAGCTGGGTTCATCGCCATGTAAGTGATATCAATGCTCTACTAGGTTATCAACCGTTCAACAACAGTCTTAGGACTATGAATGGGTACCGAAATGATCGAGCTCATAAGATACTTACACGAGATAACTTCAAGGTTGTATCAACATAAGAATTATGACCACGAGGCATCTTTCAAGATAACCTAATAGAACTTTAAAAGTAATTAACCACTTATTTAACTATCACTACAAGGTTTACCCTCTATTCAACAGCCACGATTCGAAGTCTACCAATCGCTAATTTCTAGACGTGAAATGGTGCACTTAAATACTGTTGTCTAATAACAGTCTCTTGGGTTATCATGACTCTAATCGATATCTACCTTAACTATATAGAATTTTACTCTCCTCATTTACATATTCAATTAGCTATGAGCATCAAGACTCATTGACCTTACGTCCAATGGTTTACTATAAATCATCTTGCTCGTGTTTACTTCCGTTATATAAAGCAACCTCTTTACTTGTATGACAATACTTTGTTTCTAAGGAAATGTACATAAAGGACGGATGATACTGAGGTCAAGTAATATTTTTCCTATAGGTTTAATAGGTAAGTTTACCTTCAACCGTGGTTACTGCTTGCAACCTGGACATGATTCCTTTGCCACTTTGGACAATTCTTGACGCGATGTTGATCACTCCCACATCCTTTGCATCTACCAGACCTCTTCCAACATTGGGCTTCCGTGTGCCCCCTCTTGTTGCAATAGTTACATGTATCAGGATGGGGTTTAATCGAGCCTCTCGATGTGACATGACTAAATTGGTTGACTATGGTACCCGACTGTAATCTGTTAGTAGTTGCCTTCCCCGAATTTTGGCCTTGACCCTGGGTACTCCCTCTCGTAGTCTGTCCTTACACCCTCTGTCATTTTGGGCATTCCTTGACCTTATGTTGATTACTACAGCAACCGTTACACCTTCCTATTTTCCTCCAACAGTTATTCTCCAGATGACCTCTACGTGCACAGTGAGTACAACATGGGATTAGAGTAGTAGTAACACCTCCATAAGGGCCTCGAGCTACAGGAATATCTAAACCACCTTAGCAAACTTTCTCAACAGGTAGCTGCTCCAAGCTCTGTACTTGACTCGGTTGACTCGACCCTTCCACTTCCTGACTTTTTCCTCTCTTAGCTTTTATTGCCTCTAAAAGAACTTCACCATAGGTGAGAAACTGAAAAGGAGCCAAGCTATTTTGAATCTCAGATCTCAGCCCTTGAATAAATCTCTAGATCTTTTTCTCAGTAGTCTGTACCATTTCAGGAGCATACTGGGATAGTTGATTCAATCGGGTTTCGTACTGTGCAACCGTCAAATCCCCTTGTTTGAAGGTCACAGACTCAATCCTTCAAAGTCCCCCTCTATTTCCAAGAACTCTTCCAACCATTCTAAAAGAGGTAGCCCCAAATATGACATGTGTTTATATATACAATTATGTTACACGAGAAGCAAAGGTGTACTTATATAATCATACCACATAGGAACAACCATATCTTAATGCATAGGATTGTATAATAAAACATTAACAACTAGTATACAGCCTAGCATACAAGAACCCACTGTAACATAATAAACACTTAAGCATACGGTGCACTTGAATCACATAGGCATGTTGAGCACCTAAAAATATTGTTCACATTGGTTCACAAAAGCACATAATATTCAATGCTCAAAGCAATTAAAGCACATTAGCACACATTAACACATATAAATAAGACATCATAATTACCTTAGGGCTTCGCTTCTACCCATGGTCCGAGAGTTGAACCCGACTAACGCCTAGTTAGTAAACTAAGCTCTGATACCATTCTAATATAAGGTGTCACGCCCTAACCCGGACTATAAAGGTTAGACTAGGGTGTGATCTAACATTCAAGTCATGTCTCGTACTTAACCGTTTATGAAGATTTCACACTTAATGTTTTAGCCTAAACTCCAAAAATTTTCGGAAATCGGCAGCATAACGGCTATAATTGGGCTCTTTGGTTTGACCTAATTTTCTAAACGCCTCGAATTTTCCAATCTCAATATCATTTCCAACTAAGATTACTATTTACCATCAATTGAAATGCCTATTGGTTATCTCGAAGTCTCGTTTGATTAATAACCTAGTATGATACTATGTCTCGTCTATTTATTAATCCTCGTTACAAAAGTACCTGTTGATCTTAGCTTGATAATAAGTACGTGCTTAGATTGGATAGGTTCATTTACTTAGTCCTTATCTGATACTTCATGACCCTACAATAGATACTAGTCAATGACAATAGCAAAAGACCATAGTAGTGTATGTCTAGTTGATATCAGTACAAACCAAAATTAGACCCCAAATTACAACGGGGGTCTTTTACATTACACATCAAGCAACATAAAAAAAGAAATAGTCTTCAAGTAGCATAGTTCACAAATAGCCATAATCACGCAAGGCACATAGGACATGCAATCACTCCAAGGAATCATCGTTAGGCACATCGTCCTCAAGTACCTGTTCTTGATGTGATACCCCAAACCTGGCATATATTTAATAGCATTTAAAGTTCATTTAAATTGCATTTTATTGACCTTTCACCTTCTTTGACAAAACTAGTTGACTTTTAATCTACAATGACCAACTAGGACAAGGTGAAAATTTTTGAAATGCTTAATAAAGGGCAAACTTGGGATTAGAAATAAAAAATGCAATGTTAAGTTAGTCAAATTTTGGGTCAATTTTGGAATTAAATCTGAACCAATTGGGGAAGAGTTAGGTAACAAATTATATATGGTTGGAAAGCTCTATGAGTCTAGTTTCTGAGGCTTCAAACCGTTCATGGATTGGAGTTTTCTAGAAGAAGTTATGGCCATTTTCGTAAGGTCACGCATAGTTGTTTTGGTTTAGCGGATTGACCGAAGCTTTGACCATTTGTCATCTTTTATTTAAGTATGAAATACGAAACAAAAGAGCAAAATCAGGAAATAAAGAAGGCCATGGCTGAAACCATGGAGGAAAAAGAAAAAAAAAATATTTCAACTTCAAACTTCAATTTCTTCGCGAGAGCTTGTGCAGGGTGGTTTCCGAGGCATCCAACGTGGTTTTCCTAGCGTCTAGGAGCGTCTAAGGTGAGGGTTTCATCGTTATTTGTGCATTTGAAAATGTTGAACATAAACTTTAATTTTTGTGATTTAACCGTAGGTTGTTATTTTGTTCGTTTCATTGCTTAAAGAATGTTCTTTAGCAATTGTAGAACGTGTATTTATAACTTTTTAACATTTTCTGCGGTTGAATATCGAATTTGAAATATAAATTGTGTAATGAATAGTAAATAGTGAATAGTAAACCCCCGTTACGATGAAGTTGCGCTGTTATGCTTTCTATTGATGTGAAAAGGTGCTAGGTATGCTAGAATGTCTAAATGCATGGTTTGTTTAGGTTGCGTAATGGAAAAAATGAGAAAAATGCCTTGGTGAAAGTCGGGGTCGTTTAGGTCGAGTTTGGCATTTTCTCATTTTGCGTGATAGCATTGTTTCGGGAGGCCATGGAAGCACTTTTGGTGTGATTATGGCATTGGTTGGGTGTTTGGTTAGTATAGTTGTAGTTCAAACGAGCAAAGGGAAAAATCGGGACTTTGCGTGAATTCTAGGGTAAAGTAGGGTTTCGGGGTCTTTAGACGTGCCTTATGGTGACCTAGGAGGATTGGTGAAGTCGGTTTCCAAAGCTCGTGGCTCGTTTGAAAGTAGTAGTGTTTGAAAGTTGGGGTCATTTTTGGGATTTTGTGTGTTTTCATAGTATATTGTCTATAGAATGCTTATAATGCCTATAGAATACTTGTTATTGCTTGATAATGTTAGTTGGTGTTGTTCTTGTTGCTTGTTTGATTGTAAATGCTTGTTAATGCTTATTACGCTTGTCAGAGTTGATTATTGATTGAAATGTTTAACAATTGTTGAATAATGCTTGATATCTCGGTTATCTCATCTATTTGTGTTGTTATGATATCGCTCGTTTATCGCCTTGTATCGAGTCTTACATTGCATAGTGTCCAGCGCGTGAGTGATGGACCTCTCTGGGTAGCCTCGGGTTACCAGTGTTGGTTGCTCTAGCTCCGTGGCTATTCCCTTTTCTCGCTTGGGTTGCCTCCCAGGGAGATTTGGGTCGTAGAATTGATGGTTACTCTCGGGGTATTCCAAACTGGGGTTATAAGGTGGTTGCGCGCTTATTGTCATCGTTGTCAACATCAAGCTCGAGATTGATGTATCGCTCGTGAAATGGGATATTGCTCGTAAGAGGGAACCATAGTCTTCAGAGTGTGGTATAGCTTTGAATGGTTGTGTTAGTGCTTTCTTGAATGTTTAATATATTGTCGTTTGTATTGAATGCTTTCTTATTGATTTTATTGCTTAGCTGTGTCTAATTGCATTGCACGACTTTCTTTCTCTCCAACTTGATATTTGTCTCGCCCTCACTGAGTATACGTGTTGTGTATACTCACTCCTCACCACCATATTTCAGGAAATGTCATGTTAGCTGGAAAGTTCGTGATTTTGTGAAAGTTCGTGCCTGAAGAGTTGTCTTGCGTGCCTATGTTGCTTGAGTGTCGAAGTTGTAAAGATATATGCTTTCATATGTTGTATGTATTTATTGTTGAAAGAAATGTAATCTAAATTAGCTAAATAGTTGAGGTAAATCGATAAGCTAGTTATGTAATTAGTTAGCATAGCTTAACTTCAATGCATGTTTGTAATGTCCCAAGGAAGAGAATTAGAATGGCATGATAGTTTATTTTATGCAGTAGCTTAGTATGGTTTAATTGTCTAGTTTGAATGTAGTTGTCAAAAACGAAAAGAGATAGGTTAGCTTTTAAATTGGAAATGTATGTATACTTGCTGAGTTTAATTGTTGAGAACCGAGGCTCGGATGGCCTTGAGGTAGTTTGTACGGTTGGACACGGTGTTGGTCCACTTATATGCTATCGCAGGTTTTACATTTCTCCTAGAAACAAGGGAGACTCCGTCCGTTTTTCCTGAAAATTTTGCCCGGGTTTGGTTTGGGTTGTGATTAGTTCGATTGATAGAACTCCCGGTCTCGAGAGGGATCGGGGTGTTACACCTGTTCTTGATCTTCTTCACCTGAGATGATAAAAGAGGGTGAGTCCTTATGAACTCAGCGAGGGGGAACGAGAAATAGGCTTTGAAACTCATTTTCCGGTTCAACTTATGAAAGTCCTTTTGCAAGCATGAATATAATACAATTAAGTACATAACAATAATATAAAGTAAAGGAATACAATTACCAGTCTTTCCTCCCCGAGGTTCTCCAGTAACAAAGCGAGAGTACTTATACATATAGTAAAAAGATACGGTGAGCTTTTGCTCTCAATGGTTGCGGCCGACTTCAAATCATCCCCTTAACACTTCAAGTGGGTGTACTCCGGATGTACCCCGAAATCCTACGACCCAACTCTCCGAGGAAGTCTAGCCCCCAAGCGAGAGAGGGAATTGGACTATGGTAGTCACGGGTGCACCGGCAAGCCCGATGCCGCCCAGTGTGCGGATCGCTACCATGCTAGAACGAAAGGTTGCAATGTGATAACCCGAACCCGTCATGCATTTAATGGCATTTAATTGCATTTAATTAAGTGACATCTTAAATGTTAGCATTGAATTATGTGTTTAATTTTAGTTAAACATTCATTTGTAGCTTTATTTTCATATTTATGTTAATCGGTTTTATTTTTCTTGCACCTTGATGCTCGGTTTTCAATTAAATGAAAAGTAGCTCCGAGCTGGAGTAAATTTTGAACTATGTTACTTTTCATAAATTATATTTTCTTAAATTCTTTGAGATTTAATTGCTATTCTTTTATTGTCGCAAAGTGCATTGCATTTCGAGAGCAATAGTTAGAGAGTGATTTCAAGTTCTCAGCAAATAGTGAAAACTAGTATTTAGTGTTTTAATTTTGGTATTTTAAGATGTATTTAACTAGAATTTGATTTGTGATAGTTGTTTTAGCTTCAAAATGCATAAAATAAGCCTATTTGACCAAGTTTAAGCTAGCATTGACCAAGAGGCCTTGACCATTTGACTTTGTGTCACCTTATATGCATAATATTAGCAAAATAAAAAAAAAAAAGCTGAAAACAGACCACAAGCTGGCCGAAAATAGAAGGAAAGAAAAAAAAAAGAAATTTCAACTTCAAATCTTCATTTCTTCGCGGGAGCTTGTGCGGGGTAGTTTTCAAGGCATCCTACGAGGTTTTCCTAGCTTCTAGGAGCGTCTAAGGTGAGGGTTTCATGTTTATTTGCGCATTTGAATATTTTGTGTATTAACTTTGATTTTTGAGTTTTATCCGTATATTGTTATTTTAATCATTTTGAGGCTTAAAGAATGTTCCCTAGCAATTGTAGAACATGTATTTATAGCTTTTTAACATTTTCTGCGGTTGAATATTGAGATTGCAATTTAAATTGATTAATGAATAGTAAATTATGAATAGTAAACCCCCGTTTCGATGAAGTTGCTCCGTTACGCGTTCTGTTGATGTAGGAAGGTGCTAGATATGCTAGAATGCCTAAATGTGTGGTTTAATTGGATTGTGTAATGGAAAAACGGAGAAAAATGGCTTAGTGAAAGTTGGGGTCGTTTCGGTCAAGTTTGGAATTTTCTCGATTTGCGTGAAGGCATTGTCAAGGTACCATGGAAGCACTTTTGGTGCAGTTGTGACATTGGTTGGGTAATCGGTTGAGGTAGCTGTAGTTTAAACGAGTAAAGAGAGAAATCGGGGCTTTGTGTGAATTCTAGGGTTAAGTAGGGTTTTGGGGTGTTTAGACGTGCCTTATAGGGACATAGGAGGATTGGTGAAGTCGGGTTTCAAAACTCGTGGCTCGTTTGAAAGTGGTAGCATTTTGAAAGTTGGGGTCATTTTGTGAATTTGTGTGTTTCCATAGTATATTGCCTATAGAATGCTTATAATGTCTATAGAATGCTTATATTGCCTATTGAATACTTGTTATTGCTTGATAATGTTTGTTGGTGTTGATCTTGTTACTTATTTGATTGTAAATGCTTTTTATCTTGTTTAGCACCTCTAATTTGTATTGTTGTGCTATCACTTGTTTATCGCCTTGTATCGTGTCTTGCATTGCATAGTGTCAGGTGCGTGAGTGATGGGCCTCTCGTGTAGTCTCAAGCTGCCAGTGTTGGTTGCTCTAGCTCCGTGTCCTATTCCCTTTTCTCCCTCCCAGGGAGATTTGGGTCGTAGAATTGAAGGATACTTCTGGGGCATTCCAAACTGAAGTTATAAGGTAGTTGCGCGCTTATTGTCATCGTTGTCAACATCAAGCTCGAGATTGATGTATCGCTCGTGAAATGGTACATTGCTCGTATGAGTGAACCATAGTCTTCAGAGTGTGGTATAGCTTTGAACGGTTGTGTTAATGCTTTTATTAATTGCTTATTGTATTGAATGTTTTTATTGATTGCTTACTTGGTAGTTATATTGCTTAACTGCTTTATTTGCATTGCACGACTTTTTTTCTCTCCACCTCGATATCTGTCTCGCCCTCACTGAGTATACGTGTTGTGTATACTCATTCCTCACCACCACATTTCAGGAAATGTCATATTAGCTGGAAAGTTCATGATTTCGTGAAAGTTCGTGCCTATGTGGCTTGAGTTGTTGAAGTTGTAAAGATGTATGCTTTTATGTATTGTATGTATTTAATGTTAAAAGGTATGTAATTTAAGTTTCATTAGATTATTGAAGTGGTTAGATAGGTTAGATTATGTATCTAGTTAATGTTGCTTAACTTCAATGCACGTTTGTATTGTCCAAAAGAAAGAGTTAAAAAGGTATGATAGTCTAACTTATGCAATAGGTTGGTATAGTTTAATTGCTAAGCATGAATGTATATTTGCTTGTGATTGCTTGTTGAGAACCGAGGCTCGGATGGCCTTGAGGTGGTTGACTGTTTGGATATGGTATTGGTCCACTTATATGCTGTCGCAAGTTTGTATTTTTCCTAGAAACATGGGAGACTCCGTCCGTTTTTTCCTAAAATTTTGCCCGAGTTTGGTATTGGGTTGTGATTAGATTGATAGATAGAACTCCCGGTCTCGAGAGGGATCGGGGTGTTACAGGTGGTATCAAAGCTTGTTTAGCTCATAAGCCAAGACAGGGTCCTCGGTCTGGTGGGTAGTGATCCCTGAATGTGTGCTTGTTAAGTGTGTCTTGACCTGAATGTGTGCTCCTATGTGATATAGTTATGTGTTATGTGTTAAATGTTTCTCAAGTAAAGTGAAGTGTCTAGCTGTGCATTGAATTGACCTGTCGAATTGGCATCGTGAATTGAATTGACCTCGTGAATTGTTATTTGCTTGAAGTATTACTTGTAATGTGTGTATAGAATGTCTTGAATTGGTTATGTCGTGATTTGAATTGATTATCTTGTGCTTGACTCTATTGCCATGCTTGAGTGACTTTGTTGAATGTTTTAAACTGTTTTGTAAACTTGCTTGCATAATAGTTTAAGGCATGTGTATAACTATGATATATTGGCATTCATACATGTCCTATTGAAATGGTAAGGATGACTTCTTCCTCCCCTGAAGAGAAGTGGTTAGTAGCAAGCCCCAAGTTATGTGGATTGACGGGAATGAGCAGTATTTGACTAGCCTTTATTTGGGAGTTGGTGTTTCCTTTTGGAGCTCAGTTATTGGCGAATCTCTAAGGTCCTCATCTGTGCTTAACAGTTGTGGAAGAGTAGTTTTCTTTTGGGGTTACTTGAAGGTTATCTTCTATGCTTTGTGTAAATGACTTCCTTTGGAGTTCTACATGATTATTCTTTGGAGCATTTTCTTAATGTCTTCTTGATTGGGCATTCATCGGGTTTTTTTATATTGGCATTTCGTGGAAGACTTGGTTGGGATTTTAATCAATCTTTGGTGTTTTTCTGCATTCTTATGGGGAACTTTGATTTGAGTTTGCTTACAATGATCAGTTTTGTGTGAGGCGTACTACTTTGGTATTCCTTGTGAACATCAATCAGAGTTCTTATTGGACTTGCTGCATAATATTGTCTACAATATCTTTGCTCTGGTCTTTCTTGATATTTTATTGGCAATCATGATTCGAACTCCTTAATGGTATATGGTGCACCTGCACGACATTCCCTCTGGAATTTTACCCAAAATTCGGTAGCAATATTATTTTGGGAATCTACTTGGTTATTCAACTTGCTGTTCATTCATGGACTTTTGATAAGTATATATATGTTGGCGTACATTTTGGATTCCCTATTCAGATGCTTCTTGAGCTATATATTTTGAAAGACTTCCTTGAAACTTCTATAATTTGATTGACTGGATTTGTTGTCTGGAGTCTTGTTGAGAAGTACTTGGGATTCTTGTTTAGACTATGCTTCAGATTGTTTATTGGTATGTTCTCGGTACTTTTAGTTGGGATTCTATTATGGCATTCATGTCTAGTAAGATTTTTATTTGGGGATCTATTTGGTATTCTCTAGAGCCTTTATTTGGCTTCTTGCTTGGAAATTCTCGGCCAGTAACAGTTGAACTTCTACTAGAGATTCGTGTATGGGGTATTCATTCGGTATTCTCTTATCATTAATATGTGATGTGATTTTATCTACAGTATCTTTGCTTTAGTCTTTAATTGGATTTTCTCAGCATTCTTAGTTGGGATTTCTATTCGGGATTTCTTACGAGCATTCTTATTTACTATCTTGCTTAGCAACCGATAAAGATTAGTCAGAGTTGGATTTCAGTGGATGCAGAGTTCTATTGGAAGAAGAATTGCGAGGATGCAATTGTTTTAAGGGGGGAAGGATGTGATAACCCGAACCCGGCATGCATTTAAAGGCATTTAATTGCATTTAATTAAGTGACATCTTAAATGTTAGCATTGAATTATGTGTTTATTTTTAGTTAAACATTCATTTGTAGCTTTATTTTCATATTTATGTTAATCGGTTTTATTTTTCTTGCATCTTAATGCTAGGTTTTCAATTAAATGAAAAGTAGCTCCGAGCCGGAGTAAATTTTGAACTATGTTACTTTTCATAAATTATATTTTCTTAAATTCTTTGAGATTTAATCGCTATTCTTTTATTGACGCAAAGTGCATAGCATTTCGAGAGCAATAGTTTGAGAGTGATTTCTAGTCCTCAGCAAATAGTGAAAACTAGTATTTAGTGTTTTAATTTTAGGTTTTAAGTTGTATTTAACTAGAATTGGATTTATGTTAGTTGTTTAGCCTTAAAATGCATAAAATAAGCCTATTTGACCAAGTTTAAGTTAGCATTGACCAAGAGGCCTTGACCATTTGACTTTGTGTCACTTTATATGCATAATATTAGCAAAATAACAAAAAA
Organism: Ehretia macrophylla; assembly: GCA_037974665.1. Taxonomy (NCBI): domain Eukaryota; kingdom Viridiplantae; phylum Streptophyta; class Magnoliopsida; order Boraginales; family Ehretiaceae; genus Ehretia; species Ehretia macrophylla. The sequence continues at coordinate 57,398,166 of CM075765.1, forward strand.
AGAAAGTTGAAAACAGACCACAAGCTGGCCGAAAATAGAAGGAAAGAAAAAAAAGAAATTTTAACTTCAAATCTTCATTTCTTCGCGGGAGCTTGTGCGGGGTGGTTTCCAAGGCATCCAGCATGGTTTTCCTAGCGTCTAGGAGCGTCTAAGGTGAGGGTTTCATCATTATTTGCGCATTTGAATTTTTTGTGTATTAATTTTGATTTTAGGGTTTTATCTGTATATTGTTATTTTGATCGTTTTGAGGCTTAGAGAATGTTCCCTAGCAATTGTAGAACATGTATTTATAGCTTTTTAACATTTTCTGCAGTTGAATATTGAGATTGCAATTTAAATTAATAATTGAATAGTAAATTATGAATAGTAAACCCCCGTTTCGATGAAGTTCCTCCGTTACGCATTCTGTTGATGTAGGAAGGTGCTAGATATGCTAGAATGCCTAAATGTGAGGTTTAATTGGATTGTGTAATGGAAAAACGGAGAAAAACGGCTTAGTGAAAGTTGGGGTCGTTTCGGTCAAGTTTGGAATTTTCTCAATTTGCGTGAAGGCATTGTCGAGGTACATCATGGAAGCACTTTTGGTGTAGTTGTGACATTGGTTGGGTAATCGGTTGAGGTAGCTGTAGTTCAAACGAGCAAAGGGGGAAATCGGGGCTTTGTGTGAATTCTAGGGTTAAGTAGGGTTTTGGGGTCTTTAGACGTGCCTTATAGTGACATAGGAGGATTGGTGAAGTCGGTTTTCAAAACTCGTGGCTCGTTTGAAAGTGGTAGCATTTTGAAAGTTGGGGTCATTTTGTGAATTTGTGTGTTTTCATAGTATATTGCCTATAGAATGCTTATAATGTCTATAGAATGCTTATATTGCCTATTGAATACTTGTTATTGCTTGATAATGTTTGTTGGTGTTGATCTTGTTACTTATTTGATTGTAAATGCTTTTTATCTTGTTTAGCACCTCTAATTTGTATTGTTGTGCTATCGCTCATTTATCGCCTTGTATCGTGTCTTGCATTGCATAGTGTCAGGCTCGTGAGTGATGGGCCTCTCTGGATAGTCTCGGGCTGCCAGTGTTGGTTGCTCTAGCTCCGTGTCCTATTCCATTTTCTCGCTTGGGTTCCCTCCCAGGGAGATTTAGGTCGTAAAATTGATGGATACTTCTGGGGTATTCCAAACTGAAGTTATAAGGTGGTTGCGCGCTTATTGTCATCGTTGTCAACATCAAGCTCGAGATTGATGTATCGCTCGTGAAATGGTACATTGCTCGTATGAGTGAACCATAGCCTTTAAAGTGTGGTATAGCTTTGAACGGTTGTGTTAATGCTCTTATTAATTGCTTATTGTATTGATTGTTTTTATTGATTGCTTACTTGTCAGTTATATTGCTTAACTGCTTTATTTGCATTGCATGACTTTCTTTCTCTCCACCTCGATATCTATCTCGCCCTCACTAAGTATACGTGTTGTATATACTCACTCCTCACCACCACTTTTCAGGAAATGTCATGTTAGCTGGAAAGTTCGTGATTTCGTGAAAGTTCGTGCTTGAAGAGTTGTCTTGCGTGCCTATGTGGCTTGAGTTGTCGAAGTTGTAAAGATGTATTCTTTTATGTATTGTATGTATTTAATGTTAAAAGGGATGTAATTTAAGTTTCATTAGATTATTGAAGTGGTTAGATAAGTTAGATTATGTATCTGGTTAATGTAGCTTAACTTCAATGCACGTTTGTATTGTCCAAAAGAAAGAGTTAGAAAGGTATGATAGTCTAACTTATGCAATAGGTTAGTATAGTTTAATTGCTAAGCATGAATGTATATTTGCTTGTGATTGGTTGTTGTGAACCAAGCCTCGGATGGCCTTGAGATGGTTGAATGTTTGGACATTGTATTGGTCCACTTATATGCTGTCACAGGTTTGTATTTTGCCTAGAAACAGGGGAGACTCCATCCGTTTTTCCTTAAAATTTTGTCTAGGTTTGGAATTGGGTTGTGATTAGATTGATTGATAGAACTCCCGGTCTCGAGAGGGATCGAGGTGTCACATGCAACCTTGTATGCAATGCACATTTATGACATTTAATATATCACAGTAGGAGGACAACAAAGTAGGTTGCCTCCAGACAGTCATAAGATTGCATATTGACAAGTAAACAAGCGAGGCACGAATAGACAAGTAATTTCACTTGAAAAGCATATGGAGTTATATGAACATTAAACGGGCAGTCATGTAACTCACGTAAATCAGGTCATATAACTCATTTCAACGTCCACGAAATCAAATAATAAGGTTATTCAACATGCAACAACAATCTACGTGGTTCGGATGCAAGAAAGGCCTATTTGTCAACATGCGATGAATCAAAATCACATTTGGGGCTATAAGGCAACTACGGGCAGCCTACTAAACATATAATTACACTCAATATTTAAAGGATCAACACTTAGCAAGTTCGCCTAGTCACTAGGGTTTCCATTTCGTGCTTACCCGTGCGATTAAGTCCCAAGTCAACTCAAAGTCAACCTCAAGCCATACATCAATTAATTCAACATCCCCAAGTTCTCAAAACAGTCCACACAACATCTCAAAGCCACAATCCCAATCATTTAATTCAACAAGAGAAGTTACAACAATTTTTCTAAGCATAACACTAAGTGAAACCCTTACTGTAATAGGATGTTTTCTCACAATCATTAAGACAAGCAAACAATCTCCAATTCCAGTGAATAAGATGTCAAATTAAAGCTTAAGAAGTGAACTAAAATCAGAAACAAACTTTGCATCATTTGGAGTTCGAGATCAATAGTTATGACCCAAAACAGTGGGATTGCACAAAACTATCCAGATTTGCACATATTTCGATAATTGTCATTTTTGAGGTCCTTAGGGTCAGATTTAGCCTTAGTCCATTTCTGAAAAAAATGTCCAGAACTAAAAAATATATCAGTACACCAAATTTCATGCATTTTAGACATCATTTACTAAGTCCAATCGGGTTCGTTCTACAAGGTCAGTGCATCTGCCAAAACCTGCTTCATTTTTCCAGATTTCCAGATTTGGACACATTTTAATGATTTGCAATTTTGAGGACCTTAGAGTCAAAATTATCTTTGGCCTATTTATTTGTAAAATGTTCAAAACTGGAAAAAATAGTCACCTACCAATTTTCATGCATTTTGAACATCATTTGCCTAGCCAAACTCACCTCGAAACAACAGGTCAGAGAGCTGTCACATAATCCGATTTCACCTATCATCACTTTCAAGCCAAAATCTTGCCATGCATGGTTGAAGAAGCTTATGAACACACATATAACTCAAGTACAGAAGCAAAGACATACATTTAAGAGCATGCATGTGGATTTTTGAAGGATTTTCAAAAGGTTTTAGCCCTCACCTTAGCAAATCAACAAGAAGATGCACAAAAACTTGTTGAAGCACAATTTTCTTCTTCTTCTTTGCCTAGCCGAGATTCCAACTTGGTTTTCTATATTTTTCCTAGCTTAGTGACCAAGCTTTTAGTACATGCATGTGGTTAGAACAAGAAGAAAAGAAATGGAAGCTTAGTAACTCACCTAGGGCCGAAATGAAGACTCAAGAGCTTGCATGTGAGTTTTCTTGCAACCTAGCTAGCTTGGTTGAGTTCCTTTGCTTGGGCTTGCCTTGAATAACCATAGGATGATGAAGATGAGCTAGGAAGGTGAGAAACTCAGCCAAGGCCGAGAGAGGGAGAGAAAAATGAGAGGGAGAGAGAGAAGATGAGAGGAAGAAAGAAGAAATGACAAAGAATGACAAAGAGTGAAGCTTTTGCATTTCTTCAAGCATTTGGTTGGCCTTGAGCTTGATGATTCAGCCTTTTTGTGTCTTCAAGGTGTAATTTAAAATTGCTAGCATGGACAAGGTGTGTTTGGTCGAGCAAGGTGGAGAATTGAGGAGGTTTGGAGCAATTTGTTTATGCATTCGATAAGTGTTTTTGTCATAACTTGTCTAGAACCAATTTGAATTGAGCAAGCATGCAAAGACACCACATAGTGGTCGGCCAAGGCTAAATAAATTCTGATTTTTTTTCATCTATTGGAGTATTATTTAATTGGGTGTTGGAAGTGCGAAAAGAATAAGGAATAAAGAATAAGGAATGCTTAGTGTTTAGTGAATTTTTGTCTTCTAGTGAGTTGATTTAGGATTATAATATTGATAGTGGAGTTTGTAGGATTATTTGATAGTCTAGTGCTTTGTGTAAGATGCTTTCTTGATTAGCGTGAGGGCACGTTCTCGTAGGTCTAGGGCACGCACTACGAGGTAGGACACGAACTACGAGATGAACGCACGTTTCTAAGTAAATGCACGCGACCCTAAATGAATGCACATAATTCAATGCATGGCACATAAAACGAACACAATTCTCAATCCTAGGTCAGGGCTCGCAAATCAAGATTAGGGCACACGAAACAAGGTATCGCACGTAAATCAAGGTCTCGCACATAATTCAAGGTCAGGACACGTATATCTAGGTATGCGGTACATCGAGGATTAGGGCATACAATTCTAAGTCAAGGCACGTATAATGAAGCATGCACGAAAACCAAGACAGGGCATGCAATCCAAGATCAGTCATATAACTCTAGGTCTAAGGCACGTAAATCGAGGTAACGCACGTTATTCGGGCTCGGGCCTCACAAAGACTGTCCTTCAGGTTTTAAGTCACACAGTTGATCTGCGACATCCTTTCTTATAGTAGCTAAGTCATGTTTTTTAGGAATGTTTGTGCTTTCATCAATGCCTCATTCATCTCGAAATTAAGCCGTAACAAGGTAGCCATAGGGATACCTGGGGCTGGATTGAATCTTTCGCTTTATTATGATATAGAGTGCTTTGAAATTGAGTGGCATTTGGGCCCATAGATAGAGTCGCTGAGAAGCGTTCTAATTACTTTCCAACAAGGGCATAAAGCATAAGAATAAAAGTGCTATTTCCATTATCATATAATAGAAAAAAGAACTCGGACTCGGTAACGAAATAACTATCTCGTATCAAGAAGAACGAAAACAAATGGTACATTTAGGTGATTTCCATATCATATTGAAATCTCAACTAGGGCATGAGGGGCAGTCTATTATTCTAATCCAACAAAGACGACCGGGGAACTGCCAGTTCTCCTAATCCAGTCTAGCTATCCATCCAAGAGCCAGGATTTACTCTAGCTAGATTCTTTCTTGTTGCAAAGCCGTTCAAGTTCAAGCGTCACCATAATATATACTAAGACAAGAAGGGAGAGAAAGCTAGGCATTCCTAGGAAAGCCCTTGCTTAAGAGGAAAGACTGATTGTTACATGAGAGGGTACGTACCGTCCGAACGAAAGGGGGAACGAACAAGCATTCATCTCTACCTCTCCAAGTGACTACTACTAAGTGAATATTCTTTTTGGAAGAAAGACCACGACCGGACCTAGGCCCCCCTCAATAGGGTCTCTTCTTTCTTTTCTAAGGTATGACACCTGTCTGTGAAAGGCTCTCCCGCCTACTCTACTAAACTAATAAGATTGAATATTAAAAAGAAGATGCACCTGGGATCGAATACATCTACAATCCTTGAATACCGATTTTGCCTTTTTTTCAGTCAATCGATGAGAGAAAAAGTCAAAGTAGGCAAGGTCCTTTCCTTTATGAACCCCTAATGAATGGTTCTGATGAAGAGGTCTCGTAGCCAGAAGTCAATCAATCCACCGGTTCATTTTATGATTGATTAGAAAGACCAACCCCGGCCCTAGTGAGAAGAAGGTGGTTAAATGCCAATTGAAAGAGGGGTAGTTTTATCCATGATGATCGGGTGGCTCTCATTGCCCTTTCGATCTACTTCCTAAACTAAAGGAGGATCTAGTTGTGGATGATGTCTCAGCTGGAGAGTCAACCTTTGAAAATTAATGCCTGCCCTATTAGAGATTCCAACTATAACTATTATGCATTTATGCATTTTCTTTTTATGTGATAGGTATGTGACCTTGGGAATTAGGTTCAGGAGTTGCTTTAGCAATTTAAGCTGGTTTCAGGTGTCAGTAATAGAAAAAGATTAGGAAAGACCATGGAGGTTGATAAACCAGTGCTATTAGGAAAGCCTCTCATCGAGAAGAAAAAAGAAAATAGGACAATAGCTGACTAAATCTTTGGGCTCTTTTTCTGTAAAGATCCTTTTCTTAAAGGGACATTTCTACACTCATTTCAGATCATAGAGGTCGGGCTTCAGTCAAACAACCTTCTCTCCCCTTCTACCGATTAAACTACTCTTACAAAGAAAAACGGTAAAGGTTCACGTCTTCGTAACTAATCAAAGCATTGGAATGAAACCGTGGGCTTACAGGTATAAATAGCTTGGTTTTTGAATAGATACGACTTTCCTATAGAGGAAATTCGGTTGGGGTGGGTAAGCTAATCAGCAGGCTTATTCAGACATGTTTATGGGCAGATAGCAGATATTGATTCAAAACTCTTCCTTAGTGGCATAGGCTTAGTCGACCTACCTTCGTTGAGGAGCTACAAACTTTAAGAAACTGCCATAGATTGCAGTTTACCTAACGTTCTAACAGCTATCTAGTTCTAATAGCTATAAGTATGAGATGGTCGCAGTAAGCTAATCGGAAGGCTTATCCGCAAATGATAGTAGCATTCTGACCTAAAGGTAAAGGGCCTTCCCTGCGGGGCCTTACACACTCAGCTTGCAAGAAAACCGTGTCCTAGGCATATTGATTCTAGTCGCATAAAGGCAGAAAGAAAGAATGCCATGTTTAGATAGATAGGTAAGCGTGTAGGGAAGTCTTACCCAGTTGAAACTTGAATGCCTGCAGTCAAGCAGCTTGGATGAACCTTGTAAGGGCTGTTGATGGAAGCAGCCATTAATGAAAGAAAGAGCTACTAAGCGCACTATAAGAGAGAGACGTTTGAAGATCTTCCCTATACCCATTGGCCTTTTTCAAGTTATCTTTCGCTCCTTCATCAAGAATTAGATTATATGAAAAAATTGACAGCTAAAGAGCTTCTTTCGCTTTTCTTGTACTGGACTCGAGTTTATAAATGTTCTTTGGCATTGTCTTTTCCTCAACCAAGACTGCCAGCTTCCACAACTCTTTCAAAGCTAGTGTAGGTAGAAAAGCTTTCGGCAAGGGGGTAGACTAAACCTTTGTTCGTACTAGAGGGCGAACCCTTCCATTGAGGCCTTAATGTTTTCCACTGGAAATGTCTCTATGCCAAGCTTCAGGCCTTTGTTTTGAATGACTTTCTAACAAGCTGTTGAACTTCCCGTCCCAAGATTGGGACTTATTTACTATAGGAAGTAGTCCAATCTTTTTCACAATAAGATAAGCCAATCCTGGAAGAATAACACTGGAAGGATCAATGCTATCTGCCAGGATATATATTAGACAGAACAGACTTTCCGATTATAGTAAGATGAAAATGAAAGGCAAGCAGGAATAAGAAAAAGACTAGCAGAGAGGGTGACGTGATGGATAGGGATGTCGCTTATCAGCTATTTTAGAGATAGACATTCCCGACACCTCATTTGTCACGCCCCGACCCGACCTCGAATAGGGCCAAGCCCGGACCCGACACACGGACGAATTCTCCCCTGTACCGTGGACGATCCGAAACCCTACATTCAACATAATACTTACGAAAGCCATAATATACATTTGAAACAGGCCAACTTTCTTTTAGAAACAAACATCTTCTTATTAACCAACTTTCCAATCCAAAATGCCATGCATACTACACAAGTATTTATGCCACTAAACAGTTAAACCATTAGTATGCAATTCTTTCTAGTCACAAGAGTATACTTTACAACTTTACCTCCTTCAAACTTTTACAACACAAGACCATAGAGGCCTCAAAATAAAAACTAGCTACAAGGCTACAAGCCTCAAAATAAAGCGTCAACCAAGCAATATACACATCAAACATGGCACGTACAAAAGTCTGGCAACCAACCACCAGCCAAGCAAAGAAAGTGCTATCAAGGAAACACCTCCACTTGCTCTTCCTCCTCAACTACCTTGATAGGATCAGCTTCAACTACTCCTGTAAAAATATGGTATAGAAAGGAATGAGTAAAAACTATTGCTCAGCGAGGGTTATTGGTCTCAAGGACGGAGATGAGAGGAGAATGCAACGCAAATCGTCAAGCAATTCATTCAAGTACCATATAGAGATACAAACAATGCCATCAAATAAGCAAGACAAGCATTAAAACTATAAACACTTATTCAAATGATACGATTCACTTTCCACGAGCAACTTTCAATCACGAATTTGATGACGACGCACCGGCCCAAACCACCTTATAACTTCAGTTTGGAATACCCCGGAAGTATCCATCAATTCTACGACCCAAATCTCCCTGGGAGGCAACCCAATCGAGAAAGGGAATAGGACATGGAGCTAGGGCAACCAACACTGGCAACCCGAGGCTACCCAGAGAGGCCCATCACACCGCCCTTAACTCCATGAATGCAAAACAAGATACGATGCAACAATCGAGCAATAAAGCCACACGTGGGAAAATAACAAAGTAGGTTACTCTCGCACGCAATAGCAGCAATTGATAAGCATTTCAATCACATTCATCTTTAAAAAGCATAACAAGCAACAATAAACATTCTTCAACCACAACACTATGAAAAAAACCAACAAAACACAAATCGACCCCAACTTTCAAAATGCTACTATTTTCAAATCAGCCACGAGTTTGGAAACTGACTTCGCCAATCCTCCTAGGTCACCATAATGCACGTCTAAAGACTCTGAAACCCTAATTTACCCTAGAATTCACGCAAAGCCCAGATTTCTCATTTTGCTCGTTAGAACTACCGTTACCCTAACCAAACACCCAACCGACACCATAATCGCACCAAAAGTGCTTCCATGGCCTCCCGAGACAATGCCATCACGCAAAATGAGAAAATGCTAAACTCGACCTAAACGACCCCGACTTTCACCAATGCATTTTTCTCTTTTTTCCATTACACAATCCAAACAAATCATGCATTTAGGCATTCTAGCATATCTAGCATCTTTTCACATCAACAGAATGCATAACAGAGCAACTTCATCGAATCAAGGTTTTACTATTCATAATTTACTATTCAACTAACAATTTAAATTACAATCTCAATATTCAACCGCAGAAAATGTTAAAAAGCTATAAATACATGTTCTACAATTGTCAAGGAACATTCTTTAAGCATCAAAACGATTAAAACAACAAACTACGGATAAAACCCAAAAATCATAAAGTTGATATACATGATATTCAAATGCACAAATAACGTGCTTCCTTCACCTTAGACACTCCTAGTCGCTAGGAAAACCAAGCTGGATGCCTCGATAACAACCCCGCACAAGCTCACGTGAAAATTTGAAGTTTGAAGATTGAAAATGTTTTTTTTTCTCTTCAAGTTTCAGCCAGCAGGTTTTCTGTTTTGTGCTTTTTTTTATTTTGCTAAGTTATAACTATTAAAAGATGACAAGCCTTTGGTCAAATGGTCAAGCTTGGTCAACTAACTTAAAAATTGGTCAAATTGGCCTATTTTATGCATTTTAAAGCTAAAATACCCATCACCAAATTAATTCTAGTTAACAACAAGTAAAATATTAAATTTAAGGCACCAGAATACTACTTTTACTATTTGTTGAGGATTAGAAAACACTCTCTAACTATCGCTCTCGAAATGCAATGCACCTTGCGACAATAAAGAAGTAACAATTTGATTTCAAAGAATTTAAGAGAATATAATTTTCAAAATAATAAACAAGAAAATTCCACATTCCAGGCTCGGGTATTACACCCTCTCCCCCTTAAAATAATTGCGCCCACGCAATTCTTACCTGGTCAACAAACAACTCCGGATACTGATTGCGAACATGGCCCTCTCTTTCCCAAGTTGCTTCCTCAAACCCATGATGATTCCACAAAACCTTTACTAACGGAATACTCTTTCTGCGAAGTTCCTGAACTTTCCGATCCACAATTCGAATCGGTTTGTCCTCATAAGTCAACTTTTCCTCAATCTGCAAAGGCTCTAGTTCAAGAACATGTGAAGGATCTGGATGATATTTTCTTAACATTGACATGTGGAACACATCGTACAGTCTCGACAAGCTCAGAGGTAAAGCTAACCGGTAAGCCAAAGGACCCACCTTTTCGGTGATCTCATACGGACCCACATACCTGGGATTAAGTTTTCTACTCTTACCGTGCCGAATCAACCCCTTTCGAGGAGAAATCTTAAGAAACATCCAATCTCCCAAAGCAAACTCAAGATCCCGATGGTGTTTATCTGCATAGCTCTTCTGACGACTCTGAGCTGTAAGCATACGCTGGCGAATAAGGTGAACATTATCTACCATCTTAATCATCTCAGGTAACACAGTCAGATCAACTGTTCTCATCTCTCCAACCTCTTCTCAATATAATGGGGATCTGCATTTACAACCGTACAATGCCTCGTAGGGAGCCATACTTATAGTAGATTGATAACTATTATTGTAGGCGAACTCCGTTAAAGGCAGAAACTTCTCCCAATTCTTCCCAAAGTCTAACACACATGCCCGAAGCATGTCTTCGAAGATCCTGATAGTTCTCTCAGACTGGCCATCAGTTTGTGGATGGTATGCAACACTGAAGCTCAATTTAGTTCCCATAGCCTCTTGTAACTTCTGCCAAACACGAGATCTGAATCTGGGATCTCTATCTGACACTATACTCTGTGGCATACCATGCAGTCGCACAATATTATCAACATAGAGCTGAGCTAGTTTATCAAGGCTATCCTGTTTGTTCACAGGAATAAAATGTGAAACTTTAGTCAATCGGTCCACAACAACCCAAACAGAATCACATCCTCTTGGAGATCTAGGAAGATCGGTCACAAGGTCCATTGTTATATGCACCCACTTCCATTGCGGAATCGACAACGATTACAAAAGCCCGGCTGGCCTTTGATACTCCACTTTAACCCTCTGACAAGTCAAACACCTGGATACATACCCAGCAATCTCCCTCTTCATATTGTTCTACCAGAAGTGTTGTTTCAAATCTCTATACATTTTAGTACTGCCCGAGTGAATTGTATATCTCGAATTATGTGCCTCGGACAGAATCTCATTCTTCAAAGTCGGATCACCAGGAACACACATTCTGTCCCTGAATCTGAAGATATCATCTGCGATACCGCGAACTTGGCATATATTCAATAGCATTTAAAGTTCATTTAAATTGTATTTTATTGACCTTTCACCTTCTTTGACTAAACTAGTTGACTTTTCATCTACATTGACCAACTAGGACAAGGTGAGAATTTTTTTAAATGTTTAATAAAGGGTAAACTTGGGATTAGAAATAAAAAAATGCAATGTTAAGTTAGTCAAATTTTGGGTCAAGTTTAGAATTTAATCTGAATCAATTGGGGAAGAGTTAGGTAGCAAATTATATATTGTTGGAAATCTCTATGAGTCTAGTTTCTGAGGCTTCAAACTGTTCGTGAATTGGAGTTTTCTAGAAGAAGTTATGGTCGTTTTCGTAAGGTCGCGCATAGTTATTTTGGTTTAGCGGGTTGACCGAAGCTTTAACCATTTGACTTCAACTTGTCATCTTATATATGCTTAATACATTACAAAACATGCGAAAATCTGGAAAAAAATAGAAAGGGCCAAAGCCATAGGAGAAAAAGAAAAAAAAAGATTTCAACCTTCAAATCTTCAAATCTTCGCGTGAGCTTGCACGGGGTTGTTTCCGAGGCATCCAATGTGGTTTTCCTACCATCTAGCAGAGTCTACGGTGAGGGTTTCATCGTTATTTGTGCATTTGAAATATTTGTGTCTAAACTTTGATTTTTGGATTTTATGCGTAGATCGTTAGTTTAATCATTTTAATCCTTAAAGAATGTTCCTTCTTGATTGTAGAAAATGTATTTATAGTTTTTTAACATTTTCTGCGGTTGAATATTGAAATTGAAATATAAATTGTATAATGAATAGTAAATTATGAATAGTAAACCCTCGTTTCGATGAAGTTGCTCCGTTACGCGTTCTGTTGATGCATGAATGTACTAGATATGCTAGAATGCCTAAATGTGTGGTTTAATTGGATTGTGTAATGGAAAAACAGAGAAAAATGGCTTAGTGAAAGTCAGGGTCGTTTCGGTCAAGTTTAGAATTTTCTCGATTTGCGTGAAGGCATTGTCGGGGTACGTCATGGAAGCACTTTTGGTGTAGTTGTGACGTTGGTTGGGTAATCGGTTGAGGTAGTTGCAGTTCAAACGAGCAAAGGGGGAAATCGGGACTTTGCGTGAATTCTGGGGTAAAGTAGGGTTTCGGGGTCTTTAGATGTGCCTTATGGTAACCTAGGAGGATTGGTAAAGTCAGTTTCCAAAGCTCGTGGCTCGTTTGAAAGTAGTAGCATTTTGAAAGTTGAGGACATTTTTGGGATTTTGTGTGTTTTCATGTTATAATGCTTATAGAATGTTTATAATGCCTATAGAATACTTGTTATTGCTTGATAATGTTAGTTGGTGTTCTTCTTGTTACGTGTTTGATTGCAAATGCTTGTTAATGCTTATTATGCTTGTTAGAGTTGATTATTGATTGAAATGTTTAACAGTTGTTGAATAATACTTGATATCTCGTTTATCTCCTCTATCTGTGTTGTTGTGCTATCGCTCGTTTATTGCCTTGTATCGAGTCTTGCATTGCATAGTGTCCAGTGCGTGAGTGATGGGCCTCTCTGGGTAGCCTCAGGTTGCCAGTGATAGTTGCTCTAGCTCCGTGGCTGTTCCCTCTTCTCTCTTGGGTTGCCTCCCAGGGAGATTTGGGTCGTAGAATTGATGGATACTTCCGGAGTATTCCAAACTGGTGTTATAAGGTGGAGGCGCACTTATTGGCATCGTTGTCAACATCAAGCTCAAGAGTGAGGTATCGGTCGTAAAATGATATATTGCTCGTAAGAGTGAACCATAGCCTTCAGAGTGTGGTATAGCTTTGAATGGTTGTGTTAATGCTTTCTTGAATGTTTATTATATTATTGTTGTATTGAATGCTTTCTTATTGACTTATTGCTTAATTGTGTCTATTTGCATTGCACGTCTTTCTTTCTCTCCACCTCGATATCTGTCTCGCCCTCACTGAGTATACGTGTTGTGTCTACTCACTCCTTACCACCACATTTCAGGATATGCCTTATTAGCTGAAAAGTTCGTGGTTACGTGAAAGATTGTGCTAGAAGAGTTGTCTTGTGTGCTATGTGGCTTGAGTTGTCAAAGATGCAAAGATGTATGCTTTCATGTATTGTATGCATTTAATGTCAAAAGGAATGTAATTTACGTTTCATTGGATTGTTGAAGCAGTTTGATAAGTTAGATTATGTATCTAGTTATTATAGTTTAACTTCAATGCAGGTTTGTAATGTCCAAAGGAAATGAGCTATAATGGCACGATAGTTTATTTTGTGTAGTAGCTTAGTATGGTTTAATTGTCAAGTTCGAATGTACTTGTCAAAATGAAAAGAGATAGGTTAGCTTTTATATTGGAAAGGTATGTATACTTGCTGAGTTAATTGTTGAGAACCGAGGCTTGGATGGCCTTGAGGTGGTTGAATGTTTGGACATAGTATTGGTCCACTTATATGCTGTCGCAGGTTTTACATTTCACCTAGAAACAGGGGAGACTCCGTCCGTTTTCCCTGAAAATTTATGCCCGGGTTTGGTTTGGGTTGTGATTAGATCGATTGATAGAACTCCCGGTCTCGAGAGGGATCGGGGTGTTACAGGTGGTATCAGAGCTTGTCTAGCTCATAAGCTGGGACAGGGTCCTCGGTCTAGTGGGTAGTGACCCTTGAATTTGTGCTTGTTAAGTGTGTCTTGAAAGTGTATGCTTGTATGTGAAAATGTGTGTCTTGACTTGAATGTATGCACTTATGTGATAAAGTTATGTGTTATGTGTTAAATGTTTCTCAAGAAAGGTGAAATGTCTAGTTGTCTATCGAATTGACTTATTGAATTGGCATCGTGAATTGAATCGACCTTGTGAATTGTTATTTGCTTGAAGTATTACTTGTAATGAGTGTATAGAATGTCTTGAATTGGTTGTGCCGTGATTTGAATTGATTGTGTTGTGCTTGAATTGATTGTCATGTTTGAATGACTTTGATGATTAAATGGTTTTGTGAACTCTTTTGTAAACTTGCTTGCATAATAGTTTAAGGCATGTGTATAACTGTGATATATTGGCATTCATACATGTCCTATGGAAATGGTAACTAAGTCCTCTTCCTCCCCTGAAGAAAGTGGTTCACCGCTGGCTTTTCAAGGTATATGGATTGGCAAGAAATGAATGGCATTTGACTAGCCTTATTTGGGAGTTGGTCTTTGCTTTTGGAGCTCGGTTATTGGCAACTCTCTATGGTCCTCCTCTGTGCTTAGCAGTTGTGAAAGAATAGCTTTCTCTTGGCGTTTTATTTGGTTATTCTTTGGAGCATTCTTTGGTTTTCTTAATGGGTATTCTTTGAAGACTTCTATTGGCACTTCTTGGTAGATTTGGCTATTGGGGTTTTAATCGGCCTTACTGCACAGTATTATCAATGGTATATGTGTCTCGGTCTTTATTGGTGTGATACTGGCATCCCTGATTGGAAATTCTTCAATGGTATTTTCTGGAATTCTTAGTGGCCAATTATTTAATATTTATTTATTAGGCAAACTTGGTTACTTTCTTATTGGAGTATTGTTTCGGATATCTTCTTCAGTGTTCCTCAGTAGGTTTGGTATTTGGAATTCCTATCAGACTTATTGTATAGTACTACTTATGGTATTCTCTAAAATTCTTATTGGGCGTTCTATTGGTATTTTCCTTATTGGCAAGGTTGTATGAAGTTCTCACTTGGCAAACAGTGAAGAGGCCTCAGAGTTTGGTTTTGGTATATTGTTCACCAGTTCGGTGTTTATCCTTGGAGTTTTCGTCCATCTGGGAAACTATGTTTGGTATTCAACTTGGGTGTCTTATTGGGCACATTGGATTTTCTCTGCTATTTCCTTTGTCATTCCTCTGAGCATTTGATAGCGATACTCGAAATCTAATTGGTTGTCCTATGGGGTTATTATTTGGAAGGCTTCTTTGGAACTTTTGAAGTATATTTGATTGGGTTTCTTAGTATTTTCTTCAGCATTCTTAATAGGGAATTCTTCTATGAAATTCATGACCAGTGGGGTACTTTTTTTGGACCTCTGGATGGAACCTTTGTTTGAGCCTTTATTTGGCTTCTTGCTTGGGAATTCTCGGGCAGTAATAGTTGAACTTCTACTAGAGATTCGTGTATGGGGTATTCAATAAGTATTCTTCTTATCATTAATATGTGATGTGATTTTATCTACTGTATCTTTGCTTTAGCCTTTATTGGTATTATCTCGGCGCTTTTGGTTGGAATTTTATTCTTCTTCGGTATTCGTGACAATGGGATTCTTGTGCGGTATCTACATTTGAGCCTTTATTCAGCATTACTACTTGGAATTTCTTCTTAAACTTCCCTATTGGTTATCTTGATTAATATACTTGCTCAGCAGTTGGTGAAGGTTAGTCAGAGTTGGATTTCAGTGGATGCAGAGTTCTATTGGAAGAAGAATTGCGAGGACGCAATTGTTTTAAGGGGGGAAGGATGTGATACCCCGAACCTGGCATGTATTCAATAGTATTTAAAGTTCATTTAAATTGCATTTTATTGACCTTTCACCATCTTTGACTAAACTAGTTGACTTTTCATCTACATTGACCAACTAGGACAAGGTGGGAATTTTTGAAATGTTTAATAAAGGGCAAACTTGGGATTAGAAATAAAAAAAATGCAAAGTTAGTCAAATTTTAGGTCAACTTTAGAATTTAATCTGAATCAATTGGGGAAGAGTTAGGTAGCAAATTATATATGGTTGGAAAGCTCTATGAGTCTAGTTTCTAAGGCTTCAAACCGTTCGTGAATTGGAGTTTTTTAGAAGAAGTTATGGTCATTTTCGTAAGGTCGCGCATAGCTGTTTTGGTTTAACGGGTTGACCGAAGCTTTGACCATTTGACTTCAACTTGTCATCTTATATATGCTTAATACATTACAAAACATGCGAAAATCTGGAAAAAAAAAAATAGAAAGGGACAAAACCATAGGAGAAAAAGAAAAAAAAAGATTTCAACCTTCAAATCTTCAAATCTTCGCGTGAGCTTGCACGGGGTTGTTTCCGAGGCATCCAACATGGTTTTCCTAGCGTCTAGTAATGTCTAAGGTGAGGGTTTCATCGTTATTTGCGCATTTGAAATATTTGTATCTAAACTTTGATTTTTGGATTTTATGTGTAGATCGTTAGTTTAATAGTTTTAATGCTTAAAGAATGTTCCTTGTTGATTGTAGAACATGTATTTATAGCTTTTTAACATTTTCTACGGTTGAATATTGAAATTGAAATATAAATTGTATAATAAATAGTAAATTATGAATAGTAAACCCCCGTTTCGATGAAATTGCTCCGTTACGCGTTCTGTTGATGTAGAAAGGTGCTAGATATGCTAGAATGCCTAAATGTGTGGTTTAATTGGATTTTGTAATGGAAAAACAGAGAAAAACGGCTTAGTGAAAGTCGGGGTCATTTCGGTCAAGTTTAGAATTTTCTCGATTTGCGTGAAGGCATTGTCGAGGTATGTCATGGAAGCAGTTTTGGTGCAGTTGTGACGTTGGTTGGGTGATCGGTTGAGGTAGTTGTAGTTCAAACGAGCAAAGGGGGAAATCGGGGCTTTGCTGGAATTCTAGGGTAATGTGGGGTTTTGTGGTCTTTAGACGTGCCTTATGGTGACCTAGGAGGATTGGTGAAGTCGGTTTCCAAAGCTCGTGGCTCGTTTGAAAGTAGTAGCGTTTTGAAAGTTGGGGACATTTTTGGGATTTTGTGTGTTTTCATGGTATATTGCTTATATAATGTTTATAATGCTTATAGAATGTTTATAATGCTTATAGAATGTTTATAATGCCTATAGAATACTTATTATTGCTTGATAATATTAGTTGGTGTTCTTCTTGTTACTTGTTTGATTGCAAATGCTTGTTAATGCTTATTACGCTTGTTAGAGTTGATTATTGATTGAAATGTTTAACAGTTGTTGAATAATGCTTGATATCTCGTTTATCTCCTCTATCTGTGTTGTTGTGCTATCGCTCGTTTATCGCCTCGTATCGAGTCTTGCATTGTATAGTGTCCAGCGCATGAGTGATGGGCCTCTCTGGGTAGCCTCGGGTTGCCAGTGTTGGTTGCTCTAGCTCCGTGGCTATTCCCTCTTCTCGCTTGGGTTGCCTCCCAGGGAGATTTGGGTCGTAGATTGATGGATACTTTCGGGGTATTCCAAACTGGTGTTATAAGGTGGTTGCGCGCTTATTGTCATCGTTGTCAACATCAAGCTTGAGATTGATGTATCGCTCGTAAAATGGTATATTGCTCGTAAGAGTGAACCATAGCCTTCTGAGTGTGGTATAGCTTTGAATGGTTGTGTTAATGCTTTCTTGAATGTTTATTATATTGTCGTTGTATTGAATGCTTTCTTATTCACTTATTGCTTAATTGTGTCTATTTGTATTGCACGTCTTTCTTTCTCTTCACTTCGATATCTGTCTCGCCCTCACTGAGTATACGTGTTGTGTATACTCACTCATCACCACCACATTTCAGGAAATGCCTTGTTAGTTGGAAAGTTCGTGGTTACGTGAAAGATTGTGCTTGAAGAGTTGTCTTGCGTGCTATGTGGCTTGAGTTGTCAAAGATGCAAAGATGTATGCTTTCATGTATTGTATGCATTTAATGTCAAAAGGAATGTAACCTACGTTTCATTGGATTGTTGAAGCAGTTTGAAAAGTTAGATTATGTATCTAGTTATTATAGTTTAACTTCAATGCATGTTTGTAAAGTCCAAAGGAAAAGAGCTAGAATGGCATGATAGTTTATTTTGTGTAGTAGCTTAGTATGGTTTAATTGTCAAGTTCGAATCTACTTGTCAAAAATGAAAAGGGATAGGTTAGCTTTTATATTGGAAATGTATGTATACTTGCTGAGTTTAATTGTTGAGAACCAAGGCTTGGATGGCCTTGAGGTGGTTGAATGTTTGGGCATGGTATTAGTCCCCTTATATGCTGTCGCAAGTTTTACATTTCACCTAGAAACAGGGGAAACTCCGTCCGTTTTCCCTGAAAATTTATGCCCAGGTTTGGTTTGGGTTGTGATTAGATCGATTGATAGAACTCCCGATCTCGAGAGGGATCGAGGTGTTACACCATCTGCATGTAATTTAAACTCCGACTCTCCCCCTTTTGCTTTTTCTTGGATCTTCAAAATGTGAGGATCAGTCTTCTGAGCCTCTCTGATCTGTGCTAGCAATCCCGACTGAATCTGTAAGCTAACAAATCGAATCCCTACCTCGGTAGCTTCTGGCTTCCATGAACAAATTTCTTCCAAAGTCTCCCAATCCTTGATAATTAAACTTGCAACAGTAGCCTTTAGGCTCAAAGCATCAGCAATAACATTTGTCTTACCTGGCACGTAGTTTATAGAACAGTTGTAACCACTTAATAGCTCTAGCCATCTTCGCTACCTCATATTCAAATCCTTTTGTGAAAATAAATATTTGAGACTCTTGTGGTCAGTAAAAATTTCAAATCTGCTACCCTACAAGTAATGACGCCACTTTTTCAAAGCAAACACAACTGCAGCTAACTCAAGATCATGTGTAGGGTAATTGACTTCATAAGGTTTCAACTTCCTAGAAGCATAGGCAATCACCTTACCATTCTGCATTAAAACACAGCCCAAACCTTCTTTAGATGCATCACTGTAGATAACAAAGTTTTCAGTACCCTCAGGTAAAGCTAGTATAGGAGCTGTAGTTAGTCTCTTCTTCAGTTCTTGGAAACTGGATTCACACTTAGCATCCCAGTTGTAAGTAACTTTCTTTCGAGTCAATTGGCTTAAAGGTCCAGAAATTTTAGAAAAGTCTTTAACAAACCTCCGATAGTAACCTGCCAACCCTAGAAAGCTTCGAATCTCTGACACCGTTTTAGGTCTCTTCCAGGATGAAACAACTTTAGTCTTAGCTGGGTCTACTGAAATTCCTTGATCTGAAATGATATGGCCTAGAAATGATATTTGATTCAACCAGAATTCATACTTGCTGAATTTAGCAAAAAGTTTGTTTTCTTGCAACGTCTGTAGCACAATCTTCAAATGTTGTTCATGTTCAGCCTCATTCTTAGAGTATACTAAAATGTCGTCAATAAAGATTACGACAAACTGATCAAGATAAGGTCGAAAAAACCCTCTGCATCAAGTCCATGAATGCGGTTGGTGCATTCGTCAATCCAAACGGTAACACAACAAATTCATAGTGGCCATATCTAGTCCTGAATGTCGTCTTTGGTATATCGTCACTCCGAATCCTGAGTTGATAGTAACCCTGCCTCAAGTCAAATTTAGAGTAAACACTCGCACCCTGCAACTGGTCAAACAATTCTTCAATCAACGGCAAGGGGTATTTGTTCTTAATCGTGACTTGATTAAGTCCCCTGTAATCAATACATAACCGTAGCGTGCCGTCTTTCTTTCTCACAAACAACACAGGCGCACCCCACGGCGAAGAACTAGGTTGTATAAACCCTTTCTCAAGCAAGTTCTGAAGCTGAATTTTTAATTCCTGAAGTTCAGCCGATGCCATTCTATAAGGACTTCTAGAAATTGGCGCAGTGCCTGGCATAAGGTCAATCACAAATTCAATCTCCCTATCCGGTGGTAAACCCGATAATTCCTCGGGAAATACACCAGGGAAGTCTTTAACAATTGGAACCTCATTCAAATTCAACTTATCAGTAGGTTGATTGATCAGATAAGCTAGGTAAGCTTCACAACCCTTATTCAACAACTTAGAAGCCTTGATCGATGATAAAAGAGGTATTCGGGCAGCCCTGCAGTTCCCAACAATCTCCAGTACCGGTAGGTCAGGAATTTGAAGATAAACAATTTTTGTTCTACAATCCAACTGAGCATAGTACTTCCCCAACCAGTCCATTCCAAAAATGATTTCAAATTCACGGAAAGGCAGTATAATTAAATCAGCAGGAAAATTACGGTTCTCAATGCATATATCACAAGATTTGCAAATAGACTCAGTAACAAATTTCGCACCCAAAGGCGTACTAATTTCAACTTCATGCGGCAGTTTATCAATGCAAACATTCACAGATCGTGCACATGCAGGAGTTATAAACGAATGTGTAGCTCCGGGATCAATCAAAACTTTAACTGGCTGAGTATTGAGAAGAAAGGTACCTTCCACTATAGCTGTAGTATCGGGTAGCTCCTCCGCATCCAGTGCAAAGACCCTAGCTTGTACCCTCTATGCTGGACCTGCACCTGCAGCCCTATTCTGCACACCTTGGCCTCCAGTACGGCCCTGAACATTCTTATACTTAGGGCAATCGTTCACCCTATGCTCATCACTCCCACAACCAATGCATTTACCACTCTTCCTCCAGCAATTAGCCACAACGTGCCCCGATCGATTACAAAAGTTACACTGCTGATTTTGTCTTACAACAGTATTTCCCGTAGGTGCGGGGGCTCCGGTAGTAGTAGGAACTGTACCTCCCTGCTGGGGTCTAGTCACAGCTGGCCTCCCCTGAATCTGATACTGAGACAGATACGGACGTTGCTGAAGAGCCTGAACAAAAGTCTGATACTGCCTTGGCTAACTCTGGCTGCTCTGGCCCAAGTACTGTTTCTTACTCGGCTGGCTACTCTTAGCCATCATCTCCGCCTTCCGTTTCTCAAACTTCGAGGCCGGTTGAAATGCCTCGGGAAAAGTAGCATAAGTCTGCCCAGTCAAATGCAGCTGAATATCCATTCTCAGCCCATGAACAAACCTATGAATCATCCTCCTAGCTGGCCGCACCACTCGGGCATATACCTCGACAGGCTAACAAACCTAGCCTCATACTGTGCAACAGTCATGTTTCCCTGCTTCAGGGCCACAAACTCGTCTTCCCGCCTTTCCCTAGCCATCTCGGGAATATACTTGTCCTGAAACTCACTCACGAAATCATCCCATAAATGCGTAACATCCTCACAATCCCACCTCAACCTGACAGTGTTCCACCACTGCTCTGCGTTGCCCTCAAACAGGAATGCCGTACAATCCATTCTTGCCTCATCAGTGTACCTCAAAGCAGCAAAAATTTTCTCAACACGGTTAATCCATCTCTCAGCTACCTCGTCATCCGGCTTTCCAAAGAACTTACACGGCTCGTGCCTCAAGAATTTCTCCAGCTGATTATTCTCAGCCCTAGGCCCCTGTCCACCAGGATTAGCTTGATTTACCTAGGGATTATTATTCCTGTCTTGCCTCTGCTCATGCAGTACCTGTGTAATCCGGTCAACTGCAGTGGTCATAGTAGCCATAAACTGTTCATGCAACGGTTGCTGACCCTGTTCTGTTGCCTCTTCATCTGCCCCTTGACCTTGAGTACTACGACTTGGCGGCATAGTAACAACTCACAATAGCAGGCAACATATAAAAGCAGTTTATAGACAGAAATATAACACATAAGATTAGATAACACTCAAGTCAATAACAATCAAATATCCTATCACACAATTCACATAACACAAGATTGACATGTCAAACTAGTTCACTTAAACACATAAGCACCCAAGTTCACATAGTCATACTATAACATTTTCTCTTAACAATCACACAATAACACTTTATCATTTTAGACCTTTACCCCACAGACCGAGAAACATATCCCGGCTCATGTAATACTATCATGCTCTAATACCACCTAAAGATGTCACGCCCCGACCCGACCCCGCAAAAGGCCAAGCCCGGACCCGACGCACGGACGGAGTCTCCCCTGTACCGTGGATGATCCGAAACCCTACATTCAACATAATACTTGTGAAAGCCATAATATACATATGAAACAGGCCAACTTTCTTTTAGAAACAAACATCTTCTTAATAACCAACTTTCCAATCCAAAATGCCATGCATACTACACAAGTATTTATGCCACTAAAAAGTTAAACCATTAGTATTCAATTCTTTACTAGTCATCAGAGTATATTTTTACAATTTCACATTCTTTCAACTTTTACAACATAAGACCATAGAGGCCTCAAAATAGAAACTACATACAAGGCTACAAGCCTCAAAATAAAGCGTCAACCAAGCAATACACACATCAAACATGGCCCGCACAAAAGTATGGCAACCAACCACCAACTAAGCAAAGAAAGTGCTATCAAGGAAACACCTCCACTTGCTCTTCCTCTTCAACTACCTCGATAGGATCAGCTTCAACTACTCCTGTTAAAAATATGGTATAGAAAGGAATGAACAAAACCTATTGCTCAGCGAGGGTTATTGGTCTCAAGGACGGAGATATAAGGAGAATGCAATGCAAATAGTCAAGCAATTCATTCAAGTACCATATAGAGATACAATCAAGCCATCAAATAAGCAAGACAAGCATTAAAACTATAAACACTCATTCAAAGGATACGATTCACTTTCCACGAGCAACTTTCAATCACGAATTTGATGACGACGTGCCGGCCCAAACCACCTTATAACTTCAGTTTGGAATACCCCGGAAGTATCCATCAATTCTACGACCCAAATCTCCCTGGGAGGCAACCTAAGCGAGAAAGGGAATAGGACACGGAGCTAGGGCAACCAACACTGGCAACCCGAGGCTACCTAGAGAGGCCCATCACACCGCCCCTGACTCCATGAATGCAAACCAACATACGATACAACAATCGAGCAATAAAGCCACATGTGGGAGAATAACAAAGTAGGTTACTCTCGCACGCAATAGCAGCAATTGATAAGAATTTCAATCACATTCATCTTTAACAAGCATAGCAAGCAACAATAAACATTCTTCAACCACAACACTATGAAAAAAAAACCAACAAAACACAAATCGACCCCAATATTCAAAATGCTAGTACTTTCAAATGAGCCACGAGTTCTGGAAACCGAGTTCGCCAATCCTCCTAGGTCACCATAAGGCACGTCTAAAGACCCCGAAACCCTACTTTACCCTAGAATTCACGCAAATCCCCGATTTCCCCCTTTGCTCATTTGAACTACCGTTACCCTAACCAAACACCCAACTGACACCATAATCGCACCAAAAGTGCTTCCATGGCCTCCCGAGAGAATGGCATCATGCAAAACGAGAAAACGCAAAACTCGACCTAAACGACCCAGACTTTTACCAATGCATTTTTCTCATTTTTTCCATTACACAATCCAAACGAATCTTGCATTTAGGCATTCTAGCATATCTAGCATCTTTTCACATCAACAGAACGCATAACAGAGCAACTTCATCGATTCAAGGGTTTACTATTCATAATTTACTATTCAACTAACAATTTAAATTGCAATCTCAATATTCAATCGCATAAAATGTTAAAAAGCTATAAATACATGTTCTACAATTGTCAAGGAACATTCTTTATGCATCAAAACGATTAAAACAACAAACTATGGATAAAACCCAAAAATCATAAAGTTGATATACATGATATTCAAATGCGCAAATAACATGCTTCCCTCACCTTAGACACTCCTAGTCATTAGGAAAACCACGCTGGATGCCTCGAAAAAAACTCCGCACAAGCTCACGCGAAAATTTGAAGTTTGAAGATTGAAAATGTTTTTTTTTTCTCTTCAAGTTTCGGCCAGCAGGTTTTCTGTTTTGTCCTTGTTTTTTATTTTTATTTTGCTATGTTATAACTATTAAGAGATGACAAGCCTTTGGTCAAATGGTCAAGCTTGGTCAACTAACTTAAAAATTGGTCAAATTGGCCTATTTTATGCATTTTAAAGCTAAAATACCCAACACCAAATTAATTCTAGTTAACAACAAGTAAAATATTAAATTTAAGGCACCAAAATACTAGTTTCACTATTTGTTGAGGACTAGAAAATACTCTCTAACTATCGCTCTCGAAATACAATGCACTTTGCGACAAGAAAGAAGTAACAATTTGATTTCAAAGAATTTAAGAGAATATAATTTTTAAAATAATAAACAAGAAAATTTCACATTCCAGGCTCGGGTATTACATCATTTTTGAAAACGGAATATTCATTGCGGATTTGAAGTTTCTGTGAAATTATATGATCTTGTTTGTATATCCGCTGTCTTGCTATTGATGTCACTGCTGATTTCATTGGGCATGCCAAATCTCGTCCTCATATTGGCCTTGATAAAAATGACATGATTGGCATTGACTGTTGTATCTGAAGCCACCTCCACCCATTTGATGAAATAATCCACTACTACCAAGATATACTCATGGCCATTGGAGGACTTGGGAGAGATTTTGCTGATAATGTCGATCCCCCATGTTGAAAATGGCCATGGCGCAGTGAAATTGCGAAGATCCGTTTCTGGGGTATGTCTTAGGTTCCGTTCCCGTGCTCTTGGCATTGAAAGCATCTTTTTACATAATTTTTGCAATCTTTCTCGATTTAATTGTACCATTTTCTTATAATCATTTTGGCCATCATGAGACCATTCATGTGGGGATCTAAATCTCCTTCGTGCATCTCTACCATCACCTTGTTTGCCTCTTCGTTGTCCATACAATGGAGCAGTCTTTGGTTGAAGGATGTTTTGTAGATAATTTTGCTTGCTCTTCTTCCTCACTGATCTACATGCAATAGTCTGGTTCCTCTAACAACTTGATCTCTATTTCTCCGGAAGCTTTTCCGTAGAGTATAACAATGGCTGAGGCCATTTTGGCGAGGGAATCTGCCTCTTCGTCTTATTCTTTTTCCTTTCTTGGCTGTTCTTGTCCTTGTAGGTCTTAATTTGGCTATTGACTCTATTATGTTTGTAGTATGACATTCTTTCGCTGCCTTCCCTGTCTGTGTATGAGGACTTCCCGGTCTGTAGATGGGCTTTCGGGAGCAAGTATAGTATAAGGAAGCTACTGGGCTATTGTGGAAGGTAGGAGCCCTTTGTTCTTCTTCCTTTTTATATGGGTCAAAGCAGGAAAGACTCAAAGGTTCCAAGCTCTAGTTGAAGTAGGAATTCCTATCTAAAGCCTCTTTCTTCCTTGTGAGGGAGATTCTTCCTTGCTACTTCTTTCATACCAAATGAAGGGATGCTTGGTCTCATTTGAGTACCACTGCCCAATCGAGGAGTCAAGTCTGTCTTCCTTTTCAAAGGGTGGTCGAATGTCAAGGAATAAGGAGCCCTTGTTCGTTTTGAGTGGGTGCCCCGTTGTCTATGGGGAAGGAACGGATTAGAAGTAAGACTATGTATAGCTCTGTATTCCTTGTTCTTTCTTGTCTGGTAGTTAAGGAGTTAATGCAAATAAGAGAAGAAACAAACTCATAGTCTGTGTAGTTCTAATAGGTTCTATTTTTTCCCAAAGGGGAATACCTTATTTATCTATTTGAATCATACAAGTTTCAACTTCTTAGGCAGGGATGGAGTCTTAGTTCGTGGTTCATGGGAACCGTCTCAATCTTTTGTGGACATAGTTTAGAAGTAGCTCTACCGACATCCAAAGCTTCAGCCAAGGCAAGCGAAATCCTCATCTATTGCTGCGGATTCGAGAACAGGCATAGAGTCCTTTGAAGAGAGATCTTATTAAGTGAAAATTGGTTCACACCTAAACGAAACGAAAAGAAGGTCAGGTTCAACCTTGATCTTCTTGCCCTTTACTATAAAGAAAAAAGGGAATATTGCCCGGAAAGGATCCATCCTCTTCATTCCTCCTTTTTACGCTACTATAGCTTGCGGAGGCATTCCCTTAACTGAAATCTCCTTCTCTTATCCATCTCAGTCTTTACCCATAGGAGAAAGAGGGTCACTTCTATGGCCAAAGATCACATGCCAATCATCCCCCTATCACTACAACACAATCTGCTCAACTATCAACCACCTCCATGTTTACTCATATTGAATCAGTCTATATCTTTAGATCTTTCAAGTAAGCTTCACTACGATAGGACTTTTTCCTTAGATGCATGTCTGCCTAACTTCACCCCAGTTGAAGACCCCACATTTTCCTCATTCTCCCACGAGGCTTTTTTCAATTTGATATTGGGATTTCCACTGGGATTCAACTTCGCTGCTGTCAGCCTAGTAAGAAGGGTATTCGCAGGCAGCTTTCGAGAAGGAATAATCGGTCTTAGGCCTTGCCTTCAGTTCTTACGACTTTGAGTTGGATTTCCTATTAGACTAGAAGCAAGTCCAGCGAAGTCACCTCGGGATTAAATTCATGTTGAGTTTGAGTGAAAACCCGGTGAAATGGATTTTGGAAAGAATAACAGGCAAAGTAAAGTCCTTGCTACAAATTCCGGGTAACATTTTGTATTCCTTAAGGTCACAGGCGAAGCTGACTTCCTGCGGTAGCCCCTAGGCTATGTGACCAACAATATCTATTTCACTTTCAAAGAGACTTTTGAGTCAAGCATTCTCTGAGACCAAGAAGAGGAAACAGGGAAAACGATAGCTATTCTCTTGTAGTGACTCCGAATGAATGCTTAGTTTGACCAAGAATTGCCATTGCCTGAGGCGAACGGACGCTTAAGGAAAGGCCCTATCCCCACTATCGAAAGCTATCGAATTCAAATTGCTAACATGCTAAGCCTTCTACTCCTACTAGGCAAAATGGCCCACCCCCTACCTAGGTAAAACAATTGACTTGCTAACAGCCTTTCTATATGCAACTCCTTCTCTTTTGAAAGAGCTAACTTTTGATGGCATAAGCTTGTGAGGTCCCACAGTGGATATTCTTCTAACAGCTGATTCGATACCATCCATACAAGCAATGGATTCTACCCCCTGACTTGATTCATTGGAGATTAATGGGTGTGATTGTAAAAACGCTTTTGGCGGGTAAGACCTCTAATGCCATGAGTGGAATTAGTCCTAAGCGCACTAGATAAGAGTAAGTAAGAGCCAATTAACATTATCTTTCTCGCTGGGAAAAGAGGTTATTACATTACATATTTTCCAAGCTTAGGAAAGTCGATAATTCCGTCAATAGTAGCGGATTTAGTGCATCAATTCCTTGCCAATGGCTTGCTTTGAAAGAAAGAACTCTTCTTTACACAATTCTCAGTCATATTCAATCTCGAAAGATCTCCATCACTTATTCCCTATTCTCGCCTTAGGAACACTTACTTCCATCGAGAAGGCACTCGCAGATGCGAAAATCCCATAAAGGAAGAGGTCCAATCTGCATGTGTTAAGCACCACGCATTTAAGAGAAGCTATTGTTCGATTCCATTCTTCCCTATGCTATCTAATCGCGGACGATGTCGATGCATACGGACGATCTCTTGCCATTGTTGGAGAATAAGCTGGGATCTTATCAGCTTCGGAGGTTGGAGGAGGTTAATCAATAGGAAAATCAGCCCTAAAAACAATAAAGTAGACCAATTGATTTCGATTACAAATTTTCTCCATTGAGAATCGATCTTAACTTAGCCAATTGCAAATAAGATGACTTATCTATTCCCATAAGGCTTTTTCAAAAGTCAAAGAAAGGAAAAGGGTAGATATATTGGCTCCACTGATCGCTTCCTGGGTTACAGTTGTAGTGGCAGCCAAGTCCAATTGGCTAGCCAATAGCTGGAATAGAATATGCAATGAAAAAAGAACCTTTTTAACTTTCAGGAAAATATCTCGTTTGCCTTTGCTTACCCTTCAGACCTAAAAAGATTCTCTTTTATTTAATGTCATGACTATCGGCCATGGCCGATAGAAGAGATTAAATTACTAATTACTAAACAAAATAAGTATTTGAATTATCACTGGCTCGAAATGCATGTATACAAAAAGCTTGTTGGGTTATGAAAGGGAACACTAGTAAGAAGAGGCCCTTAGAAAGCTTAACTTGTTAGAGCGAGGAGTTGGTAGAACAGAGAGTCCTACTACTCTTATCTACGGTATAACTTTTCAAACTCTTATCCAAGATATCCTTGGGAGGCCTGCTATCTATGGTATCCTTAGTAGGATGATTAATGGCTCTTACCTAGCTATTGCCTTATATTGATCCTATTCGATTGTATAGAACGCTACTATATACCCTAGCTATTCCACCCTATCAAAGCCCTCTCGGGCAAGTGGATGGATAGACAACAACCCCTGAGGGAAAAGCAGAAGCATAAGCACTTAGACTAGATGTCCTCTAATATGTGACCAACTGTACTAGTAAACTACCTTGGCTGGTGTTGGCGTATCGGTTCTAGCCCAATTAGAAAAAAGTTTGAGTGAATCTTCCGTGACACCCCCTTGCTACTAGTTCGTAGCTCGTGGGTATCGCTCATTTCATTGTTAGAAGTTTAGATTTTTTATCTTCCATGGTTATTAGTTGTTTTGGAGACTCCACCTGTCACGCCCCAACCCGACCCCGCAAAAGGCCATGCCCGGACTCGACACACGGACGGAGTCTCCTCTGTACCGCGGACGATCCGAAAATCCTAAAATCAACATAATACTTGCGAAAGCCATAAAAACAATTTAAACAAGCCGACTTTCTTTTAAAACATACATCCTCTTATTAACCAACTTTCCAAACCAAAATGCCATGCATACTACACAAGTATTTATGCCACTAAACAGTTAGCTATTAGCATGCATTTCTTTACTAGTCATGAAAGTAAACTTTTACAGCTTTCCATTCTTCCAACTTATACAACATAAGACCATAGAGGCCTTAAACTAGGAAATACATACAAGGCTAAAAAGCCTCAAAATAAAGCGTCATCCAAGCCATATACATATCAAGCAAGGCTCGCACAAAATCTGGTAACCAACCACCAGCAAAGCAAAGAAGTGCTATCACAGAAACACCTCCACCTGCTCCTCCTCCTCTATTACCTCAATAGGGTCTGCTTCAACTACTCCTATAAAAATATAGTATAGAAAGAAATGAGCAAAAACTATTGCTCAGCAAGGGCAATTGGTCTCAAGGACGGAGATGAGAGGAGTATGCAATGCAATTAGCCAAGCAATTCATACAAATATCACATAGAGATACAATAAGCCATCAATAAAGCAAGGCAAGTATTTAAAGTTGTAAACACTCATTCAAAGGATACGATACTCTTTTCACGAGCAACTTTCAAACACGAATTCGATGACGACGCGCCGGCCCAAACCACCTTATAACACCAGTTTGGAATACCCCGGAAGTATCCATCAATCTACAACCCAAATCTCCTTGGGAGGCAACCCAAGCGAGAAAAGAGAATAGCTACGGAGCTAGACCAACCAACACTGGCAACCCAAGGCTAACCAGAGAGGCCCATCACTCACGCGCAGGACACTATGCAATGCAAGACTCGATACAAGGCGATAAACGAGCAATAAAGCCACACGTGGGAGAATAAAAAAGTAGGTTACTCTCGCACGCAATAGGAACAGTTGATAAGCATTTCAATCAAGATCAATTCAAACAAGTATATCAAGCAACCCTAAGCATTCTATAGGCATAATATCAAGAAAACAAGCAAAAACACAAATCGGCTTCAACTATCAAAACACTACCATTTCCAAACGAGCCACGAGTTCTGGAAACCGGCTTCGCCAATCCTCCTAGGTCACCGTAAGGCACGTCTAAAGACCCCAAAACCCTACCTAACCCTAGAATTCACGCAAAGTCCCGATTTTCCCCTTTGCTCGTTTGATCTACAACTATATCAACCAAACATCCAACCAACGCCATAACCGCACCAAAAGTGCTTCCACGGCCTCCCGAAACAATGCCAACATGCAAAACGAGAAAACGCCAAACTCGACCTAAACGACCCGACTTTCACCAAAGCTTAATTCCTGTTTTTTCCACTACGCAACCCAAACAAACTATGCATTTAGGCATTCTAGCACACCTAGCACATTCCTACATCAACGGACAGCATAACAGAGCAACTTTATCGTTTCAAGGGTTTACTATTCATAAAACACTATTCAACAACTAATTTAAATTGCAATCTCAACATTTAACCACAGAAAATGTTAAAAAGCTATAAATACACGTTCTACAATTGCCAAGGAATATTCTAGAAGCATCAAAATGCTTTAAACAACAATCTACGGACAAAATCTAAAAATCACAAAGTTAACAAACATAACGTTTAAATGCACAAATAACGTGCTTCCCTCACCTTAGGTACTCCTAGTCGCTAGGAAAACAACGCTGGACACCTCGGAAACCACCCCGCACGAGCTTACGCGAAGATTGAATGATTGGAAGGTTGAAATATTTTTTTTCTCTCTTGATAGCTTCGGCCAGCTCAAGGTCTGATTTGTTTTTTTTATTTTGTTATGTTTTAAACTTATTTAGGTGACTATTTGGTCAATGGTCAAGGCTACTTGGTCAAACAACTTAAAATTGGTCAAATTGTCTTATTTTTATGCATTTTAAGCTAAAATAACTAACAACAATATTAATTCTAGCTAGCAACAATTAAAATATAAAATTTAAGTCATCTAAATACTAGTTCCACTATTTGCTGAGGACTAGAAACCGTTTTCTAGCTATCGCTCCCTAAATGCTGTGCACGTTGCGACAACAAGAAAGTAACAATTATATCCCAGAGAATCTAAGAAAATATAATTTTTAAAATAATAAACAAGAAATTTTCACATTTTGGGCTCGGGTATTACACCTTCTCCCCCTTAAAACAATTGCGCCTACGCAATTCTTTCCTGGTCAACAAACAACTCCGGATACTGATCCCGAACTTGGTCCTCTCTTTCCCAAGTTGCTTCCTCAAACCCATGATGATTCCACAGACCCTTTACTAACGAAATACTCTTTCTACGAAGCTCCTGAATTTTCTGATCCACAATTCAAATCGGTTTCTCTTCATAAGACAACTTTTCTTCAATCTACAAAGGCTCTGGTTCAAGTACATGTGAAGGGTCTGGATGGTACTTCTTTAACATAGACACGTGGAAAACATCGTGCAGTCTCGACAAGCTTGGAGGCAAAGCTAACCGATAAGCCAAAGGACCTACCTTTTCGGTGATCTCATACGAACCCACATACTTGGGACTAAGTTTCCCGCTCTTACCGTGACGAATCAACCCATTTCGAGGAGAAATCTTAAGAAATACCCAATCTCCCAAAGCAAACTCAAGATCTCGACGGTACTTATCTGCATAACTCTTCTGACGACTCTGAGCTGTAAGCATACGCTGGCGAATAAGCTGAACATTATCTCCCATCTTAATCATCTCAGGTAACACAGTCGGATCAATTGTTCTTATCTCTCCAACCTCTTCCCAATACAACGGGGATCTGTATTTACGACCATACAACGCCTCGTAGAGAGCCATACCTATAGTAGATTGATAACTATTATTGTAGGCAAACTCTACTAAAGGCAAAAACTTCTCCCAATTCTTCCCAAAGTCTAGCACACATGCCCGAAGCATGTCTTCCAAGATCCTGATAGTTCTCTCAGACTGGCCATCAGTTTGTGGATGATATGCAGTGCTGAAGCTCAATTTAGTTCCCAATGCCTCTTGCAACTTCTGCCAAAAACGAGATCTGAATCTAGGATCCCTATCTGACACTATACTCTGTGGCACACCATGCAATTTCACAATATTAGCAACATAAAGCTCAGCTAGCTTATCAAGGCTATCCTGTTTGTTCATGGGAATAAAATGTGTAACTTTAGTCAAGCGGTCCACAACAACCCAAATAGAATCACATCCTCTCAGAGATCTAGGAAGATCGGTCACAAGGTCCATTGTTATATGTACCCACTTCCATTGCAGAATCGACAACGACTGTAGAAGTCCGGATGGCCTCTGATGCTCAACTTTAACCCTATGACAAGTCAAACATCTGGATACATACCCAGCAATCTCCCTCTTCATATTGTTCCACTAGAAGTGTTGTTTCAAGTCTCTATACATTTTAGTACTGCCCGGGTGAATCGTATACCTCGAATTATGTGCCTCGGACATAATCTCATTCTTCAAAGTCGGATCACCAGGAACACACACCCTGTCCCTGAATCTGAAGATATCATCTGCATGTAATTTAAACTCCGACTCTCCCCCTTTTGATTTTTCTTGGATCTTCAAGATGTGAGGATCAGTCTTCTAAGCTTCTTTGATCTGTGCTAGCTGTGACGCCCGAGAATTAGCCATGCATTTAATTACTGTTGCATCTTTGTTTACACATTTCCTTCTGTGCATTATTGACTGCTTTCTTGGGTTACTATTCATTCCATTTCTAAACTGTCTTCTATTAATTAATTAGCATTTTTATTAAATCATATTAATTGTAAAAGTAGTGGGAAAAATGTGCATTTGAGCTAAAGGCGTTAGGAGGGCTCGTTTAGAAAATGACTTTAGTAGTTGATTGAATAGTGTTACGTAACTGACTTAGGTAATTAATTAGCTAGCATATATTTTACCATCTAAGCTCGTTTTAAAGCTTACTATGCACATTTTATTAGATCACTTAAACACCCAAAGGACCCCACCTCAACTTAACCCCTTTATATTAACACTTAAGCTCACAAAATGCAAAAGAAAAAAAAAATAAAAAGCTAAAACAGCAGCCCAAAAACCCGACAGCAACTAGAGGAGAAAAGAGAGAGATTTTGCTCACCAAGCCTCCAATCCAAGCCTCTCCAAGCCTTGAGCAACTAGTGTAGGGTGTTTGCAAGGTTCCTAGGTGCTCCTACGCGTAGTGGTGAGGGATTTCACGACTTGTTTTTGCATTTTTAAATAGTTGCTCATTTATTGATTTGTTGAAAATGTGATTATATGCCATTGTAATTGTTATCTATGCTAATATACTATCTATATGAATGCTAGAGAACACTTTTGAACCGTCGTTTCGCAATTTAAACGGTTAGAATCGTTAGTTTGATTTTTAGGGTGAATAGTGACATTTTTTCTAGGGTTTTGTGTAATTGCTCGAAGTGGCTTGAATTAATGCTTCTAATTGATGCCTTAGGTACTAGTGAAGATAATTAAATAGCCCCGTACACTTGCATTGCCCTTAAATCGCCTAAAAATGGAAAATAGCCGACTTTAAGTTGGGGCTTTCGGGGTTAATGCGAATCCGGGTGGATTCGGGCTTCAATTCTAGTATCCTTAGGCTACCTAGGTGCTATAGATGCCTTGATATCCCTTGTTTGAAGCCCGGACAACGTATGTGTAGTTTAAAGCCATAAGAGGAAATTTGGGGCTTTCGGGGTAAACGCAGGCATTTGAACGAGTTAGAGGGTTGAGAGGGTACCTTGAGGGTTAGTTAGAAGGTTGGGAGAGTTCCCTTTGAAAATGAAATCATTAACTTTGGTTTGGAAGAAAAACAGTATGTAAAATAAAGGGGTTTAAGTGCAATTTCGTTTGTCTCACACTTCTAAACCCATGTCAGGACTTCTTGAGTGTTTATATGTGATTTTAAATTGATTTGGAGCTTTTGGAATGATTCTATGCTTATATGGTATAAGTTCATTTGTAAACTGCTTATTAGCTTCTATCTTTGCTTCTATCCTAATTGCAACGAGGTCAACCTACTTTGTTGATCCTCATATGTGTTAATGCTTATATTATTGCTATTAACTTGCCATCGTTAAGTGCATTGCATAGTGGTTGCGCAACCATAGTGTCGGGGCGGATGTGTTGAATATCGGCTGGGCGGTAGAGGGCTTGCCGGTGGATATTCAAACTCCGTGCCCTATTCCCTCATTCGCCTGGTCCGGAGATTGCCAGGGGATGTTGGGTCGTAGGATTCGGGGTACATCCGGAGTACACCCACTGGAGTGATTGGGGTTATGCCGGCTTATCGTGATCGTGCTCGTGGTTCGTGGATCGTGATTGAAGACCAGTGAAGATTGGTGTATAGGGGATTGTTGAAATGTATCCTTTTAATTGTGTGGTTATTTAAGTTATCATTGTTCCTTAAATTGTTAAAGGGTTATTGTTGTGTAATTGTATTATTTGTTGCATTGCACGCCCCGGGACTATATCCCTCACTGGGCAACAGTGGTTGCTCATACCTCGATATCTGTTTCAGGAGACGCTGAGGGTGATCCCCAGCTAGTTGATTTAGTTGAGGAAGAAGAAGTTCAGATCGAGCCTTTACCTTAGTTGCTGTGTCTGATAACTTGAGGTGGTCATTGAATTTGCTGATATGTGGAAAGTTCAACTAATTGCTTTATGTACTATTTTGTAGCCAAGGGCTATGTATCTGGTTGTTGTATAAGTCGAAGATTAGTTGGTTGGGTTGTAGGTTTGAAAGTCTATGATTTGTAATAACTTTTATTCTTGCCTTATTTCCTTGCATGCTTGGGAGTGGATGGTTGATGTAGAATGCTTTATCCTTTAAGTTGTTTTATTGATTTCCTAGAATGTTATGATTATAAGACTATGCTGGCAACAAGTTCTCGCATGCTTGTGTGTTTTGGAAATATTGTGTACTATAAGGCTCGGATGGCCTTATAGCTTTATTGTATAATTAAGAAAAACTTGTATGTGTTATTGGGACCTTGTTTAAGCGTTTACAGGTTTTTAGAATGTCCACGGTACAGGGGAGACTCTGTCCGTGTGTCGGGTCCGGACTTAACCTTTAGCTTGGGGGTTGGGTCGGGGCGTGACATTTAAGTGGTATCAGAGCTATAGATTGAATGAAGCCGGGTTAAATTTCTCGGTCTGTGGGTAGAGATTTGTTATGTGACTTTGTGAATACATGAGTCCTTGATTTTGATTGACCTAAGTGAAATTTGAATAAGGAATGAACATGTTAGCATGGAAATAGAATATCAAGAGTCTAGAATGTCAAGTATGATCTAGTGATTTATGTTTACTTCAAGAATGTGGAATATTTATTTGAACTTCTATGCACTTGACTTTATGTGAATCTAATTGGACTCTTCTTTATGTGTTTACTTATAATTGCATATATACATATATATATACCTGTCATAACACTTTGCATTCTAGCTATTCGTGATGGGGCCTCGCCGTCGTGCTGATAATCCGAATGTTGGTGGTGAACCCGAGGGGGTTCAGAGGCAAGAAGCTGAGGTGGCCGAAAATGCACCGCAGGTTCAAGAGCCGAGCACTGCACAGATCTTGGCCACGATGGCCACAGCTATGAACACTATCGCCCAG
This sequence comes from Ehretia macrophylla, assembly GCA_037974665.1. NCBI lineage: Eukaryota > Viridiplantae > Streptophyta > Magnoliopsida > Boraginales > Ehretiaceae > Ehretia > Ehretia macrophylla. Next base: position 57,433,400 of record CM075765.1, read on the forward strand.
TTTGTTACACAACAGGGTCAACCAGGGGTCGTTGCAGGTAATCAGGCTGCGAGAGCCGGAGGTAGTGGTCCTATCGGAGGGAATCTGTATGATCGGTTTATACATCATGGGGCCTATACTTTCTTTGGGGAGCCGGACGATATGAAAGCTGAGATGTGGCTAAGGAAGTTCGAGAGAGTGGCAGCGATACTGGAGTGCCATGATGACAGGAAGATTACTTATGCTACTTTCCTTCTCGAGGGTGATGCTGAAGATTGGTGGAATACCATCAGTGAGAAATGGGGAGCTGAGGGAGGTCATCATTCGTGGGCCGACTTTGTCCGAGAATTTCGAGACAAGTATATATCGGTAGTTGTCCGCGAGAGGCGACAAACTGAGTTGATAAAGTTGAGGCAGGGAAGTATGATGGTAGATCAATACGAGGTTACTTTTACCCGGCTTTCCCGTTATGCACCAGCTTTAATTCAGCCGGAGGACATGAAGATTCAGAGGTTCATCATGGGTTTGAGGAGAGATATTATGCTGAACTTGTCTTCAAATGATTTTCCTAACTATGCTGCAGTAGTCCGAGCTGCCTCGAGATATGAGAAACGGAAGGCCGATGTGTTAGCCGAGACCAGTCAATCGAGTAAACGGTTTCAGTCTCAGAGTCAAGGGTACCAGGGGCAGGCTGTATCAGTTGGGCAGAGTTCGCAGTCGAGGCAGACTCAGAGTTACACAGGGCCTACTCAGACTCAGGCACGACCAGTCCAGAGTCAGACTCAGAGTCAGTTCCGTCCAGCAGTTTCCCGTTCGCAGCAGGGTAGTTCAGCTACCTCTACTTACAGAGCTCCTTCGGGAGGCACTGTTGCAAGACGTCACCAGCAGTGCAGCTTCTGTCAGCGTCAGGGTCACACTGAGGATGTTTGTTGGAAGAAACATAACAAATGTACAGGTTGCGGCAGTGATCAGCACAGGGTTAAAGACTGTCAGAAATTTAAGAACCCTAGGGGTCAGACATCAGCTCAGAACTCTCAGACCAGGGCCCCAGCTGCAGCACCACCACCACGAGGCCAGGCCCGTGTATTTGCTTTGGATGCCGAGGAGCTTCCGGATACTACCGCTGTGGTAGAAGGTATTTTTCTTCTTAATGACCAATCAGTTAAGGTTTTAATTGATTCCGGGGCTTCGCATTCTTTTATTACTCCTACTTGTGCACAAAATGCTAAATTGAAACATGATAAACTGTTGCATGAGATTGTGGTCTATACTCCTATGGGTCCGAAGTTTGTTACTAGGTCTATTTGCAGAGCATGTAGTATATTTATTGAAGGTCGTGTTTTTCCTGCTGATTTGATTATCCTACCCTTCAATGACTTTGAAATTATATTGGGGATGGACTGGTTAAGTAAATATTATGCCCAGCTTGATTGTAGAAAGAAGATTGTGTATCTAGAGATGCCTGACTAGCCTGTACTTAAAATAGTTGGTAGTAGAAAATCTACGGGAACTCCTATTATTTCTTCTATTAGGGCATCTAAATTATTGAGCAAGGGTTGTGAGGCTTATCTTGCTTATTTGATTAATCAACCTGGGGATCAATTGAAATTGAATGATGTACCTATCGTGAGAGAGTTTCTGGGGGTCTTTCCTGAGGAATTACCTGGGTTACCGCCTGATAGAGAGATAGAGTTCATGATTGATTTGTTGCCGGGGACTTCACCTGTCTCTAGGACTCCGTACAGAATGGCTCCACCTGAGTTGCAGGAATTGAAAGTTCAATTGCAGGGCTTGCTTGAGAAGGGATTCATTCAACCGAGTTCTTCACCGTGGGGTGCGCCAGTTCTCTTCGTTAAAAAGAAAGACGGATCTCTTCGCCTATGCATCGATTATCGGGGTCTTAATCAGGTAACCATCAAAAATAAATATCCTTTGCCTTTAATCGAAGAGTTATTTGATCAGTTGCAAGGCGCCAGGGTATTCTCTAAATTTGATCTGAGGCAGGGCTATTATCAGTTGAGGATTAAGAAAGATGATGTTCCTAAAACTGCCTTCAGAACTCGATATGGCCATTATGAGTTTGTTGTCTTGCCGTTTGGTCTTACTAATGCTCCCGCCGCATTCATGGATTTAATGCAGAGGGTATTCCGTCCTTATCTGGATCAATTTGTAGTCATATTTATTGATGATATCCTTGTCTATTCTAAATCTGAGGCGGAACATGAACAGCATCTCAGAATTGTGTTGCAGACTCTTCAGGAGCATCGGTTATTTGCAAAGTTTAGCAAATGTGAATTCTGGCTTAAGCAAGTTGCTTTTCTTGGCCATATTATCTCGCAGGATGGTATTTCTGTTGATCCAGCGAAGATTGAAGTTGTGTTATCTTGGAAACGACTTGAAACTGTCACGAAAATTCGTAGCTTCCTTGGTTTAGCGGGGTATTATCGGAGGTTTGTAAAGGATTTCTCTAAGATTGCAGGGCCTTTAACTCAACTCACTCAGAAGAAAACAGTATTTGACTGGAATGATAAATGTGAGGCCAGCTTCCAGGAATTGAAGAAGAGATTGACTACAGCTCCTATTCTTGCTTTACCTGAGGGTTATGATAATCTGGTGATCTATAGTGATGCTTCGAAGGAAGGTCTGGGTTGTGTATTGATGCAGAATGGCAGGGTTATTGCTTATGCTTCCAGGAAACTAAAGCCTTATGAACTCAACTATCCGACTCATGATCTTGAGCTTGCAGCTATCATTCTTGCATTAAAGAAATGGCGTCATTATCTCTGGGGCAACAAATTTGAAATCTTTACAGATCATAAGAGCTTGAAATATCTGTTTTCCCAGAAAGAGTTGAACATGAGGTAGAGGCGTTGGCTGGAATTACTTGAGGACTATAACTGCACTATTAATTATCTTCCAGGTAAGGCCAATATTGTTGCTGATGCTTTGAGCCGAAAGGCTACTGTTGCTAGCTTGATTATCAAGAATTGGGAATTCATGGAAGAATTGTGCTTATGGAAGCCTAGTACTTCAAATTCTGGTATTCAATTTGCAAGTTTGCAGATTCAATCTCTGTTGTTATCCAGGATTCGAGAAGCTCAACAGGCTGATCTTCAATTGTTGAAAGTCTTAGAGAATTCTAAAGGGGGAGAGTCGGATTTCAAACTGCACGACGATGGTATTCTCAAATTCAAAGGTAGAATCTGTATTCCGAATGATCCAACTCTGAAGAAGGATATTCTTGCTGAGGCACACAGTTCCAGATATACTATCCATCCAGGCAGTACGAAAATGTATAAAGATTTGAAGCAGAACTTCTGGTGGAATAATATGAAGAGAGAAATTGCTGACTATGTTGCCCGATGTCTTACTTGTCAGAAAGTTAAAGCAGAACATCAGAGACCTGCAGGGTTGTTGCAGCCTTTGGCTATTCCTGTTTGGAAATGGGATCATATTACTATGGATTTCGTATCCGATTTACCGAGGTCTTCGAGGGGTAATGACTCAGTCTGGGTTATTGTGGATAGACTGACCAAGACTTCTCATTTTATTGCTAAAAAGAAGTCTGATTCTCTTGATAAACTGGTAGAGTTGTATATTGAGAATGTTGTCCGACTACATGGAATTCCAAAGAGTATCGTATCAGATAGAGATCCCAGATTCACATCTCAGTTGTCGCAGAAGATTCAGGAAGCTTTGGCCACGAATTTGAATTTCAGTACAGCTTATCATCCTCAGACAGATGGTCAATCCGAGAGAACTATCTTGATCCTTGAGGATATGTTGCGGGCTTGCATTCTTGACTTCGGTAAAAGTTGGGAGAAATATTTGCCACTAGCAGAGTTCGCCTACAACAATAGTTATCAAGCTACTATTGGTATGGCACCTTATGAGGCACTGTATGGGCGTAAATGTCGGTCTCCTCTCTACTGGGATGATGTTGGTGAGATGAAGACTATCGACCCTACTCTCTTACCTGAAATGAACAAAATGATTGATCAGGTGCAGCTTATCAGAAAAAGAATGCTTACAGCACAGAGCCGGCAGAAGAGTTATGCAGATAGACGACGTCGTGATCTGAAATTTGCTGTGGGGGACCGGGTATTTCTGAAAATTTCTCCTCGCAAGGGTTTGATTCGGCATGGTAAAGGAGGTAAACTCAGTCCTCGATATGTGGGACCATTTGAGATAACTGAAACTGTTGGTGATTTGGCTTACCGTCTAGCTTTACCTCCCAGTCTGGGCAGAATTCATGACGTATTCCATGTTTCCATGCTTCGGAAGTATCAGCCAGATCCCTCTCACATACTTGAGCCGGAACCGCTAGAGATCAGTGAAACTTTGACCTACACCGAGAAACCTCTTCGAATTGTTGATCAGAAAGTTCAGGAATTGAGGACTAAAAGCATTCCGATGGTTAAAGTTCTGTGGGATCATCACGGAGTAGAGGATGCGACGTGGGAAAGAGAGGATCAGATGCGGGATCGGTATCCAGAGTTATTCGCCGAATCATGTAAGAATTGCGTGGACGCAATTCTTACATGATTCGGCGAATAACTCTGGATACCGATCGACGCAATTAGTTTAAGGGGGAGAGGATGTGACGCCCGAGAATTAGCCATGCATTTAATTACTGTTGCATCTTTGTTTACGCATTTCCTTTTGTGCATTATTGCCTACTTTCTTGGGTTACTATTCACTTCATTTCTAAACTATCATCTATTAATTAATTAGCATTTTTATTAAATCATATTAATTGTAAAAGTATTGGGAAAAATGTGCATTTGAGCTTAAGGCGTTAGGAAGGCTCGTTTAGAAAATGACTTTAGTAGTTGATTGAATAGTGTTACGTAACTAACTTAGGTAATTAATTAGCTAGCATATATTTTACCATCTAAGCTCGTTTTAAAGCTTACTACGCACATTTTATTAGATCACTTAAACACCCAAAGGACCCCACCTCAACTTAACCCCTTTATATTAACACTTAAGCTCACAAAATGCAAAAGAAAATAAAAAATAAAAAGCTGAAACAGCAGCCCAAAAACCCGACAGCAGCTAGAGGAGAAAAGAGAGAGATTTTGCTCACCAAGCCTCCAATCCAAGCCTCTCCAAGCCTTGAGCAACTAGTGTAGGGTGTTTGCAAGGTTCCTAGGTGCTCCTACGCGTAGTGGTGAGGGATTTCACGACTTGTTTTTGCATTTTTAAATAGTTGCTCATTTATTGATTTGTTGAAAATGTGATTATATGCCATTGTAATTGTTATCTATGCTAATATACTATCTATATGAATGCTAGAGAACACTTTTGAACTGTCGTTTCACAATTTAAACGGTTAGAATCGTTAGTTTGATTTTTAGGGTGAATAGTGACGTTTTTTCTAGGGTTTTGTGTAATTGCTCGAAGTGGCTTGAATTAATGCTTCTAATTGATGCCTTAGGTACTAGTGAAGATAATTAAATAGCCCTGTACACTTGCATTGCCCTTAAATCGCCTAAAAATGGAAAATAGCCGACTTTAAGTTGGGGCTTTCGGGGTTAATGCGAATCCGGGTGGTTTCGGGCTTCAATTCTAGTATCCTTAGGCTACCTAGGTGCTATAGATGCATTGATATCCCTTGTTTGAAGCCCGGACAACGTATGTGTAGTTTAAAGCCATAAGAGGAAATTTGGGGCTTTCGGGGTAAACGCGGGCATTTGAACGAGTTAGAGGGTTGAGAGGGTACCTTGAGGGTTAGTTAGAAGGTTGGGAGAGTTCCCTTTGAAAATGAAATCATTAACTTTGGTTTGGAAGAAAAACAGTATGTAAAATAAAGGGGTTTAAGTGCAATTTCGTTTGTCTCACACTTCTAAACCCATGTCAGGACTTCTTGAGTGTTTATATGTGATTTTAAATTGATTTGGAGCTTTTGGAATGATTCTATGCTTATATGGTATAAGTTCATTTGTAAACTGCTTATTAGCTTCTATCTTTGCTTCTATCCTAATTGCAACGAGGTCAACCTACTTTGTTGATCCTCATATGTGTTAATGCTTATATTATTGCTATTAACTTGCCATCGTTAAGTGCATTGCATAGTGGTTGCGCAACCATAGTGTCGGGGCGGATGTGTTGAATATCGGCTGGGCGGCAGAGGGCTTGCCGGTGGATATTCAAACTCCGTGCCCTATTCCCTCATTCGCCTGGTCCGGAGATTGCCAGGGGATGTTGGGTCGTAGGATTCGGGGTACATCCGGAGTACACCCACTGGAGTGATTGGGGTTATGCCGGCTTATCGTGATCGTGCTCGTGGTTCGTGGATCGTGATTGAAGACCAGTGAAGATTGGTGTATAGGGGATTGTTGAAATGTATCCTTTTAATTGTGTGGTTATTTAAGTTATCATTGTTCCTTAAATTGTTAAAGGGTTATTGTTGTGTAATTGTATTATTTGTTGCATTGCACGCCCCGGGACTATATCCCTCACTGGGCAACAGTGGTTGCTCATACCTCGATATCTGTTTCAGGAGACGCTGAGGGTGATCCCCAGCTTGTTGATTTAGTTGAGGAAGAAGAAGTTCAGATCGAGCCTTTACCTTAGTTGCTGTGTCTGATAACTTGAGGTGGTCATTGAATTTGCTGATATGTGGAAAGTTCAACTAATTGCTTTATGTACTATTTTGTAGCCAAGGGCTATGTATATGCTTGTTGTATAAGTCGAAGATTAGTTGGTTGGGTTGTAGCTTTGAAAGTCTATGAACTGTAATAACTTTTATTCTTGCCTTATTTCCTTGCATGCTTGGGAGTGGATGGTTGATGTAGAATGCTTTATCCTTTAAGTTGTTTTATTGATTTCCTAGAATGTTATGATTATAAGACTATGCTGGCAACAAGTTCTCGCATGCTTGTGTGTTTTGGAAATATTGTGTACTATAAGGCTCGGATGGCCTTATAGCTTTATTGTATAATTAAGAAAAACTTGTATGTGTTATTGGGACCTTGTTTAAGCGTTTACAGGTTTTTAGAATGTCCACGGTACAGGGGAGACTCTGTCCGTGTGTCGGGTCCGGACTTAACCTTTAGCTTGGGGGTTGGGTCGGGGCGTGACACTAGCAACCCTGGCTGAATCTGTAAGCTAGCAAATCGAATCCCTACCTTAGTAGCTTCCGGCTTCCATGAACACATTTCCTCCAAAGTCTCCCAATCCTTGATAATTAAGCTTGCAACAGTAGCCTTTCGGCTCAAAGCATCAGTAACAACATTTGCCTTACCTAGCACGTAGTTAATAGAACAGTTGTAACCACTTAATAGCTCTAGCCATCTCCGCTTCCTCATATTCAAATTCTTCTGTCAAAACAAATACTTGAGACTCTTGTGGTCAGTAAAAATTTCAAATCTGCTACCCCACAAGTAATAACGCCACTTCTTCAAAGCAAACACAACTGCAGCTAACTCAAGATCATGTGTAGGGTAATTGACTACATAAGGTTTCAACTTCCTAGAAGCATAGGCAATCACCTTACTATTCTGCATTAAAACACAGCCCAATCCTTCCTTAGATGCATCACTGTAGACAACGAAGTTCTCTGTTCCCTCAGGTAAAGCTAGTATAGGAGCTGTAGTTACTCTCTTCTTCAATTCTTGGAAACTGGATTCACATTTGGCATCCCAGTTGTAAGTAACTTTCTTTCGAGTCAACTGGCTTAAAGGTCTAGAAATTTTAGAAAAGTCTTTAACAAACCTCTGGTAGTAACCTACCAATCCAAGAAAACTCCAAATCTCTGACACCGTCTCAGGTCTCTTCCAAGATGAAACAACTTCAATCTTAGCTGGGTCCACTGAAATTCCTTTATCTAAAATGATATGGCCTATGATATCTGATTCAACCAGAACTCGCACTTGCTGAATTTAGCAAAAAGCTTGTTTTCTTACAAAGTCTGTAGCACAATCCTCAAGTGTTGTTCATGTTCAGCCTCATTCTTCGAATACACTAAAATGTCGTCAATAAATATCATGACAAATTGATCAAGATAGGGCCAAAAAACCCTCTGCATCAAGTCCATGAATGCGGCTGGTGCATTCGTCAATCCAAACGGCAACACAACAAACTCATAGTGGCCATATCTAGTCTTGAATGTCGTCTTTGGTATATCGTCACTCCGAATCCTAAGTTGATAGTAACCCTGCCTCAAATCAAATTTGGAGTAAACACTCGCACCCTGCAATTGGTCAAACAATTCTTCAATAGACGGCAAGGGGTATTTGTTCTTAATCGTGACTTGATTAAGTCCCTTGTAATCAATGCATAACCGTAGTGTACCGTCTTTCTTTCTCACAAACAACACAGGCGCACCCCATGGCGAAGAACTAGGTTGTATAAACCCTTTCTCAAGCAAGTTCTGAAGCTGAATTTTTAACTCCTGAAGTTCAGCCGATGCCATTCTATAAGGATTCCTAGAAATTGGCGCAGTGCATGGCACAAGATCAATCACGAACTCAATCTCCCTATCCGGTGGTAAATCCGGTAATTCCTCAGGAAATATACTAGGGAAGTCTCTAACAATCGGAACCTCATTCAAACTCAACTTATCAGTAGGCTGATTGATCAAATAAGGTAAGTAAGCTTCACAACCCTTATTCAACAACTTAGAAGTCTTGATCGCTGATAAAAGAGGAATTTGGGCAGCTCTGCAGTTCCCAACAATCTCTAGTACCGATAGGTCAGGAACCTGAAGGTAAACAATCTTTGTTCTACAATCCAACTGAGCATAGTACTTCCCCAACCAGTCCATTTCCAAAATGATTTCAAAGTCATAGAATGGCAGTATAATTAAATCAGCAGGAAATTTACGGTTCTCAATGCATATATCACAAGATTTGCAAATAGACTCAGTAACAAATTTTGCACCCAAAGGCGTACTAACTTCAACTTCATGCGGCAGTTTATCAATTCAAACATTCACAGATCGTGCACATGCAGGAGTTATAAACGAATGTGTAGCTCCGGGATCAATCAAAACTTTAACTGGCTGAGTATTGAGAAGAAAGGTACCTTCCACTATAGTTGTAGTATCGGGCAGCTCCTCCGCATCTAGTGCAAAGACCCTAGCCTGAACCCTCTGTGCTGGACGTGCACCTGCAGCCCTATTCTGAACACCCTGGCCTCCAGTACGGCCCTGAACATTGTTATACTTAGGGCAATCTCTCACCCTATGGTCATCGCTTCCACAATCTGTGCATTTACTACTCTTCCTCCAACAATTAGCCTCAATATGCCCCGATCGATTACAATAGTTACACTGCTAATTTTGCCTTACAACAGTGTTTCCCGTAGGTGCTGGGGCTCTGGCAGTGGTAGGAACTGAACCTCCCTGCTGAAGTCTAGTCACAGCTGGCCTACCCTGAATCTGCTGTTGTGGCTGATACGGACGTTGCTGAGGAACCTGCGCAGAAGTCTGATACTGCCTCGGCTGACTCTAGCTGCTCTGGCCCAAATACTGCTTCTTACTCAGCTGACTACTCTAAGCTATCATCTCAGCCTTCCGTTTCTCAAACTTCGAGGCTGCCTGAAATGCCTCGGGAAAAGTAGTGTAGGTCTGCCCAGTCAAATGCAACTGAATGTCCATTCTCAGCCCACGGACAAACCTATTAATCATCCTCCTAGCTGGCTGTACCAACTCGGGCATATACCTCGACAGGCTAACAAACCTAGCCTCGTACTGTGCAATAGTCATATTTCCCTGCTTTAGGGCCACAAACTCATCTTCCCGCCTTTCCATAGCCATCTCAGGAATATACTTGTCCCGAAACTCACTTACAAAATCATCCCACAAATGTGGTACATCCTCACAATCCCACCTCCTCCGGACAGTATTCCACCACTGCTCTGCATCACCCTCAAACAGGAATGACGTATAATCTATTCTTGCCTCATCAGTGTACCTCAAAGCGGTGAAAATCTTCTCAACACGGTTAATCCATCTCTCGGCTGCCTCATCATCCGGCTCTCTGAAGAACTTTCCCGGCTCGTGCCTCAAGAATTTCTCCAACTGATTATTCTCAACTTTATACCCCTGTCCACCAGGATTAGCTTGATTTCCCTGGGGATTATTCCTGTCCTGCCTCTGCTCATGCAGCACCTGTATAATCCGGTCAACTGCTGTAGTCATAGTAGCCATAAACTGCTCAGGCAACGGTTGCTGACCCTGTTCTGCTGTCTCTTCATCTGACCCTATACCTTGAGTACCACGACGTGGCGGCATATAAAAGCAGTTTATAGACAGAAATACAGCACATAAGATTAGATAACACTCAAGTCAATAACAATTAAACATTCTAACACCCAATTCATATAACACCAGATTGACATGCCAAACTAATTCACTTTAAACACATAAGCACTCCAAGTGCACAAAGTCATGCTATAACACTTTCTTTCCACTTAACAATTATACAATAACATTCTAGCATTTTGGACCTTTACCCCACAGACCGAGAAATATATACCGGCTCTTGCAAGACTATCATGCTCTGATACCACCTAAAGATGTCATGCCCCAACCAGACCCCGCAAAAGGCCAAGCCCGGACCCGACACACGGACGGAGTCTCCTCTGTACCACGGACGATCCGAAAACCATAAAATCAACATAATACTTGCGAAAGCCATAAGACAATTAAAACAAGCCGACTTTCTTTTAAAACATACATCCTCTTATTAACCAATTTTCCAAACCAAAATGCCATGCATACTACACAAGTATTTATGCCACTAAACAGTTATCTATTAGCATGCATTTCTTTACTAGTCATAAAAGTAAACTTTTATAGCTTTCCATTCTTCCAACTTATACAACATAAGACCATAGAGGCCTTAAACTAGGAAATACATACAAGGCTACAAGCCTCAAAATAAAGCATCATCCAAGCCATATACATATCAAGCAAGGCTCGCAGAAAATCTGGTAACCAACCACCAGCAAAGCAAATAAGTGCTATCACGGGAACACCTCCACCTGTTCCTCCTCCTCAATTACCTCAAGAGGGTCTGCTTCAACTACTCCTGTAAAAATATAGTATAGAGAGGAATGAGCAAAAACTATTGCTCAGCGAGGGAAATTGGTCTCAAGGACGGAGATGAGAGGAGTATGCAATGCAATTAGTCAAGCAATTTATACAAATATCACATAGAGATACAATAAGCCATCAATAAAGCAAGGCAAGTATTTAAAGCTGTAAACACTCATTCAAAGGATATGATACTCTTTTCATGAGCAACTTTCAAACACGAATTCGATGACGACGCAGCGGCCCAAACCACCTTATAACACCAGTTTGGAATACCCCGGAAGTATCCATCAATCTACGACCCAAATCTCCCTGGGAGGCAACCCAAGCGAGAAAATGGAATAGCAGCGGAGCTAGAGCAACCAACACTGGCAACCCGAGGCTACCCAGAGAGGCCCATCACTCACGTGCGTGACATTATGCAATGCAAGACTCGATACAAGGCGATAAACGAGCAATAAAGCCACATGTGGGAGAATAACAAAGTAGGTTACTCTCGCACGCAATAGCAACAGTTGATAAGCATTTCAATCAAGATCAATTCAAACAAGTATATCAAGCAACCCTAAGCATTCTATAGGCATAATATCAAGAAAACAAGCAAAAACACAAATCGGCCCCAACTATCAAAACACTACCATTTCCAAACGAGCCACGAGTTCTGGAAACCGACTTCGCCAATCCTCCTAGAACACCATAAGCCACGTCTAAAGACCCCGAAACCCTACCTAACCCTAGAATTCACGTAAAGTCCCGATTTGCCCCTTTGCTCGTTTGAACTACAACTATATCAACCAAACACCCAACCAACGCCATAATCGCACCAAAAGTGTTTCCATGGCCTGCCGAACCAATGCCAACACGCAAAACGAGAAAACGCTAAACTCGACCTAAATGACCCCGACTTTCACCAAGGCTTAATTTCCATTTTTTCCACTATACAACCCAAACAAACCATGTATTTAGGCATTCTAGCACACCTAGCACATTCCTACATCAACGGACAGCATAACGGAGCAACTTTATCGTTTCAAGGGTTTACTATTCATAAAATACTATTGAACAACTAATTTAAATTGCAATCTCAACATTTAACTGCATAAAATGTTAAAAAGCTATAAATACACGTTCTACAATTGCCAAGGAACATTCTAGAAGCATTAAAACGCTTTAAACAACAATCTACGGATAAATTCTAAAAATCACAAAGTTAACAAACATAACATTTAAATGCACAAATAACATGCTTCCCTCACCTTAGGTACTCCTAGTCGCTAGGAAAACAATGCTGGACACCTCGGAAACCACCCTACACGAGCTGACGCGAAGATTGAATGATTGGAAGGTTGAAAGGTTTTTTTTTTCTCTTGATAGCTTCGGCCAGCTCCAGGTCTGATTTGCTTTGTTTTTTTTTATTTTGTTATGTTTTAAGCTCATTTAGGTGACTATTTGGTCAAAGGTCAAGGCTACTTGGTCAAACAACTTTAATTTGGTCAATTTGTCTTATTTTTATGCATTTTAAGCTAAAATAACTAACACAAATATTAATTCTAGCTAGCAACAATTAAAATATAAAATTTAAGTCATCTAAATACCAGTTTCACTATTTGCTGAGGACTAGAAACCGTTCTCTAGCTATCACTCCCTAAATGCAATGCACGTTACGACCGCAAGGAAGTAACAATTAAATCTCAGAGAATCTAAGAAAATATAATTTTCAAAATAATAAACAAGAAATTTTCACATTCTGGGCTCGGGTATTACACCACTAGTTAGAGTAGCCATTCCTTAATTAATAGTAGTTGGGAAGGTTTCTACCTGATGGAGTTGAGAGGACTTAGGTAAAAGTGGGCAAGGCTTTCCATGTTGGTTCCCACGATATACCCTGTAGTAATGGTATCTGGGAAACCCAGGGCATATACCAATTGAATAATGTTGGTAGTACCGACTGCAATTGGGCATAGATTGGTCTAATTGACATAGACTTCTTGTTAGGAGAATTTAGCAGGAATAAAAACCTTCCTGACTCCTTCAACCAAAAAGAAATGCTAGTCATATGTCAGTATCCCAAAATCTTCTATGTTGTCACGAGTAATTCAGATTCTGTCACAATGGATTTTTCATCCAGACCTTGTATAGACGGTGTATGCCGAAGAAAGTCAGTTTCTTTCTCGCGTTAAACCTGAGAATCCTCCCTACCTAATCTTTAGTTGCTTAGCCCCAACTCCCATAGAATGATAAAGGAAAGCGAGAGCTTGATTCAACAAAAAATCTTGATCCTCACCCTCGGAGAGAGAAAGATCGACTAAAAGGGACCGAAGCACTCTTCCCAAATGGTATGATTGAAAGTTGGCGTTATGTTGACTTCAGGCTAAGAAGTACTCATTCCTTCCATATTCATTTTCACTTCCAATCATTTTTCTAAATCCAAATCTGGTATAGATGGGAAAGACGATGACGGAAGTGTGACTCGATACGCAAACCTTAACTCACAGATTTCGCTGTGCTTCACTCTAACGACATTGGTGACAGAATTTTTGTTTTATCTTGAATGAAACTTGATGTATGGCTACCTTTCTAACATGTTGGCGAGTTTCCGTCCTGACGGTCTTGGTAATGTTGCTCCCTAAAAACCCTTCTTTCGGTGAAGTGGAATAAAATGAGAGTCTCGCCCAATTAGCCTAGTGACCTAGGATTCTGAGAGAGAGAGAGACTGAGAAAGACGCTCTTTTTGACCCAACTCTTGACTTTCTTTGCCAATTAGACATTTGAAGGACTTATGGTATATTTCTTTCTCTGCATGCTCGACAAAACGCTATGTCGTTGCAAGACTTTTGATCACATTGTTCTTCATCCGTGGTTCGGTTTGGATTTTATTGATTGGTTCTATCCATGATTGTCTGGTTCGAATTGAGAAAGTGTGACAACATAAGATGATGACTCCTTGCTAGTTGCATTATCCTGACTGTTATCTGACCCATGTGATGGTCAAAGGAGAGCGGAATGAGGACTCCTTAGCTCGACTGATAGGGATAAGGAAACCTCTCCACTGAACCCCGAACTTGGACCTGTGTCAGAATCCAGAGGACTAAGTTGACTACAACTTTTTATGAATGCCGAACCAATGTCTTAGTAGGAGGGAGGACTACCTGACCAACAAGACCCCAGAGATACTGAACTGGAGTTTCGGTCTCGTTCCTATTGTTTCGTATGCCCGAACCAAGACCATGTTTGATCGAACTACAGTCACAGTATTATTTCCATCCTTCAGTACCTAAATGCTTTGAGAAAAGATGATATAACAGTGGCCCACAAACGGATAGCTTTTCAATCCCTACTCGACTATGAATTCCTGATTCTTCATCTGCTTAGCCCAAATTCCTGGCTTCCCTACAGAATGTTGAAATCAGATTGAGCTATCCGCTTGTCTAAAGTTGAAAACCATGGTGATTTCAAGCCTTGGCTCAGTTCAAAAGTCTAACCGGCGGGAGCATCATCGCCGAAGCCTACTGGAGCTATAGCAATATAAGATTCCACCCCTACTGTACATGTTCTGCATCCTCTCACCTCCCATAAAGGATCTGTAAAATTCTTTCTCCCTCTCTTTCACACCGGATGGCGATCAAGGGTGATAACTCGTGCATTGTTAACCTACTCAAGGTTCGATTGTTGTACGAGTCACAACTACCTTGGTGAAATAGAGTGTCATCCGGATGACTGATTGAAGAAGCTGATGTGTCTTACCTTTTTTTTTGAGTTCCATAAGGAGCGGGGACTGAAGGCTTATGAGGGATACAACCGCGTAGACAAGTCAGGTAACAGGATGCGAGGATGATGCCCTCAAGTCCTTGTGCTTGTTTTCCGTGTTTGGCTACATTTTATGGTGGGGAATAGTCACAGTTGTGTTGATTGATTTGCTCATAAGCCCTTTTCTAGGGAAGTGGATAGTGAACCCGAATCTTTTTGACTTCATCCTCCCATTCACTTTAGCTAACAAAGCTTTGGTTACCAAAGCACCGATGACACTGCTGGTAAATGCTTTACGGGGCTATTTATTGCTTTCAATTTGAAGCATGATTTCTCTTGATCGACATTCCTTGGTCTTCAACGGTGGAGATTAGTGGTTCATTTATTGATGTGCTAACCGACATTCGATTGCCATAGTAACACCTTCACTCTGTTGGTTCTTTGGAATACCCATCTGAACAAGTCGACTAATAAGCCAATGGTCCAACAGTTCCACCAGTCAAGGAGGAATGATAGAATCCCAGTCCGACTCTGAACTCATTTTCGATGTATCATCCTATGCTGATTTAGTTGATTTCACTTTAGTTTTTTATTGATGCAGCGAGGTTGCCAATCATGACTTTCTGTGCATCTTAGCCTCCTCATGCAACATACAGTTGCCCCCTCCGCCTATGAATCTTACCATTCATTCTATAACTACCGATCACTAGCCCCGAGAATTAAAGCTCTCTCCCTCATTTGGTACAGCGAAAAGTCAACGTCATACATATTGTCACTCGATAGCTAGCAACAAGTGGCCCATTCGGCAAAAGTCTAACTGCAAACACTAATGGTGCTTACTCAAAGTTAACTAGAACTGAAGCAATAAAGGTGTAGAGTAGTGATGGTCCCTAAGTTACTAATTGCAACAAACCAACTATTCCGAACCATGTATAAACAACATTGATGGAGAAGTGACGCCTGCAGACGGATGACCTGAGAACTTACAAGGCCGTAGCGAGTGAAGTATTCACTTCCTGCACCTTACAAACAACCTCTTTCGTAGGAATCCATGTGGTGTGGGCTTTATGCTTTGGATAATTCTAGCCCTCTAGCAGTTTAATAAAGTGTTCAGTAATCGTATGCTCTTGGAGCTTATTGATGGCTCCACAATTGAGTTTCGTTACTCAAGAGCCCGCTGACGTGGCGGCTCTAACATTCATCATGGGCCAATCCAATATCCATACACGGATGGGATATTATTGGTGTAAACAGAAACATTAATAATCTCGTTCCAGCGAAATCGATTTATGCCTAACCTACGACAGAGAAGAATCCAATCATTTCTACTACTCCGCTTAAGCCAACCTCTTCTTTCCCTATGAACCTTGGATGATTATCCCAAGAGGAGGCCCCGGGCGGTGGTGAGGTTCGGTCGTGAGTTTTCTTCCGTGATTGGCCAGAGAAAGGCATTTGCAGCTTGGATTTAGTATTGGGTTTCACTCTTTGGACTTCATTGTCTGGCACAAACCATTGTTCGCTCGCTTCCCTAGCAAGCAACCCCCGCAAGCAACCTCGTGTACTAGCTTGCACAACTACTCCTAGCTCCGCCCTCTCCTATCTATCTATTCTATCTTCTCTCTCTCGATCCAAGCCTTCATCACCTTTTCTCACTACCGCTCTTCATCCTTACCACCTTGGGATATTGAGGCTGGGATCCAGACATTTTTGAGCTACCATTAACGTCCCTCCCCGATTCGCAACAATTAGCGATTTGTAGTCTCGGCTTTCTGTTACCCTTTATCCCGTGCCTGGGTGAATATGAATGTATTTCTATCGGCTTATCACAATTTTTGGGTGGGAAGAAAGTCATTGCTAGCTCTTTCAACGAATACGCTCTTGGTCCACAAAAAGAGTATCTCTCTCTGTCTATTCAAAGATCCGAGATAACTAGTTAAGTTGGTGACAATGGTTCCCTATCCCTACTCTCATATCTCTCTCACCCTGGTTGGGCTCTGGCTTAGTGTGATTAAACTGTGAATCGAGTCAGGAAGAAGAAGTCCAGCTCCTGGGTTTAAAGAAAAGAAGAAAGACCTGGCTTCAATGGAAATGCTTTATTTTAGGAAAGAAAGATCCCAAGCTTATGCTGAATCGAGAGTGGACTTGCCTTGGTCTTCTGTGAGTTCCAGGGATTCAGATCAAGGTAGTTCAGTTCCCTGAGGATAATTCAATTCAGTCTTGTGAAGTTGTGAAATAAGCTCTTGCCAACATCTGCGGAATATAGTCAGTGTTCTGCGAGTAAAGTAAGGATGAGATAAAGGTGGGGATTCAGTTCAGGTACAATAGAGATAGCTACAATAGAGAAAAGAATTCACTCAGGTGAATAGCCAAAAGAATCACAAGAAAAAGAAATTCATATTCTATCTACCATACCATAGAGAAAATGATATAGAAAAGTAAGGTTTGGAACCCTTCTTTGTTAGGATGGATGCCTTATCTCTTCTTTCATATGTTGCATTTTGCATATATCAAAAAGAAATAGGAAAGATCCAAAACCAGCCCAACCTCTTCATGGTCACGTCCCCTTTTCCGACGCTTTTCACGTTGTTGCATGTGCCTTACGGTATCTAGATCCAGTCCTCTCTGCTTCCTATGATTGAAGTAAAGATTTGCAATAGACTGTCTGTTGGTAAGAAAATAAATAATGAATATATTTCTAAAAGAACTGGGGACTAGTATACCTATCCTATGAAAAAGGTGAAAGAGCGGTTGGATAGGTAGAGTCTTTGTCACACCCCAACCCAACCTATGGAGGCTAGACTAGGGTATGACCTAAATCATTATAGTTATTTTATGACTATAACCGATTGACGAAGATAAATGCTTATCCGTTAACCTAGAACTTGAAAATATTTTTCAGAAAACCGGCAGCATAACAGCTGTATTTAGGACCTTTGATTTGACCTAATCTCTAGAACACCTCAAAATTCCAAATCTTTAATCCGATTCCAACTAAAATTCCTATTTTGTCATCAACCGATATGCCTACTAATTTATCTTGAAAGTCCCATTTGTTTAATAAGCCTAGCAAGATAACTATATCCCATTTATTTGTCAATTTCCTATCATGCAAGTACCTATTATCCTTTAGCTTACAAATGAGCACCTAAGTGAAATTAGATAGAGTTAACCGAGTTGATTCTTCACCTAGTGGTTTAAGCGCCTACGATAACTACTATTCAAGATAATGAAAGTAAACAACCAAATAAAGAGTTCGTCCAGTTATAGTTAGTACAAGCCAAAATTAGACCCCAAATTACAACGAGGGTCATTTACAACAACAAAATAAACAGTCTTCAGATAACGCAACATCTCTAACGACATCCATGTTCACGAAAAGCACGTATTGCACAAAGTCATTCCAAAGGTTCATCAACTAGCACATTCTCTTATAGCATCTGTTCCAAATATGCTTCACCTGTAATGACAAAAGAGGGTGAGTCCTTATGAACTCAGCGAAGGGGAACAAGTGACAAGGTTTTTGAAATCCTTTTTCGGTTAACTTGTGAAAACTCATTTGGAAACATGTCATATAAAATAATTAAGTTCATAACATAACATAAATATAAATGAACACATTTACCAGTCTTTCTTCCTCGAGATCCTCTAGGAACCAAGCGAGAGTACTTAAACACATAGTAAAAAGGATACGTTACGCTTTTACTCTCGAGATCAATCAGTGAGCATTTGCTCTTAAGTTCATTTCCAATAACCATTGTTGTAGCCGGCATCAATCATCCACTTATCACTCCCAATGGGTGTACTTCGGATTGTATACCAAACCTACGACCCAACTCTCCAAAGGAGTTTAGCCCCCAAGCAAGCAAGGGAATTAGACCATGGTAGTCACGGTAACATCTACAAGACCGATGCCGCCTGGCGTGCATGAAACGCTTCCATGCCACAATAAAAGGTTGCAACCTTGTATGCAATGCACATTTATGCAATTTAAAATGGTGCTTCCAAAAGTTTCCTTCATAGTGGAGGCAACTACTGAACTGACTTTCTTAGCTAGGATCCCTTCTATGAAAATGATTTCCTCAATTCACTTAAGAGAGAAGAAAGAGTTATGCACTTACTAATTCTTCGGATTGACTTAGTTGAGTAGTGTTGATCGCGCCTTCTTATTCCTATAGCGAGTACCCTCATAGGTGTATGTGATGATGTCTCTTCTTTTCCAAGTTGGCCTGCAACCTCTTGGTAGATAGGGCACTCCCCTAACATCTTTCTTCTTGCACCCTCAGCGATTAAGAGTACCCTTTATGTCATTGAATCTAAGAGTAAAGGGACGCAGGGGCATGGGTCCCGAACGATAAGACATTAAAGTCTCGATTCTAGTGGGAGTGAGGGAACGGACTCATAGCTCACTCCCATACGCTTTTAGGACTAACAAATACTTATTATTATCATAATAGAACAACTTCACTATGTCAGAATGATAGATATAGGCATTGGGAATAGAGTTGGAAAAGATGGAGAGTAGAAAGGCTTACGGTGGATACCTAGGCACCTAGAGAAGAGGAATGGCGTAGTAATCGACAAAATGCTTCGGGGAGTTGAAAATAAACATAGATTCAGAGATTCCCAAGTAGGGCAACATTTCAAACTGCTGCTGAATCCATGGGTAGGCAAGAGACTATCACGCCCCGACCCGACCCCGCAAAAGGCCAAGCCCAGACCCGACACACGGACGGAGTCTCCTCTGTACCGCAGACGATCCGAAAACCCTAAAATTAATATAACACTTGAGAAAGCCATATATTAATCAAAACAAGCCAACTTTCTATAAAACATACATTTCTTATTATCCAACTTTTCAAACCAAAAATGCCATGCATACTACACAGGTATTTATGCCACTAAACCATTAACCATTAGCATGCATTTCTTCACTAGTCATCAGAGTATAAGTTACAACATTACATTCTTCCAACTTATACAACATAAGACCGTAGAGGCCTCAAACTAGAAAATATATACAAGGCTACAAGCCTCAAAATTAAGCGACCTCCACGCAATATACATAACAAGCAAGGTTCGCACAAAAACTGGTAACCAACCACCAGTCAAAGCAGAGAAGTGCTATCACAGAACCACCTCCACCTGCTCCTCCTCCTCAATTACCTCGAGAGGGTCTGCTTCAACTACTCCTGTAAAAACATAGTATAGAGAGGAATGAGCAAAAACTATTACTCAGCGAGGGCAATTGGTCTCAAGGACGGAGATGAGAGGAGTATGCAATGCAATTAGCCAAGCAATACATACAAATCATATAGAGATACAACCAAAGCCAACAATAAAGCAAGGCAAGTATTTAAAGCTGCAAACACTCATTCAAAGGATACGATACTCTTTTCACGAGCAACTTTCAAACACGAATTCGATGATGACGCGCCGGCCCAAACCACCTTATAACACCAGTTTGGAATACCCCGGAAGTATCCATCAATCCTACGACCCAAATCTCCCTGGGAGGCAACCCAAGCGAGAAAGGGAATAGCAGCGGAGCTAGAGCAACCAACACTGGCAACCCAAGGCTACCCAGAGAGGCCCATCACTCACGCGCGAGACACTATGCAATGCAAGACTCGATACAAGGCGATAAACAAGCGATAAAGCCACACGTGGGAGAATAACAAAATAGGCTACTCTCGCACGCAATAGCAGCAATTGATAAGCAATTCAATCCAAAACAACTCAAACAAGTATTTCAAGTAATTCTAAGCATTCTATAGGCATAAAGACAAGAAAACACACAAAAACACAAATCGGCCCCAACTATCAAAATGCTACCATTTCCAAACGAGCCACGAGTTCTGGAAACCGACTTCGCCAACCCTCCTAGGTCACCATAAGGCACGTCTAAAGACCTCGAAACCTTACTTTACCCTAGAACTCGCGCAAAGCCCCGATTTCCCCCTTTCTTGTTTGAACTACAACTATAACAACCAAACACTCAACCAACGCCATAATCGCACCAAAAGTGCTTCCATGGCTTCCCGAAGTAATGCCAACACGCAAAACGAGAAAACGCTAAAGTCGACCTAAACAACCCCGACTTTCCTAAAGGCTTAATTCTCATTTTTCTCCACTACGCAACCCAAACAAACCACACATTTTAGCATTCTAGCGTACCTAGCACATTTCTACATCAACAAAAAGCATAACAGCGCAACTTCAACATTTCAAGGTTTTACTATTCATAAATTACTATTCATTGATCAATTTAAATTGCAATCACAACATTTAACCGCAGAAAATGTTACAAAGCTATAAATACATGTTCTACAAATGCCAAGGAACATTCTAGAAGCATCAAATCGCTTTAAATAATGATCTACGGATAAATCTAAAAATTGACAAAGTTAGCATACACAACGTATAAATGCGCAAATAACATGCTTCCCTCACCTTAGGTACTCCTAGTCGCTAGGAAAACAACGTTGGTTGCCTCGGAATTCACCCCGCACGAGCTCTCGCGAAGATTGATCGATTGGAAGTTGAAAGGTTTTTTTTTTTTCCTCAATGAAGCTCACGGCCTGCTCTCTTTTTTTTTGCTGCTGTTTCTCTTTTTATTTTGCTTAGTTTTTTAGCTTATAAGGTGTTAAATGGTCAACAAGTCAAAGGGCTAAGTCAAACTACTTAAGACTTGGTCAAAGGGCCCTATTTTGAGCGTTTTAAAGCCATTTTAGCTAAGGTAAGATCAATTAAAGCTAGCAACATTTACAATATAAAATTTAAGTCATCTAAACACTAGTTTCACTATTTGTTGAGGACTGAAAATCGTTCTCTAGCTATCGCTCCTGAAATACAATGCACGTTGCGTCGGCAAGAAAGTAACAATTAATTCACAAAGACTTTAAGAAAATATAATTTTCAAAATAATAAACAAAGAATTTTCACATTCCGGGCTCGGGTATTACAGAGACAACCTGGCGAACTGAAACATCTTAGTAGCCAGAGGAAAAGAAAGCAAAAATGATTCCCATAGTAGCGGCGAGCGAAATGGGAGCAGCCTAAACCGTGAAAAATTGGTTGTGGGAGAGCAACCAAGCGTCGTGCAGCTAGGCGAAGCTGGAATAAAAGAACTTATTTCTTCCTAACTCCCTTTAACTTCGAGGAAAGTGAATGGTAGGCCAGTGGATAAATCAAGTAGACGAGGATGGCATCGAATTATGTGGGAAGAAGCGACAAAGCACATGAAGAATTGGCCAAAGAAAGACTGTTTGCGAGGTTTTCGCACCTTACTCAATAGGGAAGATACCCACAAGCCGGCAAAAGAAAGCCCTCCGAGATACAAGAAGGGGAAGGAAAGGAAGTGATATCGTGCCCAAAGGCAAGGAAATGAGTGACCTATTAGGCTATTTCCTTTCTGTTGGTATATGTCAATGCCCACGTATAATAAGTATCATTAATTTATGTGGTAGCATAAATTAATGATTCCGACTAATATATCGATGAGGTCAAAAGAGACCGCGATGGCTACAAGAAAGATGTTCAGAAATTTGGAATTACCTAAGATGACGTCAGGATGATACAATGCTAAAGTTAGCCAATTTGAGCAAAGGAAACTTCCTAGAAGTTGACTTGGATGCTAGCCACCCATGTGATAAATATAGGTGGTCAATACTTTGAACATGGTTGGTAAAGCCAACGAAGATGGAAAATGTTTAATAGGAAGTCTCCTATGGCGGGCTAGCTGAATTCTAAAAATAGGCATGCATTAGTTCATCATTTTCATCAACAACACAACTCCATACACAATCCTAAGTTAGTCTTTCTTTCTTGTAAGTCCAAAAGCCATTGAAGCTCTAATCTAGAAAGCGTATGGTGGGACAATTATCTTGTAAGTGTTATATTGAATTGGTTATAACGAGCAGGGTTGTCTTTCTACTTGAATGTTGTTAAGATGTTTCTGAGAAATTGGTTATATTCTTACAAGGTATCAAAAGCTTAAAGGGCTCTTAACAACAATCTTGTCTAGTAAAGCTCAACAACTATGACTACTCAAGGTGCTAGTTCTTCTTCTACCAGTTCTAGTTTCAGTTTAGTACCAATAATTCGTATCTGTCCCCCTACCTTCATAGAAGGAAAGCTTGATGGCACAAACTATCTTTTGTGGAAGTTCAAAATCACTACAGTTCTGGACTTCTACGAACTCCTTGATACAATGTTAGGCACATATGCAGAACCAGTTGCAGTCCGTGCTGAAGATGGCACAAAAAAGGTCACACTTCCAGATCCTCAGCTTGTCAAATAATGGAAGAGATGAAATGCTGATACACTTTGTGCAATTGTAACAAGTGTTCAGGATTTCGTGCTTACTCTAATTCAACATACAACCAAGGCAACTGAAGCTTGGAACATACTGAGAAATCAGTATGAAACAAGGAATCAGACTCAGATTCAGAACTTGGAGAATCAATTAGCTGCTGAGAGATTAAGTGAAGATGAAGCAGCTGAGTTATTTATCTGTAGGATAAAAAGCCTATGTGGTCAAATGACTGTAGTTGGTATTGTCAAATCAACTGAGGAACTAGCTCGAAGGTGCATTAGAGTGTTGCCTCCAAAATTTGATGGCCTTGTCACAACACTCAATACACAAGTTCTCATTCCTCCTTTGACGTTTGAAGAATTCACTACCCTGTTGATGGAGGAAGAGATGATGCTAAAAAGTAGAGAAAATCAACTTGACTCTGCCTTTGTAGCCAAAGTGAGGAGTAGCCAATAAGAAAAGAAGAAAGAAAAGAAGAAGACGTTCTCTGGATCATGCTACTACTGCAATAAGAAAGACAATGCTATCAAAGATTGCAGGAAATGAATCCATGATGAGAAGAACGAAACTCTAAGGCCAAATTTGAGAAATACAGAATCTGCCAATATGGCTAAAATAGAAGTGCATCTGTTTACTGTAACAAATGTATCGGAGGAAACGTGTACTAGCACACATGTACATCAAACAAGTGCATGGGTGTTAGATAGTGGAGCTTCCCGACACATGACCAGCAATGAGTCATATGACTCCATAAAACCTCTACAAGAACCAATGAATGTTGTCGTCAGGAAGAATGCTAGGTGTCCCGTTAAGGGCACTGGAACCATCTCGCTCGAGTCTAAAGATAGAGGAAGCATGAAGCTGTCCAACATATTCTTTGTACCCTAGATCACTAGAAATTTACTATCTGTGGCTGCTATTACAGATAATGATCTAGAAGTACGGTTCAAGAAGACGAAAGCTTTGATTCTTGACAAGGATCAAAATATAGTAAGTAAAGGTATTCGCAAAAATAACATTTACGAAATTAGCTCTCTTTCTGCCGTTGTGGATGCCAAAACAAGTTAACTTTGGCATGAAAGATTCGGGCACATTTCTTATCTTGTGTTAAAGGAAATACAAAATAAGAAGATGGTGGCCGACTTGCCTTCAATTGAAGAGGTTGAAGGACCATGTGAAGCTTGTATGCTGGGCAAGCAACATAGACAGTCATTTCCCAAAGAGAGTCATAACCGATCAAAGGCTCTTCTAGAGTTGGTACATTCTGACCTCTGTGGAAAAATGACTACCACGGCGGCATTAGGAGGATCTTCCTACTTTATGCTGTTAGTCGACGATTATAGTAGAAAGATGTGGGTGTGCTTCCTTTGGGACAAGGCTGATGCTCTTGAAAAGTTTAAAGTGTGGCACAAACTTATGACAAATGAGAACACAACTCAGTTGAAGAAACTTCGTACCGATCATGGGGGAAAATTCTGTTCTACAGAGTTTACCAACTATTACAACAAGCTAGGGATTAAGCACCAATTGACTACTCCATACACACCACAACAAAATGGAGTTGTGGAAGGAAGAAATCGAACAATTGTAGAAATGCCTCGATGCATGTTGAAAGGTGCTGGCCTACTTCATACATTCTGGGCTGAAGCACTCAACACAACGGTATACATCCTCAATTGGTGCTTAACTAGGGCACTCAATGATAAGACTCCTAATAAGGCTTATTATGGTATGAAACCTTCTATGTCTCATTTAAGAAAATTTTGGTGTGAGTGTTTTGTACACATTCCAAATGGAAATAGAAAGAAATTGGATGACAAGAGCAAGAAGGGTATTTTCTTGGGATATAGTGAAGAGTCTAAAGCATACAGACTCTATGATGTATATGCCAAAAAGGTGATCATAAGCCGAGATATGGTGTTTAATGAATGACCACACTCAATGAAGGATAGTGGTCCTGCCATTTTGTCATCGACCGATAAAGTAATCCACCAAGTGCCTGAGCAACGACCGTTGAACAATGAAGAAGTCTTGAATGATGAAGAGACTGAAGACCAACCTGTTGTATCCACAAGGAAGCCACAACCGAAGTGGTTCCAACAGCTCTTTGATGGAAGAAATTCAGGAGTTACTGATGTTAGTCCACGTCCTGATGCACTAAGACGATCAAAGAGAATAGAGGAACATAACAGATCAGGACAACAACTAGTAAACATAGCTTTGATAACCCAAATCATCAAGACGGTAAAAAAACCGGTAACTATGGAGGAAGCCATGTCAGATCCAAATTGGAGAGTAGCTATGCAAGCCGAGTATGATAGTATCATGAAAAATAATACTTGGGAGATCATTGAAAAGCCACTGAACAGAAAAATTATCGACACCAAATGGATCTGGTAAGTGAAGTACAAGATAGATGGAAGTCTTGAAAAATGTAAGGCACGCCTTGTAGCACTAGGATTTTCGCAAGTTGAAGGTTTCGATGTATACGAAACCTTTGCTCCAACAGCAAAAATGTCAACAATCAAGCTAGTTGTTGCAGCTGCCGTGCATTATGAATGGATTGTACATCAAAGGGATGTCAAGTCAGCTTTTCTTAATGGGCAACTTGAAGAAGAAGTCTACGTTGCACAACCCCCTGGCTTTTAAATACCAGGTGAAGAAGAAAAAGTCTGCAAATTGAAAAAGGCTTTATATCGGTTAAAGCAAGCACCACGAGCTTGGTACAAATGTATAGACTCTTTCTTCTTGTAGCGTGGTTTCTGTAGAAGCAAATTAGAGGCCAACTTGTATGTTCTAAGTGAACAAGGAAAGAAGGCAATTGTAGTTCTATATGTGGATGATCTTGTAATCACTATGACCATGAAGATAATATTCGGAAGACACAAGAATGGTTGAGCCAAGAATTTGAAATGACAAATCTTGGTCTTCTTCATTATTGCTTGGGAATCGAGGTATGGCAAAAACCTTATACTATCTTCATCTCGCAGCAACGATATGTTTGTGAGCTCCTGACTGCATTTGGTATGTTCGAGTGCAAACCAGTTGTCACCCCGATGGAAGTGAATACAAAGTTATCAATTGATAATCCTTCAGAACAAGTTGATAACAAGATCTACAGAAGGTTGGTGGAAAGTTTAATATTCCTTTGTAACACAAGACCTAATATTAATTATGCTGTGGGAGTTCTTAGTCGGTTTTCAAATAAACCGAGACAAAGTCACTGGCAAGCAGGGATGCGAATCCTCAAATATATCAAAGGCACGTTGGAGTATGGGATATCATACAAATCTAGAGATACTTTATCTAGGTACTGTGACTCAGACTGGGTTGGTGATATTGACTCAAGAAAATCTGTTACAAGTTACGTATTCACATTCGGTGGTGGAATCATCACATGGTCTAATAAGAAGCAACCCACCGTTGTACTTTTATCAATGAAGGTGGAATATAAGGCTGCTTGTGTAGCATCCTGTGAAGTTGTTTGGCTACAATGTGTGATAATCCGAGCCCGGCATGCATTTAATAGCATTTGACTGTATGTAATTAAATGTTTAATTAGTTAAATTATCTAATTTTCACTGTTCTGCTATTTCTTTTAGAAGATTTTAAAAGATTTACAATAATTAATTAAAAGATTATTACCTATTTCTAATAATTATAGTAATTGAATTTATTCTCTTGTGATTAATTAAGTGTCATCTTAAATGTTAGTGTTTAATTGTATTTGACTATATGTTTATATTAACTTTCATTTGTAGCTTAATATTTACTTCATAATTCTTAAAATATTCTATAAATAGTTAAATTAATTATTTTAAATGAATATTGATTACCTTGATTATTTTGATTATTTTAATAATCGGTTTTGATTGTCTTGCATTAAAATCACTTGGTTTTCAAATAAATGAGGAAAGTAGCTCCGAGTCGGATTAAATTTTCAACCATGATTACTCTTAAAAAATTATATTTTCTTGAATTCTTTGAGATTAACTGTTATTCTTTTATTGTCGCAAAGTGCATAGCATTTCGAGAGTGATAGTTAAAAAATGAATTCCAGTCCTCAACAAATAGTGAAAACTAGTATTTACTCTCTTAATTTTAATATTTTAGTTGTTGTTAGCTAGAATTAAAATTATGTTAGTTGTTTTAGCTTTAAAATGCATAAAACAAGCTTATTTGACCAAATTTTAAGTGATTTGACCAAGCCTTGACCATTTGACCCTTTTTTTTAAAGCATGAAATAAGAAAACAAAGAAGCAAAATCAGGAAAAAATAAGAGGGCATGGCCGAAACCATGAAGAAAAGGAAAAAAAACAATTCAACTTCAAATCTTCATCTCGTCGCGTGAGCTTGTGCGGGGTGGTTTCCGAGGCATCTAGCGTGGTTTTCCTAGCATCTAGGAGCGTCTAAGGTGAGGGTTTCATCGTTATTTATGCATTTGAAAACATTATGTCTAAACTTTAATTTTTAGAAATTATGCGTAGATTGTTGTTTTAATCGTTTTGTTGCTTATAGAATGTTCCTTGGTGATTGTAGAACATGTATTTATAGCTTTTTAACATTTTTTGCTGTTGAATATTGAGATTGCAATTTAAATTGAATAATGAATAGTAAATTATGAATAGTAAATCCCCGTTTCGATGAAGTTGCTCTGTTACGCGTTCTGTTGATGTAGGAAGGTGCTAGATATGCTAGAATGCCTAAATGTATTGTTTAATTGGAATGTCTAATGGAAAAATAAAGAAAAATGGCTTAGTAAAAGTTGGGGTCGTTTAGGTCAAGTTTGGCATTTTATCGTTTTCTGTGATAGCATTGTCTCGAGAGGTCATGGAAGCACTTTTGGTGCAGTTGTGACATTGATTGGGTAATCGGTTGAGGTAGTTGTAGTTCAAACGAGCAAAGGGAAAAATCGGGGCTTTGCGGGAATTCTAGGGTAAAGTGGGGTTTTGTGGTCTTTAGACGTGCTTCATGATAACCTAGGAGGATTGGTGAAGTCGATTTCCAAAACTCGTGGCTCATTTGAAAGTAGTAGTGTTTTAAAAGTTGGGGTCATTTTTGTGATTTTGTGTGTTTTCATAGTATATTGCTTATAGAATGCTTATGTTGCTTATAGAATGCTTATGTTGCCTATAGAATGCTTATAATGCCTATAGAATACTTGTTATTGCTTGATAATGTTAGTTGGTGTTGTTCTTGTTACTTATTTGTTTGTAAATGCTTGTTAATGTTTATTACGCTTGTTAGAGTTGATTATTGATTGAAATGTTTAACAATTGTTGAATAATGCTTGATATCTCGTTTATCTCCTCTATTCTGTGTTGTTGTGCTATCGCTCGTTTATCGCCTTGTATCGAGTCTTGCATTGCATAGTGTCAGGGCGTGAGTGATGGGCCTCTCCGGGTAGCCTCGGGTTGCCAGTGTTGGTTGCTCTAGCTCCGTGTCCTATTCCCTTTTCTCGCTTGGGTTGCCTCCCAGGGAGATTTGGGTCGTAGAATTGATGGTTACTCCCGGGGTATTCCAAACTGGTGTTATAAGGTGGTTGCGCGCTTATTGTCATCGTTGTCAACATCAAGCTCGAGATTGATGTATCGCTCGTGAAATGGTATATTGCTCGTATGAGTGAACCATAGCCTTCAGAGTGTGGTATAGCTTTGAATGGTTGTGTTAATGCTTTCTTGAATGTTTAATATATTGTCGTTTGTATTGAATGCTTTCTTATTGATTTTATTGCTTAGCTGTGTCTATTTGCATTGCACGACTTTCTTTCTCTCCAACTCGATATCTGTCTCACCCTCACTGAGTATACGTGTTATGTATACTCACTCCTCACCACCACATTTCAAGAAATGTCATGTTAGCTAGAAAGTTCATGATTTCGTGAAAGTTAGTGCCTGAAGAGTTGTTTTCCGTGCCTATGTGGCTTGAGTGTCGAAGTTGTAAAGATATATGCTTTCATATGTTGTATGTATTTATTGTTAAAAGAAATGTAATTTAAATCTAGCTAGGTAGTTAAGGTAAATTGATAAGCTAGTTTCTGTAATCAGTTAGCATAGCTTAACTTCAATGCATGTTTGTAATGTCCAAAGGAAAAGAGTTAGAATGGCATGATAGTTTATTTTATGCAGTAGCTTAGTATGGTTTAATTGTCTAGTTTGAATGTACTTGTCAAAAATGTAAAGAGATAGGTTAGCTTTTAAATTGGAAATGTATGTATATTTGCTTGTGGTTGCTTGTTGAGAACAAGGCTCGGATGGCCTTGAGGTGGTTGAATGTTTGGACATGGTATTGGTCCACTTATATGCTGTTGTAGGTTTGCTTTTTGCCTAGAAACAGGGGAGACTCCGTCCGTTTTCCCTAAAAATTATGCCCGGTTTTGGATTTGGATTGTGATTAGACTGATAGATAGAACTACCGGTCTCGAGAGGGATTGGGGTGTTACACAACGCATCATGACTGATATTGGCATTCCAATAGAAGAAGCAACAATGTTGAAATGTGACAGTCAGAGTTGTATAGCCATGTCAAATAATCCGGTATTTAATGCTAGAACAAAACACTTAGAGATTCAGTATCACTATGTGAGGGAACTAATCGAGGAAGGTGAAATCTACATGGAGTACTGCCCTATCGAAGATAATTGTACAGATATCTTCACCAAAGCGTTAGGGAGCGTCCTGTTGAGCAAGCATCTTCAAACATTGGGTGTTGGCCGAATAGCTTAGTCAACATGAGGTGAACATTGAGGAGGAGTGTTGGTATATGTCAATGCCCACCTATAATAAGTATCATTAATTTATGTGGTAGCATAAATTAATGATTCCGACTAATATGTTGATGAGGTCAAAAGAGACCGCAATGGCTACAAGAAAGAAGTTCGGGAATTTGGAATTACCAAAGATGACGTCGGGATGATGCAATGCTAAAGTTAGCCAATTTGACCAAAGAAAAGTTCTTAGAAGTTGACTTGGATGCTAGCCAGCCATGTGGTCAATTGTAGCCACCCATGTGATAAATATGAGTGGTCAATACTTTGAACATAGTTGGTAAAGCCAACCAAGATAAAAAAAAATATTTGATAGAAAGTCTCCTATGGCGGGCTAGCTGAATTCTATAAATAGGCATACATTAATTCATCAAATTCATTCACAACATAACTCCAAACACAATCCTAAGTTAGTCTTTCTTTCTTGTATTCTTCTTGTAAGTCTAGAAGCCATTGAAGCTCTAATATTGAGAGCGCACGGTGGGACAATTATCTTGTAAGTGTTATATTGAATTGTTATAACTAGTAGTGTTTTCTTTCTACTTGATTGTTGTTAATCCGTTTCTGGGAAATTGGTTATATTCTTACACTTTCATGCAGTTCGAATTAGGTTGAATTTATCCTTGAGATTTGACGCAAGAAGGAATAGAACTCCGAAGCTTTGGTAGCGAAAGAATATAATAATGCGGAGCTCTCCCTTATTTAATTTACTATTTTGCCTCCTCTAAAAGGAAGGTAGGGTGATTAATCATTGGCCATTCATTCTGTAACATTCATAAATCCCTTCCCCTCCCTCCTCCTATTTAGGAAGATAGCAGCCAGAAAGACGAGAAGTCAAAAGATTGACTAATGGGATAATGAATATATGACCATGTTTAAGATCGATTTGTCTTAGTAGTGTGCTTTCAGAGTGAAAGGGAGTATAAATTGTGTAGGCGTCCTTTCTTTCATTTTTTGTGCAGGGGCGTAGCGCTTTCAAATAGTCATTGGACGTGGGCTACTCTCGTGAGAATGAACCACACACATCAGTTGAAGATAACCAACAAAAGTAGGATTAGATCTTGGTGTGATACTCCCCGACAAGGATAAGAGGCCTACAACTAATAAGAAAAGGCGGGGGCGAGTTATCTCATGGAAAGCAAGCATTGGTGCTACTAGCATGGGCCTCTACCCCTGTGTTGTCTCAGCCTGCCAATAAACCATTCGAATACCAGGAAAGATCAGATGCGTGAAATAGCAATTGGTTAAAGATCACTGAATTACCGTTCTGTGGGCTATTACTATTGGGATAACTGAATACTTGTATGTGTCTATCAATGTAGTAACCATCTTTCTATAATATGTGAAAGCAGAGTAGCTTGTCGAAACCAAAGTGTCTATCTCTACCACCAAACAGAACTATTTGATGGGAAGCCTAATGACTAGTTACGGTAGCATAGCTAGGGCTATGAAAAGCAGGGCAGTCCCTAGACTTTGATAAAGAAAGCCCTAACACCTAACCTCTTCCTTGAAGACCCTGTAATGTCGGACCAAGCAATCAAGCAACTTGTCTGGATTCTCTTAATATCAAGTAGTAAGGAATCAAAACAAGGAATGAAGAAGTCAAATGACAGTCTCTTTGATAGGACTAAGCTTGGAATTGAGGTAACAAACACGGTGTTTTAGAAAACTGGCACGATTGGAATTAGGAAAGGAAATTAGGCATATTTTTCCCAGCGGTCTTAGTCCTACGATTCAAAATTGTGTATATCGCGTAGTCTAGCTACCATGAAATCTTGTTTCTAAGTTCGGATTGATGCAAATTTTTTTTTGCCTAAGAAAACTTATTCATAGTCGGGAAATCAGACTAATAAAGAAAATAAGGAGCGGGAAGACCATTTGAATCTATTTATCGAAGGCCTAGGGTTGGCCGTTCCCAAGAGGCGTAGAATCAAAAATTGGATGGAATAGTTAGTGGATGTTATAGCCATTCAAAACCTTAGGTTTCAAATACTGAATCAAATACCTATTTTGAATGCTCCAGCTATGTTATTCCACAAGAGAAATGAAAGGAAGGAGAATAAGGGAAGGTGCCAAGCCCGATTACACCACGAGTAAGGGATTAAGCTGGATTGCCCATTTCCAAATAGACGAAATTGGAGCTAGCCATCTTTCATGGAATGGGGAATTCCATTACAAAAAAGAATAGGAATAACAAGAGCAGAGCAGAGAGTTCAGAAGCAAGTAGGCTCTTAGATGGGCTTGGGAAAGAAGAAGGGGATGGAGGACTTTCGGAGCTGTTCCCTTTGCTATAATAGGGTGCACAAGCGCAAGTAAGCTAGGAATTTGAATAGTCTAAGATAGAAAGTGGGCATATCCCCTAGTTCGAAAGAATTCCTTCTTAGCAGTAGAAGAGAAAGTGCCCTATCCTTTCTACCAAGAAAGAGGCTGCAGGACAACTCGGAAAAGAAAGAGTTGCTCTCGAATTCGAATAGGCTGTGGCACTTTCTCAAAGGGAATGATTGGACAAATAGACCACTTGGATAAGGGTGAGACAGATATTGAATTCACAGAGGAGTAAGGTAGTGAATACCCATTTTTTTATGGCTTACCTTCGTACCTATTTGACCCACAAAGTCCAGCTTTCTTGCGAAAGTCTTGGCTTGCTCTTTTTCCATGTCTATTGATGGCGCTTGCTATTGAATGTCTTGATTGCGCATAGCATAGGCCTTTCGTTCATGCTTCTTTGTAGCATACTTAAGATGGTCCGGGATAAAGGCTCTTTGAAAGGCAATTGAATGGTAAATGAATGCTTATCCTGTGGATGCAGTATTAGCGGTCTTAGCACTTTTCCTCTTAGAGGGAGGAATCCGCTAAGGCTAGGCAACTTATTCAAAAGGTAAAGATTCATCTTTCCAATGGCCAGTAGAAGAATACCCAGTGGGACTTTCGGAATAGAATGGGGTGTTAGGGAGGAATTGGACAAAGCAAATGCCTTTTTGATTACATGGGATTGATGCCCAGAAGATAGAAAGGATTGTAGAAAAGATTGGACAACAAGTCTATAAAGAAGGGACTGAATCCGCTAGTAAGACATGCCTATAACAATAGAGCTAGTAAGACAAGCAATTAGTACACGAATCCCCTTCCGGGGTAAAGGAAGAATCCGTTGGGATTTTTTTCGTTGGCAAGAATGGTCAAAAACAAATGGAAGCGGATGGTATAGTGCGTTTAACCCTTCCTTCTGATTTTAGATAATATGATTGATCCAACTATCCAGCATTCAAAGCGTGTGTATACGATACGATCTTTTCCTTTGCTTTGGGGGTTCCAATGGTAGCAAGAAGAAATCCACTACGCTTTGAGCTCTTACTCATCCCTCCGGGCGATGATTCTATTCTTCTTGGCTTGGCCACTAAAAATGGACTTGTTTTTTCTTTTGACCAAGCAAGCAAGATTTGCATCCTTTATGTAGCAAGCTTTTACTTATTGATGATAAGCCCCTTATTCAAATCTAGACATAGTGGAATACCCAGTTTTCTGAATCACTTCTTCTCTCGGAAATAGCCTTTGGACCATTCCATTCTTTTAGGAATTAGGCTTAGGAGGACGATCCGGCCAATATGCTACTGGGAGTATAGTGCGTATTCATTTGCTAAGGAATTAGTTTATGGAGTGCCAGCTCATTGCGATCCTGCCACGGCATCAGCAATCACTGGTGATTCCGTGAAAGACAAGATAGGCCAGTCGGGAAAGCCTCAATTCATGCCTTCTTCTTGCTTGCTCATAAAACCTCCCTTCTAGTCCTTGTTACTGATCATAACTCAGATTCGAAGCTCTTTGATATAATAATTTTGAGGTTAAGAATTTGGCTTTAGATTGATTTATTGAGAAATATATAAGAAAAGTATTTGAGAATGAAACTGCCTTTTTCCTGTTCTGTAGTAGCTACTATTAGAATTTCCCATTGCTATTGTAGTATGCTCTAGCAAGTGTCAAAATGTCTGATTGTGAATGAGCGAGTCGTTTTGTTACTATTATTTCTTACTTCCTATGTGGGCTTATCGACGGGCTAAGCTAATCATTGGATATTCCAAACTTTCGATCTAAGCCACTTTTTGTTAGCAAGAAATCAACACACATTGATATAGGATGTTGAGTGCGCTTGTGTATCCTGGGGTGAGGCCCATCTGTATCATCCTTTGTTTGACGCACTTTGTAATCTCAACATAGGTCTCACCTGCCATTGCTGTATCAGCAATTTCTGCTTTCCTTGTGGTTCCCATAAAATATGTATGAATTTCTCTGTTGACCCCAAAAAAAAAAAGCTTTTCATGCCCTCTGAAAGTTGTTTCTTTCTCTCGATCGCAGGAGGGAGATCAGACCCTGTCTTAGGCAGTATATCAGTCGGTAACGATTTTACCAGAGCATATCTAATTGAAACTCTAATCCCAACCTCTTTTGAAAGAACTCCAAAAATACTTTACTTCAGAGCGGGGAATCTTCCTACAAGTAAGCACCAACTTAAATGTGTTTAAAAATGGCTATACCCCCGCCTAAAAAAAATATGACTTTCTTGCACCCTCATAGGAGACATTGAATGTTGCTAACCAGCCTTAAAATGCTAAAAAAATAGATTCCTCCTTTGACTTTGTTTTTGCTCTCCTCTATCTCTAGTAGACTAAGCTTGATCCTACTTTGCGAGTACAGACAGCAGGTCTTGGTATTATTTTTTTTGTCTGAGGGTACATGGTAGCCCAGATCTAGCAAAGAAATTCTATCTCATATTGATTTCGTTTTGAGGTAAATAGGTGAGGCGAGGCTAAGACAAGATATGGGACTTCCTGCGCTACGTTGTTTTCAAATCTATGTACTAAGTAACTGAATTCGGCAGTGCTGCTTGCTATGAGCTAGATTTGTGCGTACAATGGTAAAGAAACAGGCAAGGCTACCTTTCCGCTGGAAATCCTATATTTGAGTACTATTTGATCAAAGTGAGTTGTAATTGATCTTTATTTAGTTGCTCTCGTATTGAAGTATGTGGATAACTCATCATCGTGAGATCAGTTGGCCCCCTCCCAAAAGAAGGTTGGTAAGTAGGATCACAGGTGCGGAATGTCAAAGGTAAGTTACAACCTTGTATTGTGGGTGGAAGAAAAAAGAAAAAGAAAATGCTTCGAGGATCTAGGAGGATTTAGTTTTCACCGGTTTATACTTTGTAGGTTCCTGGGGGAAACTTGTAAATATGCAAAAAAATAGCCCTTTCTTTTGGTGGTATATAGTTGTGGTTTTGGAATCAATCTTTCTAGAGCCTGGTGGAACTTGACAATTTAAAAAGGGCTATTCGATAGAATAATAGATCCGAAGGGGCCATTTCTCCTTGAGTCGATTACGTGTTGGATCCATGCGAAGAACTAAGGATGGTTATATGCTTAACACATAGGATTTCCAATTTTCCAGTGGAATCCCACAAAGCTTCGTTCATGAGTGGTCCGTAGAGCGCTTTGCCCCTATAACCGGCTTTTTATCTCTAACACGAAATGCAGCTTGGATTACAGTATGTAAGTGAGGGTGCGTATCGTATGGGGCATTCAAATGGAGCGAATTTGAAAGGATTCATTTGTGTAAAGAGGGTCAGGCCATAACATAGGACATTCAACCGAAAGGATTGATCTCATACGATTGAGCCGCTAGCGGAATCGGCATAATAAAGTAGGAAAATTGACTGAAGAAGTTTGGGAAATATTCTTAAAAGAGCTTCTTCGATGTGGTACACATCTAGGCAGTATTGCAGAGATGAGCTGGTTATCAAAATTACAGAAGAAGGATTTGTCTTGCTGAGTGTGGTAAATGCTTTTGATTGCACCTCATATTGTTCTCTCTCCTATAGCACTTCTTCCAATCTTGGGTGGGGGATAAAGTGCCTTTTCGATTCTTCCTTCCTACTTGTGTGCTTTCCTTAGGAAAATTGACTTATTCTAGCTCTCTTCTACTTCAACCACTAAGTGCTTCGCTCTTTTAATTAAGAATATAAAATCTCACCCTTTTTGGCATGAACATATAGCATATGTGCCGTGAGGTCAATCACTCTTAGTTCGTCTTTAGAAATTGTCGAACATGATGAAAAGCTCTTATCGGCTTCAGGCTTCTTTTCAAGCCTTTTCAAGTTGAGTAGAAATATCGTAAGAGAATAATGTATGCCCGGTTCACCAAGCTCTACTACTGCGGGGCCCAGTTGTCATTCTCCCCTTACAAAAGTCATCCAAGGGACAGGATCCCAGGCTTTCAAATGGGGATTGGGGCTATCTTTAAGAAGCGATGGTCATACTCTTGTATGGCTCTGCATGGGGTGATGCGGAAGCCCCATTCTCCACTTTAAGTAGCACGGTTAAAGTCCAATCCGTGTAACTATTAGTGCCAGAAAAGCCACTTAAAAGCAGTCCATCGATCTCAGTCCTTGCATTCTGTGCAAGCCAGTACTGTTACACCCCAACTCGACCCCATCTATGATCAGTCAGGACGCAACGGAATTTCGGCAGCATAACAACAATAACACGGATACCAGGGCGCTAAACCAACCCTTTTTAAATTCATACATCCAACTCCAAAGATTAACAACAACTCCACAACTTTTGCAACAACATACAACACAATCATTTCATCTACATTAAACAACCATACAACAGTTCATTCATAAGTTATATGCCTTCGTTCCAACATCAATCCATAGGCTATATTATACATTTCCAAAATAGGTTATAAACTAGTCTAACAACCTAATCATGTTCAAAAGAAAGGCTACTAAACCAGCAATATACATAGGCCGCCTCTATTCGCCATTTGATTCCTTCGCCTTCCTTTTCTATAACATACCATGGCACCTTCCTTTCTAATCACTGAGAAAAAGAAATACCAATCAAAGCCCTATCTAAGTAAAGCTTCGTCTGTTATTTTTCCGGCCTCAGGGGAGTTTACTTGACCTATTCCCCAGTCTCCCGCACTGCTCAAGTAAGTGTACGATTCCGTATGAGTTCTCATTCTCTTTTGCCCACTCTCCGTTCACATGGTTCTCAAAATAGAGGATGAAGGGTAGGCAGCAGGTACCACGAGCCCTCTGTCCTACACATCTATCCAGAAGTAAGTGTAGTTCACCGATTCTGCCGAATGCTCCTATCTCTTGGCAAAGATCGTGTGAGTATACAGTTATGCTTTGGATGCTTCACCATAAAATACATCGACCCAGTTCCCATTCTTTTTCGGTGTACTCGCTTTATATCTCGGATACACAGGGAA
This sequence comes from Ehretia macrophylla, assembly GCA_037974665.1. Taxonomy (NCBI): domain Eukaryota; kingdom Viridiplantae; phylum Streptophyta; class Magnoliopsida; order Boraginales; family Ehretiaceae; genus Ehretia; species Ehretia macrophylla. The sequence goes on from CM075765.1 coordinate 57,470,522, forward strand.
GGATGCGGTGGGAAGGAAGCAGCCCTAGCCTCTGTCCAGCCGATCATTCAAGTGGCATCTCGCATTCATGCCCCCATTTGACTGCTGCTCGGGGATGTAGTTGTAGATAGGTTAGTCTTAGTGGGTCGTTGGCTCCACCTCTTATCTCATTCTACAACATGTTGTTCTCGTTGCCTTATTCCATATGTCACTTAGTCATCTGTGCCTCGCTGCGGGTTAGCACTTCCAAAAGAAACGGAGGACTTCATTCAGTGACCCCGCGATCGCCCTCTGAACTATCAGAATAAGGTACAACTTGAAGAAAAGTTTTGTATTCTATTAATTTCTCAGTCCCTCTAGTCAAGTGGGCACCGACCGGTCTTTCGACCAGATCCCCTTAAAAACCTTACATGTGGGTCTCCCTGCATGCGGCTCATGCCACTCGAGGTTGCTTAGCCTAGTATTTAATCGCAAATCCTGTAGTGAAATTAAGACTACTCAACCTTAGAAGCTAATTTGCGTGTAGGCAGCTCTATCACTCGTACCGTTGACTCTATCTATTCATTGAATTTGCTTTCTTGTATTTCTTTTTTATATAGGTTTACTCCCTAAGAATTCATGCACTTCCCTTTACTCCATAGGGCCTTCGCTAATAGGGAAAAGCCTTCCATTTCTGTCAAATGACTTAGCCTTCCCTGGTATTTCCACTGTCCAGGCTCTCTTTTCTCCCTATGTTATGCTCCCCCGGCGTCGGCCTACCACGTTTCGTGACTGTGGCGTTTTCACTAGACGATCTTTGCCAGTAGTACCATCCTTCCCGCTGGCTGTATGGGCAAGTTGTCCCTCGCTGCTGCATGCTGTTAGGCTAGGGATTACAAGAACAAATGTAGTTGAATGGAACAGCAAGTGGGTTTCATGTTCCACTATGCCAAGATGTGAGGTGCAGGTGGTGATGATCACCCCACGGTATGCGCTGGTGCCCTTGGCAGGCACTATAGAACCTACCAACGCTCCTGAAAACCTGGGTTGGTTAGTCCTCCATTCATCCGACCGGAGGTGTGGATAACGAAGCCACCTTCACAACCTTTTCCCTTATGTCCCTATGTTGTAATAAGGTCAGGTGGTTCGCTTGAGTTGCTCAACCACCCCTTAGCCTAGTGCTCATGACGTGCTATGGAACCTCCACCATGCTGAGGGACACAGTGTGGCATAGCTAGCGGCATATGAGCCAACTCGGCATCAACTGCTTTGTGCCGCACTAGAGTGATCCAATATGCAGTTCCGCATGTTCCACTACTTCTCTTTTCATTTCTAATACTGATTTTGAAACACCATGGCAGCAGGATGTTGAGGTCCGAATTTCGAAGTTAAATTTAGGATTTGCCTGTTCCTAGTCGTCGTGGGAAAGAAAGGCAGAAATAAGAAATAGATTATTTCCTGAGAGCTTGTCCAATACTACCAGTACCAAAAATACATCTCGTTCGCCCGAACCTCCAATTCTTTCTTATTATATGTTGCTCTTGATGTCAGCCTTTTCTTAACTCCCGTAAGGGAACCCAGGGCAAAACCCATGCTGTATCCGAGCACTCACGTCACAGGTTAGTACAAGAAAGCAATACAGGTCGATAGCTTTCCAATGTTCTGACTCTCTCTTTCTATACACTATAATTTGAATCACTAACTTGCCTTCTGGCACAACACATACTCCCACTCCAAGACCACCGAGATCTTCAATTTAGCTCCCAAAGTTAATCTACCTGGCGCTTTCCCAACCTATACAAGGAGAGCAGAAGATAACGAAAGGGAGACAAGGTCCTAACTAAATCATAACACAAACTACCATTCCATCTATCATATCAGTCGAGCCGATCCGATTTGTTCTTATCTATAGATAACGCAAGAGAGAACTTATGACCTCGCAGATGGAGATAGATCATTCCCTCAGTATTCCTATCAATACTTCGGTTTTAAAGACCGACTTTTCAACTGCTTAAACATCCATCCCCTTCGAAAAGCCCTATCTATCACGAGCTGGTAGGTAGGGGTTTATTTATGTGATTCGCTACGCTTTCTTGCACCTATCAGCTAATTCTATTGCCTTTCGGTTAGTGAAACGTTTTTGGTAGTACGAATCGCTACGCTTTGCTTCTTTCTATATGATAATATGCATCTTGGTTGCTGCGCTCCCTATGGGTAATAGCAAGAGAGTGAAGAACGAATGATCCCCTAAACAAAAAGAGTGATTGAGTCCGACTCAAGCACGTAAGTGAAAGGCGTGGCAAGAGAGCGAGTTTGACTCACGAACAATCAGCAAGTGAAGGACCGATCCTTTTGCAGCAATACTATTTCAAGACTGGTACTTGGCGGCTCACGAGTAACATATAGACTAGCGTCGCCCATCACTCCTTCATTCTTTTTTAAAGGCCCTTTCTATTTTCTAGTATGGTTTATATATAAGAACACTAAACGCCTAACTTTGCATAGCAGCTCTCTCCCCAGCCCACAACATAGTGTGGAATATGGATCCTTTCATTGAGCACCATTTGTTTTAGATAGAAAGGTGTTTTGACTCTATTGTATTGGATTAAGTCATAACCTAAGCCAACTACTAGTATACTACTATGGAGAGCTAAGCTCTATTTCAGATATTGGACTCTCTTACTGTGATTAGCTCCTACTAGTAAAAAGCTGTTCTCGAGCCAAGTTCCCTGGATGATCCATGTGTTCCCTTCAAGAGCTCTTACTCTGCCTATCCTCCTAATTTTTATTATGGGATTCATAGAAAGATACGAACCGCCGACTCTTTAAAGCCCTACCATTAGATTTAATAAAATAAAAGCTACTTGCCCTCACTAATAAAAAACAGCAATCCCTCTCCTTATGTTACCTACTTTTACTCATTTCTTCGGTATACCTCAATACAAGACAAACATAGGAAAGGATATTCAATCAAAACCGGGCTATCGCCCTATTCTCTCTCAATTGCCTATCCTTTATAGATGAGGGGGAGTCCCTTAGCAGTAGCTCCCAACACTTAATATTGACCTCATCAAGTGCTAGATATGACTTGTTTTATGAATTTCATATGGGACTACTTACTTACCTAAAGCTCACTTTTGGCTTACCAAAAACGTTTACTAAAGGAACTGGCCTAAGCATAACTCTCTCTCAAATACAAATTCCAGGAAACCATTCTTCTCCCTATCGGTCGAGCATCTTCCACCCTTTCCCTATAGGTCGAGCGTCTACCTTCCTCTCTTTATCAGTTGACTTACTTCATACCTTGGATAAGTGCAAAAATGCAAAAAAAATGCCTTTTATTTCTCTTTTAAGACCTTTGTCCTACTTCTAGTATCAGTCCTCTAGCCTGTGAAACCCCATATTTTACCTTTACCTCGATTTGCGTGTTTTACCTCATTTTGTGTGCTTTGACCTGTTTATGTCTTCTATGAGTTAGAATGTGTTAAAAATGTGATTTATATTCTTAATACATGCTATATGTGCATTCATGAAATTTTAATAAAAAACGAATCAGAAATTTTATTGCTGGTTTTAGTGAATAATATTTTGAGTACCTGTCCGCTAAAATTTTTACAGGGGTGTTTTAAGTGTTTCAAAACCTAGTCCTCTGGTATTAATAGACCCGTGTTTGATTAAAACAGATTTGGAATCGGTTTTGGAATTTTAAATGTTTTTACACTTTCTTTTGCAAGAAATCGAGTTTTAAGCCGACTCGGGGGAAAATGTTCAACTGTAAAACTCTTTGTCACCTAAAATATATTGTCTAGAATTAATTTAGGTGTCAATTTAATAGTGGTGCAAGAAATAGTCAAAAAATAGGATATAAAAGACCAAAAATACTAAAAATAAAATAAGTGTCAACTTTGACTTTTTTTTATTTTAGTTGACCTTGAGTATATATGCATCAACACACATTAGCAAAGCACAAAAACCACTTATTTTGCACACGCATGGCCGAGAGCCATTAGAGAGAAAAACAGAATGAATTTCAAGGTTTACAAAGGCAATTTTTCATTAGACCTTGCAATCAAAGGCCAATTTTCATCAACCAATTCTTGATTCCACCTCTTGAGCATCCATTGAGCATCTTTCTAGCTTCATAACACATCAAAGGTGAGAAAAATTCAAGATCTCAAATGTCATCTTTTATATTTTTTAGTATATTTGAATTTTGAACTATTAGAAAGTTGAATTGATGTTATATTATTGCTCAGTGCATGCTAAGGATCGTTTATATGCGTTTATATAAGATTTGAACCGTTGTAGCATGAATTTTTATTTTCGGGTATTAAAAGTTGAGTAGTTGCCTATTTGTTGAAATTTTGAGTTGTAGTGGTTGGAATCGATTGTTGTCGATTTGTAAAAGTTATCTAAATGCGGGGTAGTGCCGTTGGAATGCCGAAATTTTGATTGTGATGTCGGTGTGAAAGTCTAGAAATTTCAGCCTAGGTGCATTGAGGTTTTAGGGTTGTTGGACTTGATTTGTATATATTTTGGTTGGTTTTAGAGGGGCCTAATGTAGTTGATTGAGTGAGTAAGTGATAGGAACTAGTTTGGAGTTGTTTGGATTAGTTGAATTTAAGTTATGATTATTAGTAGTTTAGGTTGTCTTTCTTTAAAATGTTGATATATGCATGTAGATGATCGGGTGGTGTTTCAGTGATTGAATTGTGCGTTGTTGATGGTTAGATTAGGGTTTTGTTGTATGTCTAATGCATGTTAAGTTGGGTGCCCTACTTTGTCTTCTAACTTAGTTGTTTAGTTGTTAATTGGGTAATTGATGTTGTGTTGTTGTAATTTTATTAATTGATTGATGCATTATTCATTATTGATTACTGAATATTCATTATTGCTGAACCGGGAGATAGTCAACGGAAAAGGTTGTCTTCCTGTGATTGAATGTTTATTATTATTACTGAGTCTTGATATGCGTGTGCCATATCTCGGGCAGTATCGGGCCGTCGGGCTGAAAATGACATGTCTATCAAAGGCTACCCTCATCTCGCATGGGCGGAGTTGCCATGGATTGCAGGGCTAATGAGGTACCTTGGGTGTATGCGTCAAAGGGGTGATAAGAAGTTGGTTGAGATCGTGATGGTATTTGGAGCTACACCAACTAGAGTATCTTTTATTGAATGGTCATTATAGTTTATGTGTTTATATTATTATTGATGTTTATTGTGTGTTTACTGCTCAAATGATCATTTCCAAGGAGTATAGTAAATACTGTTAGAGATCTATAAAATCCTCACTAGGCTTGTTTTATATAAGCTCACTCTCAATTTTTTGCATGCATGCTGGTGTTACTGATTATGACTACGGGTACATGCCTCTTGAAGAGGGAAATGTGCCATATGTAGATGAGTCTTATGTGCAGGAGTCTTTGCCATGAGATTATCTTAGTTGTTATAAAACAATGTATTGTATAACCTATCTTAATATAAAGACACATGTATGATGATTTAGTAGTCTTTATTTTGATCATGATTAGATTATTAAATCGGTTATAACCTATTTTGAAATGTATGTATAGCCTTTGTACTAATTTGGAACGAAGGCATATAACTATGAATGGATTGTTGAAGGAATGATTATTGTATAATATGATTATGTTGTATGTTGTTAATTTAAGAGGAGTTGATTGTTGAGTGGTCTGTGGAGTTGGTTGTATGATATTCTGAATAGGTTGGTTTAGAGCCTCGGTGTCTTAATTACTGTTGTTATACTACCGAAATTCTGTTGCATCCTGACTGATTATAGGTAAGGTCGAGTTAGGGCGTGACATTAAGTGGTATCAGAGCACATGTTAGTTGTCAGCCAGGGTATTCTCGAAATGTGGGTAATCGTCTTAGCATGAAAGTATGTATGAAGTGAAAGAAAATTGAACTATGTGTTAATATGATTAAATGATTAAGTGATTATGTGATTTAGTGCTTATGTGATTATATGATCAATTTGTTTGTGTGATTAATACTTAAGTGATTTATGTGCTTTATATGGGTTTGTTGTTTATGTGCTAATAATTGTTTATAGCTTGTTTACATGCTATAATCTGCGTTAACTCTTTGATTTGTAGAATGACTGGTAGACCAAGAACGAGAGGTAGGCCCAAAGTAGTTGATGAGGTTCTGGGTAATGTGGCACCGTGTGATACCCCAAACTCGGCATGCATTTAATGGCATTTAATTGCATTTAATTAAGTGTCATCTTAAATGTTAGCATTGAATTTCGTGTTTATTTTTAGTTAAACATTCATTTCTAACATTATTTTCATATTTCTTTTAGAAGTAATTAAATAATACTTGAGTTAATTATGTTAACGGAGTATCAACTACTTTTCATATTTATGTTACTTGGTTTTATTTTCTTGCACCTTAATGCTCGATTTTCAATTAAATGGAAAAGTAGCTCCGAGCCCGGAGTGAATTTTGAACTATGTTACTTTTCAAAAATTATATTTTTCTTATATTCCATAATATTTAGGTGTTATTCATTCTTCGTCGTTTTGTGCATAGCATATCAAGAGCGATAGTTAGGAAATGATTTCTAGTCCTCAACAAATAGTGAAAACTAGTATTTAGTGTTTTAGTTTTAGTATTCTAGTTGTTGTTGACTAGAATTATATTTGTATTAGTTGATTTAAGTTTAAAATGCATAAAATGAGTTAGTTTGACCAAGTTTAGTTAGCTTTGACTAAAGCCTTGACCTTTGACCTTTTGTTGTCACCTTATAAATGCACATTTTAAGCAAAAACAAAAGCTCAAAGGTGAAAAAAATAGGCCAAGGGCAGAAAATATAAGGGAAAAAAAAAAAAGATTTCAACTTCAAATCTTCAAATCTTCTCGAGAGCTTGCACAGGGTTGTTTCCGAGGCTTCCAACGTGGTTTTCCTAGCGTCTAGTAGCGTCTCAGGTGAGGTAGCATCGTTATTTGAGCATTTGAAGTTATTGTATCTAAACTTTAACTTTTGTGATTTAGACGTAGGTTGTTATTTTATCTATTTTTTCGCTTAAAGAATGTTCCTTGATGATGGTAGAACATGCATTTGTAGCTTTTTAGCATTTTCTACGGTAAATATAGCAATTGTAATTTAAAATGCGAATGGAATTGTAAAATATGAATAGTAAAACCCTGTTTCGTAAAAGTTGCTCTGTTTTGGGTTCTGTTGATGTGGAAAGATGCGAGATATGTTAGAATGCTTAAATGTATGGTTTAATTGGATTGTGTAATGAAAAAACAGAGAAATATGGCTTGGTACATGTTGGGGTCTTTCCGGTCGAGTTTGGCATTTTATCGTATTGCGTGAATGCATTGTCGTAGTATGCCATGGATGTGCTTTTGGTGCAGTTATGACATTGGCTGGGTGATCGGTTGAGGTAGTTGTAGTTCAAATGAGCAATGGGGGAAATTGGGGCTTTACGGGAATTCTAGGGTAAAGTACGGTTTCGTGGTCTTTAGACGTGCCTTATGGTGTCCTAGGAAGGTGGTGAAGTCGGTTTCCAAAACTCGTAGCTCGTTTGGAAGTAGTAACATTGAGAAAGTTGGGGTCATTTAGTATTTTAGTTGATTTTTTTTTTAATGTTGGCTTATATAATGCTTATTGTAGATTATTATGCTCATTATACTTGATTATGATTGAATTGAATATCAATTGTTGATAATGCTTGTTAGTGTTGTACTTGTTATTTTATTGATTATAAATGCTTATTGTATCGCATGTTGATACTAATCTGCACTTCAGTGTCTTGCTCGATTATCGTTATATTCTTCGTATTGCATTGCATTATGTCAGACGCATGAGTGACGGGCCTCTCTAGGTAGTCTCGGGCTTCTAGGGTTGGTTGCTCTAGCTCCGTGTCCTATTCCCGTTCTTGCTTGGGTTGCCGCCCAGGGAGTTTTGGGTCGTAGAATTGACGGAGTATGTCCGGAGTACTCTAACGGAAGTTATAAGGTGGGTGACCCGGCATGTCATCGTTAAAATCATCGAAATCATGATCGGTACATTACTCGCTCGAGTGAACCGTAGCCTTCAAAGTGTGGTATAGCTTTTAATGGTTGTGTTAATACTTTCTTCAATTGCTTATTGTATTGTTGTTTATATTGATAGTTGATTGTATTGAATATTTGGTTTAACTGTCTTATTTTCATTGCACGATCTTCTTTCTCTCCACCTCGATATCTGTCTCGCTCTCACTGAGTATACGTGTTATGTATACTCACTCCTCACCACCACATTTTAGGAAATGCCATGTTAGCTGGAAAGTTCGTGATTGTGTGAAAGTTCATGCTTGAAGAGTTGTCTTGCGTGCTATGTGGCTTGAGTTGTCAAAGATGCAAAGATGTATGTTTCATGTGTTGTTTGTATTTAATGTTAAAAAGGAATGTAATTTAAGTTTTACTAGGTTATTGAAGTGATTTGAAATCTAGTTTATGTATTCAGTTAGTATAGTTTAACTTCATTGCATGTATGTAATTGTCTAAAGGAAAAGAGTTAGAAAAGTTGGGTACTTGGAAATATGTATATTTACTTGTATTCACTTGTTGAGAACCAAGGCTCAGATGGCCTTGAGGTGTTTGTATGGTTGGACACGGTGCTGGTCCACTTATATGCTATACAGGTTTTACATTTTGCCTGGAAACAGGGGAGACTCCGTCCGTCTTTCCCTAAAAATTTTGCCCGGGTTTGGAATTGGGTTGCGATTAGATTGATTGATAGAACTTCCGGTCTAGAGAGGGATCGGGGTGTTACACACCAGGCCGAGAAAAGGGTGATGATCATTTTGAAGTAGCCATGGATAGGATTGCAGAGGTTATGGCCGGTCAGGCACAGTAGCTAGCAGGGTAGGCTGCCCAAGCTCAGACCTTGCAGGCACAGTTACTGAATGTACAGGGTTGATACCATTGGCGTAGTACACTGAAGGAGTTCTTGGGGTACTATCCACTGTGGTTTCAGGGGGAACAAGATGATCGGAAAGCCGAGGCATAGATTAGTAAAGTGGAGAAAATATTTGACCCTATGGATTATACTAATGAAAGAAAGGTCACCTTTGCCGTTTATTTGTTTGATGATGAGGCAAAGGAGTGGTGGCGCACAGTTAAATCTAGTTGGGAGACCCAAGGTATTTCGTATATCTGGGATACCTTTTTGAGAGCTTTTTAGGCGAAGTATGTCCCGAGGATTGCACAGGAGAGGAGAAAGGCTGAGTTTCTGTCTCAAGTTCAGGGGGATGCTTCAGTGGCTCAGTATGAGGCCACATTTACTAGACTATCCCGATATGCATCAGAGTTTGTGGTTGACGAGGAGCCCAAGACTCGTAGGTTTATGTTGGGTTTGAGGCCTGAAATTCAGGATGCGATGGCCCTAAATCAGTATGATATACTTACTGAGGCCTTTGAAGCAGCTTCTAGGTTAGAGAAGAGAAAGGGGGAACAGATCGGACCTAGTCAGCCAAGCAAGAGGCCCTTTCAGCCGCAGGGTCAGTAGGGTATGTATAGACCTTCGGTACAGTAGGGTGGTTATAAGCCTGCTGTGCAGCAGGGTTCTTTCAGACTGCAGGGTCAGCAAGGCTACTATCGGCCTCAGTTTCAGTAGAGGTCTTATCAGGTCAGTCACAGTATAGGCCGGCCCAGTCTCAGAGTCCATATAGGCCTAGTGTTGTGAGACCTTAGCAGTAGGCTGGTACAACTACTTTCTCGGCTTCTGGTTCTTCTAAGGACAGTGGCAGTGTTTCATCACCACATTGTACTTACTGCAAGCGTCAGGGCCATGTGGAGGTCGACTGCAGGGTGAAGACAGGAACGTGTTTGGGTTGCGGCAGCAATCAACATAGGGTGAATGATTGCTATACATATCGGGGAACTGAGGGTCGAGCAGCAACCCAGGGTTATCAGGGTTGACCTACTGGTAGTGCACCTCAACAGCAGTGGGTTCAGGCTCGAGCCTACGCAGTTGATTTAGAGGAGATACCTGAGGAGACTGCAGTTGTGGAAGGTAACTTCCTTATACTTGATCAACTTGTTAAAGTGTTGATTGATTCTGGTGCTACGCATTCTTTTATTACTCCTGCTTGTGTGCAACATATTAATATGCAACCTGAAAGACTGCCTTATGTGGATGAGATTAGTACCTCTTTAACTGATAAGTATGTGACTGACTTAGTATGTAAGGATTGTAAAATACATGTTATGGGGTATAATTTTCCTTCGGACCTTATCTTATTTCCTATTTGGGGGTATGATGTTATCTTGGGTATGGATTGGTTTTCTAAGTATGATGCACAGCTAAATTGTAGAACGAAGGTAGTATGGTTTCGGTTGCAAGATCGGCCAGTAGTTGAGGTAGTAGGGAACCGGGGTGTTAAGACGAGTTTTGTTATCTCAGCAACTAACGCCATTAAGTTGGTGAATAAGGGGTGTTCAGGTTATCTAGCTTATTTGATCAACAAGCCATCTGATAAGCTACAACTGGATGAAGTACCTATTATTCGGGAATATCCCAAAGTATTTCCCGAGAAGTTGTCAGGGTTGCCGCCGGAGAGAGATATGGAGTTTGTGATCAATCTTATTCTCGGTACTCAACCTATTTCTAAATCAGCGTACCGGATGGCACCAGCTGAGTTGAAGGAGCTAAAAACTCAGTTGCAGGAGTTAATTGAGAAGGGTTTCATTCAACAGAGTTCTTCACCCTAGCGAGCACCTATTTTATTTGTGAAGAATAATGATGGTACCTTGAGATTATGCATTGACTATCGTGTTCTGAATCAAGTGACCATCACGAACAAGTATCTTTTGCCATTGATTGAGTAGTTGTCTGATCAACTTCAGGAAGCCAAAGTCTACTCTAAGTTTGACTTGAGGTAGAGGTATTATCAGCTTCGGATTCGCAAGAAGGATGTTCCAAAGTCTGCGTTCAAGACTAGGTATGGGCATTATAAGTTTGTAGTTATGACCTTTGGATTAACTAATGCACTGGCAGCATTTATGGACCTTATGCATCGGGTTTTTCAGCCATACTTGGACCAGTTCGTGGTGATCTTTATTGATGATATCTTGGTTTATTCCAAGTCTGAATTGGAGCACGAGTAACATCTATGGCTTGTCTTACAAAAGCTGCATGAGCATCAGTTGTTTGCGAAGTTCAGCAAATGTGAATTTTGGCTGCAACGAATATCTTTCCTTGGCCATATGATTACACAGAGCGGTATTTCTGTAGATCCCACTAAGATTGAAGTGGTAATGTCTTGGAAACAGCCGGAGAATATTTTGAAGGTTCGTAGCTTCCTTGGCTTGGCGGGTTATTACCGTAGGTTTGTGAAGGACTTTTCTAAGATTGCAAGGCCACTTTCTAAGTTAACTTAGAAATGGACTAGCTTTACTTGGGATGAGAAATGTGAGAGTGGGATTCAGGAGTTGAAAAAGAGATTGACTACTGCTCCAGTACTTGTTCTACCAGAGGGGACCGATAATATGGTTATCTACAGTGATGCATCCAAGGAGGGCTTGGGATGTGTACTTATGCAGAATGGTCGGGTTATTGCCTATGCTTCTAGAAAGTTGAAACCGTATGAGATGAATTATCCAACTCGTGATCTTGAGTTGGCAGCAGTTGTATTCGCACAGAAAAAGTGGCATCATTATCTATGGGGCAATAAGTTCAAGATTTTCACTAATCATAAGAGTCTGAAGTATTTGTTTTCACAAAAGGAGTTGAATATGCGTCAACGTAGATGGATCGAACTTCTCGGAGACTACAATTGTTCTATTAGCTATCTGCTTGGGAAGGAAAATGTTGTGGTAGACGCTCTTAGTCGTAAGGCGAGTGTTTCTTGTTTGGCTGTCAAGAACTGGGAGGTTCTTGAGGAATTCACTTATTGGAGACCGGTGTTAACTTAGGTTGGGATGATGTGTTCACATCTCCGTATTCAACCTTTATTACTGTCTCAGATCAGAGAAGCTCAGCAACTTGATGCGAAACTTCAGAAGATTAGGGATCAGATCACGGATGATCAGTCTGACTTCAAATTATATGAGTATGGTATTCTTCAGTTTCAGAACAGGGTTTGTGTTTTCGATGAACCGGGTTTGAGGCGACGTATTCTGGAGAAGGCTCATAATTCTAAGTACATCATTTATCCCGGTGGAAACAAGATGTATCGGGATTTGAAGCAACATTATTGGTGGAATAACATGAAAATGGAGGTTGCTCAGTTTGTATCTAGATGTGTGCCTTGTCAGGGGGCGAAAGCCGGGCATCTCCGACCTGCAGGTTTGCTACAGCCGTTGGCTATACCACAATGGAAATGGGAGCATATTACGATGAAATTCGTCACTGGTTTGCCTAGAACACCGAGAGGTAATGATGCAGTTTGGGTTGTCGTGGATCGTTTGATGAAGACAACTCACTTTATTTCGATGAGGGTGGGAGATGAAGTTGCAAAGTTGATGGATCTTTATTTGGATCAAATTGTTAGACTTCACGGAATTCCCTCTAATATTGTCTCAGATCGAGATCTTTGATTTACTTCTCGTTTGTGGGAGAAACTTCAGGAGACTTTGGGTACTCAGTTAAACTTCAGCACAGCGTATTATCCACAGACCGATGGTCAGTCTGAGAAGACTATTCGGATTCTGGAGAATATGCTCAGGGCTTATGTTTTGGACTTCGGGAAGAACTGGGAGAAACATCTACCACTTGTCGAGTTTGCCTATAACAATAGTTCTCTAGCGACTATTGGGATGGCACCTTTTGCAGCTCTCTATGGCCGTAAGTGCCGATCACCTTTGTATTGGGATGAAGTAGGGAAGATGAAGACTATTGATCCAACTATCATGCCAAAGCTTTTGGAGAAGATTAAAAATGTTCAGTTGATCAGGCAGAGGATGTTGACAGCGCAGAGCAGATATAAGAGTTATGCTGATAAGCATAGCCGGGACTTGGAGTTTACAGTCGGGGATCGGGTTTTCTTGAGATTGTCTCCTCATAAGGGGTTTGCTTGATATGGTAAATGCTGAAAGCTGAGTCCGAGGTTTGTAGGGCTGTTTGAGATTACGGGCAGAGTTGGCAAGTTGGCATATCGGTTGGCTTTACCAGAGAAAGTATAATCCGGATCCTTAAGATTGTATCCTAATGTTCATGATGTCTTTCACGTGTCCACTTTACGGAAGTTTAATATGGATCTTTATCATATTCTAAAGCCAGAGCCGTTACAACTTCGTGATAAACTGACTTATGATGAGACGCCGATTCACATTCTTGATAAGATAGAACGGGAACTGAGATCGAAGAAAATTCCGATGGTCAAGGTGTTGTGGAAGCATCACAGTATTGAGAAAGCTATTTGGGAGAGGCGAGATTAGATGCAGCAGCAGTACGCAGATCTTTCTGTTCAGCAAGTAAAAATTTCGGGGATGAAATTTCTTTAAGAGGGGGAGAATGTGAGACCCCATATTTTGCCTAACCTCGATTTGTGTGTTTTGCCTCATTTTGCATGCTTTGACCTGTTTATGTGGTATATGAGTTTCAATGTGTTAAAAATGTGATTTTTATTCCTAATACATGCTATATGTGGTTCATGAAATTTTCATCAAAAATAGAATATAAAATTTTATCGCCAGTTTTAGTGAATAGTATTTTGAGCACCTGTCCGCGAAAATTTTTACAGGGGTGTTTTAAGTATTTCAAAACATAGTCCTCGGGTATTAATAGACTCGTGTTTGATTAAAACATATTTGAAATCGATTTTGGAATTTTCAAGGTTTTTATACTTTCTTTTGCTAGAAATCGAGTTTTAAGCCGACTCGGGTGAAAATCTTTAAATGTAAAACTCTTTTTCACCTAAAATATATTGTCTAGAATTAATTTTGGTGTCAATTTAGTAGTTGAGTAAGAAAATAGTCAAAAAATAGGATTAAAAGACCAAAAATACTAAAAATAAACTAAGTGCCAACTTTGACTTTCTTTTATTTTAGTTGACCTTGAGTATATATGCATCAACACACATTAGCAAAGCACAAAAACACCTTATTTTGCACACACATGACCGAGAGCCATTCGAGAGAAAAAGAGAAAGAATTTCAAGCTTTTCAAAGGAAATTTTTCATTATAACTTGCAATCCAAGGCCAATTTTCATCAACCAAAGCTTGATTCCACTTCTTGAGCATCCATTGAGCATCTTTCTAGCTTCATAACACATCAAAGGTGAGAGAAAAATTCTAGATCTCAAATGTCATCTTTTATGTTTTTGAGTATAATCAAATTTTGAACCTTTAGAAAGTTGAATTGATGTTATATTATTGCTCAGTGTATGCTAAGGATCGTTTAAATGCGTTTATATAAGACTTGAACTCTTGTAGCATAAATTGTTATTTTCGGGTATTAAAAGTTGAGTTGTTGGCTATTTGTTGAATATTTTGAGTTGTAGTGGTTGGAATTGTTTGCCGTCGATTTGTAAAAGTTTGTTAAATACGGGGTAGTGCCGTTGTAATGCCGAAATTTTGGTTGTGATGTCGGTGTGAAAGCCCAAAAATTTCAGCCTAGGTGCATTGAGGTTTTAGGGCTGTTGGGTTTGATTTTGATGTATTTTGGTTGGTTTCCGAGGGGGCTAATGTAGTTGATTGAGTGCGTGGGTGATAGGAACTAGTTTGGATTGTTTGGATTAGTTAAATGTAAGTTATGATTATTAGAAGTTTAGGTTGTCTTTCTTTAAAATGTTGATATATGCCTTTTGATGATCAGGTGGTGTTTGAGTGATTGAATTGTGAGTTGTTGATGGTTAGACTAGGGTTTGGTTGTGTGTCTAATGCATGTTAGGTTGAGTGGCCAACTTTGTCATCTAACTTAGTTGTTTAGTTGTTAATTGATTAATTGATGTTGTGGAATTGATTGATGCATTATTGATTATTGATTATTGATTATTGATGAACCGGGAGATAGTCAACAGAGAAGGTTGTCCTCCTGTGATTGAATGTTTATTCTTATTGTTGAGTCTTGATATGCGTGTGCCACCTCTCGGGCAGTATCGGATCGTCGGGTTGAAAACAACATGGCTATCAGAGGCTACCCTCATCTCGGATGGGCGGAGATGCCATGGAGGACAGGGCTAGTGAGGTACCTCGGGTGTGTGTGTCATGGGGGTGATAAGAAGTTGGTTGAGATCATGATGGTGTTTGGAGCTACACCAACTAGAGTATCCTTTATTGAATGATCATTATAGTTTATGTGTTTATATTGTTATTGATATTTATTGTGTGTTTACTACTCAAAGGATCATTTCCAAGGAGTATAGTAAATACTGTTAGAGATCTATCGAATCCTCGCTGGGCTTGTTTTATATAAGCTCACTCTCAATTATTGCATGTAAGCTGGTGTTACTGATTCTGACTACGGGTACATGCCTCTTGAAGAGGGAAATGTGCCATATGTGGATGTGTCTTATGTGCAGGAGTCATTGCCATGAGATTATCTTAGTTGTTGTAAAACAATGTATTGTATACCCTATCTTAATATAAAGACATATGTATGATGATTTAGTAGTCTTTATTTTGATCATGATTAGATTACTAATTCGGTTATAACCTTTTTTGAAATGTATGTATAGCCTATGTACTAAGTTGGAACGGAGGCGTATAACTATGAATTGATTGTTTAATGAATGATTATTGTATAATATGGTTATGTTGTATGTTGTTAATTTAATTGAGGAGTTGATTGTTGAATGGTTTGTGGAGTTGGTTGTATGATATTCTGAAGAGGTTGGTTTAGAGCCTCGGTGTTCTAATTACTATCGTTATACTGCCAAAATTCTGTTGCGTCCTGACTGATTGTTGGTGGGGTCAAGTTGGGGCGTGACACAGCCTATCGAAACTTGTGTTTTTATTAACCAGTAACACATGCACTTTGTTGGCACTAAAAAAATGTTATTCAATCCACTAGTGCAGCTGAAGGAATTACCTCTTCTGAACCGGAACAATAAAGAGCTCATAACCACTGCTTGTGAACAGCTTTCCTCAACTGAAGGCGCATCTACTCTTACTAGTCTCTCTCAGGTCTAGTTTTGATCTCAAACTTACTTACTTAATAGGGCGGAAGAAAGATATTCACAAAACCCGAATTCCTATCTTAAGAACCTGACTCAAAAGAAAAAGGAAGACCAGACTAAAAGAGAGATCACTTTTGACTATTGAACTTGACTTTTATATCCAGATTGGAACTGGACTTAAACGTCTTTGGATCCTGCTTAGAGCCATCTTTTACTCCACTTTCACTTTCATATCAGGAACGTCGACTTGCATTTGCAATATCGAATTGGATTTGACTTTTTGGAATCCTTGTTCTTGGCTTATATTCACATAGGCCAGTCATAAGAATAAGACGTTCAACTCCCTAAAACACGTGTAATTGAGAGACTCAGAATATCAGTACCTTAGGTAAATGCCTACCTTCAAGAGAATCTTACCGAATGAGTTTCAAACATGTCCTCTTCGCTTCCTAAGATATTTAGGGAAAAGGGCCTTTTCGACCACCGCTTACTGACAATAGAACGCATTGTCAATTAAAGTTGCGTTGGACTTAGTTGGAAAGGTATCTGTTTGGCATGTCCCTTGCTTGTGAACTTCTTTAGTATGGCGGTTTGTTTGGAGGTCCCATTCTTTACGTTTACCGTTGTCCCCAGACATCACTCTTTCAACACTTGTATACTTTTTAAAGACTCAGGCAACCCCTTGTCCCTGTCTCCAAGTGTGTGATCCACTGACTCACGGAGTGACCTCTTTTTACCGCTGAAGTCCCTATCTCTTAAAGCCCTATCAAACTTTTGATCCATTCGTTGTTTTCCAATTAAAGAAAGCCTTATATGGTCTCAAAGAAGCGAGAAAAGCCCTTTCTATCTTATTAGTATTAGTAAAGCCTAAAGGCCCAGCAATCAAAAAGGAGCACTAACGAGTAAGAAAAGGGATGCACGTTAGCACAACGGCTTTCGCACCCTTTGCTTCTTGCTTTCGAGCTGGAGCTTGCTGGGTAGTGAAGTGGTCCGTGAAGGTGAAATAGGACTTGTGTTAAGCAAGTAGAGTACTCAAGCCGGAAAGGGAAAAAAAAAGAAAAAAGCGGTTTTCGTTCAATCGATAGAATCTATCGTACTTTCACTACTGTGGACCGACTTTCATAAATCACCTTTGGGCAGCAGCTACTATTGGGATCAAATTCTGTGAGCAATTCAACAATGAAACTCTTTAAGCAATGATCTTATCCGTGTCATTTCTCTTGACGCGATACAATACAAAAGACGACTTTCGAGAGTCACTTAGCCCCTTGACCACTTCTCTCAAAAGCAACGCTATGCGGGCAAGTCGATCAAAGTCAGAGCGGGGAGGGAATGTTTACAGTTGTTGTAGTACGACTTTTCATTTCCTGTTTGGTCTTTCAATAAGTAGTCCGTTATGGGCTAAGAAGCCTCGTAGTCAGACTTAACATTGATTGAAGCAGCTATTGGAGAGAAGGCACCAGTCTGACCTGCAAGCACCGGGTAGTATGCAGCGGCAATTTTCAATCAGAGAATGTGTACTCATAGTCTGACTTTAAGCGGTAGTCAGCCGTCCTCGTTCTCCTCTTTGAATTGCCCTATTGACTAAGGGTCGGTATTTTCAAAAATGTCGAGCCGACGGGGTCAGGTACAAGTAGTGACAATGGCAAAAGGGGGGTAGGAACTGGACACTAGTTGTGCTAGGGGAATGACCCAACTGGACCTAGTCATCCCAAACCATTTTGCGATTCTAGAGGACCCTGAACAAGAAGAGGCAAAGATTCCAGATCTAGACACTACTGAACCGGAAGAGATTGCTTAGAATGAGTGTCTGGGTAACAAAGCCGAGGAAGGTGTAGTCAAGGAGATAAATCCCAAGGAGAGTGATTTGGCCCATAGAAGCGAGGATCTGGAAGAGAGGGTTGATACTGGGTCAACTATGGCAGTGACTGAAGGGGACTTGTTTTGTGATAAACAAATGACTTCAAAGAAGAACCTCAGGGTAGTCAATCCTAAGAAAAGAGGTGAACCTGAGAAGAGCAGTAAAAGTAAGCATTCAGCTACTGGTGCTATGACCTTAATGGTGGAAGTTCCTCCCCTGGTTTGACTCACCCTGAATGAAGAGTGGGCGAACAAAATGCATAACATATCAGAGATGTTGAATTCTAAGAAAGTGAGGGGAGGGGAAAGTCAAGACCAAAGAACAAAAGACAAATAAGGGATGCACAAGATGAAAAACTAGAGCCAGCACTTAAGGTGCAAGGGGAATGTAAAAACAACAATAGTTCCACATGAAGGTCCTTATATGGAATGTAAGAAAGATCAGTAAAGTCGAGAAGCAGAGAGAGGCCAAAGATTATATAATAGCATAAGAGACATATTTGATTGGCTTGGTAGAAACCAAAGTGAGGAATGGAAAGGCGGCCAGAATTACCAGATGCTTGGGAAAGGTTTTTAGTAAAGCCATTACTGTGGAGAATGAAGCCAGGAATAGCAGAATTTGGCTGATCTGGAATATAACTATAACATTAACGACATACAGAGATCTGATTAGGCTTTATCGCCTAGCTGCGGAGACAGATAAATATTTTTTTTTGCCTTGGACGAGATAAAAGGCCTCAAACCTGATATCTAAGAGGAGATGTCTTTGGGAGCATCTAAAGAAAGTGTCTAAATGCATCTAGGGACCATGGTTCGTCACCGGGGACTTCAATTTGTCTTTTCTCTCTCCTCTTTCACCAGTGAGTGGTGATTTTCCTTTTTTTTCTAGGTAGGTACCTCTTGGATTCGGAGTTTGTTCCAAGAGTTGCCATACGTGAGATCTTGATCGTTTTCCTCAAAGTGTTGTTGACCGCTGGGGAAAGGAAGGAAAGTAGGGCTTCCTTCCAGGACCAGAGAAGGTCAAACTCTAGACGGGCTGCCAGGTTTCGTCTACGCTATGCTTTTACAAGATTAAACGTTATTTGTTCAACCGAAGTTAAGAGTTCAAGAGTACGAGGGAATTGACTTTTATTCCCGAGACTGCCTCGTCTATATATTCGGCACCTCTCTCGATTGCTTGAAGATGTGCGCGTTATACGATAAACGCCCCTGGGAGAAACCAATAAAAAGCCAAGATAGAGCCTCGGAGCCAGCCCAAGTGAAGCTCGGCACTCGAAGGCTTCAGAAGCAGCCCGAAAAAGGGAAAGCCATGGAGATGACAGACTCACCAGTCAGGCACAACGTGAGGCTGACTACAGCAGACCGGGAGCTTACAATTCCTATTTTCCTTTTCAATTTTTGGGAGTGAATGTAGGAAGTGCAGACGGTGGATCAGGTGTGAACATTCAACCAAAAGTGTCTTAGGGATCGGCCTAAGCATTGTGGCCATCACAGTTCAAGCTACGTATGGCTGGCGTACAACCTACGGGCTTCTTAGCCAAAGAAAAAAAAAGAAATTTGATATGATGACTTGAAAAGAATCAATAGTTTGTACAAAACTATGACCATGCAGGAGAGTTTCTGCTTCTGCAAAGGTTGCATCTTTGATTCCTAGAGGAGATCTGTTCAATTCCACATGACAGTACCATTGCCATCTCTTATGACCCCACCATAATCCACATTCCATCTTGATGTGATTTGAAGAGGAAATTGCCACAAGATTGAGATAGATATGTTTGAATTTCAATTCAAAAAAAAAAAGTAATGCAATAAGACCTCGTCATGTTCATCTTTACTAACATCCCATACGAAAAAGAAAATCTTTTTATGGTTTGGATTTTTTCAAAAGCCTTAACGAAGGAGGTTGACTTCAACCACGTCAGCCTTTCTTATGAGGTGGCTATGGATATTTCCAAAAGAAAAGAAAAAGCCATGGTGCTCATATTTGGTTGCTAAGTACCTCTCCAATGGAAAAAATGGATTAATCAACCCACCTCTTAAATATCCTGCATAACGAAAGGTATTATTTGAAAAAGCCAAGGTGCTCATATTTGGTTGCTAAGTACCTTCCTCTCTTTATCAGTCGAGTTACTTCATACCTTTAACCCCGAAAGCCTTCGCTTGCTTAGAGGCATTTGGAGGCTCATGCAGCACAACCAGCGAGTAGAGCCAGGCCTAACAATTATAGTCAGGAGACTCACAGGCGGATAGAAATGCCTATAAATGAGGTAAGCGAGGGTAGCTTGCCGGCAACGTGTATGGTAGTCTTTTGTTTGATGAGAACAGGAACGACAATTGACTGTAACCTTTTTCGGCCTATTGGGTGGAGGCAATTGGAGGAAGACAGCACGGGGCAAAGCGAAGGGTAGAGCTTCAACTGACTTGTTAGGGCTGTCAAAGAGAAAAGAATCAAGTCATTTGAAGCTCCTCTGGCACGCCCTAGCCGAGCGGTCATCACCTGCACAAGCAAGCAGATTAACTCCCTCATTCTCTTATTGTGCCGGCAGGTCTGGGCAAGCGATGTAAGGTTAGATTAGAGGGAGGAAGACTACGAACGTCCTTCCCATGAAGCGCCAGGGAACCATGCATTCCTCCCGGGCTGGGCTCTCGCATGTCTGGGGTCCAATCAGATCAACTAGCGACTGGTTTACAGAACAAGGAGTGTTACAAGGGCTAGGAGATTAATGAAAGAACCTGGCCAAAGTCAGTGTTGTGTTCAATTCCGCGGTTGGAAGGATGTTTTTCCTTTCTCTTAGCAAAGTAGGAAAAAGTCAAACTTTTGGCTTACTACAAACTAGGCTCAGGGATTGCAGTCAGCGCTTCCCCTATAGGCGTTAGCTCGTTCTTGATAGATCCGATTGGGTATTCATAATCTGGAGTAAAAGGATTGCGACCTTTGCATGCCGGCACCAAAAATCGATCCCTTACCACTTGGCTATACTCCATATGGACGGTAGGAACGGGGAGAGGGGGAAGGGGGAAGTAGGGCTCGAAGAACGAGCCAAGCTGTGCCAGAACGCGGGGATATAGCAAGTAAGCAGCAAGGTTCTCCCTTTAGGACTGACTACAACAAGCTTGTGACTCTAATAGAAAGAAAAGTTAAGCTCTATATTCTATTTGCTTGCAATGCTATACCTATCAAAGTTGGCGAAGGCTTCTGTTCTGTAACCTTATACCCGTTACACTGTTTGACTGAACTCGTTGGTTTTGCATTCATCGAAAGTCCTTGGTACTTGTCTGATCAATCACACTGATAGCTTCAATGGTTCACTGAAAGCCCTTCAAAAAAAAAGTCATAATAAAGGGTTAGTTGCGGGTGACGAAGGTTACCAGGCCGATGTGGCTAGTTACATAAGGTTCCCGGGAGATGACGTTCCCTTTGTAAAGTCGGCCTTCTGATAACTAATTAGTGTTGACATGAAATGGATCACAGAAGAAGTCATATCCGATGAATGAATGATTCAATCCCTTCCCACTCACATGGGTTCTTCTATTAAAGAGGTTCCCCTTTTTCTATGTGAGGTGGGGCATACATAAGAGCAGAACCTAGAAAGAACGCGTAGCGCTGGCCCCGACTGCTGATAAAGTTACCATGCAACCCAGCTCTTACCATTGCTGCCTATAGATATAGATAGGAGGTAGGCGAAGGTAGCTTACTTCTCTTCTCCTAGGCTACCTGCACATGTTAGTCACGAAGAAAAGGTAGCAAGTGGTTCTTCGCTTAGTAGAGCTACCAGCCATCGGACGATGACTACTTCCTGTTCTCGCCTAGCCAACTCCATTCCTCTACTTATCGGTCAAGCATCTTCCATCCCGGTCGAGCGTCTACCTTCATTTCTTTATCAGTCGAGTTACTTCATACCTTTGATTTGATTATCATTTAGAATCTTAGACTAAAGAAGTAGGCTCCTGAATTAACGTAGGGCCAAATCAGCAATAGGAGAACTGTACTAACCTATTGTCAGTGACTTTCTCAGGGCTCCGCAGGAGAAGAAAGAAAGTCCGGGTCCAATTTTGTTTGAAGCGAAGGTCCACCTTAGTCCTTATTCTCTCTTAAAGCTTTATAAAGCTCGGTGAAAAAGGGTTGGTCAAGAACTTTTGACTTTAAACCATAGCAGTTACAGTAACACAATGAAGATGTTTGCCTTTTTGCACCTCTCCTTCTTGCTTGCTTACCTAGCTCTTGTCTTAGTGACTCTTCCTCTTTTCTAGGCTTTTTTTCTGAATGTTAAAATGATAGATTTTTCATTTGCCAATGAAATGGATCCGCCCCGATTCGATTAATAATGGGATTCTTGGCTAGAGAAAGGTTTTGTTACATGCGCGCCCAGCCTAACTAAGTCGGTCGGTTGGCCCACCTAACAGATTATAAGACTCTCGATTGATTTGATTGAATTTAGAAAAGTATTTCTCACTATTCAGAACAGTGGAGCTTTCGATCAAGATCTTCTCGCCTCCGCCGTTTGGGCTCTCGCTCGAATCAGAACCATTATGCATTGGTAGGCTTTTGACTCAATCTAATAGCCTACCTATCGGGCTCCAATAAAAGAAAAAATTTATGCATGGGCTCATCATCTGATGCAAAACCAATGTGAGAGGGAGAAGCGGGGATTGATAGCTTTCAAGAACTAGTGGAAAGAAAAGCGTTGTTCCCTGTATTCTTTCCATTCCAAAAATAGTAATTAGTTTGGGTTGGCATAAAAGATTTGATTGAATTCCTTGCCTCACACTAAGAAGAGAGAGAAGGTCTATTTGACTCGAATCCTGGACCTGATCTTTAATCCTACACCGGTTAATGATGCGATGGGAGAAGTTTTGATTTTGTCATTTTTCCATCAATGCTTGCCCAGTCGAGGCTCGTCTATGCCCAATCCTGATGGACAAACATTCAATTTTCCCCTGGATCTATAATCCACCTGTCTTCCCCAGTCCCTGAAAGCCCTCCTGGGGGCCTAGCCATCTTTTACAACTCGAGTCTTAAGTTTAGCGGCTTTCATCGTTGACGAATACCTGTGCTAATAAGCCAAGGGGCAGTCTATGCCTTGAATGAATCAGTAACAACAGATTAGGGGAATGAGGGATTAAGAGACGGATAGGGGGGAATGACCTATCAATCATTGGTGGGCCTTCTCTTGAACTAGTCATAGAGCTCTCAACTGAGTTGTTTAGGTTCTAGAATTCTATCTCTAGTTGGGGGTTTCAATTCGAAGGTTATAAAATGTGGTGCGGGTTCATCTCTCTCGACCATTTCAGGTTCAAGGAAGGGTGATCGAGGGGACCCAGACTTTAGATCTATTCTTTATGGCGGGAGCTTTCTTTCATATCAAGAGTATGTTGGGGAGGCCAGGGAAGACGGATTGGATCGAGAGGCAATACTTTTGCCTCTTCTTTATCGATAGGATTCCTATCATTTTCAGTCTCCGGCGAAGGAGACAGGGGCGAGGCATTGAACATTTTCTATCCTTAACTCCATACGTCATTAGGAATCTCAATTCGCTTTTCCTATTCACTAGTACACTGCGTGCTACAACTAGCAACCCCTTGTATAGTAAGGGAAAACACTAGCTCGCTAGCTAGCTACAACAAGTTATAGCCCCTACATTTTTGGGATATTTGAAGAAGCCTACTGAAAATGAGAAGCGCGCTAGCGCTCAATGGCTGATGAAAAGCCAGCAACTTGTTAGGAGTAGGTTTTGGCTTTCCCCTCTTTTCTTAGGTTGATAGATTTGGAACCCTATACAAGGGGCTGCTTGCTGCTCGCCCCTATCTATAAAGGGGCTTATGCACTACACTCGTTACCACTAAACGATGAACCCAGGAGCGGAATGAGGGACTTGAACCCTCAACCTCAGCCTTGGCAAGGCTATGCTATACCATTAAGCTATTTCCACCAGCTATGGTAGTGGCGAAGTACTACTGAGCAATTTACGTATCACTTGAGACGGACGACTTCTGTTTCTCCGCCGGACCACGGTCTTGACCTCCGATTGAGCTTTGAACATGTGTAGATAGGCGGCTAGGGAAGGAGAGGGGCGGCTAGGCTGCCTTTTCAATAAATCTCTAGCCGTTCAGTGCTGCTATTGGTGCTAGTTGTAAGGAGTCCTGGTCTCGAGTAAAGCTGGGGCCTCATCTCGTAACAGGAATGAGTGCACCGCAAGACTAGACAAATTGCTCCCTCGCCTCGAAGCGGTGACATCTGTCTTTTAAGTTAAGTCATTTCTTAAGATGGCTCCTCTTATTCTACGATAATCCAAGCTGCAGCTCCACGAGTCAACTTGGAACCGGTCGATTCCTTAGCCATTCGTTCTCCCCTCTCGGTTGGCATTTATCAACCACTAGAGCAATTAAGAGAACTGTCAGTGATTGAACTTAAAGAACCGCAGATTTTGACCGGATTGTACACTTTTGTGTCTGGCTATGTATATGGATGTGCATAAAGAAGGGACATGACATTTCTCTCCTTTTTTTTGGGGAATAGAAAGGGAAGAAGCTGAAGCGGCACCTCACAAACTTCTTACTGGGGCAGTACTATAGTCATTTGTGAGTGTTTGGATGCACGTGCTTTGTTCATATTCCTGCGCAGTTAAGAGAAAAATTGTCCCCAAGGCCTTGTGTCTTTCTTGGCTATGCTCATTTCGGATATAGATGCTATGACGTGAAATCCAATAGACTCGATTTATCCTTGAATGATCTCTTTAATGGAGTCACCTCATATTTTCCTTAACCTAATTAATCAGCCCCTGGGAAGAATGATGATGGAGATGTATTGCGGCCTTCTCTTGTTCATCAACTCGAACCTCATTCTTCTGCAATTGATGTTACGGATTAGCCTCACTCTTCAGGCCAACACCTTTGTTCGGCATTTTCTGCCAATTGTTAGCCTGTTCAGCTGACCTCAGAGGATTCTAGTCACCCAGCACAGCATGTTTATTCTCAGCGGTGATTACAGTCTCTTTCCCAGAAGATCAGCAGTCTAGCCTAGTTACTACCCTTCATTCGCTTCCATATACATTACCATTTCATCTACCAGTTTTTTGAGTAGATTTGATCACAGTCCCATAAGCAGTAGGGACTGCAAGAGAGCTTTATTCGTGTTCGAGATCAAGATGGTCCCCCATTTCTTCTTCTTTGCAACTAATGGCCTGCTGAGTGCAATAGATTCAATTGATGGCGGCACAAAAGCAAAACAAAAAGTACTTCTGAATTCACCCAATCCTTCTCACTTTTGGTTCATCAAGATAGGCTGGATAACGACACATCTCCATTTTTTCCTTCTTCCATTCACTGCTTGAGAAGAAGCTATGGGGCTTGAAGGAGTGCACTGGAGTTTTCAGAGCTTGGCTTTTCAGCCATAGCTTGCTGTTCTTCCAGCAGCATTTTCAGCCTCCTTTCGAGGCCCCTGCATTGTGATAAAACTAGATAGGCATCTTCCACAGTCTTGTTAACCGATTCAATTTCACTCACCGTCTCCTTACCACACTAGCTTTGAATAGCGAAGCATTTACCTTGGAATGGTAGACTGAAGACCAAACCTTCATTACATTACAAAGTGGAAAGGGGCCCCCTCTTTGCTTTCGCTTAGCCTTATCTTATAAGCCTTACTAGGATAATTCATAAAACCATGCCTATCCTTCTGAGGAAAAAGCTTTCTTCTAACTAAGTTAGACTGCCGCTTACAAGCAGGTAACCTACCTTCTAAACCATGCTCTACTAGACTTTCTTCTGAGCCACTTTTGAAAGAGTGAAAAGCTGCTAAGGAAGGACAAGCGGAATGTCGGGAGAAAGCAATCTCATTCAATCATTTTTGGGGTTGGACATTCATCATTTCTTACACCACTACCGGCAGAGAAGATAAAGGCTATTCCTATCAAATATCATATTTTTCTAAACACCGTATTCCGCCAAACCATTTACTATGCAAAAAAGGACTTGATTAGCTCCTATTAGACGTTAATGTTCGAGTTCGTAACTCCTTGATGACTTTTTTACCTTCATTTACCGATAGTTGTAGTAATAAGGCTTCTTCAAGGAAAAGAGAAGAGGCAGATTCAATCCCAATAGCTCCTATCTTTAATATGTTAAGCGGAAGAGGGGGCAGGGCTTTAATGCCCATTCCCTAGCCAACTATCTTTCCTTCTAAGACTGATAAGATTGTTCCCATTAAGGCAATGCAATTATTAATGACCGATCAACAATAATAGTGTTGTGGCACTTTTTCTGACTTTCTTGTTGAGCATAAAACTTCTAGAGGATTTGATATGGATGTCACTTGCTTGTTCTAGAAGAAGCTGCTATTGAATCAATCAACTGTGACTGAATCGAAATTTCAAAGAAAAGAAAAAGGACTTTGGTTCTTTCTTTTGTCGATTCCGCCAATTGCAAGAGTTAGGCTTTCTTAGAAAGGATACAGGATTAAAGTCTAATATAATATGTCCATTTTGAAAGAAGGAATTGCACATGAATAGGCTCTTTCTTACACCTTCAATGAGGCAGCGGGGATGGCACGTATGAGTAGTTGTCACAAATTTAAGGGGAAAGAAATAGTTAATCTACGAGAAGGGGGGGAAGAAGATGGCTCAGCTCTTTGCCGATCTTTTTCTTTTCTTTGTTGATTGCTCTCAATGAAATTTACCATGTTGCACTAAGTTACTTACGGATGTATGCATGCAATCCGGGAACACTTTGGGGTGAACACCCATCTGAACAAGTAGGGTCAATAGTTCAGCATTGAGCCCGTAACATTTAGCAAAAAAAAAATCTTTAACCCAACAAGTTCTCTCCGAACCAAGCTAGATAGTTTCCTATCACTAGGCTCACCAACCAATTTGGACTTTGATTCTTATTATTCCTACTGGATATCAAAACAAACCATAAAGATTGTTTCTAGCCATGAGTTCCCCTATGACATAAGCGTTCTTGGGTGCGGTGGGCCATCATCCGCCAGGTCTTTGAGTGCCCGTCGTACCATGCAGTTGGTGTACTAGGCTGATCAAGACTCTACTTTTGGGTTCTGGAACTTGCGCCCAGCCCTGTCTGCCAGCTCTTAGTGGCTCTACGTCTAGTCATGCGTGGGAGCAGCTCAAACAAAGAAGAGTCTGGTCCGGTCTGAATTTAGGCACGCCCCGCCCGACTGCTGCTAGGTCTGGGAATAGCACCAGGCGAGGGTGCTGCTATGCTCCTTAATGAATCGAATGGTCCTTCGACCTTCATTTGATTTTGACGGCCGGCATAGATATCATGAGACCCACCTACTAAACCTATGAAAAAAGCCCTGCCCTTTACCTTCACTACTAGGAAAGTAAGCAACTTCTATTAGTGTCGGACCTTGAGTCAAATTGATCGTGTCATTTGCAATGTCCATCAATGATGATTCATTAATGTCCATTGATTTAGACTCATTCCCCTTTCTCAACTACAAAAAAGATCGAGAGGGGCCCGAACCAAACCAAGAACGGAAACGGAAGCCCTTCAATTCACTCTCCATTCTCTCTTAAATAAATAAAGCTTGCCCTCGAGCCCTAGGCCTGTCAGCCAGGTCTTTCCCTATTCTTCTGTTCCCGCCACGAGAAAGGCGCACATAAGAGGTATGCCCAGTGCGCGGAGGATTCGTTGAGAGTTTTTCTCAGTAGGGAACTGTACGATTTTTTCCCCTATTGTATTGAATCAATAAAAAAAGATGTCAGCATTACGACCGCCTATTGTTTTATCCAATATTGACCGGAGACGAGCCCCGACTTCCATAGGACCTTGGTTTGACCTCCCGTAGTAGTCCTTGCTTTTAAGAAAGCAAAGCGGGGCCAATTTCTCATACTTGCTTAGTGTGCCCCCTTTTCTTCAAGTGCCCCACCTGGTTCACATGGTTGTTGGCCTACCAAGCACTTTCCCGCTACTCCTACTGCCTGCTTGGAAGGTAGAACGCTAGTTATCCAGACTTTTCTCTCTATTGGGGCCCTCCCATTGCTGACACCATAAGCTAAGGCAGCTCTAGCTCGCACAGGGGCCCGCCTTACGAGGCCAAAGTTGGCTCAGCGGTCAGCCTCCATTCGAATTATGTTAGGGGTTCTTTTGCTTTTGCCAAATCTAGAGAGATATTACAAATCCTCCATACCAGATTCCATCGCCACGGCCATCTAGTTCACCGGTACTACCAAAAAGTCTTATGCTTATGTTACTCTTACTGATGGTTTGATTATCTTGGACCACGAAGACCCCAGTCATGTTTCTGGTTTCCATTTTCATAATCATATTGATGATAAATCTCCTCGTGCTCTACCATAAGAACTTGGAGTCCGTATCATGGTGAAGATAAGGTAAGGTTGTGATTCTTGCTCAAAAAATAGACTGAACACGTTCGAATTATTGGCTCATCCGACCTGGCAACATTCATGAGTCGCTCGTTCAACTGTCCCTCGAAGACAGGGTCGAGAAGTGCCATGCATGGTTGCCCCCCGTTCTTTTCCTAGTGCGAGCCTTATTTTATTAGTTTAGTGCAGTCAAGCTTTGGCTCCCTAGATAAAAAAAAGGGGGGACTTCTGCAATGGGCTATGCTACCCAAACCAACTGAGGGAAGTCGCATACGTCCCATTGCAAGAACCTACAATGTTATGATCCCATTGGTTTACCCTTTTTTCTTTGGTAGTTTAACGGACGGTCGCCCCTCCAACAAGAAAAGGTATAAATATGGAAACTTTTCTGCCATTTGGATTAGGGAATTTATGGAGGAAATCGGGTTTTAATTTCCCAGAAATCGCATGATTATATAACCAAAGGGAATAAGCCATGCCTAAAATCAACACAAGCACTACTAATGTGGCTACTAATCTATTTCTTTGGAAAACTCCTACTAAGATGAGAAATTCCCCGATAATGCTGCTAGTACCAAGTGTGAGGCCCGACCCCGAATAATGTGCCTTACCTCGATTTGCGTGCCACAAACCCTTAATTATATGACCGACCTTGGATTACGTGTCCTATCTTGGTTTTCGTGCATACCTCGTCGTACGTTCCTTGACCTAGAATAGTGTGCCCTAATCCCCGACTCACGTGTGGTACCTAGAAATACGTGCCCTGATCTCGATATACGTGTGTTATCTCGTTTTGTGTGCCCTAACCTTGAACTGCGTACCTTAACCTAGGTTTAAGAGTCGTACCTTGATTTGTGTGCATTACATTGAATTACGTGCCTTGCATTGGTTTACGTGCATTCATATAGGGTTACGTGCGTTTACTTGAAAAACGTGCGTTCGTCTCGTAGTTCGTGTCCTACCTCGAAGTGCGTGCCCTAAACTTAGGAAAGCGTGTCTTCACGCTAATTAAGAAAGCATCTTACACGAAGCACTAGACTATTAAACAATCCTACAAAATCCACTAACAATATAATAATCCAAATTCCTTTAACTAGAAGACAAAAATGCATAAAAAACAAAACATTCTTTATTATTATTATTATTATATATATATATATATATTTTTTTTTTCTTTCTTTCTTTCTTTTTTCCATTATTCTTTTTGCACTTCAAAATACAATTAGAATAATGCTTAAGATGACACAATTTCAGCCAATTCAATAGCTTTGACCGACCACTAGGAGCATTGTTTTAGCAATTGTATATTTTATTCATAATCTTAGTCAAACACTTAGCATAAGCCATTAAAATAATTGCTCAATTCCCCTCAATTTCTCACCATAACCGACCAGCCTTTGTATATTCCAAGCACATAGAATATAATAATGCTCAAAACAAACAAAATTCAGATTGTAACATTGCTTTGGCCGACCATGTGATGCAAATTAACAAGCTTGCATAGTTTAAAATATTCCTAGACAAGCCTATGACAAAATGAATAAAAAAAAAAAAATGAATCAAAAGATACCTACCATGCTCCACTTTCTCGGTCAAAACACTCCAAGCATCTTCACATTCCAATAATGCACAATGACTAAGGAATTTTCAGAAATTGTAGAGCTCTTGGCCGACACATGCAATTAAAAACATCACCAAAGCATCTTTAACTTTATCTTTGCTTGCAAACCTTCTATCAAGCTTCCATCTCCTCTCTCTCTCGACCTTAGTATTTTCATAGGCTCCCAAGTCTGAAAAATTTCTCCCCATAACACACAAGCATCTTCCAAAGCAAAGGAAAGCAAGAAAGAAGCTTCGTTGGTGCATTTTCAAGAACATTCTGCATCTACCTGGTTGTTTTGATAAGGTGAGGGTTCAAAACTTTTGGAAAACTCTTTAAAACTTCACATGCATGACCATGAATGTGTGTATTTGCTTCTGTGCTTGAGCTATGTGGTCGTTCATGAGTTTAAACAACCATGCATGGCAATAACTTGGCTTGAAAATGATACTAGACAAAGTCGAAATTTGAGACTGCTTCTGACCCGTCTGTTCGAGGCAATTTTTGGTTAAGCAAATGATGTTGAAATTGCGTGAAAATCCCTAGGTGACTAGTTTGGCCAATTTTGAACACTTTTCGCAGAAATAAGCAAAGTCAAATTTTGGCTCTAAGGCCCTCAAAATGGCAAAATCACGTAATATAGCTAAATCTGGAAAGTTTCGAGAAAAAGGAAGCAGTTTGGCAGATTTACTGCCCGTGTGGAACGAGATGATTTTGACATAGCAAACGACATCCAAAATGCGTGAAAATTTTTGTACTGCTATATTTTTGAGTTGTGGACATTTTTTCCAGAAATAGGCTTAGGCTAAAAATGAACCTAAGGACCTCAAAATCATGCAATATCGAAGGATAGGCAAATCTGGACAGTTTTGAGCAGTTCCACCATTTTGGCTATAACTAACGATCCAGAACTCCAATTGATGCAAGGTTTGTTTCTGATTTTAGTTAACTTCTTAATCTTTAATTTGATATATTATTCACTGAATTTTGAGTTCATTTGCCTGCCCAGTTGATTGTGAGAAAACAGCTTATTGCAGTTAGGGTTTCAATTGACTATGTGCTTGGGAAAAACTTGTTGAACCTCTTTTGTGGTACTAATTACTTGGAATGGTAGTATTGGAATATTGTGTGGACTGTATTGAATGTTGAGGATGTTGAATGAGACAATGCATGACTTTGGAATGATGATAGAGTTGGCTTAGGGTTTTGATCGCACGATTTTGCATGAAAAGCGATCCCTAATATCTAGGTACTCTTGTTAATTGTTAACCGGGGGTTATTGTGTGGAAAATGTACATTGCGTGGGCTGCCCGTAAAATGTTTTATAGTTCCAAATGTGAGTAGGCTCTTGCATGTTGACAAATAAGCTTTCCTTGCACCCAAACCCCTTTGATATCCTCGCATGTTGCGTGAACTTATCGCTTGATCCCGTGAGCTTCTTAATGAGTTATATGGCCTGTTATACATCTGTTACATGGCTACCCGTTTAATTTCCATATAACTCTATATGCCTTTCAAGTGAAAATTCCTGTCCTATCGTGCCCTGCTTGTTTATCTGTCAATGTGCAATCTTATGACTCTCCGGAGGCGACCTACTTTGTTGTCCTCCTTCTGTGATATATATTACCTGTCATAAATGTGCATTGCATACAAGGTTGCAACCTTTCCTGTTGGCATGGTAGTGATCACGTACGCCGGGCGGCATCGGGCTTGCCGGTGATACCGTGACCACCATGGTCCCATTCCCTCTCTCGCTTGGGGGCTAGACTTCCTCGGAGAGTTGGGTCGTAGGATTTTGGGGTACATCCGGAGTACACCCACTTGGTGTGTTTGGGGGATGATTTGAAGTCGGCCGCAACAGTTGATCCTGGATCTGATCTGAGAGCAAAAGCTCACCGTATCCTTTCATTATATGTATAAGTACTCCCGCTTGGATCCTAGAGAACCTCGGGGAGGAAAGACTGGTATTCCTGTTTCTGTATTTGTATTTCTGTACTTGTACTTCTGTTGTATTCATGTTTGAAAAAGGGATTTTCATAAGTTTAACCGGAAAATGAGTTTCAAACTTAATTCTCGTTCCCCCTCGCTGAGTTCATAAGGACTCACCCTCTTTCATCATTTCAGGTGAAGAAGAACAGGCACAGGAACCCGAGCTCAATGTACCTAATGATGAACCTCTGGAATGATTGCTTGTTATCGTTGTTTTGCTTGAACGTGACTTCTTGTGAACTTTTGTTACTTATAGACTATTTCCCTCATGTTGTTGTTGCTTGTGATGTAAAAGACCCCCGCTGTAATTTGGGGTCTAATTTTGGGTTGTACTTATTTTAAGTAGACTGATACTAGACATGACACTACTATGATCGTTTTGCTTTCACTACTGCTAGTATCCATCACAGGTTATGATGCTTAGTTAAGAAATAGGTTAATGAACTTATCCAATCTCAGCAGGTACTCGCTTATAAGCTAAGATCAACAGGTATATTTTGAAATGAGGATAAATGAACAAACGAGACATAGTATCATGTTAGGTTATAAATCATACGGGACGTCGAATTAACCAATAGGCAATTCAATTGATGGAATAATAGTAATCTTAGCTGGAATTGAATTTGAAATGGTAAATTTTGAGGCTGTTAGGAAATTTAGGTCAAAACAAAGAGCTCAATTACAGCCGTCATGCTGCTGGATTTCCGGAAAGTTTTGGAGTCTAGAATAAAACGTTAAGTGTTAAACCTCCTAGAATGGTTAAGAATGTGAAAGGACTTGATTGTTTAGATCACACCCTAGTCTAACCTTTATAGGCCGGGTTGGGGCGTGACACCTTAGAAGAATGGTATCAGAGCTTAGTTTACTAACTAGGCGTTAGTCGGGTTCAACTCTCGGACCATGGGTAGAAGCCCTAAGGTAATTATGATGTCTTGTTTATATGTGTTAATGTGTGCTAATGTGCTTTAATTGCTTTGAGAATTGAATACTATGTGCCTTTGTGGACTATATGTATTATGTGTCATGCACACCGACACGTTAGTGCCCTCAATAATGCATGCATCCTTTTATACTCCTTTCTTGATACATGTGCATGTTATATAACCATGAATGACTGTTTATATGCATAGATAGTTAGGATTAGAACTTTCAGGGAAGTGAATTCATGCAGGAAGAACGAAAAGTCTCGATTAGAGATTTCTGGCATCTTCACAGGTACTCGATGGATAGTAGGTATTATTGGATATGCATATGTATAAAATGCGTAGCACGAGTATAATTGTTAAGGTAAAGTTTCTTCTTATTATTATTATTATTTTTTTTTTGGAATACCTATACCTGTGATTAAGTTGTCAATTTTATAGCTATGAAGTTATTGTTTCCGTTAAACCGTTCTTCTTATTGTGGTTCAAGTATAAAGTTTGAAGACACACTACTTCCTTAGATATAAGGGTATACTATTAAATATGTAGAGTAGTATATATTCTCATGTGTTGATAGTGGAAGTTGACTTGGAGGTTTCTTTGAATCCATTTCTCACATCTTAAAATTGGCTTGATAGGCTATCTAAGAAGTTGGCAAAATGCTCGTACGATCGAATCCTTACTTGATTGGAATTAAGCATTGATGAAATTGATATGGTGTATACTAGCGAGTTTCAAGTTCACTAAATGTTGAGATCATAACCTAGAAATTAAAAGATGAATTCGTGGAAGTTGACGATAGTTACTTTTAGGGGTTAGATTATTGAGACATGGATAGTGTATTTGAGTGACTTAGCAATGGATAACCTCAAGACATGTAGGCAACTCTGGAGACTAAGTTTAACCAGGTTGATGAATCTTTAGTATAACAAGATATAAGGATGTTGGAATCGAGGAATTTACGTAGCTAGAACTCGTGTTCGGAAAATTACACCTAAAATGTTAGGTCGGATAGAAGTTTAAGGAATTGAATTATGCATTAAATGACTAACGTTACTAAAGGTCCTAAGTTGGATATTTATGATATTAAGAAACACGGTATTAGTTTGGTGTCCCTCGAACTTAGCTGTAAATACGCAAGTAAGTCATTCTAAGCTCTCGTTATTTGGATATCCTAGAGGATATTAGGAAGCATATATCCCTAAGTAACACCGATGGACCTATTATATAAACCATGGAAATGATATTAAACATCTGGTTGCCAAGTGGAGTTGTTAGGGTATGATTTGAAATCCTAAATAGCTAATAGTGAGTATGCATGATGATTCATGGTGAACCCTAGGACCTAAGGTCGATGAGTCTTGATGATCTTAGCTAGTTGAACATGTAAACGAAGAAAGTAAGATAGAGATGAATCAGAGTCATGATGACCCAAGGGACTATTGTTAGACCACCGTATCTATGTGCACCATTTTACTTCTAGAAACTAGCTGTTGGAGACTTCGAATTGTGGTCATCGAATAAGAGGGGTGAATTTTGTAGTGATACTTAAATAAATAATTAATTACTTTTGAAGTTCTATTAGGTTATGTTGAAGAATGCCTAGTGGTCATAATTCTTATGTTGACACGGCCTTGAAGTTATTTTGTGTAACAAGCTACTTGGATTAGTATGGTAAGTGTCTTATGAGCTAGATCATTTCGGTACCCATTTATAGTCCTAGGATTGTTGTTGTACGACCGGTAACCTGGTAGAGCATTGATATCACTTACATGGCGATGAACCCAGCTTAGTAACATTAATGTCGAAGATATATTGGCGGGCATTAAGTATTCGAAGGAATGACTAGGTCGCTAAATGGGTAGGACCATTGTCTTCTTAAGTATGACGTAACCTTGGATTGAGGTGAGTGGAATTTATTTGAGGTTGAAACTAATCGCCTTAGGAGTTTTGGATAAGATTAAAAGAAAATTCTGAAGTTTCGTGACTTGAAGATAGAGATTCGAATAAGGAAATAAATTGTGGATCACAAGCTGATGAATTTTACTTGTAAGAGTTGAACTAGTGCTACATGATTAGTTACTCATGCAATTTCAATGGCAATTTGTTGGTGGTACTTAATAAACCTTAGAGTTTGAGTTTCATGAACCTCAACAGTCTTTCTCCTTGATTTCGGGCATGAAGGTTAACGAAGCTGGGAAAGGATGTTAGTGAATAAGAGCCTATGATCGGGAGACTAGTCATTAGAAACTTTGCTAATCTAATGTACCTGCGAGATAAAAAGGGCTATAATACCATCGATAGATGACGATTTGAGATGGATTAGTTTGTTTGGAGAGTTTTTCCTGAAAATAGAGTCGTATTGTGGAAACGATCCATAACACGTGTATGTCCTAGGTGTTAACAATTTTGAAGCTAGTTGATAGAATATGTAAATCTGATATAGATCTATCATCTTGAAATTAGCGTATGTCACCCTAGGATCATGGAATTATAGTGATATTCCTTTTGAGGTATGAATGCGAGATTGACACAACATGAGCCATGATTTTGGAGTTACAGTTCTATTGTTAGAATACCGATGCAACTTTGATGACTATGTTTGAAGACTCTAACCTTAGTTAATGAACTTGACCTTAATATCAAATGGAGAATAGAGTCGTTCAAAGAAAAGAACTATAAATGTAGAGGTCACACCGAACTAAAAGATTGGAGAAACATAGGAAGTGAATTGGTGGTGGTAAGAGATCGCCAAACACGGGATGAACTGGAGTAGAAAGAATCACCTCAATAGGCAAGAATGAATTTCGGGACGAAATTCTTTTAAGGAGGGGAGGATGTGAGGCCCGACCCCGAATAATGTGCCTTACCTCGATTTGCGTGCCACAGACCCTTAATTATATGACCGACCTTGGATTACGTGTCCTATCTTGGTTTTCGTGCATACCTCGTCGTACGTGCCTTGACCTAGAAGAGTGTGCCCTAATCCCCGACTCACGTGTGGTACCTAGAAATACGCGCCCTGACCTCGATATACGTGTGTTATGTCGTTTTGTGTGCCCTAACCTTAGACTTCGTACCTTAACCTAGGCTTAAGAGTCGTACCTTGATTTGTGTGCATTACATTGAATTACGTGCCTTGCATTGGTTTACGTGCAATCATATAGGGTTACGTGCGTTTACTTGAAAAACGTGCGTTCGTCTCGTAGTTCGTGTCCTACCTCGAAGTGCGTACCCTAAACTTAGGAAAGCGTGTCTTCACGCTAATTAAGAAAGCATCTTACACGAAGCACTAGACTATTAAACAATCCTACAAAATCCACTAACAATATAATAATCCAAATTCCTTTCACTAGAAGACAAAAATGCATAAAAAACAAAACATTCTTTATTATTATTATTATTATTTTTTTTTTTCTTCTTTCCATTATTCTTTTTGCACTTCAAAATACAATTAGAATAATGCTTAAGATGACACAATTCCACCCAATTCAATAGCTTTGACCAACCACTAGGAGCATTGTTTTAGCAATTGTATATTTTATTCATAATCTTAGTCAAACACTTAGCATAAGCCATTAAAATAATTGCTCAATTCCCTTCAATTTCTCACCATAACCGACCAGCCTTTGTATATTCCAAGCACATAGAATATAATAATGCTCAAAACAAACAAAATTCAGATTGTAACATTGCTTTGGCCGACCAGGTGATGCAAATTAACAAGCTTGCATAGTTTAAAATATTCCTAGACAAGCCTATGACAAAATGAATAAAAAAAAAAATGAATCAAAAGATACCTACCATGCTCCACTTTCTCGGTCAAAACACTCCAAGCATCTTCACATTCCAATAATGCACAATGACTAAGGAATTTTCAGAAATTGTAGAGCTCTTGGCCGACACATGCAATTAAAAACATCACCAAAGCATCTTTAACTTTATCTTTGCTTGCAAACCTTCTATCAAGCTTCCATCTCCTCTCTCTCTCGACCTTAGTATTTTCATAGGCTCCCAAGTCTGAAAAATTTCTCCCCATAACACACAAGCATCTTCCAAAGCAAAGGAAAGCAAGAAAGAAGCTTCGTTGGTGCATTTTCAAGAACATTCTGCATCTACCTGGTTGTTTTGATAAGGTGAGGGTTCAAAACTTTTGGAAAACTCTTTAAAACTTCACATGCATGACCATGAATGTGTGTATTTGCTTCTGTGCTTGAGCTATGTGGTCGTTCATGAGTTTAAACAACCATGCATGGCAATAACTTGGCTTGAAAATGATACTAGACAAAGTCGAAATTTGAGACTGCTTCTGACCCGTCTGTTCGAGGCAATTTTTGGTTAAGCAAATGATGTTGAAATTGCGTGAAAATCCCTAGGTGACTAGTTTGGCCAATTTTGAACACTTTTCGCAGAAATAAGCAAAGTCAAATTTTGGCTCTAAGGCCCTCAAAATGGCAAAATCACGTAATATAGCTAAATCTGGAAAGTTTCGAGAAAAAGGAAGCAGTTTGGCAGATTTACTGCCCGTGTGGAACGAGATGATTTTGACATAGAAAACGACATCCAAAATGCGTGAAAATTTGTGTACTGCTAGATTTTTGAGTTGTGGACATTTTTTCCAGAAATAGGCTTAGGCTAAAAATGAACCTAAGGACCTCAAAATCATGCAATATCGAAGGATAGGCAAATCTGGACAGTTTTGAGCAGTTCCACCATTTTGGCTATAACTAACGATCCAGAACTCCAATTGATGCAAGGTTTGTTTCTGATTTTAGTTAACTTCTTAATCTTTAATTTGATATATTATTCACTGAATTTTGAGTTCATTTGCCTGCCCAGTTGATTGTGAGAAAACAGATTATTGCAGTTAGGGTTTCAATTGACTATGTGCTTGGGAAAAACTTGTTGAACCTCTTTTGTGGTACTAATTACTTGGAATGGTAGTATTGGAATATTGTGTGGACTGTATTGAATGTTGAGGATGTTGAATGAGACAATGCATGACTATGGAATGATGATTGAGTTGATTTAGGGTTTTGATCGCACGATTTTGCATGAAAAGCGAACCCTAATGACTAGGTACTCTTGTTAATTGTTAACCGGGGGTTATTGTGTGGAAAATGTACATTGCGTGGGCTGCCCGTAAAATGTTTTATAGTTCCAAATGTGAGTAGGCCATTGCATGTTGACAAATAAGCTTTTCTTGCACCCAAACCCCTTTGATATCCTCGCCTGTTGCATGAACTTATCACTTGATCCCGTGAGCTTCTTAATGAGTTATATGGCCTGTTTTACATGTGTTACATGGCTACCCGTTTAATTTCCATATAACTCTATATGCCTTTCAAGTGAAAATTCCTGTCCTATCGTGCCCTGCTTGTTTATCTGTCAATGTGCAATCTTATGACTCTCCGGAGGCGACCTACTTTGTTGTCCTCCTTCTGTGATATATATTACCTGTCATAAATGTGCATTGCATACAAGGTTGCAACCTTTCCTGTTGGCATGGTAGTGATCACGTACGCCGGGCGGCATCGGGCTTGCCGGTGATACCGTGACCACCATGGTCCCATTCCCTCTCTCGCTTGGGGGCTAGACTTCCTCGGAGAGTTGGGTCGTAGGATTTTGGGGTACATCCGGAGTACACCCACTTGGTGTGTTTGGGGGATGATTTGAAGTCGGCCGCAACAGTTGATCCTGGATCTGATCTGAGAGCAAAAGCTCACCGTATCCTTTCATTATATGTATAAGTACTCCCGCTTGGATCCTAGAGAACCTCGGGGAGGAAAGACTGGTATTCCTGTTTCTGTA
This sequence comes from Ehretia macrophylla, assembly GCA_037974665.1. Taxonomy (NCBI): domain Eukaryota; kingdom Viridiplantae; phylum Streptophyta; class Magnoliopsida; order Boraginales; family Ehretiaceae; genus Ehretia; species Ehretia macrophylla. The sequence goes on from CM075765.1 coordinate 57,509,085, forward strand.
TTTGTATTTCTGTACTTGTACTTCTGTTGTATTCATGTTTGAAAAAGGGATTTTCATAAGTTTAACCGGAAAATGAGTTTCAAACTTAATTCTCGTTCCCCCTCGCTGAGTTCATAAGGACTCACCCTCTTTCATCATTTCAGGTGAAGAAGAACAGGCACAGGAACCCGAGCTCAATGTACCTAATGATGAACCTCTGGAATGATTGCTTGTTATCGTTGTTTTGCTTGAACGTGACTTCTTGTGAACTTTTGTTACTTATAGACTATTTCCCTCATGTTGTTGTTGCTTGTGATGTAAAAGACCCCCGCTGTAATTTGGGGTCTAATTTTGGGTTGTACTTATTTTAAGTAGACTGATACTAGACATGACACTACTATGATCGTTTTGCTTTCACTACCGCTAGTATCCATCACAGGTTATGATGCTTAGTTAAGAAATAGGTTAATGAACTTATCCAATCTCAGCAGGTACTCGCTTATAAGCTAAGATCAACAGGTATATTTTGAAATGAGGATAAATGAACAAACGAGACATAGTATCATGTTAGGTTATAAATCATACGGGACGTCGAATTAACCAATAGGCAATTCAATTGATGGAATAATAGTAATCTTAGCTGGAATTGAATTTGAAATGGTAAATTTTGAGGCTGTTAGGAAATTTAGGTCAAAACAAAGAGCTCAATTACAGCCGTCATGCTGCTGGATTTCCGGAAAGTTTTGGAGTCTAGAATAAAACGTTAAGTGTTAAACCTCCTAGAATGATTAAGAATGTGAAAGGACTTGATTGTTTAGATCACACCCTAGTCTAACCTTTATAGGCCGGGTTGGGGCGTGACACCAAGTGAACTCATATTGGCCAAAGTGGAATAGAAGAAAATGGTAGGGAAATTTGGCATGGTACACACTGAACCTCCATAATATGATAGAAAGTAGCAACCTGGTACTTAAGTAGTTAAGGTTTGGAACCCTTGCAACTATGATAGAAAGTCATTTTCTTATTGCCAAACCCTTCGCCTTTCTTTTGAATCAAAGTAGGTAGCGACTCTTGTATTTTAGTCGGTCGGGGGAAGCTACTGCTTTGTAGACAGCTTTACTTCCTCGTTGCTTCTTTTTGGAAACTCCCTTCTACTTTGCTTTCTTCTCTCATGCTTGCATGTGAGAAGGCTTAGAGTCATTTTTGCTAGGTCTAAAAGCTTCCCAAAAGATCTGATTCAACAGAAATCCCGTATATTGAGCATAGCTAATATGCAGCTACAACTAGACGATCATATCATGCCATAAAACATTTTTATATGTATAGAAAGATCCCCTAGATATACAGATAGAATAGATGTTTATGGATAGACAGACATTCCATTGATTGTTAGTTTTTCAGCTGAAAATGGTCGTCGATCCAAATGAATCATTCTTCTGGTGTCTCTTCGGTACCCGCCCTGAAACTGATCCACAACACAGCGCCCACTCGCTTTGCCCGTGGGAAGGCAACGAAGTTCAGTTCATGAGACCACAGCGGAGTGGAGCAGCCGCGACACTAAATTCCATAATTTAGCTGGATCTCACTAGTGCCACCTAAACAGTAGGTAGGCAGCGGATGTGTGATGTTTGGAGTTGTCGTTTGTGCACCTATCCCTAATGGAAGAATGAATGATCAGTTCCCCTGTAGATCATGGCCTTACCACTCGGTCCTCGATGGCCAGTGGGGGATTCGGTATAGCAGTTAATGTTTGTTTGGGCTACACGTTCCCACTTGACTGGACATACGTTAGCTGTAGGAAGTATGGTTCTGAAGGTGACTTCGGTTCACCAGTTCAGGCTCAACTCCTTGCTTTATGTTAGCGGACCTACAAGTCGGGTCGAGGCTCTGCACTTTTTTTTTCTGTGTGGGACGATACTAGGGAGAGAAGGGAATGTGTCGAGGCGGCGAACAAGACAACTATATTTTGGCTTTTCCCTCTATGAGATGAGCCTAGTGCATTGGACCAATGGGATGGTTAAGAGAACTGAGCTAGCCTAAAAAGTGCTTGGGTGCTCTACGTACAATGTAGAATCCATCAGATACATATCGATTTCTTTCTGATGGATCAAGAATAGATAGTTGTCTCATCAATAGATAGAAATAGGAGATTTCCCCTTATTCTTGATAGATTCCCTCTCTATCTTTTTCGATCCATCAGAACAGATCAGACTATTTATCAATCGATTTGAAAATAGCACGTTCATATCGCTTTTCATTCATTTCCACCACGAAAACATAGCCGCCATAATAAGAAGCAGGCAAAGCAGCTATAACTACTCGCATCATGCCCTTGAATTCTTATTCACGAATGAATTGGGAAAGCCAACCGAAATATTCGATTCTGACTTCGTAGAGCCGGTGCTGCTCTTGCCTGTGCGTAGGGCCATCCCCCACTCCCGTCTAGTGGCGCTAAGGGGCCTTTATTTTTGGAACATACGGCAATGTTTTGCTGATGCCTCGAATCAAGCTTTTATTGCGACATGTTATGTTTTCTCCCCAATTGCTAGTAGGTTGATGGGTCGCACGTCCGGCACACATGTTTTGGCCTTGTGTGTCTATAACTCAAAATAGTTGACGTAACGGCCGCCGCCCGACTAAACATACCAATAGTCACCAGATTTATATGATCTCCTGAGGAGTAAGCAATGATCTTCTTGAGATCTATCTGTCTTAAAGTGGTCGAGGAAGTATACATTATACCAATCGCGCTTAAAGTATAAATGAAAGGAGTAGAACAAAGTGTCACTTCGGGAAACATAGGTATTGAAAATCTTAAAACCCGTAGGTTTCCAATTTTAAAGGAATTCCTGCCAAGATGACGGATCTTGTTGTAGGTGCCTCTACATGAGCTTCAGATAACCAAATATGAACTGGAACCATAGGCACTTTGATGGCGAAGGAGGCGAAAGAAGCAATCCATAGAAAGATTTGGCGCCACTCACTAAATTCTGTGGTTAATGATATTTGTAAATCGGTTGTTCCTGTTTGGAGAAGAATCAACAAAATAGCTAATAGCATAAAAACAGATCCAAGTAAAGTATAAAGGGGTGGCCCTAAAGCTGAATTGACCGGTGGTGGTTGGTCAAAGCTCTAGTAGGTAGCCACTCCCTTCTCAAAGAACCGTACGTGAGACTTCCGCCTCATACGGCTCCATCCCGAACTTCCGTAGTCGACCTTGGCATTAGACCACTATCTATTCATGTATTTTTAGCTTGGACTCTCGAATCTTTTGCTTCTTTGGTGGTGGCGAACAATGGTGCTTGCCTTACGAGAGATGCCCACCCGTAGGACCCGGCCTGCTTCTTGCCTGAAAGAACCGCTCACTAGCTAGCCGGACTAGTGGGGGCCCTATTTGGAGACATACTGAAAACCATGCCTTTTGAATCATACGTAAGGCTTGTCTTTCAAATCAAAAGAAAAATGGGCTTGTTGGGAAGAAAGATGGAGTGCGGCCTGTAGAGCACAGATAAGGCACAGTCGGGTTGCTCATGCATTGGATCTCTACCTATCTATAGATAGAAAGAGAGAGGTGTGGAAGTAATAGCATTATGTTATGGCCACCCCCCCGACTTATGGCTATGCTACTACTACTTTGATGTGAGCGGTTCAAATAGGTCTTTCTTAATCATCCTAGCCGAAACTTATACGGGCATAAAGGTTTGGAACTCTTTTCTTATTTGAATCTTAAGGACAGGACCCTACCCTATTCTCGAACCCTCTGCCAAGTTCTACCTTGCCCGCATTTCTTTTTGAAGGGGCCAAAAAAATGTCTCCACCTGTTGCCAACAGTCCTTCTTTGGAATTTGACAAAACGGGTCGATCCTCCCCTCCCGTTTGTTTTAGCAACTTATCCTAAGGTCTCCTCGCCAAGAGCTCCCCATCGACAACAGAGGAAGCAACCCGCTTGCTGTGGCGGGACGGCTTTTTTCTTTCACAATAATACTTGGGCGATTATCTCTACCCTCGGTAGCTTATGAGTTTACATCCATCCCTTGTCGGGTACAGTTTCCTTTCGATTTCTCCCATGTAGTCGTTACCCGAATTCGCGCAAGTGTGTCCACACCCCCCAAACTGACTTGACGAGGAATCCATTATCGCGGACAAACACAACCCCTACACATACCTAGGAACACCCCTTCCTGCATATCCATACGAGACCTCAGTAGGCGGGTTGAGGTCCTACGAGGTACCCATTACTCGGAGTACCCTCCCAAACAGAAAAAGATGTGTCTTCCAGGTTCATCTCTTCTTAGTTGGGTTGGGTGGGTTTGACCAGAAATGCTATGCTTACACACAAGACTACCCCTTCTCCCGAAAGCTTTGCGGGGACTACTTTATGGACGATTGCCCGCAGGGGTTTTACTGCACAAGGCCCTTGCAGAGGAAAAGCTTTATCCCAGCGAATAGAAGATGCTCAGCTCCGCACAACATAGGGATTAACACACTTTCGGGAAGAGCATAGAATAGTAGAAGATCCGGCATGCAGAAGACAGCGATCATTAGATATTCACGAATAAGAGTTGTTGTAATATACTCTTTCCCATAACTTCTCATACCAGACCAACCCATTGAGATACAAATAGGGATCAAATATGTGGTCAATATCATGAAGAATAAAGAGATACCGTCTATACCCAAATAAAATTGATATTTTCATAAGGAAGCCATCGAAGGCTTTCCACAAATTGAAATTTGGTCTTAGAAGGATCGAATTGTATCCGAAGAACAGGGGGATACCAAAAAGTAATAAGAGAGAAGCACAGACCAATCGATCGTATCTATCGTATTCTTGAATTTGGAATGAAAAGAGGAGTAATGCTTCCTAGCCTGGGCCAAAGAATAGGACCACATAGATCAGAATAGCATTCACAAAAATGTTCTAGCATAGAATAGAATCGAACATGGAAGATATTAATTGACAACAGTAAAAAGATGGGGGCCAAATTCCATTACAATAGGGGTCCATCAGTGCAAGTCAGCTGGACACCGTGATTGATGAGTGGGTAGGTAGGTTAGGTGCACCTCTCGCCCAGTGGGAGGTAATAAGGTTAGTCTTCCCTCCCCCCGAATGACGAAGTATTGGGGCCCCATTCCCGCGTATGCGCATTTTTTATTTTGATTCTTTCTATTTTTGAATCACCAATGGAGAATCTTTAAAAAAAAAATCCCTGGCAAAATGCAATTTGTCGAGTTCAATCCAAGGTGCACCTTGCCTTTTTTCAGGTAGCTTAGCTTTCTTACGCCTATTCAGCTAGTGGGGAATTAGGCATAGCCAAATTCGTCGAATGGATAAAAAAGAAAGAAGAGGCTTGAAGATGCTCGACCGATAGGGAGATGAAGAAAAGGAAGTCTTTTCTTTCTTTCAATCCAAATAAGAGAACAAAGAAACCACTCAAAAATGAAAGTTTTATAAAGAAGTGTCAGTAACAACTAGCATTATACTTCTTCCCTCCTCTCTGCTTTTCGTTTCTCCTTTTGTTTTTGCTTCTACCCGGGCTTTTCATTCTGTTTTATATAGACCCGAGGAAAAAAATTAATAATTGAAATGTGACCCAGCATACGGAAAAAAATCCAGAATGACGGCTTGCAAAAGACGAGTAAGGGATGGGGAGAGGGAGGCTAAGTGAAATAATATACTGGTGCTATTATATAATCTTATGAATCACGCACAATACACTTTGTATATCTCCTCCGTCTACAAGGTAAAAGCTTAGCTTACAGCATAGCGTGTTTGCAACTTGATTGGCTGGTGCATTGGCCTTACCGTAATAAGTCCAAGAGAGTTTTCGATTAGAATGCTCCATATCTCGTGACATGCGGAGCGTGGCATTTTATTTAAAAAAGTCCGTATAACTTCAAAAGATTCATTCTTTATAAATAAAGTCAAAGGGTGCATTGTCTCTTTGAGTGAAGAAGAGAAGGGCTTTATATAGACATTCTTGAGCCATGTTCGTCGCCCAAGGCTTACAATTATTTTATTTCATTCTATTGATTAGTTCTAGCTCCAAAGAACACATACATGGAGCTATGTTGACTTATGTACGTCTCGTTGATGAAATGATCAGGTATACCATGCCACGTATCATCCCTTCTTTCCATAGAGGAGAGATAAAGAAAAAGAAGAGATATAGTGATAAGACCTTGTTCGTTTCTACTTGACGTTATTTTCCTCAGTTTTTACATGAGGTAGCTTGCGCTAAGGATCTAATCAAAGTCAAACTTTGATTAAATAAAAACCTTTTAGCTGGAGTACAAGTCTTTTTTTTTAATCTTTAGTGAAGGCGGATTAAGCCACAAAATCTTTTTTTTGAATCAAATTCTCAACGTCCTCATTGAGAGTCGCTCTGCGAGACGTCCAGTAGTCTCTGACTTGGTCTTCGAACCGTAAGTCTCAGCCCGTTCCCAGCTTGCCTTGCTCTCAGGTTGGCCTTTCTACTTGACTAAGTAGTATTCCACTCGTGCAGTGGGTGTATAGGCTAGCCCATGGTACGGTCATCTATGATATACTCAACTTCTTCTTCTGTAGGTTCATCTACAAGAACTGGTGATGCCCTCGTGGGCACGTTCCTCTCTGGGCGGTGTAGTCTAATCGAAGTCAACTGACTCATGGAATAGGGGATGAGTTTTCACCGAGCTAGTCACTTGAGTCTATAGGCTACCTCTCATATCCATTTTTCTACAAGGTCTACTTTCAGATCGGGCCAATCCTGACGGTTGTTTATGTATGTTTGGGCTAGGTCGTTGCGCTCCTACTACTTCTTGGCAAAGTAGGCTGATAGGCAAGCCCCCTCCTCTCGCAATGGTGTGGGGCGTGAGGGGTTATTGCCCCGTGGCCAACTCGAACAGGTTGAAGTTCAACGTAGAGCATTTTGGTTGTTAAGTTATAGCAGTACTCAGCAACATCCAAGAGCTCCCGTCCTCCTGGTTTGCACTAAAGTGGCTTAAGTAGCCCTCAAGGAGTCCGTTTATTCTCTCCGTTTGAGCTTTCAAAGATATACCAACCGCAGGAATCTGACCATCAGATACTAACAGTAGTCTTCTAACCTTACCGACACTTCGGGTTTTCATAAATTTCACATAAGATAAAAGTTGTTTTCATAATTAGAAACAACCTGATTTTGCATTGCATTACCATAACGAAAAGCAAAAATCATAAAAAAAAAAAAAAAAGATTGCTCTTGTGACTCAGAATGAACCTTTATCAGTGTGGGAGTGGAGGAAAAAAGAATAGCGAAGGATTCCTATAGAGCATCCAGGAACAAGCAGAATCAATCGAACAACGAATTCTTACGTGGTCCAAGGAAATCAAAGGTCCGCTTCCACGATTTCATCTATATTGAATCTCTTAATATCATAATAGCTTATATAGTCATGATTCAATTCAGGTCCACTGACTTTTGATTGATTTATCATTTTTCAGATCTGATTGGAACAATGGAAAAGTAGGAAGACTTTGGCGATTCATATTGGTGTATCTAGAATATCTATGTCCCAGGACACTAAATATGAATAATGAAACATGAGGAAGAGTATACCCTGTAGTGACATAGCAATTCTCCTAATCGACTACTTATCATCATAATGAACATTCTACTTAAAAACAAAAAAAAATGACTTGCCAGGCGGTTACCTTTTTTTTCATATTTATATCCTCTACTTAAAAATGAGGACACTAAGGTTCATCAGAATCTCTTATAAATAAGAGAGACATGAGTTTCGTGGAAAAAAAAGCCCTTTTATCGGATTTGAAGCGATGACTTAAGCCTCTTTCTTAAGGCGTTTAAAGAGCGTGACTTTTTAGTTAATAAGGGCCTATTTGATTTAATTCATGAATTAGCCCACTATGAGTCTACTACATATTAATTTTATTTATATAATAATATAGTATATCATTTGTGTCTCTGTTACAAGACGGCGAAACTAAATTGTTCGAATGAAGAGAACAAATAAGAATTTTTAGGTTGTACACCTAATTTTCCTGGGGTTGTAGTTTAATTGGTCAAAGTACCACCCTGTCAAGGCGGAAGCTGCGGGTTTGAGCCCCGTTAGTCCCGACGTATTCAATAAATACATCAATTCATCTCTCCATTTTCTGTGAAAAATGGGACAGGAAGCAGAATTTTATTCCCAATGGGGGATCTTTTTTTGTTTTTTTTATCCTTTTTCGTTTCGCATTTCTCATCTAACAAATAGGGGAATTCTCTTTACTTCAACTAGTATCGATTGATGGGAGATAGACATATGTGGATTAGTACAATTCATTATTGGCATATTCGGGATTCCAAGAGAGACTAGGTCTGGTTTATTGACCCAATCCATGTAATGGAATAAAAGTAATTTGTTTTTTCTCGGGAGCACATACACAAATGGAATTCATTTCTTGTACGATACAAAATAGGCGAAAGGTGAGGTCGAAGCTACTCGATCATTCAACAGGGACAGTAAGAATCTACGCTAGGATCCAACCTGCGCTACCAGCTGTCTTCTCTTATGAAATTTCTAGTTAGAATCTTTTTTACCATAAGGATAGAAGACTAAGACCGGAAATTCTGCAACCACTTTCCCGCCGGATGGGAAAAAATTATGCCTTTATGAATAAAGTGAACTTACGGAATACCCAGGCCGAGAGACAATCGCTCATTTCTTATGTATTCGGAGCGAGAACCGTCAGTGACGCCCTTCTAGACAAAGCATTGGGATAGTTTGACCAAAGGAGCGAACTCTTACCCATGAAGTCTCAAGCCCAGAAGGTCATAGCCAGCCACGCCAACCCTAGTTCAAGAGGTATGGTGGACAGCCGGGGTAGATAACAGTCCATGTTCTTAACTAAGTCACATTTCACTTGACTTGCACGACCACGGACCCTATCCATATCCTTAACCGAACTAATGATTGGCTCAAAAAGCTTCTTATCTGCACGCTTAACCAAAACTCTAATTTAGGCTAAACTAAAGAAAGAACAATAAAGATGCACTAATACATCAGCACGTTCATCTTTTCAAAGGATCATCTTTCTGTGAAAAGAATGAATAATCCTAGGATAACTTGACCGTGTTAGAGAGACAAGGACAGATAAAGAACCATTAGGTCGATTGACGCTGCCATAGGCAGTCATGGCGGCGGTCATGAGACAAGTATTATACTGCTTAAGATAAAGTGCAAGATGTAAATATCTGCTCTTTCGACCGAAATAGATTACCTGTTTGGTGAACAAGTAGGCGGCAATACACATTTCCTTATTCAGACCATCGGTGAGTATTAAGATCACATTTGATAGAAATGATCTTAGTACCTGAGAATCTTCTAAAACTCTTTCTCATTGGACAATTACAATCCTAAGTGATGAAGGAAACACACTACTCAGTCGGAACATTACTAGTTCACTCTCAACGTGTGTCATCCATTTTTCCAATCATTAGGGTTACTAACGCTGGATGGTGGCAACTGACATATAGTGAAACTTCAAAAATATTGTATTCAAGACAAGAGCCCCTTTATCTTCTCACCCTGAGGGGTGGCATTATACCTTTTTTATAGCGCATCTGGGGATCACACGAATGCTCATAAGCAAAGAAAGTCGGGGTCATCCTCTATGATGGTTGGTACCAATCCCGTCTGTCACTACGCCACACATGGGCCATGGAGTGAGTGTTCCTAGAATTGAGATTGATAATACAAGGGCTTCCGAACGAACTAACTAGATGATATGGATCGAGATCGGGGTGAAGACTTCACTCATACAAGTAAACAGGGTTTGGTGATTCCGCAGAATCAATTGTAAAATCCTTTCTGACGCTATTAAAAAAGTAGAATAGGAAAGGGCCCTGAAGAAGATGATATAGAGAGCCATCCGATTCGGTCTTTTCTAAGTGGTCCATTGGGGTAAGCGTGGGAGCAGCAATCTAGCAGAAGAACTAGGAGAGAAAGGGAGGGAAGTGCCTACTTCCGGACCTTCGGACTGTTAGAGGGGCATCGTCATTGTCGGTTCTGACTCAACCATCCTATGGGAAGGTTACGGGAGCTAGAACAACACTTAACACAATCTCATTCACGAACTGTCGGGTGTCGATTAAGTGCTTGGCGGGCTCTACATGGCTCATAACATGGAGAACAGGAGTCAAGCTAGGGTTATGTACCTAAGACACTCCTCAACGAATTTGGTGTGATGGACAGACAGGCTATGGGGGCGTAACCTCGCACCTTATTTATACGTGTGCGCCTGGATTCAAAAGCCATCATGTCAGGGCTCATAACTCAGCTTAGGCAGTATCCCTTCTATCTATATGATATGTTTCCTTGCCTGGTGCACTAAATTTTTCTATAAAATACAAGTTTCTATATAAAATTGCTTCTTCTTCGAACTTCTATACGCAACTAGAATAGCATGAATCTAATCTAGTCTATAATCGAATCGAATTCAATTTTCTTAATAAGATATTACTGGTTAGCCTTTCAACGAGCTTAGTCTATGACTTATATATATATATATATATCACAAAGCCCCCTACATTATACCATCCACCAGCAGATTCATCAATACAAATACCAAGATAGATGAGAGCAGGCTAGCCGTCCTTATCTTTCTTTTTTACGCTTTCTTCCCTTATAAGATTTAGAGGTTCTAGCAGCGGTGTGAAACTATACGAGAATGAGGACTGAATGAAATACCAAAGCTTCCGTTCTGACCCCTTCCTCTCCTTTAGCCGTGAATTCGGGAAAATACAAATCAATCTATTCGATTTCCTATCAAGCAATGCAATGGTCACCTGCTAAACGTTCTAGTTCCTATATCTATTAGAGAAGAGTTAGCCCATCTTTGCTGACAGGTAATTCGGCAAGCGATGAGGCCCATCTTAAAGGGGTGGGTCATTCTCCTTTAATGGTGTCCCTGTTGCACTCTAAGGATGTCATATGATTAACTAGCGCAGGAGAGAGAGTTAGCCTTGGCTTTGTCATTTCCTTGCTCAATCTCATATCAATCAGTCTACTTGCCCGAAGCTACTGTCTTAGCCAAAGTGAACCGAGGAAAAGCTATCATAGCGGACTAGTTCTCTTATCCGTTAGGGGAGTCTAGGGTATTTAGAATATGTATTCAAAAGAGGTTGAGTAGGCAGAATGAGAGGTCGATGGCCTTCTTTCTATTCGAATTTGAACCCGAAGTAGGATTCGAACCTACCTTTATTCAGATAAACTAATTGTTCTACCAACTAGCCTTCTAAGTAGGCTTAAGAGATTGATTTGCTAGATATATATACAACCTTCTTGTATCATGGGTTTGAATCCCATAAGAGCTACATAACCATGTAGCGTTGGGCTTAACCGAGACCACACACTTGTTTTTACTGCCATTGGTTTTGTTTGTCGTGGCGAAGTGGTCCATAATTCACTTAGTACTCGGTATAACTCATGCGTGAAAGAAATCCCTTTACATGCCTTTTGAGACACTGAATGAAACTTTCATAAAATGCCTTTCTTTCTGGCTTACTATTCTTTTCTTCGGTAGAGGGGTTGTCGGGTGATTCGAAAGAGGTTTTTCCTAGCGTTTGAGGAAACGTGGAATCGTTGGTAGGTTTTGAGTTCAGAAGCTAAACGGGTAACTCAAGGACTCTGATCAAAGGAGTCTTATTATCAAGAATGGGCCACTCCAGATCGAAGTACTATGGCATCGTCATCACCTGACACGTGCAAGCCCGCCTTTGGTCTTTTGGTAGTGCCCAACTCTACTTAAGGCAACAAAGGAGCCCTTACCCAGACTAGATGGACCCAGATAATCAATGTATTCATAGTACACCTCCCATTGATTTGACAATGCTCGATGCCCTACCCTTCAATATTGGGGGCCTTCTTATACGATGAGATGCGGTCATCACGTCAATATCACAGGCTTTTAGTAAAACAATGCACCTGGCTCATACAGATAATGAAAAGAAAGACTTAACCAGATAATATCACTTATGGCATGAAAATAAGTCGATAGGCAAGAACTCACTTCCCTCGGATAGTGGCAGACAAAAAGGAGTAGTTCGCTCAGATAGGCCATACTAAATTTTTTTTTATTAAACTAGAATACATTCGCCTATTAAGGATAAGTCGAATCGTGTCACAATCCTAAGGTCAGCCTACATATATCACTTTTAGGTCTCCTTCTTTCCAACGGAGGGAGCAATGAAATTCTGAGGCTCTACCCCCTTAAAGAAAGTACTGCTACACGGAATAAGCCAATCTATCTACATGATTATCACATCTTGATCTTTCCACATTCATATCATTGGGTAAAGCTTTTTTCTTCACTATTGCCAATTGGTTTAACGCCTCTCTTTCTAGGTGTGTTAGGATGTGGCCCCCTTCAATTGTTAGATATTTCCCTTTATGACTCATCTTCTTTTATAGGGTCTATCCGGAGATACTAAGCCTAGAATAACTTTTGATCTATGGAAATTTATTTGTAGTATTTGTAGTAACAAGGCCAGTTAAAGTTGTCATATATAGGAAAGACTGCCTACTTCAAGTTTAAGGCAGGCTAGCTCAGTACACGATTCCCTTCATTTAAATAGAGCTACTTCTCGCTCTTCTATATATTTTAAGTAACTCGAAGATAGAAGTTGTCATATATAGGAAAGACTGCCTACTTCAAGTTTAAGGCAGGCTAGCTCAGTACACGATTCCCTTCATTTAAATAGAGCTACTTCTCGCTCTTCTATATATTTTAAGTAACTCGAAGATAGAGCTAGTATTGGACAACGACCTTTACTTTATTTGACAAAACTAACCGCACATAGATTTCTTGCAAGAAATGGGCCGATACAAGATATTCCTACGCGGGAGATAGCCCAAAAGAGTAGATTTGCATGTGGAAGAAATCCATATAATAGTATGGCATAATCTATGATTCAGATACTCAAAAAATGACCAGACTATAGAGCATTTATCTCACCTTGAAATAAAGGAAGGTGGGCAGATACAAAAATCCTAACAAAACTAAACGTACGCCTACTATTTTATTTAGAACTAGCAAGGCGCTTTGCTCGATCAGAGATAGAAGGCTACTTCCCTGCCTTGAGAGGAGGTATCAGAGATAAAGACTCGAAAAAAGCCTCTCTTCATCCCACTTCTGAAATCTAGTGTATGTGAAATCCCAGATTTGCGTGAATTTGCGTGATTTGACCTGTTTACGTGTTATATGAGTTAGAATGTGCTAATTTTGTGATTTATATTCCTATTACGTGCTAAGTGTGCATTCATGAAATTTTCATCAAAATCGGCATAAAAAATTTTATCGACGGTTTTGGTGAATAGTATTTTAAACACATATCCGCTAAAATTTGTATACGGGTGTTTTAAACATTTTAAAACATAGTCCTCGAATATTAATAGACCCGTGTCTGATGAAAACTGATTTCAAATTGGATTAGGAATTTTAAAAGTTTTTACACTTTCTTTTGCAAAATCCACATTTTTAATTGAGTCAAGTGAAAGTATTTGCATGTGAAAATTTTTGTCACCTAAAATAAACTACTTTAAAGTAGTCTAGGAGTTAATTGCTTGTTGGTGAGCAAAATAGTTAAGAAATAGAATCAAATTGAGTTTTATTACTTTTGTTGACCTTGAGCTTATATCATCAACACACATTAAAACAAGCCAAAAACACCACAAAACATACACAAAATTGTGAGTTCAAGGAGGACGCAGAATAAGAGCATTTTCAAGGTTTTTCAAAGCATTTTTCACATTGAAACTTCATTTCAAGGCCAAATCACTTCATTCAAAGCTTGATTTTGCTTGTTGGGCATCCATTATACCTATTTCTCACCTTAGTTTACATCAAAGGTGAGAGAAAAATTCTAGATCTTAAAATGCTAATTTTTGTCAAATTCATATAACTGTTTATTTATGCGATGAAATGTTAAATTGTTGTTAGATTGTTGCTCAGTAGATGCCAGGGATTATTTATGTGCGTTTATTTAAGTTTTGAACGGTAGTAGCATGTGTTTCTATTTTTTGGGTATTAAAGTTGAGTTTTTGGGTTGTTGTTGAATAATTGTTTATGTTGTGGTTGAAATTGGTTGGTTATAGCTTCTAAAAGTTTGTTAATTGCGGGGTAGTAATGATGTAATGCCAAATTTTTATTGTTATGTCATGGCAAACGTCCAGAAAATTCAGCAAAGAGCATTGCCAAAACTAGGGTTGTCGGGCTTGTTTTAGATGGGTTATGGTTGGTTTCCGAGGGGACTAATGTAGTTGTATGTGTAGGTGAGTGGTAGAAAGTGGTTTGGAGTTCGTTGGATTAGTAGATTGTAAGTTATGATTGTTAGAAGTTTGTGTGATTTTTCTTTAAAATGTTGATATATTGTCTTTAGATGTTTGGATGATGTTTGAGTAATTAATTCTTAGGTTGTTGTTGATTAGATTCGGGATTGAATGTGTGGTTTAATGCATGTGAGTTGGATGGCCTACTTTGTCATCTAACTTAGTTGTTAGTTGTTTATCTGATTATTTGATGTTATGTTATTTAAATGATGTTAACTGATTGATTACTGATAAGTCGGGAGATAGGCAACCTACTTTGTTGTCCTCATGTGATATGAATGTTTATTATTATTGTCATGAATCTTGATAAGTGTGTACCACCTCTCGGGCTGCATCAGGCTGTCAGGTTGAAAATGGCATGACTATCAGAGACTACCCCCAGCTCGCATGGGCGAAGATGTCATGGAAGGAGGGCTAGAGAGGTACCTCGGGTGCGTGAGTAATGGGGAGTTACAAGAAGATGGTTGAGATTGTGATGGCGTATGGAGCTACACCAACTAGAGTATCCTTTTACAATTGGGTGGTCATTTATGTGTTTGAATTGAAATGTTGATATTATTGATGTTTAATGTGTTTGCTGCTCAAATGATGATTTCAAAGAGGTATAACAAATGTTTTTAAAAGATCTATCGAATCCTCACTGGGCTTGTTTTATATAAGCTCACTCTCAATCGTTGCATGCATACAGGTGAAACTGAACAGGATTATGGGTAGGTGCCTCAGGAAGCTGAGAATGTGCTTTATGTGGAGGAGTCTTATGTGCCGGAGTCATTGCTATGAGTTTGTCCTAGTTGTTGTAATATGTTATATTATATAACTTACTCAATTATAAGGTTTATGTATATTTCTATTTTAGTAGTCTTTCTTTTGAACATGATTAGATTGCTAGACTAGTTTATAATCTATTTTGCAAATGTATGATATAGACTATGTATGATATAGACTATGTATGATGTTGGAACGGAGGCATATAACTTTTGGATGAATTGTTGAAAGAATGTTTGATATATGGAGATGGTTGTGTTGTATGTCGTTAATTTGATTGTGGAGTTGTTGTTGATCTTTGGAGTTGATTGTATAATGTTATAAATGGTTGGTTTAGAGCCCTGGTATCTGTGTTACTCTCGTTATACTGCTAAAATTCTGTTGCATCATGACTGATCGTAGGTAGGGTCGAGTTGGGGCGTGACAGTGTAAATCTCCGCCTCTCCAAGAGTGGAAATGCATTCGATCTGTCCATCCTCATACATTATTCTAGTAAGGCAGTGCTTTTAGTATGATGTTACGGTACATTCTTCCTAGACAGGTTTTCATACCTTAGATGCCCTTCTGTTCTTACTAGCACTTGATTTGACGTGACATGCCTCACACTGATGAATCTTTAGCTATAGAGAAGGCCCTATGAAGTAAAAAGATAGACTGAGATCTGATCAGAGGATACTTCTTGTTCATGCCACAAAATGGATAGGAAAAATACTTGCTTGCTCATCGACGATGGGGATCGAACCCTTTCCCAAACTATGGATACCACGGGACAACCAGCTTACGGTCAAGAGGAAGCGGCATTCTCGGGCTACCCCTGCCTTTTGGATAAGCATACCAGTAGTAGTATCACAGTCTCCAGCATCAGTTCCTATTATCAAACTACCCTCGATCTCATCCCCTATTTTAAAATAAAGACCCTGTCACGCCCCAACCTGACCTATAGAGGTTAGACTAGGGAGTGATCTAAACATTCAAGTCCTTTCGCATACTTAATCTTTAATACCCGAGCCCGGAATGTGAATTTTCTTTGTTTTTTATTTTGAAAATTATATTTCCTTAAAATCTTTGTGAATTAATTGTTACATTCTCGCCGACGCAACGTGCATTGCATTTAAGGAGCGATAGCTAGATAACGATTTTCAGTCCTCAGCAAATAGTGAAACTAGTATTTAGATGACTTAAATTTTATATTTTAAATATTGCTAGCTTTAATTGAACTTACCATAGCTGAAACGGCTTTAAAACGCGCGAAATAGGGGCCTTTGACCAAGTTTTAAGTGGTTTGACCTTGGACCTTTGACCTTTGACCATTTGACACCTTATAAGCTAAAATATTAAGCAAAATAAAAAAAAAACAGCAGAAAATAAAGAGAGCAGGCCGAGAGCTTTAGAGAGGAAAAAAAAAAAACCTTTCAACTTCTATACGATCAATCTTCGCGTGTGCTCGTGCGGGGTGATTTCCGAGGCAACCAACGTTGTTTTCCTAGCGACTAGGAGTACCTAAGGTGAGGGAAGCATGTTATTTGCGCATTTATACGTTGTGTTAGTTAACTTTGTCAATTTTTAGATTTATCCGTAGATCGTTATTTAAAGCGATTTGATGCTTCTAGAATGTTCCTTAGCATTTGTAGAACATGTATTTATGGCTTTGTAACATTTTCTGCGGTTAAATGTTGTGATTGCAACTTGAATTGTGAAATGAATAGTGTTTTGTGAATAGTAAAACCTTGAAACGTTAAAATTGCGCTGTTATGCTTTCCGTTGATGTAGAAACGTGCTAGGTATGCTAGAATGCTAAAATGTGTGGTTTGTTTGGGTTGCGTAGTGGAAAAAACGAGAATTAAGCCTTTGGGAAAGTCGGGGTCGTTTAGGTCGACTTTGGCGTTTTCTCGTTTTGCGTGTTGGCATTGCTTCGGGAAGCCATGGAAGCACTTTTGGTGCGATTATGGCGTTGGTTGGGTGTTTGGTTGTTGTAGTTGTAGTTCAAACGAGAAAGGGGAAAATCGGGGCTTTGCGCGAGTTCTAGGGTAAAGTAAGGTTTCGGGGTCTTTAGACGTGCCTTATGGTGACCTAGGAGGGTTGGCGAAGTCGGTTTCCAGAACTCGTGGCTCGTTTGGAAATGGTAGCATTTTGATAGTTGGGGCCGATTTGTGTTTTTGTGTGTTTACTTGTCTTTATGCTTATAGAATGCTTAGAATTACTTGAATTACTTGTTTGAGTTGTTTTGGATTGAATTGCTTAGCAAATTGCTGCTATTGCGTGCGAGAGTAACCTACTTTGTTATTCTCCCACGTGTGGCTTTATCGCTCGTTTATCGCTTGTTTATTGTCTTGTATCGAGTCTTGCATTGCATAGTGTCTCGCGCGTGAGTGATGGGCCTCTCTGGGTAGCCTTGGGTTGCCGGTGTTGGTTGCTCTAGCTCCGCTGCTATTCCCTTTCTCGCTTGGGTTGCCTCCCAGGGAGATTTGGGTCGTAGGATTGATGGATACTTCCGGAGTATTCCAAACTGGTGTTATAAGGTTGTTTGGGCCGGCGCGTCGTCATCGAATTTGTGTTTGAAAGTTGCTCGTGAAAAGAGTATCGTATCCTTTGATTGAGTGTTTGCAGCTTTAAATACTTGCCTTGCTTTATTGTTGGCTTTGGATGTATCTTTATATGTTTTGTATGTATTGCTTGGCTAATTGCATTGCATACTCCTCTCATCTCCGTCCTTGAGACCAATTTCCCTCGCTGAGCAATAGTTTTTGCTCATTCCTCTCTATACTATGTTTTTACAGGAGTAGTTGAGGCAGACCCTCTCGAGGTAATTGAGGAGGAGGAGCAGGTGGAGGTGTTTCCGTGATAGCACTTACCTGCTTTGCTGGTGGTTGGTTACCAGTTTTGTGCAAACCTTGTTGTTATGTATATTGCGTGAAGGACGCTTAATTTTGAGGCTTGTAGCCTTGTATATATATTTTCTAGTTGAGACCTTTAATGGTCTTATGTTGTAATGGTTTAAAGTTTGTAAAATTGTAAACTTATACTCGGATGACTAGTGAAGAAATGCATACTAATAGCTAATGGTTTAGTGGCATGAATACCTGTGTAGTATGCATGGCATTTTTGGCTTGGGAAGTTGGATAATAGGAAATGTATGTTTTACAGAAAGTTGGCTTGTTTTGATTATTTTATGGCTTTCGCAAGTGTTATATTGTTTTTAGGGTTTTCGGATTGTCCGCGGTACAGAGGAGACTCCGTCCGTGTGTCGGGTCCGGGCTTGGCCTTTTGCGGGGTTGGGTCGGGGCGTGTGTGGCGCTCCCACATCGAAAAATTAGGAAGTGATGCAGCTGTATATAAGGGGGCGACTCCTTGTATAAGCCAAGACGCGTTCTGGCTTGTGCCCGTTATAAACCGTGGCGTGGAAACAAAACCGTGAGGGTATTGGTGCCTTGTGGCCTTGCCCAGAGCGGACAATATCATGTAGTGTGTGGGGTCCACCCTTCCATTGCAAGACGCGTTTTCACGTGGAGACACGTGAGGAACAAAACCGTGAGAGTATTGGTTCCCTTCGGGGCTTGCTCAAAGCGGACAATATCTTGGTAGTGACGTGTCCGTGCCCGTGATAAACCGTGGCGGTGCGTTACAAATGGTATCAGAGCCTACCGGGGTGACCCGGCGTTGTGACGTTAGCCCGCGAGGGCGCGTGCCTTTTAAGGGGGGTGGAGTGTGGCGCTCCCACATCAAAAAATTAGGAAGTGAGAAAACTGGATATAAGGGGGCGACTCCTTGTATCAGCCAAGACGCGTTCCACGTGCCCGTTATAAACCGTGGCGTGGAAACAAAACCGTGAGGGTATTGGTGCCTTGTGGCCTTGCCCAGAGCGGACAATATCGTGTAGTGTGTGGGGTCCACCCTTCCATTGCAAGACGCGTTTTCACGTGGAGACACGTGAGGAACAAATCCGTGAGAGTATTGGTTTCCTTCGGGGCTTGCTCAAAGCGGACAATATCTTGGTAGTGACGTGTCCGTGCCCGTGATAAACCGTGGCGGTGCGTTACATAATCGTTCAAGAAGGTATAACACTTAACGTTTAGCCTAAACTCCACAAATTCTCCAAAAAATCGGCAGCATAACGGCCGTAATTGGGCTCTTTAGTTTAACCTAGTTTTCTAAATGCCTCTGAACTTTCAATCTCAATTTCATTTCCAACTAAGAATACTATTTATCACCAGTCGAAACGCCTGCTAGTTATCTCGAAGTCTCGTTTGATTAACAACCTAGCATGATACTATGTCTCGTTTCTTGGTTAATTCCTTGTTACAAAAGTACCTGTTGATCTTAGCCTAACAATAAGTACCTGTTTGAGATTGGATAGATTCATTTTACTTAATCCTTACCTGGTATACTAGCCAGTAGCGATAGCAAAAATGACCATAGTAGTGTTTATCTAGTTATGATCAGTACAAGCCAAAATTAGACCCCAAATTACAACGGAGGTCATTTACAATACAACAACAAGCAAAATAAGAAATAGTCTTCAAGCAACATGTCATTCACAAAATGGCCATAGGCAAATAAGACACAGAGGGCAAGCAATCATTCCAAGGAATCATCAATAGGCACGTTGTCCTCGGGTACCTGTTCCTAGTCTTCTTCACTTGAGATGATAAAAGAGGGTGAGTCCTTATGAACTCAGCGAGGGGGAATGAGAAATAAGTTTTGAAACTCTTTTTCCAATTCAACTTATGAAAATTCCTTTTGCAGGCATGCCATATATCACAAGTAAGTTCATAATGTAATATAAAAGTAAAAGAACACAATTACCCGTCTTTCCTCCCCGAGGTCCTCTAGGAACCAAGCGAGAGTACTTATAGACATAGTAAAAAGGATACGGTGAGCTTTTGCTCTCAGTTCATTTCCTGTACCAGTTGTTGCGGCCGACTTCAAATCATCCCCTTATCACGCCAAATGGGTGTACTCTGGATGTACCCCGAAATCCTACGACCCAACTCTCCGAGAAAGTCTAGCCCCTAAGCGAGAGAGGGAATTGGACAATGGTAGTCACGGTTGCACTGGCAAGCCCAATGCCGCCCGGTGTGCGTGAACGCTACCATGCCAGAATGAAAGGTTGCAACCTTGTATGCAATGCACATTTATGACATTTAATATATCACATTAGGAGGACAACAAACTAGGGTGCCTCCGAACAGTCATAAGATTGCACAATGACAAGTAAACACGCGAGGCACGATATGACAAGTAATTTCACTTGAAAAGCACATGGAGTTATATGAATATTAAACGAGCAACCATGTAACGCATGTAAATCAAATCATATAACTCATTTCGAAGTTCACGTAATCAAATAATAATATTATTCAACATGCAACGACATCTACGTGGGGCTGGGTGCAAGAAAGGCCTACTTGTCAACATGTAATCATTGAAATCATGTTTATGGCTATGAGGGCAACTACGGGCAGCCTACTAATTACATAATTAAACAAGATATTCATAGGATTAACACTTAGCGAGTTTTCCTAGTCATTGGGGTTCTAATTCATGCTTACCCGTGCAATTAAGCCGTAAGTTGTCACGTAACTAAACTCAAGCCATGCATTGATTAATTCAAACACCCTCAAGCATTCAAAACAGTCTACACAACATCCCAATGCCACAATCCCAAGAATTTAATACAATAAGAGAAGTTACAATAATTTTCAAGGCAAATCACTAGATGAAAACCTCACTCCAATGGTCTGTTTTCTCACAATCATTGAGACAAGCAAACAAACTCCAATTCCAGTGAACAAAATGTCAAATTATATCTTAAGGAGTGAACTAAATCCAGAAATAAACCTCACATCATTTGGAGTTCGGGTTCAAGAGTTATAGCCAAAACCGTGAGACTACGCAAAACTGTCTAGATTTACACACATTTCAATACTTGTCGTTTTCGAGGACCTTAGGGTCCGATTTAGCCTTAGTCTATTTCTGACAAAAATGTCTAGAACCGAAAAATATAGCAGTAAACAAAATTTCATGCATTTTGGATATCATTTACTAAGTCAAAACTGGTTCGTTCTATAAGGACAGTGAATCTGCCAAAACCTGCTTCATTTTCCCAGATTTGGACACATTTTGATATTTTGCCATTTTGAGGACCTTAGGATCAAAATTAGCTTTGGCCTATTTCTACGAAAAATTCTCAAAACTGGAAAAAATAGTCACCTACTAATGTTCACGCATTTTCAACATCATCTACCTGGTCAAAATCACTTCGTTCCAACAGAACAGAAAGCTGCCAAATACGCGATTTCACCTATCTTCACATTCTAACCAAATATCTTGCCATGTCTTGCCATCCATGCTTACAAAAGTTCATGTACACAGATATATCACAAGTACAGAGGTAAAAATAGACATTTAAAGGCATGCATGTGGTTTTTGAAAGCTTTTCAAGAAGTTTTAGCCCTCACCTTAGCAAGACAACAAAGAAGATGCACAAACTCTTGATGAAGCACAATGTTGACCTTTTTCCTTGCTTAGCCGAGAGACCACTTGAGATTTCTCTAATTCCTAGCTTAGTAACCATGTTCTTAGTATGTGCAAGTGGCTAGAATAAAAGAAAATGAAATGGAAGCTAACAAACTTACCTAAGCCGAAAATAATGTGCTATGAGCTTGCATGTGCGTTTCTTTGCTCCTAGCTTTGCTTGGTCGAGCTCCTAAGTAGCTTGCATGACTTGATGAACCATTGAGTGATAAACTTAAGCTATGGAGAGTGAAATAGCAGCTAGGGCCGAGAGAGAGGGAGAAGAATGAGAGAGTGAGAGAAAATGCGAGAAAGAAATGGAAGCTTGAGGAACTTTGATGCATGTGTCGGCCTAGGGCCTTGAAATTTCTGATTTTATGTCTTCAAGAGCATGTTTGAATCATCCTAGCATGGGCAATTGGAGTGTGTCGAGAATGGTGGAGCTTTGGGTAGAGTTTTGAGCCAATTTTTTTATGCTTGTGTCATAGAATGTCTAGGTATAGATTTTGAAATTGAAATGCTTGTTCAATGCTCCATGTGGTTGGCCAAGCTAGTGTTCAAATCTGAATTTTTTGTCTTGGTTGAGAATTATTTAATTGTGTGTTGGAGAAGTGCAAAAGAATAAGGAATAAAGAATAAGAATGTCTAGCTTTTGGTGCAATTTCGTCTTCGGGTGAGTCGACTTAGCATTTTAATATTAGTTAGTAGAGTTTGTAGGATTAATTAATGATCTAGTGCTTCGTGTAAGATGCTTTCTTGATTAGCGTGCAGGCACGCTTTCCTAGGTTTAGGGCACACACTACGAGGTAGGGACAAACTACGAGATGAATGTGCGTTTCCCAAGTAAATGCACGTAACCCTAAATGTATGCACGTAATTCAATGCAAGGCACACAAAAAGAAACACAATTCTTAAACCTAGGTCAAGGCACGCAAATCTAAGTTAGGGCACACGGAACCAGGAATCGCACGCTAATCGAGTCGGGCCTCACATCCTCCCCTCCTTAAAAGAATTTCGTCCCAAAATTCAATATTACCTTTGAAATAAAGCTGGATACTGTTGCTCCATCTGGTCTCGCCTTTCCCATGTTGCTTCTTCAACTGCATGGTGATCCCACAACACTTTCACCATCGGTATAGATTTGTTGCGCAACTCCCGATCTTGCTGGTCTAGGATCCGAATGGGCTTCTCTTCATAACACAAGTGCTCCCGAAGCTTCAACGGCTCTGGCCCCAAGATACGCGATGGATCATGGTGATACTTTCGTAGCATTGAAACATGAAAAACGTCATGGATATTGGAGAGGTTTTGGGGTAGTGCCAGGCGATATGCCAATTTGCCAGCCTTCTCAATTATCTCAAATGGTCCTACAATCCTCGGGCTCAACTTTCCACCCTTGTCATGTTTAATCAATCCCCTCCGAGGTGATATCTTCAAGAACACCTTGTTGCCGACCTCAAACCCTAGGCTCAGTCTTCGTCGGTCTGCGTAACTTTTCTACCTGCTTTGGGCGGTAAGCATCCGTTTTCGGATGAGGTGGATATTATCAACAGTCTTCATAAGTTCAGGCAGAAGGGTCGGGTCAAAAGTCTTTGTCTTACCTACTTCATCCTAGTAAATTGGGGATCGACACTTACGTCCATACAATGCCTCAAATGAGGTAATCCCGATAGTGGCCTGATAACTGTTATTATAAGCGAACTCCGCTAGAGACAGATATTTCTCCCAACCTTTCCCGAAGTCTAAAACACACGCCCTCAGCATATCCTCCAGAATCTGAATAGTTCTCTCAAATTGTCCATCAGTCTGAGGGTGATAAGCCGTGCTGAAACTCAACTTCGTTCCCAAAGCTTCTTGCAATTGCTTGCAAAATCGAGAAGTAAAACGAGGATCCCTATCTGATACAATACTCACAGGCATCCCGTGCAACCTTACAATATCCGCCACATACATATCTCCCAATTTCTCAGGACTATCTTCCTTGTTCATCGGTAAGATGTACGCTGACGTAGTCAATCTATCCACTATGACCCAAACGGCGTCATGACCCATTTGTGACCTGGGTAGGTCTATGACAAAGTCCATAGTTATGTGTTCCCATTTCCATGGAGGAATTTCCAACGGCTGAAGTAAACCTGCTGGTCGTTGATGTTTCGCTTTGACTCTCTAGCAAGTCAAACATCATGCCACAAACTCCGCAATCTCTCTCTTCATGTTATTCCACCAATAGTGTTGCTTCAAATCCTAGTACATCTTTGTTCCGCTTGGGTGAATAGTATATCGTGAATTATGGGTTTCTTCAAGAATCTTCTTTTTCAACTCTGGCTCATTAGGAACACAGATCCAATTCCTAAATCTCCAAATACCATCATCATGAAACTCGAAATCTGTGTTGCTTTCTTTAATCTTCTGAAACTATTGGTCCTTCTGTTGAGCCTCTCGTAATTCAGACAATAAGGTCGATTGAACTTGTGTAGTGGCAAAAAGTAACCCTTTTTGAGTCATTTGTGGTTTCCACAAGAATGCATCCTCCAACAACTCCTGCACCTTAACTTCCAGTTTTGTCATGCTCGCCTTCCGACTTAAGGCATCTGCAACTACATTTGCTTTAATGGGCACATAATTGATTATGCAGTTATAATCATCCAAAAGCTCCATCCACCGTCTTTGCCTCATGTTCAACTCTTTTTGCGAGAACAAGTATTTCAAGCTCTTGTGATCAGTAAACACCTCGAATTTGTTACCCCACAGATAGTGCCTCCATTTCTTGAGTGCAAACACAATAGCCGCTAACTTTAGATCATGGGTCGGGTAGTTCAATTCATACGGCTTCGGTTTCCTAGAAGAATACGCATTCACTCTACCATTTTGAATCAACACACAACTTAGTCCTTCCTTCGAAGCATCGCTATAGATTACAAAACCTTGACTCCCTTCAGGCAATGCAAGAACAGGTGCGGTAGTCAATCTCTTCTTCAATTCTTGGAAGTTGTTCTCATACTTATCATCTCACACGAACTTCGTTTTCTTTTGAGTGAGCTTTGTAAGTGATCCTGCGATCTTTGAGAAATCCTTCACGAACCTCCGATAATAGCCGGCTAGACCAAGAAAACTCCGAACCTCCGTAACGTTTTTCGGCTTCTTCCAAGACATCACCGCTTCTATCTTTGCTGGATCTACTGCTATTCCCTCTTGGGATATGATGTGCCCCAAAAATGCAATCTGCTGCAACCAAAATTCACATTTGCTTAACTTTGCATACAATTGATGCTCTCGAAGTTTCTGCAGTACCAATCGCAGATGTTGTTCATGCTCAGCCTCGAATTTCGAGTATACCAAAATATCATCAATAAAGATCACCACAAATTGGTCCAAGTAGAGTTGAAACACCCTGTACATCAAGTCCATAAAAGCTGCAGGGTCATTAGTTAGCCCAAATGGCATCACCACTTATTCATAATGCCCATATCTCGTCCTGAAAGCCATTTTAAGCACATCCTCCTTTTTGATCCGCAACTGATAGTACCCTTCCCTAAACTCGACCTTTGAATACACTTTGGCTCCCTGAAGTTGATCAAACAACTCGTCGATCAGTGGAAATGGGTATTTATTCTTGACGGTCACTTGGTTCAATCCTTGGTAATCGATGTATAGCCTCAACGTTCCGTCTTTCTTCTTTACAAACAAGACTGGCGCTCCCCACGGAGAAGAACTTGGTTGAACAAACCCCTTCTTCAACAATCCTTGCAATTGGTCCTTCAATTATTGTAGCTCGGCCGGTGCTATACGATAGGGAGCTTTAGATATCGGCTGGGTGCCAGGCAGTAATTCTATAATGAACTCGATCTCCCGATTTGGGGGTAAACCGGACAATTCTTCTGGAAACACATCAGCATAATCTTTAATCACTGGCATCTCCTCCAACTTAGCTTTGTTTGACGGCTTGTTGATGAGGTAAGCTAAGTATCCACTACACCCTTTCCTCAAGGACTTCACTGCTTTCGTAGATGAAATGATGGAACTCCCGGTGAAGTCTCTTCGACCCATGACTTCCAATATTGGTTGACCAGGTATCTGGAATGTTACAATCTTCGTCCGGCAATCTAGTTGGGCATGATGCTTTGCCAACCAGTCCATCCCTAAGATGACTTCATAGTCTCGAAAAGGTAATACAATAAGACTGGCTGAGAATTCCCTATCTTTAATTTGAATTTTACATGCTTTACAAGCTGAGCTAGTAACAAGTTTAGAACCCATCGGAGTACCAACTTCTACTTCGTAAGGCAAACATACAACTTTCAGTTTCACACGTTGCACACATAAGGGAGTAATAAATGAATGAGTAGCACCTGGATCAATTAGCACCCTAACAGGTTGATTCAATATCAATAATGTACCTTCAACAACAGTGGTCTCCTCTGGAAGCTCCTCGCACTTAATAGCATAAGCTCGGGCCTGAACTCTAGGAACTAGAGTCTTGCCTCTACCAGCTGGTTTAACTTGATTTTGTCCTCCTTGCCATTTAGGGCAATCCTTGATCTGATGCTGATCACTGCCACACTGCACACATCATCCTGACTTCTTCCAGCACTGGGCCTCGGTATGCCCCTTCTTGTCACAGTAAGAACAGTTGATAGACTGAGTAACAGGTGAACTACTTGTGGATCCACGAGTAGAAGAGGCTGATGGCGCTTTAGTCGGGCCACGGTTATTAACTGGTCTATTTTGGCTCTGGCCCTGACTACGACTCTGGCTTTGGAATTCCCTCTGTTGACCAGGAGGTTGGTATGGTTTCTTGTTCGGCTGGCTCGAACCGGCTTTATCAAGTTTTCTCTTCTCAACTCGGGAAGCAGCAGCAAAGAGAGCATAATAGGTATCAAAGTCATGCGAAGCCAACTGGTCCTGAATTTCCGGCCTCAACCCATTCATAAATTTTCACATCTTCGCCTCAGGAGTACTGACCATGTATTGAGCATAACGGGACAGTCGGTCAAAACGAGCCTCGTACTGGGCCACCGTCATGTTACCCTGGTTCAAGTGCATGAATTCCTTAATCCGCCTCTGCTTGGAAACTGCAGGTACATATTTTTCCTTGAAAGCCTTAACGAAATTACCCCACAAGCGAGATGTCTGATCAGTTTCCCAAAGTGCCTCCACAGCGTGCCACCAATGCTCGCCATCCCCGTGCAACAGAAACACAGCGAACTCAACCTTTTCTTCATTAGTATAGTCAAGTGGTCTGAAAATCCTCTCAATCTCAGACAGCCAATCCTCTACCTTTTCATCATCAGCTTCCCCGTGGAATTTGGACGGGCGAAAGTCAAGAAACTCCCGCATTCTGCTATGTCTCCCATGGTTACCATCATTCATGTTGTTGTTGTTGTTTGTTTCATGTGCATCTTGACGTTCCATCACTCACGACACGCAATCCATGGCATTCGCCATCATGTTAAACATAGCCATGCCGGGATTAGTTTGATAAGCATCTCCGGTCTCTTGGGGCTCACCGCTCCTATTAGTAGTACGGGTACTAGGGCCAGCCATCTATAGGCACATATTACGATGCACAATTTATTGGAATACGACAAGACAAGAATTTAATGCATAAGATATGCAACATATAATTTTATATGGATACACAATTCTAGAAACAATTAAGACATGTTAATCACATAAGCACATAGAACATAGAAGACACAATTAACATTATCACACAATAACATATAAACAAGTCATCCTAATTACCTTAGGGCTCTACCCATGGTCCGAGACTTAAACCCAGCTTAAGCAATCTAAGCTCTGATACCATTCTTCTAAGGGTGTCACACCCCAACCCGATCTATAGAGGTTAGACTAGGTTGTGATCTAAACATTCAAGTTATTTCATGTACTTAATCGTTCATGAAGGTTTGATACTTCACGTTTAGCCTAAACTCCACAAATTCTCTGGAAAACCAGCAGCATAACGGCCGTATTTTTGGCTCTTTAGTTTGACCTAGTTTTTTAAATGGCTCCGAATTTTCAATCTCAATTTCAGTTCCAACTAAGATTACTATTTATCACCAGTCGAAACGCCTGCTAGTTATCTCGAAGTCTCGTTTGATTAACAACTTAGGATGATACTATGTCTCGTTTGTTGGTTAATTCCTTGTTACAAAAGTACCTGTTGATCTTAGCCTAACAATAAGTACCTGTTTAAGATTGGATAGATTCATTTTACTTAATCCTTACCTGGTACTTCATAATCCTATGATAGATACTAGCCAGTAGCGATAGCAAAAATGACCATAGTAGTGTCTATCTAGTTATGATCAGTACAAGCCAAAATTAGACCCCAAATTACAACGGGGGTCATTTACAATACAATAACAAGCAAAATAAGAAATAGTCTTCAAGCAACATGTTGTTCACAAAATGGCCATAGTCAAATAAGGCACGTAGGGCAAGCAATCATTCCAAGGAATCATCAATAGGCATGTTGTCTTCGGGTACCTGTTCCTGGTCTTTTTCACTGAAATGATAAAAGAGGGTGAGTCCTTGTGAACTCAGCGAGGGGGAACGAGAAATAAGTTTTGAAACTCTTTTTCCGATTCAACTTATAAAAACTCTTTTTGCAGGCATGACATATATCACAAGTAAGTTCATAATGTAATATAAAAGTAAAAGAATACAATTACCCATCTTTCCTTCCCGAAGTCCTCTAGGAACCAAGCGAGAGTACTTATACACATAGTGAAAAGGATACGGTGAGCTTTTGCTCTCAGTTCATTTCCAGTATCAGTTGTTGCGGTGGACTTCAAATCATCCCCTTATTACTCTAAATGGGTGTACTCCGGATGTAACCCGAAATCCTATGACCCAACTCTCCGAGGAAGTCTAGCCCCCAAACGAGAGAGGGAATTGGACAATGGTAGTCACTGTTGCACCGGCAAGCCCGATGCTGCCTGGTGTGCGTGAACGCTACCACGCCAGAATGAAAGGTTGCAACCTTGTATGCAATGCACATTTATGACATTTAATATATCACATTTGGAGGTCAACAAAGTAGGTTGCCTCCGAGCAGTCATAAGATTGCACATTGACAAGCAAACACGCGAGACATGATATGACAAGTAATTTCACTTGAAAAGCACATGGAGTTATATGAATATTAAACGGGCAGCCATGTAACGCGTGTAAATCAAGTCATATAACTCATTTCGAAGTTTACGTAATCAAATAATAAGATTATTCAACATGCAATGACATCTATGTGGGACCGCGTGCGAGAAAGGCCTACTTGTCAACATGCAATCATCGAAATCATGTTTAGGGCTATGAGGGAAACTACGGGCAGCCTACTAATTACATAATTAAACACGATATTCATAGGATCAACACTTAGCAAGTTTTCTTAGTCATTGGGGGTTCCAATTCATGCTTACCCGTGCGATTAAGCCCTAAGTTGTCACGTAATTAAACTCAAGCCATGCATTGATTAATTCAAACACCCTCAAGCATTCAAAACAGTCTACACAACATCCCAATGCCATAATCCCAAGCATTTAATGCAACAAGAGAAGTTACAATAATTTCCAAGGCAAATCACTAGATGAAAACCTCATTACAATGGTCTGTTTTCTCACAATAATTGAGACAAGCAAACAAACTCCAATTCCATTGAACAAAATGTCAAATTAAATCATAAGGAGTGAACTAAATCCAGAAACAAACCTCACATCATTTGGAGTTCGGGTTCAAGAGTTATAGCCAAAACCGTGAGACTACGCAAAACTGGCTAGATTTGCACACATTTCCATACTTGTTGTTTTTTAGGACCTTAGGGTCAGATTTAGCCTTAGTATATTTCTGACAAAAATTTCCAAAACTGAAAAATATAGCAGCATACCAAATTTCATGCATTTTGGATATCATTTACTAAGTCAAAACTGGTTCGTTCTACAAGGACAGTGAATCTGCCAAAACCTGCTTCATTTTCCCAGATTTTCCAGATTTGGACACATTTTGATATTTTGCCATTTTGAGGAATTTAGAGTCAAAATTAGCTTTGGCCTATTTCTACGAAAAATGCTCAGAACTGGAAAAAATAGTCACCTACCAATTTTCACACATTTTCAACATCATTTACCTGGTCAAAATCACTTCGTTCCAACAGAACACTGAGGTAGATGCTCTTTCCGAAGGGACTGCCCAGAAAGTCGACGAATTACACGGACTCATTGAATTTGGGGCTTCCTGAATTGCGATGGAAGGGGGCCACATTACTCTTTTTGAGGGCAGTCCCCATGTTTTGGGGCAATGGGTTCATTCGAAAAGAATGAATGTTTCTATTTTGGAAATCATTCATGTGGATCTTCTTAGAAATGGGGAGACCAGCCCTTATTTCAAAAAGGGGCTCGAGGCCCTGGGTAATCAATATGTGGTAACGCACAATAGCCCACTTGCGCAGTTTTCCCTTTGCCCTATGGACTTGCCTTTCTCATTCACAAATCTATCTTTGTTTATTCTACTAACTTTCGGTTTGGTCCTACTTTTGCTTCATTTTGTTACTAAAAATGGAAGAAGAAGTTTCGGTAGAAGAGGAAAAATCAATGGGTGCCAGAGTTGCTACAATTGCTTCAACGGGAGCTATTGTCAATATTGGAAATGTCTTTAGTTCCTCGATTCATTCCGTGGCATGAAATCCATCATTGGCTAAACAATTATTTGGTTATGCCGTTTTGGGCTTTGCTCTAACCGAAGCTATTGCATTGTTTGCCCCCAATGATAGCCTTTTTGATCTCATCCGTATTCCGATCGAAGAAAGAAGGTTTTTCATTCAACCAACTATCTTTTTGAAGCAGATAGTTCACAGTGCCTATTCTATAGATACTGGAAAAGAAAGCAAATGAAAGCCCGACTAAAAAGAGTCATTTTGCCCCTGCTCGGTAGTTCTGTAGCAGGGTTTTTCAGACGTTTTCTAGGATCAGAAGGAACCGCTATAATGACCACACTAGAATTCATACTTCCATTTTTCATAGTTTTTCTCACTTTCATTCTACTTTGGAAAAGAAAAAGGAGTCGATTTCTCTTATTCAACATTTATATCCTTATTTTCTTTTTCTTTGCCCTCTTTCGCTTCTTCATTTCTAAAAAGATTTTGGCATTTTTAGGAGTGCCAACTTTGACTTGGAATGTCACTTCTGGATCGAATGAATGTGGGAATGAAGGCTTCGAAGCGAGCGTAAATCAGCCCCCGCCGATTCTAGAATTTTACCTTCCTCTACTGGATGACCACACCCAGGAAGAAGAGATTAATGACCACTTGGGTATTCATTGGGTCGGTCTCTCTTACAATCCGGGAGTACGGGACTCATTTGTGCAGACCCAAGCCCAGATCAAAAAGCATGTCGAGGCGGCTTTGGTGGCCGCCGGGTATTCTTGTGATGCTGTCTTTGACCGAAGAGAGCAGATTCGAGACTTTCTCTTTTACCCGCAAGGGAGGGTGCTTTCAGAATCTACTTATCTCTCTTATTTGAGATAGATAAGAGAAAATGGGACTAGGCAGAGCCTTCCATACCGCCGGATTTTGAGAGCCCTCCAAAGCTATGATCTCTTCCTAGATTAGACTAGGAGACTCTCCTTGGTGTGGGAGGAGCTGCTGGTTCTAGATTCCTTTTTTTTGGTATGCCGCTCCGTGAGCAAAGAGCGAAAGAATAAAGTAGTCTATGGTGATGTCAGAATTTGCACCTATTTGTATCCATTTGGTGATCAGTCCACTAGTTTCTTTGATCCCACTCGGTGTTCCTTTTCCATTTTCTTCTAATAGTTTGACCTATCCAGAAAAATTGTTAGCCTACGAATGTGGTTTCGATCCATCCGGTGATGCCAGAAGTCATTTTGATATAAGACTTTATCTTTTTTCAATTTTATTTATTATTCCTGATTCAAAAGTAACCTTTTCATTTCCTTGGGCAGTACTTCCCAACAAGATTGATCTGTTTGGATCTTGGTCCATGATGGCCTTTTTATTGATTTTGACTATTGAATCTCTCTATGAATGGAAAAGGGGTGCTTCGGATCGGGAGTAACCACTAGTGATAGGTCAAAAATCAGGGGGAAGGACAAAGGAAAGAGCGATGCCTACATTAAATCAATTGATTTATCATGGTAGAGAAAAAAATGGCACACGAACTGTACTCGAGCTTTGGATCAATGTCCCTAGTAGCAAGGAGTATGCCCGTATATTTCAACGAGAACACCGAAAAAACCTAATTCAGATCAACGTAAGACACCCAAAGTATGGCTGACCAATCGACACGATATATTTGCTCATATTCCAGGTGAAGGTCATAATTTGTAGGAACATTCTATGGTCTTAATAAGAGGAGGTAGAGTGAAAGATTCGCCAGGTGTGAAATCCCATTGTATTCGAGGAGTCAAGGATTTGGTGGGAATTTCGGATCGAAGAAGAGGTAGATCAAAATATGGTGCGGAAAAACCCAAATCGATGTGAATGGAAGATGCCTCTGGAACTTGTTTTTCTTAGTCAATCAAGGGAACAACCACAATGTTAGGCCCCAAAACGTTACAGAGCCCTTCCGAATGACCTACTAGAATATAGTCTACTACACTAGCCAAGAAAGAGTGTAGTAGACTATATTCGCCCGTGGAGGTGAGTGGAGGAAGAATCCAAAAATAGAAAGGTATTGCAACTAATAGTTGCTCATTCTTAAATTCACTCGACCACTTGTTAGTCTTGCTACACTACACGATAGGAGTCTAGGGTAAAGTTGAAGGAGACACGGTCAAGTGAAGTTGACTTTACAAGTGATTCAACATACCATATGGAAATAATAAAGAAGAGAAGGATCTCGCTCAGGTAGCTCCTGCAAGGTAATGACTTTAAACTCAAACAACAAACGTTCTTCTCCAAGGTATGAGTCAAATAAAATGTTGTATGTATCTAATCTAATGCAAGACTCGTCAATAAGCTAAGGCTACGACATGAAGGAAGGCCAGAAGAACTACAAAAGCACGCCCACCAGAGCTAAAGGAGACCAAAGGAAGTTGTGGGAGGAAACCAAAAGATAGGTAATCCATATGGTGAAACATGAGAAAGAGGGATTGCTTAAAACTAAAAGAAATTGAGTCCACCCACACCATACAACGACCGACAAACTCATGGTACTGAAAACCTCATTTGATGAGAAGGTAGTTGATTGGCAGACCCCTGAACTTACGTTAGCCAAAGGCCCCTATCAACCCAATCTGGAAAGGGAATAGACAGCCGTGAACACCGGCGAAAGGCCCCGTATGACCTGCGGGAGGTGAAGGTCGCTAGCTTGACCGTGGGTCGTGGTATCTGACGGGACATTTGTCTCTCCCCCCGTTACGGCTCGCTGTACGTTCCTTTAGCTATAGGCGTGTCCAATCTGATAATAGTCCATTCCACATAGTGCAAGGAAGCTTGGTGGGCTTTCATACGAGGGTCTTGCATTCTATGCCATCGCCCAACTAGTACAGTATGGCCATCCCTGCTATGGTCAACAAGCTTTTGTGTAAGGACTTGCGGTAAGCTGCCATTTTGTGTACGCACCATCCTTTCGCAGTTTTAGTGAGTAACAACCGATGTCTACTATTCGAATCCTTTCACTAGACCCTGAGTTGCCCTACCTAAACTTGTTTCCCTAGTTGGGGATAATACATCCCCGATTTAGAAGGACGCCCCACCCCCTACTGCACTTGTCTTTGCTTGTCTTTTTACATTCGTGATTTCTTTTCCATTTTTTTAGGTACTCTTTCCTATGATTGTCTGGGATATTCACCTTTATGATAAGAAGGTGGTGCTTAGGTAGGCCTTCTTTGATTATGTTTGGATGTGACAGGGAAGCTGGGAGGTCCAGGGACATAGCCGATCGATTCATTCCCCATCCAGCACTTAACCGATGAAAGAGAGGAGGAAGACTAGCATATGAGATGGAGACTATTATACTTTGACTATTCTTTTGTGGGAGAGGGGAAAAAATGCAAGACGTCTATTTTTGTTTTGGCGATAATCACTTCTGGGAGGGTGAATGCCAGTTTCCACCACAAGAAAGAAGGACAAATAGAAGTGAACTGGGGGGTCATAATATATTTTAGGTGGCGTAATCTGAAAGAGTGCCCTTTCCCCAGCTGAACATTGGGTCAGAACAGAGGACTAATCACACTAGAATTGTAGTCCGCCCCGAAGTCTTATTGTATAAGCTCAAGAATAAAGCCACTATTCCTTACCTTAGGAAGGAACATAGTAAGGCCTTTACCTTTTCTTGTAGCTTGTAGCTGATCCTCCCCACCCTTTCCTCTTGGAAAGGGAATAAAGGGAGTCATTTGCCTCCGGAGGACAACTGTTGCTTGGAAGGCCCTCAATGAAATGGGTATTTTAGCCTAAGAAATCCTATAGTTTTAATAGGCCCGAATACCCTCCTACTTGAGGATATGAAGCTCTCATTTTTGTTGAGCTAAAGCCTCTTTTAAAGCCTTTAGCTTCAGTAACTACAAATCTCTTAGCAGCTAGGAACTCTGTAGCTCCCTAGTGAAATGATATGAAGTAGCGTTGAGCACTTGAGGAGTGTAACGACAAATGAGGGTTGCATCTCTGCTTCCTCTCATCTCCCCTGTCCTCTTACCTCCCCTGCTAGCTAGGATCGCTTGGGCTCCCAACCTGAGGGGAGGTGAGCGGAAGCAGAGAGGCAGCCCTCATTAGTCGTTTCACTTCTTAAGTGCTCAACGCAACTTCGTATCTTTTCGCTAGGGAGCTACAGAGTTCTTAGTTACTAAGAGAGCTGTAGTTACTAAACCTAAAGGCGTTAAAAGAGGCTTTAGCTTAACAAAAAAAAGAGTTTCATGTCCTCAAGTAGGACGGTATTAGGGCCTATTAAAACTATAGGATTTCTTAGGCAAAAATGTCCATTTCATTGAGGGCCTTCCAAGCAGTAGTTGTCCTCCAGAGGCAGAGGACTCCCCTTACTCCTTTTCCAAGAGGAAAGGGCAGGGAGGATCAGTTACAAGCTGCAAGAACTACAAGCAACAAGAAAAGGTAAAGGCCTTACTCTATTCCTTCCTAAGGTCAAGAATATCAGCCTTATTCTTGAGCTTATACGACAATACTTCACAATGAAGAGTATCATACAATCAAGATTCTGTATAAGTCTAGAAATAACAGGATTAAATATTCCTTAGTACCGTTCGGGACCCCTATAATGTGTCCCTTCACTCCTTTCAGTTGCTTAAGGTCTAGTTCTATCTCTTTTATTTGGAAACATACATTGGGTCATTCAGTCACTCCCTTGTATGCTTTCCCCCCTACGCTTTTGAGGGCATCCAGGGAGATAGCTATGAATTCGTTCATTCACTTACAATGAGAATCGATACCATAATGTCGAGTCTTAGGGAGTATTAGGACATTAGACATTCCTTACTATTGTTCGTGCCCCATATAATGGGGCACTTCGCTCCCATTCTGTAGCAATAAGGATTCCTTAATGGGATATTTTACAATGTAGTTTTAGATGTTTATAATCCAAAGTCGAAGGAAAGGAAAAACTAGTGAGCGAATCCGTTCCTACCTTCCCCC
The DNA here is from genome assembly GCA_037974665.1 of Ehretia macrophylla. Classification (NCBI taxonomy): domain Eukaryota; kingdom Viridiplantae; phylum Streptophyta; class Magnoliopsida; order Boraginales; family Ehretiaceae; genus Ehretia; species Ehretia macrophylla. The sequence goes on from CM075765.1 coordinate 57,544,288, forward strand.
AGAAGGAAGTCACTAGAGTAGGATGGTGTATGAGGGCGTTCCTGCCTTCTCTCAAAAGGCAGTCACTTGTTGAAAATTGATGCACATTATGTCCTAGGGTTTTCTACAAGGAAGAGAGTCCCACTCCTGAGTGAACACGAAAGATGAAGTCAAGTTTGTAATTACGTAGGTAACCAGTGAACCACTACCTCTTTAGCTGTATCACCACGGTAGCCGTTATAGGCGGCGGAGATATTATTCCGAATGGTAGTGAAAAGACGACTCTGGTTGGTACATCCCATTGAAGAGAGCATTTTGAGTTGTACAAGGGATACACTGTGCTTGGGGCGAGTATTCTAGCTTCAAAACATAGGGTGACTCGTGCCTTTGGGTTGTATCATTAAGCGTCCGAGCCACTAGGAATGCCTAAAGCATGGTCCTATGTATCGGGTTACGGCACCTTATACTCGAAGAACTCGGCTCCATACCCTGTCCAATGGGGACATGCAACGAGCAACAAGCGAGAACTACAACAAGGAACTACTAGTTGCATTAGCTACAAGAACAAAAAAAGTCTCCCCGGATTAGATTTCTTACTAGAAATCATGGGGAGGACAAGGAAGGGAGGGATGGTTTCCCTCCCTCCTGTGACCCCCCTCTCTTCCAAAATAGTCTCCCCTTACTCCATTTCAAAAAAGAAATGGCAGGGAGCCCCGAGTTAACCTTAGTTATGCTCGGGCCCTATCCCTGTGGGTCCACTCACTGCTTTCAGTGAAATAAGGGAGAAGAATTCACCTTCTTACAACCACAATAGCCGGAGGAAGTTGTTCTTGTAGTTAAGAAAAACCTAGGACTAAGGGCAATTGCCCGAAGGACGGGGTTGAAGTAGCGACGGTCAAGGGCGATAGCCCGAGACAAGGAGTTTGAGTTCTAAACCTAATCGATGACGCTAGCCAGAGGGAAGTTAATAAGTTAAAACATTATCGTGTAACTAGTTTGTTTGCTAGGAGGCACCGACTCCTGGTAGGAAAGCAGCCCCCCGGTGGTGAGAAGTCCGGAGGGGACTTTACTGTCTTACGTTCGTGCCCAATACCAATTGGCCACTACACTCTAGACAGAACCTTACACCTCTTTCCGTAACTTAAGAACCCCCTAAGGCAGCCCTTCTTTGAAGGTATCACTCGAGACTTTCCCCCAGCAGTCACTCACTATTGCTAGAGCTAGCTAGGATTGCTCGGGCTCCCAACCTGATGGCTGCGTATAGAAGTTCGAAGAAGTAGCAATTTTATATAGAAATTATATTTTATAGAAAAAGTTAGTGCGCTAGGCAAGGAAACATATCATATAGATAGAAGGGATACCGCCTTGCGAAGAGTTCGCTCGGTAACCCAATTACTTCGGAAGTCTTGAAAGTGACTCAAGACCTCCTGAAAATAATGGCTCTGACGCCTTTCCATTTTGAGACTATAGCGGATCTCAATCATTTTGTCGACTCCATGTATGTCCTCAAATATTTCCGTGAGAGGCTCCACTTGGAAGCCGCCTGGAACCCTAGTGTGTAGCTCCCTGCACAATTCCAAGATTCTATCTACGATCCTTCGGTGAGTAGTGAAAAGCTCTGAAAAAGAGTTCAAGGACTCCTGGTCAACAGGAGGCAGTTCTTGATTAGCGAAGGACGGAGATGGTTCAGACTCCGAAGCCATCTTTCTTCGTACTGAAGAAGGGCCTTTTCCATCTCCTGGATCCACTTTGCGATACCCTTGGTTAACTGTATCATTTCCACCCTTCATATTCAGTATCGTTGCATCACAGATCCCGAAAGATGCTAGAATAAAAAACGAAAGGAGCCATCCTTCATAGCCTAAGCCCCTACTCAACAGGACTCGACTCCCAAGAGAGAACCTTATTTTCTAAAAAAGGGAGTTATAAAATTCCATTGAACCGAGTTTTAGACAAAGAAGTGCAAAAAGACTGGACATTGTTGCTCCAAAGAATAAAGACATTGATTTCTTTAAAAAAAGAGTACCATGTTTGCCCAATAAGAATTTCCTCAATATTCGTAGTACTTGGTAATACATCTGAGAATGCTCAAAAACTCTATGCCATTTGAATTTTAGAGACACTAATCGTAGTAGAGCCGAGAATAGGGTGGAACTCTTTTTCACAATTAGAATTATGTATGCCAGCTATACCGATTATATGTCGGATAGGTGCCCATCCCCAAGCCAGTGTCCATCTTCATGAAATGACATTGGTAGATGGGTTGGGACCAACCTTCTATCCTAGTGAACAATGCTCCACTGATTAGGGAGGGACAAGATTCGATTTGAGGCTTGACCACAACCAAACCTAAGCTGATTGACACTCATGATTGCCATTCATTTATGAACTGGCTTGACACGACACAAAACAAGTAACATCCAGATAGAAGGGGAAGAATTCAATCTCCTTCTTCCTGATCTTATTGGTCTTACAGCGGGCCAAAGAGCAAGGAAGTCTTAACTCCCAAATCCTCCCTTTGAAGGGTGAGGGGTGAACCTTCTGTCTGATTCAATCTCATCTATTGCTACTTTTGAATTGGCTAAAAGAGGATTTTGATGTCACTTAGGAGAAGTATAGGGAAGTGTGCCTGAGTCTTCTACAATATAATAAGTAGTTTTGACTCAGTCTAGCTAGGATAGAGCCATCCTAAATAGACTTTCTTCTATTCTAGGTTTCTACAAAGCAGTATTAGGGTATGAGAATGCCTTTCTCCTCTAATAAATTCTTTGGTTTAGGTCAATCAATCCTCAATCCACCTGACTCTAATTGGCTTGGTCTCAAGTGCACCGGAAAGTCACCTTTCGTGGTCTTGGAGTTCATCTCCGAAAACACCCGATCTAGAGTGGTTCTTCTGTGCTCACTACTACTACCCTCTTAGTGTTCATCGAATCTCTTCTCTCCCAATTGCCCTAGGAGGAAAGTTTCATTGCTCGTCTTCTTCCCTGAAATGCCTGTTAGTGCCCTCTTTCTCACTACTTAACTTTCAGTGGATTTAATGTGGAATGAAATAAACTATAGAAACTTTCAATACCTTGATCTATCCCGCCTTGTGAGACTCATTTTATTCGATTGTAGGCTACAACTAGTGGGTTCTCCTCAAAGTATTAAAGGTCCACTCATTAGCCTTACCAGTAGAGGAGTAGTACAAGACTATTTTATAGAGAGAACATAGCCAATTATCTTATAGAAGGTGCTTCTTTACCTCTACTCGACCGGAGGCAGACTCTGTCGCCGTTATAATAGGAATGCATCCGCCCTTGCCCTAATGGAAATTAGAGGTCGATCGATGGAAACTTGTAGTCAGTCTTCTATGAAGCTATAGCTAGTAGGGCTAATGTAGCTTTTAATGAAGAAGGAGAAGAGGCCAGTTCGTGGCTGGGTCTTTACTGACACACTATCGGGCCTTTCAGATTAAGTTAGTGTTCAATGAGGCAATACCTGTGATAACCCGAACCCGGCATGCATTAATGGCATTTAATTGTATTTAATTAAGTGTTATCATAAATGTTAGTATTGAATTATGTGTTTATTTTTAGTTAAACATTCATTTGTGGCTTTATTTTCATATTTATGTCAATCGGTTTTATTTTTCTTGCACTTAAATGCTCGGATTTTAATTAAATGAAAAGTAGCTCCGAGCTGGAGTAAATTTTAAACTATGATGCTTTTCAAAAATGATATATTTCTTAAATTCTTTGAGATTTAATTGTTATTCTTTTATTGTCGCAAAGTGCATAGCATTTCGAGAGCGATAGTTAAGAAATGATTTCTAGTCCTCAGCAAATAGTGAAAACTAGTATTTAGTGTCTTAATTTTAATATATTTATTGTTGTTAGCTAGAATTAGAATTATGCTAGTTGTTTTAGCTTCAAAATGCATAAAATAAGCCTATTTGACAAATTTTAAGTTAGCTTTGACCAAGGGCTTGACTTGTTGACTTTTGAGCATCTTTTAAAAGCTTAAATTAACAAGGAAAATAAAGAAAAAAAGCTGGAAAACAGATTGCATAGGGCCGAAAATGGAAGGAGAAAAAAAAAGACATTTCAACATTCAAATCTTTGATTCTTCGCATGAGCTTGCACGGGGTGGTTTCCGAGGCATCCTACGAGATTTTCCTAGCGTCTAGGAGCGTCTAAGGTGAGGGTTTCATGTTTATTTGCGCATTTGAATATTTTGTATATTAACTTTGATTTTTGGGTTTTATCTGTACATCGTTATTTTAATTGTTTTGAGGCTTAAAGAATGTTCCCTAGTAATCGTAGAACATGTATTTATAGCTTTTTAACATTTCCTGCGGTTAAATCTTGAGATTGTAATTTTAATTGTTAGTTGAATAGTAAACTATGAATAGTAAAACCTCGTTTCGATAAAGTTGTGATGTTATGCTTTCTGTTGATGTGAAAATGTGCTAGGTATGCTAGAATGGCTAAATGCATGGTTTGTTTAGGTTGCGTAATGGAAAAAACGAGAAAAATGCATTAGTGAAAGTTGGGGTCATTTCGATCGAGTTTGAAATTTTCTCGATTTACATGAAGGCATTGTCGAGGTACATCATGGAAGCACTTTTGGAGCAGTTGTGACATGGGTTGGGTAATCGGTTTAGGTAGTTGTAGTTCAAACGAGCAAAGGGGGAAATCGGGGCTTTGCGTGAATTCTAGGGTAAAGTAGGGTTTCGGGGTCTTTAGACGTGCCTTATGGTGACCTAGGAGGATTGGTGAAGTCGGTTTTCAAAACTCGTGGCTCGTTTGAAAGTAGTAGTGTTTTGAAAGTTTCGGTCATTTTTGTGATTTTATGTGTTTTCATAGTATATTGCCTATAGAATGCTTATATTGCTTATAGAATGCTTATATTGCTTATTGAATGCTTATATTGCTTATAGAATGCTTATATTGCTTATAGAATGCTTATATTGCTTATGGAATGCTTATATTGCCTATGTAATGCTTATAATGCCTATAGAATACTTATTAATGCTTGATAATGTTTGTTGGTGTTGTTCTTGTTGCTTATTTGATTGTAAATGCTTGTTATCTTGTTTATCACCTCTAATCTATATTGTTTTGCTATCCCTCGTTTATCGCCTTGTATCGAGTCTTGCATTGCATAGTGTCAGGCGCGTGAGTGATGGGCCTCTCTGGGTAGCCTCGAGTTGCCAGTGTTGGTTGCTCTAGCTCCGTGTCCTATTCCATTTTCTCGCTTGGGTTGCTTCCCAAGGAGATTTGGGTCGTAGAATTGATGGTTACTCTTGGGGTATTCCAAACTGAAGTTATAAGGTGATTGCGTGCTTATTGTCATCGTTGTCAACATCAAGCTCGAGATTGATGTATCGCTCGTGAAATGGTACATTGCTCGTATGAGTGAACTATAGCCTTCAGAGTATGGTATAGCTTTGAATGGTTGTGTTAATGCTTTCAGTAATTGCTTATTGTATTGATTGTTTGTCTTGATTGCTTATTTATCAGTTATATTGCTTAACTGTTTTATTTGCATTGCACGACTTTCTTTTTCTCCACCTCGATATCTGTCTCGCCCTCACTGAGTATACGTGTTGTGTATACTCACTCCTCATCACCACATTTCAAGAAATGCCATGTTAGGTGGAAAGTTCGTGATTTCGTGAAAGTTCGTGCTTGAAGAGTTGTCTTGCGTGCCTATGTGACTTGAGTTGTCGAAGTTGTAAAGATGGATGCTTTTATGTATTGTATGTATTTAATGTCAAAAGGGATGTAATTTAAATTTCATTAGATTATTGAAGTGGTTTGATAAGTTAGATTATGTATCTAGTTAGTGTAGCTTAACTTCAATGCATGTTTGTATTGTCCAAAAGAAAGAGATAGAAAGATATGATAGTCTAACTTATGCAATAGGTTGGTGTGGTTTAATTGCTAAGCATGAATGTATATTTGCTTGTGATTGCTTGTTGTGAACCAAGGCTCAGATGGCCTTGAGGTGGTTGAATGGTTGGACATTGTATTGGTCCCCTTATATGTTGTTGCAGGTTTGCTTTTCGCTTAGAAACAGGGGACTCTTCGTCCTTTTTCCCTGAAAATTATGCCCGGGTTTGGATTTGGGTTGTGATTAGATCGATTGATAGAACTCCCGGTCTCCAGAGGGATCGGGGTGTTACAATACCCACTAAGAACGTTCCTTATAACAAGGCTTCTAGAAAGCGGTTTAAGGAGAGCACTTCGCATTACATCAGTCTTGCCCCTGGGCTCCGGTGGTTACCTCAATGGTTGTTCGTCACCCGTAAGGGATTCTTCAAGACAGGTGCCACATTCATGGAGGACGAAACATTAGGGAGGGGATAAGCACGGAGGGATCTAGAAAATGGAGTATTCTAGTTCGAGCTCCTAACTACTGTGCAATAAAAATATCGGTACTCCAATGCATAAATAGCTACAAGTTGCTGTAAGCGCTGTTGCATGAGTATCACAAGTACACTAATGAGAGAGGAACTACGAGCAAAAATCAGTAGTCAGTCTTCGACTTAAATAAATATATTGCGTATAAAGAGAGAGATAGACAGTCTCTTGAGCGGGCTAAAAAAGGACCAAGGATGATGAAAGAGGAGGAGTAGAAGCTAATTTGGACAGAGTTGAATGATTACGAGATAGACAATAAGACAAAGCCAATAGGGGAGAGCACTTAGACAATTCACTTTGAGTAGAGGAAAGTCTATTGGTAAGAAATCCTCAAGGCGTATTATGGTTTTTCACCGAGGGGGTGGATCGAAGCGATTGCAGCGAATAGTTGATCTGAAACGAAGCACTTTGTCTATGGGCATTGTAGAAAGGATAGAATATGAGCCTAATCATTCTTCTCGAATCGCTCTAGTACGATGGATCGAGGGGGTCCGCCAATACTAGTAAGAATTGGACTGCCTAGCTGATAGGTTAACTCGCTACATCAGGTATCAGATATCTGTCTCAGCTATAGGAAATAGCATTGGTGAGGAGGGAGAAGATACTGCAAGGATTCTGAAGACGAAGAAGCTTGCATGTCTATCGGAGAGATTAGTTTGACTTGCTATTGGAGGCCGATCGTAAAGCTGGTTCACCTGCAACGGCAGCTCGTGGGTTTGTGTTAAACGATGGAGACCCATGTAAACTTAGGTCTAATGATCTTCCTGGTCCTTCAGGTTGAGGAAGCTATCCTAGTTGCGACCCCAGTTGAAACCCAATACCTTGCCCTCCCTGAGGAACTCGAGCTTATAGATCTTGGGTCTAACCAAGCTACGCTTTCTTTCAAGCAAAGAACTTCAAATTCTGGTGGAGACATGCTTTAATCTTGAATCTAAATCCAGTAGAAGGTTTCAAAATCAAATAGGGTTTGCTATTGGATAAACATTGTTATTATTATTTAATGCGTAGGGAACGATTTTTGACCGATCAGCTTATTTAATTTCCTGGAAGGATAATTTCCAAAATCATGGTCAACCAAATCGAATGAGGCCAATCCCGTAGAGACTTGGCTTGCTTAAGAAGGAATACAAATCTCTTTAGTTATACCTTTGCTTACGGAGATAATGGACTAGTTGAGTATGTTATTAGGTGCCTAGTCCCTTGTCAATAGTGTAAGCACTCTGGATTGACCTCATTGATAGAAAAGAAAGGGAGATAAAATCGACTAGAATGATATGCTTTTGGAAAAAACTGGAATTTCTTCCATAGTGTTGTCCAAGCTCACTATCCCTTAAGTTGCTTTGGGTAAGTGTATCACTGCTCTTTATTGAGTCCTTCTGAGCTAAGCGAAATAAGTCCTAACACTCTTGTAAATGGGAATGGGTTATGATGATTATATTAACACATTCAAGTTTATACCAGACTAGTTCTACTTAAGCCATTCCGTATCCGCTTGTTTTCGGTGCGAATCTACAAAGTCAGAAAGAGAAGAGAAAGGATGACTCTATCTCTTAGTTAGCTAGGATTTAAACCTCACTCCAGAAAGCAAGCAAGCTGAGCAATTCTCACTCTGTCCGGTAAAAAGAAAGCTTATAGAATGCCGTAAAGTGATCACAGAAACTTCATACATACCGATTCGCCACGTGAAAACAACTAGTCAAACGTTAGCCTTACTACTGTTCCTGACCCCTAGCCAATATGACACTTACAATATCTATTGAGTTGAGTTGTCTCCCCTCGGGGGTCAAGGTAAAGTGATTCTAGCTTACTTTTTATTAAAGGGATCCATGTCATTTCACCGAAGACCAAAGGCCGCTTATTCTTCTTTTTCACATGAACAGGGTTCAAAGGAGAACAACTCTTGTTTGGTTCTATCTTAAAAGAAGAAGATTCCACGTGCTAGCCGAAAGGCCGCTTTGGTTCTAAATAAAGGGAGAGAAGTTGTCCGAGGTCGAGGGGAAGAAGAGAAAAAGAAGTAGCTACTTCACCGTCAGTAATAACCACAATTTTTGGATTATCAGGCATAAGCGTAGCAGATCTTCTTTAAGAAGAAACTCCTTGCCACTGTCGGCATTACATATGTTGAAGGAAAAAAGAGTCTGATCTTTTCCAAGGCAAAGAAGCCTTTTTTCTAATTCTTTAATTCATTTCTTATCAAGTAGGAATTGAACCTACGACCAGTCAGTTAATCATTGACTACTCTACCACTAAGCTATTGAGACGGACTTCTTTAAGAATTGGTTTACTAAATTGACACACAATCTTATGGGGTAATTCCCATTCTTGTGAAGTGGAAAAGGTAGAGTTCCGCATTTACTTAGATAAGATAAGGTAGGAGAATTAAACAAAGTTGTATGTAAGGTTTGCTTGGGTAGAGTTAAAGCGAAAGCACAGAAAGAAGGATCTCAAGAGAAGAGAGTCCTTTTGCGGCCCACCATTTGTTAAACCTCATTTTCTCAAGCAATCGGACATGTTGTGGCGTAAACGGTGATCTTTTATGTTGTTCTTGAATGGGGTTCATTTGCTAAAGTTGGAGAAGAAGCTGGGACTCTTAGAGTGCTCACTGCATCTCTTCTCCTTCCAGCTACAAGTCCCGTCCTACATCTACGGTTGGTGAGAGTAATGTAAACGAAGACTTTTGTTCGAAATCAGGATAGTGTTCAATAAACCACCGTTGATACAATAAAAGTAGAAGCTCTTAATGAAATATCTAGTGGTGAAGACATTCCCGCTGCTACAGTTGGAGTTGACGGTCCTAGTTCTTTTACATTAAGAGCTGTTGCTGGAATAACCAGTGCTAGTGATGTCACGCCCCAACCCGACCCCGCAAAAGGCCAAGCCAGGACCCGACACATGGACGGAGTCTCCTCTGTACCGCGAACGATCCGAAAACCCTAAAATCAACATAATACTTGCGAAAGCCATAAAACAATTAAAAGAAGCCGACTTTCTTTGAAACATACATTTCTTCATTAACAACTTTGCAACCCAAAAATGATATGCATACTACACAATTATTTATGCCACTAATCAATTCCATTAGCATGCTCTTCCTTACTAGTCACAAGAGTATAATTTTACAATTTTACATTCTTTCAACTTATACAACATAAGACCGTACAGGCCTCAAACTAGAAAATCCATACAAGGCTACAAGCCTCAAAATTACGCGACATCCAAGCAATATACATATCAAGAAAGGCTCGCACAAAATCTGGTAACCAACCACCAGCAAAGCAAAGAAGTGCTTTCACGGGAACACCTCCACCTGTTCCTCCTCCTCAATTACCTCAAGAGGGTCTGCTTCAACTACTCCTGTAAAAAATATATTATAGAGAGGAATGAGCAAAAACTATTGCTCAGCGAGGGCAATTGGTCTCAAGGACGGAGATGAGAGGAGTATGCAATGCAACTAGTCAAGCAATACATACAAGTCTAATATGGAGATACCAACAACGCCATCAATAAAGCAAGGCAAGTATTTAAAGCTGTAAACACTCATTCAAAGGATACGATACTCTTTTCACGAGCAACTTTCAAACACGAATTCGATGACGACGCGCCGGCCCAAACCACCTTATAACACCAGTTTGGAATACCCCCGAAGTATCCATCAACCTACGACCCAAAACTCCCTGGGAGGCAACCCAAGCGAGAAGAGGGAATAGCAACGGAGCTAGAGCAACCAACACTGGCAACCCGAGGCTACCCAGAGAGGCCCATCACTCACGCGCGAGACACTATGCAATGCAAGACTCGATACAAGGCGATAAACAAGCGATAAAGCCACATGTGGTAGAATAACAAAGTAGGTTACTCTCGCACGCAATAGCAACAATTGATAAGCATTTCAATCCAAATCAATTCAAACAAGTATTTCAAGCAACCCTAAGCATTCTATAGGCATAAAATCAAGAAAACAAGCAAAAACACAAATTGGCCCCAACTATCAAATCGCTACCATTTCCAAACGAGCCACGAGTTCTGGAAACCGACTTCGCCAATCCTCCTAGGTCACTATAAAGCACGTCTAAAGACCCCGAAACCTTACTTTACCCTAGAACTCGCGCAAAGCCCCGATTTCCCCCTTTCTTGTTTGAACTACAACTATATCAACCAAACACCCAACCAACGCCATAACCACACCAAAAATGCTTCCATGACCTCCCGAGACAATACCATCAAGCAACACGAGAAAATGCCAAACTCGACCTACACGACCCCGACTTTCACCAAGGCTTAATTCCTGTTTTTTCCACTATGCAACCCAAATAAACCATGCATTTAGACATTCTAGCACACCTAGCACAATTCTACATCAACGGACAGCATAACGGAACAACTTCATCGTTCCAAGGGTTTACTATTCACAAAATACTATTCAACAATCAATTTAAATTACAATCTCAACATTTAATCGCAGAAAATGTTACAAAGCTATAATTACACGTTCTACAATTGCCAATGAACATTCTAGAAGCATCAAAACGCTTTAAACAACGATCTACGGATAAAATCTAAAAATTGCAAAGTTGACATACATATTATTTAAATGCGCAAATAACATGCTTCCCTTACTTTAGGAACTCCTAGTCACTAGGAAAACAATGCTGGATGGCTCGGTAACAACCCCGCACAAGCTCACGCGAAGATTGTACGATTGGGAGGTGAAAGGTGTTTTTTTTCTCTCTTGAAGCTCACGGCTTGCTCACTGTAATTTTCAGCTTCTATATTTTTTTTTAATTTTGTTTTGTTTTAAGCTTATTTAAGTGCTAAGTCTTTCGTCAAAGGTCAAGCCTTGGTCAACTACTTAAAACTTGGTCAAAAGGCCGTATTTGAATGCATTTTAAGCTAAAATAATTAACACCAATATAAATTTCAGCTAGCAACAATAAAAATATAAAATTTAAGTCATCTAAATACTAGTTTCACTATTTGCTGAGGACTAGAAACCGTTCTCTAACTATCGTTCCCTAAATGCAATGCACGTTGCGACAGCAAGAAAGTAACAATTAATTCTCAAAGAATTTAAGGAAATATAATTTCCAAAATAATAAACAAGGAATACTCCGGATACTGATCCCGAACCTGGTCCTCTTTTTCCGAAGCTGCTTCCTCAATTCCATGATGATTCCATAGAACCTTTACTAACGGAATATTCTTTCTGTGAAACTCCTTAATTTTTCGATCCCCAATTCGAATCGGTTTCTCTTCATAAGACAACTTATCTTCAATCTGCAAAGGCTCTGGTTCAAGTACATGTGAAGGGTCTGGATGATACTTGTTCAACATAGACACGTGGAACACATCGTGCAGTCTCGACAAGCTCAGAGGCAAAGCTAACCGATAAGCCAAAAGACCTACCTTTTTGGTGATCTCATACGGACCCATATACTTGGGACTAAGTTTCCCGCTCTTACCGTGCCGAATCAAACCCTTCCGAGTAGAAATCTTAAGAAACACCCAATCTCCCAAAGCAAACTCAAGATACCGACGGTGCTTATCCGCATAACTCTTCTGACGACTCTGAGCTGTAAGCATACACTGGCGAATAAGGTGAACATTATCTACCATCTTAATCATCTCAGGTAACACAGTCGGATCAACTATTCTCATCTCTCCAACCTCTTCCCAATATAACGTGGATCTGCATTTCCGACCATACAATGCCTCGTAGGGAGCCATACCTATAATAGATTGATAACTATTATTGAAGGTGAACTCCGCTAAAGGCAAAAACTTCTCCCAATTCTTCCCAAAGTCTAGCACACATGCCCGAAGCATGTCCTCTAAGATCCTGATTATTCTCTCAGACTGGCCATCAGTTTGTGGATGATATGTAGTGCTGAAGCTCAACTTAGTTCCCAAGGCCTCTTGCAACTTCTACCAAAAACAAGATCTGAATCTGGGATCCCTATCTGATACTATACTCTGTGGCACACCATGCAATCTCACAATATTAGCAACATAAAGCTCAGCTAGCTTATCAAGGCTATCCTGTTTGTTCACAGGAATAAAATGTGTAACTTTAGTCAAGCGATCCACAACAACCTAAACAGAATCACATCCTCTCGGAGATCTAGAAAGATCGGTCACAAGGTCCATTGTTATATGTACCCACTTCCATTGCAGAATCGACAACGGCTGTAGAAGCCCGGACTCTGATGCTCAACTTTAACCCTCTGACAAGTCAAACATCTGGATACATACCCAGCAATCTCCCTCTTCATATTGTTCTACCAGAAGTGTTATTTCAAATCTCTATACATTTTTGTACTGCCCGGGTGAATCGTATATCTCGAATTATGTGCCTCGGATAGAATCTCATTCTTCAAAGTCGGATCACCAGGAACACATACTCTGTCCCTGAACCTGAAGATACCATCTGCAAGTAATTTAAACTCCGACTCTCCCCCTTTAGCTTTTCCTTGGATTTTCAAGATGTAAGGATCAGTCTTCTGAGCCTCTCTAATCTGTTCTAGCAACCCTGATTGAATCTGTAAACTAGCAAATCGAATCCCTACCTCAGTAGCTTCTGGCTTCCACGAATAAATTTCTTCCAAAGTCTCCTAATCCTTGATAATCAAACTTGCAACAGTAGCCTTTCGACTCAAAACATCAGCAACAACATTTGCCTTACCTGGCACGTAGTTAATAGAACAGTTGTAACCACCCAATAGCTCTAGCCATCTCTACTTCCTCATATTCAGATCCTTCTGTGAAAACAAATACTTGAGACTCTTGTGGTTAGTAAAAATTTCAAATCTGTTACCCCACAAGTAGTGACGCCACTTTTTCAAAGCAAACACAACTGCAGCTAACTCAAGATCATGTGTAGGGTAATTGACTTCATTAGGTTTCAACTTCCTAGAAGCATAAGCAATCACCTTACCATTCTGCATTAAAACACAGCCCAAACCTTCTTTAGATGCATCACTGTAGACAACAAAGTTCTCTGTTCCCTCAGGTAAAGCTAGTATAGGAGCTGTAGTTAGTCTCTTCTTCAATTCTTAGAAACTGGATTCACATTTAGCATCCCAGTTGTAAGCAACTTTCTTCCGAGGCAACTGGCTCAAAGGCCCAGAAATTTTGGAAAAGTCTTTAACAAACCTCCTGTAGTAACCTGCCAATCCAAGAAAACTCCGAATCTCTGACACCGACTCAGGTCTCTTCCAAGATGAAACAACTTCAATCTTAGCTGGGTCCACTGAAATTCCTCGATCTGAAATGATATGGCCTAGAAAAGATATCTGATTCAACCAGAACTCACACTTGCTGAATTTAGCAAAAAGCTTGTTTTCCTGCAAAGTCTGAAGCACAATCTTCAAGTGTTGCTCATTTCAGCCTCGTTATTCGAATATACTAAAATGTCGTCAATAAAGATTACGACAAACTGATCAAGATAAGGTCGAAAAACTCTCTGCATCAAGTCCATGAATGCGGCTGGTGCATTCATCAATCCAAATGGCAACACAACAAACTCAAAGTGGCCATATCTAGTCCTGAATGCCGTCTTTGGTATATCGTCACTCCGAATCCTAAGTTGATAGTAACCCTACCTCAAATCAAATTTGGAGTAAACACTCGCACCCTGCAACTGGTCAAACAATTCTTCAATCAACGGTAAAGGGTATTTGTTCTTAATCGTGACTTGATTAAGTCCCCTGTAATCAATGCATAACCGTAGCGTGCCGTATTTCTTTCTCACAAACAACACAGGCACACCCTACGGCGAAGAACTAGGTTGTATAAACCATTTCTCAAGCAAGTTCTGAAGCTGCATTTTTAACTCCTGAAGTTCAGCCGATGCCATTCTATAAGGACTCCTAGAAATTGGCGCAGTGCCTGGCACAAGATCAATCACGAACTCAATCTCCTTATCCGGTGGTAAACCTGGTAATTCCTCAGAAAATACACCAGGGAAGCCTCTAACAATCGGAACCTCATTCAAACTCAACTTATCAGTAGGCTGATTGATCAAATAAGCTAAGTAAGCTTCACAACCCCTACTCAACAACTTAGAAGTCTTGATCGCTGATAAAAGAGGAATTTGGGCTGCCCTGCAATTCCCAACAATCTCTAATACCGGTAGGTCAGGAACCTGAAGATAAACAATCTTAGTTCTACAATCCAACAGAGCATAGTACTTCCCCAACCAGTCCATTCCTAAAATGATTTCAAAGTCACGGAATGGCAATATAATTAAATCAGCAGGAAATTTACGGTTCTCAATGCATATATCACAAGATTTGCAAATAGACACAGTAACAAATTTTGCACCCAAAGGCGTACTAACTTCAACTTCATATGGCAATTTATCAATGCAAACATTCAAAGATCGTGCACATGCAGGAGTTATAAACGAATGTGTAGCTCCGGGATCAATCAAAACTTTAACTGGCTGAGTATTGAGAAGAAAGGTACCTTCCACTATAGCTGTAGTATCGGGTAGGTCCTCTACATCCAGTGCAAAGACCCTAGCCTGAACCCTCTGTGCTGGACGTGCACCTGCAGCCCTATTCTGAACACCTTGCCCTCCAGTACGTCCCTGAACATTGTTATACTTAGGGCAATCTCTCACCCTATGGTCATCACTGCCACAACCCGTACATTTACCACTCTTCCTCCAGCAGTTAGCCTCAATATACCCCGATCGACTACAATAATTACACTACTGATTTTGCCTAACTGCAGTGTTTCCTGTAGGTGCTGGGGCTCTGGAAGTGGTAAGAACTGAACCTCCCTGCTGGGGTCTAGTCACAGCTGGCCTAGCCTGAATCTACTGATGTGGCTGATACGGACGTTGCTGAGGAACCTGTGGAGAAGGCCGATACTGCCTCGACTGACTTTGGCTGCTCTGGCCCAAATATTACTTCTTACTCGGCCGACTGCTCTCAGCTATCATCTCAGCCTTCCGTTTCTCAAACTTCGAGGCTGCCTGAAATGCCTCGGGAAAAGTAGTGTTGGTCTGCCTAGTCAAATGCAACTGAATATCCATTCTCAGCCCACAGACAAACCTATGAATCATCCTCCTAGCTGGCCGTACCAACTCGGGCATATACCTCGACAGGCTAACAAACCTAGCCTCGTACTGTGCAACAGTCATATTTCCCTGCTTCAGGGCCACAAACTCGTCTTCCCTCCTTTCCATAGCCATCTCGGGAATATACTTGTCCCGAAACTCACTTACAAAATCATCCCACAAATGTGGTACATCCTCACAATCCCACATCCTCCTGACAGTATTCCACCACTGCTCTGCATCACCCTCAAATAAGAATGACGCATAATCTATTCTTGCCTCATCGGTGTACCTCAAAGCGGTGAAAATCTTCTCAACACGATTAATCCATCTCTCGGCCGCCTCATCATCCGGCTCTCCGAAGAACTTTCTCGGCTCATGCCTCAGAAATTTCTCTAACTGATTATTCTCAACTCTATACCTCTGTCCACCAGGATTAGCTTGATTTCCCTGGGGATTATTCCTGTCCTGCCTCTGCTCATGCAGCACCTGTGTAATCCGGTCTACTGCAGTAGTCATAGTAGCCATAAATTGCTCAGGCAACGGCTACTGACCCTGTTCTGCTGCCTCCTCATCTGATCCTATACCTTGAGTACCACGACGTGGCGGCATAGTAGCAATTCACAATAGATGGCAACATTTAAACGCAGTTTATAGACAGAAATATAACACATAAGATTAGATAACACTCAAGTCAATAACAATCTAATATTCTATCACACAATTCACATAAGACAAGTTTAACTTGCCAAACTATTTCACTTAAACATATAAACATTCCAAGTTCACAAAGTCATGCTATAACATTTTCTTTTCACTTAGCAATCATGCATAAACACTTTAGCATTTTAGACCTTTACCCCACAGACCGAGAATCATATCCCGGCTCATGCAAGACTATCATGCTCTAATACCACCTAAAGATGTCACGCCCCGACCCGACCCCACAAAAGGCTAAGCCCGGACCCAACACACGGACGGAGTCTCCTCTGTACCGCGGACGATCCGAAAACACTAAAATCAACATAATACTTGCGAAAGCCATAAAACAATTAAAACAAGCCGACTTTCTTTGAAATATACATTTCTTCATTGACAACTTTGCAACCCAAAAATGATATGCACACTACACAATTATTTATGCCACCAATCAATTCCATTAGCATGCATTTCCTTACTAGTCACAAGAGTATAATTTTACAAATTTACATTCTTTCACTTATACAATATAAGATAGTAGAGGACTCAAACTAGAAAATACATACAGGGCTACAAGCCTCAAAATTAAGCGACATCCCAGCAATATACATATCAAGCAAGGCTCGCACAAAATCTGGTAACCTACCACCAGCAAAGCAAAGAAGTGCTATCACGGGAACACCTCCACTTGTTCCTCCTCCTCAATTACCTCAAGAGGGTCTGCTTCAACTACTCCTGTAAAAATATAGTATAGAGAGGAATGAGCAAAAACTATTGCTCAGCGAGGGCAATTGGTCTGAAGGACGGAGATGAGAGGAGTATGCAATGCAATTAGTCAAGCAATACATACAAGTATCATATAGAGATACCAATAAAGCCATCAATAAAGCAAGGCAAGTATTTAAAGCTGTAAACACTCATTCAAAGGATATGATACTCTTTTCACGAGCAACTTTCAAACACGAATTTGATGATGACGCGCCGGCCCAAACCACCTTATAACACCAGTTTGGAATACCCCGGAAGTATCCATCAACCTACGACCCAAAACTCCCTGGGAGGCAACCCAAGCGAGAAGAGGGAATAGCAGCGGAGCTAGAGCCACCAACACTGGCAACCCGAGGCTACCCAGAAAGCCCCATCACTCACGCGCGAGACACTATGCAATGCAAGACTCGATACAAGGTGATAAACAAGCAATAAAGCCATACATGGGAGAATAACAAAGTAGGTTACTCTCGCACGCAATAGCAACACTTGATAAACATTTCAATCCAAATCAATTCAAACAAGTATTTCAAGCAACCCTAACCATTCTATAGGCATAAAAACAAGAAAACAAGCAAAAACACAAATCGGCCCCAACTATCAAAACGCTACCGTTTCCAAACGAGCCACGAGTTCTGGAAACCGACTTCGCCAATCCTTCCAGGTCACTATAAGGCACGTCTAAAGACCCCGAAACCTTACTTTACCCTAGAACTCGCGCAAAGCCTCGATTTTCCCCTTTCTCGTTTGAACTACAACTATATCAACCAAACACCCAACCAACGCCATAAACGCACCAAAAGTGCTTCCATGGCCTCCCGATACAATGCCAACACGCAAAACGAGAAAATGCCAAACTCGACCTAAACGACCCCCACTTTCACCAAGGCATAATTCCCGTTTTTTCCATTACGCAACCCAAAGAAACCATGCATTTAGGCATTCTAGCACACCTAGCACAATTCTACATCAACGGACAGCATAACAAAACAACTTCATCGTTCCAAGGGTTTACTATTCACAAAACACTATTCAACAACCAATTTAAATTGCAATATCAATATTTAACCGCAGAAAATGTTAAAAAGCTATAAATACACGTTGTACAATTGCCAAGGAACATTCTAGAAGCATCAAAACGCTTTAAACAACAATCTACGGATAAAATCTAAAAATCTCAAAGTTAACTTACATATCATTAAAATGCGCAAATAACATGCTTCCCTTACCTTAGGCACTCCTAGTCGCTAGGAAAACAACGCTGGATGGCTCGGTAACAACCCCGCACAAGCTCACGCGAAGATTGAATGATTGGAAGGTTGAAAGGTTTTTTTTTTCTCTCTTGAAGCTCACGGCCTGCTCACTGTTTTCAGCTGCTATTTTTTTTTATTTTGTTTTGTTTTAAGCTTATTTAAGTGCTAAGTCTTTGGTCAAAGGTCAAGCCTTGGTCAACTACTTAAAATTGGTCAAAATGACTTATTTCAATGCATTTTAAGCTAAAATAACTATCACCAATATAAATTTCAGCTAGCAACAATTAAAATATAAAATTTAAGTAATCTTAATACTAGTTTCACTATTTGCTGAGGACTAGAAACCGTTCTCTAGCTATCGCTCCCTAAATGCAATGCACGTTGCGACAGCAAGAAAGTAACAATTAATTCTCAAAGAATTTAAGGAAATATAATTTTCAAAATAATAAACAAGGAATTTTCACATTCCGGGCTCGGGTATTACAAGTGACTTGATTGTTGGAGGAGGAACCACTATTAGAAATGTTCACGTAGAAGCTTCTCTTTCATCTACCAGTATAGACGAAGTTCTTTGGATCTTATCCACTTTAGAGGTTGGATGAGGTTAATCAATAGGGAAATCCGCTGGAATTTAATCTTCCTCTAAAAAATGGTTTTCAATTTCATGGGCATCTTATATTCATAAAGGATCTGACTCAATTCAATAGAAACTTCACTTCTACCCTGTATGGTCTTGGAGCTTAGGTCACTCGAACGCATCTTTAATCTAGTTCAGGAAGGAAGTCTATTTCATTACAAGGCTGCTATCAAAGCCTCTAACATGATATAAAGAGACTGAAGTCCCCCTCATTTTAGATGTCATATGAATTCTTAGCTAATGAGCTTGCAGTGTCATAGCTTTCATTCATATGTTTTTCCAGGTGTACTATTCTTTGGGTGAAATGAATGGATAACCCAACTGAGAATGACTAATAAACATCAAATCTGGCTTAGAGACTTATGTTTTATTTCAGCGGAATGAGGATCGGGAAGTTCTTACCTTAGAGCGGACTGTAAGGCATTAGGGGCATGTTGACTATGAAGACAGAAGACTCAATCCGTATTTTGATAAATGTTAAGATGGTCGCTTTGTGCCCATCTTTTCATGATTCAGGTAGTACTAATTTTTAGTTGTTGTGAAAAATCCCTTGCTGTTGACTAAACCTGAATTATAGTATTGATTTTAGCTTTCAAGTACGTGTATGAGGACCACTGTGGGAAGAGAATTCAAGGTAGAGGTACAATGGATAGAGGGCTACGGCAAGGCGTTCGACTCACACTCTTGTCAACACTTCCAAGAGTAAACCCTCGACTCGCTTCCTTAGCCATTTATTTTGGTCAACCAGTGCTAAATGCATTCGACTCATCATTCTTTAAAATGAATGGCTTCTTTCACCTTCTTTCAGGTCTATTGGTTAGCATTCACCTAGCGCGAACTTCATTTCCCAAGAAATAGCCAATTCAGCAACAAACTTTCTTTGGTTGTGATTAGCCTATCATCTCAGTCACTCGTAAGATCGGGAGATCAGGATCAAAGCTCCATTCATCTGGTCATCCAGTTATCCAGTTAGGTTTCAATCTAGAGCATCGTGTAGGGTTTTATTATTCCAAGGGGTTTTCCACCCTAAAGACAAAACAAAGGCTCGACTCATTAATGGATTCGGCTCCAGCAATCAATGACTTAGTTGAACATGGAATTCCAATTCCTCTTTAAGGATTTAAAGAAGGCATACCGTTGCATACCCTCCTCGACGAACGAAAAAAGTTCCTCAAGCTCGATACCTCGATAAGCAGGATGGGAACAAAACAAAGAATGGGTTGGAGGGGCTACAAAGCCAGCCATATTATATACAATCAGGGAAATCAATGAGATTGGCTTTCACTCTATCAGAAAAGAACCAAAATGAGGACATATCGAGATGTTTCGGTGGTGGTGGGGCATTATTCTGGTTGGATTCCTTCTCTATCTTAGAAAGCTTGGTTCGCATTCCTACTAAAGTTAGAAGTAGGAAAGGAAGATAGACGGGAAGGAAGTATGGTAGGGCAGGGGGATGGGATTGCCTTTGATCTACGTTCTCGATTACTGGTCGAGCCAATACCTCCCGGGATAACTTGTTAGAGTACGAAAGGATGATTTACTTACTGGAGTTGGTGAGGTATAGATTGACTACATGGGGACCGGCGAACTTGACGCTAGGGGCGTTTCCTCAATTGGTGGTGATTAGTCGATTTCTCGACAAACATTCATTTACTATCCCAATGAAGATGTTATTTTGTAACTGCTAGGGAGCTGGATCTAATGAATTTCTCAGAAATTGGAGAGATTTTGTTAATGGGCTATGATCGTAGTACTCATTGAAACCTGAACTCAGAGTCGACAAGCATGAAGCAGAATCATCTGAGCACACCGAGCAGCGTATCAAGCAAAGAATGAGGGAAAACAAAGAATAGAATACGGGAAGCGAGCTTACCGATCTTTGTTATGGATTTTTCCCCTTGCTATAGCCTATGCTATATCATCACTAGGCGGGAGGAGATCTCGTCGAATAACACATAAGAGAAGATCTCTTTTGAATGAACTACACGTCACCCAGATGGGAAAAGAGCACCCCAGTTTAGTGGTACATGCTTGATGGCGCTTATGCCCCTTCAAAAGGCACTTGACTCTTAATCATAGACAGACTTGCACTGAGCTCAACATAAGAGTTAGAACTTGGTCTGTTCTCTCTCTTAGTCTTCGATCGATCATTTCTGCTTCAAATAGAATGGCTTTCCCAGCTAACAAGGAAGCAGGATTGATAATTGAGATCAATTTTAAACTGGACCTAGATGGCCTATACACCAATTGACTAACACCATTCCTGAAAAAATGAAGATCGTTGTAAGAAGACCACCCTTGTGTAAATGCGGAAGCTTGGCAGCTGTAGAATGAACCTTGAGATTGGGTTTAATTAAAAGGGATTCGAGTAGTGGGAAGGTACTAATTGAATAATCTCCAGTAGGAAAGGGAGGAACCGAACTAGCTTGGCTAGCTAAGGCGAATTTGGATACAATAGTAACTAGCCCTAAGAAGGTGCTTGAAACTATCCTAGAATCCCTACTTGCCCATGTCGGGATTCAACCTAAGGCTTGTTTGAAATCTGAATGAATGGATAATACATACATAAAGAATATGAAGCACAATCTCCAACTCTTAACCGGTGCCATCTTTGCTTGTTCCTGATGCTTCCATAGAGAGAAATGAAACTTTCTTCACTCTCCTTTGATCCAAGCCACAAGGCAAAAGGCAAGCTGACTTAGAGGCTAAATGCCTACTTTCTAAATAAAAGAATTTACAAAAAGCTATTAATCTAGCTATCGAGTCACCCTAATGGACAACTCTAATTGAACTTTCAAGCTTTCTTTTTATTCTGTGTAACAGTGCCATCTATTTTATCTTTTCCTAAATAAGCGGCTAAGTGCTTAAGACTTCTCTAAATAGAGTTGACTGGCAAAAAGCAGATCTTGGCTTAGGGCTTAGACTGACTTCCTTGACTGATAGCTTGAAGCCTAAGATGGAAAACTTCACTAGTGGAATTTTAATATGATAGTCACCCTTTTAGCAATACTCCCTTTTTCGAGGGATGAGCTCTGACTAAAGCTATTGAGAAGGGATCTAATCTAGATCTTCTATTTCTGACCCGAAAGCAATTCTTGAAAGCCTACTTTCTTCGTAAACACCTTTAGATTCCAAATCATGTCATGGCTTACCCCTAATTCTAGGACAAAAGAAATGGACTAAGGGGGGCTTCCTTCGACTTCGATCGGCCTATTCACTCAGCTAGGGAATAAGACTAACCTAATTTCCCTATTCACTAAACCCAAGACTCAGGGAAAAGAGAATTGCCTTTGCCCCCTTCCTTCAACTTATAGGATGGAATTCAGACTCCTAACTAAACTCTCTTACGTGAAGACCGGATCTTCGGGATCTAAGTACTCCTAGGGGGCACTTGGCAACTAACTCGTGGGGCATGATATCCCAAAAATTCTCAAGTACTCGCTACACTTCCTGAGAAATAAGTCATCTTGGTATTGGATCTGCTCCTTTCTAGTATTGAGGATAGAAGGGGAAGGGAAATATATCAAGGTTTTTGGCTCGCAATAAAAAAAAAAGCAAAATATTATTAAATTAGTTATTCCCTCATTTTCCTTGCCATTCCTAGCGTAGAATTTGCTCGGTAACTCCATTTCGGCGGAAGTACCGTATGCATTCCTTGGCTTCCCGAAAATAAGAGCTCCCATGCCTTTCTATTTCGAGACTATGGAGGATTTCAGTCATTTTGCCGGCTCCATGTGTAATGCCCCGAACCCAGCTCCCATGCCTACAGGATACACCCCGCCCATAGGGGATGAGCGTGCACCGAGGCCATGGCGAACCTGCCCGAAAGCGCACTATGTGGATATTGTCCGCTTTGGCGCCCATACGCCTCACGGGTTTGCTTCCCACGCAGCTACTGCCACGTGAAAACGCGTCCACACGATACAAGACCACTTAGCACTTATATCAAGCAGCCCAGAACTCCGCCCTTCCGATGTGGGCTGCGATTCCTTACATTCACCCCCCCTTAAGGAGGCCTGCGCCCTCGTGGGCTAACGGCACAAAGGAAGGTCGGCTCTGATACCACCTTTGTAACGCCCCGAACCTAGCTCCCACACCTGCAGGATACACCCCGCCCATAGGGGACGAGTGTGCACCGAGGCCATGGCGAACCTGCCCGAAAGTGCACTATGTGGATATTGTCCGCTTTGGCGCCCATACGCCTCACGGGTTTGCTTCCCACACACCCACTGCCACGTGAAAACGCATCCACACGATACAAGGCCACTTAGCACTTATATCAAGCAGCCTAAAACTCCACCCTTCCGATGTGGGATGCGATTCCTCTCACCATGTCTGTCCTCAAACATTTTGACGATTCGTTCCTCTTGGAAGCTGCCGGGATTCGATCTGCGATCCTTTGGTGAGAATTGAGAACCACTGAACAGGTTTTTAAGGCCTGTTTGCGAGCAATGCCAGACGTAGCCAGTTCAGACTCTGAAGCCATTTGTCTTCGTACTGAATAAGGGCCTTCGCCATCGATAATTGGTGGACCACCGTCTCCTTGAAGGCGAGTCCCAGTGGAATCTCCCCAAAGCCATTGTTCCTCCTTTTCCCAAGTAAACCCGGGGGAGTTTGGCGTTTTAGGAATAATTCCTCCCCACAGAATATAGAAAATGAAGGCCCTGCCTATAAGGGGTTTCAACAAAAATAAATAAATAGGCCCAAAAAGCGTACTAGAAAAGCCAAGGACTCAGAAGAAAAATATTGAAGCAATACGCAGAATAAAAAATTTCAGAAAGAAGGGAACAAGGACATAAACTATAGGAAGAAGGCATTTAATAAAAAGTATTGTGCCCATAAAAAGAATATGGGCGAAAGGGAAAGCCTCACGACCTGGCATAGCCTTTCCCACTATAATGTGTTTTTCAATTGGAAGTGGTGCATATTGTGGTTGTTTCGGTACTTCTGTCAGCCTTACACCTCTATTGAGTAATGCCTGAGTCGCAGCATCAAGGTCTGAGCCAAATTGAGCAAGGGAGGCCACTTCACGATATTGTGCCAATTCTAGTTTTGAACTACCGCAGACTTGTTTCATAGCTTTCAACTGAGCGGCAAACCCGACACGACTAATAGATAAGCCGACGTTATTAGCAGGTCTGATTCCGCGATAAAAGAGCTTTGTTTCCAAACAAATTTGTCCATCAGTAATGGGGATCACATTGGTGGGATAACATAAGTTATTCATATGTCACCACATTCAAAAGACCGTTCGCATCATATCACAATTTGTAAAAAAAAGATATGAACTAATTCACCAAAAAAATGACTTAAGCACATTAATTTGTGCTTGACGATGCTCTTCTGCTAGTCAATTTAACAAAGCCCTTTCCTTTTTTTCATCTTAGTAATCACTTTCTTCTGATTTTCTAAGACGTTCAGATGAGTTTGGATGGTAGACAACTTCTCTTTGGCTCTCTGAATACCTTCGTCAACCCTGCGAAGCTCTCCCTAAACATCATGAAGCTTTTTTTATGCAGGTGAAAGTAGGGGATCCATTGCTCCTCCCATCTTTTTCAGTAAATGCTATGTTAAACTATGCCTACCCACCTTAACAAGCCCGGAACTCAACTCCAGTCAATAAATGAGTGGAGGGATGAACTGGATTTGAATAGTTGAGAAGATGTTTGAAACCTCCTACCATAAAGAAGGGAGATCTGTAGTAAGAGTTCCCTCTTTCCCTGCTTTCGGCGCCTTATAGGGAAACTCCTGAAGTTACATCTTTCAGTATTTGGTGGGACTCAAGTCAAGTAGTTGAGATAAGCTGTTAGCTCTTTGTCAGGTGCCCTTAGTTAAGTTCCTTTTGTCCTATAGGTTTGTTTTAAAGGTCAGTGGTTCAAGTCAATAAGCGAGGATGCCCTTCTCACTCAAGGTCAAACATTTACTTTTCTAGTTAGAGACCAACGTCTTGGGGCTAACGTGGGATCTGCTCAAGGACCTACTAGTTTAGGTAAATATCTTATGCCTTCCCATAGCAGGAGAGGTCATTTTTGGAGGATAAAGTATACGCTTTTCAAAAAAGGTTGGAAGAAATGGACCGGGTTTTAATATATATATATATATATATATATATATATATATATATATATATATAGATTTATATATATAACTGGTTGGCTGCTTTTTATGCAAAAAAAAAATACAAAACGGGATTGGATTTCCACTCATAAGGAAGGAAGGTTAGATATCTTTGATAGGCTTGTATTTTTGGTTAAAATGGGATGGTGTTCAAACTCCCAAAATGCAGTCTAGACAGCGGGCCTTCCCGTTTCTGACTGGACTTACTCGGGGAATGGTCAATCTCCTCCAGAGTATGCTTTACAGCAACTCATTCGTCCTGACCAAATAGTAGAATCTATCTCTCAGCAATGGTTTTTTCCGCTAATCACCCCTTCTCAACCAGCCCGCCCGCTCGATCTTGTAAGATCGGCTAATGAAAGGGGGTCAATCTGGTCCGAAGTTGTCAAAACGAATCGTTAGCTTTATTAAAAAAAGCATTATTAGGGGGTGAAGGTTCGCCCCCTATTTTCTACCATTATAGCTGGCGTCGACCAGCTTTGCAATACAGATGGACACGAAGAATAATGCAGGCAGCGAAAATGCAAAAGACAAGAGCAAAGATTCCCGACCCAAACCATGTTATTGACTCAACCACAAATTTGTTAAATGAAGGTAGCTTGCTTACTTTCAGCCACTAGTTAGATGGAAATCCCTTGACTTCGCTTATGCCCTTATACAGTGCCTTAGATTTAGCTGTTGTCAGAATTAGAAGCTCACATCGTGAAATTTATTTCTTAATAGAACCAGGTGAAAGGCAATCGGCTAGTGAGGAATTAGCCATAGAGAAGGGAAATCTCCCAACGCAAGTGCAAGTGTCATTCTCAAATTTAACTATAGGAGGGATATCCTCTGCTATTGACGAAGCTGTTATTGGACTCGCTTGGCTCGGCTGGTCTCACTAGAACTCAGGGTTGGAAGAAGAATGGCTACTTTAGACTAGAAGGGAGGCCTTCTCATACCCAGTTAACTGATTGAGGAGTGTTCCCAGAGAAAAGGCACCAATCTTACTTATTGAGAAATTTAGAACAGAGAAGGAACACTCGCTTAAACAGAATAGGGTTGGCTAGTATAAAATCTGTTGCTATTGTACTTGGCAAGTCAGCCTAGAAGGAAGAAGTCATAGCTGTTACCGCTACGTGGACTTCTTCTTAGTCTGCTCGAAAGGAAGGCCAGTAAGAGTAGATGGAATAGAGTATGACATAACCAGAAAGTCTGTGGTACCATTAGCTAATGTCTGTGATTCTACAACTAAAGAATGAAACAAAAGTGGAGGATAGGATGCAAGAAAGGTTGTACTTTCTCTTCCTAGGTATGGGCGGAGGGAAAAGCTATTCTAGCATCAACATGGATTTACTAGAGACTAGAAGTAGTCGTCATCTTTGTCCATAGTAGTCATCCAACCAGCAAAGGAAAGACCACTTAGCGCAGTGGAATAGGAAAGAGAGCATCAAGCTGAGCTTTTGTGTCACCAGCAAATCCTTTTTCATTTATTGGGAGACTGAAAAAGGATTTGTCAAGCAGGCATGATTGTCACGTTGATCGACAGTTGAGAAATCCTATCTCCGAGGCCCTTACTTTAGGGCTATCTTTCACCGTTGACAGATATGGCTCAACGTGACAGGTACGGTTCCTAAATCAATAGATGACTCAAGGTTCTTCTTTTCAATTTGGTATGGGGAAGGATGACAAAGCTTTCGATTAAAAAATTGTGTAGGTCTAGCTTGAGAATTGCCCTTTATTTCTCATCTCGATCTGGGTAAGGCTTCACTACTCGTTTGTTTGAGGGGTTTAGTTATTAGTGGACTTGCACTTGCCCTTGTCCTCTTTCTGCATTCACGTATGACCTAAACCATACCTCTTCTATGGTAGAAAGAAGGTCAGCCTCACCTCAGGTAATCACACCTTTATTTCTCGATGATGAAAGAGTCAAAACTCGCTTTCGAGCTAACCAAGCATAGAGCTACCAGCCAACAAGCAAAACGAGTTCTCATTCACGAATAACTAAGCTTTGACAAGGGATAGGGAGAGCCTTCTCATACCTAGCCTTACAAAAGCCTAACAGAGAAAAAGCTATGCCTAATAGGGGAAGACTGCAGTAAAAGGATATCCGTCTATTGACGGCTAGCTCGTATAAGCAAATATTGGACCTAGGTAAAGGGCTATACGCTTCTGGACCATATTGTGTGATTTCACATAATACTGCGTCGAGGGGAATCACTAGGGGGTTCAATCCTCCACTAGGTCCTACTCTTCTCCCAGAGAATTATGGGTTGGGGCTCATTCCGGGGGCACAAAGCGAGGGGGATCACCCAGGCTCGAATCACTATGCTTCCGAGTCCTCACAAGAGGCACATCAGGAAGGCCAGCCATGATCCACTTATCTTGCCCCACATTAGGAGGAGGCGAGCAAAAAGAGACTATTTTTTGCACTAGAACGACATATTCGGAGGCACTGTGCTTCCCAGGCTATAACCCCGAAATATCCTTTTGTTTTAGATTGGAAGTAGGAAGATTTCCATCATTTCTCTTAGCATATAGCGATTTCCGAATTAGACATTGAAACTAAAACAGATATTGAAATTGGAAATCTTGCCGAATACATAAATAATTAAAAAAGACTAAAAACTCTGTTGGATCCGTTTTTTGAGTCATATTAAAAAAAGGATGACTAACAGAGTTTTTGCATCTTTCTCCCATGCCTTTCTTGGTTGGAAGAAAACCAACCGGCAATTTCCGAGATTGGAAAGGAAGTGAAAAAAGAAGACAGCCCTAGGGAAGGCGACCAACTCTTTCTCACAACAGAAGGAGAAATTGGAGTCATATCGCTATGAGAAAGAAGAATGGAAAGTCTCATCCCGTGCTTGGGTACTTTACTATGCAATTCAAAGCATCGAGGAAGAAAGGAATAAGAGTAGGAGTTGAATGATGCAAAGAAAGAGTTCCTTGCTTCTACGCTTTTGCTGCTCTCTTTGATGCTTGTAGTTGTACTCACGAGCAGAATCATGGAAATGACTTAAAGAAAGAACTGCTACACAGAATAAGCCAAGTCAAGGTTTTGAATCCTAGCATTAGTATAAGATCTTGACTATTCAAAAATACTCTCTCTTTGGTGGAAGTGACAATCAGACTTCAAGTAAGCTCAGGATTTTAGGTGCTAAAGAAGAAGAAAAGAAAATGACTTTTATCCCATGCCACTGGTCCTTGCTAGTCACTTGGATCTGTAGAGGTCAAAGGCTCTAGGGCAGAAGAAGTCGAAAGAGAAGATTGCATTGGTTCCGATCAAAATGTCTTATCTCGAGATGAAGAGGCATTGGAACTCTCTCACCGATCGGACCAGCTAGTGAGAAAGTATACTAAAAATAAGTGATTGGCTCTCGAACTCAGTCGATCTCCCTTCAGTTGTAGACCTCCCCTTAGTTCGTCATGCTATTTCTCTAAAGACCTCCGCACTCCTCACACATTGAAAAGTGCATTATCAGACAACTCTTGCTGCCTTCCTTCCCTCTCACCCCCTCCACCCTCCCCTTTTTCAAGAAAGAAGCCCCGCTCCTTAAGGGCCCCTCTCTGGTAAAGAATTTTTGAAAAAAAAAATGCCTCAACTGGACAAATTCACTTATTTCACACAATTCTTCTGGTTATGCCTTTTCTTCTTTACTTTCTATGTTCTTCTTAGGTTCTATCTCCTTTTGGATTTTGAAGTGAAAGTCTTTTGCTTCTATCTAACAAGGCCCAAGTTACAGCGGGCTCTTTCTATTATGAAAGGGTCCATATCTATATATTTATTGGTAAGTTTTGTATATAGGATATATTCTAACTTCTTTGATTTGATTTTACTTCATTCCCCCTGTACTATACTTTTACTCGATCTGAGCAGCTCTGGAGTCATCTCAGGACGAGCAGAAAGGGGAAATTTCTGGAAGAATTTGACTTGTTGTTTCACCCCAACCCAAGACAAAAGCCATTCTGTTTCACCTCTTGAACCAACAAAAATACCCAAGTGGGTATTGGACGTTGATCTTCCAACGGAGCATCCATTTGATTCGATTGACGATTTGAGGGAAAAGTGTGCTACTACTATTAAAGAGTTCTGTCAAAACAATAAGAGAGAGGACGAAACCTTCGTCAATGTCGCACAGCACCTAGTTGTGGAAGGTCAAGAAAGAACGGCTGAACTGGGTTCTACCAAAGAAGACTCGAAGCGTCTTCTTGAAGAATTGCAAAATCCAGGAAATAGCGATGTCTATGCTCGGGTTTTAAAGGCCCTAGAGAAGCATAGACGCTGAGGCACCTTTTATTACTCATGGATAAACAGGGGAACGAATGGGCTAATATGGTTTCGATGTTGAGCAATAGAGATGATATATTGGCTCACATTACGAGCTAAGGTATGTAGTGACTCGAGCAAAGAAAAAGGTCATAATTATTCATTCTTTCGTTTAGTATATTACTTCATCTGGTTGCAGTCAATCATTACTTCTTTAGGTCGAGGGTCAACTATCGAATCAACATGTGTCTGTAGCTGTTGTAGAAAAAAAAAAGACGGAGGAAGGAAGAGGCCCCAATCATAAATGGAAAAGAAAAAGAGAAATGCGTAAGAAAGAAAGGGTACTATGTCACTAACAAACTTGTGGGTTAGGTATGTAGGTCACTCAACGAAAGGACAACTAATATCTTCTCTTGGATGTATGGACAACAAGGTGTAAACACGCCTATCGTTTCGCTCGAGTTAGTACTCCCCTGTGGTTGAAAGGGTACTATGTCACTAGTTTGGGTCTTCCCCAGTAGTCCTAGGGCACACTGTTAGCAGGAGGATTGGGGGCTCGACGAGGGTGGGGATCCCAGGGTCCCTTATCTTCAACTCTGATAAGTGAAAGCCCAGTGTGGGACCTTTGGTACTGGTAATGCCAGATACTGTACACTCCTTTGGTCACACCAAGGTGCCCACCCCTACCTATAGTTGTTGAACCTATCGAACCCTCTCCCACTAGAATAATGGTATTCTAACTCCCTGATATGGAAGAAATCCAGTCCTATGGTTGGGCGAAGACATGGCATTGGTAGTTGTTGTCACGCCCCAACTCGACTCTACCTACAATAAGTCAGGACGCAACGGAATTTCGGTAGTATAACGACAGTAATTAAGACACCGAGGCTCTAAACCAACCTCTCAGAATATCATACAACCAAACTCCTCAACCATTCAACAATCAACTCATCAATTAAGTTAACAACATACAACATAACCATACTATACAATAATCATTCTTAGTTATACGCCCCCGTTCCAACAAAATACATTGATTGAACATACATTTCAAAATAGATTGTAAACTAACTTAGTAACCTATTATAGTCAAAGGAAAGACCACTAAGTTAGCATCAACTAGTTCATTATCATTACTACAACTTATACATCATTAACTATAAAGTAAATAAAAGACAACTAGAATAATATACAAGACTATAGGGTATACAACATCTCTAACATCAAGGACAAGACTCTGGCACATAGCACTCGTCCATATATGGCACATTCTCAGCTTCCTGAGGCACATACCCGTAATCTTGCTCAATAACACCTGTATGCATGCAATAATTGAGAGTGAGCTTATATAAAACAAGCTCAGTGAGGATCTGATAGATCTCAAATAGTATTTACTATACTCCTTGGAAATGATCCTTTGAGCAGTAAACACACAATAAAACATCAATAACAATATAAACATATAACTATAATGACCAATCAATAAAGGACACTCTATTTGGTATAACTACAAATGCCATCACTATCTCAACCATTCTTCTTGTAACTCCCCATTACTCATGCACCCGAGGTACCTCACTAGCCTCGCCCTCCATGAAACCTCTGTTATGCGAGCTAGAGGTAGTCTCTGGTAGTCATGCCGTTATCAACCCGACAGCCCGACGCTAATAGAGATGTGGCACACACATACCAAGACTCAACAATAATAATAAACAATCATTCACAGGAGGACAATCTAGAAGAATTGCCTATCTCCCAGTTCATCAATCATCAATCAGTAATCATCAATAATCATCAATTATCATCAATATAACATCAAGTAATCAATTAACAACAAACAACTAAGTTAGATGACAAAGTAGGCCATCCAACTTACCATGCATTAAACACGTAATCTAACCCTAGTCTAACCATTTACAGCTCACAATTCAATCACTCAAATACCACCCAATCATCTAAAGGCTCAATTCAACAATTTAAAGAAAGACAACCTAAACTTCAAATAATCATATCTTACATTCTACTAATCCAAACAACTCCAAATCAGTTTCTAACATTCACCCATTCAATGAACTACACTAGCCCTCTCGAAAACCAACCAAGACACATCAAAATCAAGCCCAACAACCCTAAAACCACAATGCACCTAGGCTGAAATTTCTGGATTTTCACACAAACATCGCAATCAAAAATTCGGCATTATAACGGCGCTACCACGTAATTAACAAACTTTTAGAAATCGACGGCAATCGATTCCAACCACAACAACTCAAGATATTCATCAAATAGCTAGTTAATCAACTTTTAATACCCGAAAATAAATAAGTTTGCTACAATGGTTCAAATATCGTAGTAATACATATAATTGATCCTTAGCTTGCACTGAGTAATAATATAAATTCAAATTACCATTCTAACGGTTCAAAATGCAATTATAAGCAAAAACATAAAAAATGACTTTGAGATCTAGAATTTTTCTCTCACCTTTGATGTGTTTTGAAGCTACAAAGATGCTCAATGGATGCTCAAGAGGTGGAATTAAGCCTTGGCTGATGGAAATTGGCCTTGAATTGCAACTTTTAATGAAAATTTACTTTGAAAAAAATGTTGAAAATGCTCTCAAGAAAAGCTATGGAGTTTCGGCCACTTGTGTGTGCTTTGAGTGCGTTTTGTGCTTTGTTAGTAGGTGTTAATGCATAAATAAGCTAAGGTCAAATAAATTAAAAGAAAGTCAAAGTTAAATTTTAGTCTTTTAATTCATTTTTTAGTCTTTTAATTCATTTCTTGACTATTCCTAGCTCAACCAATAAATTAACACCTAAATTAATTCTAGACATTATATTTTAGGTGACAAAGAGTTTTACATTAAAATAGTTTCACCCGAGTCGGCTCAAAACTCATTTTCTTGCAAAAGAAAGTGTAAAAATCTTTAAAATTCCAAAACCGATTCCAAATCAGTTTTAATCAAACATGGGTCTATTAATACCCGAGGACTAGGTTTTAAAACGTTTAAAACACCCCTTTAAAAATTTTAGCGGACAGGTGTTCAAAAATATTATTCACCAAAACCGACGATAAAATTTCTGATTCCCTTTTTGATGAAAATTTCATAAATGCACACTTAGCACGTATTAGGAGTATTAATCACATATTTAACACATTCTAAGTCATATAGCACATAAACAAGTCAATTCACGTAAAACGAGATAAAACACGCAAATCGAGGTAAAGCAAAATATGGTGTCTCACATTCTCTCCCCCTTAAAGAAATTTCATCCCCAAAATTCTTACTTGCTGAATGGAAAAGATCTGGGTACTGCTACTGCATTTGATCTCACCTCTCCCAAGTAGCCTCCTTAATACCGTGATGCTTCCACAATACCTTAACCATTGGAATATTCTTCAACCTCAACTCTCGTTCCATCTGATCAAGAATACGAATCGGCCGCTCGTCATAAGTCAGATTCTCACGAAGCTGTAACGGCTCCGGCTCAAAATATGAGAAGGATCCGGATTATACTTCCGCAAATTAGACATATGAAATACATCGTGGACATTAGAGAAATTCTCCGGTAAAGTAAACCTATATGTTAACTTACCAACTCTGCCAGTAATCTTAAATGGCCCTACAAAACCTCGAACTCAGCTTCTCACCTTTACCATAATGAGCAAACCCCTTACGACGAGACAATCTCAAGAAAACCAGATCCCCAACTGCAAACTCCAAATCCCGACGACACTTATCAGTATAACTCTTGAATCTGCCATGTGCTGTAAGCATTTTCTGCCTGATCAACTGAACATTCTCAATCTTCTCTAGAAGCTCTAGCATAATAGTTGGATCAATAGTCTTCATCTCCCCTACTTTATCCTAATACAAAGGTGAACGACACTTACGACCGTAAAGAGCTGCAAAAAGTGCCATCCCAATAGTAGCTTGATAACTATTGTTATAGGCAAACTCGACAAGGGGTAGATGTTTCTCCCAGTTCTTCCCGAAGTCCAGAACATAAGCCCTGAGCATATCTTCTAGAATCTGAATAGTCCTCTCAGACTGACCGTCGGTCTATGGATGATACGTTGTACTAAAATTCAGCTGAGTACCCAAAGTCTCCTAAAGTTTTTCCCACAAGCGAGAAGTAAATCGAGGATCTCGATCTGATATAATACTAGATGGAATCCCGTGAAGTCTAACAATCTGATCCAAATAAAGACCCGTCAACTTTATAACTTCATCTCCCATCTGTATCGAAATAAAGTGAGCTGTCTTCGTCAAACGATCCATGACAACCCAAACTGCATCATTACCTCTCGGAGTTCTAGGCAAACCAATGACGAAGTCCATCATAATACGCTCCCATTTGCATTGTGGTATAGCTAACGGCTGAAGCAAACCTGCAGGTCATTGATGCTCGGCTTTCACTCGCTAACAAGTCAAACATCTAGATACAAATTGAGCAACTTCTCTCTTCATATTATTCCACCAGTAATGTTGCTTCAAGTCCCGATACATCTTGTTTCCACCAGGATGAATAGTATACTTAGAATTATGAGCCTCCTCCAGAATACCTCGCCTCAAGCCCGGTTCATCGGGAACACAAACCCTGTTCTGAAACCGAAGAATACCATCCTTGTGCACTTTGAAGTCAGACTGATCATCCGTGATCTGATCCTTGATCTTCTGAAGTTTAACAACAAGTTGCTGAACTTCTCTGATCTGAGACAACAATAAAGGCTGAATACGGAGATGTGAACACATCACCCCAACCTGAGTCAACTCCGGTCTCCAATAAGTGAATTCCTCAAGAACTTCCCACTTCTTGATAGCCAAACAAGAAACACTTGCCTTACGACTATGAGCGTCTGCCACCACATTTGCCTTCCCAGGTAGATAACTAATAGAACCATTATAATCCCCAAGAAGTTCCATCCACCTTGGCTGACGCATATTCAACTCCTTCTATGAGAATAAATACTTAAGACTCTTATGATCAGTGAAAATCATGAGCATACTGCCCCACAGATAATGACGCCACTTTTTCAATGAGAAAACAACAGCTGCCAACTCAAGATCATGAGTCGGATAATTCACCTCATAAGGCTTCAACTATCTAGAAGGATAGGCAATAACCCGGCCATTCTGCATAAGAACACATCCCAAGCCCTCATTGGATGCATCGCTGTAAATGACCATATTATCAGTCCCTTCTGGTAAAGCAAGTACTGGAGCAGGAGTCAATCTCTTTTTCAACTCCTGAAACCTACTCTCACATTTCTCATCCCAAACAAAGCTAGTCTGTTTTTGAGTTAACTTAGAAAGTGGCCCGGCAATCCTAGAAAAGTCCTTGACAAACCTATGGTAATAACTAGCCAATCCAAGAAAGCTACGAACCTCTAAAACATTCTCTGGCCGTTTCCAAGACATCGCTGATTCAATCTTAGTGGG
The DNA here is from genome assembly GCA_037974665.1 of Ehretia macrophylla. NCBI lineage: Eukaryota > Viridiplantae > Streptophyta > Magnoliopsida > Boraginales > Ehretiaceae > Ehretia > Ehretia macrophylla. Next base: position 57,578,901 of record CM075765.1, read on the forward strand.
ATCTACAGAAATACCGCTCTGTGTGATAACATGGCCAAGAAAAGATATGCGTTGTAGCCAAAATTCACATTTGCTGAACTTTGCAAACAACAGATGCTCCTGCAGCTTCTGTAAGACAAGTCGTAGATGTTGCTCGTGCTCCAATTCAGACTTGGAATAAACCAAGATATCATCAATAAAGATCACCATGAACTGGTCTAAGTACGGTTGAAAAACCCGATGCATAAGATCCATAAATGCTGCTGGTGCATTAGTTAATCCAAAGGGCATAACTACAAACTCATAATACCCGTATCGAGTCCTAAAGGCAGACTTCAGAACATCCTCCGTGCGAATCCGAAGCTGATAATACCCTTGCCTCAAGTCAAACTTAAAGTAGACTTTGGCTCTTTGAAGTTGATCAAACAACTCGTCAATCAATGGCAAAGGATACTTGTTCTTGATGGTCACCTGATTCAAACCACGATAATCAACGCATAATTTCAAGGTACCATCCTTCTTCTTCACAAATAAAGCAGGAGCTCCCCAAGGTGAAGAACTCTGCTGAATGAAAGCCTTCTCTACCAACTCCTGCAACTGAGTTTTCAACTCCTTTAACTCAGCTTGTACCATCCGGTACGCCGATTTAGAAATAGGTTGAGTACCGGGAACAAGATTGATCACAAACTCCACATCTCTCTCTGGCGGTAACCCTAGCAACTCCTCTGGAAATACATTGGGATATTCCAGAATAATTGGTATTTCCTCCAACTATAGCTTATCAGATGGCTTGTTGATCAAATAAGCTAGATAACCCAAACATCCCTTACTTTCCAACTTAACGGCTTTAGTTGCTGAGATAACAAAGCTCGTCTTAGCACCTCGGTTCCCTACTACCTCAACTAATGGCTGATCTGGCAAACGAAACTATACTACCTTTGTTCTACAGTTCAACTGGGCATCATACTTAGAAAGCCAATCCATACCCAAGATAACATCATACCCCCGGATAGGAAATAAGATAAGGTCTGAAGGAAAATTATACCCCTTAACATGTATTATACAATCCTTACAAACTAGGCCAGTAATATACTTATCAGTCAAAGAGGTACTAATCTCAACCACATAAGGCAGTCTTTCAGGTTGCACATTAACACGTTGCACACAAGTAGGAGCAATGAAAGAATGTGTAGCACCAGAATCAATCAACACTTTAACAAGTTGATCAAGTATAAGGAAGTTACCTTCCACAACTACAGTCTCCTCAGGCATCTCCTCCAAGTCAACTGCGTAGGCCCGAGCCTGAACCCATTGCTGCTGAGGTGCACGACCCGCAGGTCTACCCTGATAACCCTAAGTCGCTGCCCGACTCTCAGTCCTCTGATATCTAGGGAAATCCCTCGCCCTATGCTGATTGCTACCGCAACCCAAACAAGCCCCTGACTTCACCCTGCAGTCGGCCTCCATATGGCCTTGGCGCTTGCAGTAAGTACACTACGGTGATGAAGCACTAACACTGCCCCTAGAAGAACCTGTTATGCCCCGACCCAACCCCGCAAAAGGCCAAGCCCGGACCCGACACACGGACGGAGTCTCCTCTGTACCGCGGACAATCCGAAAACCCTAAAAAACAATATAACACTTGCGAAAGCTATAAAATAATCAAAACAAGCCAACTTTCTATAAAACATACATTTCTTATTATCCAACTTTCCAAACCAAAAATGATATGCATACTACACAAGTACTTATGCCACTAAACCATTAGCCATTAGCATGCATTCTTCACTAGTCATCCGAGTATAAGTTTACAACTTACAAACTTTAATCCATTTCAACATAAGACTAATAAAGATCTCAACTAGAAAATATATATACAAGGCTACAAGCCTCAAAATTAAGCGTTCCTCACGCAATATACATAACAGCAAGGTTTGCACAAAACTGGTCACCATCCACCAGCACAGCAGGCAAGTGCTATCACTGAAAGACCTCCACCTGCTCCTCCTCCTCAATTACCTCGAGAGGGTCTGCCTCAACTACTCCTGTAAAAACATAGTATAGAGAGGAATGAGCAAAAACTATTGCTCAGCGAGGGCAATTGGTCTCAAGGACGGAGATGAGAGGAGTATGCAATGCAATTAGCCAAGCAATACATACAAAACATATAAAGATACATCCAAAGCCAACAATAAAGCAAGGCAAGTATTTAAAGCTGCAAACACTCAATCAAAGGATACGATACTCTTTTCACGAACCACTTTCAAACACGAATTCGATGACGACGCGCCGGCCCAAAACCACCTTATAACACCAGTTTGAAATACTCCGGAAGTATCCATCAATCCTACGACCAAAATCTCCTTGGGAGGCAACCCAAGCGAGAAAGGGAATAGCAGCGGAGCTAGAGCAACCAACACTGGCAACCCAAGGCTACCCAGAGAGGCCCATCACTCACGCGCGAGAGACTATGCAATGGAAAACTAGATACAAGACAATAAACAAGCGATACACAAGCGATAAACCAGCGATAAAGCCACACGTGGGAGAATAACAAAGTAGGTTACTCTCGCACGCGATAGCAGCAATTTGATAAGCAATTCAATCCAAAACAACTCAAACAAGTAATTCAAGTAATTCTAAGCATTCTATAAGCATAAAGACAAGTAAACACACAAAAACACAAATCGGCCCCAACTGTCAAAATGCTACCATTTCCAAACGAGCCACGAGTTCTGGAAACCGACTTCGCCAACCCTCCTAGGTCACCATAAGGCACGTCTAAAGACCCCGAAACCTTACTTTACCCTAGAACTCGCGCAAAGTCCCGATTTTCCCCCTTTCTCGTTTGAACTACAACTACAACAACCAAACACCCAACCAACGCCATAATCGCACCAAAAGTGTTTCCATGGCTTCCCGAAGCAATGCCAACACGCAAAACGAGAAAATGTCAAAGTCGACCTAAACGACCCCGACTTTCCCCAAGGGCTTAATTCTCGTTTTTTCCACTACGCAACCCAAACAAACCACACATTTTAGCATTCTAGCATACCTAGCACGTTTCTACATCAACGGAAAGCATAACAGCGCAACTTCAACGTTTCAAGGTTTTACTATTCACAAGGTACTATTCATATCACAATTCAAGTTGCAATCACAACATTTAACCGCAGAAAATGTTACAAAGCCATAAATACATGTTCTACCAATGCTAAGGAACATTCTAGAAGCATCAAATCGCTTTAAATAACGATCTACGGATAAATCTAAAAATTGATAAAGTTAACTAACACAACGTATAAATGCGCAAATAACATGCTTCCCTCACCTTAGGTACTCCTAGTCGCTAGGAAAACAACGTTGGTTGCCTTGGAAACCACCCCGCACGAGCTCTCGCGAAGATTGAACGTATAGAAGTTGAAAGGTTTTTTTTTTCTCTATGGAAACTCACGGCCTGCTGCTGCTGGTTGCTTCTGTTTTTTTTTATTTTGCTTAATAAATTGCTTAATTAAAGGTCAAAAGGTCAAAGGGTCAAAGGTCCAAGGTCAAACCACTTAAAACTTGGTCAAAGGGCCCTATTTCGCGCGTTTTAAAGCCGTTTCAGCTATGGTAAGTTCAATTAAAGCTAGCAATATTTAAAATATAAAATTTAAGTCATCTAAATACTAGTTTCACTATTTGTTGAGGACTGAAAATCGTTATCTAGCTATCGCTCCTTAAATGCAATGCACGTTGCGTCGGCGAGAATGTAACAATTAATTCACAAAGATTTTAAGGAAATATAATTTTCAAAATAATAAAAAAAGAAAATTCATATTCCGGGCTCGGGTATTACACCCTCTCCCCCTTAAAACAATTGCGCCCATGCAATTCTTACCTGGTCAACAAACAACTCCGGATACTGATCCCGAACTTGGTCCTCTCTTTCCCAAGTCGCTTCCTCAAACCCATGATGATTCCACAGAACCTTCACTAACGGAATACTCTTTCTGCGAAGCTCCTGAATCTTTCGATCCACAATTCTAATCGGTTTCTCTTCGTAGGACAACTTTTCTTCAATCTGCAAAGGCTCTGGTTCAAGTACATGTGAAGGGTCTGGATGGTACTTCTTCAACATAGACACGTGAAACACATCATGCAGTCGCGACAAGCTCGGAGGCAAAGCTAATCGATAAGCCAAATGACCTACCTTTTCGGTGATCTCATACGGACCCACATACCTGGGACTAAGCTTCCCGCTCTTACCGTGCCGAATCAATCCCTTCCGTGGAGAAATCTTAAGAAACACCCAATCTCCCAAATCAAACTTAAGATCCCGATGGTGCTTATCCGCATAACTCTTCTGACGACTCTGAGCTGTAAGCATACGCTGGCGAATAAGGTGAACATTATCTACCATCTTAATCATCTCAGGTAACACAGTCGGATCAACTGTTCTCATCTCTCCAACCTCTTCCCAATATAATGGGGATCTGCATTTCCGACCATACAACGCCTCGTAGGGAGCCATACCTATAGTAGATTGATAACTATTGTTGTAGGCGAACTCCGATAAAGGCAAAAACTTCTCCCAATTCTTCCCAAAGTCAAGCACACATGCCCGAAGCATGTCTTCCAAGATCCTGATGGTTCTCTCAGACTGGCCATCAGTTTGCGGATGATATGCAGTACTGAAGCTCAACTTAGTTCCCATGGCCTCTTGCAACTTCTGCCAAAAACGAGATCTGAATCTGGGATCCCTATCTGACACTATACTCTGTGGTACTCCATGCAATCTCACAATATTAGCAACATACAATTCAGCTAGCTTATCAAGGCTATCCTGTTTGTTCACGGGAATAAAATGTGTAACTTTAGTCAAGCGGTCTACAACAACCCAAACAGAATCACATCCTCTCGGAGATCTAGGAAGATCGGTCACAAGGTCCATTGTTATATGTACCCACTTCCATTGCGGAATCGACAATGGCTGTAGAAGTCCGGCTGGCCTCTGATGCTCAACTTTAACCCTCTGACAAGTCAAACATCTGGATACATACCCAGCAATCTCCCTCTTCATATTGTTCCACCAGAAGTGTTGCTTCAAATCTCTATACATCTTAGTACTGCCCGGGTGAATCGTGTACCTCGAATTATGTGCCTCGGACAGGATCTCATTCTTCAAAGTCGGATCACTAGGAACACATACTCTGTCCCTGAATCTGAAGATGCCATCTGCATGTAATTTAAACTCCGACTCTTCCCCTTTAGCTTTCTCTTGGATCTTCAAGATGTGAGGATCAGTCTTTTGAGCCTCTCTGATCTGTGCTAGCAATCCTGACTGAATCTGTAAACTAGCAAACCGAATCCCTACCTCAGTAGCTTCTGGTTTCCATGAACAAATTTCTTCCAAAGTCTCCCAGTCCTTGATAATCAAGCTTGCAACAGTAGCCTTTCGGCTCAAAGCATCAGCAACAACATTTGCCTTACCTGGCACATAGTTAATAGAACAGTTATAACCACCCAATAGCTCTAGCCATCTCCGCTGCCTCATATTTAGATCCTTCTGTGAAAACAAATACTTGAGACTCTTGTGGTCAGTAAATATTTCAAATCTGCAACCCCACAAGTAATGACGCCACTTCTTCAATGCAAACACAACTGCAGCTAACTCAAGATCATGTGTAGGGTAATTGACTTCATAAGGTTTCAATTTCCTAGAAGCATAGGCAATCACCTTACCATTCTGCATTAAAACACAGCCCAATCCTTCTTTAGATGCATCACTGTAGACAACAAAGTTCTCTGTTCCCTCAGGTAAAGCTAGTATAGGAGCTGTAGTTAGTCTCTTCTTCAATTCTTGAAAACTGGATTCACACTTAGCATCCCAGTTGTAAGCAACTTTCTTCCGAGTCAACTGGCTCAAAGGTCCCGAAATTTTAGAAAAGTCTTTAACAAATCTCCGGTAGTAACCAGCCAATCCAAGAAAACTCCGAATCTCTGGCACCGTCTCAGGTCTCTTCCAAGATGAAACAACTTCAATCTTAGCTGGGTCCACTGAAATTCCTCGATCTGAAATGATATGGCCTAGAAAAGATATCTGGTTCAACCAGAACTCACACTTGCTGAATTTAGCAAAAAGCTTGTTTTCCTGCAAAGTCTGAAGCACAATCCTCAAGTGTTGCTCATGTTCAGCCTCGTTCTTCGAATACACTAAAATGTCATCAATAAAGATCACGACAAACTGATCAAGGTAAGGCCGAAAAACCCTCTGCATCAAGTCCATGAATGCGGCTGGTGCATTCGTCAATCCAAACGGCAAAACAACAAATTCATAGTGGCCATATCTAGTCCTGAATACCGTCTTTGGTATATCGTCACTCCGAATCCTAAGTTGATAGTAACCCTGCCTCAAGTCAAATTTGGAGTAAACACTCGCACCCTGCAACTGGTCAAACAATTCTTCAATCAACGGCAAGGGGTATTTATTCTTAATCGTGACTTGATTAAGTCCCCTGTAATCAATGCATAACCGTAGCGTGCCGTCTTTCTTTCTCACAAACAACACAGGTGCGCCCCACGGTGAAGAACTAGGTTGTATAAACCCTTTCTCAAGCAAGTTCTGAAGCTGAATTTTTAACTCCTGAAGTTCAGCCGATGCCATCCTATAAGGACTCCTAGAAATTGGCGCAGTGCCTGGCACAAGGTCAATCACGAACTCAATCTCCCTATCCGGTGGTAAACCCGGTAATTCCTCGGGAAATACACCAGGGAAGTCTCTAACAATCGGAACTTCATTCAAACTCAACTTATCAGCAGGCTGATTGATCAAATAGGCTAAGTAGGCTTCACAACCCCTATTCAACAACTTAGAAGTCTTGATCGCTGATAAAAGTGGAATGCGGGCAGCCCTGCAGTTCCCAATAATCTCTAGTACCGGTAGGTCAGGAACTTTAAGATAAACGATCTTTGTTCTACAATCCCACTGAGCATAATACTTTCCCAACCAGTCCATTCCCAAAATGATTTCAAAGTCACGGAATGGTAATATAATTAAATCAGCAGGAAATTTACGGTTCTCTATACATATATCACAAGATTTGCAAATAGATTCAGCAACAAATTTTGCACCCAAAGGAGTACTAACTTCAACTTCATGAGGCAAATTATCAATGCAAACATTCACAGATCGTGCACATGCAGGAGTTATAAACGAATGTGTAGCTCCAGGATCAATCAAAACTTTAACTGGCTGAGTATTGAGAAGAAATGTACCTTCCACTATAGCTGTATTATCGGGCAGCTCCTCTGCATCCAGTGCAAAGACCCTAGCCTGTACTCTCTGTGCTGGTTGTGCACCTGCAGCCCTATTCTGAACACCTCGGCCTCCACCACGGCCCTGAACATTATTATATTTAGGGAAATCCCTCACCCTATGCTCATCACTGCCACAACCCGTACATTTCCCACTCTTCCTCCAGCAGTTAGCCTCAATATGCCCTGGTCGATTACAATAATCACACTGCTGATTTTGCCTAACCGCAGTGTTTCCTGTAGGTGCTGGGGCTCTGGCAGGGGTAGGAACTGTACCTCCCTGCTGAGGTCTGGTCACAGCTGGTCTAGCCTGAATCTGCTGCTGTGGCTGATACGAACGCTGCTGAGAACCCTGTGCAGAAGCCTGATACTGTCTCGGCTGACTCTGGCTACTCTGGCCCAAAAATTGCTTCTTACTCGGCTGACTACTCTCAGCTATCATCTCAGCCTTCCGTTTCTCAAACTTCGAGGCTGCCTGAAATGCCTCGGGAAAAATAGTGTAGGTCTGTCCAGTCAAATGCAACTGGATGTCCATTCTCAGCCCACGGACAAACCTATGTATCATCCTCCTAGCTGGCCGTACCAACTCGGGCATATACCTCGACAGGCTAACAAATCTAGCCTCATATTGTGCAACAGTCATATTTCCCTGCTTTAGGGCCACAAACTCATCTTCCCGTCTCTCCATAGCCATCTCGGGAATATATTTGTCCCGGAACTCACTTACGAAATCATCCCATAAATGTGGAACATCCTCACAATCCCACCTCAGCCTAAAAGTATTCCACCACTGCTCTGCCTCACCTTCAAATAAAAATGATGCATAATCTATTCTTGCCTCATCAGTGTACCTCAAAGCGGTGAAAATTTTCTCACCTCGATTAATCCATCTCTCGCCCGCCTCATCATCCGGCTCCCCGAAGAACTTTCCCGGCTCGTGCCTCAGAAATTTCTCTAGCTGGTTATTCTCAACTCTGTACCCCTGACCACCAGGATTAGCTTGATTACCCTGGGGATTAATCCGGTCCTGCCTCTGCTCATGTAGTACCTGTGTTATCCGGTCTACTGCTGTCACGCCCCAACCCGGCCTATAAAGGTTAGACTAGGGTGTGATCTAAACATTCAAGTCCTTCCACATTCTTAATCATTCTAGGAGGTTTAGCACTTAACGTTTCATTCTAGACTCCAAATTTTTCCGAAAATCCGGCAGCATAACGGCTGTAATTGGGCTATTTGTTTTGACCTAATTCTCTAAACGCCTCAATTATTCCAATCATTAATCCAATTCCATTAAAGACTCATATTTGTCACCAACCGATTTGCCTACTAGTTTATCTTGAAAGTCTCGTTTGGTTAATAAGCCTAACATGATAACTATGTCCCGTTTATTTGTCAATTTCCTATCATGCAAGTACCTATTATCCTTTAGTTTGCAAATGAGCACCTAAGTGAAATTAGATAGAATTAACTTAGTTGATTGTTCATCTAGTGGTTTGAATGCCTACGATAACTACTAATGAAGAAAACGAAAGCAAACAACCAAATAAAAGTTCGTCCGGTTATAGATAGTACAATCCCAGAATTAGACCCAAATTACAACGGGGTCATTTACATCAATAAAATGAATATTTGCAATCAAACACAACATCCATATAGCAACCACTTTCAGGCAAGGCACAAAAGCACGTAGGGACAGGCAATCACTCCAAGGAATCATCGATAAGCACGTTGTCCTCGGGTACCTATACCTGTTCTTCTTCACCTGTGATAAAAAGAGGGTGAGTCCTTATGAACTCAGCGAGGGGGAACGAGAAATACGTTTTGAAACTCATTTTCCGGTTAAACTTATGAAAATCCCTTTCTCAAACATGAATACAACAGAAATACAAGTACAGAAATACAAGTACAGAACAGGAATACCGGTCTTTCCTCCCCGAGGTTCTCTAGGATCCAAGCGGGAGTACTTATATACATAATAAAAAGGATACGGCGAGCTTTTACTCTCAGATCGGTTTCAGAATCAGAAGTTGCGGCCGACTTCAAATCATCCCACAAACACACAAGGTGGGTGTATTCCGGATGTACCCCAAAATCCTACAACCCAACTCTCCGAGGAAGTCTAGCCCCCAAGCGAGAGAGGGAATGGGACCATGGTGGTCACGGTAACACCGGCAAGCCCGATGCCGCCCGGCGTGCGTGATCGCTACCATGCCGACAGGAAAGGTTGCAACCTTGTATGCAATGCACATTTATGACAGGTAATATATCACAGTAGGAGGACAACAAAGTAGGTTGCCCCCGGACAGTCATAAGATTGCACATTGACCAAGTAAACAGGCAGGGCACGATAAAACAGGTAATATATCACAGTAGGAGGACAACAAAGTAGGTTGCCTCCGGACAGTCATAAGATTGCACATTGACAGGTAGACAAGCAAGGCACGATAAGACATGAAAATTTCACTTGAAGGCATATAGAGTTATATGAAAATTAAACGGGCAGCCATGTAACACATGTAAAACAGGCCATATAACTCATTAAGAAGCCCACGTGATCAAGTGATAAGATTATTCAACATGCAATGACTTCAATCATGGGTTCGGGTGCAAGAAAAGCTTATTTGTCAACATGCAATGGTCAAAATCACATTTGAAGTTATAAGACATTTACGGGCAGCCCACTAAGCATCTAATTTCCACACAATATCCAAATGATCAACACTTAGCAAGACTACCTAGTCATTAGGGTTTCCGTTTCATGCTTAACCGCGTGATTAAACCCTAAGTCAACTCAAAATCATTCTCAAGTCATGCATCATTCAATTCAAACATCCTCAAGTACCCAAAACAGTCCACACAACATTCCAACACCACATTTCCAAGCAATTAGTACCACAAGGGAGGTTACATCAATTTTCCAAGCATATAGCTAAGTGAAACCTTTACTGCAATAGGCTGTTTTCTCACAATCAATAGGATAACCAAAAAATCTCCAAATACAGTGAATAAGATGTCAAATTAAAGATTTAGAAGTTAACTAAAATCAGAAACAAACCTTGCATCAATTGGAGTTCGAGATCATTAGATATAGCCGAAACAGTGGAATAGCACAAAACTGTCCAGATTTGCACACATTTCGATAATTGACGTTTTTGAGGTCCTTAGTGTCATTTTTAGCTTTGGTCCATTTCTGACAAAATTGTCCAGAACTGAAAAATCTAGCAGCACACCAATTTTCATACATTTTGGACATCATTAACTAAGTCAAATATGGTTCGTTCCACAAGGTCAGTGCATCTGCCAAAACCTGCTTCATTTTTCCAGATTTCCAGATTTGGTCACATTTTAAAGATTTGCCATTTTGAGGACCTTAGAGTCAAAATTAGCTTTGTCCTATTTCTGTGAAAAGTGTTCAAAACTGTCCAAACTAGTCACCTACCAATTTTCATGAATTTTTAACATCATTTGCTTAGCTAAACTTACCTCGAACAGACTGGTCAGAGAGCTGTCATCCATTTCGACTTCACCTAGCATCATTTTCAAGCCAAGATTTTGCCATGCATGGTTTTTTAAGCTTATGAACGACCATATAGCTCAAGTACAGAAGCAAATACACACATTTATGAACATGCATGTGAAATTTCAAAGAGTTTTCAAAAGCTTTTAACCCTCACCTTTGCAATCAACCAAAAGATGCACAAAAACCTTGTTGAGGCTCAAATTTCTTCTTCTTCTTGCTTAGCCGAGTTTCCAACTTGGTTTTCTCTATTTTTCCTATCCTAGTAAGCAATATCTTAGTACATGCATGTAGTTAGGACTTGAAGAAAAGAAATGGAAGCTTAGTAACTCACCTAGGCCGAAAATGAAGCTTCAATGCACATGCATGAGTGATTTTTGCATCCTAGCTTGTTCGGTTGAGGTCCTTTGCTTGTGGCTTGCTTGGTTTAGCTATGGTGTGAAGAAGAGAAGCTATGGAGGTAGAGAACTCAGCCAAAACCGAAATGGAGAGAGAAAATGAGAGGGAGAGAGAGAAAATGTGAGGAAAGTGAGAGAAATGAGAGAAAAAGGAGGCATTTGCAATTTTTTGAGCATGTGGTCAGCCTTGGGCATACAAATTCAGAATTTTTTTGTCTTCAAGATGGAATTTTGAAATGTTAGCATGGGCATAGGTGGTTTGGTCGAAAATGGTGTGAGAATTGAGGTGGTTTGAGCAATTTTTTATGCATTGATAAGTGTTTTTGTGTCATGACTTGTCTAGAATCATTTTGAATTAAACATGCATGCAAAAATCTGATTTTGTGTCATCTTTTGAATTGTTTTAACATGTGTGTAAGAGAATGTTGGGTATTTAGGGATTTTAGGTAGAATAGAATATAGGATATGTTTGTTGATGAGTTGAATTATGAATAGAATAATAGATAGTGGAAAATGTAGGAATAGTTTAGTATTATTTTATTGTTAGTGGAGTTTGTAGAGAATTTGAATTAGGAATATAATATTGGTTAGTGGATTGTGTAGGATTATTTTAGTGTCTAGTGCTTTGTGTAGGATTCTTTCTTGATCAACGTGGTGGCACGGATTCCTAGGTCTAGGGCACGAATTACGAGGTAGACACGAACTACGAGACTAATGCACGTACTTCAAGACTAATGCACAGATTTCAATGCAAATGCATGCAATCCCTAGATAAATGTACGTAAACCAATACAAGGCACGTAATTCAAGACACGACTCTTAAACCTAGGTTAAAGCACACAGTTCAAGGTTAATGCACACGAAACGAAGAGACACACGCAAATCGAGGTCTCGCACGTAAATTAAGGTCATGGTATGTTTATCTAGGTATTGCACGTATATCGAGGATTAGGGCACACAATTCTAGGTTAAGGCACGTATAACGAGGCATGCATGAAAACCAAGACAGGGCACGTAATCTAGGGTCGATCGTACAGGTCTAGGTCTAAGGCACGCAAATCGAGGTAAGGCACGTTATTCGGTGTCGAGCCTCACATCCTCCCCTCCTTAAAAGAATTTTGTCCCGAAATTCATTCTTACTTGTTAAGGTCATTTAAACGGATTCCGCCCCTTGTCATTTTCAACTCCGGGTCGTCCTTTGCTCTGTGATCTCTCTTACCATAACGAATTCAGTTCTTAACTTTCTCCAATCATTTAATTCGGTGTGACCCCTACATTTACAGTTCGTTCCTTTGAACAACTCTCTTTTCTCCAATTGATCTTAAGGTCGAGTTCATTAACTAAGGTTAGAATATCCAAACATAGTCATCAAAACTGCATCGGTATCCTAACAATAGAACTATAACTCCAAAATCATGACTCATGTTGTATCAATCTCGCATCCATACCTCAAAAGGAATATCACAATAATACCGCGATCTTATGGTTACATACACTAATTTCAAGATGATAGGTCTATATCCGATTTACATATCATATCTACTAGCTTCAAATTGTTAGCACGTAAGACATACACATGTTATGGATTATTTCCACAATACGACTCTATTTTCAGGAAAAACTCTCCAAACAAACTAATCCATCTCAAATCGTCATCTATCGATGGTATTATAGCCCTTCTTATCTCGCAGGTACATTAGATTAGCAAATCTTCTAATGACTAGTCTCCTAATCATAGGCTCCTATTCACTAACATCCTTTCCCAGCTTCGTTAACCTTCATGCCCATAATCAAGGAGAAAGACTGTTGAGGTTCATGAAACTCAAACTCTAAGGTTTATTAAGTACCACCAACAAATTGCCATTGAAATTGCATGAATAACTAATCATGTAGCACTAGTTCAACTTTTCAGTAAGCTTCATCAGCTTGTGATCCACAATTTATTTCCATATTCAAATCTCTATTTTCAAGTCACGAGGCTTCAGAACTTTCTTTTAATCTTATCCAAATTTCCTAAGACAAATAGCTTCAACCTCAAATAAATTATACTCACCTTAATCCACAGTTACGTCATACTTAAGAAGACAATGGTCCTACTCACTTAGCGACCTAGTCATCCCTTCGAACACTTAATGCTCGCCAATATATCTTCGACATTAATGTTACTAAGCTGGGTTCATCACCATGTAAGTGATATCAATACTCTACTAGGTTACCGACCGTACAACAACAATCCTAGGACTATAAATGGGTACCGAAATGACCGAGCTCATAAAATACTTACACGAGATAACTTCAAGGTTGTATCAACATAAGAATTATAACCACAATATAATCTAATAGAACTTCAAAAGTAATCAATTACTTATTTAACTATCACTACAAAATTCACCCCTCTTATTCGACGACCACAATTCGAAGTCTCCAACTGCTAGTTTCTAGAAGTGAAACGGTGCACATAGATACGGTGGTCTAACAATAGTCTCTTGGGTCATCATGACTCTGATTTATCTCTATCTTACTCTCTTCGTTTACATGTTCAACTAACTAAGAACATCAAGACTCATCGACCTTAGGTTCTAGGGTTCACCATGAATCATCATGCATAGTTACTATTAGCTATTTAGGATTACTAATCATATCCTAACGACTCCACTTTGCAACCAGATGTTTTAATCTCATTTCCATGGTTTATATAATAGGTCCATCAGTCTTACTTAAGGATATATGCTTTCCAACATCCTCTAGAGTATCCAAACAACGAGTGCATAGAATGACTTACTTGCATAATCACAACTAAATCCGAGAGGCACCAAATTAATACCATGATTCTAAATATCACCGATATCCAACCTAGGACCTTAGCAGCATTAGTCATCCAATACATAATTCAATACTTTACACTTCTATCCGTCCTAACATTTTAGGTGCAGTTTTCTAAACACGAGTTCTAGTTACGTGAATTCCTCAATTCTAGCATCCTTATATCTTGTTATATCAAAGAATCATCAACCTTGTTAAATTCGGTCTCTAGAGTTGCCTACATGTCTTGAGGTTATCCATCGCTAAGTCACTCAAATACATTATCCATGTCTCTATAATCTAACCCCTATCGTCCATTTCCACGAGTTCATCTCTTAATTTCTAGGTCACAATCTTACCATTGAGTGAACTTGAAACTCGTTAATATACACCTTATTAGGTTCAACGTTGCTTAATTCCAATCAAGTAAGGATTCGATCATATAAATAGTCTATTATACCATTTCAAGATATAAGAATTTGATTCCAAAGCAACTCATAAGTCAAACATCCATTATAAGAATATGAACATATATATACTACTCCACATGTCCAATAGTATATTCTTATATCTAAGGAAAGTTGTATGTCCTTAACATTTATTCTTGAACCACAATTAGAAGAACGGTTTAACGGAATCAAGAACTTTATAGCTATAAAATTGATAACTTAATCACAGGCATGTGTATTCCAAAGATAAGGAGATAACTTTACCTCAACAATTATACCTGTGCTATGCATTTTATATATGCATATCCAATATATACGATCCATTGAGTACCTGTAAAGATGCCAGAAATCTCTAACCGAGCCTTTTCGTTCTTCCTGCACAAATTCACTTTCCTAAAAGTGCTAATCCTAACTAACTATGTGTATAAACAGTCATTCACAGTTATATAACATGCAAGTGCATCAAGAAAAGAATATAACACATGCATGCATTATCGAAGGCACAAACGTGTTGGTGTGCATGACACAAAATACATATAGTCCACAAAGGCACATAGTATTCAATGCTCAAAGCAATTAAAGCACATTAGCACACATAACACATATAAACAAGACATCACAATTACCTTAGGGCTTCTACCCATGGTCCGAGAGTTGAACCCGACTAACGCCTAGTTATTAAACTAAGCTCTGATACCATTCTATTATAAGGTGTCACGCCCCAACCCGGCCTATAAAGGTTAGACTAGGGTGTGATCTAAACATTCAAGTCCTTCCACATTCTTAATCATTCTAGGAGGTTTAGCACTTAACGTTTTATTCTAGACTCCAAATTTTTTCGAAAATCCGGCAGCATAACGGGTGTAATTGGGCTATTTGTTTTGACCTAATTCTCTAAACGCCTCAATTATTCCAATCATTAATCCAATTCCATTAAAGACTCATATTTGTCACCAACCGATTTGCCTACTAGTTTATCTTGAAAGTCTCGTTTGGTTAATAAGCCTAACATGATAACTATGTCCCGTTTATTTGTCAATTTCCTATCATGCAAGTACCTATTATCCTTTAGTTTGCAAATGAGCACCTAAGTGAAATTAGATAGAATTAACTTAGTTGATTGTTCATCTAGTGGTTTGAATGCCTACGATAACTACTAATGAAGAAAACGAAAGCAAACAACCAAATAAAAGTTCGTCCGGTTATAGATAGTACAATCCCAGAATTAGACCCAAATTACAACGGGGTCATTTACATCAATAAAATGAATATTTGCAATCAAACACAACATCCATATAGCAACCACTTTCAGGCAAGGCACAAAAGCACGTAGGGACAGGCAATCACTCCAAGGAATCATCGATAAGCACGTTGTCCTCGGGTACCTATACCTGTTCTTCTTCACCTGTGATAAAAAGAGGGTGAGTCCTTATGAACTCAGCGAGGGGGAACGAGAAATACGTTTTGAAACTCATTTTCCGGTTAAACTTATGAAAATCCCTTTCTCAAACATGAATACAACAGAAATACAAGTACAGAAATACAAGTACAGAACAGGAATACCGGTCTTTCCTCCCCGAGGTTCTCTAGGATCCAAGCGGGAGTACTTATATACATAATAAAAAGGATACGGCGAGCTTTTGCTCTCAGATCGGTTTCAGAATCAGAAGTTGCGGCCGACTTCAAATCATTCCCCAAACACACCAGGTGGGTGTACTCCGGATGTACCCCAAAATCCTACGACCCAACTCTCCGAGGAAGTCTAGCCCCCAAGCGAGAGAGGGAATGGGACCATGGTGGTCACGGTAACACCGGCAAGCCCGATGCCGCCCGGCGTGCGTGATCGCTACCATGCCGACAGGAAAGGTTGCAACCTTGTATGCAATGCACATTTATGACAGGTAATATATCACAGTAGGAGGACAACAAAGTAGGTTGCCCCCGGACAGTCATAAGATTGCACATTGACCAAGTAAACAGGCAGGGCACGATAAAACAGGTAATATATCACAGTAGGAGGACAACAAAGTAGGTTGCCTCCGGACAGTCATAAGATTGCACATTGACAGGTAGACAAGCAAGGCACGATAAGACATGAAAATTTCACTTGAAGGCATATAGAGTTATATGAAAATTAAACGGGCAGCCATGTAACACATGTAAAACAGGCCATATAACTCATTAAGAAGCCCACGTGATCAAGTGATAAGATTATTCAACATGCAATGACATCAATCATGGGTTCGGGTGCAAGAAAAGCTTATTTGTCAACATGCAATGGTCAAAATCACATTTGAAGTTATAAGACATTTACGGGCAGCCCACTAAGCATCTAATTTCCACACAATATCCAAATGATCAACACTTAGCAAGACTACCTAGTCATTAGGGTTTCCGTTTCATGCTTAACCGCGTGATTAAACCCTAAGTCAACTCAAAATCATTCTCAAGTCATGTATCATTCAATTCAAACATCCTCAAGTACCCAAAACAGTCCACACAACATTCCAACACCACATTTCCAAGCAATTAGTACCACAAGGGAGGTTACATCAATTTTCCAAGCATATAGCTAAGTGAAACCTTTACTCCAATAGGCTGTTTTCTCACAATCAATAGGAAAACCAAACAATCTCCAAATACAGTGAATAAGATGTCAAATTAAAGATTTAGAAGTTAACTAAAATCAGAAATAAACCTTGCATCAATTGGAGTTCGAGATCATTAGATATAGCCGAAACAGTGGAATAGCACAAAACTATCCAGATTTGCACACATTTCGATAATTGACGTTTTTGAGGTCCTTAGTGTCATTTTTAGCTTTGGTCCATTTCTGACGAAATTGTCCAGAACTGAAAAATCTAGCAGTACACCAATTTTCATATATTTTGGACATCATTAACTAAGTCAAATATGGTTCGTTCCACAAGGTCAGTGCATCTGCCAAAACCTGCTTCATTTTTCCAGATTTCCAGATTTGGTCACATTTTAAAGATTCGCCATTTTGAGGACCTTAGAGTCAAAATTAGCTTTGTCCTATTTCTGTGAAAAGTGTTCAAAACTGTCCAAACTAGTCACCTACCAATTTTCATGAATTTTTAACATCATGTTCTTAGCTAAACTTACCTCGAACAGACTGGTCAGAGAGCTGTCATCCATTTCGACTTCACCTAGCATCATTTTCAAGCCAAGATCTTGCCATGCATGGTTGTTTAAGCTTATGAACGACCATATAGCTCAAGTACAGAAGCAAATACACACATTTATGAACATGCATGTGAAATTTCAAAGAGTTTTCAAAAGCTTTTAACCCTCACCTTTGCAATCAACCAAAAGATGCACAAAAACCTTGTTGAGGCTCACATTTCTTCTTCTTCTTGCTTAGCCGAGTTTCCAACATGGTTTTCTCTATTTTTCCTATCCTAGTAAGCAATCTCTTAGTAAATGCATGTAGTTAGGACTTGAAGAAAAGAAATGAAACCTTAGTAACTCACCTAGTCCGAAAATGAAGCTTCAATGCACATGCATGAGTGATTTTTGCATCCTAGCTTGTTCGGTTGAGGTCCTTTGCTTGTGGCTTGCTTGGTTTAGCTATGGTGTGAAGAAGAGAAGCTATGGAGGTAGAGAACTCAGCCAAAACCGAAATGGAGAGAGAAAATGAGAGGGAGAGAGAGAAAATGTGAGGAAAGTGAGAGAAATGAGAGAGAAAGGAGGCATTTGCAATTTTTTGAGCATGTGGTCAGCCTTGGGCATACAAATTCAGAATTTTTTTGTCTTCAAGATGGAATTTTGAAATGTTAGCATGGGCATAGGTGGTTTGGTCGAAAATGGTGTGAGAATTGAGGTGGTTTGAGCAATTTTTTATGCATTGATAAGTGTTTTTGTGTCATGACTTGTCTAGAATCATTTTGAATTAAACATGCATGCAAAAATCTGATTTTGTGTCATCTTTTGAATTGTTTTAACATGTGTGTAAGAGAATGTTGGGTATTTAGGGATTTTAGGTAGAATAGAATATAGGATATGTTTGTTGATGAGTTGAATTATGAATAGAATAATAGATAGTGGAAAATGTAGGAATAGTTTAGTATTATTTTATTGTTAGTGGAGTTTGTAGAGAATTTGAATTAGGAATATAATATTGGTTAGTGGATTGTGTAGGATTATTTTAGTGTCTAGTGCTTTGTGTAGGATTCTTTCTTGATCAACGTGGTGGCACGGATTCCTAGGTCTAGGGCACGAATTACGAGGTAGACACGAACTACGAGGCTAATGCACGTACTTCAAGACTAATGCACAGATTTCAATGCAAATGCACGCAATCCCTAGATAAATGTACGTAAACCAATACAAGGCACGTAATTCAAGACACGACTCTTAAACCTAGGTTAAAGCACACAGTTCAAGGTTAATGCACACGAAACGAAGAGACACACGCAAATCGAGGTCTCGCACGTAAATTAAGGTCATGGTATGTTTATCTAGGTATTGCACGTATATCGAGGATTAGGGCACACAATTCTAGGTTAATGCACGTATAACGAGGCATGCATGAAAACCAAGACAGGGCACGTAATCTAGGGTCGATCGTACAATTCTAGGTCTAAGGCACGCAAATCGAGGTAAGGCACGTTATTCGGTGTCGAGCCTCACAACTGCAGTAGTCATGGTAGCCATAAACTGCTCAGGCAACGGCTGCTGACCCTGTTCTGCTGCCTCTTCATCTGATCCTATACCTTGAGTACCACGACGTGGCGGCATAGTAGCAACTCACAATAGATGGCAACATTTAAAAGTAGTTTATAGACAGAAATATAACACATAAGATTGGATAACACTCAAATTAATAACAATCCAACATTCTATCACACAATTCACATAAGACAAGTTTAACTTGCCAAACTATTTCACTTAAACGCATAAACATTCCAAGTTCACAAAGTCATGCTAGAACATTTCCTTTTCACTTAGCAATCATTCATAAACACTTTAGCATTTTAGACCTTTACCCCACAGACCGAGAATCATATCCCGGCTCATGCAAGACTATCATGCTCTGATACCACCTAAAGATGTCACGCCCCGACCCAACCCCGCAAAAGGCCAAGCCCGGACCCGACACACGGACGGAGTCTCCTCTGTACCGCGGACAATCCGAAAACCCTAAAAAAACAATATAATACTTGCGAAAGCTATAAAATAATCAAAACAAGTCAACTTTCTATAAAACATACATTTCTTATTATCCAACTTTCCAAACCAAAAATGATATGCATACTACACAAGTACTTATGCCACTAAACCATTAGCCATTAGCATGCATTCTTCACTAGTCATCCGAGTATAAGTTTACAACTTACAAACTTTAATCCATTTCAACATAAGACTAATAAAGATCTCAACTAGAAAATATATATACAAGGATACAAGCCTCAAAATTAAGCGTTCCTCACGCAATATACATAACAGCAAGGTTTGCACAAAACTGGTAACCAACCACCAGCAAAGCAGGTAAGTGCTATCACGGAAACACCTCCACCTGCTCCTCCTCCTCAATTACCTCGAGAGGGTCTGCCTCAACTACTCCTGTAAAAACATAGTATAGAGAGGAATGAGCAAAAACTATTGCTCAGCGAGGGCAATTGGTCTAAAGGACGGAGATGAGAGGAGTATGCAATGCAATTAGCCAAGCAATACATACAAAACATATAAAGATACATCCAAAGCCAACAATAAAGCAAGGCAAGTATTTAAAGCTGCAAACACTCAATCAAAGGATACGATACTCTTTTCACGAACCACTTTCAAACACGAATTCGATGACGACGCGCCGGCCCAAAACCACCTTATAACACCAGTTTGGAATACTCCGGAAGTATCCATCAATCCTACGACCCAAATCTCCCTGGGAGGCAACCCAAGCGAGAAAGGGAATAGCAGCGGAGCTAGAGCAACCAACACTGGCAACCCAAGGCTACCCAGAGAGGCCCATCACTCACGCGCGAGACACTATGCAATGCAAGACTCGATACAAGACAATAAACAAGCGATACACAAGCGATAAACCAGCGATAAAGCCACACGTGGGAGAATAACAAAGTAGGTTACTCTCGCACGCGATAGCAGCAATTTGATAAGCAATTCAATCCAAAACAACTCAAACAAGTAATTCAAGTAATTCTAAGCATTCTATAAGCATAAAGACAAGTAAACACACAAAAACACAAATCGGCCCCAACTGTCAAAATGCTACCATTTCCAAACGAGCCACGAGTTCTGGAAACCGACTTCGCCAACCCTCCTAGGTCACCATAAGGCACGTCTAAAGACCCCGAAACCTTACTTTACCCTAGAACTCGCGCAAAGTCCCGATTTTCCCCCTTTCTCGTTTGAACTACAACTACAACAACCAAACACCCAACCAACGCCATAATCGCACCAAAAGTGCTTCCATGGCTTCCCGAAGCAATGCCAACACGCAAAATGAGAAAACGTCAAAGTCGACCTAAACGACCCCGACTTTCCCAAGGGCTTAATTCTCATTTTTTCCACTACGCAACCCAAACAAACCACACATTTTAGCATTCTAGCATACCTAGCACGTTTCTACATCAACGGAAAGCATAACGGCACAACTTCAACGTTTCAAGGTTTTACTATTCACAAAGTACTATTCATATCACAATTCAAGTTGCAATCACAACATTTAACCGCAGAAAATGTTACAAAGCCATAAATACATGTTCTACCAATGCTAAGGAACATTCTAGAAGCATCAAATCGCTTTAAATAACGATCTACGGATAAATCTAAAAATTGATAAAGTTAACTAACACAACGTATAAATGCACAAATAACATGCTTCCCTCACCTTAGGTACTCCTAGTCGCTAGGAAAACAACGTTGGTTGCCTTGGAAACCACCCCGCACGAGCTCTCGCGAAGATTGAACGTATAGAAGTTGAAAGGTTTTTTTTTTTCTTCTCTATGGAAACTCACGGCCTGCTGCTGCTGGTTGCTTCTGTTTTTTTTTATTTTGCTTAATAAATTGCTTAATTAAAGGTCAAAAGGTCAAAGGGTCAAAGGCTAAGGTCAAACTACTTAAAACTTGGTCAAAGGGCCCTATTTCGCGCGTTTTAAAGCCGTTTCAGCTATGGTAAGTTCAATTAAAGCTAGCAATATTTAAAATATAAAATTTAAGTCATCTAATACTAGTTTCACTATTTGTTGAGGACTGGAAATCGTTATCTAGCTATCGCTCCTTAAATGCAATGCACGTTGCGTCGGCGAGAATGTAACAATTAATTCACAAAGATTTTAAGGAAATATAATTTTCAAAATAATAAACAAAGAAAATTCATATTCCGGGCTCGGGTATTACAGAACCAGAAGCTGAGAAAGTAGCTGTACCAGCCTGGTGCTGAGGTCTAACAACACTAGGACTGTATTGACCCTGAGACTGGGCCGGCCTATACTGGAACTGAGTCTGATAAGACCCTTGCTGAAACTGCAGCCGATAATAACTCTGCTGACCCTGTGGTCTGTAAGAGCTCTGCTGTGTTGGCAGCCTGTACACAACCTACTGTACTGAAGGCCTATACATACCCTGCTGGCCTTGCGGCTAAAATGGCCTCTTGCTAGGTTGGCTAGATACAATTTGTTCCCCCTTTCTCTTTTCCAGTCTAGAAGCTGCATCAAAGGCCTCAGTAAGTATATCATACCGATTCAGGGCCATCGCATCCTGAATCTCGGGTCTCAAACCCAACATGAACCTACGAGTCTTACGTTCCTCGTCAGCCACATACTCTGGTGCATATCGGGACAGTCTAGTAAAAGTGGCCTCATACTGAGCCACTAAAGCGTCTCCCTGTACTAAGGCTAGAAACTCTGCCTCTCTCTGCTCTCTCGCGATCCTCGGGACATACTTCACCCGGAAAGCTAACAGGAAGGTATCCCAAACATACGGAATACCCTGAGTCTCCCAGCTAGTTTTCACCGTGTGCCACCATTCATCTGCCTCATCATCCAGCAAGCACACGACAAAGGTGACCTTCTGCTCATCAGTATAATCAAGAGGGTCAAAAATATTATCCACCTTACTAATCCACACCTCAGCTTTCCAATTGTCTGGCTTCCCTTGAAACCGCGATAGATAATACCCTAAAAACTCTTTCAGTGTACCACGACCGTGGTACCCACCTTGTGCATTCAATAACTGATTCTGCAATGCCTGAGTTTGGGCAGCCTGCCCTGCTAGTAATTGTGCCTGACCGGCCATAATCTCGTTCATCCTATCAAAAGTTGCACCTATACGATCCTCACCACTAACTTGGCTTGGTGCCATATTTCCCTGAACCTCATCAATTACATCAGGCCTACCTCTGGTCCTCGGTCTTCCAGTCATTCTACTAATCGAAGAGTTAGCACAGGTTATAGCACGTAAACAGACTATAGACAATTATTAGCAAATAAACAACAATTCACATAAACACATAAATCACTTAAGTATCAATCACATAAACAATTTGATCACATAATCACTTAAGCACAAAATCATATAATCACTTAATCATTTAACCATATTAACACATAGTTCACTTTTTTTTCACTTCATACATACTTGCATGCTAAGACCATTATCGACATTCCGAGAATACCCCGGCTGACAGCTAACATGTGCTCTGATACCACTTAAATGTCACGCCCCAACTCGACTCCACCTACAATCAGTCAGGACGCAACTGAATTTCGGCAGCATAACGACAGTAATTAAGACACCGAGACTCTAAACCAACCTCTCAGAATATCATACAACCAAACTCCTCAACCATTCAACAACCAACTCATCAATTAAGTTAACAACATACAACATAACCATATTACACAATAATCATTCTTAGTTATACGTCTCTGTTCCAACAAAATACATTGATTGAACATACATTTCAAAATAGATTGTAAACTAACTTAGTAACCTATTATAGTCAAAAGAAAGACCACTAAGTTAGCATCAACTAGTTCAT
The DNA here is from genome assembly GCA_037974665.1 of Ehretia macrophylla. Taxonomy (NCBI): domain Eukaryota; kingdom Viridiplantae; phylum Streptophyta; class Magnoliopsida; order Boraginales; family Ehretiaceae; genus Ehretia; species Ehretia macrophylla. Next base: position 57,602,364 of record CM075765.1, read on the forward strand.
TGTCATTACTACAACTTATACATCATTAACTATAAAGTAAATAAAGGACAACTAGAATAATATACAAGACTATAAGGTATACAACAACTCTAACATCAAGGACAAGACACTGGCACATAGGACTCGTCCACATATGGCACATTCTCAGCTTCCTGAGGCACGTACCCGTCATCTTGATCAATAACACCTATATGCATGCAATAATAGAGAGTGAGCTTATATAAAACAAGCTCAGTGAGGATCCGATAGATCTCTGACAGTATTTACTATACTCCTTGGAAATGATCTTTTGAATAGTAAACACACAATAAAACATCAATAACAATATAAACACATAACTTTAATAACCAATCAATAAAGGATACTCTAGTTGGTGTAGCTCAAAACGCCATCACGATCTCAACCGTTCTTCTTGTAACTCCCCATTACTCACGCACCCGAGGTACCTCACTAGCCTCGCCCTCCATGACACCTCCGTCATGCGAGCTGGAGGTAGTCTCTGGTAGTCATGCCGTTATCAACTCGACAACCTGACGCTGCCCGAGAGGTGGCACACACATACCAAGACTCAGCAATAATAATAAACATCATTCACAGGAGGACAATCTAGAAGAATTTCCTCTCTCCCTGGTCATCAATCATCAATCAATAATCATCAATAATCATCAATTGTCATCAATATAACTTCAAGTAATCAATTAAACAACAAACAACTAAGTTAGATGACAAAGTAGGACATCCAACTTAACATGCATTAAACACATAATCTAATCCTAGTCTAACCATTTACAGATCACAATTCAATCACTCAAATACCACCCAATCATCTAAAGGCTCAATTCAACAATTTAAAGAAAGACAACCTAAACTTCAAATAATCATATCTTACATTCTACTAATCCAAACAACTACAAATTAGTTTCTAACACTCACCCATTCAATCAACTACACTAGCCCTCTCGGAAACCAACCAAGACACATCAAAATCAAGCCCAACAACCCTAAAACATCAATGCACCTAGGCTGAAATTTTTGGATTTTCACACAAACATCGCAATCGAAAATTCAGCATTATAACAATGCTACCACGTAATTATCAAACTTTTAGAAATTGACTGCAATCGATTCCAATCACAACACCTCAACATATTCACCAAATAGCTAGTTAATCAACTTTTAATACCCGAAAATAAATAATTTTGCTACAATGGTTCAAATATCATAGTAATACACATAAATGATCCCTAGCATGCACTGAGCAATAATATAACTTCAAATTAACATTCTAACAGTTTAAAATGCAATTATAAGCAAAAACATAAAAAATGACGTTTGAGATCTAGAAATTTTCTCTCACCTTTGATGTAGTTTGGAGCTACAAAGATGCTCAATGGATGCTCAAGAGATGAAATCAAGCCCTGGTTGATGAAATATGGCCTTGAATTGTAACTTTTAATGAAAATTTACTTTGAAAAAATGTTGAAAATGCTCTCAAGAAAAGCTATGGAGTTTCGGCCACTTGTGTGTGCTTTGAGTGTGTTTTGGGCTTTGTTAGTAGGTGTTGATGCATAAATAAGCTAAGGTCAAATAAATTAAAAGAAGTCAAAGTTAATTTTTAGTCTTTTAATTCAATTCTTAGTCTTTTAATTCATTTCTTGACTATTCCTTGCTCAACCAATAAATTAACACCTAAATTAATTCTAGACATCATATTTTAGGTGACAAAGAGTTTTACATTAAAATAGTTTCACCCGAGTCGGTTAAAAACTCGTTTTCCTGCAAAAGAAAGTGTAAAAATCTTTAAAATTCCAAAATTGATTCCAAATCTGTTTTACTCAAACACAGGTCTATTAATACCTAAGGCCTAGGTTTTAAAACGTTTAAAACACCCCTGTAAAAATTTTAGCGGACAGGTCTTCAAAAATACTATTCACCAAAACCGACTGTAAAATTTCTGATTTTGTTTTTTTATGAAAATTTCATGAATGCACACTTAGCACGTATTAGGAGTATTAATCACATATTTAACACATTCTAAGTCATATAGCATATAAACATGTCAATTCACGCCAAATGAGATATAGCACGCAAATTGAGATAAAGCAAAATATGGGGTCTCACAGTTGTTGGACCACCAGCGAATTTATTGAGCACATATGCCCCTAAACTTTGATAATATTTTATATATAAGACCAGGTGGTTCCTCCCGGCATTCCGGGAGTTGATAAGCCCCTCTTGTTTAGGTTGTTCCCATTACTTCGGTATGCCTTACCGCAGCAGGGGTCACCGTCTGCAGAATCAATTGAATCGATTGAACCCAACTGACTCAACATCTTCTGGGTCTACTAGTTCCAGACCTAGAGCTACTCGTGATAGAGATATGCTTACCATGTTGTGATCTGTAGAGCCAAATTCTATTCAGATTCAAAGTTTAGTGATCAGAACAGGATGAGAAAGAAGGCAATTCGGTTCTCAGCAGTGGATTCAGTAGAAGTTGATTTGGTTGATGAAAGTGTTGGGATTAAAAAAAGAAATTCCACTAATAAAGCAAAAGTGGGCCACCATTTCACCAGCACAACCTACCTATGCACTAGTACCACAAATGGAAGAGCCTATAGTAGATCCAGTATTATCAGCAGCAGCAGTTGAGATACCAATAGCAAAGGCATAGTCGGTAGCTAGAGAGGTAGGTAAGATAATTCTTTTTTGGTAAAAAATAGATATAGATTGAATCTTATGAGAACAATACATCATATTGAAAGTCGTACGTTGGTACCATAATACTCGACAACTCTTGCTTGCAGTAGAAAAGTATAAATGAAATGGCATACTTAACACACTGTCAAGCGTGGTTTTTACCATCCATGGTATCCTATTTGATTTGACAATCTTTCATGTTGAGATAAAATTGAAATTATAGGGTATTTTGTTCAACCTTCGTGGCAACTACGCAAGTCAAGGAAGCAGCTAAAACTATTATACTAGAATAGAATATAGCACTATGAGGAGCTTAGGAAAGACCATACCAGGCGGCAAGGACTCGCCTCCAACAGAGGTCCCCTCAATTGGGACATAATTCAAAGGCATGGCCACCAGTAGTAGCAGAAGAGAATCTTTGGCTCCAGAAGAAGTGAAACTGGGCCCTGGGGTTGTTGACTTCCTAGGGTTCTCACTATTGAATAGGTGAATGTGTGCCTCGCTTAAGTATTTGGCCTGGTACGCAGTCCAGTCCTCTTCTCTGAATACCTCCATTGAATCACGGCTTGAAGGCACAATTGTCCTAACATCTTGGAAAAAAAAGGATGAAAATCCAGAGATGATAAGGTTTGGGATATTGTGGCCTTTGATTGAACTCAATATGAAGTATCATAAAGGTGAGATCAAACCATCAAAAGTTCTGACTTCAAGTTTGAGTTTAGGTAGGACTTGGGTCTCTGGAGGCTTTACTGGTCAAGACTTCTTGGTCTTTGCTCGTGGCCTAAACCAACCACGGGCAAAGAGAGGTGTGGTGGTATTGGGAGAAATCCTGGCCACCACTCCTTCCAACGCCATCTATCAAAGTAAATAGAAGTCCTCAATCAACTTCCAGAGCTTATGAATTAGATACTGACTCTTCATGAAAAAGAGCGAGGATTACTGACAGTCGACTTACAGTAATAGGTTTGAAGATATGGCAACAAGATGTTTATAGCATACCGAGACTAATAGGCTTTCTGCTTCAATAGCTCTACTATCTCTTCATTCTGGAAGAAATGCCAGTGAGTCACAGACGAAGAGTTTGAAAATTCTCTATAGGCCTTATAGTAAGGCTAGTGAGGCATCCCTCATAGAATGGGGGAAAAGCCAAAATCCTATGTTACTAATCCGGGGCTTTGGTCAGAATGTCTGTAAAGCATGGCATTAAGTATGAAATTCCTTCTCTAATCAAGTATATAGTACCTTGAACTTGAGACTCTTCTCAACCGTAAGAACTCATACGAGCTGTAGTCGGACGTTAATCAAAAAACGATGTGATGCTAGCAGTTGAATGCGTATCAGCTGTGATCTTTTCTCTTGTGATTGAATAAGTAAGAACTACAGATGTTATTCAATAAAAGACACTATGTGTGGGAAAAAAGCCAAGTCCATTAGCTTTTTATTAAAAAAAGAGAAGGGAACTTATTAGAGTGTGACCAAGCCAACACTCGAGTTGTAACGCCCCAACTCGACCCCTCCTATGATCAGTCAGGATGCAACGGAATTTCGGCATTATAACGACAGTAATTAGGACATTGAGGCTCTAAACCAACCTCTTCAAAACTCATACATCGAACTCCACAATCATTCAACAATTAACACTTCAACCATAATATACAATAAACATTTTTTACCATTGCATCCATAGGTTATACGCCTCCGTTTCAACATCATACATTTACTATATAATATACATTCCCAAAATAGATTTTAACCAATCTAGTAGCCTAATCATATTCCAAAACAAAACCACTAAACTAGCAGCTTTTAATCCATTGTCTTTACAACATCATATATAACATGAACTTTAAGTGAAATACAAGACAACTAAGTTTAATATACAATATAACAAAAATGTACAACATCATATATCAGGGACAAGACTCTGGCACATAGGACTCGTCCACATATGGCACATAATCCTCTTCTGGAGACACGTACCCGTAATCTGGATCAGTAACACCTGTATGCTGCAATTATTAAGAGTGAGCTTATATAAAACAAGCCCAGCGAGGATTCAATAGATTGTTAATAGTATTTACTAGACTCCTTGGAAATCATCCTTCGAGGAGTAAACACACATTAATCATCAATAACAATATAAGCACATTAACTATAATGACCAATCAATAAATGATACTCTAATTGGTGTAGCTCCAAACGCCATCACGATCTCAACCGTTATTCTTGTAACTCCCCATTACTCACGCACCTGAGGTACCTCTCTAGCCCCTCCCTCCATGACATCTCTGTCATGCGAACTGGGGATAACCTATGATAGTCATGTCAGTTTCAACCCGATAGGCCGACGCTGCCCGAGAGGTGGCACACACATACCAAGACTCATGACAATAATAATAATCATTCAAATCTCAGGAGGACAACCTTTCACGTTGACTATCTCCCAGTTCATCAATAATCAATTACCACAAGAGGACAACAAAGTAGGTTGCCTATCTCCCGGTTCAACAATAATCAATCAATAATCATCAATTCAACAACATAACAACAACTATTCAATTAAACAACAAACAACTAAGTTAGATGACAAAATAGGCCACCCAACTTAACATGCATTAAACACACAACCAAACCCTAGTCTAACCATCAACAACTCACAATTCAATCACTCAAACACCACCCAAACATCTAAAGGCATATTTCAACATCTTAAAGAAAGACAACCCGAACTTCTAAAAGTCATAACTTACATTCTACTAATCCAATAACCTCCAACCAATTTTTCTCACTCATCCACTCAATCAACAACATTAGCCCCCTCGGAGACCAACCATAAACCATCCACATCAAGCCCAACAACCCTAAAACCCTAATGCATCAAGGCTGAAATTTTTGGACTTTCACACCGATATCATAATCAAAATTTCGGCATTACAACATTACTACCACGTATTTAACAAACTTTTACAAGCTAACATCAATCGATTCCAACCACCACAACTCCAGATATTCAACAAATAGCAAACAACTCAACTTTTAATACCCGAAAAATAAAATTCATGCTACAACGGTTCAAATCTTATATAAACATATATAAACGATCCTTAGCATGCACTGAGAAACAATATAACATCAATTCAACATTCTAACGGTTCAAAATTCAATTATATACAAAAACATAAAAATGACATTTTGAGATCTAGAATTTTTCTCTCACCTTTGATTCGAAACAAGCCTAGATATGTTTGCAATGCGTGCCCAACAAGGGGAATCCAACTCGGTTCGCAAAACCACTTACAAAAATAAGGTTTTTCAATGAAATTTTGCTTTGAAAAATGTTGAAGAAAACTTATCTTTTGCTCAAGGAAGCTCACGGCAATGTGAGTGAGAAATGAAGGGGTTGAACTATTTTTGATGTATTAATCATGTGTATTAAGTATATAATGCAAAGTCAACAAATTTAACTAAGTCAAAGTTGTCATCTTTTAGTCTTTTAATTTTTGACTATTTCTTGCTGAAAACTAGTATGCAATACTTAGACTATTTTAAGTAGCTTATTTTTAGGTGGCAAGAAGTTTTACAGTCAAACATTTTCACCCGAGTGGGCTTAAAACTCGTTTCTCGCAAAAGAAAGTATAAAGACCTTTAAAATTCTAAATCCGTTTTAATAAAACACGGGTCTATTAATATCCGAGGACTAGGTTTTAAAATGTTTAAAACACTCCTGTAAATATTTTAGCCGACAGGTATTCAAAATACTATTCACTAAAACCGGCGATAAAATTTCTTATGCCTATTTTGATTAAAATTCCATAAATACACACATAGCATGTATTAGGAGTACAAATCAAATTTTTAGCACATTCTAATTCATATAACACATAAATAGGTCAAATCACGCAAATCGAGGTAAAAACAAAATATGGGGTCTCACATTCTCCCCCTTTTAAAGAAATTTTGTCATCGAAATTCTTACTTGTTGTACGAAAAATATCTGAGTACTACTGCTGCATCTGATCTTACCTCTCCCAAGTAGCCTCCTCAATCCCGTGATGCTTCCATAATACCTTGACCATCGGAATCTTCTTCGATCTCAATTCCCGTTCCATCTGATCAAGAATGCGAATCGGCCTCTCATCATAAGTTAGATTCTCACGAAGCTATAATGATTGTGGCTCTAGAATATGAGAAGGACCTGGATTATACTTCCGCAAATTTGACACATGAAAGACATCGTGCACATTAGAGAAGTTCTTCGGTAAAGCCAACCGATATGCTAACTTACCAACCCTGCCGGTAATCTCAAATGGTCCTGCAAACCTCGGACACAACTTACCACCTTTACCATAATGAGCAAACCCCTTTCGAGGAGATAATTTCAAGAAAATCCAATCCCTGACTGCAAACTCCAAATCTCGATGACGCTTATCAACATAACTCTTGTATCTGCTCTGCGCTGTAAGCATTCTCTACCTGATCAACTGAACATTCTCAATCTTCTCTAAAAGCTCTGGCATAATAGTCGGATCAATAGTCTTCATCTCCTTTACTTCATCCCAATACAAAGGTGAATGACACTTATGGTCGTAGAGAGCTGCAAAAGGTGACATCCCAATAGTAGCTTGATAACTATTGTTATAGGCAAACTCGGCAAGTGGTAGATGTTTCTCCCAATTCTTTCCGAAGTCCAGAACATAAGCCCTGAGCATATCTTCTAGGATCTGAATAGTCCTCTTAGACTGACTGTCGGTCTAAGGATGATACGCTGTGCTGAAGTTTAATTGAGTACCCAAAGTCTCCTGAAGTTTTTCCCCCAAACGAGAAGTAAATTGAGGATCTCGATCTAAGACAATACTAGATGGAATCCCGTAAAGTCTAACAATCTGATCCAAATATAGATCTGCCAACTTTGCAACCTCATCCTCTACCCTCATCGAAATGAAATGAGCTGACTTCATCAAATGGTCCACAACAACCCAAACTGCGTCATTACCTCTTGGTGTTCTAGGCAAACTAGAGATGAAGTCCATCGTAATATGCTCCTATTTCCACTCTGGTATTGCCAACGGTTGAAGTAACCCTGCAGGTCGCTGATGTTCGGCCTTTACTCACTGACAAGTCTAACATCTGGATACAAACTGAGCAACCTCCCTTTTCATGTTATTCTACTAATAATGTTGCTTCAAATCCCGATACATTTTGTTTCCACCGGGATGAATGGTGTACTTAGAATTATGAGCCTCCTACTGAATACCTCGCCTCAAACCCAGTTCATCGGGAACACAAACCCTATTCCAAAACTGAAGAATACCATCCTCATATAATTTGAAGTCAGACTGATCATCCGTGATCTAATCCCTAATCTTTTGAAGTTTTGGATCAAGTTGTTGAGCTTCTCTTATCTGAGACAGCAATAAAGGTTGAATACAGAGATGTGAACACATCACCCCAACCTAAGTCAACTCTGGTCTCCAATAAGTGAATTCCTCAAGAACCTTCCACTTCTTGATAGCCAAACAAGAAATACTCGTCTTACGGCTAAGAGCGTCTGCCATAACATTTGCCTTCCCAGGCAGATAACTAATAGACCAATTATAATCTCTGAGAAGTTCCATCCATCTCCATTGATGCATATTCGATTCCTTTTGTGAGAACAAACACTTCAGACTCTTATGATCAGTGAAATTCTCAAACTTACTAACCCACAGATAATGACGCCACTTTTTCAGTGCAAATACAACTACTGCCAACTCAAGATCATGAGTCGGATAATTCACCTCATACGGCTTCAACTTTTTGGAAGTATAAGCAATAACTCGGCCATTTTGCATAAGTACACAACCCCAGCCATCCTTGGATACATCACTGTAGATAACCATCTTATCGGTCCCCTCTGGTAGAGCAAGTATTGGAGCAGTAGTCAATCTCTTTTTCAACTCCTAAAACCCACTCTCACATTTCTTATCCCAAACAAAGCTAGTTCGTTTTTGAGTTAACTTAGAAAGTGGCCCTGCAATCTTAGAAAAGTCCTTGACAAACCTACGGTAATAACACGCCAAGCCAAGAAAGCTACGAACCTCCGAAGCATTCTCTGGCCTTTTCCAAGACATCACCACTTCAATCTTAGTGGGATCTACAGAAATACTGCTCTATGTGATAACATGGCCAAAAAAAGATATACGTTGCAGCCAAAATTCACATTTGTTGAACTTCGCAAACTATTGATGCTCCTACAGTTTCTGTAAGACAACCCGTAGATGTTGCTTGTGCTCCGATTTAGACTTAGAATCAACTAAGATATCATCAATAAAGATTACCACGAATTGATCCAAGTACGGCTGAAAAACCCGATGCATAAGGTCCATGAATGCTACCGGCGCAGTAGTTAGTCCAAAGGGCATAACAACAAACTCATAATGCCTGTATCGAGTCCTAAAAGCAGACTTCGGAACATCCTCCGTACGAATCGGGAGCTGATAATACCCTTGCCTCAAGTCAAACTTAGAGTAGAGTTTGCCTCCCTGAATTTGATCAAACAACTCGTCAATCAGTGGTGAACGGTACTTGTTCTTGATGGTCACCTGATTCAAACCACGATAGTCGATACACAATCTCAAGGTACCATCCTTCTTCATCACAAATAAAACAGGTGCTCCCCAGGGTGAAGAGCTCTGCTGAATGAAACCCTTCTCTAATAACTCCTACAGGTGAGTTTTCAGTTCCTTAAGTTTAGCTGGTGCCATCCAGTATACTGATTTAGAAATAGGTTGAGTATAGGGAATAAGATTGATCACAAACTCTACATCTCTCTCTGGCGGTAACCCTGGCAGCTCCTTGGGAAATACATTAGGATATTCCCAAATAACAGGAACTTCATCCAGCTTCAGCTTATCAGATGGCTTGTTGATCAAATAAGCTAGATAACCCGAACACCCTTTACTCACCAGCTTTATAGTTTTAGTTGATGAGATAATAAAACTTGTCTTAGCATCTCGATTCCCTGCTACCTCAACCACTGGCTGATGTGGCAAACGAAACCGTACTACCTTTGTTCTACAGTTTAGTTGAGTATCATACTTGGAAAGCCAGTCCATACCCAAGATAACATCATACCCCCGGATAGGAAATAAAATAAGGTTCGATGAAAAATCCTGACCCTTAACATGTATTTTACGGTCTCTACAAACTGAGCCAGTCACATACTTATCAGTTAAAGAAGTACTAATCTCAACCACATAAGGCAATCTTTATGGTTACATGTTAACATGTTGCATACAAGTAGGCGTAATGAAAGAATGCTTAGCACCAGAATCAATCAACACTTTAACAAGTTGATTGAGTATAAGGAAGTTACCTTCCTCAACTGCCATATCCTCAGGTACCTCCTCTAAATCAACTACGTAGGCCCGGGCTTGAACCTACTACTGCTGAGGTGCACCACCGGTAGGTCGGCCCTGATAACCTTGGGTCGCTGCTCGACCCTCAGTTTTCTGATATCTAGGGCAATCCTTCACCCTATGCTGATTGCTGCTGCAACCCAAACACGTTCCTGCCTTTGCCCTGTAGTCAGCCTCCACATGCCCCTGACGCTTGCAGTAAGTACACCGTGATGATGAAGCACTGCCACTGCCCTTAGATGTGACACCCCAAACCCAATACTTCATTAATTGCATTCATTAAATGGTTAACTTAGATGTAACTAAGCTAATTACTTCATTTTTTCATAAATTTAACTGTTTCTTTTCATGCATTTTATATTTTTATAAAATACTACATATTTTTAGGGGACTATAGCCCCTGACCGTGCATGCATTGCATATCGGGATCAATGGGAACAAAATTGCGAAATGTCTGATAAATAGTACCAGCGGGATTTTTTCAGATTTTTGGCATTTGTTTTGCTGAAATTTGATCACCCAAATGACACTTTTGCCCTTACTAAAATGCCATAATTATTTGACCTACCATTTGACCTTCTCATGAGAATAATATAAGCCAAGAACAAAAAAAAAAAAGAGTCAAAAAATGGCCACAAAATAGTTACGGGAATAGTAATTTTTTCTTGCAAAATTGTTATAGTTGGTCATTTCTATCCATTCCAAGCTTGAATCTTGAGTTCTTGAACATGTTTACACCTTTTTCAAGCTTCTTTAGTCTTGTGTGGTAAGAATTTCATCCTATTTTTGTATTTGAAAATTTTGCACCTAAACTTTATTTTTTTTGGGATTTGTTAAGATATTACTTGGTTATGCTTGTTTATGCTTAAATTACTCTTATTAATGGTCATAGAGCCTACTTTTGTGGTTAGATAGCATTTTGAATGGTTGAAAATGGAGTTGGAGCTTTGAGGAAGATGATGAATAGTGAAATTTCTAGGGTTCCGAAAATTTGTGCAATTTAATTTGATTCAATGCTTCTAGTAGTTGTTAATTAGGTCTTTGAGCATGGAAAAAATGTTAGTTGCACTTGTCATGTACAAAATTTGAATAATTTGATCAAATTAAGCTACTTTAATAAGGGGTTTTAGGGTTAACTCAAATCCGAGCACGTTTTGAGGTTATGGCTAGTCTTTATTAAGTATTGAAACCTTAGTAATGCTTTCGTTTCGCTTGTTTGGGTTCCAAAATTGGTACTTGTAGTGTAAACCTACAAAGAGGCATTTTCGGTGTTTTCGTGTACTTGTGCTCTAGGTTTTGATTCGGAGGTTCTAAATGAGGTATTTAGGTTTCCTTAGATTGGTAGGATGGTTAGCTAGCTTAACTTGATCCTTGAATTCCGATAGGAAGCTAAATAGCCCAGTTGAACAAGGGGAAATGAATGAATTAATTGCTTTAGTACTTGTATTACTTTGTAGTTGCTCTTAGTGTGTCTAAATGCAATTCTAAGTCATGTGTGAGCTTTTGGTAAAGTTTTGTGAAAAGTATAATATTGACCCTTTTGTGTTCACATAGTTAATTTCATGATAATTGCTTTATAGTTGAGTAATTAAATGTTTATATGCCTTTGTGTAGTGTACGCATTATAGTAGTGAAGTCTCGTGAATTAAGTTGCTTGGTTTACATGGCTTTGGTTGAGTATGAATTTAGAATAGACTAAAGGAACTAGTAATGAACCATGGTAATAATTGTTGTTAGCTAATTCTTGATTGTTTGGATAAATGTTTAAATGTACTTATGTAAGAAGTTCATCTATTCGGAGAAGTTGTGAGTTAAGTTATATCGATACTAGTTAAAGATTGAGTAAACATGTTTATATTGCTTATTAATTGCATTATATGTGTAAAGATACGCTTATATAACTTATTGGTTAGATGTTATATATTGTTTCTACTTATATGAATTATCATGGCTATGTATATGTTATTTATTATGCTATTGTCTTTGTTTGATACTTGGAAATTAAAGAGTGTTGCATATGTGATCACTTGAGTTTATGTATTGTTCAAATATTGACTAGAATGATTGTTAAACCATGAAATATATTGTTAGTTATGTGAATTAAAGGGAATCAAATAGAGTTGGATAAACTTAATGGCTTTATGAACTAGCTTTAGTTGACAATAAAAAACCACTTCTTATGCATATAGTTTATTGTATTAGGTAGTGATAATTGAAGGAAATTGATGCTTTTGGAGAATATTGAGGGAATCTTGGCTTAATTCGCACAGGTTTGACTTCCTAAAAGGTGAGGGATCATTTCTATGTGCATTCTATGTGTCTTATCCTGTTATATGCTAAATATTCGATACTAAGTGATTTAAGTGTTTTAGTTGGATTAGTTTAGCAATTATAGACTAATGAATCTATCATATTTCATCGAATGGCGTGATTGATGATGTGTGTGCTCGAGGACAACCTCTTTTGTTGTCCTCCTTGTTTGTATATCGGCTTATTTTGTTATATTGTTATTATTATTGCTTCCTGTGTTATCGAGCCAAGTGTTGCGCAACCTTATCGTCGGGGCGGATGCGATGGGCCTCTCTGGGCGGCAGCGGGCTTGCCAGGGTTGGTTGCTCTAGCTCCGTACCCTATTCCCTCACTCGCCTGGTCCGGAGATTGCCAGGGGGTGTTAGGTCGTAGGATTGGGTACATCCGGAGTACCCTTTGGTGTTTGGGATGCCGGCTTATCGTGATCGAGATTGTGGTTCGTGGATCGTGAATGAAGACCAAGTGAAGATTGAAGTACTGGGGTTAAGTGAATGTATCCTTTTTAATATGTGGTTACATAAGTTTTTGTCATTCTTAAATGGTTTAATTGCTATTATTGTTTAACTATATTACTTGTTGCATTGCACGTCCCGGGAGACTTTATCCCTCACTGGGCAACAATGGTTGCTCATACCTCGCTAACATGTTTCAGGTGGCGCAGTTGAAGGAGTTGCGTTAGTTGCTGTGTGATTGTTGTTTGTGGTGGGTGTGCTTTCTAGTTGCTATGTGAAGAATTTGTTGTTCTATGTTATAATCTGTTTTGGGGCCTTAAGGCTCATATATGTATTCATTTCCCCTTTGTTCAACTAGGCTATTTAGCTTCCTATCAGAATTCAATGATCAAGTTAAGCTAGCTAACCATCTTACCAATCTAAGGATACCTAAATATCTCATTTAGAACCTCCAAATCAAAACCTAGAGCACAAGTACATATTACATCCTAAATCTCCGACCTCAAACCCAACATAAACCTCCGGGTCTTGCGCTCCTTATCTGCTACACATTCCGGTGCATACTGGGACAGTCTAGTAAAAGTGGCCTCATACTGAGCCACTGAAGCATCCCCCTGAACCAAGGACAGGAACTTCGCTTCCCTCCTTTCCCGTGCAATCCTCGAGACATACTTCGCCCGAAATGCTCTAAGGAAGGTATCCCAAACATACGGAGTACCTCTTGCCTCCCAACCGACTCTCACTATGCGCCACCACTCCTCTGCCTCATCATCAAACAAGTAAACGGCATAAGAAACTTTCCTCTCATCCGTATAGTCTAAAGGATCGAATATCTTCTTTATCTTATTAATCCACGCTTTCGCCTTCCTATCATCTGGCTCTCCCTGAAATCTCTGCGGATAATACCCCAAGAATTCCTTCAACGTACCACGCCCGTGGTAACCACCCTCAACGTTCAACAACTGAGTATCTAAAGTCTATGCTTGGGCAGCCTGCCCAGCTAGTATCTGTGCTTGCCCTGCCATAATCTCCATCATCTTATTCATGGCTGCACCAAAACGGTCATCACCCCTATCTCGGCCCAGTGCCACATTATTCGGTGCCTTGTCCACTACCTCAGGCCTACCTCTGGTTCTTGGTCTACTAATCATTCTACTAATCAAAGAGTTAGCACAGGTTATAGCACATAGACAGGCTATAGACAATTATTAGCAAATAAACAACAACCCACATAAAACACATAAATCACTTAAGTATCAATTACATAAACAAATCGTTCACATAATCACATAGTCACTAAATCACATAATCATTTAATCACTTAACCATATTAATACATATTTCACTTTTTTTTCACTTCAGACATACTTTCATGATAAGACCACTACCCATATTTCAAGAATACCCTGGCTGACAACTAAAAATTAGCTCTAATACCACTTAATGTAATGCCCCAACTCGACCCCACCTACAATTAGTCATGACGCAACCGAATTTTGGCAGTATAATGACAGTAATTAGGATACCGAGGCTCTAAACCAATCTCTTCGAAACTCATACATCGAACTCCACAATCATTCAACAATTAACACTTCAACCATAATATACAATAAACATTTTTTACCATTGCATCCATAGGTTATACGCCTCCGTTTCAACATCATACATTTACTATATAATATATATTCCCAAAATAGATTATAACCAATCTAGTAGCCTAATCATATTCCAAAACAAAACCACTAAATTAGCAACTTTTAATCCATTGTCATTACAACATCTTACATAACATGAACTTTAAGTGAAATACAAGACAACTAAGTTTAATATACAATATAACAAAAGAGTACAACATCATTTATCAAGGACAAGACTCTGGCACGTAGGACTCATCCACATATGGCACATAATCCTCTTTTGGAGGCACGTACCCGTAATCTGGATCTGTAACACCTATATGCATGCAATAATTGAGAGTGAGCTTATATAAAACAAGCCCAGTGAGGATTCGATAGATCTCTAACAGTATTTACTATACTCCTTGGAAATCATCATTTGAGCAGTAAATACACAATAATCATCAATAACAATATAAGCACATTAATTATAATAACCAATCAATAAAGGATACTCTAGTTGGTGTAGCTCCAAATGCCATCACGATCTCAACAGTTCTTCTTATAACTCCCCATTACTCACGCACCTGAGGTACCTCTCTAGCCCCTCCCTCCATGACACCTCCATCATGCAAGCTGGGGGTAGCCTATGATAGTCATGCCGGTTTCAACCCGACAACCCGACATTGCCCGAGAGATGGCACACACATACCAAGACTCATGACAATAATAATAATCTTTCAATCTCAAGAGGATAACCTTTCACGTTGACTATCTCTCGGTTTATCAATAATCAATTCTCACAGGAGGACAACAAAGTAGGTTACCTATCTCCCGGTTCAACAATAATCAATCAATAATCATCAATTCGACAACTTAACAACAAATAATCAATTAGACAACAAAAAACTAAGTAAGATGACAAGTAAGCCACCCAACTTAACATACATTAAACACACAACCAAACCCTAGTCTACCCATCAACAACTCACAATTCAATCACTCAAACACCACCCAAACATTTAAAGGCATATTTCAACATCTTAAAGAAAGACAACCCGAACTTCTAAAAGTCATAACTTACATTCTACTAATCCAATAACCTCCAAACCAATTTCTATCACTCATTAGCTCAATCAACAACATTAGTCCCCTCGGAAACCAATCATAAACCATCCACATCAAGCCCAACAACCCTAAAACCCTAATGCATCAAGGCTGAAATTTTAGGACTTTCACACCGACATCACAATCAAATTTTTGGCATTACAACATTACTACCACGTATTTAAAAAACTCTTATAAGCTAACAGCAATCAATTCCAACCACCACAACTCCAGATATTCAACAAATAGCCAACAACTCAACTTTTAATACCCAAAAAATTAAATTCATACTACAACAATTCAAATCTTAGATAAACACATATAAACAATCCTTAGCATGCACTGAGCAATAATATAACATCAATTCAACATTCTAACTGTTCAAAATTCAATTATATGCAAAAACATAAAAATGACATTTTGAGATCTATAATTTTTCTCTCACATTTGATTCGAAAAAAGCCTAGATATGTGTGTAATGCGTGCCCAACAAGCGGAATCCAACTAGGTTTGCAAAATCACGGATAAAAACTAGGGTTTTCAATGAAATTTTGCTTTGAAAATGTTGAAGAAAACTTCTCTTTTGCTCAATGAAGCTCACGGAAATGTGAGTGAGAAATGAAAGGGGTTTTGAGCTATTTTTGATGTATTAACCATGTGTATTAAATATATAATGCAAAGTCAACAAATTTAACTAAGTCAGATTTGTCATCTTTTAGTCTTTTAATTGTTTTAGACTATTTCTTGCTCAAAACTAGTATAAAAATACTTAGACTATTTTAAGTGGCTTATTTTTAGGTGACAAGAAGTTTTACACTCATACATTTTCACCCGAGTTTGCTTAAAACTCATTTTTTGCAAAAGAAAATGTAAAAACCTTTCAAATTCCAAAACCGATTCTAAATCCATTTTAATCAAACAAGGGTCTATTAATATCCGAGGACTAGTTTTTAAAACGCTTAAAACACCCCTATAAAAATTTTAGCAGACAAGTGTTCAAAACATTATTCACTAAAACCGGCGATAAAATTTCTGATGCCTATTTTGATGAAAATTTCATGAATGCACACATAGCATGTATTTGGAGTATAAATCATATTTTTAGCACATTCTAATTCATATAACACATAAATAGGTCAAACAAGCAAATCGAGGTAATGACAAAATATGGGGATCTCACACGACTAGCCAAGTGGATGCAAAGACTATAAAGCAGTGAGTCTCCCCTTGGTTCTAGAGTAGGTAGACTAAGAAGAAGGTACGGAAGAAGAAGAGAAAGGGTAGCTGGTTCACGAAATGAAACTGACAATCTCAACTTCCTTACTTACGATATAACAAACTCATACACCAACTCCAGGCTTTAAAGAAGAGAAAAAAGACTTGGCTTCAAGGGCTTTAGCTTTGAGGAAAGAAAGATCCCAGACCTGGCTTGCTCCAGGCAGATTCTATTCCTCCTCCCCTAGACCCGACATAAGAGAAGGGCTGATAACGCCTATGTGTCAAAGGAGAGTTATTGCCTAAGATCTTCTTCTCCGAGATCTTAGGTCTGTTGTTGATTGTTGATACGGCTTGGCTCTTGATGCCAGGTCTGGATAGGGATGTATGAGAGAAACTGTTGTTGCTAGTGAGGGGCATCTATTCTACTCTGATGCAAGGGAGGCTATCCATAGGCTTCTATGGGCTCCACAAGAGGGGCAGGAGATACGGAGTTGACATATTAGACTTTTGCATAGGACCAGAAATAGATTAGAAGGAAATTCTTTAGAGACATAGGCCGTTGTTTAAAAAGAAGATTTAAAATGAGGAGGCTAGCTTCGTATAGGCTACACAAACCAGGATCAATGTGATACCCCGAACCTGACATATATTTAATAGCATTTAAAGTTCATTTAAATTGCATTTTATTGACCTTTCACCTTCTTTGACCAAACTAGTTGACTTTTCATCTACAATGACCAACTATGACAAGGTGAAAATTTTTGAATGTTTAATAAAGGGAAAACTTGGGATTAGAAATAAAAAATTGCAATTTTAAGTTAGTTAAATTTTGGGTCAACTTTGAAATTAAATTTGAACCAATTGGGGAAGAGTTAGGTAGCAAATTATAAATGGTTGGAAAGCTCTATGAGTCTAGTTTCTGAGGCTTCAAACCGTTCGTGAATTGGAGTTTTCTAGAAGAATTTATGGCCGTTTTCGTAAGGTCGCGCATAGCTGTTTTGGTTTAGCGGGTTGACCGGAGCTTTGACCATTTGTCATCTTTTATTTAAGTATGAAATACGAAACAAAAGAGAAAAATCAAGAAATAAAGAAGGCCATGGCTGAAACCATGGAGGAAAAAGAAAAAAAAAATATTTCAACTTCAAACTTCAATTTCCTTGCGAGAGCTTGTGCAGGGTGGTTTCCGAGGCATCCAGTGTGGTTTTCCTAGCATCTAGGAGCGTCTAAGGTGAGAGTTTCATCGTTATTTGTGCATTTGAAAATGTTGAACATAAACTTCAATTTTTGTGATTTAACCGCAGGTTGTTATTTTGTCTGTTTCATTGCTTAAAGAATGTTCTCTAGCAATTGTAGAATTTGTATTTATAGCTTTTTAACATTTTCTGCGGTTGAATATCGAATTTGAAATATAAATAGTGTAATGAATAGTAAATAGTGAATAGTAAACCCCCGTTTCGATGAAGTTGCACTGTTATGCTTTCTGTTGATGTGAAAATGTGCTAGGTATGCTAAAATGTCTAAATGCATGGTTTGTTTAGGTTACGTAATGAAAAAAATCAGAAAAATGTCTTGGTGAAAGTCAGGGTCGTTTACGTTGAGTTTAGCGTTTTCTCGTTTTGCGTGATGGCATTGTTTCGGGAGGCCATGGAAGCACTTTTGGTGCGATTATGGCATTGGTTGGGTGTTTGGTTAGTATAGTTGTAGTTCAAACGAGCAAAGGGGGAAATCGGGACTTTGCGCGAATTCTAGGGTAAAGTAGGGTTTCGGGGTCTTTAGACGTGCCTTATGGTGACCTAGGAAGATTGGTGAAGTCGGTTTCCAATGCTCGTGGCTCATTTGAAAGTAGTAGCGTTTGAAAGTTGGGGTCATTTTTGGAATTTTGTGTGTTTTCATAGTATATTGCCTATAGAATGCTTATAATGCCTATAGAATACTTGTTATTACTTGATAATATTAGTTGGTGTTGTTCTTATTGCTTGTTTGATTGTAAATGCTTGTTAATGCTTATTACGCTTGTTAGAGTTGATTATTGATTGAAATGTTTAACAATTGTTGAATAATGCTTGATATCTCGGTTATCTCCTCTATTTTTGTTGTTGTGCTATCGCTCGTTTATCGCCTTGTATCGAGTCTTGCATTGCATAGTGTCAGCACGTGAGTGATGGGCCTCTCTGGGTAGCCTCGGGTTGCCAGTGTTGGTTGCTCTAGCTCCGTAGCTATTCCTTCTTCTCGCTTGGGTTGCCTCCCAGGGAGATTTGGGTCGTAGAATTGATGGATACTTTCGGGGTATTCCAAACTGGTGTTATAAGGTGGTTGCGTGCTTATTGTCATCGTTGTCAACATCAATCTCGAGATTGATGTATCGCTCGTGAAATGGTATATTGCTCGTAAGAGTGAACCATAGCCTTCAGAGTGTGGTATAGCTTTGAATGGTTGTGTTAATGCTTTCTTGAATGTTTAATATATTGTCGTTTCTATTGAATGCTTTCTTATTGATTTTATTGCTTAGCTGTGTCTATTTGCATTGCACGACTTTCTTTCTCTCCAACTCGATATCTATCTCACCCTCACTGAGTATACATGTTGTGTATACTCACTCCTCACCACCACATTTCAGGAAATGTCATGTTAGCTGGAAAGTTCGTGATTTCGTGAAAGTTCATTGCCTGAAGAGTTGTCTTGCGTGCCTATGTGGCTTGAGTGTTGAAGTTTGTAAAGATGTATGTTCATATGTTGTTTGTATTTATTGTCAAAAGAAATGTAATTTAAATTTAGCTAAGTAGATGAGGTGAATTGATAAGCTGGTTATGTAATTAGTTAGCATAGCTTAACTTCAATGCATGTTTGTAATGTCCCAAGGAAAAGAATTAGAATGGCATGATAGTTTATTTTATGCAGTAGCTTAGTATGGTTTAATTGTCTAGTTTGAATATACTTGTCAAAAATGAAAAGAGATAGGTTAGCTTTTAAATTGGGAATGTATGTATACTTGCTGAGTTTAATTGTTGAGAACCGAGGCTCAGATGGCCTTGAGGTAGTTTGTATGGTTGGATACGGTATTGGTCCACTTATATGTTGTCGCAGGTTTTACATTTTGCCTAAAAACAGGGGAGACTCCGTCCATCCGTTTTCCCTGAAAATTATGCCTGGGTTTAGTTTGGGTTGTGATTAAATTGATTGATAGAACCCCCGGTCTTGAGAGGGATCGGGGTGTTACAGGTGGTATCAGAGCTTGTCTAGCTCATAAGCCGAGACAGGGTCCTCGGTCTGGTAGGTAGTGACCCTTGAATGTGTGCTTGTTAAGTGTGTCTTGAAAGTGTACGCTTGTATGTAAGATTGTGTGTCTTGATATGAATGTGTGCTCCTATGTGATATAGTTATGTGTAATGTGTTAATTGTGTGCTAAGTAAGGTGAAGTGTCCAGTCGTGCATTGAATGGACCTATCGAATTGGCATCGTGAATTGAATCGACCTCATGGATTATTATTTGCTTGAAGTATTGCTTGTAATGTGTGTATTGGAATGTCTTGAATTAGCTATGCCGTGATTTGAATTAATTATGTTGGGATTGACTTGATTGTCGTGATTGACTAACTTTGTTGAATAAACTGTTTTGTAAACTTGCTTGCACAATAGTTTAAGGCATGTGTATAACTGTGATATATTGGCATTCATACATGTCTTATGGAAATGGTAAGTAAGTCCTCTTCCTGCCTTGAAGAAAGTGGTTCACAGCTGGCTTCTTAAGGTGTATGGATTGGCAGTAAATGAATGGCATTTAACTAGCCTTGATTTTGAAGTTGGTGTTTGCTTTTGGAGCTCGGTTATTGGCGAATCTCTAGGGTCCTCTTATGTGCTTAACAGCTGTGAAAGAGTAGTTTTCTTTTAAGGTTCTATTTGGCTGTTCTTTGGAGAGCATTCTTTGGTTTTCTTATTGGCTATTCTTTGGAATCTTTTGTTGGCACTTCTCGGTGAACTTGGCTATTGGGATCTCAATCGGACTTACTGTATGGTATTATCTATGGCATATGTGTCTCGGTCTTTATTGGTGTGATACTAGCATTCCTGATTGGAAATTCTTCAATGGTATTTTATGGAATTCTCAGTGGCCAATTATTTAGTATTTACTTATTGGGCAAACTTGGCTACTTTCTTATTGGAGCATTGTTTTGGATATCTTTTTTAGTGTTCCTCAGTAGGTTTGGTATTTGGAGTTCCTATCAGACTTATTGTATAATACTACTTATGGTATTCTTTGAATTCTTATTGGGCGTTCTATTGGCATTTTCCTTATTAGCACGGTTGTATGAAGTTCTTACTTGGCAAACAGTGAGCAGGCCTCAGAGTTTGGTGTCGGTATATTGTTCACCAGTTCGGTGTTTATCCTTGGAGTCTTCATCCATCTGGGAAGCTATGTTTGTTATTCAAGTTGATTGTCTTATTGGGCCCATTCTATTTTCTATGCTATTCCTTAGACCTTCTTCTCAGCATTTGATAGCGATACTCGGAATCTAATTGGTTGTCCTATGGGGTTATTGTTTGGAAGGCTTCTTTGGAACTTTTGAAGTATATTTGATTGGGTTTCTTGTTATTTTCTTCAGCACTCTTATCAGGGAATTCTTCTATGAAATTCATGACCAGTGGGGTACTTATTTGGACCTCTGAATGCAACCTTTGTTTGAGCCTTTATTTGGCTTCTTGTTTGGGAATTCTCAGGCAGTAATAGTTAGACTTCTATTGGAGATTCATGCGTGGGGTATTCTTCTGATCATTAATATGTGATATGATTTTATCTACAGTATCTTTGCTTAGGTCTTTATTGGTATTATCTCGGCGCGTTTGGTTGGAATTTTATTCTTCTTCGGTATTCGTGTCAACGGGATTCTTCAACCGATGAAGATTAGGCAAAATTGGATTTCAGATGGTGTTGAGTTCTATTGGAAGAAGAATTGCGAGGACGCGAGTGTGTTAAGGGGGGAAGGATGTGATACCCCGAACCTGGCATATATTTAATAGCATTTAAAGTTCATTTAAATTCAATTTTATTGACTTTTCACCTTCTTTGACCAAACTAGTTGACTTTTCATCTACAATGACCAACTAGGACAAGGTGAAAATTTTTGAAATGTTTAATAAAGGGCAAACTTGGGATTAGAAATAAAAAAATGCAATGTTAAGTTAGTCAAATTTTGGGTCAACTTTGGAATTAAATCTGAACTGTGATAACCTGAACCCGGCATGCATTTAATTGCATTTAATTAAGTGACATCTTAAATGTTAGCATTGGATTTGCGTTTATTTTTAGTTAAACATTTATTTGAAGCTTTATTTTCATATTTCTTTTAGAAGTAACTAGATAGTACTTGAGCTAATTATTTTAACGGAATATTACCTACATTTCATAGTTATGTCAATCGGTTTTAGTTTTCTTGCACTTAAATTCTCAGATTTCAATTAAATGAAAAGTAACTCTGAGCTGGAGTAAATTTTAAACTATGATGCTTTCCAAAAATGATATATTTCTTAGATTCTTTGAGATTTAATTGTTACTTCTTTGTTGACGCAAAGTGCATAGCATATCGAGAGCGATAGTTAGAGAACGGTTCCTAGTCCTCAACAATAGTGAAAACTAGTGTTTGGTGTCTTAAATTTTATATTTTAATTGTTGTTAGCTAGAATTAACATTTTCTTAGTTGTTTTAGCCTAAAAATGCATAAAATAAGCTAGTTTGACCAACTTAAGTGAGCTTTGACCAAAGCTTTGACCTTTTGACCTTTGTCATCTTTAAAATAGCATATAATAACACCAAAAAAAAAAAAACAGAACTGAACAGCAGCATAGTAGGGCCAAAAATATGAGGAAAGAAGAAAAAAAGATTTCAAGCCAAAATCTTCATTTCTTCGCGGGAGCTTGCACGGGGTGGTTTCCGAGGCATCCTACGAGGTCTTCCTAGTGTCTAGGAGCGTGTAAGGTGAGGGTTTCATCGTTATTTGCGCATTTGAAAAATGTATGTCTAAACTTTAATTTTTAGATCATATGCGTAGATTGTTGTTTTAATCGTTTTGTTGCTTAAAGAATGTTCCTTGTTGATTGTAGAACATGTATTTATAGCTTTTTAGCATTTTCTGCAGTTGAAAATTGAAATTGCAATTTAAATTGGTTGTTGAATAGTGTTTTATGAATAGTAAACCCTTGAAATGATAAAGTTGCACTGTTATGCTGTCTGTTGATGTAGAAATGTGCTAGGTATGCTAGAATGTCTAAATGCATGATTTGTTTAGGTTACGTAATGGAAAAAATGTGAAAAACGGCTTAGTGAAAGTCGGGGTCGTTTAGGTCGAGTTTGGCGTTTTCTCATTTTGCTTGTTGGCATTGTTTCGGGAGCCCATGGAAGCACTTTTGGTGCGGTCATGGTGTTGGTTGGGTGTTTGGTTGGTACATTTGTAGTTCAAACGAGCAAAGGGGGAAAACCAGACTTTGCATGAATTCTAGGGTTGAGTAGGGTTTCGGAGTCTCTAGACGTGATTTATGGTGACCTAGGAGGATTGGTGAAGTGACTTTCCAAAGCTCGTGGCTCGTTTGAAAGTAGTAGAGTATTGAAGTTGGGGTCCTTTTTGTGATTTTGTGTGTTTTCATAGAATATTGCTTATAGTATGTTTATATTGATTATAGAATGCTTATATTGCTCATAGAATGATTATTTTGATTATAGAATTCTTATATTGCTTATAGGATGCTTATGTTGCCTATAGAATGCTTATAATGCCTGTAGAATACTTGTTGTTGCTTGATAATGTTAGTTGGTGTTATTCTTGTTACTTGTTTGATGCAAATGCCTATTACGCTTGTTAGAGTTGATTATTGATTGAAATGTTTGTCAATTGTTGAGAATGCTTGATATCGCTCGTTTATCGCCTTGTATCGAGTCTTGCATTGCATAGTATCTCGCGCGTGAGTGATGGGCCTCTTTGGGTAGCCTCGGGTTGCAAGTGTTGGTTGCTCTAGCTCCGTTGCTATTCCCTCTTCTCTCTTGGGTTGCCTCCCAGGGAGTTTTGGGTCGTAGAATTGATCGATACTTCCGGGATA
This sequence comes from Ehretia macrophylla, assembly GCA_037974665.1. Lineage (NCBI taxonomy): Eukaryota > Viridiplantae > Streptophyta > Magnoliopsida > Boraginales > Ehretiaceae > Ehretia > Ehretia macrophylla. The sequence goes on from CM075765.1 coordinate 57,626,247, forward strand.
TTCCAAACTGGTGTTATAAGGTGGTTTGGGCAGGTGCTTCATCGTTAATGTCATCGGAATCCTGATCGGTACATTACTCGCTCGAGTGATCCATAGCCTTCAAAGTGTGGTATAGCTTTGATTGGTTGTGTTAATGCTTTTCTTAATTGTTTATTGTATTGTTGAATGTATATTGAAAGCCTTTTATTGATTGTATTGCTTAACTATACCTATTTGCATTGCACGATCTTCTTTCTCTTCACCTCGATATCTGTCTCGCCCTCACTAAGTATACGTGTTGTGTATACTCACTCCTCACCACCACATTTCAGGAAATGCCATGTTAGCTGAAAAGTTCGTGGATATGTGATAGTTCGTGCCTGAAGAGTTGTCTTGCGTGCTTTGTGCCTTGAGCTATCAAAGATGTAAAGATATATGCTTCCATATGTTGTATGTATTTATTGTTAAAAGAAATGTAAATTTAAATCTAGCTTAGTGGTTGAGGTGGTTTGATAAGTTAGATTATGTACTTAGTTAATGTAGCTTATCTTCAATGTATGTTTGTAATGACAAAGCAAAAAAGATAGAAAGTCATGATAGTCTACTTTATGCAATAGGTTGGTGTAGTTTAATTGCTAAGCATGTATGTATATTTACTTGTGATTTACATGTTTTGAACCAAGGCTCGGATGGCCTTGAGGTGATTGAATGGGTGGACAAGGTATTGGTCCACTTCTATGCTGTCGCAGGTTTGTTTTTTTTTGCCTAGAAACAGGGGAGACTCCGTCCGTTTTCCCTGAAAATTATGCCCGGGTTTTGGTTTGGGTTGTGATTAGATTGAATGATAGAACTCCTGGTCTGGAGAGGGATCGGGGTATTATAGGTGGTATCAGAGCTTGTCTAGCTCATAAGCCGGGACAGGGTCCTCGGTTTGGTGGGTACTGGTCTTTGAATGTGTGCTTGTTAAGTGTGTCTTGAAAGTGTATGATTGTATGTGAGATTATGTGTCTTGACATGAATGTATGCACTTATGTGATAAAGTTATGTGTTATGTGCTAAATGTTTCTCAAGAAAGGTGAAATGTCTAGTTGTCTATCGAATTGACTTATTGAATCGGCATCGTGAATTGAATTGACCTTGTGAATTGTTATTTGCTTGAAGTATTACTTGTAATGTGTGTATAAAATGTCTTGAATTAGCTATGTCGTGATTTGAATTGATTATGTTGTGCTTGACTTGATTGCCGTGCTTGAGTGACTTTGTTGAATAAACTATTTTGTAAACTTGCTTGCATAATAGTTTAAGGCATATGTATAACTGTGATATATTGGCATTCGTACATGTCCTATTGAAATGGTAAGTAAGTCATCTTCCTTCCCTGAAGAAAGTGGTTCACCGCTGGCTTTTCAAGGTGTATGGATTGGCAGGAAATGAATGGCATTTGGCTAGCCTTTATTTGGGGATTGGTGTTTGCTTTTAAAGCTCGATTATTGGCAAATCTCTATGGCCTTCTCTGTGCTTAACAATTGTGAAAGAGTAGCTTTCTCTTGGGGTTTTATTTGGTTATTCTTTGGAGTATTCTTTGGTTTTCTTAATGGGTGTTCTTTGGGGACTTTTGTTGGCACTTCTCGGTGGACTTGGTTAATGGGATTTTAATCGGCCTTACTGCATAGTATTATCTATGGTATGTGTGTCTTGGACTTTATTGGTGTGCTACTGGCATCCCTGATTGGAAATTCTTCAATGGCATTCTCTAGGATCCTTAGTGGCCATTTATTTTAGTATTACTTATTGGGCAATTCTTGGTACTTTCTTACTGGAGCATTGTTCGGGTATTTTCTTTGGCATCCCTCAGTTGGTTTGGTAACTGGAATTCCTATCAGACTCATTATCTCATACTACTTATGGTATTCTTTGAAATTCTTATTAGGCGTTCTATTGGTATTTTCTTTGTTGGCAAGGTTGTATGAAGTTCTTCCTTGGCAACCAGTGAAGAGGCCTCAGAGTTTGGTTTTGGTATGTTGTTCACCAGTTTGGTGTTTATCCTTGAAGTTTCGTCTAGTTGGGAAAACTATATTCATTTTTCAACCTGGATGTCTTATTGGGCACATTATATTTTCTTTGCTATTTTCGATGTCATTCTTCTCGGTATTTGATAGCAGTACTCAGGATCTAATTAGTTATTCTAAGGGGTTGTTACTTGGAAGACTCCTTTGGACCTATGAAAGTATATTTGATTGGGTTTCTTAGTATTTTCTTCAGCACTCTCAACAGGGAATTCTTATATGAAACTCATGACCAGCGGGGTATTTCTTTGGACCGCTGGATGGAACCTTTGCTTGAGCTTTTATTTGGCTTCTTGCTTGGGAATTCTCGGGCAGTAATAGTTAGACTTCTATTGGAGGTTGGTGCGTGAGGTATTCTTCTTGTCGTTATTGTGTGATATTAATGACATCTGCAGTATCTTTGCTTTAGTCATTATTGGCATCTTCTCGGCACTCTTAGCAGGGAATTCTTTTATGATGTTCTTGACCAGCGGAATTCTTATTTGGATTTTAAGATGGCATTTTCAATTAAACCTTTATTTGGTCTTATTGTTTTGGAGTTTTCAGTCAGTACTGTTCGGGTTTATTAGTAAGATATTCTTCAAACATTCTTAATCAGTGTCTTGTTCAGCAACCAATGAAGAGTGGTCAGAGTTGGATTTTAGATGATGCAGAGTCCTATTGGAAGAAGAATTGCGAGGACGCAATTGTTTTAAGGGGGGAAGGATGTGATAACCTGAACCCGACATGCATTTAAAGGCATTTAATTGCATTTAATTAAGTGACATCTTAAATGTTAGCATTGGATTTGCGTTTATTTTTAGTTAAACATTTATTTGAAGCTTTATTTTCATATTTCTTTTAGAAGTAACTAGAATAATACTTGAGCTAATTATTTTAACGGAATATTACCTACATTTCATATTTATGTCAATCGGTTTTAGTTTTCTTGCACTTAAATGCTCGGATTTCAATTAAATGAAAAGTAACTCCGAGCCGAAGTAAATTTTAAACTATGATGCTTTCCAAAAATGATATATTTCTTAGATTCTTTGAGATTTAATTGTTACTTCTTTGTTGACGCAAAGTGCATAGCATATCGAGAGCGATAGTTAGAGAACGGTTCCTAGTCCTCAACAAATAGTGAAAACTAGTGTTTGGTGTCTTAAATTTTATATTTTAATTGTTGTTAGCTAGAATTGATATTTCCTTAGTTGTTTTAGCCTAAAAATGCATAAAATAAGCTAGTTTGACCAACTTAAGTGAGCATTGACCAAAGCTTTGACCTTTTGACCTTTGTCATCTTTAAAATAGCATATAATAACACAAAATAAAATAAAAAAACAGAACTGAACAGCAGCATAGCAGGGCCGAAAATATGAGGAAAGAAAAAAAAAAGATTTCAAGCCAAAATCTTCATTTCTTCGCGGGAGCTTGCACGGGGTGGTTTCCGAGGCATCCTACGAGGTCTTCCTAGCGTCTAGGAGCATCTAAGGTGAGGGAATCATGTTATTTGCGCATTTGAAAAATGTATGTCTAAACTTTAATTTTTAGATCTTATGCGTAGATTGTTGTTTTAATCGTTTTGTTGCTTAAAGAATGTTCCTTGTTGATTGTAGAACATGTATTTATAGCTTTTTAGCATTTTCTGCGGTTGAAAATTAAAATTGCAATTTAAATTGATTAATGATTAGTGTTTTGTGAGTAGTAAACCCCTGAAGCGATAAAGTTGCGATGTTATGCTATCTATTGATGTAGAAATGTGCTAGGTATGCTAGAATGTCTAAATGCATGATTTGTTTAGGTTGCGTAATGGAAAAAATGAGAAAAACGGCTTAGTGAAAGTTCGGGCCGTTTAGGTCGAGTTTGGCGTTTTCTTGTTTTGCTTGTTGGCATTGTTTTGGGAGCCCATGGAAGCACTTTTGGTGCGGTCGTGGTGTTGGTTGGGTGTTTGGTTGGTATAGTTGTAGTTCAAACGAGCAAAGGGGGAAAACCGAACTTTGCGTGAATTCTAGGGTTAAGTAGGGTTTCGGAGTCTCTAGACGTGCTTTATGGTGACCTATGAGGATTGGTGAAGTTAGTTTCCAAAGCTCGTGGCTTGTTTGAAAGTAGTAGAGTATTGAAGTTGGGGTCCTTTTGTGATTTTGTGTGTTTTCATAGAATATTGCTTATAGTATGTTTATATTGATTATAGAATGCTTATATTGCTCATAGAATGATTATTTTGATTATAGAATTCTTATATTGCTTATAGGATGCTTATGTTTCCTATAGAATGCTTATAATTCCTATAGAATACTTGTTGTTGCTTGATAATGTTAGTTGGTGTTATTCTTGTTACTTGTTTGATTGCAAATGCTTGTTAATGCTTATTACGCTTGTTAGAGTTGATTATTGATTGAAATGTTTATCAATTGTTGAGAATGCTTGATATCGCTCGTTTATCGCCTTGTATCGAGTCTTGCATTGCATAGTGTCTCGCACGTGAGTGATGGGCCTCTCTGGGTAGCCTCGGGTTGCCAGTGTTGGTTGCTCTAGCTCCATTGCTATTCCCTCTTCTCATTTGGGTTGCCTCCCAGGGAGTTTTGGGTTGTAGAATTGATGGATACTTCTGGGATATTCCAAACTGGTGTTATAAGGTGGTTTGGGCCGGCGCGTCATCGTTAATGTCATCGGAATCGTGATCGGTACATTACTCACTCGAGTGATCCATAGCCTTCAAAGTGTGGTATAGCTTTGATTGGTTGTGTTAATGCTTTTCTTAATTGTTTATTGTATTGTTGAATGTATATTGAAAGCCTTTTATTGATTGTATTGCTTAACTGTACCTATTTGCATTGCACGATCTTTTTTCTCTCCAACTCGATATCTGTCTCGCCCTCACTAAGTATACGTGTTGTGTATAATCACTCCTCACCACCACATTTCAGGAAATGCCTTGTTAGCTGAAAAGTTCGTGGATATGTGATAGTTCGTGCCTGAAGAGTTGTCTTGCGTGCTTTGTGGCTTGAGCTATCAAAGATGTAAAGATATAGGCTTCCATATGTTGTATGTATTTATTGTTAAAAGAAATGTAAATTTAAATCTAGCTTAGTGGTTGAGGTGGTTTGATAAGTTAGATTATGTACTTAGTTAATGTATCTTATCTTCAATGTATGTTTGTAATGACAAAGAAAAAAGATAGAAAGTCATGATAGTCTACTTTACGCAATAGGTTGGTGTAGTTTAATTGCTAAGCATGTATGTATATTTACTTGTGATTTACATGTAGTGAACCAAGGCTCGGATGGCCTTGAGGTGATTAAATGGTTGGACAAGGTATTGGTCCACTTCTATGCTATCGCAGGTTTGTTGTTTTTTGCCTAGAAACAAGGGAGACTCCGTCCGTTTTCCCCGAAAATTATGCCCGGGTTTTGGTTTGGGTTGTGATTAGATTGAATGATAGAACTCACGGTCTCGAGAGGGATCGGGGTATTACATGAACCATTTGGGGAAGAATTAGGTAGCAAATTATATATGGTTGGAAAGCTCTATGAGTCTAATTTCTGAGGCTTCAAACCGTTCATGAATTGGAGTTTTCTAGAAGAATTTATGGCCGTTTTCGTAAGGTCGCGCATAGCTATTTTGGTTTAGCGGGTTGACCGAAGCTTTGACCATTTGTCATCTTTTATTTAAGTATGAACTACGAAACAAAAGAGCAAAATCAGGAAATAAAGAAGGCCATGGATGAAACCATGGAGGAAAAAGAAAAAAAAATATTTCAATTTCTTCACGAGAGCTTGTGCGGGGTGGTTTCCGAGGCATCCAGTGGGGTTTTCCTAGCGTCTGGGAGCGTCTAAGGTGAGGGTTTCATCGTTATTAGTGCATTTGAAAATGTTGAACATAAACTTTAATTTTTGTGATTTAACCGTAGATTGTTATTTTGTCCGTTTCATTGCTTAAAGAATGTTCTTTAGCAATTGTAGAACGTATATTTATATCTTTTTAACATTTTATGCGGTTGAATATCGAATTTGAAATATAAATTGTGTAATGAATAGTAAATAGTGAATAGTAAACCCCCGTTTTGATGAAGTTGCACTGTTATGCTTTCTATTGATGGGAAAAGGTGCTAAGTATGCTAGAATGTCTAAATGCATGGTTTGTTTAGGTTGCGTAATGAAAAAAAATGAGAAAAATGTCTTGGTGAAAGTCGGGGTCGTTTAGGTTGAGTTTAGCATTTTCTCGTTTTACGTGATGGCATTGTTTCGGGAGGCCATGGAAGCACTTTTGGTGCGATTATGGCATTGGTTGGGTGTTTGGTTAGTATAGTCGTAGTTCAAATGAGCAAAAGGGGAAATCGGGACTTTGCGCGAATTCTAGGGTAAAGGAGGGTTTCGGGGTCTTTAGACGTTCCTTATGGTGACCTAGGAGGATGGGTGAAGTCGGTTTCCAAAACTCGTGTCTCGTTTGAAAGTAGTAGCGTTTGAAAGTTGGGGTCATTTTTGGGATTTTGTGTGTTTTCATAGTATATTGTCTATAGAATGCTTATAATGCCTATAGAATACTTGTTATTGCTTGATAATGTTAGTTGGTGTTATTCTTATTGCTTGTTTGATTGTAAATGCTTGTTAATGCTTATTACGCTTGTTAGAGTTGATTATTGATTGAAATGTTTAACAATTGTTGAATAATGCTTGATATCTCGGTTATCTCCTATATCTGTGTTGTTGTGCTATCGCTCGTTTATCGCCTTGTATCGAGTCTTGCATTGCATAGTGGCCAGCGCGTGAGTGAGGGGGCTCTCTGGGTTGCCTCGGGTTGCCAGTGTTGGTTGCTCTAGCTCCGTAGCTATTCCCTCTTCTCGCTTGGGTTACCTCCCAGGGAGATTTGGGTCGTAGATTGATGGATACTTCCGGGGTATTCCAAACTGGTGTTATAAGGTGGTTGCGTGCTTATTTTCATCGTTGTCAACATCAAGCTCGAGATTGATGTATCGCTCGTGAAATGGTATATTGCTCGTAAGAGTGAACCATAGCCTTTAGAGTGTGGTATAGCTTTGAATGGTTGTGTTAATGCTTTCTTGAATGTTTAATATATTGTCGTTTGTATTGAATGCTTTCTTATTGATTTTATTGCTTAGTTGTGTCTATTTGCATTGCACGACTTTCTTTCTTTCCAACTCGATATCTGTCTCGCCCTCACTGAGTATACGTGTTGTGTATACTCACTCCTCACCACCACATTTCAGGAAATGTCATGTTAGCTGAAAAGTTCGTGATTTCGTGAAAGTTCATTGCCTGAAGAGTTGTCTTGCGTGCCTATGTGGCTTGAGTGTCGAAGTTTGTAAAGATGTATGTTCATATGTTGTTTGTATTTATTGTCAAAAAAATGTAATTTAAATTTAGCTAAGTAGCTGAGGTGAATTGATAAGCTAGTTTATGTAAATAGTTAGCATAGCTTAACTTCAATGCATGTCTGTAATGTCCCAAGGAAAAGAATTAGGATGGCATGATAGTTTATTTTATGCAGTAGCTTAGTATGGTTTAATTGTCTAGTTTGAATGTACTTGTCAAAAATGAAAAGAGATATGTTAGCTTTTGAATTGGAAATGTATGTATACTTGCTGAGTTTAAATTGTTGAGAACCAAGGCTCGGAAGGCCTTGAGGTAGTTTGTATGGTTGGACACGGTGTTGGTCCACTTATATGCTGTCGCAGGTTTTACATTTCGCCTAGAAACAGGGGAGACTCTGTCCATTTTCCCTGAAAATTATGCCCGGGTTTGGTTTGGGTTGTGATTAGATCGATTGATAGAACTCCCGGTCTCGAGAGGGATCGGGGTGTTACAATCAAACTCTTCTTTTAAGCAATTTCTAGTTAAGATCAGATCACTTTTTCATACCTAAATGCAGCCGTGATCTTTTATACGATACCACCAATGATAGAAGGAGAGAATGCAATCTTTCTTCTTCAATTCATCTGCAAAGCCAAATCCCTTTATCCCCTATCTCAATCCCTTCTTTCAGAAAAATGTTTGGCAAGGAGTATGAATGTCCAAACTCCCTGTGTTAAGCATAAGGACCACCCTAAGAGCTAATTCCATAACTAAGGTTACTTATATGCCATTCACTGCAGCAACGGAAAGACTTATAGCTGCTACGAGAAGATCTGTCTTACCTTATTTTTGAGCTCTTATTCAATTTCTCTCACTTATTGTTAGGGTTTTACTAACTTTCTTTTTAGGAAAGAAGGAAGAAGACCATAGATCTTATAATACGTCACCGGTGTACTTACTTCAACACTAGAAGCATGAGCCTACTATTCACCACCGACTAATTCCTCAAATCAAGCAGAGCAGCCGGAGGGACAAGAGAGATTTTATCTCAATCCAATTAATCTATTCCCAAGCCGATGCTTTGGGTTACTTGCCCTGCTTTTGGGTTAGCTTTCTAACTCCTTGCTAGCTTGTCTGCTTACTGTTTACTATCCTATTGCTTATTCTTGAACAAGGGACTTCAATTGAAACTTCCCACTTCTAAGAAATCTTGTCTTTGTCTTTCCGTGCTATTCCTTACGCAACCTCCACTTGGATTCATTTCAAGTCTCAAGTTCTTGTTTAGAATTCTCATAGATGAAGTTCGAACGAGCGCTTTGATGCACTTCAAATTGACAAGCAGTAATGATAGCATAACAAATGTCCAGAGGACAGAATAAAATCTTTAATTCCCGGGTTTCCTTTGCCAATAGACCAATCAATGGTGCTGTATCGGAAACAAGATTTAGTCGCTACAAGTGAAGGATAATAAGAAAACAGCCATAAAACGGGTTGATTAACTAAAAGAAAATACACTTTGCCCACTAAGCACTAGGAGAGTCGCTTAGATAATATGCCTAGACCGGAAGACTAAGGGATTCTTCAGGTCTAGACGTAGCCTTCTTTAATTGTCATGCCAGTTAAGGTAAGCTCTCAGTGGATGCAATTACTTGACTCAATCTATCTGGGCTGTATCGCGATTGACGCTTATTATACATTGTTTCGACTGTTATGTACATCCCCAGCCAATAAAAGGAGTGGGTACTAGACTCGCTATGAGGAGATAACAGTGGCACCGCGCCTCCTAACTACTGAAGACCTTAAAGAGGTAGTTGACGTTTGTCATGCATAGATCGCTAACTCTCTTAATTTAATTCTTTGAAACTACGCGCTAGTCTAGGCTATGAATCCCTCTATTTTAATAGTAAGATTTGATTTTAATGGCTATTGGCACTTCTATAGAAAGAAGGAGTTGTCAGCCCTCGTCAAAGTATGCCCAAAGACTTATCTGAAATTCCTTTAAGCAAAGACCTTTTTTTCTATGAGGGGTCGTAGGCCAGTCTTTCACTAATTTCCGAGGAGTGTAAGCTATTATAAAAGTTCTTTATAGGTTAACACGACCCAGCAATCGTAGACCCTTTCTCTAGTTAGTGACTTGGCTCCCTTCCTTCTAGTCACTGCTAGTAGGATAACATCTATTAGTCCCTTCTCTTCCTCCTTCTTTTGCTTTCTTTCTATCCTCTGGTTTAAGGTTCATAAGGGGAATACTCGCTACTATAAGACAGCTATGCATTCCTTTGAGGCAATCGTAGCCAAGCTCTGAGACTATTCAAGCTAGCATGGTAACAATACTAAGGAGGATACCTAGCTAGTCTTGAACCAGAGCAAGGAAGTGAAGCCCTCGATTATCCAATAGCTCCTCGTTCTATCCAATAGACTCTTCACTAAAGTTCAAAGGCCAGTTTGAAGAAGGTCCAATGTTTGTGAGAAATAAGTGAAATTGTCGTTCCAAAGCTTTTTAAGGTATGACGCAGGCTGGGCAATCAACCGAAGAACCAAGGAATGGAATTGAACTGAAAACATAGGCTTCGGCTGAAGCTGCAACCAAAGATGAGTGGTTGTTTCCCGGGCACTGAACTATTGGCTTTATCGACCCATCGTCTGTAGATGGAAGACGAGTTCGGAAGTACTGAATATGTGCCTTCCCCACGAAATGTAGCTTATGCAGAACCTATTACTCCTCAACTACCAAGTAGCAGCTCTTGATAGAGAAGCTCTGTAAGGGCTATTTTATGGCAGGCCCCACTCAATGCATTTTTTTTCTTTTCTTGATGAAATTTTCAACCCTTAGAAGCAACAAATCGCAGGGCGTAAGCTGTTGAATAAGCTGTAGGTCTTGAGGCGGATGTCTTTTGAACCACTGTAGTTAGGGGGAACAAAGCTCATCTTTTTTCAATGCAACCAGAGGGATCTTAGTACGCTAACGCTACTACCTGCCCAGTAAGAGGATGTTTTTAGGTTTATGTCGTCAAAAGAAAGGGCTTCCCTATCAGCACATAAAATAAATTAAATAAGAGAGGTTTGAAGATGCTCGACCGATAGGGAGAGGTTTGAAAATACTCGACCAATAGGGAGAGGTTTGAAAATACTCGACCAATAGGGAGAGGTTTGAAAATACTCGACCAATAGGGAGAGGTTTGAAAATACTCGACCAATAGGGAGAGGTTTGAAGATTGGTCTTATTTCTACCTGGGTTTCAAGCCATCGTCCAAGTCGATGGCCTAAGATAAGCCAACTTACAAGATCGGATTAGCAAATCATGAAACCTGCCAAAAAGGAGCTGCCAATCGCATATTGCGCCCATACTAGTTCCTTTTGTTGTACCTACTTAGACCATATCTCCTTCTTTTTCCTACCCAGCATGTCTGTCGTCTTCTTTCAAAGAGGCCATTCTTGGTCTTTCAACTAACCCAAAAAGGGCTACTTGCCAATCAAAAGAAAAAAAAAAGAACGAATTAGATGGCTGAAGCCAAAGCCACATTTGAGGATCTTGAATCCGCCGTGAACAAGATCCCCTTCTAGTCGGAGGAAAAAGCCGATGTTATTTTACATTTTTTTAGTTAGAAAAGTATGGAGATTTTAAGTAGCAAGAATTTTCTTTACCTTTCCCCTTTTGGTGGTAGTGGTATATACGATAAAGATTTCTTTTAGGAGTGATAATTCCCTGTAACTAGAAATTGCATAAGAAAAGAAAGGTCATATCGTATGGGGAAGTTAAGAATATAGCTTAAGCACTAAGAATCTTTCTCCAATCATGCTACTTCAGCTATATTCTTTTCACACGCAAGTCGAACGTTGTTTTCGGGGATATTCTACGCTCTGTAAACAAAGGTCGACCTTTCTTTCTTATCTAATCCCCCCTCTTCCGAGCGATGCCCAAATACCTTTTGCACCTAACAATACTCAGAATCATAGGCACCGGTCTTCCGATTCCAATGTTAGAAGCCCAAGTAGAATTGGCGACCGGAGATGCCGTCATTCTTACGGCCAATGGATGAAGGGGGCAGACCCTCCAAAGGTCGGAGAGTGATCACCCATTTCCTAGCATTAGGTTGGTCAACCCAAAATGCTAATAACATGAAGTCCTTTCCAGTGACTCCACCCATCACCACATATCCGTTGCTGGACACGGGTGACAACTCAAGGATAGGAACATTGTAGTCAAGACCCCATTCCGCTAAATGATCATAAACATAAAAGCCCAAAATGAACTAATGTTGGATCAGTCGTCTCAGACTTCCAATGACGGCTCATAACCGGAGCGTTAAAGAAATCTTCGATGGACACCTCAAGCCACCATACCGTCAGGTGATACCACCTCAAGTATGCAAGCCATTGTCAGACCCATGACCTCAGGGCAGTCCACTCTAAGAAATCTCGCATTGAATCCCCAACTACTACTTCTTCAGGGAATAACTTGAGCTCATCAGGGGCTGTCTCCTTGCAGAGATAGTCTACTAAAGTAAAGTGCCCTTGAGGTATAGATTCAACAGCCTACCATGCCCCAACCATAAATCAAAAAGGCATGGAACATTTCTGGAACATATTCCGCAACCTAGAAATGCTAGGAGACCACAGATGTGGGAAAGTACTAATACTACGCCTACTGACGCCACCTATCTGACACTAATGACTTCTGTTTTGAAACAGGAATGTCATAGTAGGAAAGGGTCTCTAGGTAGACAGCGGCTACGCACTCGTCGGTGATGACAACGTCGTAATCAAGTATTACGTAACAGTCAAAGACTTGTTAAGGGTACACCCTATCTGCCACTAACCGTATCAAAGTATTCAGGGTTAACGAAAACAAAGGCCAGGAAGAGGAATACCCCAATGGTTGACCCGTGGAGAACCACACTAGAAAATCGGGTGTCCGTACCCAGTCCACCAGGAAAAGATGTCCTGTCAATGACAGAGACACTCCTTGGGAAAAAGTTGGGCTAAAGCAAGCCTCTAAGACTGCATATTGGAGGAGGAAGGGACAGCGATCAGTCGCTGACTTTAAATCTACCAAGTATGTGCTCTTGGCGCCAACTTGGAAGCTCAAAGGTGCCGTTTGGTTGAATGTACTATCCATAGGTAATTGACGAAAAGCTTCCATCAATCATTTAGGAAGGGGGTGTAGCAACCTCTGATTCACCCAGTTTCCTATGGCAAATATCCTCCTCTTTCCCCACCCTCTATTGACTAACCTAATCGACCCAGATAGGACGTAACTTGATCAAATTCAGGAAGAGAATTGTCTAAACCCACTTTAGAAGCGAACTTCTCACACTCTCCGACCGAGAACATTTCGTTATTTGGGTCAAAACAATACCTGATCCGGGGGAACCACAACAAACACCCCTAATAGAGTGAAGGCATTTCCGATCGAGGCCCTCTCTCTCTTGAACCAATTAGAACCAAGAATTTACCTTGAATAGGAATGCCCGGAAAAAAGATCGGTCTCCCCGACCCCCCATCCGGTTGGTCAACCGAATAGGCTTCATCTTCGATGCTCTGGCCCTCCAAGTTGGGTCCTAACGTATCCCTTGAAGTAGATGGATGGTTGAGACTGACGGGGCGTATCTCTGAAATAAAGCAGGAATTGTAGAAGGGGGAACCGAGATAGAGCCAATGTAGCCTTCCTCACTCTCTTGGCCTTCCGACCTACTTACTATTCATTACAGCCTATCTTTATACGACTATCTTGTCTGAGAATTCCTTGGATGCTGGTATCGTATATAAGATCATGGCTGTATTTAGGATTGGATCTTAACTATTTATATAAGAGAAGAAAGAGAGTTTTAGAAGCAGCCAATCTTTTCTTTATGCCCAAAAAATCCCATGTCTTTCTTGGTTGGACCAAGTCAACCGGCGATTTCCAACAAGTCTTTCCTCATTTTTGTTGGGGAGCAAAGCAGTCAAAGAAGAAAGCAAAGCAAATGATTCTTCAATTCCTGTCTTTGGTTTATCCCAGAGTGGCCAATAGGCTAAAAGTACTGCGGTGGCTGTATCATTCGCAGAGAAACGCTCTGCAGGGTCGCCCTTAAAATACCATTCCTAGGGATTTCTTGGGGAAAATATATTGGTACAAAAAACATTTCTTTGGTTTGTTTCATATTTATCATATGATGATTTCTCATTATGAGCATGAACGAAGGAAGGGGTACTCGGATGTCTTTTTTCAAGGAATAGTACAGAAGAAGAACGAAAGCAAGTGAGGCGGGCTAAGATTCCATTCGAAGTAATGTAACAAGATTCGATGTTACACCATCTTCAACTCTTACCGGGATTCAGAGTCTTTCGAGAAAAGGTCATATCCTTCAATATAATGATTGGGTCAACCAAGCCAGATCATGAGTGAAATATCATGATTGGGTCGACCAGGACAAATCATGAGTGAATAGAAAATTGAAAATATACATAGCTGTTCCAGCTGAAATACTGGGAATAATTCTACCACTTCTACTAGGAGTCGCTTTTTTTAGTGTTAGCTGAACGTAAAGTAATGGCTTTTGTGCAACGTCGAAAGGGTCCTGATGTAGTGGGATCGTTTGGGTTGTTACAACCTCTAGCAGATGGTTTGAAATTGATTCTAAAAGAACCTATTTCACCAAGTAGTTCTAATTTCTCCCTTTTTAGAATGGCTCAAATGGTTACATTTATATTAAGTCTGGTCGCTCAGGTCATTGTACCTTTTGAATATTGTATAGTATTGTCAGATCCGAACATAGGGCTACTTTATTTGTTTGCCATATCATTGCTAGGTGTTTATGGAATTATTATAGCAGGTCAGTCTAGTAATCAGGGGGCGACCGTTCGGTCGCCTATGATACTAGGACCAATAGGTCAAAAATGGGTTTGTGCCGCAAGTGTTGAAAGATCTACTCTACACAAGTGTGGGCTTACAGGGCTAGGGTGTCACGCCGCAACTCAACCCCTCTTATAATCAGTCAGGACGAAACGAAATTTCATCACTATAATGACAGTAAATAGGATACCGAGGCTCTAAACCAACCTCAATAGTACATCATACATCAACTCCATAAACCATACAACAAACAAGTCCTCAATAAAATAACAACATACATCATAATATGACATTCCTCGTTATTTGCCTCCGTTTCAAAATAATACATGAACCTTAATATACATTACAAAAATATATTGATACAAACCTAGCAACCTATACATAGACAAAAGAAAGACTACTAAGATAGCATCAACTAATTCATTATCTTTTCAACATCTTTTACATTATGAACTACAAAGCATATAAAAGTCTACTAAGTTAATATACAAGATAGTAAAACAATACAACATCGAGGATAAGACTCCGGAACATAAGACTCGTCCACGTAAGGCACATTTTCCTCTTCATGAGGCACGTACCCGTAATCCTGTGAAAGTACACCTGTAAGCATGCAATAATAGAGAGTGAGCTTATATAAAATATGCCCAGTGAGGATCCGATAGATCTGGAGCAAGGTTTACTAAGCTCATTGGAAATAATTCTTTGAGCAAGTAAACACACAATAACATCAATAATACTATCATCACATAACTATAATGACCATTCAATAAAGGATACACTAGTTGGTGTAGCTCCAAACGCCATCACGATCATAACAGCCTTCCTGTGACTCCCATAAACTCAAGCACCCGAGGTACCCCAATAACCTCTCCCTCCATGATACCTTCGTCATGCGAGCTGGAGCCAGTCTCTGGTAGTCATGCCGTTATCAACCCGATAGCCCGATGCTGCTCGAGAGGTGGCATACACATACCAAAGACTCAGCCATAATAATAAACATCAATCATTCACAGGAGGACAGTCTAGCATAACTGCCCACCTCCCGGCATCAATCATCAATCAATAATCATCAATAATCATATTATCATCATAATAACATCAATAACCAATTTAACAACAAATAACTAAGTTAGATGACAAAGTAGGCCATCTAACCGAACATGCATTCAACACACAATCAAACCCTAGTTTACCCATCATCAACTCACAATTCAATCACTCAAACCATACCCGATCAACTAAAGGCATAATCTAACATTTTCAAGAAAGACAACCTAAACTTCAAATAATCATATCTTACATTCTACTAATCCAAATAACTCCAAATCAGTTCCTATCACTCACCCAATCAATCAACTACATTAGTCCCCTCGGAAACCAACCAAAACACATCCAAATCATGCTCAATAACCCTAAAACCCTAGTGTGTCATGTCTTAAATTTCCGCATTTTGGCACGGACATCACAATCGAACATTCTGCACAACACCGGCCCTACCACGCAATTAACACACTTTTAGAAATCGAGGGCAATCGATTCCGATCAACACAACTCAAAATAATCAATATTTAGCAAATTAATCAACTTTAAATACCCAAAAAATAATTATTATGCTACAACCGTTCAAATCTCGTAGGATTACATATAAATGATCCCTAGCATGCGTGGAGCAATAATCTAACATCAGATTAACATTCTAACGGTTCGATATTCAATTCTATGTAAAAACACAAAATATGTGTTTTGAGATCTAGAATTTTTCTCTCACCTTTGATGCGATATAAGCCAAGGAATGCATGCAATGCGTGCCCAACAAGCGGAATCCAAGTCGGCATGAAATTCTACAGACAAAAACTAGGTTTTTCTTTGAAATTTTGCTTTGAAAACCTTGAAAATTTCTCTCTATTTTTCCTCTCCTTCCTCATGGAAATATGTGTGCAAATGAGTGTGTTTTTGTGCTTTGCTTGTGTGTGTTGGTGATATATGCATATTGCTCAACATTTAATGAAAGTCAAAGTTGAATTAACTTAGCATTTTTTTGGTTTTCTTGACTTTAAATGCAATTTCTTGATCACCAAAGTTCAAAACAATTATTCAACACCCAAGATAGCTCAAGTAGATTATTTTTAGGTGACAAGAAGTTTTACAATCAAACAATTTCACCCGAGTCGGCTTAAAACTCGATTTTTGCAAAAGTCAGTATAAAAAACCCTAATAAATTCCTAAGCCGATTTCAAAACCGTTTTAATCAAACGCAGGTCTATTAAAGTCCGTGGACTAGGTCTAGAAGGGTTAAAAAAACCAGTTTCAAAATTTTAGCGGACGTGTTTCAAAAATACTATTTACTAAAAATCGACGATAAAATTTCTGACTCCGTTTTTTATGAAAATTTCATGAATGCACATTTAGCATGTTCTAGGAGTATTGATACCAAAATTACCACATTCTAAGTCACATAGTACATAGACCGGTTAATTCA
Organism: Ehretia macrophylla; assembly: GCA_037974665.1. NCBI lineage: Eukaryota > Viridiplantae > Streptophyta > Magnoliopsida > Boraginales > Ehretiaceae > Ehretia > Ehretia macrophylla. The sequence goes on from CM075765.1 coordinate 57,642,900, forward strand.
TGCAAAACGAGATAAAGCATGTAAAACGAGACAAGATAGAAGAGTGGGATTTCACATTCTCCTCCCCCTTAAAGAAATTTCATCCTTGAAATTCTTACTTGATGTACTGAACAGATCTGGGTACTGTTGCTGCATCTGATCTCGTCTCTCCCAAGTCGCTTCCTCAATGCCGTGATGCTTCCACAACACCTTAACCATCTGAATCTTCTTCGACCTCAACTCTCAATTCCATTTGATCAAGAATACGAATCGGATACTCGTCATAAGTCAGATTCTCATGAAGTTGTAACGGCTCTGGCTCAAGAATATGAGAAGGATCCGGATTATATTTCTGCAAATTAGACACGTGAAATACATCGTGCACATTATAGAAGTTCTCCGGTAAAGCCAACCGATATACCAACTTACCAACCCTGCCGGTAATCTCAAACGGCCCAACAAATCTCGTACTCAACTTACCACTTTTACCATAATGAGCAAACCCCTTACGGAGAGACAATCTCAAGAAAACCTGATATTTGACTGCAAACTCTAAGTCCCGACGATGCTTATCAGCATAACTCTTGAATCTACTCTGCGCCGTAAGTATTCTCTGCCTGGTCAACTGAACATTCTCGATCTTCTCTAGAAGCTCTGGCCTGATAGTCGGACCAATAGTCTTCCTCTCCCCTACCTCGTCCCAATATAAAGGTGAACGGCACTTACGACCGTAAAGAGCTGCGAAAGGTGCCATCCCAATAGTAGCTTGATAACTATTGTTATAGGCAAACTCAGGAAGTGGTAGATGGTTCTCCCAGGTCTTCCGGAAGTCCAGAACACAAGCCCTAAGCATATCTTCTAGAATCTGAATAGTCCGCTCAGACTGACCATCGGTCTGTGGATGATACGTGGTACTGAAGTTCAACTGAGTACCCAAAGACTCCTGAAGTTTCTCCCACAAACGAGAAGTAAATCAAGGATCTCAATCTGAGATAATACTAGATGGAATCCCGTGAATTCTAACAATCTGATCCAAATAAAGATCCGTCAACTTTGTAGCCTCATCTCCCATCCTCATCAGAATAAAATGAGCTGTCTTCGTTAAACGATCCACGACAACCCAAACCGCATCATTACCCCTCAGAGTTCTAGGCAAACCAGTGACGAAATCCATCGTAATATGCTCCCACTTCTACTCTGGTATAGCCAACGGCTGAAGTAAACCTGCAGGTCGTTGATGCTCGGCTTTCACTTGCTGACAAGGAAAACATCTAGACACGAACTAAGCAACTTCCTTCTTCATATTATTCCACCAGTAATGTTGCTTCAAATCCCGATACATCTTGGTTCAATAGGGATGAATAGTATACTTAGAATTATGAGCTTCCTCCAGAATACCTTGCCTCAAACCCAGTTCATCGGGAACACAAACCCTGTTCTAAAACTGAAGAATACCATTCTCATGCAGTTTAAAGTCAGACTGATCATTCGTGATTTGATCCTTGATCTTCTGAAGTTTAACATCAAGTTGCTGAGCTTCCCTGATCTGAGACAGCAATAAAGGTTGAATACAGAGATGTGAACACATTACCCCAACCTGATTCAACTCCGGTCTCCAATAAGTGAATTCCTGAAGAATCTCCCATTTCTTGCCAGCCAAACAAGCAACACTCGCCTTCCGGCTGAGAGCATCTACTACAACATTTGCCTTGCCAGGCAGATAATTGATAGAACATTTATAATCTTCAAGAAGTTCCATCCACCTCCGTTGGCTCATATTCAACTCCTTATGTGAGAACAAGTATTTCAGACTGTTATGATCAATGAAAATCTCGAACTTACTACCCCACAGATAATGACGCCACTTCCTCAGTGTGAAGACAACTGCTGCCAACTCAAGATCATGAGTTGGATAATTCACCTCATTGTAATACCCGAGCCCGGAATGTGGAGTTTTCTTGTTTATCTTTCTGAAAATTATATTTTCTTAAATTCTTTGAGATTTAATTGTTACTTCTTTATTGTCGCAAAGTGCATTGCATATCGAGAGCGATAGTTAGAAAGCGATTTCTAGTCCTCAGCAAATAGTGAAAACTAGTATTTAGTGTTTTAATTTTAGTGTTTTAGTGGTTGTTAGCTAGAATTAAAATTGCATTAGTTATTTTAGCTTTAAAATGCATAAAATAAGATAAAATTGACCAACTTAAGTTAGTTGACCAAGGGCTAGACCTTTTGACCAAGGCTTGTCATCTTTTTAATCTTATAATACATTGCAAAATTAAAAAAAAAAACAAGCTGAAAACAGAAAGGTGCAGGCCGAAACCAAGAGAGGAAAAAAAAAACATTTCAATCTTCAAAACTTCAAATCTTCGCGTGAGCTTGCACGGGGTTGTTTTCAAGGCATCCAGCGTGGTTTTTCTAGCGACTAGGAGTGTCTAAGGTGAGGGAAGCACGTTTATTTGCGCATTTGAATGTTATATGTATCAACTTTAAATTTTTGGATTTTATCCGTAGTTTGTTATTTTAATCGCTTTAATGCTTAAAGAATGTTCCTTGACAATTGTAGAACACGTATTTATAGCTTTTTAGCATTTTCTGCGGTTGAATATCGAAATTGCAATTTAAATTGATAATTGAATAGTAAATTATGAATAGTAAACCCCCGTTTCGATGAAGTTGCTCCGTTATGCATTCTGTTGATGTGAAAAGATGCTAGATATGCTAGAATGCCTAAATGCATGATTTGTTTGGATTGCGTAATCAAAAAATGAGGAAAAATACCTTGGTGAAAGTTGGGGATGTTTAGGTCGAGTTTAGCATTTTCTCATTTTGCGTGATGGCATTGTCTCGGGAGGCCATGGAAGCACTTTTGGTGCAGTTATGGCGTTGGTTGGGTGGTTGGTGAGGGTAGTTGTAGTTCAAATGAGTAAAGGGAAAAATTGGGGCTTTGCGTGAATTCTAGGGTAAAGTAGGGTTTTGGGGTCTTTAGACATGCCTTATGGTGACCTAGAAGGATTGGTGAAGTCAGTTTCCAAAACTCGTGGCTTGTTTGAAAGTAGTAGCATTTGGAAAGTTGAGGTCGTTTTGTGTTTTGTTGGTTTTCATAGTGTTATGCTTGTAGAATGCTTATTATTGCTTGTTATGCTTGTTAAAGTTGGGTATGATTGCAGTGTTTGCTAACTGTTGCTATTGCATGCTGGAGTAACCTACTTTGTTATTCTCCCACGTGTGGCTTTATTGCTCGATTGTTGCATTGTATATTGTATTGCATTCATAGAGTCAGGGGCGGTGTGATGGGCCTCTCTGGGTAGCCTCAGGTTGCCAGTGTTGGTTGCTCTAGCTCCGTGTCGTATTCCCTTTCTCACTTGGGTTGCCTCCTAGGGAGATTTGGGTCATAGAATTGATGGATACTTCCGGGGTATTCCAAACTGAAGTTATAAGGTGGTTTGGGTCGGCGCGTCGTCATCGAATTTGTAATTGAAAGTTGCTCGTGGAAAGTGAATCGTATCCTTTGAATGAGTGTTTATAGCTTCAATGCTTGTCTTGTTTTATTGTTGGCTTTGTTTGTATCTCTATATGGTAATTGAATGAATTGCTTGACTATTTGCATTGCATTCTCAGCTCATCTCTGTCCTTGAGACCAATAATCCTCGCTGAGCAATAGTTTTTGCACATTCCTTTCTATACCATATTTTTACAAGAGTAGTTGAAGCTGATCCTATCGAGGTAGTTGAGGAGGAGGAGCAAGTGGATATATTTCCTTGATAGCACTTTCTTTGCTTAGCTGGTGGTTGATTGCCAGTCTTTTGTGCGGGCCATGCTTGATGTGAATATTGCTTGGTTGACGCTTCATTTTGAGGCTTGTAGCCTTGTATGTAGTTTCTATGTTGAGGCCTCTATGGTCTTATGTTGTAAAAGTTGAAAGAATGTGAAGTTGTAAAGATATATTCTTATAATTAGTAAAGAATTGCATACTAATGGTTTAACTGTTTAGTGACATAAATACTTGTGTAGTATGCATGGCATTTTGGATTGCAAGTTGTAAATGAAAAGAGGTATATTTTCTAAAAGTAAGTTGTCTTGATTCAAATATTTATTATGGTATTCACAAGTATTATATTGAATGTAGGGTTTTCGGATCGTCCACGACAAAGAGGAGACTCCGTCCGTGTGTCTGGTCTGGGCTTGGCCTTTTATAGGGTCGGGTCAGGGCGTGACATCTTTAGGTGGTATCAGAGCATAATAGTATTGCATGAGCCGGGATATGTGTAATACCCGAGCCCAGAATATGAATTTTCTTTGTTTATTATTTTGAAAATTATATTTCCTTAAAATCTTTGTGAATTAATTGTTACATTCTCGCCGACGCAACGTGCATTGCATTTAAGGAGCGATAGCTAGATAACGATTTCCAGTCCTCAGAAAATAGTGAAACTAGTATTTAGATGACTAAAATTTTATATTTTAAATGTTGCTAGCTTTAATTTAACTTACCTTAGCTGAAACGGCTTTAAAACGCGCAAAATAGGGCCATTTGACCAAGCTTTAAGTGGTTTGACCTTGGACCTTTGACCTTTGACCATTTGACACCTTATAAGCTAAAATATTAAGCAAAAAAAAAAAAAAAAACAGCAAAAATAAGAGCAGCAGGCCGAGAGCTTTAGAGAGGAAAAAAAAAAAAAAAACCTTTCAACTTCTATACGATCAATCTTCGCGTGTGCTCGTACGGGGTGATTCCCGAGGCAACCAACGTTGTTTTCCTAGCGACTAGGAGTACCTAAGGTGAGGGAAGCATGTTATTTGCGCATTTATACGTTGTGTTAGTTAACTTTGTCAATTTTTAGATTTATCCGTAGATCGTTATTTAAAGCGATTTGATGCTTCTAGAATGTTCCTTAACATTTGTAGAACATGTATTTATGGCTTTGTAACATTTTCTGCGGTTAAATGTTGTGATTGCAACTTGAATTGTGTAATGAATAGTGTTTTGTGAATAGTAAAACCTTGAAACGTTGAAGTTGCGCTGTTATACTTTCCGTTGATGTAGAAACGTGCTAGGTATGCTAGAATGCTAAAATGTGTGGTTTGTTTGGGTTGCGTAGAGGAAAAAATGAGAATTAAGCCTTTGGAAAAGTCGGGATCATTTCGGTCGACTTTTGCATTTCCTCATTTTGCGTGTTGGCATTTCCTCGGGAAGCCATGGAAGCACTTTTGGTGCGATTATGGCGTTGGTTGGGTGTTTGGTTGTTGTAGTTGTAGTTCAAACGAGAAAGGGGGAAATCGGGGCTTTGCGCGAGTTCTAGGGTAAAGTAAGGTTTTGGGGTCTTTAGACGGGCCTTATGGTGACCTAGGAGGGTTGGCGAAGGCGGTTTCCAGAACTCGTGGCTCGTTTAGAAATGGTAGCATTTTGACAGTTGGGGCCGATTTGTGTTTTTGTGTGTTTACTTGTCTTTATGCTTATAGAATGCTTAGAATTAATTGAATTACTTGTTTGAGTTGTTTTGGATTGAATTGCTTATCAAATTGCTGCTATTGCGTGCGAGAGTATCCTACTTTGTTATTCTCCCACGTGTGGCTTTATTGCTTGTTTATCGCTTGTTTATCATCTTGTATCGAGTCTTGCATTGCATAGTGTCTCACGTGTGAGTGATGGGCCTCTCTGGGTAGCCTTGGGTTGCCAGTGTTGGTTGCTCTAGCTCCGCTGCTATTCCCTTTCTCGCTTGGGTTGCCTCCCAGGGAGATTTGGGTCGTAGGATTGATTGATACTTCCGGAGTATTCCAAACTGGTGTTATAAGGTGGTTTTGGGCCGGCGCGTCGTCATCGAATTCGTGTTTGAAAGTGGTTCGTGAAAAGAGTATCGTATCCTTTGATTGAGTGTTTGCAGCTTTAAATACTTGCCTTGCTTTATTGTTGGCTTTGGGTATCCTTATATGTTTTGTATGTATTGCTTGGCTAATTGCATTGCATACTCCTCTCATCTCCGTCCTTGAGACCAATTGCCCTCGCTGAGCAATAGTTTTTGCTCATTCCTCTCTATACTATGTTTTTACAGGAGTAGTTGAGGCAGACCCTCTCGAGGTAATTGAGGAGGAGGAGCAGGTGGAGGTGTTTCCGTGATAGCACTTACCTGCTTTGCTGGTGGTTGGTTACCAGTTTTGTGCAAACCTTGTTGTTATGTATATTGCGTGAAGGACGCTTAATTTTGAGGCTTGTAGCCTTGTATGTATTTTCCTATTTTGAGACCTTTAATGGTTTTATGTTGTAATGGATTAAAGTTGTAATGTTGTAACTTGTACCCTGATGACTAGTGAAGAATGCATGCTAATGGCTAATGGTTTAGTGGCATAAGTACTTGTGTAGTATGCATGGCATTTTTGGTTTGGAAAATTGGATAATAAGAAATGTGTGTTTTATAGAAAGTTGACTTGTTTTGATTATTTTATAGCTTTCGCAAGTATTATGTTGTTTTTAGGGTTTTCGGATCGTCCGCGGTACAGAGGAAACTCCGTCCGTGTGTCGGGTCCGGGCTTGGCCTTTTGCGGGGTTGGGTCGGGGCGTGACATCTTTAGGTGGTATCAGAGCATGATAGTCTTGCATGAGCCGGGATATGATTCTCGGTCTGTGGGGTAAAGGTCTGAAATGCTAAAGTGTTTATGAATGATTGCTAAGTGAAAAGAAAATGTTCTAGCATGACTTTGTGAACTTGGAATGTTTATGTGTTTAAGTGAAATAGTTTGGCAAGTTAAACTTGTCTTATGTGAATTGTGTGATAGAATATTGGATTGTTATTGCCTTGAGTGTTATATAATCTTATGTGTTATATTTCTATCTATAAACTGCTTTTAAATGTTGCCAGTTATTGTGAGTTGCTACTATGCCGCCACGTCGTGGTACTCAAGGTATAGGATCAGATGAAGAGGCAGCAGAACAGGGTCAGCAGCCGTTGCCTGAGCAGTTTATGGCTACCATGACTACTGTAGTAGACCGGATCACACAGGTACTACATGAGCAGAGGCAGGACCGGATTAATCCCCAGGGTAATCAAGCTAATCCTGGTGGACAGGGGTACAGAGTTGAGAATAACCAGCTTGAGAAATTTCTGAGGCACGAGCCGGGAAAGTTCTTCGGGGAGCCGGATGATGAGGCGGCCGAGAGATGGATTAATCGAGTTGAGAAAATTTTCACTGCTTTGAGGTATACCCATGGGGCAAGAATAGAGTATGGATCATGTTTATTTGAGGGTGATGCAGAGCAGTGGTGGAATACTGTTAGGCTGAGGTGGGATTGTGAGGATGTTCCACATTTATGGGATGAGTTCGTAAGTGAGTGCCGGGACAAATATATTCCCGAGATGGCTATGGAGAGACAGGAAGATGAGTTTGTGGCCCTAAAGCAGGGAAAAATGATTGTTGCACAATATGAGGCTAGGTTTGTTAGCCTGTCGAGGTATATGCCCGAGTTGGTACGGCCAGCTAGGAGGATGATACATAGGTTTGTCCGTGGGCTGAGAATGGACATACAGTTGCATTTGACTGGACAGACCTACACTACTTTTCCCGAGGCATTTCAGGCAGCCTCGAAGTTTGAGAAACGGAAGGCTGAGATGATAGCTGAGAGTAGTCAGCCGAGTAAGAAGCAGTTTTTGGGCCAGAGTAGCCAGAGTCAGCCGAGACAGTATCAGGCTTCTGCACAGGGTCCTCAGCAGCGTCCGTATCAGCCACAGCAGCAGATTCAGGCTAGACCAGCTGTGACCAGACCTCAGCAGGGAGGTACAGTTCCTACCCCTGCCAGAGCCCCAGCACCTACAGGAAACACTACGGGTCGGCAAGATCAGCAGTGTGATTATTGTAATCGACCAGGGCATATTGATGCTAACTGCTGGAGGAAGAGTGGGAAATGTACGGGTTGTGGCAGTGATGAGCATAGGGTGAGGGATTGCCCTAAATATAATAATGTTCAGGGCCGTGGTGGAGGCCGAGGTGTTCAGAATAGGGCTGCAGGTGCACGACCAGCACATAGAGTACAGGCTAGGGTCTTTGCACTGGATGCAGAGGAGCTGCCCGATAATACAGCTATAGTGGAAGGTACCTTTCTTCTCAATACTCAGCCAGTTAAAGTTTTGATTGATCCTGGAGCTACACATTCGTTTATAACTCCTGCATGTGCACGATCTGTGAATGTTTGCATTGATAATTTGCCTCATGAAGTTGAAGTTAGCACTCCTTTGGGTGCAAAATTTGTTGCTGAGTCTATTTGCAAATCTTGTGATATATGTATTGAGAACCGTAAATTTCCTGCTGATTTAATTATATTACCATTCCGTGACTTTGAAATCATTTTGGGAATGGACTGGTTGGGAAAGTATTATGCTCAGTTGGATTGTAGAACAAAGATCGTTTATCTTAAGGTTCCTGACCTACCGGTACTAGAGATTATTGGGAACTGCAAGGCTGCCCGCATTCCACTTTTATCAGCGATCAAGACTTCTAAGTTGTTAAATAGGGGTTGTGAAGCCTACTTAGCCTATTTGATCAATCAGCCTGCTGATAAGTTGAGTTTGAATGAAGTTCCGATTGTTAGAGACTTCCCTGGTGTATTTCCCGAGGAATTACCGGGTTTACCACCGGATAGGGAGATTGAGTTCGTGATTGACCTTGTGCCAGGCACTGCGCCAATTTCTAGGAGTCCTTATAGGATGGCATCGGCTGAACTTCAGGAGTTAAAAATTCAGCTTCAGAACTTGCTTGAGAAAGGGTTTATACAACCTAGTTCTTCACCGTGGGGCGCACCTGTGTTGTTTGTGAGGAAAAAATACGGCACACTACGGTTATGCATTGATTACAGGGGACTTAATCAAGTCACGATTAAGAATAAATACCCCTTGCCGTTGATTGAAGAATTGTTTGACCAGTTGCAGGGTGCGAGTGTTTACTCCAAATTTGACTTGAGGCAGGGTTACTATCAACTTAGGATTCGGAGTGACGATATACCAAAGACGGCATTCAGGAGTAGTTATGGCCACTATGAATTTGTTGTTTTGCCGTTTGGATTGACGAATGCACCAGCCGCATTCATGGACTTGATGCAGAGGGTTTTTCGGCCTTACCTTGATCAGTTTGTCGTGATCTTCATTGACGACATTTTAGTGTATTCGAAAAACGAGGCTGAACATGAGCAATACTTGAGAATTGTGCTTCAGACTTTGCAGGAAAACAAGCTTTTTGCTAAATTCAGCAAGTGTGAGTTCTGGTTGAACCAGATATCTTTTCTAGGCCATATCATTTCAGATCGAGGAATTTTAGTGGACCCAGCTAAGATTGAAGTTGTTTCAGCTTGGAAGAGACCTGAGACGGTGCCAGAGATTCGGAGTTTTCTTGGATTGGCTGGTTACTACCGGAGATTTGTTAAAGACTTTTCTAAAATTTCGGGACCTTTGAGCCAGTTGACTCGGAAGAAAGTTGCTTACAACTGGGATGCTAAATGTGAATCCAGTTTCCAAGAATTGAAGAAGAGACTAACTACAGCTCCTATACTAGCTTTACCTGAAGGAACAGAGAACTTCGTTGTCTACAGTGATGCATCTAAAGAAGGATTGGGCTGTGTTTTAATGCAGAATGGTAAGGTGGTTGCCTATGCTTCTAGGAAATTCAAACCTTATGAAGTCAATTACCCTACACATGATCTTGAGTTAGCTGCAGTTGTGTTTGCATTGAAGAAGTGGCGTCATTACTTGTGGGGTTGCAGATTTGAAATATTTACTGACCACAAGAGTCTCAAGTATTTGTTTTCACAGAAGGATCTAAATATGAGGCAGCGGAGATGGCTAGAGTTATTGGGTGGTTATAACTGTTCTATTAACTACGTGCCAAGTAAGGCAAATGTTGTTGCTGATGCTTTGAGCCGAAAGGCTACTGTTGCAAGCTTGATTATCAAGGACTGGGAGACTTTGGAAGAAATTTGTTCATGGAAACCAGAAGCTACTGAGGTAGGGATTCGATTTGCTAGTTTACAGATTCAGTCAGGGTTGCTAGCACAGATCAGAGAGGCTCAGAAAACTGATCCTCACATCTTGAAGATCCAAGAAAAAGCTAAAGGGGAAGAGTCGGAGTTTAAATTACATGCAGATGGCATCTTCAGATTCAGGGACAGAGTATGTGTTCCTAGTGATCCGACTTTGAAGAATGAGATCCTGTCCGAGGCACATAATTCGAGGTATACGATTCACCCGGGCAGTACTAAGATGTATAAAGATTTGAAGCAACACTTCTGGTGGAACAATATGAAGAGGGAGATTGCTGGGTATGTATCCAGATGTTTGACTTGTCAGAGGGTTAAAGTTGAGCATCAGAGGCCAGCCGGACTTCTACAGCCATTGTCGATTCCGCAATGGAAGTGGGTACATATAACAATGGACCTTGTGACCGATCTTCCTAGATCTCTGAGAGGATGTGATTCTATTTGGGTTGTTGTGGACCGCTTGACTAAAGTTACACATTTATTCCCGTGAACAAACAGGATAGCCTTGATAAGCTAGCTGAATTGTATGTTGCTAATATTGTGAGATTGCATGGAGTACCACAGAGTATAGTGTCAGATAGGGATCCCAGATTCAGATCTCGTTTTTGGCAGAAGTTGCAAGAGGCCATGGGAACTAAGTTGAGCTTCAGTACTGCATATCATCCGCAAACTGATGGCCAGTCTGAGAGAACCATCAGGATCTTGGAAGACATGCTTCGGGCATGTGTGCTTGACTTTGGGAAGAATTGGGAGAAGTTTTTGCCTTTAGCAGAGTTCGCCTACAACAATAGTTATCAATCTACTATAGGTATGGCTCCCTACGAGGCGTTGTATGGTCGAAAGTGCAGATCCCCATTATATTGGGAAGAAGTTGGAGAGATGAGAACAGTTGATCCGACTGTGTTACCTAAGATGATTAAGATGGTAGATAATGTTCACCTTATTCGCCAGCGTATGCTTACAGCTCAGAGTCGTCAGAAGAGTTATGCAGATAAGCACCGTCGGGATCTTGAGTTTGATTTGGGAGATTGGGTGTTTCTTAAGATTTCTCCACGGAAGGGATTGATTCGGCACGGTAAGAGCGGGAAGCTTAGTCCCAGGTATGTGGGTCCGTATGAGATCACCGAAAAGGTAGGTCCTTTGGCTTATCGATTAGCTTTGCCTCCGAGCTTGTCGCGATTGCATGATGTGTTCCATGTGTCTATGTTGAAGAAGTATCATCCAGACCCTTCACATGTACTTGAACCAGAGCCTTTGCAGATTGAAAAGAAGTTGTCTTATGAAGAGAAACCGATTAGAATTGTGGATCGTAAGATTCAGGAGCTTCGCAGAAAGAGTATTCCGTTAGTAAGGTTCTGTGGAATCATCATGGGTTTGAGGAAGCGACTTAGGAAAGAGAGGACCAAGTTCGAGATCAGTATCCGGAGTTGTTTGTTGACCAGGTAAGAATTGCGTGGGCGCATTTGTTTTAAGGGGGAGAGGGTGTAATACCCGAGCCCAGAATATGAATTTTCTTTGTTTATTATTTTAAAAATTATATTTCCTTAAAATCTTTGTGAATTAATTGTTACATTTTCGCCAACGCAATGTGCATTGCATTTAAGGAGCGATAGCTAGATAACGATTTCCAGTCCTCAGCAAATAGTGAAACTAGTATTTAGATGACTTAAATTTTATATTTTAAATGTTGCTAGCTTTAATTTAACTTACCTTAGCTGAAACGGCTTTAAAACGCGCAAAATAGGGCCATTTGACCAAGCTTTAAGTGGTTTGACCTTGGACCTTTGACCTTTGACCATTTGACACCTTATAAGCTAAAATATTAAGCAAAAAAAAACAAAACAAAACAGCAGCAAATAAGAGCAGCAGGCCGAGAGCTTTAGAGAGGAAAAAAAAAAAAAAAACCTTTCAACTTCTATACGATCAATCTTCGCGTGTGCTCGTGAGGGGTGATTTCCGAGGCAACCAACGTTGTTTTCCTAGCGACTAGGAGTACCTAAGGTGAGCGAAGCATGTTATTTGCGCATTTATATGTTGTGTTAGTTAACTTTGTCAATTTTTAGATTTATCCGTAGATCGTTATTTAAAGCGATTTGATGCTTCTAGAATGTTCCTTAGCATTTGTAGAACATGTATTTATGGCTTTGTAACATTTTCTGCGGTTAAATGTTGTGATTGCAACTTGAATTGTGTAATGAATAGTATTTTGTGAATAGTAAAACCTTGAAACGTTGAAGTTGCGCTGTTATACTTTCCGTTGATGTAGAAACGTGCTAGGTATGCTAGAATGCTAAAATGTGTGGTTTGTTTGGGTTGCGTAGAGGAAAAAACGAGAATTAAGCCTTTGGGAAAGTCGGGGTCGTTTCGGTCGACTTTTTCATTTTCTCGTTTTGCGTGTTGGCATTGCTTCGGGAAGCCATGGAAGCACTTTTGGTGCGATTATGGCGTTGGTTGGGTGTTTGGTTGTTGGAGTTGTAGTTCAAACAAGAAAGGGGGAAATCGGGGCTTTGCGCGAGTTCTAGGGTAAAGTAAGATTTTGGGGTCTTTAGACGTGCCTTATGGTGACCTAGGAGGGTTGGCGAAGTCGGTTTCTAGACCTCGTGGTTCGTTTGGAAATGGTAGCATTTTGATAGTTGGGGCCGATTTGTGTTTTTGTGTGTTTACTTGTCTTTATGCTTATAGAATGCTTAGAATTACTTGAATTACTTGTTTGAGTTGTTTTGGATTGAATTGCTTATCAAATTGCTGCTATTGCGTGCGAGAGTAACCTACTTTGTTATTATCCCACGTGTGGCTTTATCGCTTGTTTATCGCTTGTTTATCATCTTGTATCGAGTCTTACATTGCATAGTGTCTCGCGCGTGAGTGATGGGCCTCTCTGGGTAGCCTTGGGTTGCCAGTGTTGGTTGCTCTAGCTCCGCTGCTATTCCCTTTCTCGCTTGGGTTGCCTCCCAGGGAGATTTGGGTCGTAGGATTGATGGATACTTCTGGAGTATTCCAAACTGGTGTCATAAGGTGGTTTTGGGCCGGCGCGTCGTCATCGAATTCGTGTTTGAAAGTGGTTCGTGAAAAGAGTATCGTATCCTTTGATTGAGTGTTTGCAGCTTTAAATACTTGCCTGGCTTGATTGTTGGTTTTGGATGTAGCTTTATATATTTTGTATGTATTGCTTGGCTAATTGCATTGCATACTCCTCTCATCTCCGTCCTTGAGACCAATTGCCCTCGCTGAGCAATAGTTTTTGCTCATTCCTCTCTATACTATGTTTTTACAGGAGTAGTTGAGACAGACCCTCTCGAGGTAGTTTAGGAGGAGGAGCAGGTGGAGGTGTTTCCGTGATAGCACTTACCTGCTTTGCTGGTGGTTGGTTACCAGTTTTATGCAAAACTTGTTGTTATGTATATTGCGTGAAGGAGGCTTAATTTTGAAGCTTGTAGTCTTATATGTATTTTTCTATTTTGAGACCTTTAATGGTCTTATGTTGTAATGGATCAAAGTTGTAATGTTGTAACTTGTACCTTGATGACTAGTGAAGAATGCATGCTAATGGCTAATGGTTTAGTGGCATAAGTACTTGTGTAGTATGCATGGCATTTTTGGTTTGGAAAGTTGGATAATAAGAAATGTGTGTTTTATAGAAAGTTGACTTGTTTTGATTATTTTATAGCTTTTGCAAGTATTATATTATTTTTAGGGTTTTCGGATCGTCCGCGGTACAGAGGAAACTCCGTCCGTGTGTCGGGTCCTGGCTTGGCCTTTTGCAGGGTTGGGTCGGGGCGTGACAATATGTTTCTCAGTCTGTGGGGTAAAGGTCTAAAATGCTGAAGTGTTAATGTATGATTGTTAAGTGAAAAAAAAACTGTTATAGCATGACTAAGTAAACTTGGAGTGCTTATGTGTTTAAGTGAATTAGTTTGGCATGTCAATATTGTGTTATGTGAATTGTGTGATAGGATATTTGATTGTTATTGACTTGAGTGTTATCTAATCTTATGTGCTATATTTCTGTCTATAAACTGCTTTTAAATGTTGCCAGCTATTGTGAATTGTTACTATGCCACCACGACATAGTAGTCAAGGTCAAGGGGTAGATGAAGAGGCAGGAGAACAGGGTCAGCAACCGTTACCTGAACAGTTTATGGCTACTATGACCACTGCAGTTGACTGGATTACTCAGGTACTGCATGAGCAGAGGCAGGACAGGAATAATAATCCCCAAGGAAATCAAGCTAATCCTGGTAGACAGGGGCCTAGGGCTAAGAGTAATCAGTTGGAGAAATTCCTGAGGCACGAGTCGGGTAAGTTCTTCGGAGAGACAGATGACGAGGCAACCGAGAGATGGCTTAACCGTGTTGAGAAAATTTACGCTACTTTGAGGTACACTGATGAGGCAAGAATAGCTTATGCAGTATTCCTGTTTGAGGGTGACGCAGAACAGTGGTGGAACACTGTCAGGTTGACGTGGGACTGTGAGGATGTTCCGCATTTGTGGGATGATTTTGTGAGTGCGTTTTGAGACAAGTATATTCCCGAGATGGCTAGGGAAAGGCGGGAAGATGAATTTGTGGCCCTGAAGCAGGGAAACATAACTGTTGCACAGTATGAGGCTAGGTTTGTCAGCCTGTCGAGGTATATGCCTGAGCTGGTGCGGCCAGCTAGGAGGATGATTCATAGGTTTGTTCGTGGGCTGAGAATGGATATACAGCTGCATTTGACTGGACAGACTTACACTACTTTTCCCGAGGCATTCCAAGTAGCCTCGAAGTTTGAGAAAAGGAAGGCAGAGATGATAGCTGAGAATAGCCAGCCGAGTAAGAAATAGTACTTGGGCCAGAGTAGCCAGAGTCAGCAGAGGCAGTATCAGACTTTTATTCAGGCTCCTCAGCAACGTCCGTATCAGCCTCAATATCAGGTTCAGGGGAGACCAGCTGTGACTAGACCCCAGCAGGGAGGTAGAGTTCCTACCACTGCCAGAGCCCCTGCACCTACGGGAAACACTGGTGTAAGGCAAAATCAGCAGTGTAGCTTTTGTAATCGATCGGGGCACGTTGAGGCTAATTGCTGGAGGAAGAGTGGTAAATGCACTGGTTGTGGGAGCAATGAGCATAGGGTGAAAGATTGCCCTAAGTATAAGAATGTTCAAGGTCGTACTGGAGGCCAATGTGTGCTAAATAGGGATGCAGGTGCAGGTCCAGCATAGAGGGTACAGGCTAGGGTCTTTGCACTAGATGCGGAGGAGCTACCCGACACTACAATAATAGTGGAAGGTACCTTTCTTCTCAATACTCAGCCAGTTAAAGTTTTGATTGATCCCGGAGCTACACATTCGTTTATAACTCCTGCATGTGCACGATCTGTGAATGTTTGCATTGATAAACTGCTGCATGAAGTTGAAGTTAGTACACCATTGGGTGCGAAATTTGTTACTGAGTCTATTTGCAAATCTTGTGTTATATGCATTGAGAACCGTAAATTTCCTGCTGATTTAATTATACTGCCCTTCCGTGACTTTGAAATCATTTTGGGAATGGACTGGTTGGGGAAATACTATGCTCAGTTGGATTGTAGAACAAAGATTGTTTATCTTCAGATTCCTGACCTACCAGTACTGGAGATTGTTGGGAACTACAGGGCTGCCCGAATACCTCTTTTATCGTCAATCAAGGCTTCTAAGTTGTTGAATAAAGGTTGTGAAGCTTACCTAGCTTATCTGATCAATCAACCTACTGATAAGTTGAATTTGAATGAGGTTCCGATTGTTAAAGACTTCCCTGGTTTATTTCCTGAGGAATTACCGGGTTTACCACCGGATAGGGAGATTGAATTTGTGATTGACCTTATGTCAGGCACTGCGCCAATTTCTAGAAGTCCTTATAGAATGGCATCGGCTGAACTTCAGGAATTAAAAATTTAGCTTCAGAACTTGCTTGAGAAAGGCTTTATACAACCTAGTTCTTCGTCGTGGGGTGCGCCTGTGTTGTTTGTGAGAAAGAAAGACGGCATGCTACGGTTATGTATTGATTACAAGGGACTTAATCAAGTCACGATTAAGAACAAATACGCCTTGCCGTTGATTGAAGAATTGTTTGACTAGTTGCAGGGTGCGGGTGTTTACTCCAAATTTGACTTGAGGTAGGGTTATTATCAACTCAGGATTTGGAGTGACGATATACCTAAAACAGCATTCAGGACTAGATATGGCCACTATGAATTTATTGTGTTACCGTTTGGATTACTGAATGCACCAACCGCATTCATAGATTTAATGCAGAGGGTTTTCCGACCTTATCTTGATCAATTTGTCGTAATCTTTATTGATGACATTTTAGTATACTCTAAGAATGAGGCTGAACATGAACAACATTTGAAGATTGTGCTATAGACTTTGCAAGAAAACAAGCTTTTTGCTAAATTCAGCAAGTGTGAATTATGGTTGAATCAAATATCTTTTCTGGGCTATATCATTTCACATCAAGTAATTTCAGTAGACCCAGCTAAGATTGAAGTTGTTTCGTCTTGGAAGAGGTCTGAAACGGTGTCAGAGATTCATAGTTTTCTAGGGTTGGCAGGTTACTATCGAAGGTTTGTTAAAGACTTTTCCAAAATTTTTGGATCTTTAAGCCAGTTGACTCGAAAGAAAGTTACTTACAACTGGGATGCTAATTGTGAATCCAGTTTCCAAGAATTGAAGAAAAGACTAACTATAGCTCCTATACTAGCTTTACCTGAGGGTACAGAAAACTTTGTTGTCTATAGTGATGCATCTTAAGAAGGTTTGGGCTATGTTTTAATGCAGAGTGGTAAGGTGATTGCCTATGCTTCTAGGAAGTTGAAACCTTATGAAGTCAATTACCCTACACATGATCTGGAGTTAGCTGCAGTTGTGTTTGCTTTGAAGAAGTGGCGTCATTACTTGTGGGGTAGCAGATTTGAAACTTTTACTGACCACTAGAGTCTCAAATATTTATTTTCACAAAAAGATTTGAATATGAGGCAACGAAGATGGCTAGAGCTATTAAGTGGCTATAATTGCTCTATAAACTACGTGCCTGGTAAGGCAAATGTTGTTGCGGATGCTTTGAGCCGAAAGGCTACTGTTGCAAGTTTAATTATCAAGGATTGGGAGACTTTGGAGGAAATTTGTTCATGGAAGCCAGAAGCTACTGAGGTAGGGATTCAATTTGCTAACTTACAAATTCAGTCGGGATTGCTAGTGCAAATCATGGAGGCTCAAAAGGCTGATCTTCACATCTTGAATATCCAAGAAAAAGCAAAAGAGGGAGAGTCGGAGTTTAAATTACAAGCAGATGGTATCTTCAGATTCAAGGACAGAGTATGTGTTCCTAGTGATCCGACTTTGAAGAATGAGATTCTATCTGAGGCACATAATTCAAGATATACGATTTACTCGGGTAGTACTAAAATGTATAGAGATTTGAAACAACACTTTTGGTAGAACAATATGAAGAGGGAGATTGCTGGGTATGTATCCAGGTGTTTGACTTGTCAGAGGGTTAAAGTTGAGCATTAGAGGCCAGCCGGGCTTCTACAATCGTTGTCGATTCCGCAATGGAAATGGGTGCATATAACAATGGACCTTGTGACTGATCTTTCTAGATCTCCGAGAAGATGTGATTCTGTTTGGGTTGTTGTGGACCACTTGATTAAGGTATCACACTTTATTTTCGTGAACAAATAGGATAGCCTTGATAAATTAGCTAAGCTTTATGTTGCTAATATTGTGAGACTTCATGGTGTGCCATAGAGTATAGTGTCAGATAGAGATCCTAGATTTAGATCTAGTTTTTGGCAAAAGTTGCAAGAGGCCATAGGAACTAAATTGAGCTTCAGTACTGCATACCATCCATAAACTGATAGCCAGTCTGAGAGAACTATCAGGATCTTGGAAGACATGCTTCGTGCATGTGTGTTAGACTTTGGGAAGAATTGGGAGAAATTTTTGCCTATAGTGAAGTTCGCCTACAATAATAGTTATCAATCTACTATAGGTATGGCTCCCTACGAGGCGTTGTATGGTCGTAAATGTAGATCCCTATTGTATTGGGAAGAGGTTGGAGAGATGAGAACAGTTGATCTAACTGTGTTACCTGAGATGATTAAGATGGTAGATAATGTTCATCTTATTCGCCAGCGTATGCTTACAGCTCAGAGTCGTCAGAAGAGTTATACGGATAAGCACCGTCGAGATCTTGAGTTTGATTTGGGAGATTGGGTATTTCTTAAGATTTCTCCTAGAAAGGGATTGATTCGGCATGGTAAGAGTGGGAAACTTAGTCCCAGGTATGTGGGTCCGTATGAGATCACCGAAAATGTGGGTCCTTTGGCTTATCGATTAGCTTTACCTCCGAGCTTGTCGAAACTACACGATGTGTTCCACGTATCAATGTTGATGAAATATCATCCAGATCCTTCACATGTACTTGAACCAGAGCCTTAGCAGATTGAGGAAAAGTTAACTTATGAAGAGAAACCGATTCAAATTATGGATCAGAAAGTTCAGGAACTTCGCAGGAAGAGTATTCCATTAGTAAAGGTTCTATGGAATCATCATGGGTTTGAGGAAGCGACTTGGGAAAGAGAGGATCAGGTTCGGAGTCAGTATCCGGAGTTGTTTGTCGATCAAGTAAGAATTGCGTGGACGCAATTGATTTAAGGGGAAGAGGGTGTAATACCCGAGCCCGGAATGTGGAATTTTCTTGTTTATCTTTCTGAAAATTATATTTTCTTAAATTATTTGAGATTTAATTGTTACTTCTTTATTGTCGCAAAGTGCATTGCATACCGAGAGCGATAGTTAGAGAGCGGTTTCTAGTCCTCAGCAAATAGTGAAAACTAGTATTTAGTGTTTTAATTTTAGTGTTTTAGTGGTTGCTAGCTAGAATTAAAATTTCATTAGTTATTTTAGCTTTAAAATGCATAAAATAGGCTAAATTGACCAACTTAAGTTAGTTGACCAAGGGCTTGACCTTTTGACCAAGGCTTGTCATCTTTTTAAGCTTATAATACATTGGAAAATAATAAAAAAACAAGCTGAAAACATAAAGGTGCAGGCCGAAACCAAGAGAGGAAAAAAAAAGCATTTCAACTTTCAAAACTTCAAATCATAGCGTGAGCTTGTGCGGGGTTGTTTCCGAGGCATCCAGCGTGGTTTTCCTAGCGACTAGGAGTGTCTAAGGTGAGGGAAGCACGTTTATTTGCGCATTTGAATGTTATATGTATCAACTTTAAATTTTTGGGTTTTATCCGTAGTTTGTTATTTTAATCGCTTTGATGCTTAAAGAATGTTCCTTGACAATTGTAGAACACGTATTTATAGCTTTTTAGCATTTTCTATGGTTGAATATCAAAATTGCAATTTAAATTGATAAATGAATAGTAAATTGTGAATAGTAAAATCCCGTTTCGATGAAGTTGCTCCGTTATGCATTCTGTTGATGTGAAAAGATGCTAGATATGCTAGAATGCCTAAATGCATGATTTGTTTGGATTGTGTAATGGAAAAATAAGGAAAAATGCCTTGGTGAAAATTAGGGACGTTTAGGTTGAGATTAACGTTTCCTCATTTTGCGTGATGGCATTGTCTCGGGAGGCCATGGAAGCACTTTTGGTGTGGTTATGGCGTTGGTTGGGTGTTTGGTTAGGTTAGTTGTAGTTCAAACGAGCAAAGGGGAAAATAGGGGTTTTGCGTGAATTCTAGGGTAAAGTAGGGTTTCGGGGTCTTTAGACGTGCCTTATGGTGACCTAGAAGGATTGGTGAAGTCAGTTTCTAAAACTTGTGGCTCGTTTGAAAGTAGTAGCGTTTTGAAAGTTGGGGTCGTTTTGTATTTTGTTGATTTTCATAGTGTTATGCTTGTAGAATGCTTGTTATTGCTTGTTATGCTTGTTAAAGTTGAGTATGATTGAAGTGTTTGCTAGCTGTTGCTATTGCGTGCTGGAGTAACCTACTTTCTTATTTTCCCACGTGTGGCTTTATTGCTCGATTGTTGCATTGTATATTGTATTGCATTCATAGAGTCAGGGGCGGTGTGATGGGCCTCTCTGGGTAGCCACGGGTTGCCAGTGTTGGTTGCTCTAGCTCTGTGACCTATTCCCTTTCTCGCTTCGGTTGCTTCCCAGGGAGATTTGGGTCGTAGAATTGATGGATACTTCTGGGGTATTTCAAACTGAAGTTATAAGGTGGTTTGGGTCGGCGCGTCGTCATCGAATTTGTGATTGAAAGTTGTTCTTGGAAAGTGAATCGTATCCTTTGAATGAGTGTTTATAGCTTCAATGCTTGTCTTGTTTTATTGTTGGCTTTGTTTGTATCTCTATATGATAATTGAATGAATTGCTTGACTATTTGCATTGCATTATCCTCTTATCTCCGTCCTTGAGACCAATAACCCTCGCTGAGCAATAGTTTTTGCTCATTCCTTTCTATACCATATTTTTACAGGAGTAGTTGAAGCTGATCCTATCGAGGTAGTTGAGGAGGAGGAGCAAGTGGAGGTGTTTCCTTGATAGCACTTTCTTTGCTTAGCTGGTGGTTGGTTGCCGGTCTTTTGTGCGGGCCATGATTGATGTGTATGTTGCTTGGTTGACGATTTATTTTGAGGCTTGTAGCGTTGTATATAGTTTGTATTTTGAGCCCTGTATTGTGTTATCTTGTAAAAATTGAAAGAATGTCAAGTTCTAAAGATATACTCTAATGACTAGTAAAGAATTGCATACTAATGGTTTACTGTTTAGTGGCATAAATACTTGTGTAGTATGCATGGCATTTTGGATTGAAAAGTTGTAAATGAAAAGATGTATATTTTCTAAAAGAAAGTTGTCTTGATTCAAATGTTTATTATGGTAGTCGCAAGTATTATATTCAATATAGGGTTTTCGGATCGTCCACGGTACAGAGGAGACTCCGTCTGTGTGTTGGGTCCGGGCTTGGCCTTTTGCGGGGTCGGGTCAGGGCGTGACACTCATAAAGCTTCAACTTCCTGGAAGCATAAGCAATAACTTGGCCATCCTGCATAAGAACACATCCTAAGCCCTCCTTGGATGCATTGCTTTAAATAACCATATTATCGGTCCTCTCTGGTACAGTGAGTACTGGAGCAGTAGTTAACCTCTTTTTCAACTCCTGAAACCCACTCTCACACTTCTCATCCCAAGCAAAGATAGTCTATTTCTGAGTAAACTTAGAAAGTGGCCTAGCAATCTTCGAGAAGTCCTTCACAAACCTACGGTAATAACCTGCCAAGCCAAGAAAGCTACGGACCTCAGAAACATTCTCCGGATGTTTCCAAGACATCACCACCTCAATCTTAGTGGGATCTACAGAAATACCGCTTTGTGTAATAACATGGCCAAGAAAAGATATGCGTTGCAGCCAAAATTCACATTTGCTGAACTTGGCAAACAACTGATGCTTCTGCAGGTTCTGTAAGACAAGCTGTAGATGTTGCTTGTGCTCCGATTCAGATTTAGAATAGACCAAGATATCATCAATAAAGATTACCACAAACTGGTCTAAATACGGCTGAAAAACCCGATGCATAAGATCCAGGAATGCTGCCGGTGCATTAGTTAATCCATAGGGCATAACAACAAACTCATAATGCCCGTACCGAGTCCTAAAGGCAGACTTCGGAACATCCTCCATACGAATCCGAAGCTGATATACCCCTGCCTCAAATCAAATTTAGAGTAGACTTTGGCTCCCTGAAGTTGATCAAACAACTCATCAATCAGTGGCAAAGGATATTTGTTCTTGATGGTCACCTGATTCAAACCACGGTAATCAATACATAATCTTAAGGTAGCATCTTTCTTCTTCACAAATAAAACAGGAGCTCCCCAAGGTGAAAAACTCTGCTGAATGAATCCCTTCCCCAATAACTCCTGCAACTGAGTCTTCAACTCCTTTAACTCAGCTGGTGCCATCCGGTATGCTGATTTAGAAATAGGTTGAGTATCAGGAATAAGATTAATCACAAACTCCACATCTCTCTCTGGCGGTAACCCTGGCAACTCCTCGGAAAATACATTGGGATATTCCCGAATAATAGGGACTTCCTCCAGTTGTAGCTTATCAGATGGCTTGTTGATCAAATAAGGTAGATAACCCGAACAGCCTTACTTACCAACTTAACAACTTTAGTTGCTGAGATAACAAAACTCGTCTTTGCACCCCGGTTCCCTACTACCTCAACTACTGGCTGATCTGGCAAACGAAACTATACTACCTTGGTTTTACAGTTCAACTGGGCATCATACCTAGAAAGCCAATCCATACCCAAGATAATATCATACCCCCATATAAGAAATAAGATAAGGTCCGAAGGGAAATTATGCCCCTTAACATGTATTATACAATCCTTACAAACTAGGCCAGTCACATACTTATCAGTCAAAGAGGAACTAATTTCAACCACATAAGGCAATCTTTCAGGTTGTATGTTAACACGTTGCACACAAGCAAGAGTAATGAAAGAATGCGTTGCACCAGAATCAATCAACACTTTAACAAGTTGATCAAGTATAAGGAAGTTACCTTCCACAACTGCAGTATCCTCAGGCATCTCCTCTAAGTCAACTACGTAGGCCGAGCCTGAACCAGCTGCTGCTGAGGTGCACTGGCCGCAGGTCGGCCCTAATAACCCTGAGTCGCTGTCCGACCCTCAGTCCTTGCATACCTAGGGCAATCACTCGCCCTATGCAGATTACTGCCGCATCCTAAACATGTCCGTCAAAAGAGGTACTAATTTCAACCACATAAGGCAATCTTTCAGGTTGCATGTTAACACGTTGCACACAAGCAGGTGTAATGAAAGAATGCATAGCACCAGAATCAATCAACACTTTAACAAGTTGATCAAGTATAAGGAAGTTACCTTCCACAACTGCAGTCTCCTCAGGCATCTCCTCTAAGTCAACTATGTAGGCCCGAGCCTGGACCCGCTGCTGCTGAGGTGCACTGGCCGCAGGTCGGCCCTGATAACCCTGAGTCGCTGTTTGACCCTCAGTCCTCGAATACCTAGGGCAATCCCTCGCCCTGTGCTGATTGTTGCCACATCCTAAACACGTCCCTGCTTTCACCCTGCAATCGGCCTTCACATGCCCAGTGCGCTTGCAGTGTGTACACTGCGGTGATGATGCACTAACATTGCCCCTGGAAGAACCAGAAGCTGAAGAAAGAGCTGAACCAGCCTGCTGCTGCTGAGGCCTTACCAAACTAGGCCTGTACTGACCCTGAGACTGGGCTGGCCTAAACTGGGACTGAACCTGATATGACCCCTACTGAAACTGAGGTCGATAATAACTCTGCTGCCCCTGTGGCCTAAAAGAACCCTGCTGAACTAGTGGCCTGTACACAACCTGTTGTACAGGAGGCCTATACATACCCTGCTGATACTATGGTTGATACGGCCTCTTACTGGGCTGACTGGACATAAGCTGATCCCCCTTTCTCTTCTCTAGTCTAGAAGCTGCCTCAAAGGCCTCAGTGAATATATCATACCGATTCGAGCCATCACATCCTGAATCTCGGGCCTCAACCCCAACATAAATCTACAAGTCCTCCGCTCCTCATCAGCCACATACTCCGGTGCATACCGGGACAATCGAGTGAAAGTGGCCTCATACAGAGCTACTGAAGTATCACCCTGCACCAAGGCTAGAAACTCTGCCTCTCTCCGCTCCCTTGCGATCCTCGGGACATACTTTGCCCGGAAAGCCATCAGAAAGGTACCCCAAACATACGAAATACCCTGAGTCGCCCAGCTAGTTCTTACCGTGCGCCACCATTCTTTTGCCTCATCATCCAGCAAGTACACGGCAAAGGAGACCTTCTGCTTATCGCTATAATCAAGAGGATCATAAATCTTCTCCACCTTACTAATCCACACTTCAGCCTTCCGATCATCGGGTTCCCCCTGAAATCTAGGTGGATGATACCCTAAGAACTCTTTCAGGGTACCACACCCGTGGTTTCCATCCTGCACATTCAAGAACTGAGCTTGCCAAGCCTGAGTCTGGGCAGCCTGCCCTGCTATCAACTGAGCCTGTCCGACCACTAACTCAGCAATCTTCTCCATAGCTGTCCCCAAACGGTCATCACCCCTATCACGGCCCGGTGCCGTATTACCAGGAGTCTCATCAGTCATCTCAGGCCTACCTCTGGTCCTCGGTCTACCCGTCATTCTACTAATCAAAGAGTTAGCACATGTTATAGCACGTAAACAGGTTATAACAACTATTAACACATAAACAACAAACTCATATTAAGTACAAAAATCGCATAAAACACATAAATCACTTAAGTATCAATCACATAAACAAACACATAATCACATAATCACTTATCACTTAATCATGTTAACATATATTTCACTTTTCTTTCTTTTTATACATACTTTCATGCTAAGACCATTGCCCACATTCTGAGAATACCCCAGCTGACAACTAACATGAGCTCTGATACCACTTAAATGTCACGCCCCAACTCGACCCCTCCTATAATCAGTCAGGACGCAATGGAATTTCGACAGTGTAACGACAGTAAGTAGGATACCGAGGCTCTAAACCAATCTCAATAGTATATCATACATCAATTCCATAAACCATACAACAAACAACTCCTCAATAAAATAACAACATACATCATAATATGACATTCCTCGTTATTTGCCTACGTTCCAACATAATACATGAACTTTAATGTACATTACAAAACATATTGATACCAACCTAGCAACCTAAACAAAGACAAAAGAAAGACTACTAAGATAGCATCAACTAATTCATTATCTTTTCACCATCTTTTACATTATGAACTACAAAGCATATAAAAGTCTACTAAGTTAATATACAAGATAGTAAAACAATACAACATCAAGGATAAGGCTCCGGAACATAAGACTCATCCACGTAAGGCACATTTTTCTCTTCAGGAGATACGTACCCGTAATCTTGCGAAAGTACACTTGTAGGCATGCAATAATAGAGAGTGAGCTTATATAAAATAAGCCCAGTGAGGATCTGATAGATCTCAAGCAAGGTTTACTAAGCTCCTTGGAAATAATCCTTTGAGCAAGTAAACACACAATAACATCAATAATACTATCATCACATAACTATAATGATCATTCAATAAAGGATACACTAGTTGGTGTAGCACCAAATGCCATCACGATCATAACAGCCTTCTTGTGACTCCCATAAACTCACGCACCCGAGGTACCCCACTAGCCTCGCCCTCCATGACATCTCTGTCATGCAAGCTGGAGGTAGTCTCTAGTAGTCATGCCGTTATCAACCCGACAGCCCGATGCTGCCCAAGAGGTGGCACACACATACCAAAGACTCAGCAATAATAATAAACATCAATCATTCACAGGAGGATAGTCTAGCAAAACTGTCTACCTCCTGGCATCAATCATCAATCAATAATCATCAATTATCATATTATCATCATAATTACATCAATAACCAATTTAACAACAAATAACTAAGTTAGATGACAAAGTAGGCCATCCAACCGAACATGCATTAAACACACAATCAAACCCTAATTTACCCATCAACAACTCACAATTCAATCACTCAAACCACACCCGATCAACTAAAGGCATGATCTAACATTTTAAAGAAAGACAACCTAAACTTCAAATAATCATATCTTACACTCTACTAATCCAAACAACTCAAAATCAGTTCCTATCACTCATCCAATCAATCAACTACATTAGTCCCCTCAGAAACCAACAAAAACACATCCAAATCATGCTCAATAACCCTAAAACCCTAGTGTGTCATGGCTGAAATTTCAGGATTTTGGCACGGACATCACAATCGAAAATTCGGCATTACAACGACGCTACCACTTAATTAACAAACTTTTAGAAATCGACGGAAATTGATTCTGATCAACACAACTCAAAATAATTAACATGTAGCAGATTAATCAACTTTAAATACCCAAAAAATAATAATTATGCTACAACGGTTAAATCTCGTAGGATTACATATAAATGATCTCTAGCATGCATGGAGCAATAATCTAGCATCATATTAACATTCTAACAGTTTGATATTCAATTCTACGCAAAAACACAAAAGATGAGTTTTGAGATCTAGAATTTTTCTCTCACCTTTGATGCAATATAATCCTAGGAATGCGTGCAATGCATGCCCAACAAGCAAAATCCAGCTCGGCACGAAATTCTATGGACAAAAACTAGGTTTTTCTTTGAAATTTTACTTTGAAAACCTTGAAAATTTCTCTCTATTTTTCCTCTCCTTCCTCACGGAAATGTGTGTGCAAATGAGTATGTTTTTGTGCTTTGCTTGTGTGTGTTGGTGATATATGCATATTGCTCAACATTTAATGAAAGTGAAAGTTGAATTAACTTAGCTTTTTTTGTGTTTTCTTGACTTTAAATGCATTTTCTTGATCACCAAAGTTCAAAACAATTATTCAACACCCAAGATAGTTCAAGTAGATTATTTTTAGGTGACAAGAAGTTTTACAATCAAAAAATTTCACCTGAGTCGGCTTAAAACTCAATTTTTGCAAAAGTCGGTATAAAAAACCCTAATAAATTCCTAAGCCAATTTTAAACCGTTTTCATCAAACGCAGGTCTATTAAAGTCCGTGGACTAAGTCTAGAAGGGTTAAAAAGACCAGTTTCAAAATTTTAGAGGACGTGTTTCGAAAATACTATTCATTGAAAATCGACGATAAAATTTCTGACTCTGTTTTTTATGAAAATTTCATGAATGCACATTTAGCATGTTCTAGTAGTATTGATACCAAAATTACCACATTCTAAGTCACATAGAACATAGACAGGTTAATTTACGCAAATCGAGATAAAGCACGCAAAACGAGATAAGATAGAAAAGTGGGGTTTCACATAGGGCTCATAAAACCTTTCCTTCGTTCATCAATATGGCCCTGGTCTGTCACTTTTCTGGGCCAGGATCGATAAGTGGAAGTCATAAAAAATAGATCTTTCTCTTCGCACCTCAGATAAAGAGGAGGGGTTGCTTGTCAAGCCGGCCTATATATAAATAAAAAGATTCGATGTCTTTTAACTGACTCTTCTTTTTTGTCAACGCTACTAAGGGCCTATAGGTTTGCCTACTTGACTTATGAAAGATAATGAGAATGGGTCTTTCAAACAAAAAAGAAAAGGCACTACTTAGTTTCGCAAGCCTTTGTCATTGTCAGTCAACTAAGTAGGGCTTGAGGCCCCCTGCGAATCCGTAAATCTGAGGTGCATGCCACAACAAAAGGATAGTCCCCTATACATTTCATTCTTTCTGGAAGGGAGAAATTGAAGTACCCCCCATCATAGTGAACATCTCCTTGTGATCGGGATGAGGTAGATGCCTCCCAGCTGGGGAGCGGATCGAATCGGAGTTTCCTTAGGTAGCCACCGACCTATAGTTATCCTTAAACTTCCTTGCTTGGTGGAGAAGAAGTGAACAAAAGTACACTCACTTGCTATCTTGTTCTCTATCACGAATTGGGATCGATCGCTAGCTAGGTCATATAGGAGCAAGAAAAGTTGAGAACATATTACCCAACATTGGGGACAAGGGGCGGATCGACCTCTCGATCTACTTACTACAACCCAGGAATAAAAACGTCATCTAGGCGTTCCCTCTTGCTCTGATCTCCCCTATGCCTAGGACGTTGTTTGGGCCAAGGGCCATAGTTAGTTGTTGTTTTTATTTGGTTGTTTCTTTCTTGTTCTTGATACTGGTAAGACCCAGCCAGATGATGTCTGCTGGTGGTAGTGAGAGGACTCTTAGTACCTGCATACCTAAAAAAGGGCGCTGGTTAAAAAACAATCATTTTATTTTGTTTCTTGCTCTCCCTTAGCAGTGGGAAATGAGTCTATCTATCTGCCTAGGTTTGGTAGATTTCCCCCAACGCAATCCACATAAATTCCATGAATCCCTTGGTGGATAAGTCCGACCACTCAGCTGCAGTGCGGAATTTTGTTTCTCGTCTGGTGGAACTGATCTATAGTTAAGGGGCAATACATACCAAAAGGTTCGAAGAAGGAACATGCATAAGAGTATATAACCAACCCACCCTTCTGTGTAACCTATTGACATGAAGCGGCTGGATGCATAAGGGGTTTGTGAGACCTTAGTCGGGATGCACAAGGGAGTCAACCTTCGAGCACGGAATAGCGTAGTACTACTACTGTAACGCCCCAAATCCCTCACGAGACCGGAGGCTCTAATAACCATGCTATTCTCAACCCAATACCAAACCCGGTCACAAAATTTAGGAAAAATGGATAGAGTCTCCCCTGTACCGTGGAGATTCTAAAAACCTTTAAACACTCAATAAAGCCACAACATAACAAGACATTCATTTACAACTAAAGATCTTAGCTTTAAGGTCATCCGAGCCTTAAGACATACAAACAGTTTAGATACACACAAGCATGCATTCATAACTTAACTTCTTTACAAAACCGCTTATCATGCCACTCCATTATAGCATTGAACATGCTTAGAAATTAAAGCCAACCATACACCCGTTCATTCACACCCAAGTATGCAACGTAGCTAGAAGCAAAATCAAAAGTTATTACACACCACAGTTCCATAACACATACTACATCCACTTAGCTTTGAAACTTGCAACTACTCAAATATATATATACATAAGCCCTTAGGCTCCAAAATAGAATAGAAAGTAGAACAATTAAGGTCTTTCACAGTTTAGCAGGCAATCACTCAAATCTCAAGTAATAGCACACAGCAATCAGGTCAACTCCTCCAACTGCACTACCTGAAACATGTTTAGCGAGGTATGAGCAATTACAATTGCCCAGTGAGGGATAAGAAATACCAGGGACGTGCAATGTAGCAGTTAGTACAAATAAAGCATTTTACAAAAAAAGAACAATTGAAACAACAAGTTACCACGCATTAAAAAGGATACGATTCACTTGTTCTTCAATCACGAACGACGAACTAAAATCCCGATGTAATAACGACACTGTTATCGATAAGCCGACATCCCCATATAACTCCAAAATGGGTGTACTTCGTGTAACGCCCCGAACCCAGCTCCCACGCCTGCAGGATACACCCCGCCCATAGGGGACGAGTGTGCACCGAGGCCATGGCGAACCTACCCGAAAGTGCACTATGACAATATTGTCTGCTTTGGTGCCCATACACCTCACGGCTTTGTTTCCCACGCACGCACTGCACGTGAAAAGGCCTTGTCACGATAGAAGGAGCACTTACCCACTTATATCAAGCAGCCCAGAAGCGTAGCCCTCCGATGTGGGATGCGATTCCTCACATTCACCCCCCCTTAAGGAGGCCCGCGCCCTCGCGGGCTAACGGCACAAAGGACACGTCCGCTCTGATACCACTTTTGTAACGCCCCGGACCCAGCTCCCACGCCTGCAGGATACACCCCGCCCATAGGGGACGAGCGTGCACCGAGGCCATGGCGAACCTGCCCGAAAGCACACTATGACAATATTGTCCGCTTTGGTGCCCATACACCTCACGGCTTTGTTTCCCACCCACGCACTGCACGTGAAAAGGCCTTCTCACGATATAAGGAGCACTTACCCACTTATATCAAGCAGCCCAGCATCGTCCGCGTCCGATGTGGGATGAGATTCCTCACACTCCGGATGTACCCCAAAATCCTACGACCCAACTCTCCCTAGGCGGCATCCCAAGCAAGAAAGGGACTGGGTAACCATGGTAGCCGAGGTATACCAGCAAGCCCAATACCGCCCGGTTTCCACGACACTACCATGCCCAAATGGTTGTGCAACCACGTTGCAATGCACTCAAAATGATAACATTAGAATACATCAATAAATACATGATTAATGGACAACAAAGTAGGTTACCCTCACACACAATATATAGATAATAAGTGCACATAATCTAAGTACAAGTAAATAAACTGTTATGCACATAAGGATAAAGTCTCCCTCAGCTCTATCAAGCTCGACAATGCAAGATTGGCTTCAAATCACTCTCAATCACCTTGAACATAAAGTTAAACATTGTTTCAATTACTCTTTAACTACAACATTCATTAATTATTCAACTAGGTTAGCTAACTCATAGTTTACTTAATTAAAATACAACCAAGTAATCATTCAAGTAATCTAATATACCAACAATATAACTAACAACAATAAAATTGTGATATAAGCATGTTCTACAATCATTTTAAAGAGCATTTTCAGCATAGATAATCATATTTAATTCCATAATAGTACTATCAATTTATAAGGCCATTAATCCATACTTATTCTCTTTACAATTAACTCAATATAAAACTCAAGGAAAACACTTACAACTATGGCAATACAATTACTATAAACAAGAATTCACTTAGAATCTTCAATTCAAGAAAAATAATTGTGCAATTTAGTTCATGAAACATTCTCTGGATAACGTCATATCTTAGATTATTACCCATAACCACGTAACCCATCAAGTCCAATCAAAACTTAACAAATAACCCAACTTTATTCCGAAAGCCCTTTTTGTAAACACAACTAAAAATCTATCTTCTAAGCGACAGGAGGACACTACGAGCATTCCAAGCATTCAACGGTCACTAACCAACCACAAGGAAGTTCTACAAACACCTAAAATACAAGAACAAACCAATTGCCCTAAATGTCCCTCTTTATGTTCTAGTCATCCTAACCAACTCCTAGCCATCTTTTAATGGGTTTAACCAAACATTTAAGCCATCTAGCATTAATGGCACCTAATAGAGACACTAAAACCATCAATTGAGCAAAAGTCACAAAAACTCAATAGAATACTATTATTTTCTCTAACTTTCTCAAGCTATCACATCCCAACAAGCTATGATAATAGAAATCCATTTTCACCACGCAAACCTATCCATATTATGATCCATTTAAATGTAAAGAAAACCCGTTTAAACTATAACAATCATAAAACTCCATTCGTCCCCTTAGTTGATTTATACTACAACTAAGTTAACCAATCACCCAACTAATGACATAACCATATCAAAAGTGCTTACATGACCTTGCAAGACAATGCCAACACTCAAACCGAGCAAATTCCACACTTGGTCAAAACATCCCCTTTGGAATTCAAGGCTAATTAGCTTCCAAACGTAATACGAAGTTCAAGGTACACAACCAAGCTATACTACTTTCCTAATGACACCATTTAGGACCTCAAAGTCATGTAATTACCCACATCTAGCCCGAAAAGCCCCAAATTTTCTCTTTTGACTTTGTACTACACGTACCTCAACCGGGACTCAAATGGGAGCTAGCAAAGCTTAGTTAGGGTCTACTTTGCCTAGGAACACCAAAAATGAATGCCAATTTTACCCGGATTCGCGATAACCCTGAAATCCCTTTTTAAAAGTCCACTATTTCATTCTTTTGCTAGGTTATGAGCAATTAAATGTTATGGGGCCTTTACACTACTTTCATTAACATATAAAGCACCTATTAGGATCATTGATTCAAGCTATAAAGTCCAATTTCACAAAACCCTAACATTTTTGTCACTATTCATGCCAAATATTTAACGAGCAATTTCAAGTGATTAAACTATAAAACAATAGCATAAATTAGGTTTCTACTACTTATATATAACATACATAAGCATATTTGAGCATTGCATTTGCATCTAAGAGCAAAACAAGAAATTCAAGAAAGTTGTCACATTTTTTAAATGCAAAAATAGGTATGAAATCCCTCACCTATTGTGCATAGGAGATCCTAGGAGGCTAGTAAACACCCTAAACCACTTGCACCTAGCTTGGCTTGACTTGGAATAAGGATTTGTTAAGCAAAAATCTCTATTTCTCCTCCTATTCTATTTTCGGATTTGTTACAGTGTTTTCAGCGTTTATCTTCTTTTTTGTTTGTTTTTTTTTTGTTTTATGAGCTTAATATGTGTGTGTGAGTATATATGCTAAGTGGTGTTGAGTTGGGTGAGTGTTAAGTCTATAAAAATGAGTCTAATTAGCTTAAAAACGAGTCTCAATGCTCGTTAATATGTTAGCTAACTAAAACATAAAGTTTAACTATGTAACACTATTCGCTAATTCAATAAAACATTTCCTAAACGAATGCTCTCAACACTAAATGCTCAAATGCACATTTTTCTCATTCCTAACATAATTAATGTGATTTAAGAAAAATGCTAATTCGAAGAAAATAGATAGTTGGAAAACGTAATAAATAGTATCGAAGGAAAGCAACAAGTAAATGGAGTGTGAAAATACACAAACAGTAGATGAAACAGTTAATAAATCATGGCAATGTTCTCGGGCGTCACATCCTCTACCCCTTAAACAATTGCGTCCACACAATTCTTCTTCACAAGAGAACTCTGCATCAACTGAAAACTAACTCTGATTACTCTTGAACAGTTATTGAGGAAGACGCGGTCTCCTCAATGAACATCATATAAAAATGCCAAGTATAAATCCCGAGCAGAATGTCAAGAAAGACACCAAATAAGCAGTTCGAAGAAGAATTATGAATGAGAACCTAGATAAAAATTCCATTAGTACCGCCTAAGAATTCCCAAGTAAGAAGGCCAAATAAAGGCTCAAATGAAGATATTATCTCGAAATCCGAATAAGAATCCCATTGGCCATAAATACCGTAGAAGAGCAAAATCCCAACTAAGAGTGGCAAGAAAATACCAATAAGAATTTAGAGTACAAATACCGAAGATAATTCCATATATTGAGGTTGATTAGAATCCCAAACTAAGTTCTCCGAGTAATACCAGCAAGAAAATACTAGAAGAATACTAAATAAGAAAACTCAGAGAACAGTCATATAGAAATTCCAAAGGAAGCCATTCATTTATGACTGCTAAGCGGAGAAGAATGCCTTGGAAGAAATCCCAATAACTGAGCTCCGCTTACAACACCAATTCCCAAATAAAGGGCTAATTAATTGCCTCTCATTCCCACTAATCCACATAACTTGAAGGGCCTGTTGCTAATCACTTCTCCTTAGAGGGAGGAAGAAGTCTTGTTTACCATTTCAACGGGACATGTATGAATGCCAAGATATCACATTTACACATATATGTTTTAAACTTTTATACAAACATGTTTATATAAGAGTTTATGAAACAGTGTAATCATCAAATTCATTCAAGCATGACAATCAAGTCAATCATAACACAACTCAATCAAAGACATTCAAATACACATATTACAAGCAACAGTTCAAACAATTAACAATTCACGAGGTCAATTTGATGTACAACTAGCCACTTTACTTCACTTAGCACACATTTAGCACGTAACACATAATTATATCACATAGGTGCACACATTGACACACAATCACACATGCAGGCATACACTTTCAAGACACGCACTTAATAAGCACACACGCAAGGGTTACTACTCGACAGGCTGATGACCCTGTCCTGGTTTAGAGCTAACTAAGCTCTGATACCACCTGTAGCTCCCCAATCCCTCACGAGACTGGAGGCTCTAATAACCATGCTATTCTCAACCCAATACCAAACCCGGTCACAAAATTTAGGAAAAACGAACAGAGTCTCCCCTGTACCGTGGACATTCTAAAAACCTGTAAACACTCAATAAAGCCACAACATAACAAGACATTCATTTATAACTAAATATCTAAGCTTTAAGGTCATCCGAGCTTTAAGACATACAAACAGTTTAGATACACACAAGTATGCATTCATAACTTAACTTCTTTACAAAATCGCTTATCATGCCACTCCATGGTAGCATTGAACATTCTTCGAAATTGAAGCCAACCATACACCCGTTCATTCACACCCAAGCATACAACGTAGCTAGAAGCAGAATCAAAAGTTATTACACGCCACAATTCCATAACACTTACTACATCCACTTAGCTTTGAAACTTGCAACTACTCAAATATATATACATAAGCCCATAGGCTCCAAAATAGAATATAAAGTAGAACAATTAAGGTCTTTCACAATTTAGCAGGCAATCACTCAAATCTCAAGTAATAGCACACAACAATCAGGTCAACTCCTCCAACTGTACTACCTGAAACATGTTTAGCGAGATATGAGCAATTACAATTGCCCAGTGAGGGATAAGTTCTACCAGGGACGTGCAATGCAGCAGTTAGTACAAATAAAGCATTTTACAAACAAAGAATAATTGAAACAACAAGTTACCACACATTAAAAAGGATACGATTCACTTGTTCTTCAATCACGAACCATGAACTGAAATCTTGATGTAATAATGACACTGTTATCGATAAGCCGACATCCCCTTATAACTCCAAAATGGGTGTACTCCGGATGTACTCCGAAATCCTACGACCCAACTCTCCCTGAGCGGCATCCCAAGCAAGAGAGGGACTGGGTAACCACGGTAGCCGAGGTATACCGGCAAGCCCAATGCCGCCCGGTTTCTACGACACTACCATGCCCAAATGGTTGCGCAACCACGATGCAATGCACTCAAAATGATAAAAATAGAATACATCAATAAACACATGATTAAGGGACAACAAAGTAGGTTTCCCTCACACACAATATATAGACAATAAGTGCACATAATCTAAGTACAAGTAAATATACAGTTATGCACATAAGGATGAAGTCTCCCTCACCTCTATCAAGCTCCACAATGCAAGATTGGCTTCAAATCACTCTCAATCACCTTGAACATAAAGTTAAACATTGTTTCAATTACTCTTTAACAACAACATTCATTAATTATCCAACTAGGTTAGCTAAATCATAGTTTACTTAATTAATATATGACCAAGTAATCATTGAAGTAATCTAATATACCAACAATATAATTAACAACAATAAAATTGTGATATAAGCATGTTCTACAATCATTTTAAAGAGCATTTTAAGCATAGATAACCATATTTAATTCCATAATAGTACTATCAATTTATAAAGCCATTAATCCATACTCATTCTCTTTACAATTAACTCAATATAAAACTCAAGGAAAACACTAAAAACTATGGCAATACAATTACTATAAACAAGAATTCACTTAGAATCTTCAATTCAAGATAAACAATTTTGCAATTTAGTTCATGAAACATTCTCTGGATAACGCCATATCTTAGATAATTACCCATAACCACCTAACCTATCAAGTCCAATCAAAACTTAGCAAATAACCGAACTTTATTCCGAAAGCTCCTTTCGTAAACCCAACTAAAAATCTATCTTCTAAGCAACAGGAGGACACTACGAGCATTCCAAGCATTCAACGGTCACTAACCAACCACAAGGAAGTTCTACAAACACCTAAAATACAAGAACAAACCAATTGCCCTAAATGTCCCTCTTTATGTTCTAGTCATCCTAACCAACTCCTAGCCATCTTTTAATGGGTTTAACCAAACATTTAAGCCATCTAGCATTAATGGCACCTAATAGAGACACTAAAACCATCAACTGAGCAAAAGTGACAAAAACTCAATAGAATACTATTATTTTCTCTAACTTTCTCAGGCTATCACATCCCAACGAGCTATGATAATAGAAATCCGTTTTCACCACGCAAACCTATCCATATTATGATCCATTTAAATGTAAAGAAAACCCGTTTAAACTATAACAATCATAAAACTCCATTTGTCCCCTTAGTTGATTTATACTACAACTAAGTTAATCAATCACCCAACTAATGCCATAACCATATCAAAAGTGCTTCCATGACCTTCCAAGACAATGCCAACACTCAAACCGAGCAAATTCCACACTTGGTCAAAACATCCCCTTTGCAATTCAAGGCTAATTAGCTTCCAAACGTAATACGAAGTTCAAGGTACACAACCAAGCTATACTACATTCCTAATGACACCACTTAGGCCCTCAAAGTCACGCAATTACCCGCATCTAGCCCGAAAGCCCCAAATTTTCTTTTTTGACTTTGTACTACACGTACTCAACCGGGACTCAAATAGGAGCTAACAAAGCTTAGTTAGGGTCTACTTAGCCTAGGAACACCAAAAATGAAGGCCAATTTTACCCGGATTCGCGATAACCCCGAAACCCCTTTCTAAAAGTCGACTATTTCATTCTTTTGCTAGGTTATGAACAATTAAATGTTATGGGGTCTTTACACTACTTTCATTAACATCTAAAGAACCTATTATGATCATTGATTCAAGCTATAAAGTCCAATTTCACAAAACCCTAACATTTCCATCACTATTCATGACAAATATTCAACGAGCAATTTCAACCGATTAAACTACGAAACAATAGCATAAATTAGGTTTCTACTACTTATATATAACATACATAAGCATACTTGAGCATTGCATTAGCATTTAAGAGCAAAACAAGAAAATCAAGAGAGTTGTCACATTTTTGAAATGCAAAAATAGGTATGAATACCTCACCTATTGCGCGTAGGAACTCCTAGGAGGCTAGTAAACACCCTAAACCACTTGCACCTAGCTTGGCTTGGCTTGGAATGAGGATTTGTTGAGCAAAAATCTCTATTTCTCCTCCTATGATATTTTCGGATTTGCTACAGTATTTTCAGCTTTTCTCTTCTGTTTTTTTGTTTTTTGTTTTATGAGCTTAATATGTGTGTGTGAGTATATATGCTAAGTGGTGTTGAGTTGGGTGAGTGTTAAGTCTATAAAAATGAGTCTGATTAGCATAAAAACGAGTCTCAATGCACGTTAATATGTTAGCTAACTAAAACATAAAGTTTAACTACGTAACACTATTCACTAATTCAATAAAATATTTCCTAAACGAATGCTCTCAACACTAAATGCTCAAATGCACATTTTTCTCATTCCTAACATAATTAATGTGATTTAAGAAAAATGCTAATTTGAAGAAAACAGATAGTTGGAAAACGTAATAAATAGTATCGAAGGAAAGCAACAAGTAAATGGAGTGTGAAAATACACAAACAGTAGATGAAACAGTTAATAAATCATGGCAATGTTCTCGGGCGTCACAACTATCCCTTTCTAAGTAAAGGTAAGATTCTTAGCCCTGTTGATGACTCCATCTAAAATACAATAAGGACAGCCATTTCCGACTGCTCATTTCGTATCTTGAAGAAAGTAGGCTTAAGTAATAGAAAGCATTGGTTCCAAGTGCGTTAGCTACTTGGCATGGACCAGACATTAGCGATTTTGAACACTACCTATGAAAAATAGAGATCGAGTTAATATGCCCTGCATCAAGAAGTTTGCATGAGACTGTACAATTTAAGCAAGAAAGATAATATATTTGCGTTTTTCTTTCTAACTCTTTCGATCTACTTGTGTTAAGCAAAGCCGAAGTAATTAGTTTCCTTCTATCCGGGTTCAAAACAAGTTTCCCTCTTTCTTTAGATACGGGATGGCTTTCTTGCTGGAGTACGTAGTGGTTCAAATAAGGACACATCGCTTCTTTTCCAGCACCCTAGCCAAGCTTAAAGTCGAACGGACTTAATCTCCGTGACTGAGGGGAGCAAAATAACCTATGCTATCGCCTAGCATTCTTCATTGTGGTATATATCATTCAACATAAGAGAAATGAGAATCAACATCTTTTTCCACTGAAGCGTAACGCGCGCACTTTGAATTACTCTGCTGAACGAGCACCAACCACATTCCCCAGCTTTCGAGGCAAGGTAAACCTTAAATGTCGCGCAAACTCATCAGACTTCCAATTCAATTTAGGCTCACTTTTCACAGTAGGTAAATTATTTCAACTTGCGAAAGACGAAGGACAAGATTCGTTGAATCGATGATAACTACACCCTTACCCTTATGAGAGGGAAGACCAGCTCGTCATGGGGAAAGGCTTTTTTTAAATGGTCAGTAACAATACGATATTCCATAGATAAGCAAGAAACTGAAGGTTCTATTTTGATTTATGATGTACCGGCTTTAATTCACTGTTGGAAAGTCTTTCTTTCTCCTTAAAGTAGGTGTTTGCTCTGCAGCATTGATGGGTGCTTAGCTTAGGGTAAAATTAATATCAATTCTAAGCCAAGTTTTAACTCGCAAGTGCACGAGTGATTGTAGTGTAGTGTGCTAGTGCGAGGTCGAATCCACAGGGAGACAATTTGAAAATTTGTAGAAAAGTGTAAGTAAAGTGCCTAAGTAATTAAACTAAATTAAATTGTAAATTGAGTGATTTGAACGAAAGTTAACTAAAAATAAAATAAAAGTGAAATTAAATGCGAAAACTAAAATTAAATATGAAAGTTGAAATTGAAGTTTGATCACTATTGGGAAAGGTTTAGGGATCGGATTCCTATGCAAAGTTGAATTCTAGGCTCGAACTTAGGATTTCCTATTTTGATGCAAAATTAGACTACAAGCCTAATTAATTAAATAATCACCTAAAGTTAACTAATTAACGAGTTAGACCTAGTTTAGAGGTGCAACGCTATCTCCAAGTCCTTTATCTAGCCGGAGTGTAGATTTGTCCTAAAATCCTAGGCAAACACATTAACTAATTAAGTGAAGGAAAACTATGGTACAACCTATAGTTTTCACAATCAAGCCCAATTTATATATTTGATCTACTATATGAATTCCTATTAATTACTAGCTACAAGCATAATAAATTAATAGGATAAATAATAAAGCATGTAAATCAAAAATATAAAAATAGCATCAAAATAATCCACCCAAGTTCAAGACCATAAAATTAAATTATTACATAGTAATCCTACCCTAAACAATAAATTAATTATTCATGTTCAACAAAATTGAATCAATATTATAAAAAGAAAGTAAATTAAACTTTTCCATAAATTAATTCGAATCTGTTGAAAATAATAATTTAATCTAAATCCCAACTGAAAATTGAAAAAGAATTTATGAAAAGAAATAAACCGAACTTGCTGCTGTTTTTTTCCTCGTCGCCAAAGCTTTTTTTTTTCCTTCGTTGCTTGCTGTTTTGCTCTCTATTTTTTCCTTTTCTTTCCTCTGCGCCGCGCACCTTCTTTTTCTCCTCTGTCCTTTTTTTCCTTGCGCCGCCTGACTTCCTTGATCCCCCTTTTTTTTACTGCTGAATGTCCTTTTATAAGACAACAAACGACCGCCTTTGACTCGCAGACTTCAAATCAGGGCCTATTATGGCCTTTTAGTCTACGTGGCCTTTCTTGGCCTTTAGCTTTGCTGCTGTTTGTTTTTTTCTTTTGTTTGTTTTAAACCAAGTCCAATTAGGACTTGGTTGGTCAAACATTATTTTTTTTCCCTTTATTTTTCCTTTGCAATTTTTCTCACTATGCTTCATCATTCACGATCAAATTTTTACTATCTTCTTCTTTATTCAATTTCTTTCCAAACTTGCTCAAATATGCTCTTTTATTATCACGATCCTATATGCACAAAAATACAATTAAAGTGATCAAATATTATAATTAATGTACATAATTAATTCTAAAAAACAAAGACATAGGCCTGAAAATATGAATATATCAACACCCCCAAACCTACCTCTTGCTTGTCCTCAAGCAAGACTAGGCTCTAAGCAAATCTCCAAGTTATCAAAAAGTTACTCTAACGAATCAATCAACTCTAACAAAAGGACAAGGTTCGAGGAACGATTGATCCTATGGTATAGTAGTTAAGCGAACTCATTCGGATCTCTCTCTTTAAAGGCAAAACATGTTTACTACAAGACTACAACAAACACTATCAAGTCTCCACGTAACTAAGCAACAAGACAACTTAATACAATTAGATTATAATACTCGCACCCCCATTGCCTTCATAATCCTCCAAACATGCCTTTCACCCTTTTATTCATTATAAAACATAAAAGTAAACACACTTCATCTCTTTTTATTAGGTGTTTGGGCCCCGACGGTAACACTCAATACCCCATGTAACGAGCTTTCGAGGTCATTAATCCCAACCATCTAAGGCTTAGGTTGATAGGCTTTGAAAGGCCCCATGCGTACCCTACTTGCTCAAAGTGTTGAACACCGAAACACCACACACCTTAAGCACATATCCTTCAAGATAGATAATGAATATAAGGATAGTGGTGCTAAGAGACAGAAGTAAAGAATTTTTTCACTTCTTTTTATTTTATTTTTGTTTTTTTTTGTTTTTTTTTTTTTTTTGAGTATAAAGGCTCAGGCACGTAAACAAGACTACTCAAGCGAGAGCACTTATATCACAACCATACCATATCTCATTATCTTACCACCAAGCTATGGGACCACAATAGTCTAAGCGTAATCTCACAATCCCCACGCATCGGCTTCATCAAAATCAATCCTAACAGTTCAAGTCAAGACCACCTCATAAAATCAAGAACCTCTCTCCTCAATCACTTCATAAGAGTTAATCAATACATCATCACAACTCCTCAATTACCAGAAAATCCACCATAAATCCACAAATAAACATAAAGATCAAAAACTTTTTCATAAATTTTCACATTTCGTTCAGATTTTCCCCAAAACAATAATAGACACGATTAAACACCCACACCCCCAAACCTAAAGTTTGCTTGTCCTCAAGCAAATAAAATTAAAATATGTTAGGGGTATACGAAGGGGGAAGAAAAACACATAATGAGAACCCAATAGTGAAAGTGTATCAAAAGAAAACAATTAAAAGAAATAGAGGGAGTAGATGGACATACCTGAAGTGATCGATAATGAAAAGAAAGGTAACCCTTCACATCTACAACTTGTAATTAAGCTCAAGAGAAAAACAATAGAGGATAAGGCAAGATAAAATGAGAAAATATAATAAAAGAAAAAAATATATATATATTTTTTTACTTTTTCATTTTTTTGAGATTTTTTTTTTGTTGGCCGACCCTATTTACATCCCCATACAAAGGCTCCGAACTCCGGGAGGCACTAAAGCCGACTCACTAAAAATAAATAAGCACAATGAAACAATAAAGATAGCTAGAATGCAAATACCTGGATCCATTTAATGTCAGCAGTAAGACAAATCTTGTGAAACTTCAGAAATGGAGTTAACTAAGTACATTAAAAATGCGGAGGAGAGGCCATTAATTTCAAACCACCAACGTACTCAAACCCCAGACATCTTCCCATACTTACGAGGGAAGGCCAGGCATTACGCTTTCGGCCAGTGATTTTACTTTCATAGTATCCATCCTAATTAATCCCAAGACTTCCATTACACAAGATAATCCATTTTCGAGAAAATGGTAAAGCCCACTATAACCCAGTGGAGGTCCAACCGAAAAGTTGGGAAACATAATTAAAGAAAGTAAAATAAAGTAATTATTCCTAGGGTGCCTCCTAGAAGCGCTGCATTTAACGCCGACAGCCAGGCGAATGTCATTGTTCATGTAAGGTCAGAAGTGTCCCGTAGCTCTACAGATTCAACTTCGTGAGGGACCGAACTCGGATCAAGGGCATGTTTCAAACGTTGGCCATTAACTGTGAGGACTCGCCCATCTTTGAGGTGTTTAATTTTAATAGCCCCTGAAGGGTATGCCTCGAGCACCTCGTAGGGTCCATCCCATCTAGTCCTCAATTTTCCTGGAAAGAACTTCAATTTAGAGTTAAACAGCCAAACCTTATCTGAAGGGGTGAAGGTTTTGCGCAAAATAGATTTATCGTGAATTCTCTTCATCCTCTCCTTATAAAGTTTGGCATTCTCATATGCTTCATAACGAAGTTCCTCTAACTCACTCAAAGCCAATTTTCTACTCTCACCTGCCTGCTGCATGTCAAAGTTCAGGGCTTTAATAGCCCAATAAGCTTTATGCTCTAGCTCAACAGGGAGGTGGCAAGCCTTACCGTAAACTAATCTATATGGAGACATGCCTATGGGAGTCTTAAAAGCTGTGCGATAGGCCCATAACGCATCGTGTAAACGACATGACCAATCCTTACGATCGGGCCTAACTGTTTTCTGTAAAATGGATTTTATCTCCCTATTTGACACCTCCACTTGCCCACTCGTCTGAGGATGATAAGGTGTTGCAATCTTATGCCGGACTGAATATTTTCTCAATAATGACTCAAGTGTCCTATGGCGAAAATGTTTTCCTCCATCACTCAAAAGCACACGTGGCACCCCAAACCTAGAAAAGATGTGCTCTTTAATGAACTTGACCACAACTTTGTGGTCATTGGTTCGAGTTGCCACCGCCTCCACCCACTTGGACACATAGTCTACAGCCACAAGAATATAAGTGTACCCATACGAAGGAGGAAAAGGACCCATGAAATCAATGCCCCACACATCAAATATCTCACAAACTAAAATGGGTGATAAGGGCATCATGTCTCTCCTAGACATAGACCCAAATTGTTCACATCGATGACATTTCTTACAGAATTGTTGGGCATCTCTGAACAAAGTAGGCCAAAAGAAACCACACTGGAGGACTTTAGCAGCTGTCCTCTTACCTCCAAAATGACCACCACATGCCTCCCCATGACAAAAGCTAAGGATGCTATCAAACTCTTCTTCCGGCACACATCGTCGGATAACCTGATCAGCACACATCTTAAAGAGATAGGGATCCTCCCAAATAAAATGTTTTACTCGAGCCATGAAACGATCCTTCTCTCCCCGCCCCCAGTGAGCAGGCAACTCTCTCGCTGCCAAATAATTAACAAAATGGGCATACCAGGGGATCCTATGTGAGACAGCAAATAGTTGCTCATCAGGGAAGCTATCATTAAAAGGAAGGGAGTCGGTGGGAGACCCAAGGACTAAACGCGACAAATGGTCAGCAACAGAATTCTCACTCCCTTTTTTATCTCTAATATCCAAATCAAATTCCTGAAGTAATAGTAACCACCGAATCAGACGGGGCTTAGCATCCCGTTTGGCAAGTAGGTAACGCAAGGCCGCATGATCTGTGTAGACTATCACCTTTGACCCTAGGATGTATGATCTAAACTTATCAAGGGAGAAAACTACAGCTAGCAATTCCTTTTCTGTGGTAGTGTAATTCTTTTGAGCATCATCTAAGGTCTTACTGGCGTAGTAAATCACACATGGCAACTTATCCCTACGTTGTCCCAAAACAGCCCCCACTGCGTAGTCGGATGCATCACACATAATCTCAAAAGAGAGGCTATAATCAGGAGGCTGGATGATAGGTGCGGAGGACAGTAAATACTTCAGCTTCTCAAATGCCTTGGCACACTCATCATCAAAATGAAATGGAGTATCATGTGCCAAGAGGCTGGAAAGGGGTCGAGCAATGTGGCTAAAGTCCTTGATGAAACGTCGATAGAAACCGGCATGACCAAGGAATGATCTAACGTCACGCACCGTTTTTGGTGCTGGGAGTTTCTCTATCAACTCAACCTTGGCTGGGTCCACATGAATACCATCCTGAGATACAACATGACCAAGTATTATCCCCCGTCTAACCATGAAGTGACTTTTCTCCCAACTAAGCACCAAATTCATCTTAACACAACGCTCTAGCACTAGGGAAAGGTGTGTGAGACACTCATCAAATGTAGCTCCAAAAACTGAAAAATCATCCATAAAGACCTCTAGAAACTTCTCAATCATATCAGAAAAAATGGCCATCATACACCTCTGAAAAGTCGCTGGTGCATTGCATAAACCGAAGGGCATGCGACGATAAGCAAAGGTCCCATATGGACAAGTGAATGTGGTCTTTTCTTGGTCATCGGGGAAGACTGGGATCTGATTATACCCGGAATACCCATC
Source organism: Ehretia macrophylla (assembly GCA_037974665.1). Lineage (NCBI taxonomy): Eukaryota > Viridiplantae > Streptophyta > Magnoliopsida > Boraginales > Ehretiaceae > Ehretia > Ehretia macrophylla. The sequence continues at coordinate 57,686,590 of CM075765.1, forward strand.
TAGGAAGCAATAGTAGCCCTGTCCGGCTACTCTATCTAATATCTGGTCAAGAAAGGGTAAAGGAAAATGGTCTTTTCGGGTCTTGGCATTAAGCTTTCTATAGTCAATACAAACACGCCAACCAGTAGTGGTGCGTGTAGGAATAAGGTCACCCTTATCATTAGGGACTACTGTGATCCCAGACTTCTTTGGTACCACCTGCACCGGACTAACCCATGAACTATCAGAAATCGGGTAAATGATACCTGCATCAAGAAGTTTAATGACTTCCTTATAAACAACCTCACTCATGTTTGGGTTCAGCCTCCTTTGCATCTCGCGGGAAGGAGTAGCACCATCTTCTAAGTGAATCCGATGCATACACAACGAAGGGTCTATACCTCGTAAGTCAGAAATGGTCCACCCTATGGCCTTTTGATGATCACAAAGGACTCCTAACAATCTCTCCTCATGCTCAGTGGTCAGGTCTGATGCGATAATTACAGGGAGGGTATCATTAGGTCCTAAGTACACATATTTAAGATGCACAGGCAAAGGTTTGAGCTCTAAAGCTGGAAGAGACTCAACCGGAGGGGGAGCAGGACAAACTTTGGATGGAAGGGAGCTAAGACTATCATTAGCCTTGTCAAGGCTAGGATTAGACACGACAGAAGTAGAAGCTACTAGCTCTTTCACAAATGAATCAGAGTCAAATTGAGTCAAGATTGCCTCAAGCTCTGCAAGCTCATCATCGGCAGTCAACATCGAATGGGCATGTTCCTCAACACAAGGGTCAATGATATCAACCAGGAAGCACTCATCCTCAGAATGTCTACTTACTCGATTAGCCGCCTCTGCGACCCTCACCTTAACTCTCATATTCCCAAAGGTTAACTCAATCATCCCTGTCCTACAATATATCACCGCATCAGCTGTGGCCAGAAAAGGTCTCCCTAGAAGAACTGGTGTCACATGCCTAGTGTCTAGTCCTGAGTCCATCTCTAAGACAATGAAGTCAACCGGGAAAAGAAATTCACCAACTCTAACTAAGACATCCTCACTTATCCCTCTAGGTCGTCTCTCAGATCGATCTGCCAACTGAAGTGTAACATTTGTGGGAGTCAACTCCCCCAAACCTAAGCGCTCATATACTGCAAATGGAATGAGATTCACACTAGACCCTAAGTCAAGGAGGGCATGATCCACCTGTTGATCTTGAATGATGCAAGGAATGGTGAAGGCTCCGGGGTCATTAAACTTGGGCGGAAGGCCCCTAGTGTATATGCTACTTACTTTCTCTGTGAGCCTCACCTTCTTTGGAATGTGGGTGGATTGCCTCTTCCTAATGCACAAGTCTTTGAGGAATTTGGCATAAGCCGGTATCTGTTGGATAACTTCAATAAGAGGCAGGTTTATCTTAATATCCTTCAAGTGGTCTAATACTCGAGACTGCTTATCATCTTTCCTAGGTCGCTCTAAAGCAGTAGGATAAGGCACCCTAGGAGGACTATCATCACCGTGATCTACAACCTGCTTCTCATCTCTCTGTGAAGGAATGGTATTTTCTTTACTATCCTCTATCTCATCTCCCAACTCACTTCCTACTCTCTCAACTTTATCCTCAACCTCTTTTGTATCCCTACTCTTGTCACTCACTCTCTTTGCTCCATTAGACTCATCTACCTGATTATCTAACTGGTAACCACTCCGAAGGGTGATAACAGCTTTGGCTTGCTCATGGGTGGTCTCATTGTGGACATTGCTACACTGGCCATGTGGATTCTCGACAGTCTGAGCAGGGAGCTTACCCTCATCCCTCCTAGTAATTTGTTGGGCCAGTTGCCCAACTTGAGTTTCCAACTTAGCAATAGATTGCTGCTGAGCATGAATTACTTGAAGTAACTTGTCAAACTTATCATCAGGCTTGTTAGGAGGAAGATGAGGGCTAGGCTGAAATTGATTCCCTGGTTGCGGTTTAAAGTGAGGCCCATTAGACACATGATAGTATCCAGGAGGATTAGATTGAGGCTTTTGCACTTGAGCCTGCGAAAATGAAGGGTCAGGATTCCCTTGACGCCATGAGAAAGCTGGATGATCTCGCCAACCAGGATTATATGTATTCGAATATGGATTGTAATTGCGAGAATAACCCTGGGCAGCACAAACTTGTTCCTGAATAAATTCAGGGAACTGAGAGGCAAGAGGACACCCTAGTGTGGGGTGGTCCACTGCAGAACATAAGGCACAACATTGAACATTTGGCAGGGCAGGTGAGGAAGTAGACCCTAAAGATATAAACTGATCAAATTTCTTGGTCAAAGCTGCCACTTGTGAGTTTAAGTCCCCATTTGTGCTCACCTCATATAGTGTCCTCCTAGAAGTGGGCTTACCCATTCTATCCATTGTTGAGTCTTGAAATGAGTCTTTGGCAATACTATCAAGTCGGGCCCATGCCTCATTTGGGGTGAGGTTATAAAACCCTCCATTACTCATTGAATTCACCATCGTTTTCTGTTGTGGTGCCAACCCTCTATAGAAATACTGAAGCAACCTAGGTCTATCGAACCCATGGTGTGGGCAGTGACGAATGAGTCCATTAAACCTATCCCAAGTTTCATGAAATGCCTCTAGATCGGACTGGGAAAAAGTCATGATGTTCTCTTGAAGAGATGAGGTCTGGGCCATTGGAAAAAATCTAAACAGAAATTGTGTCAACAGTTCTTCCCAAGAAGTAATGGTTCCCTCTTCAAGGGAATGAAGCCATTCTTTAGCTTTGTCCTTAAGAGATAGTGGGAAGAAGCGCAATCGGATATTTTCTTGAGTAACATTTGGAACATGCACAGTGGTACATATCTCAAGAAAATCACGAATATGCGCATGTGGATTTTCATTGCTTTTCCCGTAAAATGATGGAAGTATTGCTATCGTACCAGGTTTCATGTCAAAGTCCACATTATGGATGGCAGGTGGTCGGATAGCAATATTCGGCTGATATGTGGTCGGGAGAAAATGCTGCCTAAGAGGTATATCATCAGGATCAGGATTATTGGGGACAATGGGAAGATGGGGAATTTGAGGATTATTAACATTTTGAGGCACATTCAGATTTCCTTCATGTTCCGCCATGATTGTAGTTAAGACCTTCTGATTCCTATGGTGTGGGATTCTTTGTGGCTCGGGGTCAAAGGGTTCTAAAGGCAATCCTAAAGAACGACGTCCAAGCATACACAAAAAGCCAAGCTAATGGGAAATTACTAAATTGAAATAAAAACCTAAAACTAGAAATAAACTATTTAAGAAAAATAATCAACTAGAAAACTAGATAGATAAATAAATAAACGAAAAGTAAAATAAATGAATTACTAAATGAATAAAAAGCAATAAAATCACTAAGATAATAGAGAAAGCAAATAAAATAAAAAATAAAAAATAAAAATAAAAATAAAAATAAAAATAATAATAAAAAATATTGATTGTAGTGTATCTATATTTTTTGGCCTACTTGTTTGCATTCTTTTCATTAATTATTCACATTACTTAAAATGTTTGATCACTTTTATTGTGTTTTGTGCATGTAGGGATTTACTCGTAAAAGAGCAATTGAAGCTAACTTTGAAAAGAAATTGGATGAAAGGAAGATGATGAAGTTTGTTAGTAAATGACAAAACATGAAAGAATAAAACAAAAAGAGAAAAAGAAAACCATAATTAAAAAAAAAAGAAATATTTGACCAAGGCTTAAGCCTTGGCCAATAGTCAACGCAAGTCCAACATGGACTTGGTAAAGAAAAAAACAATGAAAAGCTTGGCCACAATCAGCTTTCAAAATTAAGAAGTCCACGTTGGACTTGGAAAAGGAAAAAAGCCCACGTGAATAGGCGGTGGCAATTTGTTATAAAAGCAGCAACATGGAGACCGAGGAAAAAACAAAGAAGGAGCCGCGGCGCAATAAAAAATAGAGAAACAGAAGGCTTTTGACGGCTGGAAAAAAAAGGGAAAAGATCTGAAGCAACAAAAGCAGAGAACCACACACGATTCAATTAAAATTCTTCTTCAGTTTCGCATTGTTTTGGACCTTCGTTCAGGTTTTGTCGATCAATTGGAATTCAGATTAAATACTATTTGACTTGTTTAAATTAATTTATAGGGAAGTTTATAATAATTTCTCTTCATAGTTTTGATTTAAATTTGTCAAACATGAATAGTTAAATTATTGTTTAGGGTAGGATTACTATGTAATAGATTAATTTTATGGTCTCGAACTTGGTTGGATTATTTTGATGCTAGTCTTATATATTTGATTTACATGCTTTATTATTTATTCTATTAATTTATTATGCTTGTAGCTAGTAATTAATAGGAATTCATATAGTAGATCAAATATATAAATTGGGCTTGATTGTGAAAACTATAGGTTGTACCATAGTTTTCCTTCACTTAATTAGTTAATGTGTTTGCCTAGGATTTTAGGACAAATCTACACTCCGGCTAGATAAAGGACTTGGAGATAGCGTTGCACCTCTAAACTAGGTCTAACCCGTTAATTAGTTAACTTTAGGTGATTATTTAATTAATTAGGCTTGTAGTCTAATTTTGCATCAAAATAGGAAATCCTATGTTCGTGCCTAGAATTCAACTTTGCATAAGAATCCGATCCCTAAACCTTTCCCAATAGTGATCAAACTTCAATTTCAACTTTCATATTTAATTTTAGTTTTCGCATTTAATTTCACTTTTATTTTATTTTTAGTTAACTTTCATTCAAATCACTCAATTTACAATTTAATTTAGTTTAATTACTTAGGCACTTTACTTACACTTTTCTACAAACTTTCAAATTGTCTCCCTGTGGATTCGACCTCGCACTAGCACACTACACTACAATCACTCGTGCACTTGCGAGTTAAAACTTGGCTTAGAATTGACCTTAATTTTACCCTAAGCTAAGCACCCATCAATATTTTTATTGATGATGAATATTGACACAAGTGTCATTATTGATGATGAATATTTTTATTAATTTTATCTCCCTATTTGACACCTCCACTTGCCCACTCGTCTAAGGATGATAAGGTGTTGCAATCTTATGCCGGACTGAATAATTTCTCAATAATGACTCAAGTGTCCTATGGCGAAAATGTTTTCCTCCATCACTCAAAAGCACACGTGGCACCCCAAACCTAGAAAAGATGTGCTCTTTAATGAACTTGACCACAACTTTGTGGTCATTGGTTCGAGTTGCCACCGCCTCCACCCACTTGGACACATAGTCTACAGCCACAAGAATATAAGTGTACCCATACGAAGGAGGAAAAGGCCCCATGAAATCAATGCCCCACACATCAAATATCTCACAAACTAAAATGGGTGATAAGGGCATCATGTCTCTCCTAGAGATAGACCCAAATTGTTGACATCGATGACATTTCTTACAGAATTGTTGGGCATCTCTGAACAAAGTAGGCCAAAAGAACCCACACTGGAGGACTTTAGCAGCTGTCCTCTTACCTCCAAAATGACCACCACATGCCTCCCCATGACAAAAGCTAAGGATGCTATCAAACTCTTCTTCCGGCACACATCGTCGGATAACCTGATCAGCACACACCTTAAAGAGATAGGGATCCTCCCAAATAAAATGTTTTACTCGAGCCATGAAACGATCCTTCTCTCCCCGCCCCCAGTGAGCAGGCAACTCTCTCGCTGCCAAATAATTAACAAAATGGGCATACCAGGGGATCCTATGTGAGACAGCAAATAGTTGCTCATCAGGGAAGCTATCATTAAAAGGAAGAGAGTCGGTGGGAGACCCAAGGACTAAACGCGACAAATGGTCAGCAACAGAATTCTCACTCCCTTTTTTATCTCTAATATCCAAATCAAATTCCTGAAGTAATAGTAACCACCGAATCAGACGGGGCTTAACATCCCGTTTGGCAAGTAGGTAACGCAAGGCCGCATGATCTGTGTAGACTATCACCTTTGACCCTAGGATGTATGATCTAAACTTATCAAGGGAGAAAACTACAGCTAGCAATTCCTTTTCTGTGGTAGTGTAATTCTTTTGAGCATCATCTAAGGTCTTACTGGCGTAGTAAATCACACATGGCAACTTATCCCTACGTTGTCCCAAAACAGCCCCCACTGCGTAGTCGGATGCATCACACATAATCTCAAAAGAGAGGCTATAATTAGGAGGCTGGATGATAGGTGCGGAGGACAGTAAAGACTTCAGCTTCTCAAATGACTTGGCACACTCATCATCAAAATGAAATGGAGTATCATGTGCCAAGAGGCTGGAAAGGGGTCGAGCAATGTGGCTAAAGTCCTTGATGAAACGTCGATAGAAACCGGCATGACCAAGGAATGATCTAACGTCACGTACCGTTTTTGGTGCTGGGAGTTTCTCTATCAACTCAACCTTGGCTGGGTCCACATGAATACCATCCTGAGATACAACATGACCAAGTACTATTCCCCGTCTAACCATGAAGTGACTTTTCTCCCAACTAAGCACCAAATTCATCTTAACACAACGTTCTAGCACTAGAGAAAGGTGTGTGAGACACTCATCAAATGTAGCTCCAAAAACTGAAAAATCATCCATAAAGACCTCTAGAAACTTCTCAATCATATCAGAAAAAATGGCCATCATACACCTCTGAAAAGTCGCTGGTGCATTGCATAAACCGAAGGGCATACGACGATAGGCAAAGGTCCCATATGGACAAGTGAATGTGGTCTTTTCTTGGTCATCGGGGAAGACTGGGATCTGATTATACCCGGAATACCCATCTAGGAAGCAATAGTAGCCCTGTCCGGCTACTCTATCTAATATCTGGTCAAGAAAGGGTAAAGGAAAATGGTCTTTCCGGGTCTTGGCATTAAGCTTTCTATAGTCAATACAAACACGCCAACCAGTAGTGGTGCGTGTAGGAATAAGCTCACCCTTATCATTAGGGACTACTGTGATCCCAGACTTCTTTGGTACCACCTGTACCGGACTGACCCATGAACTATCAGAAATCGGGTAAATGATACCTGCATCAAGAAGTTTAATGACTTCCTTATAAACAACCTCACTCATGTTTGGGTTCAGCCTCCTTTGCATCTCGCGGGAAGGAGTAGCACCATCTTCTAAGTGAATCCGATGCATACACAACGAAGGGTCTATACCTCGTAAGTCAGAAATGGTCCACCCTATGGCCTTTTGATGATCACAAAGGACTCCTAACAATCTCTCCTCATGCTCAGTGGTCAGGTCTGATGCGATAATTACTGGGAGGGTATCATTAGGTCCTAAGTACACATATTTAAGATGCACAGGCAAAGGTTTGAGCTCTAAAGCTGGAAGAGACTCAACCGGAGGGGGATCAGGACAAACTTTGGATGGAAGGGAGCTAAGACTATCATTAGCCTTGTCAAGGCTAGGATTAGACACGACAGAAGTAGAAGCTACTAGCTCTTTCACAAATGAATCAGAGTCAAATTGAGTCAAGATTGCCTCAAGCTCTGCAAGCTCATCATCGGCAGTCAACATCGAATGGGCATGTTCCTCAACACAAGGGTCAATGATATCAACCAGGAAGCACTCATCCTCAGAATGTCTACTTACTCGATTAGCCGCCTCTGCGACCCTCACCTTAACTCTCATATTCCCAAAGGTTAACTCAATCATCCCTGTCCTACAATATATCACCGCATCAGCTGTGGCCAGAAAAGGTCTCCCTAGAAGAACTGGTGTCGCATGCCTAGTGTCTAGTCCTGAGTCCATGTCTAAGACAATGAAGTCAACCGGGAAAAGAAATTCACCAACTCTAACTAAGACATCCTCAATTATCCCTCTAGGTCGTCTCTCAGATCGATCTGCCAACTGAAGTGTAACATTTGTGGGAGTCAACTCCCCCAAACCTAAACGCTCATATACTGCAAATGGAATGAGATTCACACTAGACCCTAAGTCAAGGAGGGCATGATCCACCTGTTGATCTTGAATGATGCAAGGAATGGTGAAGGCTCCGGGATCATTAAACTTGGGCGGAAGGCCCCTAGTGTATATGCTACTTACTTTCTCTGTGAGCCTCACCTTCTTTGGAATGTGGGTGGATTGCCTCTTCCTAATGCACAAGTCTTTGAGGAATTTGGCATAAGCCGGTATCTGTTGGATAACTTCAATAAGAGGCAGGTTTATCTTAATATCCTTCAAGTGGTCTAATACTCGAGACTGCTTATCATCTTTCCTAGGTCGCTCTAAAGCAGTAGGATAAGGCACCCTAGGAGGACTATCATCACTGTGATCTACAACCTGCTTCTCATCTCTCTGTGAAGGAATGGTATTTTCTTTACTATCCTCTATCTCATCTCCCAACTCACTTCTTACTCTCTCAACTTTATCCTCAACCTCTTTTGTATCCCTACTCTTGTCACTCACTCTCTTTGCTCCATTAGACTCATCTACCTGATTATCTAACTGGTAACCACTCTGAAGGGTGATAACAACTTTGGCTTGCTCATGGGTGCTTAGCTTAGGGTAAAATTAATATCAATTCTAGGCAAAGTTTTAACTCGCAAGTGCACGAGTGATTGTTGTGTAGTGTGCTAGTGCGAGGTCGAATCCACAGGGAGACAATTTGAAAATTTGTAGAAAAGTGTAAGTAAAGTGCCTAAGTAATTAAACTAAATTAAATTGTAAATTGAGTGATTTGAACGAAAGTTAACTAAAAATAAAATAAAAGTGAAATTAAATGCGAAAACTAAAATTAAATATGAAAGTTGAAATTGAAGTTTGATCACTATTGGGAAAGGTTTAGGGATCGAATTCCTATGCAAAGTTGAATTCTAAGCTCGAACTTAGGATTTCCTCTTTTGATGCAACATTAGACTACAAGCCTAATTAATTAAATAATCACCTAAAGTTAACTAATTAACGAGTTAGACCTAGTTTAGAGGTGCAACGCTATCTCCAAGTCCTTTATCTAACCGGAGTGTAGATTTGTCCTAAAATCCTAGGCAAACACATTAACTAATTAAGTGGAGGAAAACTATGGTACAACCTATAGTTTTCACAATCAAGCCCAATTTATATATTTGATCTACTATATGAATTCCTATTAATTACTAGCTACAAGCATAATAAATTAATAGGATAAATAATAAAGCATGTAAATCAAAAATATAAAAATAGCATCAAAATAATCCACCCAAGTTCAAGACCATAAAATTAAATTATTACATAGTAATCCTACCCTAAACAATGAAGTAATTATTCATGTTCAACAAAATTGAATAAAAATTATAAAAAAAAAATAAATTAAACTTTTCCATAAATTAATTCGAATCTGTTGAAAATAATAATTTAATCTAAATCCCAACTGAAAATTGAAAAAAAATTTATGAAAAGAAATAACCCGACCTTGCTGCTGTTTTTTTCCTTGTCGCCAAAGCTTTTTTCCTTCGTTGCTTGCTGTTTTGCTCTCTATTTTTTCCTTTTCTTTCCTCTGCGCCGCGCTCCTTTCTTTTTCTCCTCTGTCCTTTTTTTCCTTGCGCCGCCTGACTTCCTTGATCCCCCTTTTTTTTACTGCTGAATGTCCTTTTATAAGACAACAAACGACTGCCTTTGACTCGCAAACTTCAAATCAGGGCCTATTATGGCCTTTTAGTCTACGTGGCTTTTCTTGGCCTTTTGCTTTTCTTCTGTTTTTTTTTTTTTTTTGTTTTTTTTTAACCAAGTCCAATTAGGACTTGGTTGGTCAAACATTATTTTTTTTCCTTTTATTTTTCCTTTGCAATTTTTCTCACTATGCTTCATCATTTACGATCAAATTTTTACTATCTTCTTCTTTATTCAATTTCTTTCCAAACTTGCTCAAATATGCTCTTTTATTATCACGATCCTATATGCACAAAAATACAATTAAAGTGATCAAATATTATAATTAATGTACATAATTAATTCTAAAAAACAAAGACATAGGCCTGAAAATATGAATATATCAAGCATGAACAGGTCGAGGTAAGAAAAGAAACCCATATCATTCTTCTCCTACTCAAGATTGTTCCACCAAGAAAGATCTTCAATTGGTTTATTACTGAGTTCGTTACTTTGATTTGTTGAAATCTGACCCCAGTAGTTCCTCATTCTATTGGACTAGTCACCACCTTGAGACTTTGTTAGCGAAGCACGGGAGCGAGCAAAGCTTGTCTGCCTTCCCTAAGGCACGATTTTGGGGCAATTTAAGCCCGAGTGATCCCCTCAGTTCCCAGGCCTAAGCTCACCTACTTTTAGTTTTGTTTCGATCACTTCTCAAAAAAAATATATTTCTCTTCCCTCTTCCGAACATAGTTAGTATATCTAGTTCTCATTCATCCTCGGGTAAGTTGTGTACTAAGACACCTATTTTCTTTGCTTAACACAATTCCCCTAACATTTTCCAGCTATATATCAGGTTCGAATAGGTCATCTTCAGGGCAAGTTCTGGCTCGGTCATAAGGTCAACGAAGATAGACAGCCAAGCCGAGGAGGCAATTAGATTAGGAAGCTTGAATACTGAAGGTGACTTAGTCTCAATCATTTTTTTTGCTTGATCAAAATAAGGGAAAAAAGCCTATGTGGTGGGTTCGACTCCCATAGGAGCTCACATTAATTACCAATCAGCTGCTTTTCATTCAAGGAAGATTGAATGAATCAACTTCTTAATTTAATAGTAAATTAATCAGCTTTATGGCATTTATTTTTCAAGTGCGAGAGATTTTCAGGGTCACATTTTGTCTTCTCTGAAATATGGAAACGGAGGATCAACTCATAATCATTGATAATGGAATTTTCGTGGCCTGTAACATATCAAGCTGTGAAGGCCCCTACTTTACATTCTTGACTTCACTCTTGACTTATTCTTTCTAGCACTTCTAGCTTTGGAAAGTGAATTAGTGCTTCAGTTAGACAATGGCAACAAAGGCACGAGTGAAAACAGTTCAAGATTCCCTCTTGCTTATCCCTTTCCCTTCCCTCTCTCCTCTTATGGGAAACCTCTTTCACTATCCCACCTCTACATGAAAGGCTTTCCCCCTCGGAGAACGTATAAGAACGAAGTAGTATTTTCTAGAGTCAAGTAAGCACATATGGAACTAGAACGTATCTCATAGTATGCTTTCGAGTGTCTTGCCTTCTACCAATTAGGGGAATTCTATTACATTCAATCCAATCAGTCAAGCAAAGAAAAAGAAAGGGTACAAGCAGAATTGAACTGATGATTGACGGTCTGACCTTACAGGGCGTGACTCGTCGTCCTTAAAGCACTAAGTTATTTATAGATCTTATAACACACCCTATCTATCTTTATCTTTCTCATCTCGAGAATGGTAACAGGGTTTGATCGATAGTAACAAAAACACCGGAATAAGGAAGATCAGCCTACCACACCTGCACAGTTTAGGATCGTGCTGAACTTGTTAATAACTACTTTGTCGGAGATGCATTCTTTTCTATTGGTAGAGATAGAGTGGTCACCAGTTTTTTCCTCATCGACAATGAGTTACACTGTAACAAATAAGAGCCCAATAAGTTGGAGGGGAGAGTAACGAGGTCTCTTTTATATACGAATAAAGTTCAGCCTTATCGTTTGGAGATATCATTGGCTTCATTCCTATCCCAACTATCGAATTCAAAGCCTAAGCCTAAACTGTCACTCAGCCTTTAACTCATTTACAAACAATAGAATGGCATTCAGGAGTTGAATCAAATTAGTAAGGGACGAGAGAAAAGATAAGGCATTCAAGTAGACCAAAGAGCTCCTTATCCAACTGCCTAAGAGGGCATTTGATTTGTGAATAGCTGATACGAGAGCTTATGGTGAACATTTTCCTATTTTCCCCGCCCTGGTTATAAAACCGCACTCCCGGGATGGTCCTTATGCCTGGCCACCCCCCATAGAGGGCAAGGCATTCTTCTTTAATTGCAGATTCTCCACCGGTTCTTCTTCAGATTTGGATGTAGATGTGTCTGCTGCTCATTCACATTGGTGAGGGTATGCCGTGCTATTTGCCTTAGACTAGGAGTACTACTTTAGACAAGCAAACACGACAAGTTGGAAAGGCCTAGGCCAGCCCTTTCTTTCATAGGAAAGAGAAACCCGCGGTTACTTCGCTCAATGCGCCTTATTTCTTTGAATGCTTAAGCCTAGCAAGAGCTTGCTTGCAGGTAGATTTATCCACTCATCCTAACTAACCCCGTCGTAGGCCGAAGAGGCCTGCCCTAGCTCCAACATCGAGGCGAGGTCTATAAATCCATTTTCAAAAAGAAAAACGTAGTTTTCAGGTCTTTACGAGTACTCTAAGAGCTTGATTCAAAGCGCTTGTTATTCACTCTTCAATAGTCAAGGAAGAAGCAATCTCCCTTGTTGGAGGAAACTACCTTTCTATCCTTTCCCACCATCTACCCATATTCGATGTAGGAGTCTTGCCTCGTCAGGACAAACCAGGGTAACCCGCATTCACGTGGTCCCATGAGTGGTTCAAAAAGGGTCCAAATGGAGGTCCTTTTCGCTTAGCTCTTATATATTCTACAAGAAGGCTTACGTTTTTCTTTTGTCGGGCACATGATCTCCGGTTGGGCCAACTTTGGTCCCATTATATACAAGTTTATATATTAGACGTACTCCCTGGGCTTGGAAATCGAAAATAAAATCAAAATTGGAAAAAGGATACCCCAGACCAAGCATCCTTAGACCTTTCGTTCATCCCTGTGGATGAACTGACCAAGTTGAAACGTAAAAAACTAGATTTATCCCTTTCCTAACAACCAGCCTTGATGCAGCATCTAGGTAGTTCTCATCAGGAACCATTGTAACAAAGTAGGTAGACCATATTGGGGGCCTCTTCTTCTTTCCGAGAATTAAAGACGAACGAAAGGCGCTTCTTTCAATTGAAGAGCTTCGCTGGAAGGTTCAACTGAATCAAGAACTGAAACAACCATCATGGAGTGATTCTGCAACTTCTAATCCACAATGATGGATGAAGAAATGAGCTAGCCACTCCTCAAAAAGAAAAAAACTAGGCCATACTCAGTAGCAAGGTAAGGAAATTTGAACCCTCTTTTAGAAAAGAAGAAAGAAAATGCGCCAATATCAATGCATTTGACCAACCAATTGGATTAATTACGCTCCTTAGAGATAAAGATTCACTAAGCAGAAAGGCGGATGCGACCAATTCAATTCGACTGCCTGCAAGGCATAAAAAATATTTAAGCACGACGACATTGCTAATGGATTTGAAAGAACAACAAGACTAATAGTAAGACTTTATGTATGAGATGGCTTGGATTAAACCGGAATTTCTTACGAAAGAAACAAAGGTTATTGCGAGCAAGTCCTAATAAAAGATGACTCCTACGATTGTGACTCAACTAAAGAGAGCTCAATTGATTGATAGAGGCAAAGAGCAGTTGCGACAGCTTTATTGTAGCATATGTCAATCCCCTTAGCGTTAAGGAGATTGTATTAGGCTAGCTTTTTACCCCCTCTCTTTTTTTCTAGGGCGAATGATAGACTTAACAGTAGTTGTCTGATGCCAAATGATCTGAATCACTCCCCAAATTTTTTACATAGCAGGAGTGATTAGATTGCTATATGAACTAAAATTGCAAGACATTTTTTATTTGGAATTGATTCTTTATCAATGTCCCACCCTATCTTTGAACCTTGTCAATGATCGAACTTGACGATATGAACTGAGTGCCATTTGATGAGTAACTGAGAACAAAGGTGAAGGATATAGAAAGAATGAAGTAAAAAAAGAGGAAGTAATTGCTAGTAGTAACGACTTGTCACGATCCATTGGTTCATATAGAATCTATGTCCTAGGTGTATCAAAAAACATTATTTCTAAGTGTATATAATAAAATAGAGTGAAAGGGTCCACCCCGAAACCAAAAAGGTACTAACTAATAGCTGAGTCCTTTTCAAACCGCAAGAGATAGTTGCCCATCATACGGCTCACCAACTTCACTTGCCTCTATGGGAAGCTCGCTCCGGGCAGGTTCGGATCACTTACAATACACGGCTCTACGAAGGAAGGGGGTTGGGTTAGGAGCATTTTCAATATGATTCTTTTCCCCTATTTGTTCGATGAGAAATGCAAATCTGTTTTGCCCACTTTCTTCCTCCCCCTCTATCAAAATGATCAAAAAGGGTCCAAATAGAGCTTCTTATTCCCGTGTTTGATCTCTTCCATCTCTGCCTCACTCATTGTCACTTATGTTGAAGCAAGGTTTAGAACCCTGTAGAAAATGAAGAGGGGCCAACTCCATTCCTCTCCCTATCGGTCGAGCATCTTCAAACCTCTCAATAGTGCTTTTCGAGGTTCCACTCTCCCCCTGAATAAGTAAGGCCCTGTTAGCCTAGGCGAAGATAGGGATAAAGAGTAAGGATTAAAGCCCCCTTAGCTCTGCCAGGCATTGGACAGGGGTTAGCTCTGTAAATGTGTAGAACCAAGTGTAGTGTGGTGTAGCAGTAGGCATTTCTAAGCCCCTTCCCGGCTACTAGATCACTCAAGTGCTTCGGGTACTATGGACCCTCTGCCATCCATTGTAGAGAGCTATTTCATGAACGGGGGGCTAAGCATAGTTCTCTGAATCAAAGGTTGAATGAAATCGATTCTTTTTTAGATATCAAAAGAAAAATCGGATAGGATAGATAGATAGACCTATCTTTCTATTCATACATATTACTAAAGTAAATTTGATACAATTAAGTAGCGTACAAGAAGCCCCAAATCCTTGATTTGGCTAGGAAAGACTGCACTGTTTTGGGCCTAGGAAGCAAAGGGAATGAGCTCGGCTGCTTCTCCTCTATACTTATTTTTCTCCATGCCTGTTCCACATGCGCTTCGCGTGCCATTGGCGCTTTGCTCTCCTCTTATTCTTCATTGGACGGTTCGAATGGACTTCACCGTTCTTTCCCAACTAAAATAGAAAAGGCTGTATCACATCGAGATGTCGATTCGTTTTCCACCCCCAATGAGATGGAGAAATTGTAACCCCCTATTTAGACTTTTGGGCCCTTCATCTTTCTGAATCGAGACTCGGCCCGACTCTCGTAGTTCCAACAACCGGTGGGGAGCACCTCAGTATACAATCACGTACAGTAACTGGGAGTCCTATTACACCTAAGGCCAACTTCAATTCACCAAACCAAGGTTCATCTCGTGTAGTGATTGTGGACTCGTACAAGGATATTGAGTAGACGGTTGATGTATCATACTCGACCTTATCTTTTGTAGCATGCATTCCCATCTGTGTTGCAACTGATTTGGTAAGCTTATGTCCGGTGCATGGAGAACTGCCTTAGGTCTCCCAAACTGACTTACTCGTGGCAACCTTCTGGCCGCTCAACGACCTATAACGCTAGTCACTACTCCTACTAGGGCTAGGAAGTAAGCCCCACAACCCAAAGTGGCGAAGAACAAATAGAATTTGCAACAAAAGCTAGCTAACGGGGGTATTCCTGAGTATGAGAACATAGTAATGGAGAAGGTAATAGCCAAAATAGGATTCATTTTGGCTAGAGCGCCCAAATCAGCTATATATTTGACACGGGTTTTTCGTAATTTTGAAACTATGGCAAATGCATCTATCGTCATTGATGCATAAATAAAGATACCAACTAGTAGTGATTGAATTCCTTCTATGGTTCCACATGAGAAACCAGTACGAATATAACCTACATGTCCAATTGAACTATGAGCTAGAAGTGTTTTTACTTTCGTTTGGGCCATGGCGGCCAGTGCTCCTAAGATCATCGAATCAATGCTGTAGAAAAAGAAGATTTGTTGAATTGTAGCTCCATAAGAAACATAAATAGAAACTCGTGAAATATTAGCAGAAATAGAGATTTTAGGTGCAATAGAAAGGAATGCTGTAACCGGGGTTGGTGAACCCTCATAAATATCAGGTGCCCACATATATAAAGTCAAAAGAGATATGGAGTCCGAAGGGAAGGGGGTTTTCTTCGGGGCTCGAGAGATCGAATAGATAGGCCCCCACAAGTTTTGAATTCGTCGCTGGGGAATTCACACGAAAGGGAACAAAGAATTCTCAACGAAAAAAGTGCTCTCTTAATCGAACGTGAAAGTTGTTTTCCATCATACGGTTGTTCCCGTAACTCTACTCTCGACTTGGAATATATATCCAAAAAGGTCCATTCTCGGCCATTCCACGCTGCCTAGCAGAGGCATGGTTATCTAAAGTGGATTCTCTCTTTTGTAGTAGATGCCGAACCTGCTGTGCCCTATTGACTAAGAATGGGGCGGGTGCAGTAGCTACATGGACCCTTTCCTTTCTGTCATTGCCAGTGCTTTCCCGGGCCGAGCCAGAATTATTATAAAGAGAAGGCAAAGCCCGAAGGCTGCTATCATAATAGGCCAGTGGGCGGAACGAGGAGAGGGCCCAACAATCATACCACGTCGGTCAAAAAAGCGTGTTCCCTTCAGATAGGACGCACTGTAGGCCATCCTCGGCTTTTTTTGGTTTTTGATGAAAAACAAAGAAAATCTCGTCTCGATCTCCGAAAGCCTTTTTCTTCCCCTGTGAGGCCCGACCTCGATTTGCGTGCGATACCTTATTTCGTGTGCCCTAACCTAGATTTGCGTGCCTTGACCTAGGTTTAAAAGTGATATTTCGTTCTGTGTGCCTTGCATTGAATTACGTGCATTCATTTAGGGTTGCGTGCATTTGCTTGGGAAATGTGAATTTGTCTCGTAGTTCATGCCCTACCTAGTAGTGCATGCCCTAAACCTAAGAAAGCATGTTTGCACACTAATCAAGAAAGCATCTTACACGAAGCACTAGATCATTAATTAATCCTATAACTCTACTAACTAATATTAAAATGCTAATTCAACTCACTAGAAGATGAAATTTCACCAAAAGCTAAACATTCTTATTCTTTATTCTTTATTCTTTTGTACATCCCAAACCCACAATATAATATTGCGCAAAACATGACAAAAAATTCAGATTGGAACACTAGCTTGGCCGACCACTTCTTGCATTTCAACAAGCTTGCATAATTCAAAAATCATTCCTAGACAAGCCTATGACCCAATGCATAAAAAATTGAAATAAAACACACCTACCAAGCTTCACTTTCTTGACCAAAACACTCCATGCTTCCTCACATTCCAAGATTGCACAAGGACTAAGAGAATTTCATATTTTTCAAGGCCCTAGGCCAACACACTTATACAAAACACTTCATTCCTCACAAACATTTCAATTGCTCTCAACTTCTCTCACTCTCTTGGCCTTGGATGCAACTTGACTCTCCATAGCTTAAGCTCATCATCCTAAGGTTCATCTAGACACTCAAGAACTCTAGGAAGCTCGACCAAGCAAGCAAGAAGCATGAATGGAGGCATGCAAGCTCATAGAACACTCATTCGGCCCTAGGTATGTTTGATAGCTTTTCTTTCATCTCCCTTTCGTTCTAACCACATGCACATACTAAGGAGTAACTCAGCTAGGAATTAAAGAAATCAAGCATTATCCCTCGGCCAAACAAGGAGAAAAGACGATCTTGTGCATCTTCAAGAGCTTCGTGCATCTTCATTATTGCCTTGCTAAGGTGAGGGCTAAAACTCTTTTTAAAAGCTTTCCAAAACCACATGCATGCCTTTAAATGTCTATTTTTACCTCTGTACTTGTGATATATGTATGTACATGAGCTTTTGTAAACATGCTTGGCAATATATTTGGCTAGAATTTGAAGATAGGTAAAATCGCGTAAATGGTAGTTTTCTGACTTGATGGAGAGAAGTGAATTTGACAAGGTAATTGATGTTAAAAATTCGTGCAAATTGGTAGGTGACTAGTTTGCCAATTTTGAGCATTTGTCGTAGAAATAGGCCAAGGCCAATTTTAACTCTAAGGTCTCCAAAATGGCAAAACATCGGACGGTGCCCAAATTTGGAAAATCTGGGAAAATGGAGCAGGTTTTTGGCAGTTCACTGTCCCTGTAGAACAAACCAGTTTTGACATAGTAAATGATATCTAAAATACATGAAAATTTGGTGGATTGCTAGAATTTTCAGTTCTGGGGCCTGCGACCTGGTCTCCGTCGCTCTGGTGCCCATAAGTTTTGATCCGTTAGGAGTTATGTAGCCCACAGTATACCGTTGGAAAGCTCTCTGGGAGCTCTTCGACGGAGGCAACAAGCGTGCTTTGCTGCGCCTATTTTCAAAACCCAAAATTGAATATTTTCATCAGATTCTGGCCACTTTTCTTCTTTTTAAGTTGTTTTGTCGTCCCAGGTTGTTCGTCGTGAGTCGCAAAAAGGCCGACAACCTTACTCGCTGGACATTATTGGGTTCTACTATGAGTCGATATCATGTCTTGCGAGGATGTTGAATTATTCAGGCAAATGGGTTGTCGATAAGCCTATTGGGCCTTTTGAATGGGTTGTCTCTTTGGGCTGGGACTGTGAACCATCAACACATTAGGGCTTTCCACTCTCAACATGACTGGTACGATCCTACCAGCACTAATGCACCGGATCCCATTAGAAATCCGATGTTAAGCGTGTTTGGGCAAGAGTAGTACTAGGATGGGTGACCCCTTGGGAAGTCCTCGTGTTGCACCCCTCTTTTCTTTTTTTTTTACTCCGCTCAGCCATGCCAAGATGCCTCATCCGTCACATTTCTTTTCTTGAGTCCCACGGCATTTTGGGCAAGCCAACTTCACTTCGCAGAGGGGATGGGCCTGCAAACTGAGGTTGTGGGGCCTGCGACCTGGTCTCCGTCTCTCCGGTGCCTCTAACTTTTGATATGTTAGGAGTTATGTGGCCCATAGTATACCGTTGGAAAGCTCTCTCGGAGTTCTACGACTGTGGCAACAAGTGTTCTTCGCTGCGCCTATTTTTGGAATCCAAAACCAAATGTTTTTATCCTTTTTAGGGTACTTTTCTTCTTTTTACGCTGTTTTGGCATCCCACGTTGTTCGTCGTCAGTCGCGAAAAGCCCGACAACCTAACTTACGGGACATTAAGGGGCTCTACTACACGTTGGTATCACGTCTTGTGAGGATGCTATGTTGTTGAGGCAGATAAGTTGTCGATATTCCTATTGGACATTTTGAATGGGCCATCTCTTTGGGCAGGGACTGTGAACTGTCAACACATAATGGCTTTGCACCCTCAACATGACGGGTGCGATCATGCAAGCAATAATGCACCGGATCCCATCGAAACTCTGAAGTTAAGCATGCTTGAGCGAGAGTAGTACTTGGATGGGTGACTCCCTGGGAAGTCTGCGTGTTGCACCCTCTTTTCATTTTTTTTTTACCCCATTCAACCATTCCAAGATGCCTCATCCATCACATTTTATTTCTCGAGTCCCACGATACCTTGGGTAAGCCAACTTCGCTTTGCGGAGGGGTAGGGCCCTCAAACCGAGGTCGTGGGGCCAGTGACCTAGTTTCGTTGTTCCCGTGCCCATAACTTTTTATCCGTTAGGAGTTATACAGCCCACTGTATACCATTGGAAAGCTCTCCCGGAGCTCTACGACGGTGGCAACAAGCGTGCTTCACTGCGCCTATTTTTGAAATCCCAAATCGAACATTTTCATCAGTTTTAGGCCACTTTTCTTCATTTTACGCTATTTTGTCGTACCGAGTCGTTTGTCGTGAGTCACAAAAAGGCCGACAACCTAACTTGTGGGACATCAGGGGGGCCCTACTATGCGTCGATATCACGTGTTGCGTAGATGCTGCATTGTTGAGGCAGATGGGTTATCAATAAGCCCATTGGGCCTTTTGAATGGGTCGTCTCTATGGGTTGGGACTATGAACCGTTAACACATAATGGCTTTCCACCCTCAACATAACGGGTGCGATCATACCAGCACTAATGCACCGGATCCAATCAGAACTCCAAACTTAAGCGTGTTTGGGTGAGAGTAGTACTAGGATGGGTGACCTCTTGGGTAGTCCTCGTGTTGCACCCCTCTTTTCATTTTTTTTGGCCCCGTTCAGCCATGCCAAGATGCTTCATTCGTCACATTTCTTTTCTCGAGTCCCACAATACCTTGGGCAAGCTAACTTCGCTTCGCGGAGGGGCTGGGCCCACAAACCGAGGTCGTGGGGCTTGCGACCTGGTCTCTGTCTCTCCGGTGCCTGTAACTTTTGATCCGTTAGGAGTTATACAGCATACAGTATACCGTTGGAAAGCTCTCTAGGAGCTCTATGACAGTGGCAGCAAGCGTTCTTCGCTGCACCTATTTTCGGAATCCAAAACCAAATGTTTTTATTAGTTTTAGGTTACTTTTCTTGTTTTTACGCTGTTTTGGCATCTCGCACGGGAGTCGTGAGTCGTGAAAAGGCCGACAACCTAACTTATATGACATTAAGGGGTCTTACTACGCGTCGATATTACGTCTTGTCAGGATGCTTTGTTGTTGAGGCAGATAGGTTGTCGATATCCCATTGGGCCTTTTGAATGGGCCATCTCTCTGGGCAGGGACTGTGAACCGTCAACACGTAATGGCTTTGCACCCTCAACTTGACAGGTGCGATCATGCAAACAATAATGCACCGGATCCCATCAGAACTCTGAAGTTAAGCGTGCTTGGGTGAGAGTAGTACAAGGATGGGTGACTCCTTGGGAAGTCCGCGTGTTGCACCCTCTTTTCATTTTTTTTCCCCGTTTAGCCATGCCAAGATGCCTCATCCGTCACAGTTTCTTTCTCGAGTCCCAGGACAACTTGGGCAAGCCAACTTCGCTTTGCGGAGGGGCAGGGCCCTCAAACCGATGTCGTGGGGCCAGTGACCTGGTTCTGTCGTTCCTGTGCCCATAACGTCTAATCCGTTAGGAGTTATACAGCCCACTATATACCATTGGGAAGCTCTCCCGGAGCTCTACGACGGTGGCAATAAGCGTGCTTCGCTGCGCCTATTTTTGAAATCCCAAATCGAATATTTTCATTAGTTTTAGGCCACTTTTCTTCATTTTACGCTGTTTTGTCGTACCGAGTCGTTTGTCGTGAGTCACGAAAAGGCCGACAACCTAAATTGTGGGACATCAGGGGGGGCCCTACTATGCATCGATATCACGTGTTGCGTAGATGCTGCGTTGTTGAGGCAGATGGGTTATCAATAAGCCCATTGGGCCTTTTGAATGGGTCGTCTCTATGGGCTGGGACTATGAACCGTTAACACATAATGGCTTTCCATCTTCAACATGACGGGTGCGATCATACCAGCACTAATGCACCGGATCCAATCAGAACTCCAAACTTAAGCGTGTTTGGGCGAGAGTAGTACTAGGATCGGTGACCCCTTGGGAAGTCCTCGTGTTGCACCCCTCTTTTCAATTTTTTTACTCCGTTCAGCCATGCCAAGATGCCTCATTCGTCACATTTCTTTTCTCGAGTCCCACAGCACCTTGGGCAAGCCAACTTCGCCTTGCGGAGGAGCTGGGCCCACAAACCGATGTCGTGGGGCTTGCGACGTGGTCTCTGTCTCTCTGGTGCCCGTAACTTTTGATCCGTTACGAGTTATACGGCATACAGTATACCGTTGGAAAGCTCTTTGGGAGCTCTACGATGGTGGCAACAAGCGTTCTTCGCTGCACCTATTTTCAGAATCCAAAACCAAATGTTTTTATTAGTTTTAGGTCACTTTTCTTGTTTTTATGCTGTTTTGGCATCTCGCATCGTTCGTCGTGAGTCGTGAAAAGGCCGACAACCTAACTTATATGACATTAAGGGGTCTTACTACGCGTCGATATTACGTCTTGTCAAGATGCTTTGTTGTTGAGGCAGATAGGTTGTCGATATCCCATTGGGCCTTTTGAATTGGCCATCTCTCTGGGCAGAGACTGTGAACCGTCAACACGTAATGGCTTTGCACCCTCAACTTGACAGGTGTGATCATGCAAGCAATAATGCACCGGATTCCATCAGAACTCTGAAGTTAAGCGTGCTTGGGTGAGAGTAGTACAAGGATGGGTGACTCCCTGGGAAGTCCGCGTGTTGCACCCTCTTTTCATTTTTTTTTTGCCCCGTTTAGCCATGCCAAGATGCCTCATCCGTCACAGTTGCTTTCTCGAGTCCCACGACAACTTGGGCAAGCCAACTTCGCTTTGCGAAGGGGCTGGGCCCTCAAACCGAGGTCATGGGGCCTGTGACCTGGTCTCCGTCGTTCCGGTGCCCATAACTTTTGATCCTTTAGGAGTTATGCGGCCTATAGTATATTGTTGGAAAGCTCTCCGAGAGCTTTACGACGAGGACAGCAAGCGAGCTTCACTGCGCCTATTTTCGGATCCCAAAATCAAACATTTTCATCAGTTTCAGACCACTTTTCTTCTTTTTACGCTGTTTTGTCATCCCGGGTCGTTCATTGTGAGTCACGAAAAGGCCGACACCCTAAATTGCGGGACATTAGGGGGCTCTACTATGCATCGATATCACCTCTTGCGAGAATGCTAAGTTCTTGAGGCAGATGGGTTGTCGATAAGCTCTATTATGCATCGATATCCATCAGAACTCCGAAGTTAAGCATGCTTGGGCGAGAGTAGTACTAGGATGGGTAACCCCTTGGGAAGCCCACGTGTTGCACCCTCATTTCCTTTTTTTTGCCCCGTTCAGCCATTCCAAGGTGCCTCATCCATCACATTTCTTTTCTCGAGTCCAACGGCACCTTGGGAAAGCCAACTTCATTTCGGGGAGGGTTTGGGCCCGTAAACCGATGTTGTGGGGCCTGTGATATGGTCTCCGTTGCTCCGGTGCCCATAAATTTTGATCCTTTAGGAGTTATGCGGCCTATAGTATATCGTTGGAAAGCTCTCCAGGAGCTCTTTGTCGGGGCCAATGAGCGTACTTCGCTGTACCTATTTTCAGAATCCAAAATCAAATATTTTCATCAGTTTCAGATCACTTTTAATTTTTTTATGCTATTTTGTCATCCCGGGTCGTTCCTCGTGAGTCGCGAGAAGGCCGACAACCTAACTTGTGGGACATTATGAGGCCCTGCTACGCGTCGATATTATGTCTTGCGACGATACTACGTTGTTGAGGTAAATGAGTTGTCGATAAGCCCATTGGGCCTTTTGAATGGGCTGTATCTCTGGACTGGGACTGTGAACCATCAACACATAATGGCTTTGTACCCTCAACTTGACGGGTGCAATCATACCAGCACAAATGCACCGGATCCCATCGGAACTCTGCAGTTAAGTGTGTTTGGGCAAGAGTAGTACTAGGATGGGTGACCCCTTGGGAAGTCCTCATGTTGCACGCATCTTTTCATTTTTTTTTACCCCGTTCAGCCATGCCAAGATGCCTCATCTGTCACATTTCTTTTCTCGAGTCCAATGGCTCCTTGGGAAAGCCAACTTCGCTTCGCGGAGGGGCTGGGCCCGTAAACCGATGTTGTGGGGCCTGTGATATGGTCTCCGTTGCTCCGGTGCCTATAACTTTTGATCCGTTAGGCGTTATACGGCCCACAGTATACTGTTGGAAAGCTCTCGGAGAGCTTTACGACGAGGACAGCAAGCGAGCTTCGCTGCGCCTATTTTCGGATCCCAAAATCAAACATTTTCATCAGTGGCAACAAGCTCTCTGGGAGCTCTACGACGAGGACAGCAAGCGAGCTTCGCTACGTCACCTTGGGCAAGCCAACTTCGTTTTGCGGAAGGGTTGGGCCTGCAAACCGAGGTCGTAGGGCCTGCGACCTGCTCTTCATCGCTTCGGTGCCCATATCTTTTGATTCGTTAGGAGTTATACGGCCCACAGTATACCGTTAAAAAGCTCTCTGGGAGCTCTATGATGGGGGCAGCAAGCGTGCTATACTGCGCCTGTTTTCGGAACCTAAACTAAAATATTTTCATCAGTTTCATACCGCTTTTCTTCTTTTTACGTTGTTTTGCCATCCCGGGTCATTCGTCATGTGTCATGAAAAGTCCGACAACCTAACTTGAGGGACATTAGGGGGCCCTACTACTCGTCGATATCATGTCTTGCAAGGATGTTGTGTTGTTGAGGCAAATGGGTTGTCGATAAGCCTATTGGGCTTTATGAATGGGCCGTCTCTCCAGGCTGGGACTGTGAACCGTCAACACATAATGGCTTTACACCCCCAACTTGATGGGTGCGATCACACCAGCACTAATGCACAGGATCCCATTAGAACTCCGAAGTTAAGTGTACTTGGGCAAGAGTAGTACTATGATGGGTGACCCCTTGGGAAGTCCTCGTGTTGCACCCCTCTTTTCATTTTTTTTTGCCCGTTCGGCCATTCCAAGATGGCTCATCCGTCATATTTCTTTTCTCGAGTCCCACGGCACCTTGGCTAAGCTAACTTCACTTCACGGAGGGGCTGGGCCCGTAAACCGATGTTGTGGGGCCTGTGATATGGTCTCCGTTGCTCCGGTGCCTATAACTTTTGATCCATTAGGCGTTATATGGCCCACAGTATACTTTTGGAAAGCTCTCCGAGAGCTTTACGATGAGGACAGCAAGCGAGCTTTGCTGCACCTATTTTCGGATCCCAAAATCAAACATTTTCATCAGTTTCAGACCACTTTTCTTCTTTTTACGCTGTTTTGTCATCCCGGGTCATTCATCGTGAGTCACGAAAAGGTCGACAACCTAACTTGCATGACATTAGGAGGCCCTACTATGCATCGATATCATGTCTTGCGAGGATGCTATGTTATTGAGGCATATGGGTTATCGATAAGAACATTAGGCCTTTTGAATAGGCCGTCTCTCTGGGCTGGGACCGTGAACCGTCAACACATATGGGATTTGCACCCTCAACATGACGGGTATGATCATACCAGCGCTAATGCACCGGATCCCATCATAACTCCGAAGTTAAGCATGCTTAGGCGAGAGTAGTACTAGGATTGGTGACTCCTTGGGAAGTCCTCGTGTAGCACCCCTCTTTTCATTTTTTTTACCCCATTCAGCCATGCCAAGATGCCTCATCCGTCACATTTCTTTTCTCGAGTGCCACGACACCTTAGGAAGCCAACTTCGCTTCGTGGAGGGGCTGGGCCCACAAACCAAGACCGTAGGGCCTATGACCTGGTCTCCATCGATGCAGTGCAATAACTTTTTATTCGTTAGGAGTTATGCATCCCACAGCATACTGTTAGAAAGCACTCTGGGAACTCTACGACGGGGGCAACAAGTGTGCTTCAGAGCGACTATTTTCAGAACCAAAATCAAATATTTTCATTAGTTTCAAACCATTTTTCTTCCTTTTACGATGTTTTGTCATCTCGGGTAGTTCGTCGTGAGTGGCGAAAAGGCCGACAACCTAACTTGCGGGACATTAGGGAACCCAACTACGATTTGATATCCAGTCTTGCGAGGATGCTGCGTTGTTGAGGCAGATGGGTTATCGATAAGCCCATTGGACCTTTTGAATGAGCTGTCTCTCTAGGCTGGGACTGTGAACTGTCAACACATAATAGCTTTGCACCCTCACCATGACAAGTGCGATCATACCAGTACTAATGCACCGAATCCCATCAGAAATCCGAAATTAAGCGTGCTTGGGCAAGAGTAGTACTAGGATGGGTGACCCCCTGGGAAGTCCTCGTGTTGCACCTTTTTTCATTTTTTTTTGCCCTGTTCAGCCACGCCAAGATGCCTCATCCGTGACATTTCTTCTCTCGAGTCCCACAGTACTTTGGGCAAGCCAATTTTACTTCGTGGAGGGGCTGGCCCGCAAACAAAGGTTTACGGGGCCTATAACCTGGTCTCCGTCGCTCTATGGCCCATTACTTTTGATTAGTTATGAGTTATGTGGCCCATAGTATACCGTTAGAAAGCACTCCGGGAGCTCTACGACAGGGGCTGCAAGCGTGCTTCTCTGCGCCTACTTTTGGAACCCAAAATCAAACATTTTCATAAGTTTCAGACCACTTTTCTTCTTTTTACACTATTTTGTTATCCCGGGTCGTTCGTCGTGAGTCAGAAAAAGGCCGACAACATAACTTGCAGGACATTAGGGGGCCATACTACGCGTCGATTTCACGTCTTGCGAAGTTGCTGCGTTGTTGAGGCCGATGGGTTGTCGATAAGCCCATTGGAACTTTTGAATGGGCCATTTCTCTGGGCTTGGACTGTGAATCGTCAACACATATTGGCTTTGCACCCTCAACTTGTCGGTTGCGGTCATACCAGCACTAATGCACTTGATCTCATTAGAACTCCGAAGTTAAGCATGTTTGGGCGAGACTAGTACTAGGATGGGTGACCCCCTGGGAAGTCCTCGTGTTGCACCCCTCTTTTCAATTTTTCACCCCGTTCAGCCTTACCAAGATGCCTCATCCATCACATTTCTTTTCTCGAGTGCCATGGCACCTTGGGCAAGCCAACTTCGCTTCGCGGAGGGGCTGGGCCCATAAACTGAGGTCGTGGGGCCTGTCACTTGGTCTCCATCGCTCCGATGCCCATAACTTTTGATCAGTTAGGAGTTATGCAGCCCACAGTATACCGTTGGAAAGCTCTCTAGGAGCTCCACAACGGGGGCAGCAAGCGTGCTTTGCTGTTCCTATTTTCGGAACCCAAAATTGAACATTTTCATCTATTTCGAGCCACTTTTCTTGTTTTTACGCTATTTTGTCATCTCGGGTCATTCGTCGTGAGTCATGAAAAGGCCAGCAATCTAGCTTACGGGACATTAGGGGGCCCTACTACACATCGATATCACGTCTTGGGAAGATGCTACGTTGTTGAGGCAGATGGGTTATCGATAAGCCCATTGGACCTTTTGAATGAGCCGTCACTCTGGGCTGGGACTGTGAACTATCAACACATAATGGCTTTGCACCCTCAACATGACGGGTGCAATCATGCCAGCACTAATGCACCGAATCCCATCAGAACTCCGAAGTTCAGCGTGCTTGGGCGAGAGTAGTACTAGGATGGGTGACCCTCTGAGAACTCCTCGTGTTGTACCCTCTTTTCAATTTTTTTTTGCCCCGTTCAGCCATGCCAAGATTCCTCATCCGTCACATTTCTTTTCTTGAGTCCTACGGTACCTTAGGGAAGCCAACTTCGCTTCGCAGAAGGGCTGGCCCAGCAAATCGAGGTCGTAGGGCCTGTAACCTGGTCTCCGTCGCTCCGATGCCCAAGACTTTTGATACGTTAGGAGTTATGCGGCCCATAGTATATCGTTAGAAAGCGCTCTGGGGGCTCTACCTCAGGGGTAGCAAGCATGCTTCGCTGTGCCTATTTTCAGAAACCAAAATCAAACATTTTCATCAATTTTAGGTGAATTATCTTCGTTTTACACAGTTTTGTCATCCCGGGTCGCTCATCGTGAGTCACGGAAAGACCGACAACCTGACTTGCAAGACATTAGGGGGCCCTACTATGTGTCAATATCACGTCTTGCATGGATGCTGCGTTGTTGAGGTAGATGGGTTGTCGATAAGCCCATAGGGACTTTTGAATGGGCTGTCTCTCTGGGCTCGGACTATGAACTGTCAACACAAAATGACTTTGCACCATCAACATGACGGGTGCGATCATACCAGAACTAATCCACTGGATCCCATCAGAACTCCAAACTTAAGCGTGTTTGGGCGAGAGTAGTACTAGGATGGGTGATCCCCTAGGAAGTCCCCATGTAGCACCCTTCTTTTCTTTTTGCTTTTACCCCGTTTAGCCATGCCAAGATGCCTCATCTATTACTTTTCTTTTCTTGAGTCCCATGGCACCTTGTGGAAGCTAACTTCGTTTCGCGGAGGGGCTGGGCCCGAAAACCGAGGTCGTGGAGCCTGTGACCTGGTCTCCGTCGCTCCGGTGCCCATAACTTTTCATCCGTATAGAGTTATGCAGCCCACAGTATACCGTTGGAAAGCTCTCCGGGAGCTCTACGACGAGGGTAGCAAGCGCACTTTGTTGCGCCTATTTTGGGAAACCAAAATCAAACATTTTTGTCAGTTTCAGACTATTTTTCTTCATTTTACACTGTTTTGTCATCGCGGATCGTTCGTCATGAGTCGCAAAATGGCCGACAACTTAACTTACGGGACATTAGGGGGCCCAACTACGTGCCGATATCATGTCTTGCGAAGATGCTACGTTGTTGAGGTGGATGGGTTATCGATAAGCCCATTGGACCTTTTGAATGAGCCGTCTCTCCGGGCTGGGACTGTGAACTGTCAATACATAACGGCTTTGCACCCTTAACATGACAAGTGCGATCATACCAGCATTAATGCACTGGATTCCATCAGAACTCCGAAGTTAAGCGCGCTTGGGCGAGAGTAGTACTATGATGGGTGACCCCTTGGGAAGTCCTCGTGTTGCACCCCGTTCAGCCATGCCAAGATGCCTCATCCATCACATTTTTTTCTCGAGTCCCACAGCACCTTGGTCAAGCAAACTTCGCTTTGCGGAGGAGCTGGGCCCGCAAACCGAGGTCGTGGGGCTTATGACCTGGTCTCCATCGTTCCGATGGCTATAACTTTTGATCAGTTAGGAGTTATGCGGCCCATAGTATACCGTTGGAAAGATCTCTTGGAGCTCTACAACGGGGGTAGCATGCGTGCTTTGCTGCGCCTGTTTACGGAACCCAAAATTGAACATTTTCATCTATTTCAGGCCATTTTTCTTCTTTTTACGCTATTTTATCATCCCTGGTCGTTCGTTGTGGGTCGCGAAAAGGTCAAAAACCTAGCTTACGGGACATTAGGGGGCCCTACTATGAGTTGATATCACGTCTTGCGCGACGATGTTGCATTGTTGAGGTAGATGGGTTATCGATAAGCCCATTGGACCTTTTGAATGAGCTGTCTCTCTCTGCTGGGACTGTGAATTGTCAACAGATAATGGCTTTGCACCCTCAACATGACGAGTCCAATTATACCACCCCTAATGCACCGAATCCCATCAGAACTCCGAAGTTCAGCCTGGTTGGGCGAGAGTAGTACTAGGATGGGTGACCACCTGGGACGTCCGCGTGTTATACCCTCTTTCCATTTTTTTTTGCCCCTTTCAGCCGTGACAAGATGCCTCATCTGCTACATTTCTTTTCTCGAGTCCCACGGCACCTTGGGCAAGCCAACTTCACTTTGCGGAGGGGATGGGCCCACAAACCGAGTTTATAGGGCCTGTAACTTGGTCTTCGTCGCTACAATGCCCATAACTTTTGATCCGTTAGGAGTTAAGCGGCCTACAGTATATCGTTAGAAAGTGCTCCAGGAGCTCTACGACAGGGGTAGCAAGCGTGCTTCACTACGCCTGTTTTCGAAACCCAAAATCAAACATTTTCATCAGTTTCAAACCACTTTTCTTCTTTTTACGCTGTTTTGTTATCCCGGGTCATTCGTCGTGAGTCGCGGAAAGGCCGACAACCTAACTTGCTGGACGTTAGGGGGCCATACAACGCGTTGATTTTACATCTTGCGAGGATGCTGCATTATTGAGGAGATAGGTTGTCGATAAGCCCATTGGGCCTTTTGAATGGGTCGTCTCTCTCGACTGGGACTGTGAACCGTGAACACATAATGGCTTTTTACCCTCAACATGATGGTTGCGATCATACCAGCACTAATGCACCGGATCTCATTTGAACTCTGAAGTTAAGCATGTTTGGGCGAGAGTAGTACTAGGATGGGTGACCCCCTGGGAAGTCCTCGTGTTGCACCCTTTTTTCATTTTTTTTACCCCGTTTAGCCATGCCAAGATGCCTCCTCCATCACATTTCTTTTCTCGAGTCCGACGGCACCTTGGGCAAGCCAATTTTGCTTCGCGGAGGGGTTGGGCCCGCAAACCGAAGTCGTGGGGCCTGTAACTTGGTCTCCGTCACTTCGATGCCCATAACTTTTGATCAGTTAGAAGTTATGCGGCCCACAACATACTATTGGAAAGCTCACTGGGAGCTCTACGATGAAGGCACCAGGCGTGCTTTGCTGCTCCTGTTTATAGAACCCAAAATCGAATGTTTTCTTCTATTTTAGGCCACTTTTCTTCTTTTAACGTCGTTTTGTCATCCCTGGTCGTTCGTCGTGAGTCGCAAAAATGTCGGCAACCTAGCCTACTGGACATTAGGGCGCTACTACGCATCGATATCACGCCTTGCGAGGATGATGCGTTGTTGAGGTAGATGGGTTGTCGATAATCCCATTGGGCCTGTTGAATGGACCGTCTCTCTACGCTGGGACTGTGAACCATCGACACATCAGGGCTTTGCACCCTCAACAAGACGGGTGCGATCAAACCAGCACTAATGCACCAGATTCTATCAGAACTCCGACGTTAAGCGTGTTTGGGCGAGAGTACTACTAGAATGGGTGACCCCCTGTGAAGTCCTCGTGTTGCACCCCTCTTTTCATTTTTTTTCCCGTTCAACTATGTCAAAATGCCTCATCTGTCACATTTCTTTTCTATAGTCCCACAGAACCTTGGGCAAGCCAACTTCGTTTCGCGGATGAGTTGGGCTTGCAAACCGAGGTCATGGGGCCCGGGACCTGGTCTCCATCGCTCCGGTGCCCATAACTTTTGATCCTTTAGGCGTTATGCGGCCCACAGTATACCATTGGAAAGCTTTTCGGGAGCTCTACGACGGGGGCAGCTAGCTTGCTTCACTGCGCTTGTTTTCAGAACCCAAAATCAAACATTTTCAACACTTTTAGACCATTTTTCTTCTTTTTACGCTTTTTTGTTATCCTGGGTCGTTCGTCATGAGCCACAAAAAGGCTGACAACCTAACTCGTGGGACATTAGAGGGCCTTACTACGCGTCAATATCACTTCTTGCAAGGATGCTACATTGTTGAGGCAGATGGGTTATAGATAAGCCCATTGGGCCTTTTGAATGGGCCGTCTCTCTGGGTTGGGACTGTGAACCATCAACACATAAAGGCTTTGCACCCTCAACATGACAGGTGCGATCATACTAGCACTAATGCACCGGATTCCATCAGAGCCCCAAAGTTAAGCATGCTTGCGCGAGAGTAGTTCTACGATGGGTGACCCCCTGGGAAGTCCTGGTGTTGCACCCCTCTTTTCATTTTTTTTACCCCGTTGAGCCATGACAAGATGCTTTATCCATCAGATTTATTTTCTCGAGTCCTACGACACCTTAGGCAAGCTAACTTCACTTCGCGGAGGGGCTGGGTCCACAAACCGAGGTCGTGGGGCTTGTGACCTGGTCCCCCTCGCTCCGATGCCCATAACTTTTGATCACTTAGGAGTTATGCAGCCCACAGTATACCGTGGGAAAGCTCTCCGGGAGTTCTACGACGGGGGTAGCATGCCTGCTCTGCTGCATCTATTGTCGGAACCCAAAATCAAATATTTTCATCAGTTTCAGACCACTTTTCTTCTTTTCACGGTGTTTTTTCATCTCGGGTCGTTCATCGTGAGTCAGGAAAAGGCCGACAACCTAACTTGCCGGACATTAGGGGGCCCTTCTACGCGTCGATATCACGTCTTGCGAGGATGCTGTGTTGTTGACGCATATGGGTTCTCGATAACCCATTGGGCCTTTTGAATGGACCGTCTCTATGGGCTGGGACTATGAACTGTCAACACATAATGGCTTGGACCCTCAACATGACAGGTGCAATCACACCAGCACTAATGCACCAGATCCTATTTGAACTCCGAAGTTAAGTGTGTTTGGGCGAGAGTTGTACTAGGATGGGGGACCCCTTGGGAAGTCCTCGTGTTGTACCCCTCTTGTCATTTTTTTTACCTCGTTCAGCCATGCCAAGATGCCTCATTCGTCATATTTCTTTTCTCGGGTCCCACAGAACCTTGGACAAGACAAATTCGCTTCGCGGATGGGCTGGGCATACAAATCGAGGTAGTGGGTCCTGCGACCTGGCCTTTGTCGCTCTGGTGCCTATAACTTTTGAAACTTTAGGAGTTATGCGGCTCATAGTATACAATTGATAAGCTCTCCGGGAGCTCTATGACGGGGATAGCTAGCGTGCTTCGCTGCGTCTATTTTTGGAACCCAAAATCAAACATTTTCATCAGTTTTAGACCATTTTTCTTCTTTTTATGCTGTTTTGTCGTCTCGGGTCGTTTGTCGTGAGTTGCGAAAATGCCGACAACCTAACTTGTGGGATATTAGAGAGCCCTACTACGTGTCGATATCACGTCTTCTGAGGAAGTGGCGTTGTTAAGCCAGATGGGTTATCGATAAGCCATTGGGCATTTTGAATGGGTCGTCTCCCTGGGCTGGGACTGTGAACTATCAACACATAATAGCATTACACATTCAACATGACGGCTGAGATCATACCAGCACTCATGTACGGAATGCCATCAGAACTCCGAAGTTAAGCGTGTTTGGGCGAGAGTAGTACTAGGATGGGTGACCCATTGGGAAGTCCTCGTGTTGCACACCTCTTTTAATATTTTTTTACTCCGTTCAGCCATGCCAAGATGCCTCATCTGTCACATTTCTTTTCTTGAGTCCTACGGCACCTTGGGCAAACCAACTTTGCTTTACCGAGGGGCTGGGCCCTCAAACTGAGGTCGTGGGGCCTACGACCTGATTTTGTCTCTCTGGTGTCCATAACTTTTGATCCGTAAGGAGTTATGCAACTCACAGTATACCATTGGAAAGCTTTCCGGGAGCTCTACGATGGTGGCAGCAAGCGTGCTTTGCTGCACCTATTTTCAAAATCCCAAATCAAACATTTTCATTAGTTTCAGGCCACTTTTCTTCTTTTTATGCTCTTTTGTCGTACCGGGTCACTCGTCGTGAGTCGCGAAAAGGCCGACAACCTAACTTGCGGGACATTAAAGGGCCCTACGATGCCTCGATATCATGTCTTCCGAGGATGCTGTGCTGTTCAGGCAGATGGGTTATCAATAAGCCCATTGGGCCTTTTGAATGGGTTGTTTCTCTGGGTTGGGACTATGAACCGTTAACACATAATGGCTTTCCACCCTCAACATGACGGGTGCGATCATTCCAGTACTAATGCACCGGATCCTATCAGAACTCCTATGTTAAGGGTGTTTGGGCGAGAGTAGTACTAGGATCGGTGACCCCTTGGGAAGTCCTCGTGTTGCACCGCTCTTTTTATTTCTTTTTTACTCCGTTCAGCCATGGCAAGATGGCTCATTCGTCACATTTCTTTTCTCGAGTCCGACAGCACCTTGGGCAAGCAACTTCACTACACGAAAGGGCTGGGCCCGCAAACCAAGGTCGTGGGGCTTGCGACCTGGTCTTCGTCTCTCCGATGCCCATAACTTTTGATCTGTTAGGAGTTATGCGGCCCATAGTACCCCCTTTGGAAAGCTCTCTGAGAGCTCTACGACGGTGGCGTAAAGCTTGCTTCGCTGCGCCTATTTTTAGAATCCAAAATCGAATGTTTTCATCAGTTTCGGGCCACTTTTCTTCTTTTTATACTCTTTTGGCATCTCGAGTCGTTCGTCGTGGGTCGTGAAAAGGCAAACAACCTAACTTGCGGGACATTAGGGGGCCCTACTATGCGTCGATATCACATCTTGTGAGGATATTGTGTTGTTGAGGCAAATATGTTATCGATATTCCCATTGGTCCTTTTCAATGGACCGTCTCTCTGGGCAGGGACTGTGAACCGTCAACACATAATGGCTTTGGACCCTTAACATGACGGATGCGATCATGCAAGCAATAATGCACCGGATCCCATCAAAACTCCGAAGTTAAGCGTGCTTGGGCGAGAGTAGTACTTGGATGGGTGACCCCCTGGGAAGTCCTCGTATTGCACCCTCTTTTCATTATTTTTTTGCCTTGTTCAGCCATGCCAAGATGCCTCATCCATCACATTTCCTTGCTCAAGCCCAATGGCACCTTAGGCAAGCCAACTTCGCTTCGCGGAGGGCCTGGGCCCGCAAACCGAGGTCGTGGGGCCTGTGACCTGGTCTCCGTCGTTCCAGTGCCCATAACTTTTGATCCGTTTGGAGTTATGCGGCTTACAATATATCGTTGGAAAGCTCTTCGGGAGCTCTACGTCGGGGGCAGCGAGCATGCTTCGTTGTTCCAATTTTTGAAATCCAAAATCAAACATTTTCATCAGTTTCAGACCACTTTTCTTCTTTTTACGATATTTTGTCATCCCAGGTCATTCGTTGTGAGTCGCGAAAAGGCCGACAACATAACTTGCAGGACATTATAGCGCCCTACTACGTGTCGATATCACGTCTTGCGAGAATACTGCATTGTTGAGGTAGATGGGTTGTCGATAAGCCCATTGGGCCTTTTGAACAGGCCGTATATCTGGACTGGGACAGTGAACCGTTAACACATAATGGCTTTATACCCTCAACTTGACAGGTGCAATCATACCAGCACAAATGCACTGGATCCCGTCAGAACTCCGTAGTTAAGTATGTTTGGGCGAGAGTAGTACTAGGATGGGAGACCCCTTAGGAAGTCCTCATGTTGCACCCATCTTTTTTTTTTTTTTTTTACACCGTTCAGGTATGCCAAGATACCTCATCCATTACATTTATTTTCTTGTGTCCCATGGCACCTTGGGCAAGCCAACTTCGCTTCGCGGAGGGGTTGGGCTCGCAAACCGAGGTCGTAGGGCCTGTGACTTGCTCTTTGTCGCTCCGGTGCCCATATCTCATGATTAGTTAGGAGTTATGTCACGCCCCAACCCGGCATATAAAGGTTAGACTAGGGTGTGATCTAAACATTCAAGTCCTTTCAAGTACTTAATCGTTCAAGAAGGTTTAGCACTTAATGTTTTATCCTAGACTCCAAAATTTTCCAGAAAACCGGCAGCATAACGGCTGTAATTGGGCTCTTTGGTTTGGCCTAATTCTCTAAACGCCTCAATTATTCCAATCATTAATCCAATTCCATTAAGGACTCCTATTTGTCACCAACCGATTTGCCTACTAGTTTATCTTGAAAGTCTCGTTTGGTTAATAAGCCTAACATGATAACTATGTCTCGTTTATTTATCAATTTCCTATCATGCAAGTACCTATTATCCTTTAGTTTGCAAATGAGCACCTAAGTAAAATTAGATAGAATTAACTTAGTTGATTGTTCATCTAGTGGTTTGAATGCCTACGATAACTACTAATTAAGAAAACGAAAGCAAACAACCAAATAAAAGTTCATCCGGTTATAGATAGTACAATCCTATAATTAGACCCAAATTACAACAGGGTCATTTACATCAATAAACAACGAGCAACATAAAAGAAATAGTCTTGAAGTAGCATAGTTCAAAAATAGCCATAATCACGCAAGGCACACAAGACAGGCAATCACTCCAGGGGTTCATCATTAGGCACACCGTCCTCGGGTACCTGTACCTGTTCTTCTTCACCTGTGATGAAAAAGAGGGTGAGTCCTTATAAACTCAGCGAGGGGGAACGAGAAATACATTTTGAAACTCATTTTCCGGTTCAATTTATGAAAACTCTTTTTGAGAACATGTCACGTATTACAAATAATAAGGTACGCAATTATAAGAAACAAATCGAGTAACGGATACAAAGTAAGGGAACATAAATGCCAGTCTTTCCTCCCTGAGGTTCTCTAGGAACCAAGCGAGAGTACTTACATATAAGCACAGGAACAAGAATACCAGTCTTTTCTCCCCGAGGTTCTCTAGGAACCAAGCGAGAGTACTTATACACATAGTAAAAAGGATACGGTGAGCATTTGCTCTCAATATCAATTTCGATTCATTTGGTGTGGCTAACTTCAATAATCCACTTATCGCTCCCAATTGGGTGTACTCCGGATGTACCCCGAAACCTACGACCCAACTCTCCGAGGGTGGAATGCCAAGCGAAAGAGGGAATTGGACCATGGTAGTCACAGGAGCACCGGCAAGCCCTATGCCGTCCGGCGTTCGTGAAACGCTACCATGCCACAGTGAAAGGTTGCAACCTCGTATGCAATGCACATTTATAATGTAACACCCCGATCCCTTTCGAGACCGGGAGTTCTATCAATCGATCTAATCACAACCCAAATCAAACCCAGGCATAACTTTTTAGGAAAAAACGGACGGAGTCTCCCCTGTTTCTAGGCGAAATGCAAAACCTGGAATAGCATATAAATGGACCAACACCGTGTCCAACATTCAACCACCTCAAGGCCATCCAAGCCTTGGTTCTCAACAACTAAACACAGCATATAGATATACATTTCCAGTTCAAAAACTAACCTATCTCTTTACATCTTTTACAAGAACATTCAAACTTGACATTTAATCCATTCTAATCTACTGCATAAAATATACTATCATACCATTCTCACTAATTTCTTTTACACAATTACAAACATGCATCGAGGTTAACTATACTACTGAATACATAACTAGCTTATCAATCTATCTCAACTACTTAGCTAGATTAAATTACATTTCTTTTAACAAAAATTACATACAACATATGAAAGCACATATCTTAGCAACTTCGACACTCAAGCCACATAGGCATGCAAGACAACCCTTCAGGCAACAACTTTCACAAAATCACGAACTTTCCAGCTATCATGGCATTTCCTGAAATGTGGTGGTGAGGAGTGAGTATACACAACACGTATACTCAGTGAGGGCGAGACAGATATCGAGTTGGAGAGAAAGAAGATCATGCAATGCAAATAGGTACAGTTAAGCAATACAATCAATAAAAGGCATTCAATATATATATAACAATACAATAAACAATTAAGAAAAGCATTAACACAACCAATCAAAGCTATACCACACTTTGAAGGCTATGGTTCACTCATACGAGCAATGTACCGATCACGATTCCGATGACTTTAACGATGACGCGCCAGCCCAAACAACCTTATAACACCAGTTTGGAATACCCCGGAAGTATCCATCAACCTACGACCCAAATCCCCCTGGGAGGCAACCCAAGCGAGAAAGGGAATAGCAGCGGAGCTAGAGCAACCAACACTGGCAACCCAAGGCTACCCAGAGAGGCTCATCACTCACGCGCGAGACACTATGCAATGCAAGACTCAATACAAGGCGATAAACGAGCGATAAACAAGATATCAAGCATTCTCAACAATGGATAAACATTTAAATCAACAACCAACTCTAACAAGCGGAATAAGCATTAGCAAGCTTAACAAGCAATAAAAAGCATTAACAAGCATTCTATAATCATTATAAACATACTATAAGCAATATTCTATGAAAACACACAAAATCACAAAAATGACCCCAACTTCAAAACACTACTACTTTCAAACGAGCCACGAGTCTTGGAAACCGACTTCACCAATCCTCCTAGGTCACTATAAAGCACGTCTAGAGACTCCGAAACTCTACTTAACTCTAGAATTCGTGCAAAGCCCGATTTTCCCCCTTTGCTCGTTTGAACTACAACTATACCAACTAAACACCCAACCAACACCACGACCGCACCAAAAGTGCTTCCACGGGCTCCCGAAACAATGCCATCACGCAAAACGAGAAAACGTTAAAGTCGACCTAAACGACCCCGACTTTCACTAAGCCGTTTTTCTCCGTTTTTCCATTACACATTCCAATTAAACCACACATTTAGGCATTCTAGCATATCTAGCACATTTCTACATCAACGGACAGCATAACAGAGCAACTTTATCGTTTCAAGGGTTTACTATTCATTAATTACTATTCATTAACAAATTATATTTCAATTTCAATATTCAACCGCAGAAAATGTTATAAAGCTATAAATACATGTTCTACGATTGCCAGAGAATATTCTTTAAGCCTCAAAACGATTAAAATAACAACATACGGATAAAACTCAAAAATTAAAGTTAACACATAAAACGTTCAAATGCGCAAATAAACATGAAACCCTCACATGGTTAGTTGAAGAAGGCTTGAGGAAGCTCAAGGATGCTTGAAACAAGCTTGGAGATGATTGAATGGAGCAAAGATTGAATTTTTATATTTATTTATTTTTTTCCTTTATTCTCTCGGCTTTCTCACGTTTTTCTTTTTTTTTTTTGGTTCTACGGGTTTGCTTGTTTGAGCCCACTGATTCCTTGTTTTGTTTAAGCTACTTGCTATTTAATATTATATCTAATGTGAACAACCAAGCCAAAGCCAAAACTACCACCCCAAAAACAAATGCCTCCCAACCGACTTTTTTTCATTTTTTTTTTCCTTGGTTGGCATTTCGGTTAGACTTCACCAAAGCTACCAAGTTGATTGACTTTGTTTATTAGACTTGCTGACTAGACTAGATCAAATAAAACTAAAGCTAAGACTAATGCAATGCCTAAAATTCGGTTGACTTTCTTATTTTTGATTCGGTTGACTTTTTTTTGTCTTAGTTAATTAATAATAAAGGCTAACTAATGCAAATACTAAATTAATACATTTAAAATCTCTACCAATACCTAAACGAAACAAAACTAGGTCCAAACGAAAATAACCCTAAGTACAAACTGTTCCTGAACAATGCCACGAAATAACTTAATTAAAACAAATATGGAAGCAGATAAAATAAGTAAAATGAAAGAGAGTCAACTCCGGGCTCGAGAAATATAAGTCAATTAAATGTAGACAAAATACTAAAATAAATTATTTACTTCATGTAAACAATATAATTAAATAAATTTAACTATTAAAAATAATAATAATAAACTAGTCTGTTCACTTTGGGCCTATTAAGTAAATATAGTTATTAAAAATAATAATATAACTCGTTTAGTTTCGGGCCAATTAAAGAAATATAATTATTAAACATAATACTCTAGCTCGTTTGGGTTCAGGCCCGGGCTTCCCATTTGAACAATAAAACAAATTAATTTAAGGCATTTAAAATAAATTTAAATAAAATAAATAGGTAATTTTCTCGGGCAAGTCATTTAAATATAAAATAATAAAAATAATGAAAGTAATAACTAATTATTTCACGTAATCAATTAAATGTAATTTAAATAAATATAAATGGTGAAAATAATAAAAATAATTATTCCCGAGTTTGGGGCTTCACATTCAATAAGTTGAATTAAATCAATTTAAATATTAGTAAAATAAATTTAATTGTAAGGCAAATAGAATAAATTTAAATCAATAAAATTATAAATTATTTTTCCCAACAAGTCAATTAATTATAAATTAAATAAAAGCAAATAGGTATTAATGCACGCTTCCCAAAAATAATGCAAAGTAATGAAACAAATAAATGTAAATGAATTAATAAATGCATGGTCGGGCTCGGGTGTTACATATAACATTTAACATATCACATTAGGAGGACAACAAAGTAGGTTGCCTCCGAGCAAGTATATGATCACATTTTGACATATTGGCATATAAGGCGTTGTTAGAACATATAATTATTTCATATATCCATTTGAAAGCAATTAAACTTTAACAGGCAGCCAAGTAATCATGTTCAAATAAACCAATGAATATCTTTTAACAATTCACATTAGGAGGACAACAAAGTAGGTTGCCTCCGAGCAATTTCAAGATCACATATTGCCAAGTAAACGAACGAGGCATGCTTGACATGAAATTTCACTTTGTAGAACACATAGAGTCATATGAACATTAAACGGGCAGCCATGTAACACATGCAAGTCAAGCCATATAACTCATTTCGAAGTTCATGTAATCAAGTGATACGATTATTCAACATGCAACAACATCTACGTGGGTTCGGATGCAAGAAAAGCCTATTTGTCAACATGCAATGATCAAAATTACATTTAAGCTTATAAGACATTTACGGGCAGCCCACTAAGCATATAATTTCCACACAATATCCAAATGATCAACACTTAGCAACATTACCTAGTCATTAGGGTTTCCGTTTCATGCTTAACCATGTGATTAAACCCTAAGTCAACTCAAGTTCATTCACAAGTCATGCATCATTCAATTCAAACATCCTCAAGTACTCAAAACAGTCCACACAACATCCCAACACCACAATTCCAAGCAATTAGCACCACAAGATAGGTTACAACAATTTTCCAAGCATATAGCTAAGTGAAACCTTTACTGCAATAGGCTGTTTTCTCACAATCAATAGGATAATCAAACAAACTCCAAATCCAATGAATAAGATGTCAAATTAAATCTTAAGAAGTTAACTAAAATTAGAAACAAACGTTGCATCAATTGGAGTTCGGGATCATTATATATAGCCGAAATAGTGGGATAGCACAAAACTGTCCAGATTTGCACACATTTCGATAATTGACGTTTTTGAGGTCCTTAGGGTCAGATTTAGCCTTGGTCCATTTCTGACAAAAATGTTCAGAACTGAAAAATATAGTGGTACACAAAATTTTATGCATTTTGGACATCATTTACTAAGTCAAATCTGGTTCGTTCTACAAGGTCAGTGCATCTGCCAAAACCTGCTTCATTTTTCCAGATTTCCAGATTTGGACACATTTTAAAGCTTTGCCATTTTGAGAACTTTAGAGTCAAAATTAGCTTTGGCCTATTTCTGGGAAAACTATTCAAAACTGTCCAAACGAGTCACCTACCAATTTTCAAGCATTTTTAATATCATTTGCTTAGATAAACGTACCTCGAACGGACTGGTCAGAGAGCTGTCATCCATTTCGACTTCACCTAGCATCATTTTCAAGCCAAGATCTTGCCATGCATGGTTGTTTAAGCTTATGAACGACCATATAGCTCAAGTACAGAAGCAAATACACACATTTATGAGCATGCATGTGAGTTTTTAAAGAGTTTTCAAAAGGTTTTAACCCTCACCTTTGCAATCAACCAAAAGATGCTCAAAAACCTTGTTGAAGCTCAAATCTTCTCCTTTCCTCTGCCTAGCCGAAATCCTACTAGCTTTTCTCTATTTTTCCTAGCTTAATGATCAATCTCTTAGCACATGCATGAGGTGAAACCATGAAGAAAAGAAATGGTTGTCAAGAAGCTTACCTAAGGCCGAAATGAAGTTTCAATGCACATGCATGAGTGATTTTTGAACTCTTGCTTGTTTGCTTGAGTTGCTTGGGTGATTTGTTTGCCTTGTTCGACTAAGGTATGATGAAGAGGAGCAAAGATGGTGAGAGCTCAGCCAAGGACCGAAATGGAGAGGAAATGAGAGTGAGAGAGAGATGTTGAGAGGAAAATGAGTGAAAATGAAAATAAAAAGAAGACAAAGCCTTGCAACTTGTTGAAGCATGCTCGGCCTTGGGCAGCCAAAAATCTGATTTTGTGTCTTCAAAATGTTATTTTTTGAATGCTAGCATGGGTATGCAAGGGCTGGTCGAGTATGGTGAGGAATTGAGGGGAATTGAGCAATTTTTTAATGCCTTATGCTAAGTGGTTGTCTAAGCATGCATAATAAATTATGTTGTTCAAATTTCTTGCTCAAGAACAAGGCATGGCCGGCTATTGCATGTGCCAATTCTGAATTTTTTTTGTCTTGTTGAGTATTATTTTAATTGTATTTTGAAAGTGCAAAAGGAATAATGAATAGAGAATAAGGAATGTTTTGTGTTTGGTGCATTTTTTGTCTTCTAGTGAATTGAATTAGGATTATTATATTGTTAGTGGATTTTGTAGGATTGTTTTAGGATTATTTTATAGTTTAATTCTCCGTGTAAGATGCTTTCTTGATTAGCATGAAGGCACGCTTTCCTAGGTCTGGGGCACGTACTACGAGGTAGACACGAACTACGGGTAAGACACGAACTTCAAGACTAATGCACGTACTTCAAGACTAATGCACATATTCCAATGCAAATGCACGCAACCCTAGATAAATGTACGTAAACCAATACAAGGCACGTAATTCAAGACACGACTCTTAAACCAAGGTTAAAGCACGCAGTTCAAGGTTAATGCACACGAAACAGAGAGACACACGTAAATCAAGGTCTCGCACGTAAATTAAGGTCATGGCATGTTTATCTAGGTATCGTACGTATATCAAGGATTAGGGCACACAATTTTAGGTTAAGGCACGTATAACGAGGCATGCACAAAAACCAAGACAGGGCACGTAATCCTAAGTCAGTCATACAGTTCTAGGTCTAAGGCATGCAAATCGAGGTAAGGCACGTTATTCGGGGTCGGGCCTTACATCTTCCCCTCCTTAAAAGAATTTCATCCCGAAATTCATTCTTATTTGTTAAGGTCATTTAGATGGATTCTGACCCTTGTTATTCTTCCTACTCCTGTTCGTCCCGTGTTTGGTGATCTCTTACCACAACCAATTCACTTCCTATGTTTCTCCAATTGATCTTAAGGTCGAGTTCA
Source organism: Ehretia macrophylla (assembly GCA_037974665.1). Taxonomy (NCBI): domain Eukaryota; kingdom Viridiplantae; phylum Streptophyta; class Magnoliopsida; order Boraginales; family Ehretiaceae; genus Ehretia; species Ehretia macrophylla. The sequence goes on from CM075765.1 coordinate 57,728,756, forward strand.
TTAACTAAGGTTAGAATCTCCAAACATAGTCATCAAAGTTGCATCGGTATTCTAACAATATAACTATAACTCTAAAATCATGACTCATGTTGTATCAAACTCGCCTCCATACTTCAAAAGGAATATCACAATAATTCCATGATCCTAGGGTAACATACGCTAGTTTCAAGATAACAGGTCTATATCCGATTTACATATCCTATCTACTAGCTTCAAATTGTTAGCACGTAAGACATACACATGTTATGGATTATTTTCACGATACGACCCTATTTTTAGGAAGAACTCACCAAGCAACTAATCCATCTCAAATCGTCATCCATCGGTAGTATCATAGTTCTTATCTTGAAGGTACATCGGATTAGTAAATCTTCTAATGACAAGTCTTCTGGTTATAAGCTCCTATTCACTAACATCATTTCCCAGCTTCGTTAACCTTCACGCTCGTAATCAAGATTTCAAGCCAAATCATCAAATCATCAAATCTTCGCGTGAGCTTGCATGGGGTGGTTTCCGAGGCATCCTACGAGGTTTTCATAGCGTCTAGGAGCATCTAAGGTGAGGGTTTCATCGTTATTTGTGCATTTAAATATTTTGTGTATTAACCTTGATTTTTGAGTTTTATCCGTATATTGTTGTTTTAATTGATTTGAGGCTTAAAGTATGTTCCATAGCAATCGTAGAACACGTATTTATAACTTTTTAACATTTTCTGCGGTTGAATATTGAAATTGAAATATAAATTGTTAGTTGAATAGTATTTTATGAATAGTAAACCCTTGAAATGATAAAGTTGCGCTGTTATGCTTTCCGTTGACATGAAAAGGTGCTAGGTATGCTAGAATGTCTAAATGCATGGTTTGTTTAGGTTGTGTAGTGGAAAAACATGAGAAAAATCCTTTGGTGAAAGTCGGGGTCGTTTAGGTCGAGTTTAGCGTTTTTTCATTTTGCGTTATGGCATTGTTTCGGGAGGCCATAGAAGTACTTTTGGTGCGATTATGGCATTAGTTGGGTGATCGGTTGATGTAGTTGTAGTTCAACCGAGCAAACGGAGAAATCGGGGCTTTGCGTGAATTCTAGGGTTAAGTAGGATTTCGGGGTCTTTAGACGTGCCTTATATTGACCTAGGAGGATTGGTGAAGTCGGTTTCCAAAACTCGTGGCTCGTTTGAAAGTAGTAGAGTTTTGAAAGTTAGGGTCATTTTTGGAATTTTGTGTGTTTTCACAGTATATTGCTTATAGAATGTTTATAATGCTTATAGAATGTTTATAATGCCTATAGAATGCTTATAATGTCTATAGAATACTTATTATTGCTTGATAATGTTTGTTGGTGTTGTTCTTGTTACATATTGATTGTAAATGCTTGTTATCTCATTTATCGTCTCTAATCTGTATTGTTGTGGTATCGCTCGTTTATTGCCTTGTATCGAGTCTTGCATTGCATAGTGTCCGCCGCATGAGTGATGGCCCTCTCTGGGTAGCCTCGGGTTGCCAGTGTTCGTTGCTCTAGCTCCGTGACTATTCCCTTTTCTCGCTTGGGTTGCCTCCCAGGGAGATTTGGGTCGTAGAATTGATGGATACTTCCGGGGTATTCCAAACTGGTGTTATAAGGTGGTTGCGCGCTTATTGTCATCGTTGTCAACATCAAGCTCGAGATTGATGTATCGCTCGAGAAATGGTATATTGCTCGTAAGAGTGAACCATAGCCTTCAGAGTGTGGTATAGCTTTGAATGGTTGTGTTAATGCTTTCTTGAATGGTTAATATATTGTCGTTTGTATTGAATGCTTCCTTATTGACTTTATTGCTTAGCTGTGTCTATTTGCATTGCACGACTTTCTTTCTCTCCAACTCGATATCTGTCTCGCCCTCACTGAGTATACGTGTTGTGTATACTCACTCCTCCACACCACATTTAAAGAAATGTCATGTTAGCTGGAAAGTTCGTGATTTCGTGAAAGTTCGTGCCTGAAGAGATGTCTTGCGTGCCTATGTGGCTTGAGTGTCGAAGTGTAAAGATATATGCTTTCATATGTTGTATGTATTTATTGTTAAAAGAAATGTAATTTAAATCTAGCTAAGTAGTTGAGGTAAATTGATCAGCTAGTTTATGTAATCAGTTAGCATAGCTTAACTTCAATGCGTGTTTGTAATGTCCAAAGGAAAAGAATTAGAATGGCATGATAATTTATTTTATGCAGTAGCTTTGTATGGTTTAATAGTCTAGTTGAATGTACTTGTCAAGAATGAACAGAGATAGGTTAGTTTTTTTTAATTAGAAATGTATGTATCCTTGCTGAGTTTAATTGTTGAGAACCGAGGCTCGGATGGCCTTGAGGTTGTTGAATGTTTGGACATGGTATTGGTCCTCTTGTATGTTGTCGCAGGTTTATTATTTTTGCCTACGAACAGAGGAGACTCCGTCCGTTTTCCCTAAAATTATGCTCGGGTTTGGATTTGGGTTGTGATTAGATTGATTGATAGAACTCCCGGTCTTGAGAGGGATCGGGGTGTTACAGTTGGTATCAGAGCTTGTCTAGCTCATAAGTCAGGACAGGGTCTTCGGTCTGGTGGGTAGTGATCCTTGAATGTGTGCTTGTTAAGTGTGTCTTGAAAGTGTATGCTTGTATGTGAGATTGTGTGTCTTGACCTGAATGTGTGCTCCTATGTGCTATAGTTATGTGTTATGTGTAAATTGTGTGCTAAGTGAAGTGAAGTGTCTAGTTGTGCATTGAATTGACCTATCGAATTGGCATTGTGAATCGAATTGATCTCGTGAATTGTTATTTGCTTGAAGTATTACTTGTAATATATGTATAGAATGTCTTGAATTAGCTATGCCGTGATTTGAATTGATTATGTTGTGCTTGATTTGATTGTCGTGCTTGAGTGACTTTGTTGGATAAACTGTTTCGTAACTTGCTTGCATAATAGTTTAAGGCATGTGTATAAATATGATATATTGGCATTCATACATGTTCCGTGGAAATGGTAAGCAAGACTTCTTCCTCCCCTGAAGAAAGTGGTTCACAGTTGGCCTTTCAAGGTGTAGGGATTGGCAGCAAATGAATGGCATTTGACTAGCCTTTATTTGGGAATTGGTGTTTGCTTTTGGAGCTCGGTTATTGGCAAATCTCTATGGTCATTCTTTGTGCTTAACAGTTGTGAAAGAGTAGCTTTCTCTTGGGGTTTTATTTGGTTATTCTTTGTAGCATTCTTTGGTTTTCTTAATGGGTAATCTTTGGAGACTTCTGTTGGCATTTTTCAGTGGATTTGGCTATTAGGATTTCAATCGGCCCTACTGCACAGTATTATTTATGGTATATGTGGTTCGGTCTTTATTGGTGTGACATTGGCATCCCTGATTGGAAATTCTTCAATGGCATTCTTTAGGATCCTTAGTGGGCATTTATTTAGTATTACTTATTAGGCAATCCTTGGTATTTTCTCACTGGAGCATTGTTTCGGGAATTTTCTTTAGTGTTCCTCAGTAGGTTAGGTAATTGGAGTTCCTATTAGACTTATTGTATAATACTACTTAGGGTATTCTTGAAATTCTTATTGGGCATTCTGTTGGTATTTTCCTTATTGGCAAGATTGTATGAAGTTCTCACTTGGAAAATAGTGAAGAGGCCTCAGAGTTTGGTTTCGGTATATTGTTCACCAGTTCGGTGTTTATCCTTGGAGTTTTCGTCCAACTGGGAAACTATGTTTGTTATTCAACTTGGTTGTCTTATTGGGCACAGTATATCGTCTCTGCTATTTCCTTTGACATTTCTCTCAACATTTGGTAGCAAAAACTCGGAATCTAATTGGTTGCTCCATGGGGCTATTATTTGGAAGGATTCTTTGGAACTTTGGAAGTATATTTGATTGGGTTTCTTGGTATTTTCTTCAGCACTCTTAACAGGGAGTTCTTCTATGAAATTCATGACCATCGGGGTATTTCTTTGGACCTCTAGATGGAACCTTTGATTGAGCCTTTATTTGGCTTTTTGCTTGGGGATTCTCAGGCAGTAATAGTTGAACTTCCACTAGAGATTCGTGTATGGGGTATTTATTCAGTATTCCTTTTATCATTAATATGTTATGTGATTTCATCTATAGTATCTTTGCTTTAGTCTTTATTGGTATTATCTCGGCGCTCTTGGTTGGAATCTTATTCTTCTTGGATATTCGTGTCAACGGGATTCTTCGACCGATGAAGACTAATCAGAGTTGGATTTCAGTGGATGCAGAGTTCTATTAGGAGAAGAATTGCGAGGAAGCAATTGTTTTAAGGGGGGAAGGATGTGATAACCCGAACCCGGCATGCATTTAATAACACTTGACTGCATTTGATTAAATGTTTAATTAGTTAAATCAACCAATTTGCACTATTTTAATATTTCTCTTGGAAGCATTTAGTAGTTGTAAATTGAATAATTAAAAGATTATTATATATTTCTAATAATTATAGTAATTGAATTTATTCTCTTGTGATTAATTAAGTGTCATCTTAAATGTTAGGGTTTAATTGTATTTGACTACGTGTTTATATTAACTTTCATTTATAACTTAATATTAACTTTATAATTCTTTAAAATATTCTAGAAATAGTTAAATTAATTATTTTAAATGAATATTGATTACCTTGATTGTTTTGATTATTTTAATAATCGGTTTTGGTTGTATTGTATTAAAATCACTCGGTTTTCAAATAAATGAGGAAGTAGCTCCGAGCCAGAGTAAATTTTAAACTATGACACTTTACAAAAATGATATATTTTCTTAAATTCTTTGAGATTTAATTGTTATTCTTCTATTGACGCAAAGTACATAGCATTTCGAGAGCGATATTTAGAAAATGAATTCTAGTCCTCAGCAAATAGTGAAAACTAGCATTTAGTGTTTAAATTTTAGTGTTTTAAGTTGTATTTAACTGGAATTGGATTTATGTTACTTGTTTTAGCTTTAAAATGCATGAAATAGGCTAGTTTGACCAATTTTTAAGTGGTTTGACCAAGGGGCTTGACCTTTGACCTTTGTTATCTTTTATAATAGCCTAAATAGCACAAAACAAAACAAAAATAGAGTTGAAACAGAAACTAGAAGGGCCAAAAAAATGAGAGAAGAAAAAAAAAGATTTCAAGCCAAATCATCAAATCTTCGCGTGAGCTTGCATAGGGTGGTTTCCGAGACATCCTACGAGGTTTTCCTAGCATCTAGGAGCGTCTAAGGTGAGGGTTTCATCGTTATTTGTGCATTTGAATATTTTGTGTATTAACTTTGATTTTTGGGTTTTATCCGTATACTGTTGTTTTAATTGATTTGAGGCTTAAAGTATGTTCCCTAGCAATCGTAGAACACGTATTTATAGCTTTTTAACATTTTCTGCGGTTGAATATTGAAATTGAAATATAAATTGTTAGTTGAATAGTATTTTGTGAATAGTAAACCCTTGAAACGATAAAGTTGCAATGTTATGCTTTCCGTTGATGTGAAAAGGTGCTAGGTATGCTAGATTGCCTAAATGCATGGTTTGTTTAGGTTGTAAAATGGAAAAACGGAGAAAAATGCCTTGGTGAAAGTCGGGATCGTTTAGATCGAGTTTAGCGTTTTCTCGTTTTGCGTGATGGCATTGTTTCGGGAGGCCATGGAAGCACTTTTGGTGCGATTATGGCATTGGTTGGGTGATCGGTTGAGGTAGTTGTAGTTCAAACGAGCAAAGGGGGAAATCGGGGCTTTGTGTGAATTCTAGGGTTAAGTAGGGTTTTGGGGTCTTTAGACGTGCCTTATAGTGACATAGGAGGATTGGTGAAGTCGGTTTTCAAAACTCGTGGCTCGTTTGAAAGTGGTAGCATTTTGAAAGTTTGTGTCATTTTTGAAATTTTGTGTGTTTTCATAGTATATTGCTTATAGAATGTTTATAATGCTTATAGAATATTTATAATGCCTATAGAATGCTTATAATGTCTATAGAATACTTATTATTGCTTGATAATGTTTGTTGGTGTTGTTCTTGTTACATATTTAATTGTAAATGCTTGTTATCTCGTTTATCGTCTCTAATCTGTATTGTTGTGCTATCGCTCATTTATTGCGTTGTATCGAGTCTTGCATTGCATAGTATCCGGTGCTGAGTGATGGGCCTCTCTGGGTAGCCTCGGGTTGCCAGTGTTGGTTGCTCTAGCTCCGTGACTATTCCCTTTTCTCGCTTGGGTTGCCTCCCAGGGAGATTTGGGTCGTAGAATTGATGGATACTTCCGGGTAGTTTATGTAAAGATATATGCTTTCATATGTTGTATGTATTTATTGTTAAAAGAAATGTAATTTAAATCTAGCTAAGTAGTTGAGGTAAATTGATCAGCTAGTTTATGTAATCAGTTAGCATAGCTTAACTTCAATGCGTGTTTGTAATGTCCAAAGGAAAAGAATTAGAATGGCATGATAATTTATTTTATGCAGTAGCTTTGTATGGTTTAATAGTCTAGTTGAATGTACTTGTCAAGAATGAACAGAGATAGGTTAGTTTTTTTTAATTAGAAATGTATATATACTTGCTAAGTTTAATTGTTGAGAACCGAGGCTCGGATGGCCTTGAGGTAGTTGAATGTTTGGACATGGTATTGGTCCTCTTGTATGTTGTCACAGGTTTATTGTTTTTGCCTAGAAACAGGGGAGAATCCGTCCGTTTTCCCTAAAATTATGCCCGGGTTTGGATATGGGTTGTGATTAGATTGATTGATAGAACTCCCGGTCTCGAGAGGGATCGGGGTGTTACAGCGAGCGTGCTTCATTGTTCCTATTTTCGAAATCCAAAATAAAATATTTTTATCAATTTCAGACCACTTTTCTGCTTTTTACGTTGTTTTGTCATCCCTGGTCATTCGTTGTGAGTCGCGAAAAGGCTGACAACCTAACTTGCGGGACATTATGGGGCCCTACTACGTGTTGATATCACGTCTTGCGAGAATACTACGTTGTTGAGGTAGATGGGTCTGGGTTAGTGAACCGTTAACACATAATGGCTTTACACCCTCAACTTGACAGGTGCAATCATACCAGCACAACTACACCGGATCCCGTCAGAACTCCACAGTTAAGTGTGTTTTGGCGAGAATAGTACTAGGATCGGTGACCCCTTGGGAAGTCCTCGTGTTGCGCCCATCTTTTCATTTCTTTTTTACCCCGTTCAGCTATGCCAAGATGCCTCATCCGTTACATTTATTTTCTTGAATCCCATGGCACCTTGGGCAAGCCAACTTCGCTTCGCGGAGGGGTTGGGCTCGTAAACCGAGGTCGTACAGCCTGCGACCTGCTCTCTGTTGCTCCGGTGCCCATATCTTTTGATCAGTTAGGAGTTATAAGACCCACAGCATACCGTTGGAAAACTCTCCGATAGCTCTACGATGGGGGCAGTAAGCGTGCTTCGCTGCGCCTGTTTTCAGAACCTAAACTAAAACATTTTTATCAGTTTCATGCACCAGACATTAGGGGTCCTAACTACACGTTGATATTACGTCTTGCGAAGATGCTGCGTTGTTGAGGCAGATGGGTTATCGATAGGCCCATTGGACCTTTTGAATGAGCCGTCTCTCTGGCTGGGACTGTTAACCGTCAACACATAAGGGCTTTGCGCCCTCAACATGACCGGTATGATCATCCCAGCACTAATGCACCAGATCCCATCAGAACTCCAAAGTTAAGCGTGCTTGGGCAAGAGTAGTACTTAGATGGGTGACCCCCTGGAAAGTCCTCATGTTGCACCCCTCTTTTCATTTTTTTTTTTGCCCCGTTCAGCCATGCCAAGTTGCTTCTTTTGTCACATTTCTTTTCTCGAGTCCTACGGCACCTTGGGCAAGCCAACTTTGCTTCGCGGAGGAGCTGGGCCCACAAACCAAGATCGTGGGGCCTGTGACCTTGTCTCCGTCACTCAGGTGCCCATAACTTTTCATCCGTTATGAGTTATGCAGCCCACAGCATACCGGTGCGAAGCTCTCCAGGAGGTCTATGACGGGGGTAGCAAACGTGCTTTACTACGCCTATTTTTGAAACCCAAAATCAAACTTTTTCATCAGTTTCAAACCACTTTTCTTCTTTTTACGCTGTTTTTTTATTTGGGGTCGTTCATCGTGAGTCGCAAAAAGACCGACAACTTAACTTGCGGGACATTAGGGGCCCCAACTACGCATCGATATCACGTCTTGCGAGAATGCTGCGTTGTTCAGGCAGATGGGTTATCGATAAGCCCATTGGACCTTTTGAATGAGCAGTCTCTCTTGGCTGGGACTGTGAACCGTCAACACATAATGGCTTTGCACCATCAACATGACGGGTACGATTATACCAGTACTAATGCAGCGAATCCCATCAGAAGCCCAAAGTTAAGCGTGCTTGGGCGAGAGTAGTACTAGGATGTGTGACCCCTAGGGAAGTCCTCGAGTTGCACCCCCTTTTTATTTTTATTTTTTTGCCCCGCTTAGCCTTGCCAAGATGCCTCATCCGTCAAATTTCTTTTCTCAAGTCCCAGGGCATCTTGGGCAAGCCAACTTCGCTTCACCGACGGGCTGGGCCCGCAAACCGAGGTCATAGGGCCTGTAACCTGGTCTATGTCGCTCCGCTGCCCTAACTTTTTATCTGTTAAGAGTTATGCAGCCCACAATATACCGTTAGAAAGCGCTCCGAGAGCTCTACGACGGGGGCAACAAGCGTGCTTCGCTGTGCCTATTATTGAAAACCAAAATCAATCATTTTCATCACTTTAAAACAACTTTTCTTCTTTTTACGCTATTTTGTTATCTCGGGTCGTTCGTCGTGAGTCGCAAAACGATTGACAACCTAACTTGCGGGACATTAGAGGGCCAAACTACTCATTGATATCATGTCTTGCGAGGATACTGCATTGTTGAGGCAGAAGGGTTGTCGATAAGCCCATTGGGCCTTTTGAATTGGTTGTTTCTCTAGGCTGGGATTGTGAACCATCAACACATATGGGCTTTGCACCCTCAACATGACGGATGTGATCATACCACCACTAATGTACCGGATCCCATTAGAACTCCGAAGTTAAGTGTGCTTGGGCGAGAGTAGTACTAGGATGGGTGACCCCCTGGGAAGTTTTCGTGTTGCACCCCTCTTTTCATTTTTTTTTGCCCCGTTCAGCCATGCCAAGATGCTTTATCCGTCACATTTCTTTTCACGAGTCCCACGGTACCTTAGGTAAGCCAACTTCACTTTGCAAAGGGGCTGGGCTCGCAAACAGAGGTCGTGGGGCCTGTAACTTGGTCTCCGTTGCTCCGACGCCCATAACTTTTGATCTATTAGAAAGTGCTCTAGGGGCTCTACGATGGGGGCAGCAAGCGTGCTTCGCTGTGCTTATTTTCAGAACACAAAATCAAACATTTTCATCAATTCTAGACAACTTTTCTTCTTTTTACACTGTTTGGTCATCCCAGGTTGTTCATCATGAGTCGCGAAAAAGCCGACAACCTAACTTGAGGGACATTAGGGGGCCCTACTACCCGTTGATAACACGTCTTGCAAGGATGTTGCATTGTTGATGTAGATGGGTTGTCTATAAGCCCATTGGGCCTTTTGAATAGGCCGTCTCTCTGGGCTGGGACTGTGAACCGTCAACACATAAGGGCTTTGCACCCTCAACATGACGTGTGTCATCATACTAGCACTAATGCACCGGATCCCATCAGAACTCCGAAGTTAAGCATGTTTGGGCGATAGTAGTATTAGGATAGGTGACCCCTTGGGAAGTCCTCATGTTGCACCCCTCTTTCCATTTTTTTTTCCCATTCAGCCACGCCAAGATGCCACATCTGTCACATTTCTTTTCTCGAGTCCCATGGCATCTTGGGCAAGCCAACTTTGTTTCACGAAGGGGCTGGGCCCGCAAACCGAGGTCGTGGGGCCTATGACCTTGTCTCCGTTGCTCCGTTGCTTATAAGTTTTGATCAGTTAGGAGTTATGTGGCCCACAATATATCGTTGGAAAGCTCTCCGGGTGACCTACGACAGGGGCAGCAGCTTGCTTTGCTGCGCTTATTTACAGAACCGAAAATCAAACGTTTTCATCAGTTTCAGGCCACTTTTCTTCTTTTTACGCTGTTTTGTTGTCCTGGGTCATTCGTCGTGAGGCGCGAAAAGGCTGACAACCTAACTTGAGGGACATTAGGGGGCCCTACTACGCGTCGATATCATGTCTTGCGAGGATGCAGCGTTGTTGATGCAGATGGGTTATCGATAAGCCCATTAGGGCTTTTGAATAGGCTGTCTTTCTGGGCTGGGACTGTGAACCATCAACACAAAATGGCTTTGCACCCTCAACAAGACGGGTGTGATCATACCAGCACTAATGCACTGCATCCCATCAGAACTCCAAAGTTAAATGTGTTTTGGCGAGAGTAATACTAGGATAGGTGGCCCCTTGGGAAGTCCTCGTGTTGCACCCCTCTTTTCATTTTTTTTTACCCCGTTCAGCCATTCCATGATGCCTCATCTATCACATTTCTTTTCTCGAGTCCCACTGCACCTTGGGCAAGCTAACTTCGCTTTGTGTAGGGGTTGCCTGTAAACCAACGTCATGGGGCCTGTAACCTTGTCTCCGACGCTCCGGTGCCCATAACTTTTGATCCGTTTGGAGTTATGCAGCCCACAGTATACCATTGGAAAGCTCTCCAGGAGCTCTACGACGGAGGCAACAAGCGTGCTTTGTTGTGACTATTTTTGGAAACCAAAATCAAACATTTTCATGAGTTTCAGACCACTTTTCTTCTTTTCACGCTGTTTTATCATCCTGGGTGGTTCGTCGTGAGACGCGAAAAGGCCCACAACCTAACTTGTGGGACATTAGAGGGCCCTACTATGCGTCAATATCATGTCCTGTGAGGATGCTGCGTTGTTGAGGTAGATGGGTTGTCGATAAGCACATTAGGCCTTTTGAATGGGTCGTGTCTTTGGGTTCGGACTGCGAACCATCAACACATAAGGGCTTTGCACCCTCAACATGACGGGTGTGATCATACCAGCATTAATGCACCAGATCCCATCAGAACTCCAAAGTTAAGCGTGCTTGGGCGAGACCAGTACTATGATGGGTGACCCCTTGGGAGGTCCTCGTGTTGTACCCTCTTTTCATTTTTTTTGTCCCGTTCAGCCATGCTAAGATGCCTTATCTATCACTTTTCTTTTCTCGAGTCCCAAGGCACATTGCGCAAGCCAACTTCGCTTTGCGGAGGGGCTGGGCTCGCAAACCGCAGTCGTGGGTCTTGTGACCTGGTCTCCGTCGCTCTATTGCCTATAACTTTTGATCCGTTTGGAGTTATGCGGCTCGCAATATACCAATTGAAAAGTTCTTCGGGAGCTCTACGACGAGGGCAGCAAAAGTGCTTCGCTGCGCCTATTTTTGAAATCCAAAATCAAACATTTTAATCACTTTCAGACCACTTTTCTTCTTTTTAAGTTGTTTTGTCATCCCGGGTCGTTCGTCGTGACTGGCAAAAAGTCCGACAGACTAACTTGTGGGACATTAGTGGGCCCTACTATGCTTCAATATCACGTCTTGTGAGGATGTTGCGTTGTTGAGGCAGATGGGTAGTTGATAAGCCTATTCGGCCTTTTGAATTGGCCGTCTCTTTAGGCTGGGATGGTGAAACGTCAACACATAAAGGCTTTGCACCCTCAACATGACGGGTGCAATCATACCAATACTAATAGGCCGGATCCCATCAGAACTCCGAAGTTAAGCGTGTTTGGGCGAGAGTAGTACTAGAATGGGTGACTCTCTGGGAAGTCCTCGTTTTGCACCCTTTTTTCATTTTTTTTACCGCATTCCGCCATGCCAAGATGCCTCATCCATCCCATTTCTTTTCTCGAGTACCACGACACCTTGGGCAATCCAACCTCGCTTCGCGGAGGGGCTGGGCCCGTAAACCGAGGTCGTGGGGACTGTGACCTGGTCTCCGTCGTTCCGGTGCCCATAACTTTTGATCCGTTAGAAGTTATACGGTCCACAGTATACCATTGGAAAGCTCTCCGGGAGCTCTGCGACGGGGGCAACAAGCGTGCTTAGCTGCACCTATTTTCGGAACCCAAAATCAAAAATTTTCATGAGTTTCAGACCACTTTTCTTCTTTTTTTGCTGTTTTGTCATCCCGGGTCGTTCGTCATGAGTCGCGAAAAGGCCGACAGGCTAAATTGCGGGACATTAGGGGGCCCTACTATGCGTCGATATCAGGTCTTGTGAGGATGCTGCGTTGTTGAGGCAGATGGGTTATCAATAAGCCCATTGAGCCTTTTGAATGGGCTATCTCTCTGGGCTGGGACTGTGAACCGTCAACACATAATGGCTTTGCATCTCAACATGACGAGTACGATCATACCAGCACTAATGCATCGGATCCCATCAGAACTCCGAAGCTAAGCGTGCTTGGGCGAGAGTAGTACTAGGATGGGTGACCCCCTGGGAAGTCCTCATGTTGCACCTCTCTTTTCATTTTTTCCCCGTTCAGCCATGCCAAGATGCCTAATCCGTCACATTTCTTTTCTTGAGTTCCACGTCACATTGGGCAGGCCCACTTCGCTTCGCAGAGGGGCTGGGCCCACAAACCGAGGTCGTGCGGCCTGCGACCTGATCTCCGTCGCTTCATTGCCCAAAACTTTTGATCCGTTACGAATTATGCAGCCCACAGTATACTGTTGGAAAGCTCTCCAAGAGCTCTACGACGGTGGCAACAAGCGTGCTTCACTGCGCCTATTTTCGAAATCCCAAATCGAACATTTTCATCAGTTTCAAGCCATTTTTCTTCTTTTTACGATGTTTTGTAGTACCGGGTCGTTCGTCGTAAGTCGCGAAAAGACAGACAACCTAACTTGCAGAACATTAGGGGGCCCTACTACATGTCGATGTCTTGTTTTGCGAGGATGCTGCGTTGTTGAGGCAGATGGGTTGTCGATAAGACCATTGGGCCTTCTGAATGGGTCGTCTCTCTGGGCTGAGACTGTGAATCGTTAACACATAATGGCTTTCCACCCTCAACATGGCGGGTGCGATCATACCAGCACTAATGCACCGGATCCCATCAGAACTCCAAAGTTAAGCGTGTTTGGGTGAGAATAGTACTAGGATCGGTGACCCCTTGGGAAGTCCTCATGTTGTACCCCTCTTTTCAATTTTTTTTACTCCATTGAGCCATGCCAAGATGCCTCATCAGTCGCATTTATTTTCTCGAGTCCCACGGTACCTTGGGCATGCCAACTTCGCTTCGCGGAGGGGCTGGGCCCGCAAACCGAGTTCGTGGGGCTTGCGACCTCGTCCCCGTCTCTCCGGTGCCCATAACTTTTGATCTGTTAGGAGTTATGCGGCCCACAGTATGCCATTGAAAACCTCTCTAGGAGCTCTACGACGATGGCAGCAAGCGTTCTTCGCTGGGCCTATTTTCAGAATCCAAAACCAAATGTTTTTATCAGTTTTAGTGCACTTTTCTTCTTTTTACGCTGTTTTGGCCTCCCGCGTCGTGAGTTGTGAGTCGCAAAAAGGCCGACAACCTAACTTACAGGACATTAAGGGATCCTACTATGTGTCGATATCACATCTTGTGAGGATGCTATGTTGTTGAGGCAGATAGGTTGTCGATATTCCCATTGGGCCTTTTCAATGGGTCATCTCTCCAGTCAGGGACTGTGGACCGTCAACACATAATGGCTTTGCACCCTCAACATGACAGGTGCGATCATGCAAGCAATAATGCACCGGATCCCATCATAACTGAAGTTAAGCGTGCTTAGGTGAGAGTAGTACTATGATGGGTGACTCCTTGGGAAGTCCGCGTGTTGCTCCCTCTTTTAATTTCTTTTCCCCGTTTAGCCATGCCAAGATGCCTCATCCGTCTCATTTTTTCTCTCCAGTCCCACGACACCTTGGCAAGCCAACTTTGCTTCGCGGAAGGGCTGGGCCCTTAACCCGAGGTCATGGGGCCTGTGACCTGGTCTCCGTCGTTCTGGTGGCCATAACTTTTGATCCGTTAGGAGTTATGCAGCCTACAGTATATCTTTGGAAAGCTCTCCGGGAGCTCTATGTCGGGGGCAGCGAGCGCGCTTCACTGCTCCTATTTTCAGAATCCAAAATTAAATATTTTCATCAGTTTCAAACCACTTTTATTCATTTTACACTGTTTTGTCATCCCGGGTCGTTCGTCATGGGTCATGAAAAGGCCGACAACCTAACTTGCGGGACATTATGGGGCCCTACTACGTGTCGATATAATGTCTTTCAAGGATACTGTGTTGTTGAGGTAGATATGTTGTCGATAAGCCCATTGGGCCTTTTGAATGAGCTGTATCTCTTGATTGGGACTGTGAACCGTCAACACATAATGGCTTTGCACCCTCAACTTGACGGGTGCAACCATACCAGCACAAATGCACCGGATCCCGTCAGAACTTCGCAGTTAAGTGTGTTTTGGTAAGCGTAATACTAGGATGGGTGACCCCTTATAAAGTCCTCATGTTGCACCTATCTTTTCTTTTTTTTTTCCCCATTCAGCCATTCCCAGATGCCTCATCTGTCACATTTCTTTTCTCGAGTCCTACGGCACCTCGGGCAAGCCAACTTTGTTTCGCGGAGGGGTTGGGCCCGCAAACCAAGGTCCTAAGGCCTGCGACCTGCTTTCTATCACTCCGGTGCCTATATCTTTTGATTCGTTAGGAGTTATACGACCCATAGTATACCGTTGGAAAGTTCTCCGGGAGCTCTACGATGGGGGCAGCAAGCGTGCTTCACTGCACCTTTTTTCGGAACCTAAACTAAAACATTTTCATCAGTTTTATGCTACTTTTCTTGTTTCTACATTGTTTTGCCGTCCCGGGTCATTCGTCATGAGTGACGAAAAGTTCGACAACCTAACTTGCAAGACATTAGGGGGCCTTACTATGCGTCGATATCACGTCTTGATAGGATGTTGCATTTTTGAGGTAGATGGGTTGTCGATAAGCCCATTAGACCTTTTGAATGGCCCGTCTCTCTGGGCTGGGACTGTGAACCATCAACACATAATGCACCCTCAACATGACAGGTGCGATCATACTAACACTAATGCACCGGATCCCATCAGAACTCCGAAGTTAAGCATGCTTAGGCGAGAGTAGTCCAAGGATGGGTAACCCCTTGGGAAGTCCACGTGTTGCACCCTCTTTTCCTTTTTTGCCCTGTTCAGCCATGCCAAGATGCCTCATCTATCACATTTCTTTTCTCGAGTCCCACTGTACCCTGGGCAAGCCAACTTCCCTTCGCGAAGGGGCTGGGCCTACAAACCGATGTCGTGGGGCTTGTGATGTGGTCTTCGTCGCTCCGGTGTCTATAACTTTTGATCCGTTAGGAGTTATAAGGCCCACAGTATACCGTTGGAAAGCTCTCCTGGAACTTTACGATGGGGACAACAAGTGTACTTTGTTGCGCCTTTTTTTGGAACCCAAAATCAAACATTTTCATCAGTTTCAAACCATTTTTCTTCTTTTTACGCTGTTTTGTCATCCCGGGTCATTCATCGTGAGTCACGAAAAGGCCGACAACCTAACTTGCCGGACATTAGTGGGCCTTACTACGCATCAATATCACATCTTACGAGGATGTTGTGTTATTGAGGCAGACGGGTTGTCAATAAGCCCATTCGGCCTTTTGAATGGGTCGTTTCTTTAGGCAAGGACTGTGAACCATCAACACATAAGGGCTTTGTACCCTCAACATGACAGGTGCGATCATACCAATACTAATAGACCGGATCCAATCAGAACTCCGAAGTTAAGCGTGTTTGGGCGAGAGTAGTACTAGAATAGGTGACTCTGTGGGAAGTCCTCGTGAAGCACCCCTCATTTCATTTTTTTTTACAACGTTCAGCCATGCCAAGATGCCAGATTCGTCACATTTCTTTTCTCGAGTGCCACGGCACCTTAGGCAAGCCAACTTCGCTTCGCGGAGGGGCTGGGCCCACAAACCAAGATCGTGGGGCCTGTGACCAGGTCTCCATCGCTCGGGTGCCCATAACTTTTCATTCGTTAGGAGTTATGCAGCCCATAGTGTTAGAAAGTACTCTGAGTGCTCTACGACGGATGAAGTAAGCGTGCTTGGCTGCGCCTATTTTCGAAACCCAAAATCAAATGTTTTCATCAGTTTTAGACTACTTTTCTACTTTTTACTCTGTTTTGTCATCTTGGGTCGTTCGTTGTGAGTCGCGAAAAGGCCGACAACCTAACTTGCGAGACATTAGGGGGCCCAACTATGAGTCGATATCATGTCTTACGAGGAAGCTGCGTTGTTGAGGCAGATAGGTTATAGATAAGCCCATTGGACCTTTTGAATGAGCCGTCTCTCTGGGTTGGGACTGTGAACTGTCAACACATAATGGCTTTGCACCCTTAACATGACGGGTGTGATCATACCATTACTAACACACCGAATCCCATTAGAAATCCGAAGTTAAGCATGCTTGGGTGAGAGTAGTACTAGGATGGGAAACCCCCTGGGAAGTCCTTGTGCTGCACCCTTTTTTAATGTTTTTTGCCCCGTTTAGCCATGCCATGATACTTCATCCGTCACATTTCTTTTCTCGAGTCCCACAGCATCTTGGGCAAGCCAACTTCGCTTCGTGGAGGGGCTGGGCACGCAAACTGAGCTCGTGGGGCCTGTGACCTGGTCCCCTGTACTTCAGTGCCCATAACTTTTGATCCGTAAGCAGTTATGCGGCCCATAGTATACCGTTGAAAAGCTCTCTATGAGCTCTACGACAATGGCAAAAATCCTACTTGGCTGCACATGTTTTCGAAACCCAAAATCGAACGTTTTCATCAGTTTCAGACAACTTTTCTTCTTTTTACGCCGTTTTGTTATCCCGGGTCGTTCGTCGCGAGTCACGAAAAGGCCGACAACATAACTTGTGGGACATTATGGGTCCATACTACGCGTCGATTGCATGTCTTGCGAGGATGCTACGATGTTATGGTAGATGGGTTATCGATATGCCCATTGGGCCTTTTGAAAGGGTCATCTCTCTGGGCTGGGACAGTGAATCGTCAACCCATATTGGCTTTGCACCCACAACATGACGGTTGCGATCATACCAGCACTAATGCACCGGATCCCATTAGAACTCCGAAGTTAAGCGTGTTTGGGCGAGAGTAGTACTAGGATGGGTGACCCCCTGGGAAGTCCTCATGTTGCACCCCTCTTTTCATTTTTTTTTACCTCGCTCAGCCTTGCCAAGATGCCTTATCCATCACATTTCTTTTCTCAAGTTCCACGGCACCTTGGGCAAGCCAACTTCACTACGCAGAGGGGCTGGGCCCGTAAACCGAGGTCGTGTGGCCTGTCACCTGGTTTCCATCTCTCCGATGCCCATAACATTTGATCAGTTAAGAGTTATATGACCCACAGTATACAGTTGGAAAGCTCTCTAGGAGCTCTACAACGGGGGCAGCAGGCGCGCTTTGTTGCGCCTGTTTACAGAACCCAAAATTGAACATTTTTATCTATTTCAGGCCATTTTTCTTCTTTTTACGCTGTTTTGTCATCCCGGGTCGTGAGTCGTGAGTCACGAAAAGGCCGGCAACCAAGCTTACGGGACATTAGGGGGACTACTACATGTCGATATCCCGTCTTGCGAGGATGCTGCGTCGTTGAGGCAAATGGGTCATCGATAAGCCCATTGGAACTTTTGAATGAGCCGTCTCTCTTGGCTGGGACTGTGAACCGTCAACACATAAGGGCTTCGCACACTCAACGTGATGGGTGCAATCATACCAGAACTAATGCACCGGATCCCATCAAAACTTCGAAGTTCAACGTGCTTGGGCGAGAGTAGTACTAAGATGGGTGACCCTTTGGGAAGTCCTCGTGTTGCACCCTCTTTTCATTTTTTTTTGCCGCATTCAGCTATGCCAAGATGCCTCATCTGTCACATTTCTTTTCTCGAGTCCCACAAACTGAGATCGTGGGGCCTGTAACCTGGCCTCCATCGCTCCGATGCCCAAAACTTTTGATCTGTTAGGAGTTATACAGCCCACAATATACTGTTAAAAAGTGCTCCTGGTGCGCTACGACGGGGGCAGCAAGCGTGCTTCGCTGTGCCTATTTTTGGAACAAAAATCAAACATTTTCATCAGTTTCATACCACTTTTCTTCCTTTTACCCTATTTTGTCATCCCGGGTCATTAATCGTGAGTCATGAAACGGCCGACAACCTAACTTGCGGGACATTAGGGGCCCTACTACACGTTGATATCACGTCTTGCGTTGATGCTGAGTTATTGAGTCAGATGGGTTGTTGATAAGCCCATAGGTCCTTTTGAATGGGCCGTCTCTCTGGGCTAGGACAGTGAACAGTTAACACATAATGGCTTTGCACCCACAACATGACGGGTGCGATCATACCAGTACTAATCCACCGGATCCCATCAGAACTCCGAAGTTAAGCGTGTTTGGGCGAGAGTAGTACTAGGATGGGTGACCCCATGGGAAGTACTTGTGTAGCACCCCTCTTTTCATTTTTTTTACCCCGTTCAGCCATGCCAAGATGCCTCATCCGTAACTTTTCTTTTCTTGAGTCCCACGGCAGCTTAAGCAAAACAACTTCGCTTTGCGGAGGGGCTGGGCCCACAAACCAAGGTCGTGGGGCCTGTGACCTGGCCTCCGTCGCTCCGGTGCCCATCACTTTTCATCAGTTAGGAGTTATGCAACGTACAGTATACCGTTGGAAAGCTCTCCAGGAGCTTTACGACGGGGGCAGGAAGCTTACTTCGCTGCGCCTATTTTCGAAACCCAAAATCAAACATTTTCATCAGTTTCAGACCACTTTTCTTGTTTTTACTCTATTTTGTCATCTTGGGTCGTTCGTCGTGAGTGACGAATAGGCCGACAACTTAACTTGCGGGACATTAGGGGGCCCAACTACGCATCGATATCACGTCTTGTGAGGATGCTGCGTTATTGAGGCAGATAGGTTATCGATAAGCCCATTGGACCTTTTGAATAAGCCGTCTCTCTAGGCTGGGACTGTGAACTGTCAACACATAATGGCTTTGCACCCTCAACATGACGGGTACGATCATACCAGCACCAATGCACCGAATCCGATCAGAACTCTGAAGTTAAGCGCGCTTGGACGAGAGTAGTACTATAGTGGGTGACCCCCTAGGAAGTCCTCGTCTTGCACCCCATTCAGCCATTCCAAGATGCTTCATCTGTGATATTTCCTTTCTCGAGTCCCACGGCACCTTGGGCAAGCTAACTCTGCTTCGCGGAGGGGCTGGGCCCGCAAACTGAGGTTGTGGGACTTGGGACCTGGTCTCCATCGCTCCGATGCCCATAAATTTTGATCCGTAAGAAGTTATTCGGCCTACAATATATCGTTAGAAAGCTCTCTAGGAGCTCTACAACGGAGGCAGCAGGCGTGCTTTGCTGCTCCTATTTACGGAACCCAAAATTGAACATTTTCATTTATTTTAGGCCACTTTTCTTCTTTTTACGATGTTTTGTCATCCCAGGTCGTTCATCGTGAGTCACGAAAAGGCTAGCAACCTAGCTTACGGGACATTAGGGGCACTACTACGTGTCGAAATCACGTCTTGCATAAGGATGCTGCGTTGTTGAGGCAGATAGGTTATCGATAAGCCCATTGGATCTTTTGAATGAGCCGTCTCTCTCGGCTAGGACTGTGAACCATCAACATATAATGGCTATGGAAACTCAACATGAAGGGTGCCATTATACCAATACTAATGCACTGAATCCCATCAGAACTCCGAAGTTCAGCGTGCATGGGTGATGGTAGTACTAGGATTCGTGACCCCTTGGGAAGTCCGCGTGTTGTACCCTTTTTTCATTTTTTTTTGCCCCTTTCAACTATGCCAAGATGCCTCATCCGTTACATTTCTTTTATTGAGTACCACGGCACCTTGGGCAAGCCACCTTCGCTTTGCGGAGGGGCTGGGCCCACAAACCAAAGTCGTGGGAACTGTAACTTGGTCTTCGTCGCTTCGGTGCCCATAACGTTTGATCTGTTAGGAGTTATGCGGCCCACAGTATATCGTTAGAAAGCTCTCCAGGAGCTCTACAATGGGGGCTGCAAGCGTGCTTCACTACGTCTATTTCAGAACCCAAAATCAAAGATTTTTATCAGTTTCAGACTTTTTTTCTTCTTTTTACGCTGTTTTGTTATCATTGGTCATTCATCGTGGGTCGCAAAAAGGCCAACAACCTAACTTGTGGGACATTAGAGGGCCCTACTACGCATCAATTTCACGTCTTGTGAGGATGCTACGTTGTTGAGGCAGATGGGTTGTCGATAAGCCCATTAGGCCTTCTAAATAGGCCGTCTCTCTGGGCTGGGACTGTGAACCGTCAACACATAAGGGCTTTGCACCCTCAATATGATGGTTGTGATCATACCAACACTAATGCATCGGATCCCATTTGAACTCTGAAGTTAAGCGTGTTTGGGCAAGAGTTGTATTAGCATGGGTGACCCCCTGGGAAGTCCTCGTGTTGCACCCCTCTTTTCATTTTTGTTACCCCATTTAGCCATGCCAAGATGCCTTCTCCATCACATTTCTTTTCTCGAGTCCCACGGCACCTTGGGCAAGCCAACTTCGCTTCACGGAAGGGCTAGGCCCACAAACCGAAGTCGTGGGGCCTGTAACTTGGTCTCAATCACTCCGATGCCTATAAATTTTGATCAGTTAGGAGTTATGCAGCCAATAGTATATTGTTGGAAAGCTCTCTGGGAGCTCTACGACATGGGTAGCATGTGTGCTTTCCTGCTCCAGTTTACAGAATCCAAAATCGAACGTTTTCATCTATTTCAGGCCACTTTTCTTCTTCTTACGATCTTTTGTCATCCCTGGTCGTTCGTCATGAGTCGCAAAAAGGCTGGCAACCTAGCTTATGGGACATTAGGGGGCCCTACTACGCTTCGATATCACGTCTTGCGAGGATGCTGCGTTGTTGAGGCAGATGGGTTGTCGATAATCCCATTGGGCCTTTTGAATGGACCGTCTCTCTGGGCTGGGATTATGAACCGTCAACACATAATGGCTTTGCACAATCAACATGACAGCTGTGATCATACCATCACTAATGCACCAGATCCCATCAGAACTCCGAAGTTAAGCATGTTTGGGCGAGAGTAGTACTTGGATGGGTGACCCCTTAGGAAGTCCTCGGGTTACACCCCTCTTTTCTTTTCTTTTTTTTTTTCTCGTTTAGCGATGCCAAGATGCCTCATCCGCCACATTTCTTTGCTGGAGTCCCACAGAACCTTGGGCAAGCCAACTTCACTTCGTGGATGGGCTGGGCTAGCAAACCGAGGTCATGGGGCCTGGGACCTGGTCTCCATCGCTCCGGTGCCTATAACTTTTGATCCTTTAGGAGTTATGCAGCCCATAGTATACCATTGGAAAGCACTCCAGGAGCTCTACGACTGGGGCAGCTAGCTTACTTCGCTGCGCTTGTTTTCAAAACCCAAAATTAAACATTTTCAACACTTTCAGACCATTTTTCTTCTTTTTATGCTATTTTGTTATCTTGGGTCATTCGTCGTGAGTCGCAAAAAGGCCGACAACCTTACTTGCGGGATATTAGGGGGCCTTACCACTCGTCGATTTCACGCCTTGTAAGGATGCTATGTTGTTGAGGTAGATGGGTTATCGATAAGTCTATTGGGCCTTTTGAAGGGGCCGTCTCTCTGGGCTGGGACAGTGAACCGTCAACAGATCAGGGCTTCGCACCCTCAACATGACGGGTATGATCATACTAGTACTAATGCACCGGATTCTATCAAAACTCTGAAGTTAAGCGTACTTGGGCGAGAGTAGTACTAGGATTGGAGACCCCATGGGAAGTCCTCGTGTTCCACCCCTCTTTTCATTTTTTTTGTCCCGTTCAGCCATGCCAAGATGCTTTATCCGTCACATTTCTTTTCGCGAGGCCCACAGCACCTTGGGCAAGCCAACTTCGCTTCGCAGAGGGGCTGGGCCCGTAAACCGAGATGGTGCGGTCTGTGACCTGGTCTCCGTCGCTCCAGTGCTCATAACTTTTCATCCGTAAGGAGTTCTGCGACCCACAATATACCGTTGGAAAACTCTCTGCGACCTCTACAACGGGGGCAGCAAGCATGCTTCGCTGCGCCTATTTTTGGAATCCAAAATCGAACATTTTCATCTCTTTATGGCCACTTTTCTTCTTTTTACGCTAGTTTGTCATCCCGGGTTGTTCTTCGTGAGTCGCGAAAAGGCCGACAACCTAACTTGTGGGACATTAGGGGGCCCTACTACGCGTCGATATCACGACTTTAGAGATGCAACGTTGTTGAGGCTGATGGGTTGTCAATAAGCCTATTGGGCCCTCTAAATGGACCGTCTCTCTGGGCTGGGACTCTTAACCGTCAACACATAAGGGCTTTCCACGCTCAACATGGTGGGTACGATCATACCAACACTAATGCACCAGATTCCATCAGAACTCCAAAGTTAAGCATGCTTGGGAGAGAGTAGTAATAGGATGAGTGACCCCTTGTGAAGTCCTTATGTTGCAGACTTCTTTTTATTTTTATTTTACCCTGTTCAGCCATGCCAAGATGCCTCATCCATCACATTTCTTTTCTCGAGTCCCTCGGCACCTTGGGCAAGCCAACTTCGCTTCGCGTATGGGCTGGGCCCGCAAACCCAAGTATTGGGTCTTGCGTCCTGGCCTCCCTCGCTTTGGTGCCCATAACTTTTGAAATGTTAGGAGTTATGCGGCCCATAGTAAACCATTGGAAAGCTCTCCAGGAGCTCTACGTCGGGGGTAGCTAGCGTGCTTCGCTGCGCCTAGTTTTGGAACCTAAAATCAAACATTTTCATCAGTTTCATACCATTTTTCTTCTTTTTACGACGTTTTGTCATCTCGGGTCATTCGTCGTGAGTCGGGAAAAGGCCGACAACCTAACTTGATGGACATTAGAGGGCCCTACTATGCGTCAACATCATGTCTTGAGAGGTTGATACGTTGTTGAGGTAGATGGGTTATCGATAAGGCCATTAGGCTTTTTGAATGGGCCGTCTCTCTGGACTGGGACTGTGAACCGTCAACACATAAGGGCTTTGTACCCTCAACATGACGGGTGCGATCATACCAGTACTAATGCACCAAATCCCATCAAAACTCCAAAGTTAAGCGTGCTTGGGCGAGAATAGTACTAGGATGGGTGACCCCCTGGGAAGTCCTCGTGTTGCACCTCTCTTTTCATTTATTTTTACCCCGTTCAACCATACCAAGATGCCTCATCCATCATATTTCTTTTCTCGAGTCCCACGGCACCTTGGGCAAGCCAACTTCGCTACGCAGAGGGGCAAGGCCTGCAAACCGAGGTTGTAGGACCTCTAACCTAGTCTCTTTCACTCCGGTGTCCATAACTTTTGATCCGTTAGGAGTTATGCGGCCCACAGTATACCGTTAGAAAGCTCTCCAGGAGCTCTACGATGGGGGAAGCAAGCGTGCTTCACTGCGCCTATTTTCAAAACCCAAAATAAAACGTTTTCATCAGTTTTAGACCACTTTTCATCTTTTTACTCTGTTTTGTCATCTCGGGTCGTTCGTCGTGAGTCACGAAAAGGCCGATAGCCTAACTTGTGGGATATTAGGCGGCCCTACTACGCATCGATATCACATCTTGTGAGGATGCTTTGTTGCTGAGGCAGATGGGTTATTGATAAGCCCATTGGGCCTTTTGAATGGGCTGTCTCTCTGGGCTAGGACTCTGAAACGTCAACACATAATGGCTTTGCACCCTCTATATGACGGTTACGATCATACCAGCACTGATGTACTTGATCCCATTAGAACTCCGAAGTTAAGCGTGTTTGGGCGAGAGTAGTTCTAGGATGGGTGACCCCTTGGGAAAACCTCATGTTCCACACCTCTTTCCATTTTTTTTACCCGGTTCACCCATGCCAGGATGCTTCATCCATCACATTTCTTTTTTCCAGTCCCACGGCTCCTTGGGCAAGCCAACTTCGCTTCGCGGAGGGGGTGGGCCCGTAAACTGAGGTCGTGGGGCTTGTGACCTGGTCTCCGTCGCTTCGATACCCATAACTTTGATCAGTTAGGAGTTATGCGGCCCACACTATATCGTTGGAAAGCTCTCTGGGAGTTCTACGATGGGGGCTACAGGCGTGCTTTGTTGTGCCTATTTATAGAACCCAAAATCAAACTTTTTCATCTATTTCAGGCCACTTTATTATCTTTTTATGCTATTTTGTCATCACTGGTCGTTCGTCGTGAGTCGCGAAAAGGCCAACAACCTAACTTACGAGACATTAGGGGGCCCTGCTACTCGTCGATATCACGTCTTGCAAGGATGCTGCGTTGTTGAGCCAGATGGGTTGTCGATAAGCCCATTGGTCCTTTTGAATGGGTCGTCTCTCAGGGCTGGGACTGTGGACCGTCAACACATAACGGCTTTGCACCCTCAACATGACGGATGCGATCATACCAGCTCTAATTTACCAGATCCCATTAGAATTCCGAAGTTAAGCGTGTTTGGGTGAGAGTAGTACTAGGATGGGTGCCCCGCTGGTAAGTCCTCGTGTTGCACCCCCTTTTTTATTTTTGTTTTGCCCCGTTCAACCATGCCAAGATTCTTCATCCGTCACATTTATTTTATCGAGTCCTATAGCATCTTGGGCAAGACAGCTTCGCTTTGCGGAGGGGCTGGACCAACAAACTGAGGTCGTGGTGCCTGTGACCTGGTCTCCCTCGCTCCGATGCCCATAACTGTAGATCAGTTAGGAGTTGTGCAGCCCATAGTATACCGTTGGAAAGCTCTCCGGGGGCTCTACGATGGGGCCAGTAAGCGTGCATCGCTGCTCCTATTTTCAGAACACAAAATCAAATATTTTTATCAATTTCAGACCACTTTTCTTCTTTTTACGCGATTTTGTCATCCCAGGTCATTCATCGTGAGTGGCGAAAAGGCCGACAACCTAACTTACGGGACATTAGGGGGCCCTGCTATGCGTCGATATCACGTCTTGCGTGGATGCTGCGTTGTTGAGGCAGATGGGTCATCGATAAGCCCATTGGGCCTTTTGAATGGATCGTCTCTCTGGATTGGGACTATGAACTGTCAACACATAATGGCTTTGTACCCTCAACATGGCGGGTGCGATCATACCGTTACTAATGCACCGGATCGCATTAGAAATCAGTAGTTAAGCGTGTTTGGGCGAGAGTTGTACAAGGATGGGTGACCCCCTAGGAAGTCCTCGTGTTGTATCCCTCTTTTCTTTTTTTTGTTACCCCGTTCAGCCATGCCATGATGCCTCATCTGTCACATTTCTTTTCTCGAGCCCCACGGCACCTTGGGCAAGCCAACTTTACTTCGTGGATGGGCTGGGCCCGCAAACTAAGGTCGTGGGATGGTGCACATAACTTTTGATCCGTTAGGAGTTATGCGGCCTCCAGGAGCTCTACGACGTGGGCAGCTAGCGTGCTTCGCTGCGCCTATTTTTAGAACCCAAAATCAAATATTTTCATCAGTTTCAGACCACTTTTCTTCTTTTTACGCTGTTTTGTTATCCCAGGTCGTTCGACGTGAGTCGCGAAAAGGCCGACAACCTAACTTGCTGGACATTAGGAGACCCTACTACGCGCCGATTTCACGTCTTGCGAGGATGCTACGTTGTTGAGGCAGATGGGTTGTCGATAAGCCCATTGGGCCTTTTGAATGGGCCATCTCTCTGGGCTGGTCCTGTGAACCGTCAACACATAATGGCTTTGCACCGTCAACATGACGGTTTTGATCATACCAGCACTAATGCACCGGATCCCATTAGAACTCTGAAGTTAAGCGCGTTTGGGCGAGAGTAGTACTAGGATGGGTGATCCCTTGGGAAGTCCTCGTGTTGCACCCCTATTTTCATTTTTTTTACCCCATTCAGCCATGCCGCGATGCCTCATCCGTCACATTTCTTTTATCGAGTCCCACGGCACCATGGGCAAGCCAACTTCGCTTCGCGGAGGGGTTGGGCACGCAATCCGAGGTCATGGGGCCTATGACCTGGTCGCCGTCGCTCCAATGCCCATCACTTTTCATTAGTTAGGAGTTATGTGGCCCACAGTAGACCATTGGAAAGCTCTCTAGGTGCTCTACGACGGAGGCAGGAGGCGTGCTTCACTGCGCCTGTTTACGAAATCCAAAATTGAACGTTTTCATCTGTTTCAGGCCACTTGTCTTCTTTTTACGCAGTTTAGTCATCCCGGGTCATTCGTCATGAGTCGCGAAAAGGCCGACATTCTGACTTACAGGACATTAGGAGGCCCTACTACGTGTCGATATCACGTCTTGCGAGGATGCTGCGTTGTTGATACTGATGGGTTGTCGATAAGCCCATGGGGCCTTTTGAATGGACCGTCTCTCTGGGTTGGGACTATGAACCGCCAACACATAATGGCTTTGCACCCTCAACATGACAGGTGTGATCATACCAGCAATAATGCACCGGATCCCATCAGAACTCCTAAGTTAACCCTGTTTAGGCGAGAGTAGTACTAGGATGGGTGACCCCTTGGGAAGTCCTTATGTTGCACCCCTCTTTTCATTTTTTTTACACCGTTCAGCCATGCCAAGATGCCTCATCCGTCACATTTCTTTTCTCGAGTCCCACGGTACCTTTGTCACGCCCCAACCCGGCCTATAAAGGTTAGACTAGGGTGTGATCTAAACATTCAAGTCATTCACATTCTTAATCATTCTAGGAGGTTTAACACTTAACGTTTTATTCTGGACTTCAAAATTTTTGCCAGAAATCCGGCAGCATAACCGCTGTAATTGGGCTCTTTGTTTTGACTTAAATTTTCTAACAGCCTCAAAATTTACCATCTCAAATTCAATTCCAGCTAAAATTACTATTATTCCATCAATTGAATTGCCTATTGGTTAATTCGACGTCTCGTTTGATTTATAACCTAGCATGATGCTATGTCTCGTTTGTCCATTTATCCTCGTTTCAAAATATACATGTTGATCTTAGCTTATTAGCGAGTACCTGTTGAGATTGGATAAGTTCAAATACCTATTCCTTAACTAAGCATCATAACCTGTGATAGATACTAGCGGTAGTAAAAGCAAAACGATCATAGTAGTGTCATGTCTAGTATCAGTCTACTTAAAATAAGTACAAACCAAAATTAGACCCCAAATTACAGCGCGGGTCTTTTACATCACAAGCAACAAATAACATAAGGGAAATAGTCTTCAAGCAGCAAAAGGTACACAAGTAGTCACGTTCAAGCAAAACAACAAAAACAGGCAATCACTCCAGGGGTTCATCATTAGGTACATTATCATCGGGTTCCTGTACCTGTTCTTCTTCACCTGAGATGATAAAAGATGGTGAGTCCTTATGAACTCAGCGAGGGGGAACGATAAATAAGTTTTGAAACTCATTTTTCGGTTCAATTTTTGAAAACCCCTTTTTAAAACATGTCACATATTACAAATAATATGGTAAGCAATTATAAGAACAAATCGAGAAACGGATACAATTACCAATCATTTCAAGGATACGGTGAGCATTTGCTCTCAATTTCAATTTCGAATCAATTGTTGCGGCCGACTTCAATAATCCACTTATCACTCCCAATTGGGTGTACTCCGGATGTACCCCGAAACCTACGACCCAACTCTCCAAGGGTGAATACCAAGCGAGAGAGGGAATTGGATCATGGTAGTCACGGTAGCACCGGCAAGCCCGATGCCGCCCGGCGGACGTGAAACGCTACCATGCCACACGAAAGGTTGCAACCTTGTATGCAATGCACATTTATAACATTTAACATATCACATTAGGGGGGCAACAAAGTAGGTTGCCTCCGAACAGTTATAAGATCGCACGTTGTCAAGTAGTCAAACAAGGCACGATAAGACAAGTAATTTCGCTTGAAAGGCATATAGTGTCATATGAACATCAAACGGGCAGCCATGTAACACATGTAAAACAGGCCATATAACTCGTTAAGAAGCTCATATAATCAAGTGATACGAATTATTCAACATGCAACAACATTTACGTGGGTTCGGTAGCAAGAAAAGCTTAATTGACAACATGCATTGGTCAAAACCATAATTGAAGTTATAAGACATTTTACGGGCTGCCCATGCAAGGTACAGTTTCCACACAATATCCAATGATTAACACTAAGTAAGACTACTTAGCCATTAGAGTTTCCATTTCATGCATAATCGTGTGTTCAAACCCTAAGTCAACTCAACATCATTCCCAAGTCATACATAATTCAATTCAAACATCCTCAAGTACTCAAAATAGTCCACACAATATTCCAACATCACAATTCCAACCAATTAGTACCACAAGAGAGGTTACAATAGTTTTCCATGCATATAGCTAAGTGAAACACTCACTGCAATAGGCTGTTTTCTCACAATCAATCGGGTAAACAAAAAACCTCCAAATTCCGTGAATAAGATTTAAAACTAAAGCTTAAGAAGTTAACTAAACTCAGAAACAAACCTTGCATCAATTGGAGTTCAGAATCATTAGTTATAGCCGAAACAGTGAGGTAGCACAAAACTGTCCAGATTTGCACACTTTCCAGAAAATGACGTTTTTGAGGTCCTTAGAGTCAGTTTTGGCTTTGGTCTATTTCTGAAAAAATTGTCCAGAACTGAAAACTATAGCAGTACACCAATTTTCATGCATTTTTGACAACATTTACTAGGTCAAATATGGTACTTTCCACAAGGTCAGTGCATCTGCCAAAACCTGATTCATTTCTCCAGATTTCCAGATTTTGTCACATTTCAAACATCTTCTATTTTGAGGACCTAAGAATCCAAAATTTGCTTCGGCCTATTTCTGGAAAAAATGTTCAAAACTGTCCAAACTAGTCACCTACCAATTTTCAAGAATTTTCAACATTATTTGCCTAGCTAAACTTACCTCGAACAGACGGGTCACAGAGCTGTCACATAAATTCGACTTCACCTAGCATCATTTTCAAGCCAAGATCTTGCCATGCATGGTTGTTTAAGCTCATGAACAACCATATAACTCAAGTACAGAAGCAAACACACACATTTATGAGCATGCATGTGAAATTTTAAAGAGTTTTCAAAAGGTTTTAACCCTCACCTTTGCAATCAACCAAAAGATGCACAACAACCTTGTTGAAGCTCAAATCTTCTCCTTTCGTTTTCCAAGCCGAAATCCTACTAGATTTTCTCTATTTTTCCTAGCTTAGTGATCAAACTGTTAGCACATGCATGTAGTTAGAACTTCAAGAAAAGAAATGGATGCTTAGTAACTCACCTAGCCCAAAAATGAAGCTTCAATGCACATGCATGAGTGATTTCGAACTCTAGCTTGCTTGCTTCGATTTTTTTTTATGGTTGCTTGACTTGATTTGCTATGTTGTGAGGGAGAGAAGCTATGGAGGTAGCAATGTGCAGCTAGGGCCGAGAGAGAGAGAGAAGTGATAGGGAATTGAGAGAAAGAAAGAGAAATAAAGGAGAAGTGAATGCTCAAAGCACTTGGTCGGCTATTGCTATGCAAATTCTGATTTTTGTGTTGTCTTTGGTGTGATGTTTGAATTGTTTAGTGGAGAATGGTGATGTAGCCGAGATGGTGGCTTAGTATTTAGCAAAGTGTGGCTTTGATGCAAGCAAAAGGTATGACAATGTGAAGATTTGTCTCAAGCATGCAAGAATAAATTATGTTGCTCAAATTTTTCTCTCAAAAACATGGTATGGCCGACCAAGGGCTTGAAATTGCTGAAAATTCAGATTCTATTTAATGCATTTTAGCTTATAATAAGGGTGAAATTTGAGGTGCATTGGTTTTGGGTGAGAATAAAGAATAAAGAATGAAGAATGTTCAGTGTTTGGTGCATTTTTTGTCTTCTAGTGAATGGAATTTGGATTATTATATTGTTAGTGGAATTTGTAGGATTAATTAATGATCTAGTGCTTCGTGTAAGATGCTTTCTTGATTAGCGTGAGGGCACGCTTTCCTAGGTTTTGGGCACTCACTACGAGGTAGAACACGAACTACGAGACAAATGCACATTTTTCAAATAAATGCACGCAACCCTAAATGAATGCACATAATTCAATGCAAGGCACATAAAATAAACTAATTTCTTAAACCTAGGTCATAGCACGCAAATCTAGGTTAGGGCACACGAAGCTAGGTTTCGCACGCAAATCGGGGTCAGGCCTCACATCCTCCCCTCCTTCAAAGAATTTCGTCCCGAAATTCAATATTACCTTGAAATAATGATGGATACTGCTGCTCCATCTGGTCTCGCCTTTCCCACGTTGCTTCTTCGATTCCATGATGATCCCACAGCACTTTCACCATAGGTATAGTTCTGTTGCGCAACTCTCGTTCCTACTGGTCTAGGATCCGAATGGGCTTTTCCTCGTAGGACAAGTTCTCCCGAAGCTGCAACGGCTCTGGCTCCAAGATGTGCGACGGGTCAGGATGATACTTCTGCAGCATCGAACCATGAAAGAGGTCGTGAATGTTGGTGAGGTTCTGGGGTAGTGCTAGGCGATACGCCAACTTGCCAACCTTCTCAACTATCTCAAATGGTCCTACAAATCTCGGGCTCAGCTTTCCACCCTTGCCATGTTTAATCAGTCCCCTCCGGGGTAAAATCTTCAATAATACCTTGTCGCCAACCTCAAACTCGAGACTCCGTCTCCGCCGGTCTGCATAACTCTTCTGCCTGCTCTAGGCGGTAAGCATCCGTTTCCGGATGAGGTGGATGTTATCAACAGTTTTCATTAGTTCAGGTAAAAGGGTCGGGTCAAAAGTCTTCATCTCACCTACTTCATCCCAATAGATTGAGGATCGACACTTACGTCCATACAGCACCTCAAAAGGGGCCATCCCGATCGTGGCCTGATAACTATTGTTGTAGGCGAACTCTGCTAGAGATAGATATTTCTCCCAACCTTTCCCGAAGTCCAACACACATGCCCTCAACATATCCTCCAAAATCTGAATAGTCCTCTCCGATTGACCATCCGTCTGAGGGTGATAAGCCATGATAAAACTCAATTTCGTCCCCAAAGCTTCCTGCAATCTCTTCCAAAATCGGGAAGTAAAACGAGGATCCCTATCCGATACAACACTCACAGGCATCCCGTGCAATCTTACAATCTTCGCCACATACATATCTCCCAGTTTCTCAGGACTATCTTCCTTGTTTATTGGTAAAAAGTACGCCGACTTAGTCAATCTATCCACTATAACCCAAACGGCATCACGACCCTTTTGTGATCTAGGCAAGTCCATAACAAAATCCATAGTTATATGTTCCCATTTCCATTGAGGAATCTCCAACGGCTGAAGTAAACCTGCGGGTCGTTGATGTTCTGCTTTGACTCTCTGGCAAGTCAAACACCGTGCTACAAACTCCGCAATTTCTCTTTTCATGTTATTCTACTAGTAATGTTGCTTCAAATCCCGGTACATCTTTGTTCCACCGGGGTGAATAGTGTATCTCGAATTATGGGCTTCTTCAAGAATCTTCTTTTTCAACTCTGGGTCATTGGGAACACAAACCCGGTTCTTAAACTTCCAAACACCATCATAATGAAACTTGAAATCTGCGTTACTTTCCTTAATCTTCTGAAATTGTTGGTCCTGGTGTTGAGCCTCTCGTAACTCCGGCAACAAAGTCGATTGAACTTGGGTAGTGGCAAAAAGTAACCCCTTTTGAGTCAATTGTGGTTTCCACAGAAATACTTCATCCAACAACTCCTGCACCTTGACTTCCAGTTTCGCCATGCTTGCTTTTCTGCTTAAGGCATCTACGACTACGTTCGCCTTACCGGGCACATAATTAATTGAGCAGTTATAATCATCCAAAAGCTCCATCCACCGCCTTTGCCTCATATTCAACTCCTTTTGAGAGAATAAGTATTTGAAGCTCTTATGATCAGTAAATACCTCAAACTTGTTATCCCACAGATAATGCCTCCATTTCTTGAGTGCAAACACAATAGCCGCTAACTCCAAATCATGCGTCGGGTAATTCATCTCATACGGCTTGGGTTTCCTAGAAGCATATGCAATAACTCTTCCATTTTGCATCAATACACATCCCAATCCTTCTTTCAAAGCATCACTATAGATTACGAAACCTTGACTCCCTTCAGGCAATACAAGAACTGGTACGGTAGTCAATCTTTTCTTCAACTCTTGGAAGCTATTCTCACACTTATCATCCCATACGAACTTGGTTTTCTTTTGAGTGAGCTTTGTAAGCGGTCCTGCAATCTTAGAGAAGTCCTTCATGAACCTCCGATAATAGCCGGCTAGACCAAGAAAACTACGAACTTCCGTAACATTTTCCGGCTTCTTCCAAGACATCACTGCATCGATCTTTGCTGGATCTACCGCTATTCCCTCTTGGGATACAATATGCCGCAAAAATGCAATCTGCTGCAGCCAAAATTCACACTTGCTAAACTTTGCATACAATTGGTGCTCCTGAAGTTTCTGCAGTACCAACCGCAGATGTTGCTCATGCTCCGCCTTCAATTTCGAGTATACCAAAATATCATCAATGAAGATCACCACAAATTGGTCCAAGTAGGGTTGAAACACCCTATGCATCAAATCCAAAAAAGCTGCAGGGGCATTAGTTAGTCCAAAAGGCATCACCACATATTCATAATGCCCATATCTCGTCCTGAAAGCCGTTTTAGGCACATCTTCTTTCTTGATCCGCAACTGATAATACCCTTGCCTCAAATCGAGTTTCGAATACACTTTGGCTTCTTGCAGTTGATCAAATAACTTGTCAATCAAGGGAAGTGGGTATTTATTCTTGACAGTCACTTGGTTCAATCCTCGGTAGTCAATGCATAGCCTCAACGTTCCGTCTTTCTTCTTAACAAATAATACTGGCGCACCCTACGGTGAAGAGCTTGGTTGTACAAATCCCTTCTTCAGCAATCCTAGCAATTGGTCCTTCAATTCTTGTAGCTCGGCCAGTGCCATACGATAGGGAGCTTTTGATATCGGCTGGGCGCTAGGCAGCAACTCTATAACAAACTCGATCTCCCGATTTGGGGGCAAACCGAGTAACTTTTCAGGGAATACATCTGCATAGTCTTTGATCACAGGCATCTCCTCCAACTTAGCTTTATCTGACGGCTTGTTGATAAGGTAAGCAAAGTATCGGCTGCATCCTTTCCTCAAGGACTTCACTACTTTTGTAGATGAAATGATGGAACTACCGGTGAAATCTCTTCGGCCCAAAACCTCCAGTATCGGTTGATCAGGTACCCGAAATGTTATAATCTTTGCCCGGCAATCTAGTTGGACATGATGTTTTGCCAGCTAGTCTATCCCTAAAATGACCTCGTAGTCTCGAAAAGGTAATACAATAAGATTGGCTGGGAATTCCCTATCCTTAATTTGGATTTTACATGCTTTACAAGCTGAGCTAGTTACAAGTTTAGAACCCATTGGAGTACCAACTTCCACCTCAAATGGCAAACATACAATTTTCAATTTTACACGTTCCATACATAAGGGAGTAATAAATGAATGAGTAGCACCCGGATCAATTAACACCTTAACAGGTTGATTCAGTATGAAGAATGTACCTTCAACAACAATAGTCTCATCTGGAATCTCCTCGCACTCAATGGCATAAGCTCGGGCCTGGACTCTAGGAACTGGAGTCTTGCCTCTACCAGCTGGTTTAACCTGATTTTGTCCTACTTGCCATCTAGGGCAATCCTTAGCCTGATGCTGTTCACTACCACAGCCCATACATTGCCCCAATTTCCTCCAACACTGGGCCTCAGTGTGACCCTTCCTGCTACAGTGAGAACAAGTAACAGTCTGAGAAGCAGGTGAACTACCTGTGGATCCGCGGGTGGAAGAGGCTGATGGCGCTTTAGTCAGCCCACGGTTATTCACTGACCTATTCTGGCTCTGGCCTTGACCGTGACTCTGACTCTGGAATTTTCTCTGCTGACCTGGAGGCTGGTATGGTTTCTTGTTTGGTTGACTCGAACCGGCTCCATCTAGTTTACTCTTCTCAACTCGAGAGGCAGCAGCAAAGAGAGCATAATAAGTATCGAAGTCATGAGAAGCTAACTGGTCTTGAATCTCTGGCCTCAAACCAACAGTAAATTTCCACATTTTTGCCTCCGGAGTGCAAACCATATATTGAGCATAACGGGACAGTCGATCAAAACGTGCCTCGTACTGGGCCACTGTTATATTACCCTGGGTTAAGTGCATGAACTCCTCGATCCGCCTTTGCCTGGAGACTGTAGGTACATATTTCTCCTTAAACGCATTAACGAAATTACACCACAAGCGAGGTGTCTGACCAGTCTTCCGCAGTGCCTCTCCTGTGTGCCACCAATGCTCGGCATCCCCGTGCAACATAAATACAGCAAACTCCAATTTCTCTTCATCTGTATAATAAAGTGGCCTGAAAATCTTATCGATCTTGGACAACCAAGCCTCTGCTTTCTCATCATCAGCTTCCCCGTAGAATTTAGATGGGCGAAAATCAAGGAATTCCTTCATTCTGCTATGTCTCCCATGGTTACCCTCATTCCTGTTGTTGATGTTGTTGTTGGCTTCACGAGCATCCTGACGCTCCATCACACGTGATACACGATCCATGGCAGTTGCCATCATACTAAACATAGCTATACTGGGATTAGTTTGATAGGCGTCCCCGGTCTCTTGAGGTTCACCGCTCCTATTAGTAGTACGGGTACTAGGGCCAGCCATCTAAAGGCACAATTTATTGAAATATGATAATTAAGAATCTAATGCATAAGATATGCAACATATTATAGGTACAATTCTAAAAACATTCAAGGCGTATAAGTCACTTAAGCACATAGAACATAGAAGGCACATTTATCACACAATAACACACAAACAAGTCATCCTAATTATCTTAGGGCGTTACCCACGGTCCGAGAGTTAAACCCGGCTTAAGCAATCTAAGCTCTGATACCATTTTCTAAGGTGTCACGTCCCAACCCGGCCTATAAAGGTTAGACTAGGGTATGATCTAAACATTCAAGTCCTTCACATTCTTAATAATTCTAGGAGGTTTAACACTTAACGTTTTATTCTAGACTTCAAAATTTTTCCAGAAATCCGGCAGCATAACGGCTGTAATTGGGCACTTTGTTTTGACCTAAATTTTCTAACAGTCTCAAAATTTACCATCTCAAATTCAATTCCAGCTAAGATTACTATTATTCCATCAATTGAATTGCCTATTGGTTAATTCGACGTCCCGTTTGATTTATAACCTAGCATGATACTATGTCTCATTTGTCCATTTATCCTCGTTTCAAAATATACCTGTTGATCTTAGCTTATTAGCGAGTACCTGTTGAGATTGGATAAGTTCATTTACCCATTCCTTAACTAAGCATCATAACATGTGATAGATACTAGCGGTAGCAAAAGCAAAACAATCATAGTAGTGTCATGTCTAGTATCAGTTTACTTAAAATAAGTACAAACCAAAATTAGACCCCAAATTACAACGGGGGTCTTTTACATCACAAGCAACAAATAACATAAAGGAAATAGTCTTCAAGCAGTAAAAGGTACACAAGTAGTCACGTTCAAGCAAAACAACAATAACAGGCAATCACTCCAGGGGTTCAGCATTAGGTACATTATCCTCAGGTTCTTGTACCTGTTCTTCTTCACCTGAGATGATAAAAGAGGGTGAGTCCTTATGAACTCAGCGAGGGGGAACGATAAATAAGTTTTAAAACTCATTTTCCGGTTCAATTTATGAAAACCACTTTTTAAAACATGTCACATATTACAAATAATATGGTAAGCAATTATAAGAACAAATCGAGAAACGGATACAATTACCAATCATTTCAAGGATACGGTGAGCAATTGCTCTCAATTTCAATTTCGAATCAATTGTTGCGGCCGACTTCAATAATCCACTTATCACTCCCAATTGGGTGTACTCCGGATGTACCCCGAAACCTACGACCCAACTCTCCAAGGGTTAATACCAAGCGAGAGAGGGAATTGGATCATGGTAGTCACGGTAGCACCGGCAAGCTCGATGCCGCCCGGCGGACGTGAAACACTACCATGCCGCACGAGAGGTTGCAACCTTGTATGCAATGCACATTTAGCACATTTATAACATTTAACATATCACATTAGGGGGGCAACAAAGTAGGTTGCCTCCGAACAGTTATAAAATCGCACGTTGTCAAGTAGTCAAACAAGGCACGATAAGACAAATAATTTCACTTGAAAGGAATATAGAGTCATATGAACATCAAACGGGCAGCCATGTAACACATGTAAAACAGGCCATATAACTCGTTAAGAAGGTCATATAATCAAGTGATACGAATTATTCAATATGCAACGACATTTATGTGGGTTCGGTAGCAAGAAAAGCTTAATTGACAACATGCAATGGTCAAAACCATAATTGAAGTTATAAGACATTTTACGGGCAGCCCACGCAACGTACAGTTTCCATACAATATCCAATGATTAACACTTAGTAAGACTACTTAGCCATTAGGGTTTCCATTTCATGCATAATCGTGTGTTCAAACCCTAAGTCAACTAAACATCATTCCCAAGTCATACATCATTCAATTCAAACATCCTCAAGTACTCAAAACAGTCCACGCAATATTACAACATCACAATTCCAAGCAATTAGTACCACAAGAGAGGTTACAATAGTTTTCCATGCATATAGCTAAGTGAAACACTCACTGCAATAGGCTGTTTTCTCACAATCAATCGGGTAAGCAAAAAATCTCCAAATTCAGAGAATAAGATGTCAAATTAAAGCTTAAGAAGTTAACTAAACTCAGAAACAAACCTTGCATCAATTAGAGTTTAGAATCATTAGTTATAGCCGAAACAGTGAGGTAGCACAAAACTGTCCAGATTTGCACACTTTCCAGAAAATGACGTTTTTGAGGTCCTTAGAATCAGTTTTAGCTTTGGTCTATTTCTGACAAAATTGTCCAGAACTGAAAAATATAGCATTACACCAATTTTAATGCATTTTGGACAACATTTACTAGGTCAAATATGGTACGTTCCACAAGGTCAGTGCATCTGCCAAAACCTGATTCATTTCTCCAGATTTCCAGATTTTGTCACATTTCAAACATCTGCCTATTTCTGGAAAAAATGTTCAAAACTGTCCAAACTAGTCACCTACCAATTTTCAAGAATTTTCAACATCATTGGCCTAGCTAAACTTACCTCTAACAGACGGGTCAGAGAGCTGTCACATAAATTCGACTTCACCTAGCATCATTTTCAAGCCAAGATCTTGGCATGCATGGTTGTTTAAGCTCATGACCGACCATATAACTCAAGTACAGAAGCAAACACACACATTTATGAGCATGCATGTGAAATTTTAAAGAGTTTTCAAAAGGTTTTAACCCTCACCTTTGCAATCAACCAAAAGATGTACAACAACCTTGTTGAAGCTCAAATCTTCTCCTTTCCTTTGCCTAGCCGAAATCCTACTAGTTTTTCTCTATTTTTCCTATCTTAGTGATCAAAATCTTATCACATGCATGTAGTTAGAACTTGAAGAAAAGAAATGGATGCTTAGTAACTCACCTAGGCCGAAAATGAAGCTTCAATGCACATGCATGAGTGATTTCGAACTCTAGCTTGCTTGCTTCGATTTTTTTCGATGGTTGCTTGACTTGATTTGCTATTTTGTGAGGGAGAGAAGCTATGGAGGTAGCAATGTGCAGCTAGGGCTGAGAGAGAGAGAGAAGTGAGAGGGAATTGAGAGAAAGAAAGAGAAATAAAGGAGAAGTGAATGCTCAAAGCACTTGGTCGGCTATTGCTATGCAAATTCTGATTTTTGTGTTGTCTTTGGTGTGATGTTTGAATTGTTTAGTGGAGAATGGTGATGTAGCCGAGATGGTGGCTTAGTATTTAGCAAAGTGTGGCTTTGATGCAAGCAAAAGGTATGACAATGTGAAGATTTTTCTCAAGCATGCATGAATAAATTTTGTTGCTCAAATTTTTCTCTCAAAAACATGGTATGGCCGACCAAGGGCTTGCAATTGCTGAAAATTCAGATTCTATTTAATGCATTTTAGCTTATAATAAGGGTGAAATTTGAGGTGCATTGGTTTTGGGTGAGAATAAAGAATAAAGAATGAAGAATGTTTAGTGTTTGGTTTATTTTTTGTCTTCTAGTGAATGGAATTTGGATTATTATTTTGTTAGTGGATTTTGTAGGATTGTTTAATAGTCTAGTGCTTCGTGAAAGATGCTTTCTTGATTAGCGTGAAGGCACGCTTTCCTAGGTTTAGGGCACGCACTACGAGGTAGAACACGAACTACGAGACAAACGCACATTTTTCATGTAAATGCACGCAACCCTAAATGAATGCACGTAATTCAATGCATGGCACATAAAATGAACTCATTTCTTAAACCTAGGTCATAGCACGCAAATCTAGGTTAGGGCACATGAAGCTAGGTTTCGCACACAAATCGGGGTCAGGCCTCACAACCTTGGGCAAGCCAACTTCTCTTCGCGGATGGGCTGGGCCCGCAAACCGAGGTAGTGGGTCTTGCGACCTGGCCTCTGTCGCTCTGGTGCCTATAACTTTTGAAACGTTAGGGGTTATGCGACCCATAGTATACCATTGGAAAGCTCTCCGGGAGCTCTACGACGTGGGTAGCTAGCGTGCTATGCTGTGCCTATTGTTGGAATCCAAAATCAAATATTTTCATCAGTTTTAGACCATTTTTCTTCTTTTAATGCTATTTTGTCATCTCGGGTCATTCGTCGTGAGTCGAGAAAAGTTTGAAAACCTAACTTGCGGGACATTAGAGGGCCCTACTATGCATCGATATAAATTCTTACGAGGATGCTGCTTTGTTGAGGTAGATGGTTTGTCAATAAGCCCATTGGGACTTTCGAATGGGCTGTCTATCTAGGATACAACAGTGAACTGTCAACACATAAAGGCTTTGCACCCTCAACATGGCAAGTGCGATCATACCTAAACTAAAGAATCGGATCCCATTAGAACTCCGAAGTTAAGCGTGCTTGGGCTAAAGTAGTTCAAGGATGGGTGGCCCCATGGGAAGTCCTTGTGTTGCACCCCTCTTTCCATTTTTTTTTACCTGGTTCACCCATGCCAAGTTGCCTCGTCCTTCATATTTCTTTTCTCGAGTCCCACGACACCTTGGGCAAGCAAAATTCACTTCGCGGAGGGGGTGGGCCCGCAAACTGAGGTCATGGGGCGTGTGACCTGGTCTCCGTCACTCCGATGCCCATAACTTTTGATTAGTTCAGAGTTATGCGGCCCACAGTATACCGTTGGAAAGCTATCTGGGAGCACTACGACGGGGGCAGCAGGCGTGCTTTGCTGCACCTGTTTACGGAACCCAAAATCAAACGTTTTCATATATTTCAGGCTACTTTTTTTCTTTTTACGCTATTTTGTCATCACGAGTTGTTCGTTGTGACTCGTGAAAAGGCCAACAACCTAAGTTACAGGACATTAGGGGGCCCTACTATGCGTGGATATCGCGTCTTGCGAGGATGCTGTGTTGTTGAGGCAGATGGGTTGTCGATAAGCCCATTAGGCCTTTTGAATGGGTCGTCTCTCTAGGCTGGGTTTGTGAACTATAAACACATAAGGGCTGTGCACACTCATCATGACATGTGCATCAAACCAGCACTAATGCACTGTATCCCATCAGAACTCCGAAGTTAAGCATGCTTGGGCGAGAGTAGTACTAAGATGGGTGACCCCTTGGGAAGTCCTCGTGTTGCACCCCTCTTTTCAAATTTTTTTGCCCCGTTTAGCCACGCCAAGATGCTTCATCCATCATATTTCTTTTCTCGAGTCCCACGGCACCTTGGGCAAGCTAACTACGCTTCGCGGAGGAGTTGGGCCAGCAAACCGAGGATGTGGGGCCTATGACCTGGTCTCCGTCGCTCCGGTGCCCATAACTTTTCACCTGTAAGGATTTATGTGGCCCACAGTATACCGTTGGAAAGCTCTCTAGGAGCTCTACGGCGGGGGCAACTAGTGTGCTTCACTGCGCCTGTTTACGGAACCCAAAATCGAACATTTTCATCTATTTTAGGCTATTTTTATTCTTTTTATGCTGTTTTGTCATCCGGGGTCGTTCGTCATGAGCCGCAAAAAGGCTGACAACCTAACTTGCGGGACATTAGGTAGCCCTACTGCGCATTGATATTATGTCTTGTTAGAATGCTGCTTTGTTGAGGCAAATTGGTTGTTGATAAG
This sequence comes from Ehretia macrophylla, assembly GCA_037974665.1. NCBI lineage: Eukaryota > Viridiplantae > Streptophyta > Magnoliopsida > Boraginales > Ehretiaceae > Ehretia > Ehretia macrophylla. Next base: position 57,769,111 of record CM075765.1, read on the forward strand.
CCCATTGGGCCTTTTGAATGGGTCGTCTCTCTTGGCTGGAATTGTGAACCGTCAACACATAATGACTTTGCACCATCAACATGGCTGTTACGATCATACCAGTACTAATGCACCGAATCCCATCAGAAATCTGAAGTTAAGCGTGTTTGGGTGAGAGTAGTACTTGAAAGGGTGACCCCTTGGGAAATCCTCGTGTTGCAACCCCCTTTTAATTTTTTTTGCCCCGTTTAGCCTTGCCAAGATGCCTCATCCGTCACATTTCTTTTCTCGAGTACCACGACACCTTGGGCAAGCCAACTTCGTTTCGCGAATGGGCTGGGCCCGCAAACCGAGGTAGTGGGGCGAGCAACCTGGCCTCTGTCGCTCTGGTGCCCATAAGTTTTGATCCGTTAGGAGTTATGAGGCCCATAGTATACCATTGGAAAGCTCTCCGGTAGCTCTACGACATGGGTAGCTTGCCTACTTCGCTACACCAATTTTTGAAACCCAAAATCTAACATTTTCATCAGATTTGGGCCACTTTTCTTCTTTTTACGTTGTTTTTTCATCCCGGGTCATTCGTCGTGAGTCGCGAAAAGGCCGACAACCTAACTTGCGGGACATTAGAGGACCCTACTATGCGTCGATCTCACGTCTTGTAATGATGCTACGTTGTTGAAGAAGGTGGGTTGTAGATAAGCCCATTGGGCCTTTTGAATGGGCAGTCTCTCTGGGCTGGGATTGTGAACCGTCAACACATAAGGGCTTTGTACCCTCAAAATGATGGGTGCTATCATAACAGCACTAATGCACCGAATCCTATCAGAACTCCGAAGTTAATCGTGTTTGGGCGAGAGTAGTAATAGGATAGGTGACCCCTTGGGAAGTCCCCATTTCGCACCCTCTTTTCAATTCTTTTCACCCCGTTCAGCCATGCCAAGATGCCTCATCTGTCACATTTCTTTTCTCGAGTCCCACGGCACCTTGGGCAAGCCAACTTCACTTCGCGGATGGGCTGGGACTGCAAACCGAGGTAGTGGGGCTTGCGACCTGGCCTCCGTCGCTTTGGTGCCCATAACTTTTGATCCGTTAGGAGTTATGCGCCCTACAATATACCATTGGAAACCTCTCCGGGAGCTCTACGACAGGGGTAGCTTGTCTACTTCACTGCGCCTATTTTTGAAACCCAAAATCAAACATTTTTATAAGTTTCAAACCACTTTTCTTCTTTTTACGCTGTTTTATCATCCCGGGTCGTTCTTTGTGAGTCGCGAAAAGGCCGACAACCTAACTTGTGGGAAATTAGAGGTCCTTACTACGTGTTGATATCACGTCTTGCAAGAATGCTGAGTTGTTGAGGCAGATTCGTTCTCGATAAGCCCATTGGGCCTTTTGAATAGGTTGTCTCTCTGGACTGGGACTGTGAACCGTCAACACATAATGGCTTTGCACCCTCAACATGACAGGTGCAATCATACCATTACTAATACACCGAATCCCATCAGAACTCTGAAGTTAAGCGTGTTTGGGCAAGAATAGTACTAGGATGGCTGACCCCTTGGGAAGTCCTCGTGTTGCACCCCTCTTTTCATTTTTTTTTACCCTGTTCATCCATACCAAGATGCCTCATCCATCACATTTCTTTTCTCGAGTCCCACGGTACCTTGGGCAAGCCAAATTCGCTTCGCGGAAGGGTTGGGCCCATAAACCGAGGTTGTGGGGCCTGTAACTTGGTCTCCGTCGCTCCGGTGCCCATACCTTTTGATTTGTTAGGAGTTATGTGGCCTACAGTGTGAGGCCCGACCCCGAATAACGTGTCCTACCTCAATTTGCGTGCCTTAGACCTAGAATTATATGACCGACCTTGGATTACGTGTTCTGTCTTGATTTTTATGCCTGTCTCGTCATAAGTGCCTTGACCTAGAATTGTGTGTCTTAATCCTTGACTTACGTGCGATACCTAGATATACATGCCCTGACTTTGATTTACGTGCAATACATCGATTTGTAGGCACTAACCTTGAACTGCGTGCCTTAACCTAGGTTTAAGAGTTGTACCTTAAAATTATGTGCATTGCATTGAATTATGTGCCTTGCATTCTTTACGTATATTCACCTAGGGTTGCGTGCATTTACTTTGGAATCCGTGCATTTGTCTTGAAGTATGTGCCTTAGACTTCAAGTATGTGCTTTACCTCGTAGTTCGTGTCTACCTCATAATTTATGCCCTAGATGTAGGAATGCGCGTCTGCACGCTAATCAATAAAGATTCCTGCACAAAGCACATGATAATAAAATAATCCTACATAACCCACTAACCATTATTATATTCATAATTCAAATCCATTACAAGAAAAAGTCTTATCATCATCCAAACCATCTCCAATATAATATACCTAATCACCTTTTTCCTATAAAATCCACTAACATCTAAATACCATATTTTAAACCCACTACAAGACAAAATCTCACTAACCTCTCTTACACACATTCTAAACCCTAAGCACTTTTCCTAAACCCTAAACATTCTACACAAGACATAAAGCTTACACAACTCTTACATGCTCAACTAATAGCTACAACAAGACAAAACAAAGACATTTTGACCAAGCCTAGGCCATTTTCGAACAAGCCATCCTACACACAATTAAAATTCAGATTATACACAAAGCACAACACAAACATGCCCTCTCAACTCGCCAAAACCAACACAAACATGCATACTATCACGCCCCAACCCAACCTATAGATGTTAGACTAGGGTGTGATCTAAACATTCAAGTCATTTTACGTACTTAATCATTCATGAATGTTTAAAACTTAACACTTAGCCTAAACTCCACAAATTCTCAAAAAAATCGATAGCATAACGATAGTAATTGGGCTCTTTAGTTTGACCTAACTCTCTAAACGCCTCAAAACTTTCAAACTCAAATTTGTTTCCAACTAAGATTACTATTTATCACCAATCGGGGTTCCTACTAGTTATCTCGAAGTCCTTTTTGATTAACAACCTAGCATGATAAGTATGTCTCGTTTGTTTGTTAATCCTTGTTACAAAAGTACCTATTGATCTTAGCTTAACAATGAGTACCTGCTTAAGATTGGATAGATTCATTTTGCTTAATCCTTTACCTAATACTTCATAAGCCTGTGATAGATACTAACCAGTAGCGATAGCAAAAATGACCATAAGAGTGTCTAACTAGTTATGATCTGTACAAGCCAAAATTAGACCCCAAATTACAACGGGGGCCATTTACAATACAACAACAACAACATAAGAAATAGTCTTCAAGCAACATATCGTTCACAAAATGGCCATAGTCAATTAAGGCACGTAGGGCAAGCAATCATTCCAAGGAATCATCAAAAGGCACGTTGTCCTCGGGTACCTATTCCTGGTTTTCTTCACTTGAGATGATAAAAGAGGGTGAGTCCTTATGAACTCAGCGAGGGGGAACGAGAAATACGCTTTGAAACTCTTTTTCCGGTTCAACTTATGAAAACCCTTTTTGCAAGCATGGCATGTATCACAAGTAAGTGCATAATGTAATGTAAAAGTAAAAGAACACAATTACCCGTCTTTCCTCCCTGAGGTTCTCTAGGAACTAAGCGAGAGTACTTATACACATAGTGAAAAGGATACGGTGAGTTTTTACTCTCAGTTTATTTCCAGTATCAGTTATTACGGCCAACTTCAAATCTTTTACTTATCATGCCAAATGGGTGTACTCCGGATGTACTCCAAAATCCTACGACCCAACTCTTCGAGGAAGTCTAGCCCCCAAGCGAGATAGGGAATTGGACAATGGTAGTCACGGTTGCACCAGCAAGCCCGATGCCGCCCGGTGTGCGTGAACGCTACCACGCCAAAATAAAAGGTTGCAACCTTGTATGCAATGCACATTTATGACATTTAATATATCACATTAGGAGGACAACAAAGTAGGTTGCCTTTGAGCAGTCATAGGATTGCACATTGACAAGTAAACACGCGAGGCACGATATGACAGGAAATTTCACTTGTAAAGCACATGGAATTATAAGAATATTAAACGGGCAGCCATGTAACGCATGTAAATCAAGTCATATAACTCATTTCGAAGTTCACGTAATCAAGTAATAAGGTCATACAATATGCAACGGCGTTTACGTGGGACCGAGTGCAAGAAAGGTCTACTTGTCAATATGTAATCATCGAAATCACATTTAGGGCTATAAGGGTAACTACGGGCAGCCTACTTGTAATACCCGAGCCCGGAATGTGGAATTTTCTTGTTTATCTTCCTGAAAATTATATTTTCTTAAATTCTTTGAGATTTAATTGTTACTTCTTTATTATCGCAAAGTGCATTGCATATCAAGAGCGATAGTTAGAGAGCGATTTTTAGCCCTCAGCAAATAGTGAAAATTAGTATTTGGTGTCTTAAATTTAATATTTTATTTGTTGTTAACTAGAATTAATTTTGTGTTGGTTATTATAGCTTTAAAAATGCATAAAATAGGCTAAATTGACCAACTTAAGTTGGTTGACCAAGGGGTTTGACCATTGACCAAAGCTTGTCATCTTTTAATAGTTATAACATAACAAAATTAAAAAAAAAAGCACAAAACAGTCCTTGAGCTGGCCGAAACTCCAAGAGAGAAAAAAAGATTTTCAACTTCCAAACTTTAAATCTTCGCGTGAGATTGTGCGGGGTTGTTTCCGAGGCATCCAGCGTGGTTTTCCTAGCGTCTAGGGGTGTCTAAGGTGAGGGAAGCACGTTATTTGTGCATTTGAATATCATGTATATCAACTTTATGATTTTTGGGTTTTATCCGTAGTTTGTTGTTTAAATCATTTTGATGCTTAAAGAATGTTCCTTGACAATTGTAGAACATGTATTTATAGCTTTTTAACATTTTCTGTGGTTGAATATTGAGATTGCAATTTGAATTGTTAGTTGAATAGTAAATTATGAATAATAAACCCTTGATTCGATGAAGTTGCTCAGTTATGTGTTCTGTTGATGTGAAAAGATGCTAGATATGCTAGAATGCCTAAATGCATGATTTTTTTGGATTGTGTAATGAAAAAATGAGAAAAATGCATTGGTGAAAGTCGGGGTCGTTTAGGTCGAGTTTAGTGTTTTCTCATTTTGCGTGATGGCTTTGTCTCGGGAGGCCATGGAAGCACTTTTGGTGTGGTTATGGCGTCAGTTGGGTGTTTGCTTAGGGTAGTTGTAGTTCAAATGAGAAAAGGGAAAAATCGGGACTTTGCGTGAATTCTAGGGTAAAGTAGGGTTTCGGGGTTTTTAGACGTGTCTTGTGGTGACGTAGGAGGCTTGGTGAAGTCGGTTTTCAGAACTTGTGGCTCGTTTGAAAGTAGTAGCGTTTGGAAAGTGGGGGTCGTTTGGTGATTTTGTTTGTTTTCTTAATGTTATGCCTATAGAATGCTTAATATTGCTTGGTATGCTTGTTATAGTTGATTTTGATTGAAATGTTTATTAACTGTTGCTATTGCGTGCCAGAGTAACCTACTTTGTTATTCTCCCACGTATGGCTCTATTGCTTGATTGCTCGATTGTTGCATTGTATATTGTATTGCATCCATAGAGACAGGGACGGTGTGATGGGCCTCTCTGGGTAGCCTCGGGTTGCCAGGGTTGGTTGCTCTAACTCTGTGTCCTATTCCCTTTCTCGCTTGGGTTGCCTCCCAGGGAGATTTGGGTTGTAGTATTGGTGGGTACATGCGGGGTATTCCAAACTGAAGTTATAAGTTGGTTTGGGCCGGCGCGTCGTCATCAAATTCGTGATTGAAAGTTGCTCATAGAAAGTGAATCGTATCCTTTGAATGAGTGTTTATAGTTTTAATGCTTGTCTTGCTTATTTGATGGCTTTGTTTGTATCTCTATATGGTACTTGAATGAATTGCTTGACTATTTGCATTGCATTCTCCTCTCATCTCCGTCCTTGAGACCAATAACCCTCGCTGAGCAATAGTTTTTGCTTATTCTTTTCTATACCATATTTTTACAAGAGTAGTTGAAGCTGATCCTATTGAGGTAATTGAGGAGGAGTAGCAAGTGGAGGTGTTTCCTTGATAGCACTTCTTTGCTTAGCTGGTGGTTGGTTGCCAGACTTTTGTGCAGGCCATGCTTGATGTGTTAATGCTTGGTTGTCGCTTCATTTTGAGGCTTGTAGCCTTGTATGTAGTTTCTATTTTGAGGCCTCTATGGTCTTATGTTGTAAAGTTGAAAGAATGTAAAGTTGTAAAGATATACTCACTTGACTACTAAGAAATGCATGCTAATGGTTTAACTGCTTACTGGCATAAGTACTTGTGTAGTATGCATGACATTTTTGGTTTGCAAAGTTGTTAATGAGAGGATGTATGTTTTAAAAGGAAGTTGGCTTGTTTCAAATGAATATTGTGGCTTTCGCGAATATTATATTGAATGTAGGGTTTTCGGATCGTCCTCGGTACAGAGGAGACTCCGTCCGTGTGTCGGGTCCGAGCTTGGCCTTTTGCGGGGTCAGGTCGGGGCGTGACACTACTAATCATATAATTAAACACGATATCCATAGGATCAACACTTAACGAGTTTTCCTAGTCACTAGGGTTTCAATTCATGCTTACCCGTGCGATTAAGCCCCAAGCTGACACGTAATTAAACTCAAGCCATGCATCGATTAATTAAGATACCCTCAAGCGTTCAAAACAGTCCACACAACATCCAAGTGCCACAATCCCAAGCATTTAATACAACAAGAGAAGTTACAATAATTTTCAAAGCATATCACTAAATGAAAACCTCACTGAAATGGTCTGTTTTCTCACAATTATTGAGACAAGCAAACAATCTACAATTCCAGTGAACAAAATGTCAAATTAAAGCTTAAGGAGTTAACTAAATCCAGAAACAAACCACACATCATTTGGAGTTCGGATTCAAGAGTTATAGCCAAAACCGTGAGACTACGCAAAACTGTCCAGATTTGTACACATTTCAATACTTGTCGTTTTTGACGGCTTTAGGGGCAGGTTTAGCCTTAGTCGATTTCTGAGAAAAATGTCCAGAACCGAAAAATCTAACCGCATACCAAATTTCATGCTTTTTGGACATCATTTACTAAGTCAAAACTGGTTTGTTCTACAAGGACAGTGAATCTGAAAAACCGGCTTCATTTTCCCAGATTTTCCAGATTTGGATACCTTTTGATGTTTTGCTATTTTGGAGACCTTAGAGTCAACATTGGCTTTGGTCTATTTCTGCAAAAAAATCTCAGAACTGGAAAAAATAGTCACCTACCAATTTTCACGCATTTTAAACATCATTTACTTGGTCAAAATCTCTTCGCTCCAACAAGTCAGAAGACTGGCCAATTACGGGATGTCACAAATCTTCATATTCTAGCCAAATATCTTGCCATGCATGTTTACAAAAGCTCATGTACACATACACATCACAAGTACAGAGGTAAAAATAGAAATTTAAAGGCATGAATGTGGTTTTTGAAAGCTTTTCAAAAGAGTTTTAGCGCTCACCTTAGCAAGACAACAACGAAGATGCACAAAGCTCTTGATGATGAACAAGGTTGTCTTTTCTCCTTGCTTAGCCGAGAGACAACTTGAGATTCTCTAATTCCTAGCTTAGTAACCATGTTCTTAGTAAGTACAAGTGGCTAGAACAAAAAGAAAATGAAATAGAAGCCATCAACATACCTAAGGGCCGAATGAATGTGCTATGAGCTTGCATGCATGTTTCTTGGCTTCTAGCTTGCTTGGTTGTCACGCCCCGACCCGACCCCACAAAAGGCCAAGCCCGGACCCGACACACGGACGGAGTCTCCTCTGTACCGCGGACGATCCGAAAACCCTAAAAACAATATAATACTTGCGAAAGCCATAAAATAATCAAAACAAGCCAACTTTCTAGAAAACATACATTCCTTATTATCCAACTTTCCAAACCAAAAATGCTATGCATACTACACAAGTACTTATGCCACTAAACCATTAGCCATTAGCATGCATTTCTTCACTAGTCATCAGGGTACAAGTTACAACATTACAACTTTAATCCATTACAACATAAGACCATTAAAGGTCTCAAAATAGGAAAATACATACAAGGCTACAAGCCTCAAAATTAAGCGTCCTTCACGCAATATACATAACAACAAGGTTTGCACAAAACTGGTAACCAACCACTAGCAAAGCAGGTAAGTGCTATCACGGAAACACCTCCACCTGCTCCTCCTCCTCAATTACCTCGAGAGGGTCTGCCTCAACTACTCCTGTAAAAACATAGTATAGAGAGGAATGAGCAAAAACTATTGCTCAACGAGGGCAATTGGTCTCAAGGACGGAGATGAGAGGAATATGCAATGCAATTAGCCAAGCAATACATACAAAACATATAAAGATACATCCAAAGCCAACAATAAAGCAAGGCAAGTATTTAAAGCTGCAAACACTCAATCAAAGGATACGATACTCTTTTCATGAGCAACTTTCAAACACAAATTCGATGACGACGCGCCGGCCCAAAACCACCTTATAACACCAGTTTGGAATACCCCGGAAGTATCCATCAATCCTACGACCCAAATCTCCCTGGGAGGCAACCCAAGCGAGAAAGGGAATAGCAGCGGAGCTAGAGCAACCAACACTGGCAACCCAAGGCTACCCAAAGAGGCCCATCACTCACGCGCGAGACACTATGCAATGCAAGACTCGATACAAGACAATAAACAAGCGATAAACAAGCGATAAAGCCACACGTGGGAGAATAACAAAGTAGGTTACTCTCGCACGCAATAGCAGCAATTTGATAAGCAATTCAATCCAAAACAACTCAAACAAGTAATTCTAAGCATTCTATAAGCATAAAGACAAGTAAACACACAAAAACACAAATCGGCCCCAACTATCAAAATGCTACCATTTCCAAACGAGCCACGAGTTCTGGAAACTGACTTCGCCAACCCTCCTAGGTCACCATAAGGCACGTCTAAAGACCCCAAAACCTTACTTTACCCTAGAACTCGCGCAAAGCCCCGATTTCCCCCTTTCTCGTTTGAACTACAACTACAACAACCAAACACCCAACCAACGCCATAATCGCACCAAAAGTGCTTCCATGGCTTCCCGAAGCAATGCCAACACGCAAAACGAGAAAACGCCAAAGTCGACCTAAACGACCCCGACTTTCCCAAAGGCTTAATTCTCGTTTTTTCCACTACGCAACCCAAACAAACCACACATTTTAGCATTCTAGCATACCTAGCACGTTTCTACATCAACGGAAAGCATAACAGCGCAACTTCAACGTTTCAAGGTTTTACTATTCACAAAACACTATTCATTCCACAATTCAAGTTGCAATCACAACATTTAACCGCAGAAAATGTTACAAAGCCATAAATACATGTTCTACAAATGCTAAGGAACATTCTAGAAGCATCAAATCGCTTTAAATAATGATCTACGGATAAATCTAAAAATTGACAAAGTTAACAAACACAACGTATAAATGCGCAAATAACATGCTTCCCTCACCTTAGGTACTCATAGTCGCTAGGAAAACAACGTTGGTTGCCTCGGAAATCACCCCGCACGAGCACACGCGAAGATTGATCGTTTGGTAGGTGAAAGGTTTTTTTTTTTTTTTTTTTCTCTAAGGGAACTCACGGCCTGCTGCTTATTTGCTGCTGTCTTTTTTTTTTTTATTTTGCTTAGTTTTAGCTTATTTAAGTAACAAATGGTCAAAGGTCAAAGGTCAAGGTCAACAACTTAACAAAACTTGGTCAAAGGCCCCTATTTTGAGTGTTTTAAAGCCGTTTCAGCTAAGGTAAGATAAATTAAAGCTAGCAACATTTAAAATATAAAATTTAAGTCATCTAAATACTAGTTTCACTATTTGCTAAGGACTAGAAATCGTTATCTAGCTATCGCTCCTTAAATGAAATGCACGTTGCGTCGACGAGAATGTAACAATTAATTCACAAAGAATTTAAGGAAATAAAAATTTTAAAATAATAAACAAAGAAAATTCACATTCCGGGCTCGGGTATTATACCCTCTCCCCCTTAAAACAATTGCGCCCACGCAATTCTTACCTGGTCAACAAACAACTCCGGATACTGATCCCGAACTTGGTCCTCTCTTTCCCAAGTCGCTTCCTCAAACCCATGATGATTCCACAAAACTTTTACTAACGCAATACTCTTTCTGCGAAGCTCTTGAATCTTCCGATCCACAATTCTAATTGGTTTCTCTTCGTAGGACAACTTCTCTTCAATCTGCAAAGGCTCTGGTTCAAGTACATGTGAAGGGTCTGGATGATACTTCTTCAACATAGACACATGGAACACATCATGCAGTCGCGACAAGCTCGGAGGCAAAGCTAATCGATAAGCCAAAGGACCTACCTTTTCGGTGATCTCATACGGACCCACATACCTGGGACTAAGCTTCCCACTCTTACTGTGCCGAATCAATCCCTTCCGTGGAGAAATCTTAAGAAACACCCAATCTCCCAAATCAAACTTAAGATCTCGACGATGCTTATCCGCATAACTCTTCTGACGACTCTGAGCTGTAAGCATACGCTGGCGAATAAGGTGAACATTATCTACCATCTTAATCATCTCAGGTAACACAGTCGGATCAACTGTTCTCATCTCTCCAACCTCTTCCCAATATAATGGGGATCTGCATTTCCGACCATACAACGCCTCGTAGGGAGCCATACCTATAGTAGATTGATAACTATTGTTGTAGGCGAACTCCGCTAAAGGCATAAATTTCTCCCAATTCTTCCCAAAGTCAAGCACACATGCCCGAAGCATGTCTTCCAAGATCCTAATGGTTCTCTCAGACTGGCCATCAGTTTGCGGATGATATGCAGTACTGAAGCTCAACTTAGTTCCCATGGCCTTTTGTAACTTCTGCCAAAAACGAGATCTGAATCTGGGATCCCTATCTGACACTATACTCTGTGGCACACTATGCAATCTCACAATATTAGCAACATACAATTCAGCTAGCTTATCAAGGCTATCCTGTTTGTTTACGGGAATAAAATGCGTAACTTTAGTCAAGCGGTCCACAACAACCCAAACAGATTCGCATCCTCTAGGAGATCTAGGAAGATCGGTCACAAGGTCCATTGTAATATGTACCCACTTCCACTGCGGAATCGACAATGGCTATAGAAGTCCGGCTGGCCTCTGATGCTCAACTTTAACCCTCTGACAAGTCAAACATCTGGATACATACCCAGCAATCTCCCTCTTCATATTGTTCCACCAGAAGTCTTGCTTCAAATCTCTATACATTTTTGTACTGCCTGGGTGAATCGTATACCTCGAATTATGTGCCTCGGACAGGATCTCATTCTTCAAAGTTAGATCATCAGGAACACATACTCTATCCCTGAATCTGAAGATGCCATCTGCATGTAATTTAAACTCCGACTCTCCCCCTTTAGCTTTTTCTTGGATCTTCAAGATGTGAGGATCAATCTTCTGAGCCTCTCTTATCTGTGCTAGCAACCCTGACTGAATCTGTAAACTAGCAAATCGAATCCCTACCTCAGTAGCTTCTGGCTTCCATGAACAAATTTCTTCCAAAGTCTTCCAGTCCTTGATAATCAAGCTTGCAACAGTAGCCTTTTGGCTCAAAGCATCAGCAACAACATTTGCCTTACCTGGCACATAGTTAATAGAATAGTTGTAACCACCCAATAGCTCTAGCCATCTCCGCTGCCTCATATTTAAATCCTTCTGTGAAAACAAATACTTGAGACTCTTGTGGTCAGTAAAAATTTCAAATCTGCAACCCCGCAAGTAATGACGCCACTTCTTCAATGCAAACATAACTGCAGCTAACTCAAGATCATGTGTAGGGTAATTGACTTCATAAGGTTTCAATTTCCTAGAAGCATAGGCAATCACCTTACCATTTTGCATTAAAACACAGCCCAATCCTTCCTTAGATGCATCACTATAGACAACGAAGTTCTTTGTTCCCTCAGGTAAAGCTAATATAGGAGCTGTAGTTAGTCTCTTCTTCAATTCTTGGAAACTGGATTCACACTTAGCATCCCAGTTATAAGCAACTTTCTTCCGAGTCAACTGGCTCAAAGGTCCAGAAATTTTGGAAAAGTCTTTAACAAATCTCCGGTAGTAACCTGCCAATCCAAGAAAACTCCGAATCTCAGACACTGTCTCAGGTCTCTTCCAAGATGAAACAACTTCAATCTTAGCTGGGTCCACTGAAATTCCTCGATCTGAAATGATATGGCCTAGAAAAGATATCTGATTCAACCAGAACTCACACTTGCTGAATTTAGCAAAAAGCTTGTTTTCCTGCAAAGTCTGTAGCAGAATCTTCAAGTGTTGCTCATGCTCAGCCTCGTTCTTCGAATACACTAAAATGTCGTCAATAAAGATCACGACAAACTGATCAAGGTAAGGCCGAAAAACCCTCTGCATCAAGTCCATGAATGCGGCTGGTGCATTCGTCAATCCAAACGGCAACACAACAAACTCATAGTGGCCATATCTAGTCCTGAATGCCGTCTTTGGTATATCGTCACTCCGAATTCTAAGTTGATAGTAACCCTGCCTCAAGTCAAATTTGGAGTAAACACTCGCACCCTGCAACTGGTCAAACAATTCTTCAATCAACGGCAAGGGGTATTTATTCTTAATCGTGACTTGATTAAGTCCCCTGTAATCAATGCATAACCGTAGTGTGCCGTCTTTCTTTCTCACAAACAACACAGGTGTGCCCCACGGTGAAGAACTAGGTTGTATAAACCCTTTCTCAAGCAAGTTCTGAAGCTAAATTTTTAACTCCTGAAGTTCAGCCGATGCCATCCTATAAGGACTCCTAGAAATTGGCGCAGTGCCTGGCACAAGGTCAATCACGAACTCAATCTCCCTATCCGGTGGTAAACTCGGTAATTCCTCGGGAAATACACCAGGGAAGTCTCTAACAATCGGAACTTCATTCAAACTCAACTTATCAGCAGGCTGATTGATCAAATAGGCTAAGTAGGCTTCACAACCCCTATTTAACAACTTAGAAGTCTTGATCGCTGATAAAAGTGGAATGCGGGCAGCCCTGCAGTTCCCAATAATCTCTAGTACCGGTAGGTCAGGAACCTTAAGATAAACGATCTTTGTTCTACAATCCAACTGAGCATAATACTTTCCCAACCAGTCCATTCCCAAAATGATTTCAAAGTCACGGAATGGTAATATAATTAAATCAGCAGGAAATTTACGGTTCTCTATACATATATCACAAGATTTGCAAATAGACTCAGCAACAAATTTTGCACCCAAAGGAGTACTAACTTCAACTTCATGAGGCAAATTATCAATGCAAACATTCACAGATCGTGCACATGCAGGAGTTATAAACGAATGTGTAGCTCCAGGATCAATCAAAACTTTAACTGGCTGAGTATTGAGAAGAAAGGTACCTTCCACTATAGCTGTATTATCGGGCAGCTCCTCTGCATCCAGTACAAAGACCCTAGCCTGTACTCTCTGTGCTGGTCGTGCACCTGCAGCCCTATTCTGAACACCTCGGCCTCCACCACGGCCCTGAACATTATTATATTTAGGGCAATCCCTCACCCTGTGATCATCACCGCCACAACCCGTACATTTTCCACTCTTCCTCCAGCACTTAGCCTCAATATGCCCTGGTCGGTTACAATAATCACACTGCTGATTTTGCCTAACCGCAGTGTTTCCTGTAGGTGCTAGGGCTCTGGCAGGGGTAGGAACTGTAGCTCCCTGCTAAGGTCTAGTCACAGCTGGCCTAGCCTGAATCTGCTGCTGTGGCTGATACGGACGTTGCTGAGGACCCTGTGCAGAAGCCTGAAACTACCTCGGTTGACTCTGGCTGCTCTGGCCCAAAAACTGCTTCTTACTCGACTGACTGCTCTCGGCTAACATCTCAGCCTTCCGTTTCTCAAACTTCGAGGCTGCCTGAAATGCCTCGGGAAAAGTAGTGTAGGTCTGCCCAGTCAAATGCAACTGTATGTCGATTCTCAGCCCACGGACAAACCTATGTATCATACTCCTAGTTGGCCGTACCAACTCGGGCATATACCTCGACTGGCTAACAAACCTAGCCTCATATTGTGCAACAGTCATATTTCCCTGCTTCAGGGCCACAAACTCATCTTCCCGTATCTCCATAGCCATCTCGGGAATATATTTGTCCCGGAACTCACTTACGAAATCATCCCATAAATGTGGAACATCCTCACAATCCCACCTCAGCCTAACAGTATTCCACCACTGCTCTGCATCACCCTCAAATAAAAATGATGCATAATCTATTCTTGCCTCATCGGTATACCTCAAAGCAGTGAAAATTTTCTCAACTCGATTAATCCATCTCTCGGCCGCCTCATCATCCGGCTCCCCGAAGAACTTTCCCGGCTCGTGCCACAGAACTTCCTCTAGCTGGTTATCCTCAACTCTGTACCCCTGTCCACCAGGATTAGCTTGATTACCCTGGGGATTAATACGGTCCTGCCTCTGCTCGTGTAGTACCTGTGTGATCCGGTCTACTGCAGTAGTCATGGTAGCCATAAACTGCTCAGGCAACGGCTGCTGACCCTGTTCTGCTGCCTCTTCATCTGATCCTATACCTTGAGTACCACGACGTGGCGGCATAGTAGCAACTCACAATAGCTGGCAACATTTAAAAGCAGTTTATAGACAGAAATATAGCACATAAGATTAGATAACACTCAAATCAATAACAATCCAACATTCTATCACACAATTCACATAAGACAAGTTCAACTTGCCAAACTATTTCACTTAAACACATAAACATTCCAAGTTCACAAAGTCATGCTAAAACATTTTCTTTTCACTTAGCAATCATTCATAAACACTTTAGCATTTTAGACCTTTACCCCCAGACCGAGAATCATATCCCGGCTTATGCACGACTATCAAGCTCTGATACCACCTAAAGATCTCACGCCCCGACCCGACCCCACAAAAGGCCAAGCCCGGACCCGACACACGGACGGAGTCTCCTCTGTACCGCGGACGATCCGAAAACCCTAAAAACAATATAATACTTGCGAAAGCCATAAAATAATCAAAACAAGCCAACTTTCTAGAAAACATACATTCCTTATTATCCAACTTTCCAAACCAAAAATGCTATGCATACTACACAAGTACTTATGCCACTAAACCATTAGCCATTAGCATGCATTTCTTCACTAGTCATCAGGGTACAAGTTACAACATTACAACTTTAATCCATTACAACATAAGACCATTAAAGGTCTCAAAATAGGAAAATACATACAAGGCTACAAGCCTCAAAATTAAGCGTCCTTCACGCAATATACATAACAACAAGGTTTGCACAAAACTGGTAACCAACCACCAGCAAAGCAGGTAAGTGCTATCACGGAAACACCTCCACCTGCTCCTCCTCCTCAATTACCTCGAGAGGGTCTGCCTCAACTACTCCTGTAAAAACATAGTATAGAGAGGAATGAGCAAAAACTATTGCTGAGCGAGGCCATTTGGTCACAAGGACGGAGATGAGAGGAGTATGCAATGCAATTAGCCAAGCAATACATACAAAACATATAAAGATACATCCAAAGCCAACAATAAAGCAAGGCAAGTATTTAAAGCTGCAAACACTCAATCAAAGGATACGATACTCTTTTCACGAGCAACTTCCAAACACAAATTCGATGACGACGCGCCGGCCCAAAACCACCTTATAACACCAGTTTGGAATACTCCGGAAGTATCCATCAATCCTACGACCCAAATCTCCCTGGGAGGCAACCCAAGCGAGAAAGGGAATAGCAGCGGAGCTAGAGCAACCAACACTGGCAACCCAAGGCTACCCAAAGAGGCCCATCACTCACGCGCGAGACACTATGCAATGCAAGACTCGATACAAGACAATAAACAAGCGATAAACAAGCGATAAAGCCACACGTGGGAGAATAACAAAGTAGGTTACTCTCGCACGCAATAGCAGCAATTTGATAAGCAATTCAATCCAAAACAACTCAAACAAGTAATTCTAAGCATTCTATAAGCATAAAGACAAGTAAACACACAAAAACAAAAATCGGCCCCAACTATCAAAATGCTACCATTTCCAAACGAGCCACGAGTTCTGGAAACCGACTTCGCCAACCCTCCTAGGTCACCATAAGGCACGTCTAAAGACCCCGAAACCTTACTTTACCCTAGAACTCGCGCAAAGCCCCGATTTCTCCCTTTCTCGTTTGAACTACAACTACAACAACCAAACACCCAACCAACGCCATAATCGCACCAAAAGTGCTTCCATGGCTTCCCGAAGCAATGCCAACATGCAAAACGAGAAAACGCCAAAGTCGACCTAAACGACCCCGACTTTCCCAAAGGCTTAATTCTCGTTTTTTCCACTACGCAACCCAAACAAACCACACATTTTAGCATTCTAGCATACCTAGCACGTTTCTACATCAACGGAAAGCATAACAGCGCAACTTCAACGTTTCAAGGTTTTACTATTCATAAAACACTATTCATTCCACAATTCAAGTTGCAATCACAACATTTAACCGCAGAAAATGTTACAAAGCTATAAATACATGTTCTACAAATGCCAAGGAACATTCTAGAAGCATCAAATCGCTTTAAATAACGATCTACGGATAAATCTAAAAATTGACAAAGTTAACAAACACAACGTATAAATGCGCAAATAACATGCTTCCCTCACCTTAGGTACTCCTAGTCGCTAGGAAAACAACGTTGGTTGCCTCGGAAATCACCCCGCACGAGCACACGCGAAGATTGATCGTTTGGTAGGTGAAAGGTTTTTTTTTTTTTTTTCTCTAAGGAAGCTCACGGCCTGCTGCTTATTTGCTGCTGTCTTTTTTTTTTATTTTGCTTAGTTTTAGCTTATTTAAGTAACAAATGGTCAAAGGTCAAAGGTCAAGGTCAACAACTTAAAAAAACTTGGTCAAAGGCCCCTATTTTGAGCGTTTTAAAGCCGTTTCAGCTAAGGTAAGATAAATTAAAGCTAGCAACATTTAAAATATAAAATTTAAGTCATCTAAATACTAGTTTCACTATTTTCTAAGGACTAGAAATCGTTATCTGGCTATCGCTCCTTAAATGAAATGCACGTTGCGTCGGCGAGAATGTAACAATTAATTCACAAAGAATTTAAGGAAATAAAATTTTTAAAATAATAAACAAAGAAAATTCACATTCCGGGCTCGGGTATTACATTGGTCGAGTTCCTTGGTGGCTTGAATGCCTTGATGAATCTTAGGATGATGAGCTTAAGCTATAGAGTATAGAATTGCAGCTTAGGCCGAGAGAGAGAAAGAATGAATAAGAGAAAGAATGAGAAAAAGAGAGAATGTGAGAAAGAATGAAAAGCTTGAGGAGTTTTTGATGCATGTGTCGGCCTAGGGCCATGAAAATTCTGATTTTTGTGTCTTCAAGAGCATGTTTTTGAATTGTCTAGCATGGGCAATTGAGTGGGTCGAGATTTTGATGCATTGGGTAGGGCTTTGAGTCATTTTTTTATGCTTTGTGTCATGAGCTTGTCATAGAATGTCTAGGTATAAATTTTGAAATTGCAAAGCATTGTCAAAGGCTCAATGTGGTCGGCCAAGCTAGTGGAAAATTATGAATTTTTGTCTTGGTTGAGCTTATTTTATTGCATGTGCTTGGAATATGCAAAAGAATTAAGAGTAAAGAATAGGAATGTTTAGCTTTTTGTGAGATTTCGTCTTCTAGTGCATTGACTTAGCATTTTAATATTAGTTAGTGGAATTTGTAGGATTAATTAATGATCTAGTGCTTCATGTAAGATACTTTCTTGATTAGCATGTGGGCATGCTTCCCTAGGTTTAGGGAACGTACTATGAGGTAAGGCACGAACTACGAGACGAATGCACATTTTCCAAGCAAATGCACGCAACCCTAATTGAATGCACGTAATTCAATGCAAGGCACACAAAACAAAACACGACTCCTAAACCTAGGTCAAGGCACGCAAATCTAGGTTAGGGCATACGAAACGAGGTATCACACGCAAATCGAGATCGAGCCTCACACATACACACAAATAAACTCTTCAAACTCTCATTTTTCCTTTCAACTCTCCCATTCTCTCTCCATTTCAGTTCTAGCAGCCTCTTGAGCATCCAAGACTCCTCACAAGCTCTCAAGGACTCTCTAAGACTCTCCCAAGCTCGGCCATAGCAAGCAATAGCAAGCAACAAGCAAGAAAATCTCACACAAGCTCTCAAACCTCTCATTTTCGGCCATAGGTGAGTTTTAAAGGTTTTCTTCCTTGTCTTTTGGTTTCACACACATGCACACTTCCTACACAAGCTAACTAAGCTAGGATTTAAAGGAAATCAATATACTCTCAGCCAAAGCAAGGAAAAAGGTCTATTTGTGCGATTTCAAGAGCATTTGTGCATTTTCATCTATCAAGTTGCTAAGGTGAGGGTTACACTCTTTTAAAAGCTTTCAAAAATCACATGCATGCTCTCATATAGCTATATTTACCTCTGTAGGTATTGTACATGTGTGTATATGAGCCTATCTACTCATGCATGGCTTGATAATGGCTAGAAACTTGAAGATATGTAAACACATTTTTTTGCTGGCAGCTTATTGACGTTGTGGAACGAAGTGCTTTTGGCTTAGTAAACATTGATCAAAATGCAGGAAAATTTTTAGGTCACTATTTTTGTCAGTTCTGGACATTTTTTTGTAGAAATAGGCCAAGGCCAATTAGAATTCTAAGACCTCCAAAATGGCCAAATATCGAAAGGTGTCTAAATCTGGAAAACTTGGAAATATGAAGTAGTTTTGGCAGCTTTCTGACCTTGTAGAACGAAACAGTTTTTGCCTAGTAAAAGATTTCCAAAATACATGAAAATTTGTAGTCTACTAGATTGGTCAGTTCTGAACATAGTTGGCGGAAATAGGCTAAGGTTAAGTTTGAGTTTGAAGGCCTAAAAAGTAGCAAATATCGAAATGTGTATGAATTTGGACAGTTTTGTGTAGTCTCATGGTTTTGGCCATAACTCCTAAGTCCGAACTCCAAATTCAGCGAGGTTTGTTTCTAAATTTAAAGCACTCATTAAGATTCAATTTGGAATTTTTTTCACCGAAATTGGAGATTATTTGCTTGGCTAAATGAATGTGGAAAAACAGACCATTGCAGTAGGGTTTTGGCTTGGTAAAATTCTTTGAATCATGTTGAAACTTTACTTGTGCTATTGAATGCTTGGAATTGTGGCAATTGGAATTTGTGTGGGAAGTTTTTGATGGTTGAGGATGCTTAATTAATTGATGCATGGCTTGGGTTTAATTACGTGACAAATTGTGTCTTAATCGCATGTGTAAGCACGAATTGAGACCCTATTGCTTATGAAAACTTGCTAAGTGATGATCCTATGATTAAATGTGTTCAATTGTGTGGTTAGTAGGCTGCCCAATAAATTTTAAGGATGCTTGAAATGATTTAAGTGTTTCTTGTGGTCTTTAGCAAGTTAAACCAACACCCGAGCATGTCGATTGCAAACCCTAATGGCCACGTAGACTCCCAAGTCATGAACCACTCTTGTGTGACTTATAATTGATGTTGAGGATTGTTAATAGACTGCCATGAATTGTCTTTATAGTTCTAAATATGATTCCCGATGATTGCATATTGATAAGTGAACTACTCTTGCACCCGGTTTTGTATAAGTGTCAAAGCATGCTTGTATGATCTTAACACTTGATATGCGAACCCAAAATAAGTTATATGACTTGTTTTATATGTGTGACATGGCTTCCCGTTAAATGTTTATATACTTCTAAGTGTTTTACAAAGTGAATTTACATGTCAAAGCATGCCTTGTATGTTTACTTATCGATATGTGATCATATGTGCATCTAGAGGCAACCTACTTTGTTGACCTCCTAATGTGAATTGTTAAAAGATATTCTATGGCTTGTTTTATAACATGATTACTTGGCTGCCCATGAAAGTTTAATTGCTTTAAAATGGATATATGAAATGATTATATGTTCTTACAATGCCTTATATGCTAATATGTCAAAATGTGATCATAAACTTGCTCGGAGGAAACCTACTTTGTTGACCTCCTAATGTGAAATGTTAAATAGCATAAATCTGCATTGCATACAAGGTTGCAACCTTTCATTCTGGCATGGTAGCGTTTCACGCACGCCGGGCGGCATCGGGCTTGCCGGTGCTACCGTGAGTACCATGGTCCAATTCCCTCTCTCGCTTAGGGGCTAAACTTCCTCGGAGAGTTGGGTCGTAGGATTTGGGGTACATCCAGAGTACACCTGTTGGAGTGATAAGTGGATGATGGAAGCCAGCTACAATAATGGCTATATGAAATGAACCTGAATAGCAGGACTAAGTGCTATGCGGGGCAAAGTGCTACACCTAAAAGTGGTGGGAGCTACCTCTTGAGCCCGTAGGAACCACCTCTAGAGTCTTGTACATATCAAACGTATCCTTTTTACAATGTATTTAAGTACTCTCGCTTGGTTCCTAGAGGACCTCGAGGAAGAAGGACGAGTAAATGTATTCATTTATATTTATGTTATGTTATGAACTTACTTACTTTATGTGACATGTTTCCAATGGAGTTTTCATAAGATTAACTGGTAAAGGATTTCAAAACCTTATCACTTGTTCCCCCTCGCTGAGTTCATAAGGACTCACCCTCTTTTTTTGTCACAGGTGAAGTAGATTTGGAACGACCATGTGCATTGCATGTTTTTCGTGAACATGGATGCTATTAGGGATGTTGTGTTTGTTTGCGAACTCTTTATTTCGTTGATGTAAATG
Source organism: Ehretia macrophylla (assembly GCA_037974665.1). Classification (NCBI taxonomy): domain Eukaryota; kingdom Viridiplantae; phylum Streptophyta; class Magnoliopsida; order Boraginales; family Ehretiaceae; genus Ehretia; species Ehretia macrophylla. The sequence continues at coordinate 57,789,992 of CM075765.1, forward strand.
ACCCTATTGTAATTTGGGTCTAATTTTGGGATTGTACTATCTATAACCCGACGAACTTTTTATTTGGCTGTTTGCTTTCATTATCTTGAATAGTAGCTATCGTAGGCAATTAAACCACTAGGTGAAAAAAATCAACTAAGTTAATTCTATCTAATTTCACTTAGGTGCTCATTTTTAAACTAAAGGATAATAGGTACTTGCATGATAGAAAATTGACAAATAAATGGGACATAGTTATCGTGATAGACTTGATAACCAAACGGGACTTTGAAGATAATTAGTAAGCATATCTGTTGATGAAAAAATATGAATTTTTGTTGGAATCAAATTAAAGATTTGGAATTGTGAGATATTTAGAAATTAGGTCAAACCAAAGATCCTAATTACAGCCGTTATGTTGCCGATTTTTCAAAAAACTTTTGGAGTTCTAGGCTAACGCTAAGCATTAATCATAGTGAAACAGTTAAGGACGTAAAATAACAATAATGATTAGGTCACACCCTAGTCTAGTCTCTATAGGTCGGGTTGGGGTGTGATACCCTTATATTAGAATGGAATTAGAGCTTAGTTTACTAACTAGGCATTAGTCGGGTTCAATTCTCGGACCATGGGTAGAAGCCCTAAGGTAATTGTGATGTCTTGTTTATATGTGTTAATGTGTGCTAATGTGCTTTAATTGTCTTGAGCATTGAATATTATATGCCTTTGTGAACCATATGTATTATGTGTCATGCACACCGACATGTTAATGCCCTCAATAATGCATGTTTGCTTTTATACTCCTTCCTTGATACATGTGTATAACCATGAATGACTGTTTATACATATAGATAGTTTGGATTAGGACTTTCAGGGAAGTGAATTCATGAAGGAAGAACGAAAAGGCTCAGTTAGAGGTTTCTCACATCTTCACAAGTACTCGATGGATCCTCTGTATTATTGGATATGCATATATAAAAAGCGTAGCACAGGTATAAATGTTGAGGTAAAGTTATCCCCTTACCTTTGGAATACCCATACATGTGATTAAGTTATCAATTTTATAGCTATGAAGTTCTTGATTCTGTTAAACTATTCTTCTAATTGTGGTTCAAGCATAAAGGTTAATGACATACAACTTTCCTTAAGATATATGAGTATACTATTGGACAAGTGGAGTAGAATATGTATATTCATATGCTTATAATAGAAGTTTGACTTAGGGGTTGCTTTTGAATCAAATTATTATTTCTTAAATTGGTGTAATAGACTATTTATATGATTGAATCCTTACTTGATTGGAATTGAGCATTGATGATTCTTTAGTATAACAAGATATAGGGATGCTGGAATTGAGGAATTCACGTAGCTAGAACTCGTGTTCGGAAGACTACACATAAAATGTTAGGTCGAATAGAAGCGTAAGTTATTGAATTATCCATTAGATGATTACCGTTGCTAAAGGCTCTTAGTTGGATATTGATGATATTAAGACTCATGGTATTAGCTTGGTGCCCCTCAGATTTAGTTGTGATTATACAAAGTAAGTCATTCTACACACTTGTTATTTGGATACCCTAGAGGATGTTAGAAAGCATATATCCCTAAGTAATACCGATAGACCTAGTCTATAAACCATGGAAAAGAGATTAAAGCATTCGGCTACAAGTGGAGTCGTTAGGGTATGATTAGTAATCCTAAATAGCTAATAATGATTATGTTTGACAATTCATGGTAAACCCTAGGACTGAAGGTCGATGAGCCTTGATGCTCTTAGCTAGTTGAACATGTAAATGAGGAGAGTAAGATTCCATATAACTAAGATAGAGATGAATTAGAGTCATGATGACCCAAGAGACTGATGTTAGACCACCGTATTTAAGTTCACCGTTTCACGTCTAAAGACTAGCTGTTGGTAGACTTCGAATCGTGGTGGTTGAATAGAGGGTGGATCTTGTAGTGATAATTAAATGAGTGGCTGATTACTTTTGAAGTTCAATTAAGGTATATTGAGGAATGCCTCGTGGTCATAATTCTTATGTTGACACAGCCTAGAAGTTATTTCGTGTAACAAGCTACTTAGATTAGTATGGTAAGTATCTTATGAGCTAGATCATTTCGGTACCCATTTATAGTCCTAAGATTGTTGTTGTACGACCGTTAACCTAGTGGAGCATTGATATCACTTACATGGCTATGGCCCTAGCTTAGTAATACTAATGTTGAAGATATATTGGCAGGCATTAAGTGTTCGAAGGAATGACTAGGTCGCTAAGTAAGTAGGACCATTGTCCTCTTAAATACGACGTAACCTTGAATTGAACTGAGTAGAATTTATTTGAGGTTGAAACTATTCATCTTAGGAGTTTTGGTTAAGATTAAAAGAAATTCTGAAGCCTCGTGACTTGAAGATAGAGACTTGAATAAGGAAATAAACTGTGGATTACAAGCTGATGAAATTTACTTGTAAGAATTGAACTAGTGCAACATGATCAATTTACCCATGCAATTTCGATAGCAATTTGTTGGTGGTACTTAATAAACCTTAGAGTTTGAGTTTAACGAATTTCAACGGTCTTTCTTCTTGATTATGAGCGTGAAGGTTAACGAAGCTGGGAAAGAATGTTAGTGAATAGGAGCTCGTAATCGAGAGACTAGACACTAGAAGATTTGCTAATCTAATGTACCTACGAGATAAGGACTATGATACTATCGATAGATGACTACTTGAGATGGATTAGTTGTTTAGTGAGTTCTTCCTTAAAATAGGGTCGTATTGTGGAAATGACCCATAACATGTGTATGTCCCATAACATGTGTATGTCCTACGGGTTAACAATTTTGAAGCTAGTTGATAGGATATGTAAATCGGATATAGACCTATCATTTTGAAATTAGCGTATGTTACCATAGGATCATGGTATTGTTGTGATATTCCTTTTTGAGGTATGAATGCAAGATTGACACGACATAAGTCATGATTTTGGAGTTATAGTTATATTGTTAGAATACCGATGCAACTTTGATGACTATGTTTGGAGATTCTAACCTTAGTTAATGAACTTGACCTTAAGATCAAATGGAAAGAATAGAGTCGTTCCAAGGAACGAACTGTAAATGTAGGAGTCACACTGAATTAAATGATTAGAGAAACGTAATAAGTGAATTGGTTGTGGTAAGAGAAATCACAGAACACGGGACAAACCAGAGTGGGAAAAATAACAAATGTCAGAATCCATCTAAATGACCTCAACAAGTAAGAATGAATTTCGGGACGAAATTCTTTTAAGGAGGGGAGGATGTGAGGCCCAACGTTGAATATCGTGTCTTACCTCGATTTATGTGCCTTAGACCCAGAATTATATGATTGACCTTAGATTACGTGCCATGTATTGGTTTTCGTGCATGCCTCGTAATATGTCCCTTGACCGAGAATTGTGTGCCTTAATCCTCGACTTACGTGCGATACCTAGATATACATGCCCTAACTTTGATTTACGTGCGACACCTCGATTCGTGTGCCCTAACCTTGAACTGCGTGCCTTAACCTAGGTTTAAGAGTCGTACCTTAAAATTACGTGCATTGCTTTGAATTACGTGCCTTGCATTGATTTACGTGCATTTACCTAGGGTTGCATGCATTTACTTTGGAATTCTTGTATTTGTCTTGAAGTATGTGCCTTAGACTTGAAGTACATGCTTTACCTCGTAGTTTGTGTCTACCTCGTAATTTGTGTACTAGACCTAGGAATACGTGCCTGCAAGCTAATCAATAAAGATTCTTGCACAAAGCACAAGATAATAAAATAATCCTACATAACCCACTAACCATTATTATATTCCTAATTCAAATTCACTACAAGACAAAATCCTATTATCATCCAAACCATCCCCAATATAATATACCTAATCACATTTTCCTACAAAATCACTAACATCTAAATAGCATATTTTAAACCCACTACAAGGCAAAATCTCACTAACCTCTAAACATACCCAACATTCTCTTACACACATGCTAAACCCTAAGCACTTTTCCTAAACCTTAAACATTCTACACAAGACACAAAGCTTACACAACTTTTACATGCTCTACTAATAGCTACAACAAGACAAAACAAAGACATTTTGACCAAGACTAGGCCATTTTTGACCAAGCCATCCAACACACAATTAAAATTCAGATTATACACAAAACACAACACAAACATGCCCTCTCAACTCACCAAAACCCATACAAACATGCATACACACAAATAAACACTTCAAACTCTCATTTTTCCTCTCAACTCTCCCATTCTCTTTCCATTTCGGTTCTAGCAGCCTCTTGAGCATCCAAGACTCCTCAGAAGCTCTCAAGGACTCTCTAAGACTCTCCCAAGCTTGGCCATAGCAAGCAATAGCAAGCAACAAGCAAGAAAATCTCACACAAGCTCTTAAACCTCTCATTTTCGGCCAGGTGAGTTTTAAAGGTTTTATTCCTTGTCTTTTGGTTTCACCTACATGCACACTTCCTACAAAAGATAACTAAGCTAGTATTTAAAGGAAATCAACATATCACTCAGCCAAAGCAAGGAAAAAGGTTTATTTTTACGATTTCAAGAGAATTTGTGCATTTTCATCCATCAAGTTGCTAAGGTGAGGGTCAAACTCTTTTAAAAGCTTTCAAAACTCACATGTATGCTCTCATATAGCTATATTTACCTCTGTAGTTATTGTAAATGTGTGTATATGAGCCTATCTACTCATGCATGGCTTGATAATGGCTAGAAACTTGAAGATATGTAAACACATTTTTTTGCTGGTAGCTTACTGACCTTGTGGAACGAAGTACTTGGCTTTGTAAACATTGATAAAAATGATAGAAAATTTGTAGGTCACTAGTTTTTTCAATTCTCGACATTTGTTGTTGAAATAGGCCAAGGCCAATTAGAATTCTAAGACCTCAAAAATGGCCAAATATCGAAAGATGTCTAAATCTGGAAAACTTGGAAAATTTGTAGGTCACTAGTTTTTTCAGTTCTGGACATTTGTTGTAGAAATAGGCCAAGGCCAATTAGAATTCTAAGACCTCCAAAATGGCCAAATATCGAAAGGTGTCTAAATCTAGAAAACTTGTAAAATATTTCCAAAACGCATGGGTAGTATACTATATTGGTCAGTTATGAACATATTTGAAAGAAATAGGCTAAGGCTAATTTTGAGTTTAAAGGCCTCAAAAGTAGCAAATATCGAAATGTGTATAAATCTGGACAGTTTTGTGTAGTCTCACGGTTTTGGCCATAACTCCTAAGTCCGAACTCCAAATGTAGCGAGCTTTGTTTCTAGATTTAAAGAACTCATTAAGATTAAATTTTACATTTAGTTCACTGAAATTGGAGATTATTTGCTTGGCTAAATGAATGTGGAAAAACAGACCATTGCAGTAGGGTTTTGGCTTGGTAAAATTCTTTGAATCATGTTGAAACTTTACTTGTGCTATTGAATGCTTGGAATTGTGGCAATTGGAAGTTGTTTGGGCTGTTTTGGATGGTTTCGGATGCTTAATTAATTGATACATGGCTTGGGTTTAATTACGTGACAAATTGTGGCTTAATCGCATGTGTAAGCACGAATTGAGACTCTATTGCTTATGAAAACTTGCTAAGTGATTATCCTATGGTTAAATGTGTTCAATTGTGTGGTTAGTAGGCTTCCCAATAAATGTTAAGCATGCTTGAAATGGTTTAAGTGTTTCTTGTGGTCCTTAGCAAGTTAAACCAACACCCGAGCATGTCAATTGCAAACCCTAATGGCCATGTAGACTCCCAAGTCATGAACCACTCTTGTGTGACTTATAATTGATGTTGAGGATTGTTAATAGGCTGCCCTGAATTGTCTTTATAGCTCTAAATATGATTCCCGATGATTGTATGTTGATAAGTGAACTACTCTTGCACCTGATTTTGTATAAGTATCGAAGCATGCTTGTATGATCTTAACACTTGATATGCGAACCCAAAATAAGTTATATGACTTGTTTTATATGTGTGACATGGCTGCCCGTTAAATGTTTATACACTTCTAAGTGTTTTACAAAGTGACTTTACATGTCAAAGCATGCCTCGTATGTTTACTTGTCGATATGTGATCATATGTGCATCCAGAGGCAACCTACTTTGTTGACCTCATAATGTGAATTGTTAAAAAATATTCTATGGCTTGTTTTATAACATGATTACTTGGCTGCCCATGAAAGTTTAATTGCTTTCAAATGAATATATGAAATGATTATATGTTCTTACAATGCCTTATATGCCAATATGTCAAAATGTGATCATAAACTTGCTCGGAGGCTACCTACTTTGTTGACCTCCTAATGTGAAATGTTAAATGGCATAAATGTGCATTGCATACAAGGTTGTAACCTTTCATTCTGGCATGGTAGTGTTCACGTACACCGGGCAGCATCGGGCTTGCCGGTGCTACCGTGACTACCATGGTCCAATTCCCTCTCTCGCTTGGGAGCTAGACTTCCTCGGAGAGATGGGTCGTAGGATTTGGGGTACATCCAGAGAACACCCGTTGGAATGATAAGTGGATGATAGATGCTGGCTATAACAATGGCTATTGGAAATGAACTTGAATAGCAGAAACTAAGTGCTATGCGGGGCAAAGTGCTACACCTAAAAGTGGTGGGAGGTACCTCCTGAGCCCGTAGGAGCCACCTCTAGAGTCTTGTACGTATCAAACCTATCCTTTTTACTATGTCTTTAAGTACTCTCGCTTGGTTCCTAGAGGTCCTCGGGGAGGAAGGACGGGTAAATGTGTTCATTTATATTTATGTTATGTTATGAACTTACTTACTTTATGTGACATGTTTCCAAAGGAGTTTTCATAAGATTAACCGGTAAAGGATTTCAAAACCTTATCACTTGTTCCCCCCCTCGCTGAGTTCATAAGGACTCACCCTCTTTTTTTGTCACAGGTGAATCAGATTTGGAACGACCATGTGCATTGCGTGCTTTTCGTGAACATGGATGTTATTAGGGATGTTGTGTTTGTTTGCGAACTCTTTATTTCATTGTTGTAATTGAACCCATTCTAATTTGGGTCTAATTTTGGGATTATACTATCTATAACTGGACGAACTTTTTATTTGGTTGTTTGCTTTCATTATCTTGAATAGTAGCTATCGTTGGCAATTAAACCACTAGGTGAAAAAAATCATCTAAGTTAATTCTATCTAATTTCACTTAGGTGCTCATTTGTAAACTAAAGGATGATAGGTACTTGCATGATAGAAAATTGACAAATAAATGGGACATAGTTATCGTGATAGGCTTGATAACCAAACGGGACTTTGAAGATAATTAGTAAGCATATCTATTGATGACAAAATAGGAATTTTTGTTGGAATCAAATTAAAGATTTGGAATTGTGAGGTATTTAGAAATTAGGTCAAACCAAAGATCCTAATTACAGCAGTTATGCTGCCGATTTTTCAAAAACTTTTGGAGTTCTAGGCTAACGTTAAACATTAATCATAGTGAAACAGTTAAGGATGTAAAATAACAATAATGATTAGGTCACACCTTAGTCTAGCCCCTATAAGTCGGGTTGGGACATGACATACAGTATATCGTTAGAAAGCTCTCCGGGAGCTCTACGATGGGGGCAGCAAGCGTGCTTCACTACGCCTATTTTTGGAACCCAAAATCAAACATTTTCATCAGTTTCAAACCACTTTTTGACTTTTTACGCTATTTTGTCATCCCGAGTCATTCGTCACGAGTCACGAAAAGGCTGACAACCTACCTTGCGGGACATTAGGGGGCCCTACTACGCGTCGATATCACGTCTTGTGAGGATGCTTTGTTGTTAAGGCAGATGGGTTGTCGATAAGCCCATTAGGCCTTTTGAATGGGCCGTCTCCCTAGGTTGGGATTGTGAAACGTCAACACATAATGGCTTTGCACCCTCAACATAACGGTTGCGATCATAACAGTACTAACGCACTGGATCCCATTAGAACTCCGAAGTTAAGTGTGTTTGGGCTAAAGTAGTATTAGGATGGGTGACCCTCGGGCAAGTCCTCGTGTCGCACCCCTCTTTTCAACTTTTTTTACCCCGTTCAGCCATGCCAAGATGCCTCATCCGTCACATTTCTTTTCTCGAGTCCCATGGCACCTTGGGCAAGCCAACTTCACTTTGCGAAGTGGCTGGGTCCACAAACCAAGGTCGTGGGGCCTGTGACCTGGTCTCCGTCGCTCCGGTGCCTTTAACTTTTGATTAGTTAGGAGTTATGCGGCCCACAATATACCATTGGAAAGCTCTCCGGGACCTCTACGACAGGGGCAGTAGGCACGCATCACTGCGCCAGTTTGCGAAAACCAAAATCGAACATTTTCATCTATTTTAGGCCACTTTTCTTCTTTTTACGCTGTTTTGTCATCCCAGGTCGTTCGTCGTGATTAACAAAAAGGCTGACAACCTAACTTACGGGATATTAGGGAGCCCTACTACGCGTTGATATAACATCTTGCGAGGATTCTGAGTTGTTGAGGCAAATGGGCTGTTGATAAGCTCATTGGGCCTTTTGAAAGGGTCGTCTCTCTAGGTAGGGATTGTGAACCGTCAACACATAATGGCTTTGCACCCTCAACATGACGGGTGCAATCATACCAGCACTAATGCATTGGATCCCATCAGAACTTCAAAGTTAAGCGAGTTTGGGCGAGAGTTGTACTAGGATGGGTGACCCCTTCGGAAGTCCTCGTGTTGCACCCCTCTTTTCAATTTTTTTTACCCCGTTCAGCCATGCCAAGATGCCTAATCCATCACATTTCTTTTCTCGAATCCTAAGGCACCTTGGGCAAGCCAACTTCGCTACGTGGAGTGGCTGGGCCCGCAAACCGAGGTCATGGGGCCTGCGACCTAGTCTCGATCGCCGTGGTGCCCATAACTTTTGATTCATTAGGAGTTATGCGGCCCGCAATATACCATTGGAAAGTTCTCTGAGAGCTCTATGACGGGGGCAGCAAGCGTGCTTCGTTGCGCCTATTTTCAGAACCCAAATTCAAATATTTTCCTCAGTTTCAGACCCGTTTTCTTCTTTTTACTCTATTTCGTCATCCCGGGTCGTTTGTCGTGAGTCGCTAAAAGGCTGACAACCTAACTTGCGGGATATTATGGGGTGCTACTACGCTTCGATATCAAGTCTTGTGAGGATGCTGCGTTTTTTAGGCAGATGGGTTATCGATAAGCCCATTGGGCCTTTTGAATGGGCCGTCTCTCTGGGTTGGGACTGTGAACCGTCAACACATACGGGCTTTGCACCCTGAACATGAATGTTGCGATCATACCAGCACTAATGCACCAGATCCCATTAGAACTTCGAAGTTAAGCGTGTTTGGGCGAGAGTAGTACTAGGATGGGTGACCCCGTGGAAGTCCTCGTGTTGCACCCCTCTTTTCATTTTTTCTGACCTCGTTCTACCATGCCAAGATGCCTTATCTGTCACATTTCTTTTCTCGAGTCCCACTGCACCTTGGACAAGCCAACTTCGCTTGGCAGAGGGGCTGGGTCCGCAAACCGAGGTAGTGGGGCCTATGACCTGGTATCCGTCGCTCCGGTGCGCATAACTTCTGATCAGTGAGGAGTTATGCAGCCCACAGTATATTGTTAGAAAGATCTCCGGGAGCTTTACAACAAGGGCAGTAGGCTTGCTTCGCTGCACTTGTTTACGGAACCTAAAATCGAATGTTTCCAACTGTTTCAAGCAACTTTTCTTCTTTTTACGCTGTTTTGTCATCCCGAGTCGTTCGTCGTGAGTCGCGAAAAGGCCGACAACCTAAATTATGGGACATTAGGGGGCCCTACTACACATCGATATCACATCTTATGAGTATGCTAATTTGTTGAAGCAGATGAGCTATTGCTAAGCCCATTTGGCCTTTTGAATGGGCCGTCTCCCTTGGCTGGAACTCTGAACCGTCAACACATTAGGGCTTTAAACCATCAACATGACGGGTGAGATCATACCAATACTAATGCACCGGATCCCATCAGAACTCCTAAGTTAAGCGTGTTTGGGTGAGAGTAGTACAAGGATAGGTGACCCCCTGGGAAGTCCTCGTGTTACACCCCTCTTTTCATTTTTTTTACCCCGTTTAGCCATACCAAGATACCTTATCCATCATATTTCCTCTCTTGAGTCCTACGGCACCTTGCGCAAGCCAACTTCGCTTCGCAGAGGGGCTGGGCCTGCAAACCTAGGTCATGGGGCCAATGACCTGTTCTCCGTCGCTCCGGTGCCTATGACTTTTGATCAGTTAGGAGTTATGCGGCCCATAGCATACTGTTGGAAAGCTCCCCGGGAGCTCTATGACAAGGGCAGCAGGTGTGCTTCGTTGCACCTATTTACGAATTCGAAAATTGGATATTTTCAACTATTTCAGGCCAATTTTCTTCTTTTTATGCTGTTTTGTCATCCCGGGTCATTTTGTCGTGAGTCGCAAAAAGGCTGACAACCTAACTTACTTGACATTAAGGGCCCTACTATGCATCGATATCATGTCTTGCGAGGATGCTGTGTTGTTGAGGCAGATGGGTTGTCAGTAAGCCCATTGGTCATTTTGAATAGGCAGTCTGTCTAGCCTGGGACTGTGAACCGTCAACACATAAGGGCTTTGCACCCCTTTTTCATTCTTTTTTTACCCCGTTCAGCCATGCCAAGATGCCTCATCCGTCACATTTATTTTCCCGAGTCCCACGGCACCTTGGGCAAGAAAACTTCACTTCGCGAAGGAGCTAGGCCCGCAAACCAAGGTCGTGGGGCCTGCGACCTAGTCTCCATCGCTCTGGTGCCCTTAACTTTTGATCCAATAGGAGTTATGTGGCCCATAGTATACCATTAGAAAGCTCTCCAGGAGCTCTACAACGGGGATAGCAAGCGTACTTCGTTGTGCCTGTTTCAGAACCCGAAACCAAACATTTTCATCAGTTTCAGACCACTTTTCTTATTTTTACGCAGTTTTGTCATCCAGGGTCATTTGTCCTGAGTTGCGAAAAGGCCGACAACCTATCTTGCGGGACATTAGAGGGCCCTACTACACGTCGATATCACGACTTGCGAGGATGCTGCGTTGTTAAGGTAGATGGGCTGTCGATAAGCCCATTGGGCCTTTTGAATGGGTCGTCGCTCTGGGCTGAGATAGTGAACCATCAACACTTAAAGGTTTTGCACCCTCAACAAGACGGGTGCAATCATACTAGCACTAATGCACCGGATCGCAACAGAACACCGAAGTTACGCGTGCTTGGGCGAGAGTAGTACTTGGATGGGTGACTCCCTAGGAAGTCCTCGTGTTGCACCCCTCTTTTCATTTTTTTTGCCCGGTTCAGCCATGCCGAGATGCTTCATCCATCACATTTCTTTTCTCGAGTCCCATGGCACCTTAGGCAAGCTAACTTCACTTCGCAGAGGGGCTAGGCCTGCAAACCGAGGTCGTAGGGCCATTGACCTGGTCTCCGTCGCTCTGGTGCCCATAACTTTTGATCGATTAGGAGTTATGCGGCCCACAGTATACCCTTAGAAAGCTCTCCGGGAGCTCTACGATGGGGGAAGCAAGCATGCTTCACTGCGCTTGTTTTCAGAACCTAAAATCAAACATTTTTATCAGTTTCAGACCATTTATTCTTCTTTTTACGCTGTTTTGTCATCCTGGGTAGATCGTCGTGAGTCGCAAAAAGGCCGACAACCTAACTTACGTGACATTAGGGACCCTACTATGCGTCAATATCACGTCTTACTAGGATGCTGCGCTTTTAAGGAAGATGTGTTGTCGATAAGCCCTTTGGGCCTTTTGAACGGGCCATCTCTTTGGGCTAGGACTATGAACCATCAACACATAATGGCTTTGCAGCCTCAACATGACGGGCACGATTATACCAGCACTAATGCATCAGATCCCATCAAAACTCCGAAGTTAAGCGTGTTTGGGCAAGAGTATTACAAGGATGGGTGACCCCCTGGGAAGTCCTCGTGTTGCACCCCTTTTTCATTTTTTTTTACCCCGTTCCGCCATACCAAGATGCTTCAACCGTCACATTTCTTTTCTCGTGTCCCACGGCACCTTGGGCAAGAAAACTGCGCTTCGTGGAAGAGCTGGGCCAGCAAACCGAGGTCGTGGGGCTTGCGACCTGGTCTCCATTGCTATGGTGCCCATAACTTTTGATCCGTTAGGAGTTCGGCGGCCCACAGTATACCATTGGAAAGCTCTCCGGGAGCTCTACGATAGGGATTGCAAGCATTCTTCGCTGCTCCAATTTTTGAAACCCAAAATCAAACATTTTCATCAGTTCCAGACCACTTTTCTTATTTTTACGCTGTTTTGTCATCCAGGGTCATTTGTCATGAGTCGCAAAAAGGCCGACAACCTAACTAGCGTGACATTAGAGGGCCCTACTACATGTCTATATCACGACATGCGAGGTTGATGCGCTGTTGAGGCAGATGGGTTGTCGATAAGCCCATTGGGCCTTTTGAATGGGTCATCGCTCTAGGCTGGGACTGTGAACAGTCAACACATAAGGGCTTTGCACCCTCAACATGACGGCTGTGATTATACCAATACTAATGCACCGGATCCTAACAGAACTCTGAAATTAAGCGCGTTTGGGTGAGAGTAGTACTAGGATGGGTGACCCCTTGCGACATCCTCGTGTTCCACCCCTCTTTTTATTTTTTTACCCCGTTCAGCCATGCTAAGATGCTTTATCTGTCACATTTCTTTTCTCGAGTCCCACGGCACCTCAGGCAAGCCAACTTAGCTTCGCGGAGAGATTGGGCCCGCAAACCGAGGTCGTGGGGCCTGTGACCTGGTGTCCGTCGCTCTGGTACCCATAACCTTTGATCTGTTAGGAGTTATGCGGCCCATAGTATATCGTTGGAAAGCTCACTTGGAGCTCTACGACGGCGGCATCAAGCATGCTTTGCTTCGCCTATTTTCGGAACCCAAAATCAAACATTGTCATCAATTTCAAACCACTTTTCTTCATTTTATGTTATTTTGTCATCCCGGGTAGTTCATCGTGAGTCGCGAAAAGGCCGACAACCTAACTTGCGGGACATTGGGGGGCCCTACAATGCATCGATTTCACATCTTGCCATGATGCTACGTGTTGAGGCAGATGGGTTATCGATAAGCGCATTGGGGCTTTTGAATGGGTCGTCTCTTTGGGCTAGGACTATGAACTATCAAAACATAAAGGCTTTGCACCCTCAACATGACGGGTGCGATCATACGAGCACTAATGCACCGGGTCCCAATAGAACTCTGAAGTTAAGTGTGCTTGGGCGAGAGTAGTACTAGTATGGGTGACCCCTTGGGAAGTCCTCATGTTACTCCCTTCTTCTCATTTTTTTCCCAGTTCAGCCATTCCAGGATGCTTCATCCATCACATTTCTTTTTTCCAGTCCCACGGCTCCTTGGGCAAGCCAACTTCGCTTCGCGGAGGGGTTGGGCCCGTAAACTGAGGTCGTGGGGCTTGTGACCTGGTCTCCGTCGCTCCGGTGCCCACCACTTTTGATCAATAAAGTGTTATGTGTCCCACAATATACCGTTGGAAAGCTCTCCGGGAGCTCTACGATGGGGGCAGCAAGTGTGCATTATTGCACCTGAATTCGGAACCCAAAATCAAACATTTTCATCAGTTCTAGACCACTTTTCTTCTTTCTATGCTATTTTGTCATCCCAGATCGATCATCGTGAGTCGCTAAAAGGCCGACAACCTAACTTGCGGGACATTAAGGGGCCCTACTACACGTCCATATAACGTCTTGTGAGGATGCTACGTTGTTGAGGCAGATGGGTTGTCGATAAGCCCATTGAGCCTTTTGAATTGGTTGTCTCTCGGGGCTGGGACTGTGAACCGTCAACACATAAAGGCTTTGCACCCTCAACATGACAGGTGTGATCATACCAACACTAATGCACCGGATCCTATCAGAACACCGAAGTTACGAGTGCTTGGGTGAGAGTAGTACTAGGATGGGTGACCCCCTGGGAAGTCCTCGTGTTGTACCCCTGTTTTCATTTCTCTTTCCCCGGTTCGGCCATGCCAAGATGTTTCATCCGTCACATTTCTTTTCTCGAGTCTCATGGCACCTTTGGCAAGCTAATTTCGCTTCGCGAATGAGCTGGGCCTGCAAACCAAGGTCATGAGGCTTGTGACCTGGTGTTCGTCGCTCCGGTGCCTATCATTTTTGATCCCTTTGGAGTTATGTGTCCTATAGTATATCGTTGGAAAGCTCTCTGGGAGCTCTACCACGGGGGCAGAAAGTGTGCTTCACAGCAGTTGGTTTTGAAACCCAAAATCAAAAATTTTCATCAATTTCAGACCATTTTTTTCCTTTTTGCTCTGTTTTGTCATCCCGGGTCTTTCATCGTGAGTCGTTAAAAGGCCGACAACCTAACTTGCGGGATTTTAGGGGGCCCTACTACGTGCCGATATCACATCTTACGAGGATGTTGTGTTATTGAGGCAGACGGGTTGTCAATAAGCCCATTCGGCCTTTTGAATGGGTCGTTTCTTTAGGCAAGGACTGTGAACCATCAACACATAAGGGCTTTGTACCCTCAACATGATGGGTGTGATCATACCAGCACTAATGCACTGGATCCCAACAGAACTCCGAAGTTAAGCGTGTTTGGGCGAGAGAGCACTTGGATGGGTGACCCCTTGAGAAGTCCTCATTTTGCACCCCTCTTTTTATTTTTTTTTGCCCTGTTCAGCCATGCATAGATGCTTCATCCGTCACATTTCCTTTCTCGAGTCCCACGGAACCTTGGGCAAGCCAACTTCACTTTGCGGAAGGGTTGGGCCCGCAAACTGGGGTCGTGGGGCCTGTGACATGGTGTCCGTCGATCTGGTGCCCATAACTTTTGATCCATTAAGAGTTATGCGGCCTACAGTATACCGTTGGAAAGCTTTCCGGGAGCTCTACATCAAGGGCAGCAAGCGTGCGTTGCTGCGCCTAATTTCGAAACCCATAATCAAACATTTTCATCAGTTCCAAACGATATTTCTTCTTTTTAAGCTATTTTGTCATCCTGGGTCGATCGTTGTGAGTCGCTAAAAGGTCGGCAACCTAACTTACGGGACATTAGGGGGCCCTACTACACGTTGATATAACGTCTTTCGAGGATGTTGCGTTGTTCAGACATATAGGTTGTCAATAAGCCCATTGAGCCTTTTGAATGGGTCGTCTCTCTAGGCTAGGATTGTGAACCGTCAACACATAAAGGCTTTGCACCCTCAACATCATGGGTGTGATCATACCCGCACTAATGAACCGGATCCCAACTGAACTCCGAAGTTAAGCATGTTTAGGCGAGAGTAGTACTAGGATGGGTGACCCCTAGGGAAGTCCTCATGTTGCAGCCCTCTTTTCATTTTTTTTTACCCCGTTCAGCCATGCCAAGAAGCTTCATCCATCATATTTCTTTTATCGAGTCCCACAGCACCTTAGGCAAGCCAACTTCGCTTCACGGAGGGGCTAGGCCCATAAACCGAGGTGTGGGGCCTCTGACCAGGTTTCTGTTGCTCTGGTGCCCATAACTTTTGATTCGTTAGGAGTTATGCGGCCCATAGTAGCTCTACGACGGGGGCCGCAAGCGTGCTTTGATGCGACTATCTTTGGAACCCAAAATCAAACATTTTCATCAATTTCATACCACTTTTCTTCTTTTTACGATGTTTTGTCGTACCGGGTCATTCATCGTGAGTTGCGAAAAGGACGACAACCTAACTTACGGGACATTATGGTGCCCTACTATGCGTCGATATCACGTCTTGTGATGATACTGCATTGTTGAGGCAGATGGGTTGTCGATAATCCCATTGAGCCTTTTGAATGGATCGTCTCTCTGGACTGGGATTGTGAACCGTCAACACATAAAGGCTTTGTACCCTCAACATGACGGGTACGATCATACTAGCACTAATACACCAAATCCCAACTGAAATTCGAAGTTAAGCGTGTTTGGATGAGAGTAGTACTAGGATGGGTGACCCCGTGGGAAGTCGTCGAGTTGCACCCCTATTTTCATTTTTTTTTACCTCGTTCAGCCTTGCCAAGATGCCTCATTCGTCATATTTCTTTTCTGGAGTGCCATGGCATCTTGGGCAAGGTAACTTCGCTTCGCAAAGGGGCTGGGCCCGCAAACCAAGGTCGTGGGGCTTGTGACCTGGTGTCCGTCACTCCGGTGCCCATAACTTTTTATCCGTAAGGAGTTATATGATCCACAATATATCGTTGCAAAGCTCTCCGAGAGCTCTACGAAGGGGGCTACAAGCATGCTTCACTTTGCTGTTTTTAGAAACCAAAATCGAATATTTTCATCAGTTTTAGGCAAATTTTCTTCTTTTTACGCAGTTTTGTCATCCCGGGTCATTTGTCGTGAGTCACGAAAAGGCCAACTACTTGACTTGCGGGACATTAGGGGGCGCTTCTATGCATTGATATCACGTCTTGCAAGCCTGCTGTGTTGTTGAGGCAGATGGGCTGTCGATAAGCCCATTGGGCTTTGTGAATGGGTAGTCTTTCTTGGCTGGGACTGTGAACTGTCAACACATAAGGGTTTTGCACCATCAACTTGACAGGAGTTATCATACCAGCACTAATGCACCGGATCCCATAAGAACTCCGAAGTTAAGTGTGCTTGGGCGACCCGCTGGGAAGTCCCCGTGTTGCACCGCTCTTCTCATTTTTTTTACCCCGTTCAACCATGCGAAGATGCTTCATCTGTCCCATTTTTTTTCTCGAGTCCCACAGTACCTTGCGCAAGCCAACTTCGCTTCGCAGAGGGGCTGGGCCTGCAAACCTAGGTCATGGGGCCTATGATCTGGAATCCGTCGTTCCGGTGCCCATAACTTTTGATCCGTTTGGAGCTATGCAGCCCATAGTATACCGTTGGAAAGCTCTCCGGGAGCTCTACGCCTGGGGCAACAAGTGTGCTTTGCTGCACTTGCTTTCTGATCCCAAAATCAAACATTTTCATCAATTTTAGACCAATTTTCTTCTTTTTACACTGTTTTGTTGTACTGGGTCGTTCGTAGTGAGTCGCGAAAAGGCCGACAACCTAACTCGATGGACATTAGGGGTCCCTACTAAGTGTCGATATCAAGTCTTGAGAGGATGCTGTGTTGTTAAGGCAGATGGGTTATCGATAACCCCATTGGGCCTTTTGAATCGGTCGTCTCTCTTGGCTGGTACTGTGAACCGTCAACATATAAAGGCTTTGCACCCTCAACATGATGGGTGTGATCATACCAGCACTAATGCACTGGATCCCAACAGAACTGTGAAGGTAAGCGTGCTTGGGCGAGAGTAGTACTAAGACGGGTGACCCCCTAGGAAGTCCTCGTGTTGTACCCCTCTTTTCATTTTTTTACACCGTTCAGCTATGCGAAGATGCCACATCCGTCATATTTCTTTTCTCGAGTCCCACGGGACCTTGGGCAAGCCAACTTCGCTTCGCGGAGGGGTTGGGCCCGTAAACTGAGGTCGTGGGGCTTGTGACCTGGTCTCCGTCGCTCCGGTGCCCATAAATTTTGATTAGTGAGGAGTTATGTGACCTATAGTATACCATTGGAAAGCTCTCTGGGACCTCTACGATGGGGGCAACAAGCTTGCTTGGCTGCACTTGTTTTCAGAACCCAAAATCTAACGTTTTCATTAGTTTTAGACTATTTTTCTTTATTTTATGCTATTTTATCATCCCGGGTCGTTCGTCGTGAGTCGCGAAAAGGCCGACAACTTAACTTGCGGGACATTAGGGGGCTCTACTACGGGTTGATATCACGTCTTGCGATGATGCTGCGTTGTTGAGGCAGATGGGTTGTCGAGAAGCCCATTGGGCCTTTTAAGTGGGTCGTCTCTATAGGCTGGGACTGTGAACCGTCAACACATAAAGGATTTGCACCCTCAACATGACGGGTGCGATCATACCACCACTAATGCACCGGATCCCAACTGAACTCCGAACTTAAGCGTGTTTTGGCAAGAGTAGTACTAGGATGGGTGACCCCTTGGGAAGTTCTCGTGTTGCACACCACTTTTCATTTTTTTCCCCGTTCAGCCATACTAAGATGCCTCATCCGTCATATTTTTTTTCTCGTGTCCCACGGCACCTTTTGCAAGCGAACTTCACTTCGCGGAGGGGCTGGGCCCAAAAACTGAGGTTGTGGGGCCTATGACTAGGTATCTGTCACTCCGGTGCCCATAACTTTTGATCTGTTAGGAGTTATATGGCCCATAGTATACCGTTGGAAAGTGCTCTGGGAACTCTACAACCGGGGTAGCAATTGTGCTCCACTGCGCCTATTTTTGGAACCCAAAACCAAACATTTTCATCAGTTTCAGGCCACTTTCTTCTTTTTACGCTGTTTTTTCGTCCTGGATTGTTCGTCGTGAGCCGCGAAAAGGACGACAACCTAACTTGCCGGATATTACTTGGCCCTACTAAGCGTCGATATCACGTCTTACAAAGTTGCTACGTTGTTGAGGCAGATGGGTTATCGATAACCCCATTGGGCCTTTTGAATGTGTCGTCTCTCTGGGCTGAGACTGTGAACCGTCAACACATAAAGGCTTTCAACCCTGAACATGATGGGTGCGATCATACCCGTACTAATGCAACGGATCCCTACTGTACTCCTAAGTTAACCGTGTTTGGGCGGGAGTTGTACTAGGATGTGTGACTCCTTGGGAAGCCCTCGTGTTGTATCCCTCTTTTAATTTTTTTTTACCCCGTTCAGACATGCCAAGATGCCTCATCCGTCACATTTCTTTTCTCGTGTCCCACGGCACCTTGGGCAAGCCAACTTCGCTTCGCGGAGGGCTGGGCCCACAAACGGAGGTCGTAGGGCCTGTGACCTTGTGTCTATCGTTCCGGAGCCCATAACTTTTGATCAGTTACGAGTTATGCTACCCACAGTATACCATTAGAAAGCTCTCCGGGAGCTCTACGACGAGGGCAGCAAGCGTGCTTCGCTGTGCCTATTTTTGGAACCCAAAATCAAATATTTTCATCAGTTTGACTATTTTTCTTTATTTTATGCTATTTTGTCATCCCGGGTTGTTCGTCGTGAGTCGCAAAAAGGCCGGCAACTTAACTTGCGGGACATTAGGGGGCGCTACTACAGGTTGATATCACGTCTTGCAAGGATGCTGCATTGTTGAGGCAGATGGGTTGTCGAGAAGCCCATTGGGCTTTTTCAATGTGTCATCTCTATAGGTTGGGACTGTGCACCGTCAACACATAAAGGCTTTGCAACCTCAACATGACGAGTGCGATCATACCACCACTATTGCACCGGATCCCAACTGAACTCCGAACTTAAGTGTGTTGGGGCGAGAGTAGTACTAGGATGGGTGACCCCCTAGGAAGTCCTCGTGTTGCACACCACTTTTCATTTTTTTTCCCCGTTCAGCCATACCAAGATGCCTCATCCATCACATTTCTTTTCTCGTGTCCCACGGCACCTTTTGCAAGCAAACTTCACTTCGCGGAGGGGCTAGGCCCGAAAACCGAGGTTGTGGGGCCTGTGACTAGGTGCCTATCACTTCGGTGCCTATAACTTTTGATTCGTTAGGAGTTATGATGCCCATAGTATACCGTTAGAAAGCGCTCTAGGAACTCTACAACGAGGGTGGCAATTGTGCTTCACTGTGCCTATTTTTGGAACCCAAAATCAAACATTTTCATCAATTTCAGACCACTTTTCTTCTTTTTATGCTATTTTATCGTCACAGGTTGTTCGTCGTGAGTTACGAGAAGGCCGACAACCTAACTTGCCGGACATTACTTGGCCCTACTAAGCCTCGATACCACGTCTTACAAAGTTGCTGCGTTGTTAAGGTAGATGGGTTATCGGTAAGCCCATTGGGACTTTTGAATAGGTCGTCTCTTTGGGCTGGGACTGTGAACCGTCAACACATAAAGGCTTTCAACCCTTAACATGATGGGTGCGATCATACCCGCACTAATGCACCAGATCCCTACTGTACTCCGAAGTTAAGCGTGTTTGGGCGGGAGTTGTACTAGGATGGGTGACTCCTTGGGAAGCCCTCGTGCTGCATCCCTCTTTTAATTTTTTTTTACCCCGTTCAGACATACCAAGATGCCTCATCTGCCACATTTGTTTTCTCATCTCCCACGGCACCTTGGGCAAGCCAACTTGGCTTCGCGGAGGGCGGGGCCTGCAAACGGAGGTCGTGGGGCCTGTGACCTGGTACCCGTCTTTCCGGAGCCCATAACTTTTGATCCATTACAAGTTATACAGCCCACAGTATACCATTGAAAAGCTCACCGGGAGCTTTACGACGGTGCCAGCAAGCATGCTTCGCTGCGCCTATTTTTGGAAACCAAAATCAAACATTTTCATCAGTGTTAGACTATTTTTCTTTATTTTATGCTATTTTGTCATCCCGGGTCATTCGTCGTGAGTCGCGAAAAGGCCGACAACTTAACTTGCAGGACATTAGGGGGCGCTACTAGGGGTTAATATCACGCCTTGCGAGGATGCTACGTTGTTGAGGCAGATGGGTTATCGAGAAGCCCATTGGGCCTTTTCAATGTGTCATCTCTATAGGCTAGGACTGTGAACTGTCAACACATAAAGGCTTTGCACCTTCAACCTGACGGGTACGATCATACCACCACTATTGCACTGGATCCCAACTGAACTCCGAACTTAAGCGTGTTTGGGCGAGAGTAGTACTAGGATGGGTGAACCCCTGGGAAGTCCTCGTGTTGCACACCACTTTTCATTTTTTTCCCCGTTCAGCCATACCAAGATGGCTAATCCGTCACATTTATTTTCTCGTGTCCCACGATACCTTTTGCAAGCAAACTTCGCTTCGCGGAGGGGCTGGGCCCGAAATCCGAGGTCGTGGGGCCTGTGACTAGGTGTCTGTCACTCCGGTGCCCATAACTTTTGATCCGTTAGGAGTTATGTGGCCCATAGTATACCGTTGGAAAGTGCTCCGGGAACTCTACAACAAGGGTAGCAATTGTGCTTCACTGCGCCTATTTTCGGAACCCAAAATCAAACATTTTCATCAATTTCAGGCCACTTTTCTTCTTTTTACGCTGTTTTTTCGTCATAGGTTGTTCATCGTGAGTCGCAAAAAGGCCGACAACTTAACTTGCCTGACATTACTTGGCCCTACTAAGCATCGATATCACGTCTTACAAAGTTGCTGCGTTGTTAAGGTAGATGGGTTATCGGTAAGCCCATTGGGCCTTTTGAATAGGTCGTCTCTCTGGGCTGGGATTGTGAACCGTCAACACATAAAGCCTTTCAACCCTCAACATGATGGGTGCAATCATACCCGCACTAATGCACCGGATCCCTACTGTACTCCGAAGTTAAGCGTGTTTGGGCGGGAGTTGTACTAGGATGGGTGACTCCTTGGGAAGCCCTCGTGTTGAACCCCTCTTTTAATTTTTTTTTACCCCATTCAGACATGCCAAGATGCCTCATCCGTCACATTTCTTTTCTCGTGTCCCACGGTACCTTGGGCAAGCCAACTTTGCCTCGCGGAGGGTTGGGCCCGCAATCGGAGGTCGTGGGGCTTTTGACCTGGTGTCTGTCGTTCAGGTGCCCATAATTTTTGATCCGTTAGGAGTTATGCGGCCCATAGTATACCGTTGCAAAGCTCTCCGGGAGCTCTCGACGGAGGCAGCAAGCGTGCTTCATTGAGCCTATTTTCAGAATCCAAAATCAAACATTTTCTTCAATTTCAGACCACTTTTCTTCTTTTTATGCTATTTTTTCAGCCCGGGTAGTTCGTCATGAGCCGCGTAAAGGCCGACAACCTAACTTGTTGGACATTAAAGGGGCCCTACTAAGTGTCGATATCACGTCTTGCGACGATGCTGCATTGTTGAGGCTGGTGGGTTGTCAATAACACCATTGGGCCTTTTGAATGGGTCGTCTGTGAGGCCCGACCCCGAATAACGTGTCCTACCTCGACGAAATTATTTTAAGGAGGGGAGGATGTGAGGCCCAACCCCGAATAACGTGTCTTATCTCGATTTGCGTGCCTTAGACCTAGAACTGTACAACTGACCTTGGATTATGTGCCTTGTCTTGGTTTTTGTGCATGCCTCGTTATACGTGCCTTAACCTAGAATTGTGTGCCCTAATCCTCGATATACGTACGATACCTAGATAAACATACCATGACCTTAATTTACGTGCGAGACCTCAATTTGCGTGTGTCTTTTTTGTTTCGTGTGCATTAACCTTGAACTGCGTGCTTTAACCTAGGTTTAAGAGTCGTGTCTTGAATTACGTACCTTGTATTGGTTTACGTACATTTATCTAAGGATTGCGTGCATTTGCATTGAAATCTATGCATTAGTCTTGAAGTACGTGTATTAGTCTTGAAGTTCGTGTCTTACCTCGTAGTTCGTGTCTATCTCGTAATTCGTGCCCTAGACCTCGGAATCCGTGCCACCACGTTGATCAAGAAATAATCCTACACAAAGCACAAGACAATAAAATAATCCTACACAATCCACTAACTATTATTATAATCCTAATTCAAATCTCTACAAAATCCACTAACACCTAAATATTATATTTTAAACTCACTACAAGACAAAATCTCACAAACCTCTAAACATACCCTATATTCTATTCTACCTAAAATCCCTAAATACCCAACATTCTCTTACACACATGTTAAAACAACTCAAAAGATGACACAAAATCAGATTTTTGCATGCATGTTTAATTCAAAATAATTCTAGACAAGTCATGACACAAAAACACTTATCAATGCATAAAAAATTGCCCAAAACCACCTCAATTTCCTCTCATTTTCGACCAAACCACTCATGGCCCATGCTAACATTTCAAATTCCACCTTGAAGACACAAAAATTCAGATTTGGAAGCCCAAGGCTGACCACATGCTCAAAAAATTGCAAAAGCCTCATTTTTCTCTCATTTCTCTCACTTTCCTCACATTTTCTCTCTCTCCCTCTCACTCTCTCTCTCCATTTCGGTTTTGGCTGAGTTCTCTCCACCTCTTAGCTCATCTTCATCATCCTATGGTGCATCAAGACAAACCACAAGCAAAGAAACTCACCCAAGCAAGCTAGGATGCAAGAAACACACATGCAAGCATTTTGAGTCACAATTTTCGGCCTTGGTGAGTTTTTAAGCTTCCATTTCTTTTCTTCTTGTTCTAACCTCATGCATGTGCTAAGAGATTGATCACTAAGCTAGGAAAAATAGAGAAAAGCTAGTTGGAATCTCGGCTAAGCAAGAAGAAGAAGAGATTTGAGCTTCAACAAGGTTTTGAGCATTTTTATGGGTTGATTGCAAAGGTGAGGGTTAAAATTTTTGAAAACTCTTCAAAATTTCACATGCATGCTCATAAATGTGTTTATTTGCTTCTGTACTTGAGCTATATGGTCGTTCATAAGCTTAAACAACCATGCATGGCAAGATCTTGGCTTGAAAATGATGCTAGGTGAAGTTGAAATGGATGACAGCTCTCTGACCAGTCTGTTCGAGGTAAGTTTAGCTAAGTAAATCATGTTAAAAATGCTTCAAAATTGGTAGGTGACTATTTTGGACAGTTTTGGATATTTTTCCCAGAAATAGGCCGAAGCTAATTTTGACTCTAAGGTCCTCAAAATGGAAAATCTTTAAAATACGACCAAATCTGGAAATCTGGAGAAATGAAGCAGGTTTTGGCAGATGCACTGACCTTGTGGAACGAACCATATTTGATTTAGTAAATGTTTTCCAAAATGCATGAAATTTGTTATGCTGCATTATTTTTCAGTTCTGGACAATTTTGTCAGAAATGGACCAAAGCTAAAACTGACCCTAAGGACCTCAAAAACGTCAATTTCTGAAAAGTGTGCAAATCTGGACATTTTTGTGCTACCTCACTGTTTCGGCTATAACTAATGATTCTGAACTCCAATTGATGCAAGGTTTGTTTCTGATCTTAGTTAACTTCTTACGATTTAATTTGACATCTTATTCACTGAATTTGGAGATTGTTTGCTTATCCTATTGATTGTGGGAAAACAGCCTATTGCAGTAAAGGTTTCATTTAGCTACATGCTTGGAAAATTGTTGTAACCTCTCTTGTGGTTCTAGTTGTGTGGAAATGTGGTGTTGGGATGTTATGTGGACTGTTTTGAGTACTTGAGTATGCTTGAATGGAATGATGCATGACTTGAGAATGATTTTGAGTTGACTTAGGGTTTTAATCACACGATTAAGCATGAAATGGAAACCCTAATGACTAGGTAGTTTTGCTAAGTGTTGATTCTTGGTTATTGTGTGGAAATTATATGCTTAGTGGGCTGCCCGTAAATGTTTTATAACTTCAAATGTGATTTTGACCATTGCATGTTGTCATATAAGCTTTTCTTGCAACCGAACCCACGTAAATGTTGTTGCATGTTGAATATTCGTATCACTTGATTACGTGAACTTTGAAATGAGTTATATGGCTTGACTTGCATGTGTTACATGGCTGCCCGTTTAATGTTCATATGACTCTATGTGTTCTACAAAGTAAAATTTCATGTCAAGCATGCCTCGTTTGTTTACTTGGCAATATGTGATCTTGAAATTGCTCGGAGGCAACCTACTTTGTTGTCCTCCTAATGTGAATTGTTAAAATATATTCAATGGTTTATTTGAACATGATTACTTGGCTTCCTGTTAAAGTTTAATTGCTTTCAAATGGATATATGAAATGATTATATGTTCTTACAATGCCTTATATGCCAATATGTCAAAATGTGATCATATACTTGCTCGGAGGCAACCTACTTTGTTGACCTCCTAATGTGAAATGTTAAATGACATAAATGGGCATTGTATACAAGGTTGCAACCTTCAGTGTGGCATGGTAGTATTTCACGCACACCGGGCGGCATCGGGCTTGCCGGTGTTACCGTAACTACCATGGTCAAATTCCCTCTCTCGTTTGACATTTCACCCTCGGAGAGTTGGGTCGTAGGTTTCGGGGTACATCCGGAGTACACCCAATTGGGAGCGATAAGTGGATTATTGAAGTCGGCCGCACCAAATGAATCAAAATTGATATTGAGAGCAAATGCTCACCGTATCCTTTTTACTATGTGTATAAGTACTCTCGCTTGGTTCCTAGAGAACCTCGGGGAGGAAAGACTAGCATTTCTGTTCCCTTACTTTGTATCCGTTACTCGATTTGTTTCTTATAATTGCGTACCTTATTATTTGTAATACGTGACATGTTCTCAAAAAGAGTTTTCATAAATTGAACCGGAAAATGAGTTTCAAAATGTATTTCTCGTCTCCCCCTCGCTGAGTTCATAAGGACTCACCCTCTTTTATCATCTCAGGTGAAGAAGATCAAGAACAGGTACCCAAGGACGATGTGTCTAACGATGATTCCTTGGAGTGATTGCCTGTCTTGTGTGCTTTGCATGATTATGGCTATTTGTGAACTATGCCACTTGAAGACTATTTCTTTTATGTTGCTCGTTGTTTAGTGATGTAAATGACCCCGTTGTAATTTGGATCTAATTCTGGATTGTACTATCTATAACCGGAAGAACTTTTATTTGGTTGTTTGCTTTCGTTTTCTTAATTAGTAGTTATAGTAGAGAGCCAAAACCCTAGGTGAACAAACAAGTAAGTTAATTTTATCTACTTTCACTTAGGTACTCATTTGCAAACTAAAGGATAATAGGTACTTGCATGGTAGGAAATTGACAAATAAACGGGATATAGTTATCATGTTAGGCTTATTAACCAAACGAGACTTTCAAGATAAACTAGTAGGGAAATCGGTTGGTGACAAATATGCGTCCTTAATGGAATTGGATTAATGATTGGAATAATTGAGGCGTTTAGAGAATTAGGTCAAACCAAAGAGCCCAATTACATCTGTTATACTGCCGGTTTACCAAAAAAATTTTGGAGTTTAGGCCAAACGTTAAGTGTTAAATCTTCGTGAACGGTTAAGTACGAGACGTGACTTGAATGTTTAGATCACACCCTAGTCTAACTTTTATAGGCCGGGTTGGGGCGTGACATTGTCTCTCTTGCTTGGGACTATGAACCGTCAACACATAAAGGCTTTGCACCCTCAACATAAAGGGTGGGATCATACAAGCACTAATGCAACGGATCCCATCCGAACACCGAAGTTAAGCGCGCTTAGGCGAGAGTAGTACAAGGATGTGTGACCCTATGGGAACTCCTCGTTTTGCACCCCTCCTTTTCATTTTTTTCCTCGTTCAGCCAAGCCAAGATGGCTTATCTATCACATTTCTTTTCTCGTGTTCCACGGCACCTTAGGGAAGCCAACTTCGCTTCGCGGAGGGGCTGGGCCCATAAACTGAGGTCGTGGGGCTTGCGACCAGGTGTCTGCTTCTCCATTGCCCATAACTTTTGATCCGTTAGGAGTTATACGGCCCATAGTATATCGTTGGAAAGCTCTCCGTGAGCTCTACGAAGGGGGCAGCAAGCATGCTTTGCTGCACCTATGTTTAGAACCCAAAATCAAACAATTTCAACAATTTCAGACCATTTTTCTTCTTTTTACTCTCTTTTGTCTTCCCGGGTCGTTCGTCGTGAGTCGCAAAAAGGTCGACAACCTAACATACCAGACATTACGTGGCCTAACTAAGCGTCGATATCACGTCCTGCGAAGATGCTGCGTTGTTGAGGCAGATGGGTTATCGATAAGCCCATTGGGCCTTTTAAATGTGTCGTCTCTCTGGGCTAGGACTGTGAAACATCAACACATAAAGGCTTTGCACCTTTATCATGATGGGTGTGATCATACTCGCACTAATGCACCGAATCCCTACTCTACTCCTAAGTTAAGCGTGTTTGGGCGGGAGTTGTACTAGGATGGGTCACTCCTTGGGAAGTCCTCGTGTTGCACCTCTCTTTTAATTTTTTTTATCCCGTTCAGCCATGCTAAGATGCCTCATACGTCACATTTCTTTTCTTGTGTCCCACGGCACCTTGGGCAAGCCAACTTCTCTTCGCGGAGCGGCTGGGACAGCAAACCGAGGTCGTGGGGCCTGTGACCTTGTGTCCGTCGCTCCGGTGCCTATAACTTTTGATCCGTTAGGGGTTATGCGGCCCATAGTATACCGTTGGAAAGCTCTCTGGGAGCTCTACGATGTAGCAAGTGTGCTTCTCTGAGCCTATTTTCACAACCCAAAATCAAATATTTTCATCAATTTCAGACCATTTTTCTTCTTTTTATGTTGTTTTGTCATCCCGGGTAGTTCGTCATGAGTCGCGAAAAGGCCGACAACCTAACTTGTCGAACATTAGGGGGCCTAACTAAGCGTCGATATCACGTCTTGCGAAGATGCTTTGTTGTTGAGGCAGATGGATTGTCGATAAGCCCATTGGGCCTTTTGAATCAGTTGTCTCTCTGGGCTAGGACTGTGAACCATCAATACCTAAAGGCTTTGCACCCTCGACATGACTGGTGTGATCATACCAACACTAATCCAGCGGATCCCAACTTAACTCCGAAGTTAAGTGTGTTTGCGCGAGAGTAGTACTAGGATAGGTGAACCCCTGGGAAGTTCTCGTTTTGTACCCCTCTTTCCAATTTTTTTTTTGCCTCGTTCAGCCATGCCAAGATGCTTCATCCATCACATTTCTTTTCTCGAGTCCCATGGCACCTTGGGCAAGCCAACTTTTCTTCGCGAAGGGGCTGGGGCCGCAAACCGAAGTCATGGGGCCTGTGACCTGGTGTCCGTTGCTCCGGTGCCCCTAACTTTTGATCCGTTAGGAGTATGCGGCCCACAGTATACCATTGGAAAACTCTCCGAGAGCTCTATGACAGGGGCAGCAAGCATACGTTGCTACACCTATTTTTGGAACCCAAAATTGGACATTTATATCAGATCCAAACAACTTTTCTTCTTGTTATTTTGTTTTGTCATCCCGGGTAGATCGTCGTGAGTTGCTAAAAGGCCGAAAACCTAACTTTCTGGACATTAGGGGGCCCTACTAGACGTCGATATCACATCTTGTGAGGTTGTTGCATTGTTGACGTAGGTGGGTTGTCGATAAGCCCATTGGGCCTTTTGAATGGGTCGTCTCTCTAGGCTGGGACTGTGAATCGTCAACACATAAAGGTTTTGCACCCTCAACATGATGGGTGCGATCATACCCGCACTAATACACCGGATCACAACTTAACTCCGAAGATAAGCGTGTTTGGGCGAGCATAGTACTGGGATGGGTAACCCCTAGAGAAGTCCTCGTGTTGAAACCCTCTTTTCATTTTTTTTTACCCCGATAAGCCATGCCAAGATACTTCATCCGTCATATATCTTTTCTCGAGTCCCACGGCACCTTGCGCAAGCTAACTTCGCTTCGAAGTAGGGCTGGGCCCGCAAACCGATGTCGTAGGGCTTGTGGCTTATTGTCCGTCGCTCAAGTGCCCATAACTTTTCATCCATAAGGAGTTATACGGCCCACAGTATACCATTAGAAAGCTCTCTGGCAGCTCTAGGACGGGGGAATCAAGCTTGCTCTGCTGCGCCTATTTTCGAAACCCAAAATCAAACATTTTCAACATTTTCAAACCACTCTTCTTCTTTTTACGTGATTTTTGTCGTACCGGGTCGTCCGTCGTGAGTCCCCGAAAAGGACAACAACCTAAATTCTGGGACATTAGGGGAACCTACTAAGCGTCAATATCACGTCTTGTAAAGATGCCGCGTTGTTGAGGAAGATGGCTTGTCGATAAGCCCATTGAGCCTTTTGAATGGGTCGTCTCTCTAGGCTGGGATTGTCAACTGTCAACACATAAAGGCTTTGCACCCTCAACATGAAGGGTGCGATCATACCACCACTAATGCACCAGATCCCTATTGAACTCTTAAGTTAAGTGTGTTTGGGCAGGAATAGTACTAGGATGGGTGACCCCCTGGGCAGTCATCGTGTTGCACCCCTCTTTTCATTTTTTTTACCCCGTTCAGCCATGCCAAGATACTTCGTCCATCACATTTCTTTTCTTGAGTCCCACGGCAGCTTGGGTAAGCCAACTTCGTTTCGCGGATGGGTTGGGCCAATAAACCGAGGTCGTGCTTCCTGTGATCAGGTGTCCGTCACTCCGATGCCCATAACTTTTGATTTGTTAGGAGTTATGAGGCCTATAGTATACCGTGGGAAAGCTCTATGGGTGCTCTACGACGGGGGTAGCAAGTGTGCTTCGCTGCGCCTATTTTTGAAACCCAAAATCAAATATTTTCATCAATTTCAGACCACTTTTCTTCTTTTTACGCTGTTTTGTCGTCCCGTGTAGTACATCGTGAGTAGCGAAAAGGCTGAAAACCTAACTTGCGGGACATTAAGGGGCCCTACTATGCGTCTATATCGCGTCTTGAGTAAATGCTGCGTTGTTGAGGTAGATGGGTTGTCGATAAGCCCATTGGGCCTTTTGAATGGGTTGTCTCTCTAGGTTGGGACTATGAACCGTCAACATACCAAGGCTTTGCACCCTCACCATGACGGGTGTGATCATACCAGCACTAATGCACCAGATTCCAACAGAACTCCAAAGTTAAGTGTGTTTGGGCGAGAGTAGTACTAGGATGGGTGACCGCGTGGGAAGTCCTCGTGTTGTAGCCCTCTTTTCAATTTTTTTTTACCCCATTCACCCATTCCAAGATGCCTCATCCCTCACATTTCTTTTCTCAAGTTCCACGGCACCTTGGGCAAGCCAACTTCACTTCACGGAGGGCCTGCGCCCGCAAATCGAGGTCGTGGGGCCTGTGACCAGGTGTCTGTCGCTCCGATGCCCGTAACTTTTGATCCATTAGGAGTTATGTGGCCCACAGTATACCATTGGAAAGCTCTCCGGGAGCTTTACGACAAGGGCAGCAATAGTGCATTGCTGCGCCAATTTTCGGAATCCAAAATCAATCATTTTTATCAGTTCCAGAGAATTTTTCTTCTTTTTATGTTGTTTTGTCATCCCAGGTCGATCGTCATGAGTCGTGAAAAGGCAGACAACCTAACTTGCGGGACATTAGGGTGCCCTACTACGCGTTGACATCATGTCTTGTGAGGATGCTGCATTGTTAAGGCAGATGGGTTGTCTATAAGCCCATTGGGCCTCTTGAATGGGTTGTGTCTCTGGGCTAAGACTGTGAACCGTCAACACATAAAGGCTTTTCACCCTCAACATGACGGATGCGATAATACCAGCAATAATTCACCGGATCCCAGCAGAACTCCGAAGTTAAGCGTGGTTGGACGAGAGTAGTACTAAGATGGGTGACCCCAGGGAAGTCCTCGTGTTGCAGCCCACTTTTCATTTTTTTTACCCCGTTCAGCCATGGCAAGATGCTTCATTCGTCATATTTCTTTTTTCGAGTCCCATGGCACCTTGGGCAACCAACTTCGCTTCGCGGAGGGGTTGGCCCCGCAAACCGAGATCATGGGGCTGTGACTTGGTGTCTGTTGCTCCAGTGCCCATGACTTTTGATCGGTTAGGAGTTATGTGGCCTATA
Organism: Ehretia macrophylla; assembly: GCA_037974665.1. Lineage (NCBI taxonomy): Eukaryota > Viridiplantae > Streptophyta > Magnoliopsida > Boraginales > Ehretiaceae > Ehretia > Ehretia macrophylla. Next base: position 57,820,542 of record CM075765.1, read on the forward strand.
GTATACCGTTGGAAAGCTCTCCAGGAGCTCTACGACAGGGGCAGCAAGTGTGCTTTGCTGCACCTATTTTTGGGACCCAAAATCAAACATTTTCATCAATTTTAGACCACTTTTCTTCTTTTTACGCTATTTTGTCGTACCGGGTCGTTCATCGTCAGTCACGAAAAGGACAACAACCTAACTTACGGTACATTAGGGGGCCCGACTACGCGTCGATATCACGTCTTGTTAGAATGCTGCTTTGTTGAGGTAGATGGGTTGTCGATAAGCCCATTGGGGCTTTTGAATGGGCCGTATGTCTGGGCTGCGACTGTGAACAGTCAACACATAAAGGCTTTGCACCCTCAACATGATGGGTGCTATTATACCTACACTAATGCACGGGATCTCATAAGAACTCCGAAGTTAAGTGTACTTGGCCAAGAGTAGTACCTGGATGGGTGATCCCTTGGGAAGTCCTCGTGTTGGACCCCTCTTTTCATTTTTTTTACCCCATTTAGCCATGGCAAGATGCTTCATCCGTTAATTTCTTTTCTCGGGTCCCATGGCACCTTGGGCCAGCCAACTTCGCTTTGCGGAGGGGCTAGGCTTTCAAACCGAGGTCATGGGGCCTGTGACCTGGTGTCCGTCGTTCCGGTGTCCACAACTTTTGAACCGGTAGGAGTTATGTGGCCCACAGTATACCGTTGAAAACCTCTCTGGGAGCTCTACGACAAGCGCAACAAGCTTACTTCGCTGCGCCTATTTTTGGAACCCAAAATCAAACATTTTCTTCAGTTTAAGCCACTTTTCTTCTTTTTACGCTATTTTGTCATCCCGGATCATCCGTCGTGAGTCGCAAAAAAGCTGACAACCTAACTTACAGGACATTATGGGGCGCTACTACGCGTCGATATCAAGTCTTGATAGGATGCTGCGTTGTCGAGGCAGATGGGTTGTCGATAAGCCCATTGGGGCTTTTGAATGGGTCGTCTCACTGGGTTGGGATTGTGAACCATCAACACATAAAGGCTTTGCACCCTTAACATGACGGGTGCGATCATACCAGCACTAATGCATCGAATCCCAACATAACTCCGAAGTTAAGCGTGTTTGGGCAAGAGTAGTACCAGGATGCTTGACCCACTGGGAAGTCCTCAAGTTGCACACCTCTTCTCTTTTTTTTTTACCCCGTTCAGCCATGCCAAGATGCCTCATCCATCACATTTCTTTTCTCGAGTCCCACAGCATCTTGGGCATGCCAACTTCGCTTCGCAGAGGGGCTGGGCACGCAAACCATGGTCGTGGGGCTTGTGAACTGGTGTCTATCACTCTGGTGCCCATAAATTTTGATCCGTTAGGAGTTATGTTGCCCACAGTATACCGTTGGAAAGCTCTCCGGGAGCTATACAACAAGGGCAGCAACCGTGCTTCGCTGCACCTGTTTTCGGAACCCAAAATCAAACATTTTTATCAATTTCAAACCACTTTTCTTCTCTTTACGCTATTTTGTCATCGCGGGTCATTCGTCGTGAGTGGCGAAAAGGCTGACAACCTAACATGCAGGACATTAGGGGGCACTACTACGTGTCGATATCACGTCTTGCGAGGATGCTACGTTGTAGAGGCAGATGGGTTGTCGATAAGCCCATTTGGATTTTTGAATGGTTCTTCTGTCAAGGCTGGGACTGTGAACTGTCAACACATTAAGGCTTCGCACCCTCAACATGTTGGGTGTGATCATAACTGCACTAATGCACCAGATCCAACTGAACTCCGAAGTTAAGCATTTTTGGGCGAGAGTAGTGCTAGGATGGGTGACCCCATGGGAAGTCCTCATGTTGCACCCTTCTTTTCATTTTATTTCCCTGTTCAGCCATGCCAAGATGTTTCATCCATCACATTTCTTTTCTCTAGTCCCACGGCACCATGGGCAAGCTAACTCCGCTTCGCGGAGGGGCTAGGCTAGCAAACCGAGGTCGTAGGGCCTGTGACCTATTCTCCGTCGATCCGGTGCCCATAACTTTTGATCCGTTATGAGTTATGCTGCCCACAGTATACTGTTGGAAAGCTCTCTAAGAGTTCAACGACTTGGATGGCAAGCGTGCTTTGCTGCGCCAGTTTTTGGAGGCCAAAAACAAACATTTCATCTATTTCAAACCACTTTTCTTCTTTTTATGTTATTTTGTCGTCCCGGGTCGTTCATCGTGAGTTACGAAAAGGCCGATAACCTAACTTGCGGGACATTAGGGGGCGCTACTACGTGTCGATATAACATCTTTCGAGGATGCTGCATTGTTGAGGTAGATGGGTTGTCTATAAGCCCATTGGGCCTTTTGAATGGGTCATCTCTCTGGGCTGGGAATTTGAACCGTCAACACATAAGGGCCTTATACCCTCAACATTACGGGTGCGATCATACCAGTACTAATGCACAGGATCCTAACTGAACTCCAAAGTTAAGCGTGATTGGGCAAGAGTAGTACTAGGATGGGTGACCCACTGCGAAGTCCTCGTGTTGCACCCCACTTTTCTTTTCTTTTTTACCCCGTTCTGCCATGCCAAGATGCCTCATCCATCACATTTCTTTTCTCGTGTCCCACAGCACCTTGGGCAAGCCAACTTCGGTTCATGCAAAGGCAGGGCCCGCAAACCGAGGTCGTGGGGCTTTTGACCAGGTGTCCGTCACTCCGGTGCCCATAACTTTTGATTCGTTAGGTGTTATGTGGCCCATAGTATACCGTTGGAAAGTTCTCCGGGAGTTCTACGACGGGGGCAGCAAGCGTGCTTCGCTGCGCCTATTTTTGAAATTCAAAATCATCAATTTTCATCAATTTCGAACAACTTTTCTTCCTTTTACGCTATTTTGTCATCCCGGGTCGTTCGTCGTGAATCACGAAAAGGTTGACAAACTAACTTATGGCACATTAGGGGGCCCTACTAAACATCAATATCACGTCTTGTGATGATGCTGCATTTTTTAGGTAGATGGGTTATCGATAAGCCTATTGGGCCTTTTGAATGGGTAATATCTCTGGGCTGGGAATGTGAACTATAAACACAAAAAGGCTTTGAACCCTCAACACATGACGGGTGCGATCATACCAGTACTAATGTATCAGATCCCAATAGAACTCCGAAGTTAAGCGTGTTTGGGCGAGAGTAGTGATCCCCTGGGAAGTCCACAGGTTGAACCCCTCTTTCAATATTTTTTTTGCCTCGTTTAGCCATGCCATGATGCCTCATCCGTCACATTTATTTTCTCGAGTCCCACGACACCTTGGGCAAGCCTACTTCGCTTCGCGGAGGGGCTGGGCCCGCAAACCAAGGTCGTGGGGCTTGTGACTTGGTGTCCGTCGCTACAGTGCCCATACCTTTAGATCCGTTTGGAGTTATGCGACCCATAGTATACCGTTGGAAAGTGCTCTGGGAGCTCTACGCCAGGGGCAACAAGCGCGCTTTGCTGCACTTGTTTTCGGATCCCAAAATCAAATATTTTCATCAATTTCAGACCCCTTTTCTTCTTTTTAAGTTGTTTTGTCATCCCGGGTCGTTCGTCATGAGTCGCGAAAAGCCCGACAACCTAACTTATGGGACATTGGGGGTCGCTACTATGCGTCGATATCACGTCTTAAGAGGATGCTGCGTTGTTGAGGCAGATGGGTTGTCGATAAGCCCATTGGGCTTTTTGAATTTGTGGTCTCTCTAGGCAGGGACTGTGAACCGTCAACACAAAAAGGCTTTGCACCCTCAATATGATGTGTGCGATCATAATCGCACTAATTCACCAGATCCCAACTGAACTCCGGAGTTAAGCGTGTTTGGGTGAGAATCGTACTAGGATGGGTGACCCCATGGGAAGTCCTCATGTTGCAGCCCTCTTTTCATTTTTTTTTACCCCGTTCAGCCATACAAAGTTGCCTCATCCGTCACATTACTTTTCTAGAGTCCCACAGCAGCTTGGGCAAGCCGACTTTGCTTTGCGGAGGGGTTGAGCCCGAAAACCAAGGTCGTGGGGCCTGTGACCTGGTGTCTGTCGCTCTATTACCCATAACTTTTGATCTGTTAGGAGTTATGGGACCCATCATATATCGTTGGGAAGCTCTCCGGGAGCTCTATGACGAGCCAGCAAGCGTGCTTCGCTGCGCCTATTTTCGGTACCCAAACTCATCCATTTTCATCAATTTCAGACCATTTTTCTTCTTTTTAATATGTTTTGTCATCTCGGGTCATTCGTCGTGAGTCGAGAAAAGTTTGAAAACCTAACTTGCGGGACATTAGGGGGCCTTTCTATGCGTCGATATCACGTCTTACGAGGAAGCAGTGTTGTTGAGGCAGATGGGTCATCGATAAGCCCATTGGGCCTTATGAATTGGCCGTCTTTCTAGGCTGGTACTGTGAACCATCAACACAAAATGGCTTTGCACCCCCAACATGATGGGTGCGATCATACCAGCACTAATGCACCGGATCCCATCAGAACTCTAAAGTTAAGCGTGCTTGGGCGAGAGTAGTACTAGGATGGGTGACCCCCTAGGAAGTCCTCGTGTTGCACCCCACTTTTTTTTTTTTTTTTTACCCCGTTCAGCCATGCCAAGATGCCTCATCTGTCACATTTCTTTTCTCAAGTCCCATGGCACCTTGGGCAAGCCAACTTTGCTTCGCGGAGGGGCTGCGCCCACAAACCGAGGTTGTGGGGGCCTGCGACCTGGTGTCCGTCTGTCCGATGCCCATAACTTTTGATCTGTTATGAGTTATACGGCCCATAGTATACCGTTAGGAAGCTCTCTATGAGCTCTACGACGGGGGCAGCAGGCGTGCTTCATTGCACCAATTTTTTGAATCCAAAATTGTCCATTTGCATCAATTTCAGACCATTTTTCTTCTTTTTATGTTGTTTTGTTATCCCAGGTCGTTCGTCGTGAACTGGGAAAAGGCCAACAACCTATCTTAGGGGACATTAGGGGGCCCTTCTAAGTGTCGATTTCACGTCTTGCGAGGATGCTACATTGTTGAGGCAGATGGGTTGTCGATAAGCCCATTGGGCCTTTTGAATGGGTCATCTCTTTCGGATGAGACTGTGAACCTTCAACACATAAAGGCTTTGCACCCTCACCATGACAGGTGCTTTCATACCAGTACTAATGCACCAGATCCTAACATAACACCGAAGTTAAGCGTGTTTAGGCGATAGTAGTACCTGGATGGGTGACCCCTTAGGAAGTCCTCGTGTTGCACCCCTCTTTTTTTTTTACCCCGTTCAGCCATGCCAAGATGCCTCATCCGTTACATTTTTTTTCTTGAGTCCCATGGTACCTTGGGCAAGCCAACTTCGCTTCGCGGCGGGGTTGGGCCCACAAACCAAGGTCGTGGGGGCTTTGACTTGGTATCCGTTGCTCCGGTGCCTATTACTTTTGAACCGTTAGGAGTTATGCGGCCCACAGTATACCGTTGGAAAGCTCTCTAGGAGCTCTACGATGGGCGCAACAAGTGTGCTTCACTGCGCCTATTTTTGGAACCCAAAATCAAACATTTTCATCAGTTTTAGGCCATTGTTCTTCTTTTTAAGCTATTTTGTCATCCCGGGTCGTTCGTCATGGGTTGCGAAAAGGTCGACAACTTACCATGTGGGAAATTAGGGAGTGCTACTTCTCGTCGATATCACGTCTTGCGAGGATGCTGTGTTGTTGAGGCAGATGGGTTGTCGATAAGCACATTGGGTCTTTTGAATGGGTCACCTCTCAAGGCTGGGAATGTGAACCTTCAATACATAAAGGCTTTGCACCCTCAACATGATGGGTGCGATCATACCAACACTAATGCACTGGATCCTAACTGAATTCCGAAGTTAAACATGTTTGGGGGAGAGTAGTACTAGGATGGGCGACCCCTTGGGAAGTCTTCGTGTTGCATCCTTCTTTTCATTTTTTTTACCCCGTTCAGCCTTGCCAAAATGCTTCATTCATCACATTTCTTTTCTCCAGTCCTACGGCACCTTGGGCAAGCCAACTTCACTTCGCAGAGGGGCTGGGCCAGCAGACCGAGGTCGGGGAGCCTATGATCTGGTTTCCGTTGCTCTGGTGCCCATAACTTTTGATCAGTAAGGAGTTATGCAGCCCACAGTATACCGTTGGAAAGCTCTCCAGGAGGTCTACGATGGGGACAGCAAGCCTGCTTCATTGCACTAGTTTTTGGAATGCAAAAACAAATATTTTCATCAGTTTCAGACAACTTTTCTTCTTTTTTTGCTATTTTGTCGTCCCGGGTCGTTCGTCATGAGTCGCGAAAAGGCCGACAACCTAACTTGCAGGACATTAGGGGGTGCTACTACGCTTCGATACCACGTCTTGTGAGGATGCTAAGTTGTTGAGGCAGATGGGTTGTCGATAGGCCCATTGGGCCTTTCGAATAGGCCGTCTCTCTGGGCTGGGAATATGAACCGACAACACATAAAGGCTTTGCACCCTCAACATAACGGGTACGATCATACTAGTAGTAATGCATAGGATCCCAACTGAACTCCAAAGTTAAGCATGTTTGGGCGAGAGTTGTACTAGGATGGGTGACTCCCTGCGAAGTCCTCGTGTTGCACCCCACTTTTCTTTTCTTTTTTTACCCCGTTGTGCCATGCCATTATGCCTTATCCGTCATATTTCTTTTCTCCAGTCCTACGGCACCTTGGGCAAGCCAACTTCACTTCGCAGAGGGGCTGGGCCAGCAGACCGAGGTCGGGGAGCCTATGATCTGGTTTCCGTTGCTCTGGTGCCCATAACTTTTGATCCGTTAGGTATTATACGGCCCATAGTATACAGTTGGAAAGCTCTCCAGGAGCTCTACGACGTGGGTAACAAGCGTGCTTCGCTGCGCCTATTTTTGAAATTCAAAATCATCCATTTTCATCAATTTTAAACAACTTTTCTTCCTTGTACGCTGTTTTGTCGTCCTGGGTCGTTCATCGTGAGTCGCGAAAAGGTCGTCAAACTAACTTGCGGAACATTAAGGAGCCCTACTTAATATCGATATCACTTCTTGCGAGGATTCTGCATTGTTGAGGTAGATGGGTTGTCTATAAGCCCATTGGGCCTTTTGAATAGGCCGTCTCTCTGGGCTGGGAATGTGAACCATCAACACATAAGGGCTTTGCACCCTCAACACACGAAGGCTGTGATCATACCATAACTAATGCATCAAATCCCAACAGAACTCCGAAGTTAAGCGTGTTTGGGAGAGAGTAGTACTAGAATGGGTGACTCCCTGGGAAGTCCTTGTGTTGTACCCCTCTTTCAATTTTTTTTACCCCGTTCAGCGATGCCAAGATGCCTCATCCATCACATTTCTTTTCTCGAGTCCCACGGAACCTTGGGCAAGCCAACTTCACTTCGCGGAGGGACTTGGCCCGCAAACTGAGGTCTGGGGCTTATGACTTGGTGTCTGTCGCTCCGGTGCCCATAATTTCTGATTCGTTTGAAGTTATACAACCCATAGTATACCGTTGGAAAGCTCTCCAGGAGCTCTACGCCGGGGGCAGCAAGCGTGCTTTGCTGCACTTGTTTTCGTATCCCAAAATCAAACATTTTCATCAATTTCAGACCACTTTTTTCTTTTTACGCTGTTTTGTCATCCTGGGTCGTTCGTCGCGAGTCGCAAAAAGCCCGACAACCTAACTTGTGGGACATTGGGGGGCGCTACTATGCGTCGATATCACGTCTTGCGAGGATGCTGTGTTGTTGAGGCAAATGAGTTGTCAAAATCCCATTGGGCTTTTTGAATGGGTCGTCTCTCTGGGCAGGGACTGTGAACCGTCAACACAAAAAGGCTTTGCACCCTCAACATGATGTGTGCGATCATAATCGCACTAATGCACCGGATCCCAACTGAATCCGGAGTTAAGCGTGTTTGGGTAAGAATCTTACTAGGATGGGTGACCCCTTGGGAATTCCTCGTGTTGCAGCCCTCTTTTCATTTTTTTTACCCCGTTCAGCCATTCCAAGTTGCCTCATCCATCACATTACTTTTCTAGAGTCCCACAGCACCTTGGACAATCCAACTTTGCTTCGCGGAGTGGTTGGGCCCGTAAACCGAGGTCTTGGGGCCTGTGACCTGGTATCTATTGCTTCTATACCCATAACTTTTGATCCATAAGGAGTTATGGGGCCTACAATATACCGTTGGAAAGCTCTCTGGGAGCTTTACGAACTGGACAGCAAGTGTGCTCCGCTGCACCTATTTTTGGAAACCAAAATCAAACATTTTTATCAGTTTTAGACGACTTTTCTTCTTTTTACTCTATTTTGTCATCCCTGGTCGTTCGTCGTGAGCCGCGAAAACAACGACAACCTAACTTTTGGGACATTAGGGGGCTCTACTTCTCCTCGATATCACGTCTTGCAAGGATGCTGTGTTGTTGAGGCAGATGGGTTGTCGATAAGCCTATTGGGCCTTTTGAATGGGTCGTCTCTCTGGGCTGCGAATATGAACCGTCAACACAAAAAGGCTTTGCACCCTCAACATGATGGGTGAGATCATACCAACACTAATGCATAGGATCCCAACTGAACTCCGAAGTTTCGCGAGCTTGGGCGAGAGTAGTACTAGGATGGGTGACCTCCTGGGAAGTCGTCGTATTGTACCCCTCTTTTCTTTTTTTTACCCCGTTCAGCCATACCAAGATGCCTCATCCGTCACATTTCTTTTCTCGAGTCCCACGGCATCTTGGGCAAGCCAACTTCGCTTCGCGGAGGGGTTAAGCCCGCAAACCGAGGTCGATGGGCCTTTGATCTGGTGTCCGTCACTCCGGTGCCCATAACTTTTGATCCGTTAGGAGTTATACGACCCATAGTATACCGTTGGGATGCTCTTCGGGAGCTCTATGACGGAGGCAACAAACGTGCTTCGCTGCACCTATTTTTAGTACCTAAAATCATCCATTTTCATCAATTTCAGACCACTTTTCTTCTTTTTACTCAGTTTTGTCGTCCCGAGTCATTCGTCGTGAGTCTCGAAAAGGTTGGCAACCCAACTTGCAGGACATTAGGGGGCGCTACTAAGCGTCGATATCACGTCTTGTGAGGATGCTGTGTTGTTAAGGCAGATGGGTTATCGATAAGCCCATTTGGCTTTCTGAATGGGTCGTCTCTCTGGGCGGGGACTCTGAACCGTCAATACATAAGGGTTTGTACCCCCAACATGATGGATGTGATCATACTAGCACTAATGCACCGGATCCCATCTGAACTCCGAAGTAAAGCTTGCTTGGGCGAGAGTAGTACTAGAATGGGTGACCCACTGGGAATTCCTCGTGTTGCACCCCTCTTTTCATTTTTTTTTACCCCGTTGAGCCAAGCCAAGATGCTTCATCCATCACATTTCTTTCCTCGAGTCCCACAGTATCTTGGGCAACGCAACTTCGCTTCGCGGAGGGACTGGGCCTGTGACCTGGTGTCCGTCACTCTGGTGCCTATAACTTTTGATCCGTTAGGAGTTAAGCTGCCCATAGTATAGCGTTGGAAAGCTCTCTGGGAGCTCTACGATGGCGGTAGCAAGCATGCTTCGCTGCGCCTTTTTTCAAAACTCCAAATGAAATATTTTCATCAATTTCATACCACTTTTCTTCTTTTTACGCTGTTTTGTCATCCCAGGTCGTTCGTCGGGAGTCGCGAAAATGCTGAGAACCTAACTTGTTGGACATTAGGAGGTGCTACTTTGCGTGGATATCACGTCTCACGAGGATACTGTGTTGTTGAGGTAGATGGGTTGTCGATAAGCCTATTGGGCTTTTTGAAGAGGTCGTCTCTCTGGGCTTGGACTGTGAACCATCAACACATAAAGGCTTTGCACCCTTAACATGATGGGTGCGATCATAACAGCACTAATGCACCAGATCCCAACAGAATTCTGAAGTTAAGCGTGTTTGGGCGAGAGTAGTCCTAGGATGGGTGACCCCTTGGGAAGTCCTTATGTTGCAGCCCTCTTTTCATTTTTTTTTACCCCGTTCATCCATGCCAAGATGCCTCATCCATCACATTTCTTTTCTTGAGTCCCATGGTACCTTCGGCAAGCCAACTTCGCTTTGCGGAGGGGCTAGGCCCGCAAACCGAGGTTGTAGGGTGTGTGACCTAGTCTCCGTCACTCCAGTGCCCCTAACTTTTGATCCGTTAGGAGTTATGCGGCCCACAGTATACCATTGGAAAGCTCTCCTAGAGCTCTACTACGGGCGCAACAAGCGTGCTTTGCTGCCCTTGATTTTGGAATCCAAAATCAAACATTTTCATTAGTTTCTGGCCACTTTTCTTCTTTTTACGCTATTTTGTTGTCCCGGGTAATTCGTCGTGACTCAAGAAAAGGCCAACAACCTAACTTGAGGGACATTAGCGCGTCGATATCACGTCTTGTGAGGATTCTACGTTGTTGAGGCAGATGGATTATCGATAAGCCCATTGGGCCTTTTGAATGGGTAGTCTCTCTGGGTTAGGAATGTGAACCATCGATAAGCACTAATGCAGATGATCCCAACAGAACTCAGAAGTTAAGCGTGTTTGGGCGAGAGTAGTACTAGGATGGGTGACCTCCTGGGAAGTCCTCGTGTTGCACCTCACTTTTCATTTTTTTCTACCCCGTTCAGCCATGCGAAGATGCCTCATCTATCACATTTATTTTCTCGAGTCCCATGGCACCTTGGGCAACCCAACTTCGCTTTGTGGAGGGGTTGGTCCCACAAACCAAGGTCGTAGGGCTTGTGACCTGGTGTTCGTCACTCCGGTGCCCATAACTTTTAATCTTCAAAGAGTTATACGGCCCATAGTATACTATTGGAAAGCTCTCTGGGAGCTCTACAATGGGGGCAGCAAGAGTGCTTCACTGCGCCTATTTTTGGAATCCAAAATCGTCTATTTTCATCAATTTCAGACCATTTTTCTTCTTTCTACGCTATTTTATCATCCCGGGTCGTTCGTCGTGAGTCACGAAAAGGTCGACAACCTAACTTACGGGACATTAGGGGGCCCAACTAAGCGTCTTTATCACATCTTGCAAGGATGTTGCGTTGTTGAGGCAGATGGGTTGTCGATAAGCCCATTGGTCCTTTTGAATGGGTCATCTCCCTGGGGTGCGACTGTGACCCGTCAACACATAAAGGCTTTGCACCCCCAACATGTCGGATGCAATCATACCAGCACTAATGTACCGGACCGCACCAGAACACCGAAGTTAAGCATGTTTGGGCGAGAGTAGTACCTGGATGGGTGACCCTCTGGGAAGTCCTCGTGTTGCAGCCCTCTTTTCCTTTTTTTTTTTTGCCCCGTAGAGCCATGCCAAGATGCTTCATTCATCACATTTCTTTTCTCTAGTCCTACGTCACCTTGGGCAAGCCAACTTCACTTGGCGGAGGGGCTTGGCCCGTAAACCGAAGTCGTAGGGCCCGTGACCCAGTGTCTGTCGCTTCGGTGTCCATAACTTTTGATCCGTTTGGAGTTATGCGGCCCATAATATACCGTTGAAAATTTATATGGGAGCTCTACGACGGGCGCAACATGCGTGCTTCGCTGCGCCTATTTTTGGAACCCAAAATCAAACATTTCATCAGTTTTAGACCATTTTTCTTCTTTTTATTCTATTTTGTCGTTCGTTGTGAGTCGCGAAAAGGCCTACAACCTAACTTGTAGGACATTAGGGGGCTCTCCTACGCATTGATATCACGTCTTACGAGCATGCTGCATTGTTGAGGCTGAGGGGTTGTCGATAAGCCCATTGGGCCTTTTGAATGGGTCGTCTCTCTGGGTTGAGAATGTGAACCGTCAACACATGAAGGCTTTGCACCCGCAACATAACGGGTGCTATCATACCAACGTTAATGCATAGGATCCTAACTGAACTCTGAAGTTAAACGTGTTTGGGCGAGAGTAGTACCAGGATGGGTGACCCCTTGGGAAGTCCTCGTGTTGCACCCCACTTTTCATTTTTGTTTACCCCGTTCAGCCATGCCAAGAAGCCTCATCCGTGACATTTCATTTCTCGAGTCCCACGGCACCTTGGACAAGCCAACTGTGCTTCACGGAGGGGCTGGGCCCGCAAACCAGGGGTCGTGGGGCCTGTGACCTGGTGTTCGTCGCTCTGGTGCCCATAAATTTTGATCCGTTAGGAGTTATGCGGCCCATAGTATATCGTTGTAAAGCTCTTCGGGAGCTCTACAACGGGGGTAGCAAGCGTTCTTTCCTGCGCTTATTTTTGGAACCTAAAATCAAACATTTTCATCAATTTCAGACCATTTTTCTTCTTGTTTAGGCTATTTTGTCGTACCGGGTTGTTCGTTGTGAGTCGCGAAATAGACAACAACCTAACTTATAGGACATTAGAGGGCCCTACTATGCGTCGATATCACGTCTTGCAAGGATGCTGCATTGTAGAGGTAGATGGGTTGTCGATAAGCCCATTAGGCCTTTTGAATGGGTCGTCTCTCTAGGCTGGGAGTATGAATAGTCAACACATAAGGGCTTTGCTCCCTCAACATGACGGATGCGATCTAACCAACACTAATGCACAGGATCACATCAGAACTCCAAAGTTAAGCTTGCTTGGGCGAGATTAGTACTACGATGGGTGACCCCCTGGGAAGTCCTCGTGTTGCACCCTTCTTTTTATTTTCTTTTGCCCCGTTCAGCCATGCCAAGATTCTTCATCCGTCACATTTCTTTTCACGAGTCCTACGGCACCTTGGGAAAGCTGACTTCTCTTGACGGAGGGGCTGGGCCTACAAACCGAGGTCATGGGGCCTGTGACCTGGTGTCCATCACTCCGGTGCCCATCACTTTTGATTTGTTAGGAGTTATACGGCCCATAGTATACCGTTAGAAAGCTCTCTGGGAGCTCTACAACGGGGGCAGCAAGCGTGCTTTACTGTACCTTTTTTCGAAGCCCCAAATCAAACTTTTTCATCAATTTCAGACTACTTTTCTTCTTTTTACGCTATTTTGTTGTCCTGTGTAGTTCTTCGTAAATCACAAAATAGCCGACAACCTAACTTGCGGGACATTAGAGGGCCATTCTAAGCATCGATATCAAGTCTTGCGAGGATGCTGCATTGTTGAGTCAGATATATTGTCGATAAGCCCATTGGGCCTTTTGAAGGGGCCGTTTCTCTGGGCTGGGACTGTGAACCTTCAACACATAAAGGCTTTGCACCCTTAAGATAAAGGGTGCAATCATACCAGTACTAATGCACCGGATCCCAAAGTTAAGCGTGTTTGGGCGAGAGTAGTACTAGGATGGGTGACCCCTTGGGATGTCCTCGTGTTGCACCTCTCTTTTCAATTTTTTTTAACCCTATTCAACCATGCCATGATGCCTCATCCGTCACATTTTTTTTCCTGAGTCCCACGGCACCTTGGGCAAGCCAACATCGCTTCACGGAGGAGCTGGGCCCGCATACCGAGGTCGTGGGGCTTGTGACCAGGTGTCCGTCGATCTGGTGCCCATAACTTTTGATCCATTAGGAGTTCTGCAGCCCACATTATACCGTTGGAAAGCTCTCCAGGAGCTCTACGATAGGGGTGACAAGCGTGCATTGTTGCGCCTATTTTTGGAACCCAAAATCAAACATTTTCATCAGTTTTAGACTACTTTTCTTCTTTTTATACTGTTTTGTCATCCTGAGTCGATAGTCGTGAGACGCTAAAAGGCCGACAACCTAACTTGCAGGATATTATGGGGCCCTACGACACGTTGATATAACATCTTGCGAGGATGTTGCATTGTTGAGGGAGATGGGTTGTCGATAAGCCCATTGGGCTTTTTGAATGGGTCATCTCTCTGGGCTGGGATTGTGAACCGTCAACACATAAAGGCTTTGCACCGTTAACATCATGGGTGCGATCATACCCGTACTAATGCACCGGATCCCAACTGAACTCCGAAGTTAAGTGTGTTTGGGCGAGGGTAGCAGCAGGATGGGTAACCCCCAAGGAAGTCCTCGTGTTGTGCCCCTCTTTTCATTCTTTTTCCCCCATTCAGCCATGCCAAGATGCTTCATCTGTCACATTTCTTTTCTCGAGTCCTACGACACCTTGGGAAAGCCAACGTCACTTCGCGGAGGGGCTGGGCCCATAAACCGAGGTCATGGGGCCTGTTACTTGGTCTCTATCGCTCTAGTGCCTATAACTATTGATCCGTAAGGAGTTTATGGCCCACATTATACCATTGGAAAGCTCTCAGGAGCTCTACGATGGGGGCAGCAAGCGTGCTTTGCTGGTCCTATTTTTGGAACACAAATTCAAACATTTTCATCAGTTTCAGACCATTTTTCTTCTTTTTACGCTATTTTGTCGTCCCGGGTTGTTCGTCGTGAGTCGCGAAAAGGACAACAACCTAAGTCACGGGACATTAGGGGGCACTACTAAGCGTTGATATCATGTCTTGCGAGGATGCTTCATTGTTGAGGCAGATGGGTTGTTGAGCCCATTGCTCCTTTTGAATGGGTCGTCTCTCTGGGCTGGGACTATGAACCGTTGACACATAAAGGCTTTGCACCCTTAACATTACGGGTGTGATCATACCAGCACTAATGCACCAGTTTCCAACTGAACTTCGAAGTTAAGCGTGTTTGGGCAAGAGTAGTACTAGGATGGGTGACCCCCTGGGAAGTCCTTGTGTTGCACCCATCTTTTCTTTTTTTTTACCCCGTTCAACCATGCCAAGATGACTCATCCGTCACATTTCTTTTCTTTTCACGGGGGAGCTTGGCCCGCAAACCGAGGTTGTGGTGCCTATGACCTAGTGTCCATGTGAGGCCCGATCTCAATTTGAGTGCGATACCTCATTTTGTGTGCCCTAACCTAGATTTGCTTGCCTTGACCTAGGATTAAATGTCGTGTTTCGTTTTGTTTGCCTTGCATTGAATTACATGCATTCATTTAGGGTTGCGTGCATTTACTTGAAAAACGTGCATTCGTCTCGTAGTTTGTGCCTTACCTCGTAGTGCGTGCCCTAAACCTAGGAAAGTGTGCCCGCACGCTAATCAAGAGAGCATCTTGCACGAAGCACTACATCATTAATTAATCCTACAAACTCCACTAACTAATATTAAAATGCTAATTCAACTCACTAGAAGACGAAATTTCACCAAATGCTAAACATTCTTATTCTTTATTCTTTATTCTTTTGCAAATCCCAAACACACAATATAATAATGCTCAAAACATGACAAAAAATTCAGATTGGAACACTAACTTGGCCGGACCACATGATGCATTTCACAAAGATTTGCATAATTCAAAAATCATGCCTAGACAACCTATGACACAAAGCATAAAAAAAATGACCTAAAACCCTACACAATGCACCACACCCTCGGCCCACTCAATTGCCCATGCTAAGATGATTCAAAAATAAGCTCTTGAAGACACAAAATCAGAAAATTGGAAGCTCGAGGCCGGTACAATCACAAACACCAACATTTTATTCTTGCAAACATTCTCTCAAGCTCAATTCCCCGTTCTACTATGCCAAGGTGCCTCATCCATCACATTTCGTTTCTCGAGTGCCACGGCATTTTGGGGAAGACAACTTCGCTTCGCGGAGGGGCTAGGCTCATAAACCGAAGTCATGGGGCCTATGACCTAGTCTCCGTCGTTCTGGTGCCCACAACTTTTGATCAGTAGTTAGTTATGCGGCCTACAGTATACCGTTGGAAATCTCTGTGGGAGGACTACGACAGGGGCACTAAGCGTGCATTGCTGTGCCTGTTTTTGAAACCCAAAATCAAACATTTTTATCAGTTCCAGACCATTTTTCTTCTTTTTATGTTGTTTTGTAATCTTGGGTCGATCATCGTGAGTCACTAAAAGGCCAACAACCTAACTTGCGGGACATTAGGGGGCCCTACTACACGTCAATATCACGTCTTGCAAGGATGTTGTGTTGTTGAGGCAGATGGGTTGTCGATAAGCCCATTGGGCCTGTTGAATGGCTCGTCTCTCGGGGATGGGACTGTGAACCGTCAACACATAAAGGCTTTGCCCCCTCAACATGATGGGTGCGATCATACCGGCACTAATGCACTGGATCCCAACTGAACTCCGAAGTTAAGCATGTTTGGGCAAGAATAGTACTAGGATGGGTGACCGCCAGTTAAGTCCTTGTGTTGCAGCCCTCTTTTCAATTCTTTTTACCGCGTTCAGCCATGCCAAGATGCTTCATCCGTCATATTTCTTTTCTCGAGTCCTACGGCACCTTGGACAAGCCAACTTCGCTTTACGGAGGGGCTGGGCACGCAAACCGAGGTCGTGGGGCCTGCGACCTGGTGTCCGTCACTCTAGTGCCCATAACTTTTAATCCGTTTGGAGTTATGCGGCCCGTAGTATACTGTTGGAAAGCTCTCCGGGAGCTCTACGACAAAGGCAGCAAGCGTGCTTTGTTGCGCCTATTTTTGGAACCCAAAATCAAACATTTTCATCAATTTAAGACCATTTTTCTTCTTTTTACACTGTTTTGTCGTATAGGGTCATTCGTCGTGAGTCACAAAAATGATGACAACCTCACTTTCGGGTCATTAGAGTGCCCTACTAAGCGTCGATATCACGTCTTGCGAGGATGCTACTTTGTTGAGGCAGATGGGCTGTCGATAAGCCCATTGGGCCTTTTGAATGGGCTGTCTCTTTCGGTTGGGACTGTGAACCATCAACACATAAAGGCTTTACACCCTCAACTTGATAGGTTCGATCATACCCGCACTAATGCATCATATCCCTACTAAACTCCGAAGTTAAGCGTGTTTGGGCGAGAGTAGTACTAGGATGGGTGACCCCCTAGGAAGTCCTCATGTTGTACCTTTCTTTTCATTTTTTTTACCCCGCTTAGCCATCCCAAGATGCCTCATCCGTCATATTTCTTTTCCCGAGTCCCACGGCACCTTGTTGAAGCCAACTTCACTTCGTGGAGGGGCTGCGCCTACAAACCGAGGTCGTGGGGCCTGTGACCTAGTGTCCGTCGCTCCGGTGCCCATAACTTTTGATTCGTTAGGAGTTATGCAGCACACAATATACCGTTGAAAAGCTCTTCGGGTGCTCTACGATGGGGATAGGAAGTGTGCTTCGTTGCGCAGTTTTTTTTGAACCCAAATTCAAACATTTTCATTAGTTTTAGATCGCTTTTCTTCATTTTATGCTATTTTGTCATCCCGGCTAATTCGTCGTGGCTCACGAAAAAGCTGACAACCTAACATGCAGGATATTAGGGGCTGCTACTACGCGTTGATATCACGTCTTGCGAGAATGGTGCATTGTTGAGGAAGATGGGTTGTCGATAAGCCCATTGGATCTTTTGAATGGGTCGTCTCTTTAGGCTGGGATTGTGAACTGCCAACACATATAGGCTTTGCACGCTTAACATGACGTGTGTGACCATACCAGCACTAATGCACCGGATCCCATCAGAACTCCGAAGTTAATCGTGCTTGGGCGAGAGTAGTACTATGATGGTGACCCCCTGGGAAGTCCTCGTGTTGCACCCCTATTTTCATTTTTTTTACCCCGTTCAGCCATGCCAAGATGCCTCATCCGTCACATTTCTTTTCTCGAGTCCCATGATACCTTGGGAAAGCCAATTTCTCTTCGAGAAGGGGCTGGGCCAGCAAACTGAGGTCGTGGGGACTGTGACCTGGTGTCTGTCGCTCCAGTTACCAAAAATTTTGATACGTTAGGAGTTATGTAGCCCATAGTACACCGTTGGAAAGCTCTCCGGGTGCTCTACGACGGAGGCAGCAAGCGTGCTTTGCTGCAACATTGTGCCTTTTGAATGGGTGGTCTCTCTGGGTTAGGATTGTGAACTGTCAACACATAAAGGCTTTGCACCCTCAACAGGACTGGTACGATCATACCAGCACTAATGCACCGGATCCCAACAGAACTCCGAAGTTAAGTGTGTTTGGGCGAGAGTAGTACTAGGATAGGTGACCCCCTGGGAAGTCCTCTTGTTGTACCCCTCTTTTCATTTTTTTTAACCCGTTCAGCCATGCCAAGATGCCTCATTCGTCACATTTCTTTTCTCGAGTCCAATGGCATCTAGGGCAAGCCAACTTCGCTTTGCGGAGGGCCTGGGCCAGCAAATCGAGGTCGTGGGGCCTCTGACCTAGTGCCCATCGCTCCGGTGCCGATAACTTTTGATCTGTTAGGAGTTATGCGGCCCATAGTATACAGTTGGAAAGCTCCCCCGGAGCTCTACGACTGGCGCAGCAAGCGTACTTCGATGCGCCCATAGTAACTTTTCTACTTTTTATGCTAATTTGTTATCCCGGGTCATTCATCATGAGTCGAAAAAAAGTCGATAACCTAACTTGCGGGACCTTAGGGGGTGTTACTACGCATCAATATCACGTCTTGCGAGGATGCTACGTTGTTGAGGAAGATGGGTTATCAATACGCCCCTTGGGCCTTTTGAATGGGTCGTCTCTTTGGGCTGGGACTGTGAACTGTCAACACATAAAAGCTTTGCACCCTCAACAAGATAGGTGCAATCATACCCGCACTAATACACCGAATCCCTACTGAACTCCGAAGTTAAGCGTGTTTGGGCGGGAGTTGTACTAGGATGGGTGACTCCTTGGGAAGTCCTCGTGTTGTACCCCTCTTATCTTTTTTTACCCCGTTCAGCTATGCCAAGATGCCTCATCCGTCACATTTCATTTCGCGTGTCCCACAGAACCGTGGGCAAGCCAACTTCGCTTCGCGGAGGGGCCGGGCCCACAAACGGAGGTCGTAGGGCCAGTGACCTGGTGTCCGTCACTCTGATGCCCATAACTTTTGATCTGTTAGGAGTTATACGGCCCATAGTATACCATTGAAAAGCTCTCCGGGAGCTCTACAATGAGGGCAGTAAGCGTGCTTCGTTGTGTCTATTTTTGGAACCCAAAATCAAACATTTTCATCAATTTCAAACCAATTTTCTTCTTTTTATGTTGTTTTGTCGTCCCGGGTAGTTCGTCGTGAGTCGTAAAAAGGTCAACAACATAACTTGCAGGACATTAGGGGGCCCTACTAAGTGTCAATATCACGTCTTGCGAGGATGTTGCGTTGTTGAGGGAAATGGGTTGTCGGTATTCCTATTGGGCCTTTCGAATGGGCCGTCTCTCTTGGTTAGGACTGTGAACCATCAACACATAAAGGTTTTGCACCCTTAACATAACGGGTGCGATCATACCAGCACTAATGCTCTGAATCCCAACAGAACTCCGAAGTTAAGCGTGTTTGGGTGAGTGTACTACTAGGATGGGTGACCCCCTAGGAAGTCCTCGTGTTGTACCCCACTATATAATTTTTTTTACCTCGTTCAGCCATGACGAAATGCCTCATGCATCACATTTCTTTTCTCGAGTCCCATGGTACCTTGGGCAAGCCAACTTCGCTTCGCGGAGGGGTTGGGCCTGTAAATCGAGGTCGTAGGGCCTGTGACCTGGTGTCCGTCGTTCCATTGCCCATAACTTCTGATCCATTAGGAGTTATGCGGCCCACAGTATACCGTTGGAAAGCTCGCAGGGAGCTCTACGACGAAAGTAGCAAGCGTGCGTTGCAGCACCTATTTTTAAAACCCAAAATCAAACATTTTTATTTGTTCTAGACCATTTTTCTTCTTTTTATGTTGTTTTGTCATCCTGGGTCGAGCGTCGCGAGTCGCTAAAAGGCCGACAACATAACTTATCGGACATTATGGGGCCCTCCTACACGTCGATATCACGTCTTGCGATAATGTTGCGTTGTTGAGACAGATAGGTTGTCGATAAGCCCATTGGACCTTTTGAATGGGTCGTCTCTCTGGGCTAGGACTGTGAACCGTAAACACATAAAGGTTTTGCACCCTCAACATGATGGTGTGATCATACTCGCACTAATGCACCGGATCCCAACTGAACTCCGAAGTTAAGTGTGTTTGGGCGAGAGTAGTACTGGGATGGGTGACCCCCAGGGAAGTCCTCGTGTTGCAGCCCTTTTATAATGTTTTTTTATCCCGTTCAGCCATGCCAAGATGCTTTATCCGTCACATTTGTTTTCTCGAGTCCCACGGCACCTTGGGCAAGCCAACTTCGCTTTATAGAGGGGCTGGTCCCGCAAACTGTAGTCGTGGAGCCTGTGATCAAGTGTCCATCGTTCCAGTGCCCATAACTTCTGATCTGTAAGGAGTTATATGGCCCATAGTATACCGTTGGAAATCTCTTTGGGAGCTCTACACCGGGGGTAGCAAGCGTGTTTCGCTGCGCCATTTTTTTGAACCCAAATTCAAACATTTTCATAAGTTTTAGACCACTTTTCTTCATTTTACGCTATTTTGTCAGACCGGGTGGTTCGTCGTGAGTCGATAAAAAGCCGACAACCTAACTTGCGGGACATTAGGGGGCGCTACTACATGTCGATATCACGTCTTGCGAGGATTCTGCGTTGTTGAGGTAAATGGGTTGTCGATAAGCCCATTGGGCCTTTTGAACGGGTCGTCTCTGGGCTGGGACTGTGAACCGTCAACACATAAAGGCTTTGCACCCTCAACATGACGGGTGCGATCATACTAGCACTATTGCACCAGATCCCAACTGAACTCCGATGTTAAGCGTGTTTGGACGAGAATAGTGCTAGGATGGGTGACCCCCTGGGACGTCCTCGTGTTGCACCCCTCTTTTCATTTTTTTTACCCCGTTCAGCCATGCCAAGATGCCTAATCCGTCACATTTCTTTAATCGAGTCCCGTGGCACCTTGAATAAGCCAACTTCGCTTTCCAGAGGGGCTGGGCCCACAAACGGAGGTCGTGGTGCCTGTGACCTGGTATCTGTCGCTCCGGTACCCATAAAGTTTGATCCGTTAGGAGTTATGCCGCCCATAGTATACCGTTGGAAAGCTCTCCAGGTGCTATACGACGGGGGAAGCTAGCGTGCTTCGTTGCACCTATGTTCGGAACCCAAAATCGAACATTTTCATCTATTTCAGACCACTTTTCTTCTTTTTACGTTGTTTTGTCATCCCGGGTAGTTCATCGTGAGTCGCGAAAAGGCCGAAAACCTAACTTACGGGACATTAGGTGGCCCTATTAAGCGTCGATATCACGTCTTGCGAGAATGCTGCATTGTTGAGGCAGATGGGTTGTCGATAAGCCCATTCGGCCTTTTTAATGGGCCGTCTCTCCAGGCCCAGATTGTGAACCGTCAACACATAAAGGCTTTATACCCTCAACATAAAGGGTGTGATCATACCCGCACTAATACACCAGATCTCATCAGAACTCCGAAGTTAAGTGTGCTTGGGCGAGAGTAGTACTAGGATGGGTGACCCCATGGGAAGTACTCATGTTGCACCCTTATTTTCATTTTTGTTGCACCGTTCAGCCATGCCAAAATGTTTCATCTATCACATTTCTTTTCTCGAGTCCCATGACATCTTAGGCAAGGCAACTTCGCTTTGCGGAGGGGCTGGGCCCGTAAACCGAGGTCATAGGGCTTGGGACATGGTGTACGTCACTTTGGTGCCCATTATTTTTGATCCATTAGGAGTTATGCGGTCCATAGTATACCGTTAGAAAGCTCTCCAAGAGCTCTACGACGGGCGTTAAAGCGTACTTCGTTGTGCCTATTTTTTGAACCCAAAATCAAACATTTTTATCAGTTTCAGACCACTTTTTTTCTTTTTACGCTATTTTGTTGTACCGGGTCATTCGTCGTGAGTGGCAAAAAAGGCGACGACCTAACTTGTGGGACATTAGGGGCTACTACTACGCGTTGATATCACGTCTTGCGAAGGGTCTGCGTTGTTGAGGCAGATGGGTTAGCGACAAGCCCATTGGGCTTTTTGAAAGGGTTGCCTCTCTGGGCTGGGACTGTGAGCCGTCAAAACATTAAGGCTTTGTACCCTCAACATGATGGGTGCAATCATAACCGCACTAATGCACTGGATCCTAACTGAACTCGGAAGTTAAGCATGTTTGGGCGAGAGTAGTACTAGGATGGGTGACACCTTGGGAAGTCCTCATGTTGTAGCCCTCTTTTCATTTATTTTTTACCCCGCTCAGCCATGCCAAGATGCCTCATCCGTCACATTTCTTTTCACGAGTCCCACAGCACCTTCGGCAAGCCAACTTCGCTTCGCGGAGGGGCTGGACCCGCATATCGAGGTCGTGGGGCCTGTGACCTGGTATCCGTCACTCCGGTGCCCATAACTTTTGATCCGTTAGGAGTTATGTGGCCCACAATATACCATTGGAAAGCTCTTCGGGAGCTTTACAATGTGGACAACAAGCGTGCTTCACTGTGCCTATTTTTTAAATCCAAAATCAAACATTTTCATCAGTTTGAGACCACTTTTCTTCTTTTTTCGCTATATTGTCATCCCAGGTCGTTCGTCGTGAGTCGCAAAAAGGTCGACATCCTAACTTGCTGGAGATTAAGGGGTGCTACTACACGTCGATATCACGTCCTGTGATGATGCTGCATTGTTGAGGCAGATGGGTTGTCGATAAGCCCATTGGGCCTTTCGAATGGATCGTCTCTCTGGGCTGGGAATGTGAATCGTCAACACAAAAAGGCTTTGCACCATCAAGTTGACGGGTGCGATCATACCAGTACTAACGCCAAGGATCCCAACTGAACTCCGAAGTTAAGCGCATTTGGGTGAGAGTAGGACTAGGATGGGTGACCCCTGGGAAGTCTTCATGTTTCACCCCACTTTTCAATTTTTTTTTACCCCGTTCAGTCATCCCAAGATGACTTATCCATCACACTTCTTTTCTCGAGTCCCACGGCCCATTGGGCAAGCCAACTTCGCTTAGCAGAGGGGCTGGACCCGCATACCGAGGTCGTGGGGCCTGTGACCTAGTGTCCGTCACTCCGGTGCCCATAACTTTTGATCCATTAAGAGTTATGCGGCCGATAGTATACCGTTGGAAAGATCTCCGTGAGTTTTACGACGGGGGCAGCAAGCGTGCTTCGCTGCGCCTATTTTTGGAATTCAAAATCATCAA
Organism: Ehretia macrophylla; assembly: GCA_037974665.1. Taxonomy (NCBI): domain Eukaryota; kingdom Viridiplantae; phylum Streptophyta; class Magnoliopsida; order Boraginales; family Ehretiaceae; genus Ehretia; species Ehretia macrophylla. The sequence continues at coordinate 57,843,502 of CM075765.1, forward strand.
TTTTCATCAATTTTAAACCACTTTTCTTCTTTTTACGCTGTTTTGTCCTCCCGGGTTGTTCGTCGTGAGTCACAAAAAGGCCGACAACCAAGTTTGTGGGACAATAGGGGGTCCTACTAAACATCGATATCATGTCTTGCGATGATGCTGCGTTGTTGAGGCAGATAGGTTGTCGATAAGCCCATTGGGACTTTTGAAAGGGTCATCTCTCTGGGTTGGGACTGTGAACCGTCAACACATAAAGGCTTTGCACCCTCACCATGACGGGCGCGATCATACCAGCACTAATGCATCGGATCCCAACAGAACTCCGAAGTGAAGCGAGTTTGGGCAAGAGTAGTACCAAGATGGGTGACCCCCTAGGAAGTCCCCATGTTGCACCCCTCTTTTCATTTTTTTTTACCCCGTTCAGCCATGCCAAGATGCCTCATCGGGCACATTTCTTTTCTTGAGCCCCACGGCACCTTGGGCAAGCCAACTTCGCTTTGTGGAGGGGTGGGCCCACAAACTGAGGTCGTGGGGCCTATGACTTGGTATCCATTGCTCCGGTGCCCGTAACTTTTGATCTGTAAAGATTTATGCTGCCCACAATATACCGTTGAAAAGCTCTCTGGGAGCTCTACGATGGGGGTAGCAAAATTGCTTCGATGCACCTGTTTTCAGAACCCAAAATCAAACATTTTTATCAATTTCAGACCACTTTTCTTCTTTTTACGCTGTTTTATTGTCCCGGGTCGTTCGTCCTGAGTCACGTAAAGGCCGACAATCTAGCTTGCGAGACATTGGGGGGCGTTACTATGCGTCGATATCACGTCTTGAAAGGATGCTGCGTTGTTGAGGCAGATGGGTTGTTGATAAGCCCATTGGGCTTTTTGAATGGGTGGTCTCTCTGGGCTGGGACTGTGAACCGTCAACACACAATGGCTTTGTACCCTCAACATGATGGGTGCGATCATAACTGCACTAATGCACCGAATCACAACTGAACTCCGAAGTTAAGCGTGTTTGGGCGAAGTAGTACTAGGATGGGTGACCCGTTGGGAAGTCCTCGTGTTGCAGCCCTCTTTTCAATTTTTTTTTTACCCTGTTCAACAATGCCAAGATGCCTTATCCATCACATTTCTTTTTTCGAGTCCCACGGTACCTTGGGCAAGCCAACTTCGTTTCACGGAGGGGCTAGGCCCGTAACCGAGGTTGTGGGGCCCGTGTCCTGGTGTCCGTCGCTCTGGTGCGCATAACTTTTGTTCCGTTAGGAGTTGTGTGACCCATAGAATACCGTTGGAGAGCTCTCCAGGAGCTCTACAATGGGGGTAGCAAGCGTGCTTTACTGCGTCTATTTTTGGAATTCAAAATGATCCATTTTCATCAATTTCAAACCACTTTTCTTCTTTTTATGCACTTTTGTTATCACGAGTCGTTCATCTTGAGTCGCGAAAAGGCTGACAACCTAACTTGTGGGATCTTAGAGGGCCCAACTAAATGATGATATCACGTCTTGCGATGATGCTATGTTGTTGAGGAAGATGGGTTGTCGATAAGCCCATTGGGCCTTTTGAATGGGTCGTCTCTCTGGGCTGGCATTGTAAATCATGAACACATAAAGGCTTTGTACCCTCAACATGATGGGTGAGATCATACCAGCTCTAATGCATCGGATCCCAACAGAATTCCGAAGTTAAGCGTGTTGGGGCGAGAGTAGTACTGGGATGGGTGACCCCTTGGGAAGTCCTCGTGTTGAAGCCCTTTTTTCAGTTTTATTTCCACCGTTCAGCCATGCCAAGATGCCTCATCCATCACATTTCTTTTCTCGAGTCCCACGGCACCTTGGGCAAGCCAACTTCGCCTCGCAGAGGGGCTGGGCCCGTAAACTGAGGTCGTACGGCCTGTGACCTGGTGTCCGTCACTCCGGTGCCCATAACTTTTGATCCGTTAGGAGTTATGCGGACCATAGTATACCGTTGGAAAGCGCTCTTGGAGCTCTACGACAGGGGAAGCAAATGTTCTGCACTGCGCCTATTTTTTGAATTCAAAATCATCCACTTTCATCAATTTCAAACCACTTTTCTTCTATTTACGTTGTTTTGTCATCTCGGGTTGTTCGTCGTGAGTCGCGAAAAGGCCGACAACCTAACTTGCAGGACATTGTAGAGCGCTGTTGTGCGTCGATGTTACGTCTTGTGAGGATGCTCTGTTGTTGAGGCAGATGGGTTGTCGATAAGCCTATTGGGCTTTTTGAATGGGTGGTCTCTCTGGGCTGGGACTGTGAACCGTCAACACTTAAAGGCTTTGCTCCCTCAACATGATGGGTGCGATCATAATTGTACTAATGCACTGGATCCCAATTGAACTCCGAAGTTAAGCGTGTTTGAACGAGAATGGTACTAGGATGGGTGACCCCTTGGGAAGTCCTCATGTTGGTCCCCTCTTTTCATTTTTTTTTTTGCCCCGTTCAGCCATTCCAATATGCTTTATCCATCACATTTCTTTTCTCGAGTCCCACGGCACCTTGGCAAGCCAACTTCACTTCGCAGAGGGGCTAGGCCTGCAAACCGAGGTCGTGGGGCCAGTGACCCTGTCACTGTCGCTCCGGTGCCCATAACTTTTGATCCGTTAGGAGTTATGCAACCCATAGTATATCGTTGGAAAGCGATCCGTGAGCTCTACAACTGGGGCAGCAAGCGAGCTTCGCTGTGCCTATTTTTGGAACCCAAAATCAAACATTTTCATCAGTTTTAGACCAATTTTCTTCTTTTTATGCTATTTTGTTATCCCGGGTTGTTCGTCGTGAGTCACGAAAAGGCCGACAACCTAATTTGCGGGACATTAGGGGGAGCTACTATGCCTCGACATCACGTCTTGCGAGGATGCTGCGTTGTTGAGGCAGATGGGTTGTCGATAATCCCATTGGGCCTTTTGAATGGGTCGTCTGTTTGGGCTGGGAATGTGAACCGTCAACATAAAAAGGCTTTGCACTGTCAACATGACGGGTGCGATCATACCAGCATCAATGAACAGGAACCCAAAGTTAAGATTGTTTGGGCGAGAGTAGTACTAGGATGGGTGACCCCTGGGAAGTCCTCCTGTTACACCCCACTTTTTATTTTTTTTTACCCCGATCAGCCTTGCCAAGATGCCTCATTCGTCACATTTCTTTTCTCGAGTCCCACGGCACCTTGGGCAAGCAAACTTCGCCTAGCAGAGGGGCTGGGCCCGCAAACCGAGGTCGTGGGTCCTGTGACTTGGTGTCTGTTGCTCCGGTGTCCATAACTTTTGATTCGTTAGGAGTTATACGGCCCACAGTATACCGTTGGTAAGCTCTCTAGGAGCTCTACGACGGGCACAACAAGTGTGCTTCGTTGCGTCTATTTTTTGAACCCAAAATCAAACATTTTCATCAGTTTCAGACCACTTTCTTCTTTTTACTCTATTTTGTGGTCCTGGGTCGCTCGTCGTGAGTCACGAAAAGGCCGACAACCTAACTTGTGGGACATTAGGGGTGCCACTACATGTCGATATATTGTCTTTCGAGTATGCTCCGTTGTTGAGCCAGATGGGTTGTCAATAAGCCCATTGGGCCTTTTGAATGGGTCGTCGATCTAGGCTTGGAATGTGAACCGTCAACACATAAAGGCTTTGCACCCTCAACATGACGGGTGCGATCATACCAGCACTGATGCACAAGATCCCAACTGAACTCTGAAGTTAAACATGTTTTGGCGAGAGTAGTACTAGGATGGGTGACCCCCTCAGAAGTCCTCGTGTTGTACCCCTCATTTCATTTTTTTGCCCCGTTCAGCCATGCAATGTTTCATCACCCATCACATTTCTTTTCTCGAGTCCGACGGCACCTTGGGCAAGCCAACTTCGCTTCGCAGAGTGGCTGGGAGCACAAACCAAGGTCCTGGGGCTAGTGACCTGGTTTCCGTCGCTCCAGTGCCCATAAATTTTGATCTGCAAAAAGTTATGCGGCCCACAGTATACCATTGGAAAGCTCTATGGGAAATCTACGACTGTGGCAACAAGCGTGCTTCACCACGCCTATTTTTGGAACCCAACATCAAACATTTTCATCCGTTTCAAGCTATTTTTCTTATTTTTACGCTATTTTGTCATCCCGGGTCATTCATCGTGAGCGCGAAAAGGCTAACAACCTGACTTGCGGGACATTAGATGGCCATTCTAAGCGTCGATATCAAGTCTTGTGAGGATGCTGCGTTGTTGAGTCAGATATGTTGTCGATAAGCCCATTGGGCCTTTTGAAGGGGCCGTCTCTCTGGGCTGGGACTGTGAACCTTCAACACATAAGGGCTTTGCACCCTCAACATGATGGGTGCAATCATACCAGCTCTAATACACAGGATCCCAACTAAACTTTGAAGTGAAGCGTGTTTGGGCAAGAGTAGTACTAGGATGGGTGACCCCTGGGAAGTCCTCGTGTTGCACCCCTCTTTTCATTTTTTTAACCCCTTCAGCTATGCCAAGATGCCTCATCTGTCACAATTATATTCTTGAGTCCCACGGCACCTTGGGTAAGCCAACTTCATTTCGCGGAGGGGTTGGGCTCGCAAACTATGGTCATTGGGCCTGTAACCTGGTGTCCGTCACTCCGGTGCCTATAACTTTTGATCTGTTAGGAGTAATGCGGCTCATAGTATACTGTTAGAAAGATCTTCGGGAGCTCTACAATGGGGGCAGCAAGCGTGCTTCGCTACGCCTATTTTCAGGACCCAAAATTATCCATTTTCATCAATTTTAGACCAAATTTCTTCTTTTTATGCTGTTTTGTCGTCCCGGGTCGTTCATCGTGGGTCGTGAAAAGGCCGACAACCTAACTTGCGGGACATTAGGGGGCCATACTAAGCATCGATATCACGTCTTACGAGGATGCTGCGGTGTTGAGGCAAATGGATTGTCGATAAGCCCATTAGGGCCTTTTGAATGGGTCGTCTCTCTAGGCTGGCACTGTGAACCATCGACACAAAAGGGCTTTGCACCCTCAACATGACGGGTGCGATCAAACCAGCACTAATGCACCAGATTCCATCAAAACTCTGACGTTAAGTATGTTTGGGCGAGAGTAGTACCAGAATGGGTGACCCCCTGGGAAGTCCTCGTGTTGCACCCCTCTTTTAATTTGTTTTTACCCCGTTCAGCCATGCCAAGATGCCTCGTCAAATTTCTTTTCTCGAGTCCTATGGTACCTTGGGCAAGCGAACTTCGATTTGCGGTGGGGCTGGGCCTGCAAACCGAGGTCGTAGGGCTGTGACTTGGTGTCCGTCGCTTTGGTGGCCATAACTTTTGATCCGTTCAGAGTTATGCTGCCCATAGTATATCGTCGAAAAGCTCTCCGGGAGCTATTCGACGGGGGCAGCAAGCGTGCTTCACTTCGCTTGTTTTCAGAACCCAAAATCAAACATTTCCATCAATTTTAGACCACTTTTCTTCATTTTACGCTATTTTGTGGTCCCGGGTCATTCGTCGTGAGTCGCAAAAAGGCCGACAACCTAACTTGTATGACATTAAGGGGTGCTACTATGCGTCGATATCACGTCTTGCAAGGATCCTGTGTTGTTGAGGTAGATGGGTTGTTGATAAGCCCATTGGGCTTTTTGAATGGGTCGTCTCTCTAGGTTGGGACTGTGAATCGTCAACACATAAAGGCTTTGCACCCTCAACATGATGGGTGCGATCATAACCGTGCTAATGCACCAGATCCCAATAGAACTCCGAAGTTATGTGTGAGGCCCGACCCCGAATAATGTGCCTTATCTCGATTTGCGTGCCTTAGACCTAGAACGGTATGACTGACCTTGGATTACGTGCCCTATCTTGATTTTTGTGTATGCCTCGTTATACGTGTCTTAACCTAGAATTGTGTGCCCTAATCCTCGATATACGTGTGATACCTAGATAAACGTGCCATGACCTTAATTTATGTGCGAGACCTCGATTTGCGTGTGTCTCTTCGTTTCGTGTGCATTAACCTTGAACTACGCGCTTTAACCTAGGTTTAAGAGTCGTGTCTTGAATTACGTATATTGCATTGAACTGCGCGCTTTAACCTAGGTCTACGTTCATTCACCTAGGGTTGCGTGTGTTAGCATTAGAATTCGTGCACTTATCTTGAAGTATGTGCCTTAGTCTTGAAATACGTGTTGTACCTCGTAGTTCGTGTCTAACTCGTAATTCGTGCCCTAGATCTAAGAAACTGTGCCACCACGCTAATCAATAAAGAATCCTACACAAACTAGACTATAAAATAATTCTACAAACACCACTAACTATTATTATAATCCTAATTCAAATCTCTACAAAATCCACTAACATCTAAATATTATATTTTAAACTCACTACAAGACAAAATCTCACAAACCTCTAAACATATCCTATATTCTATTCTACCTAAAATCCCTAAATACCCAACATTCTCTTACACACATGTTGAAACAATTCAAAAGATGGCACAAATCTGAATTTTTGCATGCCCAAGGACAACATATGCATCAACTTTTGCAAAAGCCTCATTTTTCTCTCATTTCTCTCACTTTCCTCACATTTTCTCTCTCTCCCTATCACTCTCTCTCTCCATTTCGGTTTTGGCTGAGTTCTCTCCACCTCTTAGCTCATCTTCATTATCCTATGGTGCATCAAGACAAACCACAAGCAAAGAAACTCACCCAAGCAAGCTAGGATGCAAGAAACACACATGCAAGCATTTTGAGTCACCATTTTCGGCCTTGGTGAGTTTTTAAGCTTCCATTTCTTTTCTTCTTGTTCTAACCTCATGCATGTGCTAAGAGATTGATCACTAAGCTAGGAAAAATAGAGAAAAGCTAGTTGGAATCTCGGCTAAGCAAGAAGAAGAAGAGATTTGAGCTTCAACAAGGTTTTGAGCATTTTTTTGGGTTGATTGCAAATGTGAGGGTTAAAACCTTTTGAAAACTCTTCAAAAATTCACATGCATGCTCATAAATGTGTGTATTTTCTTCTGTACTTGAGCTATATGGTCGTTCATAAGCTTAAACAACCATGCATGGCAAGATCTTGGCTTGAAGATGATGCTAGGTGAAGTCGAAATTGTTGACAGCTCTTTGACCAGTATGTTCGAGGTAAGTTTAGCAAGCCAAATGATATTGAAAATGCTTCAAAATTGGTAGATGACTAGTTTGGACAGTTTTGAACATTTTTCCCAGAAATAGGCCGAAGCTAATTTTTACTCTAATGTCCTCAAAATGGCAAATCTTTAAAATGTGACCAAATCTGGAAATCTGGAAAAATGAAGCAGGTTTTGGCAGATGCACTGACCTTGTGGAACGAACCATTTGACTTAGTAAATGATGTCAAAAATTGCATGAAATTTGGTTTTATGCTAGAGTTTTCAGTTCTGGAAAATTTTGTCAGAAATGGACCAAGGCTAAAACTGACCCTAAGGACCTCAAAAACGTCAATTTCTGAAAAGTGTGCAAATCTGGACAGTTTTGTGCTATTCCACTGTTTTGGCTATATCTAATGATCCCGAACTCCAATTGATACAAGGTTTGTTTCTGATTTTAGTTAACTTCTTAAGATTTAATTTGATATCTTACTCCCTAGATTTGGAGATTGTTTGATTATCCTATTGATTGTGATAAAACAGCCTATTGCAGTAAGGGTTTCACTTAACGTTGTACTTAGAAAAATTGTTGTGACTCCTCTTGTTGAATTAAACACTTGGAATTGTAGCTTCGGGATGTTGTGTGGACTGTTTTGAATGTTTGAGGATATTGAATTAAATGATGCATGGTTTGAGATTGACTTTGAGTTGGGTTGAGGCTCAAATTGCACGAATATACACGAAATGGAAACCCTAATGGCTAGGTAGTTTTGCTAAGTATTGATCATTTGGATATTGTGTGGAAATTATATTCTTAGTGGGTTGCCCATAAATGTCTTATAACTTCAAATGTGATTTTGACCATTGCATGTTGTTAAATAAGCTTTTCTTGCAACCGAACCCACATAGATGTTGTTGCATGTTAAATAATCGTATAACTTGATTATGTGGACTTCGAAATGAGTTATATGGCTTGACTTGCATGTGTTACATGGCTGCCCGTTTAATGTTCATATGACTCTATGTGTTCTACAAAGTGAAATTTCATGTCAAGCATGCCTCGTTCGTTTACTTTGCAATATGTGATCTTGAAATTGCTCGGAGGCAACCTACTTTGTTATCCTCCTAATGTGAATTGTTAAAAGATATTCAATGGTTTGTTTGAACATGATTACTTGGCTGCCCGTTAAAGTTTAATTTCTTTCAAATGGATATATGAAATGATTATATGTTCTTACAATGCCTTATATGCCAATATGTATAAATGTGATCATATACTTGCTCGGAGGCAACCTACTTTGTTGACCTCCTAATGTGAAATGTTAAACGACATAAATGGGCATTGTATACAAGGTTGCAACCTTTCATTGTGGCATGGTAGCGTTTCACGAACGCCGGGCGGCATAGGGCTTGCCAGTGCTCCCGTGACTACCATGGTCCAATTCCCTCTCTCGCTTGGCATTCCACCCTCGGAGAGTTGGGTCGTAGGTTTCAGGGTACATCCGGAGTACACCCAATTGGGAGCGATAAGTGGATTATTGAAATCAGCCGCACCAAATGAATTGAAATTGATATTGAGAGCAAATGCTCACCATATCCTTTTTACTATGTGTATAAGTACTCTCGCTTGGTTCCTAGAGAACCTCGGGGAGGAAAGATTGGTATTCCTGTTCTTGTACTTATATATAAGTACTCTCGCTTGGTTCCAAGAGAACCTCGAGGAAGAAAGACTGGTATTTCTGTTCCCTTACTTTGTATCCGTTACTCGATTTGTTTCATATATTTGCGTACCTTATTATTTGTAATACGTGATATGTTTCAAAAAAATGAGTTTTCATAAGTTGAACCGGAAAATGAGTTTCAAAACCTATTTCTCGTTCCCCCTCTCTGAGTTCATAAGGACTGACCCTCTTTTATCATCTTAGGTGAAGAAGATCAAGAACAGGTACTCGAGGACGATGTGCCTAACGATGATTACTTGGAGTGATTGCCTGTCCCTACGTGCTTTCATGCTTTGCTTGAAAGTAGTTGCTATATGGATGTTGTGTTTGATTACAAACTATTCATTTTATTGATGTAAATGACCTCGTTGTAATTTGGGTCTAATTCTGGGATTGTACTATCTATAACCGGACGAACTTTTATTTGGTTGTTTGCTTTCGTTTTCTTAATTAGTAGTTATCGTAGGCATTCAAACCACTAGATGAACAATTAACTAAGTTAATTCTATCTAATTTCACTTAGGTGCTCATTTGCAAACTAAAGGATAATAGGCACTTGTATAATAGGAAATTGACAAATAAATAGGACATAGTTTTCATGTTAGGCTTATTAACCAAACGAGACTTTCAAGATAAACTAGTAGGCAAATCAGTTGGTGACAAATAGGAGTCCCTAATGGAATTGGATTAATGATTGGAATAATTGAAGCGTTTAAAGAATTAGGCCAAACCAAAGAGCCCAATTACAGCCGTTATGCTGCTGGTTTTCCAAAAAAACTTGGAGTTAAGACTAAAATGATAAGTGTTAAATCTTCATGAACGGTTAAGTATGTGACATGTCCTGAACGTTTAGATCACACCCTAGTCTAACCTTATAGGCTGGGTTGGGGCGTGACATTAAGCGTGTTTTGGCAAGAGTAGTACTAGGATGGGTGACCGCCTGGGAAGTCCTCGTGTTGCAGCCCTCTTTTCATTTTTTTTTACCCCGTTCAGCTATGCCAAGATGCCTTATCTATCACATTTCTTTTCTCGAGTCCCACAGCATCTTGGTTAAGCCAACTCCGCTTTGCAGAGGGGCTGGGCTGGCAAACCGAGGTCGTGGGGCCTGTGACCTGGTTTCGGTCACTCCAGTGCCCATAACTTTTAATCCATAAGGAGATATGTGATCCACAGTATACCGTTGGAAAGCTCTCTGGAAGCTCTACGACTGCCGCAACAAGCGTGCTTCGCCGTGCCTATTTTTGGAACCCAAAATCAAACATTTTCATCAGTTTCAAGCCATTTTTCTTATTTTTACGCTATTTTGTCATCCCGGGTCATTCATCGTGAGTCGCGAAAAGGCCAACAACTTAACTTGTGAGACATTATGGGGCCCTACTATGAGTCGATATTACATCTTGCGAGGATGCTGCGTTGTTGAGGCAGATGGGTTGTCGATAAGCCCATTGGGCCTTTTGAATGGGTTGTCCCTCTAGGCTGGGAATGTGAACCATCAACACGTAAAGGTTTTGCACCCTCAACATGACGCGTGCGATCATACCAGTACTAATGCACATGATCCAAACTGAACTTCGAAGTTAAGTATGTTTGGGCAAGAGTCGTACTACAATGGGTAACTCCTAAGAAGTCCTCGTGTTGCACCCCTCTTTTCCTTTTTTTTTTTTAACCCCTTCAGCCATGCCAAGATACTTCATCCATCACATTTCTTTTCTTGAGTCCCATGACACCTTGGGCAAGCCAACTTTGTTTCGCGGAGGGGCTGGGCCCGCAAACTAAGGTCATTAGGCTTGTAACCTATTGTCCGTCGCTCCGATGCCTATAACTTTTGATCCGCAAGGAGTTATGCAACTTATAGTATACCATTGGAAAGCTCTATTGGAGCTCTACGACAAGGGCAGCAAGCCTGCTCGGTTGTGCCTATTTTCGGGACCCAAAATCATCCATTTTCATCAATCTAAGACCAGTTTTCTTCTTTTTACGTTGTTTTGTCATCCCGGGTCGTTCATCGTGAGTCGCGAAAAGGCCGACAACCTAACTTGTGGGATAGTAGGCGGCCATACTAGGCGTCGATATCACGTCTTGCGAGGATGCTGCGTTGCTGAGGGAAATGGGTTGTCCATTAGCCCATTGGGCCTTTTGAATGGCTCGTCTCTCTGGGCTAGGACTGTGAACCGTCAACACATAAAGGCTTTGCACCCTCAACATGATGGGTACGATCATACCAGTACTAATGCACCAGATCCCAATAGAACTCCAAAGTTAAGCGTGTTTTGGCGAGAGTAGTACCAAGATGGGTGACCCCCTGGGAAATCCTCGTGTTGCACCCCTCTTTTCATTTTTTTAAACTTGTTCAGCCAAGCCAATATGCCTCATCCGTCACATTTCTTTTCCAGAGTCCCATGGCACCTTGGGCAAGCCAACTTCGCTTCACGGTGGGGCTGGGCCCGCAAACCGAGGTCGTGGGACCTGTGACCTGGTGTCCGTCGCTCCAGTGCCCATAGCTTTTGAACTGTTAAGAGTTATGCTGCCCACAGTATACCGTCGGAAAGCTCTCCGGGAGCTCTACGACTGGGGCAGCAAGTGTGCTTCACTTCGCTTGTTTTCAGAACCCAAAATCAAACATTTTCATCAATTTCAGACTATTTTTATTCTTTTTACGATATTTTGTCGTCCCGGGTCATTCGTTGTGAGTCATAAAAAGGTAGACAATCTAACTCGCGGGACATTAAGGGGCGTTACTATGCATCGATATCACGTATTGCGAGGATACTGCATTGTTGAGGAAGAAGTGTTGTTGATAAGCCCATTGGGCTTTTTGAATGGGTCGTCTCTCTTGACTGGGACTGTGAACCGTCAACATATAAGGGCTTTGCACCCTTAACATGATGGGTGCGATCATACCAACACTAATGCACTGGATCCCATCAGAACTCCGAAGTTAAGCGTGTTTTGGCGAGAATAGTACTAGGATGGGTGACCCCTTGGGAAGTCCTCGTGTTGCACCCCTCTTTTCATATTTTTTACCTCGTTCAGCCATGCCAAGATGCCTCATACGTTACATTTCTTTTCTCGAGTCCCACGGTACTTAGAGCAAGCCAACTTCGCTTCGCGGATGGGCTGGGCCCACAAACTGCGGTCGTGGGGCTTGTGACCTAGTGTCCGTTGCTCCGGTGCCCATAACTTATGATCCGTTAGGAGTTATGCGGCCCAAAGTATACCGTTGGAAAGATCTCCGGGAGCTATACGACGGGGGCTGCAAGCGTGCATCGTTGCGCCTATGTTCAGAACCCAAAATCATCAATTTTCATCAATTTCATACCACTTTTCTTCTTTTTACGCTATTTTGTCATCCCGGGTAGTTCGTCGTGAGTCACGAAAAAGCCGACAACCTAACTTACGAGACATTACTGAGCCCTATAAAGCATCGATATCACATTTTACGAGGATGCTGCATTGTTGAGGCAGATGGGTTATCGATAAGCCCATTGGGCCTTTTGAATAGGCCGTCTCTCTGAGTTGGGACTGTGAGCCATCAACACGTAAAGGCTTTGCACCGGATCATACAGGATGGGTGCGATCATACAAGAACTAATACACCGGATCCCAACAGAACTCCAATGTTAAGCGTGTTTGGGGGAAAGTAGTACTAGGATGGGTGACCGCTTGGGAAGTCCTCGTGTTGCAGCCCTCTTTTCATTTTTTTTTTACCCTATTCAGCCATGCCAAGATGCCTCATCCGTCAAATTTCTTTTCTTGAGTCCCACGGTACCTTGGGCAAGCCAACTTCGCTTTGCGGAAGGACTGGCTCGAAAACCGAGGTCATGGGCCTGTGACATGGTGTCCGTCGCTCTAGTGCCCATAACTTTTGATCCGTTAGTAGTTATCTGGCCCACATTATACCGTTGGAAAGCTCTCCAGGAGCTCTATGACAGGCGCAACAAGCGTGCTTCGCTGTGCCTATTTTTGGAACCCAAAATTAAACATTTTCATCAGTTTCAGACCATTTTTCATCTTTTTACGCTATTTTGTCTTCCCGGGTCGTTAGTCGTGAGTTGCGAAAAGGCCGACAACCTAACTTGCGGGACATTAGGGGGCGCTACTATGCGCTGATATCATGTCTTGTGAGGATGCTGCATAGTTGTGGCAAATGGGTTGTTGATAAGCCCATTGGGCCTTTTGAATGGGTCGTCTCTCTGGGGTGGGAATGTGAACTGTCAACACATAAAGGCTTTGCACGCTCAACATGACGTGCATGATCATACTAGCACTAATGCACCGGATCCCATCAGAACTCCGAAGTTAAGTATGTTTGGGCGACAGTTGTACCAGGATTGGTGACCCCCCGGGAAGTCCTAGTGTTGCACCTCTCTTTTCATTTGTTTTACCCCGTTCAGTCATGCCAAGATGCCCTATCCGTCACATTTCTTTTCTCGAGTCCCACGGCACCTTGGGCAAGCCAACAATGCTTTGCGGAGCGGCTGGGCCCGCAAACCACAATCATGGGGCCTGTGACCTGGTGTCCGTCGCTTTGGTGCCCATAACTTTTAATCCGTTAGGAGTTATGCCGTGCACAGTATACCGTTGGAAAGCTCTCCGAGCACTCTACAATGGGAGCAGCAAGCGGGCTCGCTGCGCCTTTTTTCAGAACCCAAAATAAAACATTTTCATCTATTTCACACGACTTTTGTTCTTTTTATGCTATTTTGTCAACCTGGGTCATTCGTCGTGAGTCGCGAAAAGGCCAACAACCTAACTTGCGAGACATTAGGGGGCACTACTATGCATTGATATCACGTCTTGCTAGGATGCTGCGTTGTTGAGGTAGATGGGTTATCGAGAAGCCCACTGGGCTTTTTGAATAGATCGTCCTTCAGGGTTGGGACTGTGAACCGCCAACACATAAAGGCTTTGCACCCTCAACATGATGGGTGTAATCATAACCGCACTAATGCACCGGATCCCAACTAAACTTCGAAGTTAAGCGTATTTGTGCGAGAGTAGTACTAAGATGGGTGACCCCTTAGGAAGTCCTCGTGTTGCATCCCTCTTTTCATTTTTTTTTACCCCATTTAGCCATGCCAAGATGCATCATCCTTCACATTTCTTTTCTCGAGTCCCACGGGACCTTGGGCATGCCAACTTCGCTCCGCGGAGGGGCTAGGCCCGCAAACTGAGGTCGTGGGGCCTGTGACCTAGTGTCCGTTGCTCCAGTGCCCATAACTTTTGATCCGTTAGGAATTATGCGGCCCATAGTATACCTTTGGAAAGCTCTACGGGAGCTCTACAACGGGGGAAGCAAGTGTGCTTCACTGTGCCTATTTTCAGAACCCAAAATCAAACATTTTTATCAATTTCAGACGACTTTTCTTATATTTACAATGTTTTGTCATCGCGGGTAGTTCGTCATGAGTCGCGAAAAGGCTAACAACCTAACTTGCTGGACATTAGGGGGCTTTACTAAGCTTTGATATCATGTCTTTCGCAGATGCTGAGTTGTTGAGGCAGATGGGTTGTCGATAAACCCATTTGGCCTTTTGAATGGGTCATCTCTCTGGGCTGGGACTGTGAATCGTCAACACATAAAGGCTTTGCACCCTCAACATGACGAGTACGATCATACAAGCACTAATGCACAGGATCCAAATAGAACTATGAAGTTAAGCGTGTTTGGGCGAGAGTAGTACTAGGATGGGTGGCTGCCTAGGAAGTCCTTGTGTTGCAGCCCTCTTTTCATTTGTTTTTACCCCGTTCAGCCATGCCAAAATGCTTCATCCGTCTTTCTTTTCTCAAGTCCTACGGCACCTTGGGCAAGCCAACTTCACTTCGCGGAGGGGCTGAGCCTACAAACTGAGGTCGTGGGGCCTGTGACCTGGTTTTCGTTGCTCCGTTGCCCATAAATTTTGATATGTTAGGAGTTATGCGGCCCATAGTATATCGTTGGAAAGCTCTCCAGGAGCTCTATGACGGGGGCTGCAAGCGTGCTTTGCTGCGCCTATTTTTGAAACCCAAAATCAAACATTTTCATCGATTTCAGACCACTTTTCTTCTTTTTACGCTGTTTTTTCATCCCGAGTAGCTTGTCGTGAGTCACGAAAAAGTCGACCACCTAACTTACGAGACATTATGTGGCCCTACTAAGTGTCGATATCACGTCTTGCGAGGATGTTGCGTTGTTGAGGCTGATGGGTTGTCGATAAGCCCATTGGGCCTTTTGAATAGGTCGTCTCTCTAGACTGGGACTGTAAACCATCAACACATAAAGCCTTTGCACCCTCAACATAACAGGTGCGATCATACCTGTACTAATGCACCGGATCCCAACAGAACTCCGAAGTTAAGCGTTTTTGGGCGAGAGTAGTACTTGGATGTGTGACCCACTGGGAAGTACTCGTGTTGCAGCCCTCTTTTCATTTTTTTTACCTCGTTTAGCCATGCCAAGATGCTTCATCCGTCATATTTTGTTTCTCGAGTCCCACTGCACCTTGGGCAAGCCAACTTCGCTTCGCAGACGGGATGGGACCGTAAACTGAGGTCGTAGGGACTGTGATTTGGTGTCCGTCGCTCTGGTGCCCATAACTTTTGATCCGTTAGGAGTTATGCGAGCCATAGTATACCATTGGAAAGCTCTTCAGGAACTGTAGGACGGGGGCGGCAAGCGTGCTTCGCTGCGCCTGATTTTGGAACCCAAAATCAAACATTTTCATCAGTTTCAGATCACTTTTCTTCTTTTTACACTATTTTGTCATCCTAGGTCATTCGTCGTGAGTCGCAAAAAGGATGACAACCCAACTTGTGGGACATTAGGGGGTGTCACTACGCGTCGATTTCACATCTTGCGAGGGTACTGCGTTGTTGAGGCAGATGGGTTATCGATAAGCCCATTGGGCCTTTTGAATGGGCCGTCTCTCTGGGCTGGGAATGTGAACTATAAACACATAAGGGCTTTGCACGGTCAACATCACGTGTATGATCATACTAGCACTAATGCACCGAATCCCAACTAAACTTTGAAGTTAAACGTGTTTGGCCGAGAGTAGAACTGGGATTGGTGACCCCCTAGGAAGTCCTCGTGTTGCATCCCTCATTTGATTTTTTTTTACCCTATTCATCCATGCCAAGATGCCTCATCCATCACATTTCTTTTCTCGAGTCCCACGGCACCTTGGGGAAGCCAACTTCACTTAGCGGAGGGGCCGGGCCTGCAAACCGAGGTCGTGGGGTATGTGACCTGGTGTCCATCGCTCCGGTGCCCAAAACTTTTGATTCGTTAGGAGTTATGTGGCATATAGTATACCATTGGAAAGCTCTCCGGGAGGTGTATGACGAGGACAACATGCGTGCTTAGCTGCGCCTATTTTCGAAACCCAAAATGAAACATTTTCATCGATTTAAGACAACTTTTCTTCTTTTTACACTATTTTGTCATCCCGGGTAGTTAGTCATGAGTTGCAAAAAGGCCAACAACCTAACTTGCGGGACATTAGAGGGCCCTACTAAGCATCGGTATCACGTCTTGCGAGGATGCCATGTTGTTGAGGTAGATGGGTTGTCGATTAGCCCATTGGGCCTTTTGAATGGGACGTCTCTCTGGGATGGGACTGTGAACCGTCAACACATAAAGGCTTTGTACCCTCAACATAACGATTGTGATCATACTAGTACTAATGCACAGGATCCTAACAAAACTCTGAAGTTAAGCGTGTTTGGGCGAGAATAGTACTAGCATGGGTGACCGCCTGGGAAGTCCTCGTGTTGCTACCCACTTTTCATTTTTTTTACCCCGTTCAGCCATGCCAAGATGCCTTATCCATCACATTTCTTTTCTCGAGTCCCACGACACCTTGGGCAAGCCAACTTCGCTTCGCGGAGATGCTAGGCCCACAAATCGAGGTCGTGGGGCCTGTGACTTGGTGTCCGTCGCTCCAGTGCCCATAACTTTTGATCCATTAGGAGATATGCGGCCCATAGTATACCGCTAGAAAGCTCTCTGGGAGCTCTATGACGGGCGCAACAAGTGTGCCTCGCTGTGCCTATTTTTGGAATCCAAAATCAAACATTTTCATCTGTTTTGGACCACTTTTCTTCTTTTTACGCTATTTTGTGATCCCGGGTTGTTTGTCGAGAGTCACGAAAAGGCCGACAACCTAACTTATGGGACATTAGGGGGCCCTATTACGCGTCGATATCACGTCTTGCAAGGATGCTACGTTATTAAGGCAGATGGGTTGTCGATAAGCCCATTGGGCCTTTTGAATGGGTCGTCTCTCTAGGCTGGGAATGTGAACCATTAACACATAAAGGCTTTGCACCTTTAACATGACGGGTGCGATCATACAACACTAATGCACAGGATCCCAACTGAACTCTGAAGTTAAGCGTGTTTAGGCGAGAGTATTACCAGGATGGGTGACCCTCTGAAAAGTGCTCATGTTGTAGCCCTTTGTTCATTATTTTTTTAACCCGTGCAACCATGCCAAGATGCTTCATCCGTCATATTACTTTACTCGAGTCCCACGGTACCTTGGGCAAGCCAACTTCGCTTCGCGGAAGGGCTGGGCTTGCAAACTGAAGTTGTGGGGCCTGTGATCTGGTGTCCGTCGCTCCGGTGCCCATAACTTTTGATATGTTAGGAGTTATGCGGCCTACAGTATACCGTTGAAAAGCACTCTGGGAGCTCTATGACAGAGGCAGCAAGCGTGCTTCACTGCACCTATTTTAGGAGCCAAAAATCAAACATTTTTATCAGTTTTAGACCACTTTTCTTCTTTTTATGCTATTTTGTCTTCTCGGGTCCTTCGTCGTGAGTCACGAAAAGGCTGACAACCTAACTTGCTGGACATTAGGAGGCGCTGCTACGTGTTGATATCACGTCTTGCAAGGATGCTACGTTGTTGAGGTAGATGGGTTATCTATAAGCCCATTGGGCCTTTTGAATGGGTTGTCTCTCTAGGCTGGGAATGTGAACCGTCAACAAATATGGGCTTTGCGCTCTCAACATGACAAGTATGATCATACCAGCACTAATGTACCATATCCCATCAGAGCTTCGAAGTTAAGCGTGCTTTGGTGAGAGTAGTACTAGGATGGGTGACCCCCTGGGAAGTCCTCGTTTTGCACCCCACTTTTTATTTTTTGTTGCCTCGTTCAGCCATATCTAGTTGCTTCATCCATCATATTTCTTTTCTCGAGTCCCACAGCACCTTGGGCAAGTCAACTTCACTTCGCGGAGGGTCTAGGCCAGCAAACCGAGGACGTGGGGACTGTGACCTGGTATCCGTATCTCCGGTGCCCATAACTTTTGATTCGTTGGGAGTTATTCGGCCCATAGTATAGCATCGGAAAGCACTTCGGGAGCTCTATGACAAGGGCAGCATGCGTGCTTCGCTGCACCTATTTTCGGAACCCACAATCAAACATTTTCATCGATATCAGACCAATTTTCTTCTTTTTACGTTGTTTTGTTGTCCCGGGTAGTTCGTCGTGAGTCGCGAAAAAGCCGACAACCTAACTTGCTAGAAATTAGAAGGCCCTACTATGCGTCTCTATCACGTCTTAGAAGGATGCTGCGTTGTTGAGGCATATGGGTTGTCGATATGGCTATTGGGCCTTTTGTGTCACGCCCCAACTCGGCCTATAAGGTTAGACAAGGGTGTGATCTAAACATTCAAGTCATATCACACACTTAACCGTTTATGAAGATTTAACACTTAATGTTGTAGCCTAAACTCCAATTTTTTTTGAAAAACCGGCAGCATAACGGCTGTAATTGGGCTCTTTGGTTTGACCTATTTTTCTAAACACCTCAAATTTTTCCAATCTCAATTTCATTTCCAACTAAGTTTTCTATTTAACATCGATTTAAATGCCTATTGGTTATCTCGATGTCTCGTTTGATTTATAACCTAGCATGATACTATGTCTCGTTTGTTTGTTTATTCTCGTTACAAAAGCACTTGTTGATCTTAGCTTAAAAGCGTGTACCTGTTTAAGATTGGATAGGTTCATTTATTTAGTCCTTACCTAATACGTTGTAACCTATGATAGATACTAGCAGTAATAATAGCAAAACGATCACAGTAATGTCTAGTGTCTGTCTACCAATATCAGTACAAACCAAAATTAGACCCAAAATTACAACGGGGGTCTTTTACATTACAACATTGAGCAACATAAACGAAATAGTCTTCAAGTAGCATGGTTCACAAATAGCCATAAATACGCAAAGCACATAGGACAAGCAATCACTCCAAGGAATCATCGATAGGCACATCGTACTCGGGTACCTGTTCTTCATCTTCTTCACTTGAGATGATAAAAGAGGGTGAGTCCTTACGAACTCAGCCAGGGGGAACGAGAAATAGGTTTTGAAACTCATTTTCCGGTTCAACTTATGAAAATCCTTTTGCAAGCATGAATATAACACAATTAAGTACAGAATAACAATACAAAAGTAAAGGAACACAATTACCCGTCTTTCCTCCCCGAGGTTCTCTAGGAACCAAGCGAGAGTAATTAAACACGTAGTAAAAAGGATACGGTGAGCTTTTGCTCTCAGTTCATTTCCAGAATCAGTTGTTGCGGCTGACTTCAAATCATCCCCTTAACACGCCAGGTGAGTGTACTTCGGATGTACCCCGAAATCCGACGACCCAACTCTCCGAGGAAGTCCAGCCCCCAAGCGAGAGAGGGAATAGGTACCATGGTAGTCACAGGTGCACCGGCAAGCCCGATACCGCCAGGTGTGCGTGATTGCTACCATGCCAGAATGAAAGGTTGAAACCTTGTATGCAATGCAAATTTATGACATTTAATATATCACATTAGGAGGACAACAAAGTAGGTTGCCTCCGGACAGTCATAGGATTGCACATTGACAAGCAAACAAGCAAGGCGCGAATAGACAAGTAGTTTCACTTGAAAAGCATATGGAGTTATATGAACATTAAACGGACAGCTGTGTAATGCACATAAATCAAGTCATATAACTCAATTCAAAGTCCACGTAATCAAATAATAAGATTATATAACATGCAACAACATCTACGTGGGCTCGGATGCAAGAAAAGCCTATTTGTCAACATGCAATGGTAAAAATCACATTTAGGACTATAAGGGCATCTACGGGCAGCCTACTAAGCATATAATTTCACACAATATCCAAATGATCAACACTTAGCAAGACTACCTAGTCATTAGGGTTTCCATTTCGTGCATATCCGTGCAATTTAAGCCCCAAACCAATTCAAAATCAATCTCAAGCCATGCATCATTTAATTCAACATCCTCAAACGTTCAAAACAGTCCACACAACATCCCAAAGCTACAATCCCAAGCATTTATTTCAACAAGAGAAGTTACAACAATTTTTCTAAGCATAACACTAAGTGAAACCCTTATTGCAATAGGCTGTTTTCTCACAATCATTAAGATAAGCAAACAATCTCCAATTCCAGTGAATAAGATTTTAAATTAAAGCTTAATAAGTGAACTAAAATCAGATATAAACCTTGCACCATTTGGAGTTCGGGATCATTAGTTATAGCCGAAACAGTGGGATAGCACAAAACTGTCCAGATTTGCACACATTTCGATAATTGATGTTTTTGAGGTCTTAGGGTCAGATTTAGCCTTATTCCATTTCTGACAAAAATGTCCAGAACTGAAACATATAGCAGTAGACTAAATTTCAGGCATTTTGAACATCATTTACTCAGTCAAATCTGGTTCATTCTACAAAGTCAGTGCATCTGCCAAAACCTGCTTCATTTTTCAAGATTTCCAGATTTGGACACATTTTAATGATTTGCCATTTCGAGGACTTTAGAGTCGAAATTAGCATTGGCCTATTTTTGTGAAAATGTTCAAAACTGGCAAAACTAGTCACCTACCAATGTTCATGAATTTTCAACATCATTTGCCTAGCCAAACTCACCTCGAGACAACAGGTCAGAGAGCTGTCACATAATCCGATTCCACCTATCATGATTTTCAAGCCAAAAACGTGCAATGCATGGTTGTAAAAGCTTATGAACGAACATATAACTCAAGTATAGAAGCACAGACATACATTTATGAGCATGCATGTGGATTTTTGAAGGATCTTCAAAAGTTTTTAGCCCTCACCTTAGCAAATCAACAAGAAGATGCACAAAAACTTGTTAAAGCACAGTTTTCTTCTTCTTCTTTGCCTAGCCGAGATTCCAACTTGGTTTTCTCTATTTTTCCTAGCTTAGTGACCAAGCTCATAGTACATGCATGTGGTTAGAACAAGAAGAAAAGAAATGGAAGCTTAATAACTCACTTAAGGCCGAAACGAAGACTCAAGAGCTTGCATGTGAGATTTCTTGCAACCTAGCTAGCTTGGTTGAGTTCCTTTGCTTGTGGTTTGTCTTGATTAACCATATGATTATGAAGATGAGCTAAGAGGTGTATGAACTCATCCAAAACCGAGATTGAGAGAGAAGAATGAGAGGGAGAGAGAGAAATGTGAGGAGAGTGAGAGAAATGAGAGAAAATAGAAGCTTTTGCAATTGTTGATGCAAATGTTGGTCTTGGGCATGCAAAAATAAGATTTTGTGTCATCTTTTGAGCATCTTTTGAATTGTTTTAACATGTGTGTAAGAGAATGTTGGGTATTTAGGGATTTTAGGTAGAATAGAATATAGGATATGTTTAGAGGTTTGTGAGATTTTGTCTTGTAGTGAGTTTAAAATATAATATTTAGGTGTTAGTGGATTTTGAAGAGATTTGAATTAGAATTATAATAATAGTTAGTGGTGTTTGTAGGATTATTTTATAGTCTAGTGCTTTGTGTAGGATTCTTTCTTGATTAACGTGGTGGCACGGATTCCTACGTCTAGGGCACAAATTACGAGGTAGACACGAACTACGAGGTAAGACACGAACTTCAAGACTAATCCACGTACTTCAAGATAAATGCACAGATTCCAATGCAAATGCACGCAACCCTAGGTAAATGTACGTAAACCAATACAAGGCACGTAATTCAATGCAATGCACATAAATCGAGGTACGACTCTTAAACCTAGGTTAGGACATGCAATTCAAGGTCAGGGCATACAAAACGAGATAATACACGCAATTCAAAGTCGGGGCACGTAAGTCGAGGATTAGGGCACATAATTCTAGGTCAAGGCACGAATGACGGGGCATGCATGAAAACCAAGATAGGGCACGTAATCCAAGGTCAATCATATCTTTCTTGGTCTATGGCATGCAAATCAAGGTAACACACGTTATTTGGGGTCGGGCCTTACATCCTCCCCTTCTTAACATAATTTCATCCCGAAATTCATTCTTGCCTATTGAGGTCATTTAGACGGATTCCGACCATTGTTATTTTCCAACTTCGGGTCGTCCTTTGCTCTGTGATCTTTCTTACCACAACGAATTCACTTCCTAGCTTTCTCCAATCATTTAATTCGGTGTGACCCCTACATTTACAGTTCGTTCCTTTGAACAACTCTATTTTCTCCAATTGATCTTAAGGTCGAGTTCATTAACTAAGGTTAGAATCTCCAAACATAGTCATCAAAGCTGCATTGGTATTCTAACAATATAACTATAATTCCAAAATCATGACTCATGTTGTATCAATCTCACATTCATACCTCAAAAGGAATATCACAATAATTCCATGATCCTAGGGTGACATACGCTAATTTCAAGATGATAGGTCTATATCCGATTTACATATCCTATCTACTAGCTTCAAAATTGTTAGCACGTAGGACATACACATGTTATTGATTATTCCCACGATACGACCCTATTTTCAGGTTGAACTCACCAAACAATCTAATTCATCTCAAGTCGTCATCTATCGGTAGTATCATAGTTCTTATCTTGAAGGTACATTGGATTAGTAAATCTTCTAATGACTAGTCTTCCGGTTATAAGCTCCTATTCACTAACATCATTTCCCAGCTTCATTAACCTTTACGCTCGTAATCAAGGAGAAAGACCGTTGGGATTCATTAAACGCGAATTCTAAGATTTATTAAGTATCACCAACAAATGCCATTGAAATTGCATGGGTAAACTGATCATGTCGCACTAGTTCAACTCTTACAAGTAAATTCATCAACTTGTAATCCATAATTTATTTCCTTATTCAAATCCCTATCTTCAAGTCACGAGGCTTCAGAATTTCTTTAATCTTAACCAAGACTCCTAAGGCGAATAGTTTCAATCTCAAATAAATTTCACTCACCTCAATCCAAGGTTACGTCATACTTAAGAAGATAATGGTCCTACTCACTTAGCGACCTAGTCATTCCTTCGAACACTTAATGCCCGCCAATATATCTTCAACATTAATGTTACTAAGTTGGGGCTATAGCCATGTAAGTGATATCAATGCTCCACTAGGTTATCGGCCAAACAACAACAATCCTAGGACTATAAATGGGTACCAAAATGACCAAGCTCATAAAATACTTACGCAAGATAACTTCAAGGTTGTATCAATATAAAAATTATGACCACGAGGCATCCTTCAACATAACCTAATAGAACTTCAAAAGTAACCAACCACTTATTTGACTATCACTACAAGATTCACCCCTCTTATTCAACGACCACACTTCGAAGTCTACTAATCACTAGTTTCTAGATGTGAAACGGAAAACATAGTACGGTGTTCTAATAATAGTCTCTTGGGTCATTATGTCTCTAATTCATCTCTATCTTAACTATATGAAATCTTCCTCTTCTCATTTACATATTCAACTAGCTAAGAGCATCAAGTCTCATCGACCTTAGGACCTAGGGTTCACCATGAATCATCATGCATACTCACTATTAGCTATTTAGGATTTCTAATCATACCCTAACGACTCCACTTTGTAACCAAATGCTTTAATCTCATTTCCATGGTTTATATATTAGGTCCATCGGTAATACTTAGGGATATATGTTCCCTAATATCCTTTTGGGTATCCAAATAATGAGTGTATAGAATGACTTACTTTGCATAATCACAACTAAATCCGAGGGGCAACAATTTGATACCATGATTCTTAATATCACCAATATCCAACTTAGGACCTTAGCAACATTAGTCATCTAATACATAATTCAATACCTTACACTCTCATTCGACCTAACATTTAGGTGTAGTCTTCCGAACACGAGTTCTAGTTACACGAATTCCTCGATTCCAACATCCCCATATCTTGTTATACTAAAGATTCATCAACCTTGTTAAACTTAGTCTCCAGAGTTGCCTACATGTCTTGAGGTTATCCATTGTTAAGTTACTTAAACACACTATTCACGCCTTAATAATCTAACCCCTATCGTCAATTTTCACGAGTTCATCTCTTAATTTCTAGGTCACAATCTTACCATTGAGTGAACTTGAAACTCGTTAATATACACCTTATTAGGTTCAACGATGCTTAATTCCAATCAAGTAAGGATTCATTTATATAAATAGTCTATTATACCATTTTAAGATATAAGAATTTGATTCAAAAGCAACTCCTAAGTCAAACTTCCATTATAAGCATATGAACATATATATACTACTCCACATGTCCAATAGTATATTCTTATATCTAAGGAAAGTTGTATGTCCTTAACATTTATTCTTGAACCACAATGAGAAGAACGGTTTAACGGAATCAAAACTTCATAGCCATAAAATTGATAACTTAATCATAGGTATGAGTGTTCCAAAGATAAGGGGATAACTTTACCGCAACATTTATACATGTGCTACGCATTTTATATATGCATATCCAATAATACATACAATCCATCGAGTAGTTGTGAAGATACGAGAAATCTCTAACCGAGCCTTTTCGTTCGTCCTCCACAAATTTACTTCCTTGAAAGTCCTAATCCTAACTATCTATATGTATAAACAATCATTCACGGTTATATAACATGCACATGTATCAAGGAAGGAGTATAAAAGCATGCATGCATCATTGAGAACGTGTCAGTGTGCATGATACAGAGTACATATAGTCTACAAAGGCACATAATATTCGATACTTAAAGCAATTAAAGCACATTAGCACATATTAACACATACAAACAAGACATCATAATTACTTTAGGGCTTCTACCTATGGTCCGAGAGTTGAACCTGACTAATGCCTAGTTACTAAACTAAGCTCTGATACCATTCTAATATAAGGTGTCACGCCCCAACCCGGCCTATAAGGTTAGTCTAGGGTGTGATCTAAACATTCAGGTCATATCACATACTTAACCGTTTATGAAGATTTAACACTTAATGTTTTAATCTAAACTCCAAAATTTTCTGGAAAATCGGCAGCATAACGGCTGTAATTGGGCTCTTTGATTTGGCCTAATTCTCTAAAAGCCTCAAAATTTTCCAATCTCAATTTCAATTCTAACTTCGTTTTCTATTTAACATCGATTTGAATGCCTATTGGTTATCTCGATGTCTCGTTTGATTTATAGCCTAGCATGATACTATGTCTCATTTGTTTGTTTATCCTCGTTACAAAAGTACCTGTTGATCTTAGCTTAAAAGCGTGTACCTGTTTAAAATTGGATATGTTCATTTACTTAGTCCTTACCTAATACGTCATAACCTATGATATATACTAGCAGTAATAATAGAAAAACAATCATAGTAGTGTCTAGAGTCTGTCTAGCAATATCAGTACAAACCAAAATTAGACCCCAAATTACAACGGGGGTCTTTTACATTACAACATTGAGCAACATAAACGAAATAGTCTTCAAGTAGCATGGTTCACAAATAGCCATAAACACGTAAACCACATAGGACAGGCAATTACTCCAAGGAATCATCGATAGGCATATCGTTCTCAGGTACCTGTTCTTGATCTTCTTCACCTGAGATGATAAAAGAGGGTGAGTCCTCATGAACTCAGCGAGAGGGAACGAGAAATAGGTTTTGAAACTCATTTTCTCGTTCAACTTATGAAAATCATTTTGCAAGCATGAATATAACACTATTAAGTACAGAATAACAATACAAAAGTAAAGGAACACAATTACCCGTCTTTCCTCCCCGAGGTTCTCTAGGAACCAAGCGAGAGTACTTAAACACGTAGTAAAAAGGATACGGTGAGCTTTTGCTATCAGTTCATTCCAGAAACAGTTGTTGCAGCTAACTTCAAATCATCCCCTTAACATGCCAGGTGGGTGTACTCCGGATGTACCCCGAAATCCTACGACCCAACTCTCCGAGGAAGTCTAGCCCCCAAGCGAGAGAGAGAATAGGTACCATAGTAGTCACGGGTGCACCGGCAAGTCCGATGCCGCCCGGTGTACGTGATTGCTACCATGCTAGAATGAAAGGTTGCAACCTTGTATGCAATGCACATTTATGACATTTAATATATCAAATTAGGAGGACAACAAAGTAGGTTGCCTCCGGACAGTCATAGGAATGCACATTGGCAAGCAAACAAGCGAGGCGCGAATAGACAAGTAGTTTCACTTGAAAAGCATATGGAGTTATATGAACATTAAACGGACAGCCGTGTAACGCACATAAATCAAGTCATATAACTCAATTCAAAGTCCACGTAATCAAATAATAAGATTATATAACATGCAACAACATCTACGTGGGCTCGGATGCAAGAAAAGCCTATTTGTCAACATGCAATTGTCAAAATCACATTTAGGACTATAAGGGCATCTACGGGCAGCCTACTAAGCATAT
Source organism: Ehretia macrophylla (assembly GCA_037974665.1). Classification (NCBI taxonomy): domain Eukaryota; kingdom Viridiplantae; phylum Streptophyta; class Magnoliopsida; order Boraginales; family Ehretiaceae; genus Ehretia; species Ehretia macrophylla. The sequence continues at coordinate 57,870,014 of CM075765.1, forward strand.
AATTCCACACAATATCCAAATGATCAACACTTAGCAAGACTACCTAGTCATTAGGGTTTCTATTTCATGCATATCCGTGCAATTTAAGCCCTAAACCAATTCAAAATCAATCTCAAGCCATGCATCATCTAATACAACATCCTCAAACATTCAAAACAGTCCACACAATATCCCAAAGCTACAATCCCAAGCATTTTTTTCAACAAGCGAAATTACAACAATTTTTCTAAGCATAACATTAAGTGGAACCCCTTACTGCAATAGGCTGTTTTCTCATAATCATTAAGATAATCAAACAATCTCCAATTCCAGTGAATAAGATGTCAAATTAAATTTTAAAAAGTTAACGAAAATCAGAAACAAACCTTGCATCATTTGGAGTTCGGGATCACTAGTTATAGCCGAAACAGTGGGATAGCACAAAACTGTCCAGATTTGCACACATTTCAATAATTGACGTTTTTGAGGTCCTTAGGTTCAGATTTAGCCTTAGTCCATTTCTGAAAAAAATGTCCAGAACTGAAAAACCTAGCAGCACATAAAATTTCATGCATTTTGGATATCATTTAATAAGTCAAATCCGGTTCGTTCTATAAGGTCAGTGCATCTGCCAAAACCTGCTTCATTTTTCCAGATTTTCAGATTTGGACACATTTTAATGATTTGCCATTTGGAGGACCTTAGAATCGAAATTAGCTTTGGCCTATTTGTGCGACAATTGTTCCAAACTGGCAAACCTAGTCACCTACCAATTTTCAAACATTTTTAACATCATTTGCCTTGCCAAACTCACCTCGAAACAACAGGTCAGAGAGCTGTCACACAATCCGATTTCACCTAACATCATCTTCAAGCCAAAATCTTGCCATGCATGGTTGTAAAAGCTTATGAACGAACATATAACTCAAGTACAGAAGCAAAGACATACATTTAAGAGCATGCATATGGATTTTTGAAGGATTTTCAAAAGGTTTTAGTCATCACCTTAGCAAATCAACAAGAAGATGCACAAAAACTTGTTGAAGCACAATTTTCTTCTTCTTCTTTGCCTAGCCGAGATTCCAACTTGGTTTTCTCTATTTTTCCTAGCTTAGTGACCAAGCTCTTAGTACATGCATGTGGTTAGAACAAGAAGAAAAGAAATGGAAGCTTAGTAACTCACCAGGGGCCGAAATGCAGACTCAAGAGCTTGCATGTGAGTTTTCTTGCAACCTAGCTAGCTTGGTTGAGTTCCTTTACTTGTGGCTTGTCTTGATTAACCATATGATGATGAAGATGAGCTAAGAGGTGTATGAACTCAGTCAAAACCAAGATTGAGAGAGAAGAATGAGAGGGAGAGAGAGAAATGTGAGGAGAGTGAGAGAAATGAGAGAAAATATAAGCTTTTGCAATTGTTGATGCAAATGTTGGCCTTGGGCATGGAAAAATAAGATTTTGTGTCATCTTTTGAGCATCTTTTGAATTGTTTTAGCATGTGGATAAGAGAATGTTGTGTATTTATGGATTTTAGGTTGAATAGAATATAGGATATGTTTAGAGGTTTGTGAGATTTTGTCTTGTAGTGAGTTTGAAATATAATATTTAGGTGTTAGTGGATTTTGTAGAGATTTGAATTAGGATTATAATAATAGTTAGTGGTGTTTGTAGGATTATTTTATAGTCTAGTGCTTTGTGTAGGATTCTTTCTTGATTAACGTGGTGGCACGGATTCCTAGGTCTAGGGCACGAATTACGAGGTAGACACGAACTACGAGGTAAGACACGAACTTCAAGACTAATGCACGTACTTCAAGATAAATGCACAGATTCCAATGCAAATGCACGCAACCCTAGGTAAATATATGTAAACCAATACAAGGCACATAAATCGAGGTACGACTCTTAAACCTAGGTTAGGACATGCAATTCAAGGTCAGGGCACACAAAACGAGACAACGCACGCAATTCGAAGTCGGGGCATGTAAGTCGAGGATTAGGGCACTTAATTGTAGGTCAAGGCACGAATGACGAGGCTTGCATGAAAACCAAGACAGGGCACGTAATCCAAGGTCAGTCATATCATTGTTGGTCTATGGCACGCAAATCAAGGTAACATACGTTATTCTGGGTCGGGCCTCACATTTTGAATGGGTCGTCTCTCTAGGATGGGACTGTGAACCGTTAACACATAAAGGCTTTGTACCCTCAACATCACAGGTGCGATCATACTAGCACTAATGCACCGGATCCCAACAAAACTTTGAAGTTAAGCGTGCTTGGGCGAGAGTAGTACTAGGATGGGTGACCCCCTGGGAAGTCCTCGTGTTGCACCCCTCTTTTCATTTTTTTTACCCCGTTCAACCATGCCAAGATGCTTCATCCATCACATTTCTTTCTTCAAGTCACACGGCCCCTTGGGCAAGCCAACTTCGCTTCACGGATGGGGTAAGTTGAGTTAAAGGCCTTGCAATCTTAGAGAAATCCTTGTCGAACCTTCGATAATACCCAGCTAAACCAAGGAAGCTACGAATCTCCATGACAGTTTCAGGTCGTTTCCAAGATAACACAACTTCAATCTTTGCTGGGTCAACAGAAATACCATCCTACGAGATAATATGGCCAAGAAAAGCAACTTGCTTAAGCCAGAATTCACATTTGCTAAACTTTGCAAATAACTGATGCTCCTGAAGAGTCTGCAACACAATTCTGAGATGCTGTTCATGTTCTGTTTCAGATCTAGAGTAAACAAGAATGTCATCAATGAAGATAACCACAAATTGGTCCAGATAAGGACAGAATACCCTTTGCATTAAGTCCATGAATACGGCGGGAGCATTAGTAAGACCAAATGGTAAGACAACAAACTCATAATGGCCATATCGAGTTCTGAAAGCAGTTTTAGGAACATCATCTTTCTTAATCCTCAGCTGATAATAGCCTTGCCTCAGATCGAATTTAGAGAATACCTTGGCGCCTTGCAACTGATCAAATAACTCTTCAATTAAAGGCAAAGGATATTTATTTTTGATGGTTACCTGATTAAGACCCCGATAATCAATGCATAAGCGAAGAGATCCGTCTTTCTTTTTAACAAATAGGACTGGCGCACCCCAAGGTGAAGAACTCGGCTGAATGAATCCCTTCTCAAGCAAGCCCTACAATTGAACTTTCAATTCCTGCAATTCGGGTGGAGCCATTCTATACGGAGTCCTAGAGATAGGTGAAGTCCCCGGCAATAAGTCAATCATGAACTCTATCTCCCTATCAGGCGGTAACCCAGGTAATTCCTCAGGAAAGACCCCCGGAAACTCCCTCACGATAGGTACATCATTCAATTTCAATTGATCCACAGGTTGATTAATCAAATATGCAAGATAAGCCTCACAACCCTTGCTCAATAATTTAGATGCTCTAATAGAAGAAATAATAGGAGTTCCCGTAGATTTTCTACTACCAACTATTTTAAGTACAGGCTGGTCGGGCATTTCTAGATACACAATCTTCTTTCTACAATCAAGCTGGGCATAATATTTACTTAACCAGTCCATCCCCAATATAATTTCAAAGTCGCGGAAAGGTAGAATAATTAAATCGGTAGGAAAAACACGACCTTGAATATAAATATTACATGCCTTGCAGATAGATTTGGTGACAAACTTCGGCCCCATAGGAGTGTAAACCACAATATCATGCAACAATTTATCATGTTTCAACTTAGCATTTTGTGCACAAATAGGTGTAATAAATGAATGCGAAGCCCCGGAATCAATTAAAACCTTAACTGATTGATCATTAAGAAGAAAAATACCTTCTACCACAGCGGTCGTATCCGGAAGCTGTAATACCCGAGCCCGGAATGTGAATTTTCTTTGTTTATTATTTTGAAAATTATATTTCCTTAAATTCTTTGTGAATTAATTGTTACTTTCTCGCCGACGCAACGTGCATTGCATTTCAGGAGCGATAGCTAGATAACGATTTCTAGTCCTCAACAAATAGTGAAACTAGTATTTAGATGACTTAAATTTTATATTTTAAATGTTGCTAGCTTTATTTGATCTTACCTTAGCTAAAACGGCTTTAAAACGCTCAAAATAGGGGCCTTTGACCTAGTCTTAAGTAGTTTGACTTAGCCCTTGACCAACTTTGACCATTTAACACCTTATAAGCTTATAACTTAGCATAATAATAAAAAAACAGCAGCAAAATAAGAGCAGCAGGCCGAGAGCTTCCTTGAAGAAAAAAAAAAACCTTTCACCTTCCAAACGATCAATCTTCGCATGAGCTCGTGCGGGGTGGTTTCCGAGGCAACCAACGTTGTTTTCCTAGCGACTAGGAGTACCTAAGGTGAGGGAAGCATGTTATTTGCGCATTTATACGTTGTATATGTTAACTTTGTCAATTTTTAGATTTATCCGTAGATCATTATTTAAAGCGATTTGATGCTTCTAGAATGTTCCTTGGCATTTGTAGAACATGTATTTATAGCTTTGTAACATTTTCTGCGGTTAAATGTTGTGATTGCAAATTAAATTGTGATATGAATAGTATTTTGTGAATAGTAAAACCTTGAAACGTTGAAATTGCGCTGTTATGCTTTCCGTTGATGTAGAAACGTGCTAGGTATGCTAGAATGCTAAAATGTGTGGTTTTTTTGGGTTGCGTAGTGGAAAAAATGAGAATTAAGCCTTTGGGAATGGCGGGGTCGTTTTGGTCGACTTTTGCATTTTCTCGTTTTGCGTGTTGGCATTGCTTTGGGAAGCCATGGAAGCACTTTTGGTGCGATTATGGCGTTGGTTGGGTGTTTGGTTGATATAGTTGTAGTTCAAACGAGAAAGGGGGAAATCGGGGCTTTGCGCGAGTTCTAGGGTAAAGTAAGGTTTCGGGGTCTTTAGACGTGCCTTATGGTGACCTAGGAGGGTTGGCGAAGTCGGTTTCCAGAACTCGTGGCTCGTTTGGAAATGGTAGCATTTTGATAGTTGGGGCCGATTTGTGTTTTTGTGTGTTTTCTTGTCTTTATGCTTATAGAATGCTTAGAATTACTTGGAATACTTGTTTGAGTTGTTTTGGATTGAATTACATATCAAATTGCTGCTGTTGCGTGCGAGAGTAACCTACTTTGTTATTCTCCCACGTGTGGCTTTATCACTTGTTTGTCGCCTTGTATCGAGTCTTGCATTGCATAGTGTCTCGCGCGTGAGTGATGGGCCTCTCTGGACAGCCTCGGGTTGCCAGTGTTGGTTGCTCTAGCTCCGCTGCTATTCCCTCTTCTCGCTTGGGTTGCCTCCCAGGGAGTTTTGGGTCGTTGGTTGATGGATACTTCCGGAGTCTTCCAAATTGGTGTTGTAAGGTGGTTTTGGGCCGGCGCGTCGTCATCGAATTCTTGAATGAAAGTTGCTCGTGAAAAGAGTATCGTATCCTTTAATTGAGTGTTTGCGGCTTTAAATACTTGCCTTGCTTTATTGTTGGCTTTGGATGTAACTTATATGATTTGTATGTTTTGCTTGTCTAATTGCATTGCATACTCCTCTCATCTCCGTCCTTGAGACCAATTGCCCTCGCTGAGCAATAGTTTTTGCTCATTCCTTTCTATACCATGTTTTTACGGGAGTAGTTGAAGCAGACCCTCTCGAGGTAATAGAGGAAGAGGAGCAGGTGGAGGTGTTTCCGTGATAGCACTTCCCTGCTTTGCTGGTGGTTGGTTACCAGTTTTGTGTATACCTTGCTTGTTATGTATATTGCGTGAAGGACGATTAATTTTGAGGCTTGTAGCCTTGTATGTATTTTCCTTTTTTGAGACCTTTAATGGTCTTATGTTGTAATGGATTAAAGTTTGTAAAGTTGTAACTTACACTCTTGTGACTGGTGAAGAAATGCATGCTAATAGCTAATGGTTAGTGGCATAAGTACTTGTGTAGTACGCATATCATTTTTGGTTTGGAAAGTTGGATAATAAGAAATGTATGTTTTAAAGAAAGTTGGCTTGTTTTGATTATTATATGGCTTTCGCAAGTGTTATATTGCTTTTAGGGTTTTCGGATCGTCCGCGGTATAGAGGAGACTCCGTCCGTGTGTCGGGTCCGGGCTTGGCCTTTTGCGTGGTCGGGTCGGGGCAAGAATAGACTATGCGTCATTTTTATTTGAGGGTGATGCAGAGCAGTGGTGGAATACTGTTAGATTGAGGTGGGATTATGAGGATGTTCCACATTTGTGGGATGATTTTGTAAGTGAGTTCCGGGACAAATATATTCCCGAGATGGCTATGGAGAGACGGGAGGATGAGTTTGTGGCCCTGAAGCAGGGAAATATGACTGTTGCACAGTACGAGGCTAGGTTTGTTAGCCTGTCGAGGTATATGCCCGAGTTGGTACAGCTGGCTAGGAGGATGATTCATAGGTTTGTCCGTGGGCTGAGAATGGACATACAGTTGCATTTGATTGGGCAGACCTACACTACTTTTCCCAAGGCATTTCAGGCAGCCTCGAAGTTTGAGAAACGGAAGGCTGAGATGTTAGCTGAGAGCAGTCAGCCGAGTAAGAAGCAGTATTTGGGCCAGAGCAGCCAGAGTCAGCCGAGGCAGTATCAGGCTTATGCACAGGGTCCTCAGCAGTGTCCGTATCAGCCACAGCAGCAGATTCAGGCTAGGCCAGCTGTGACTAGACCTCAGCAGGGAGCTACAGTTCCTACCCCTGCCAGAACCCCAGCACCTACGGGAAACACTACAGTTAGGCAAAATCAGCAGTGTAATTATTGTAATCGACCAGGGCATATTGAGGCTAACTGCTGGAGGAAGAGTGGTAAATGTACGGGTTGTGGCGGTGATGACCATAGGGTGAGAGATTGCCCTAAGTATAATAATGTTCAGGGCCGTGGTGGAGGCCAAGGTGTTCAGAATAGGGCAGCAGGTGCACGTCCAGCACAGAGAGTTCAGGCTAGGGTCTTTGCACTAGATGCAGAGGAGCTGCCCGATAATACAGCTATTGTGGAAGGTACCTTTCTTCTCAATACTCAGCCAGTTAAAGTTTTGATTGATCCCGGAGCTACGCATTCGTTTATAACTCCTGCATGTGCACGATCTGTGAATGTTTGCATTGATAAATTGCCTCATGAAGTTGAAGTTAGTACTCCTTTGGGTGCAAAATTTGTTACTGAGTCTATTTGCAAATCTTGTGATATATGTATTAAGAACCGTAAATTTCCTGCTGATTTGATTATATTGCCATTCCGTGACTTTGAAATCATTTTGGGAATGGACTGGTTGGGAAAGTATTATGCTCAGTTGAATTGTAGAACAAAGGTCGTTTATCTTAAGGTTCCTGACCTACCGGTACTAGAGATTGTTGGAAACTGCAGGGCCGCCCGCATTCCACTTTTATCAGCGATCAAGACTTCTAAGTTGTTGAATAGGGGTTGTGAAGCTTACTTGGCCTATTTGATCAATCAGCCTGCTGATAAGTTGAGTTTGAATGAGGTTCCGATTGTTAGAGACTTCCCTGGTGTATTTCCCGAGGAATTACCAGGTTTACTACCGGATAGGGAGATTGAGTTCGTGATTGATCTTGTACCAGGCACTGCGCCAATTTCTAGGAGTCCTTATAGGATGGCATCGGTCGAACTTCAGGAGTTAAAAATTCAGCTTCAGAACTTACTTTAGAAAGGGTTTATACAACCTAGTTCTTCGCTGTGGGGTGCGCCTGTGTTGTTTGTGAGAAGGAAAGATGGCACGCTACGGTTATGCATTGATTACAGGGGACTTAATCAAGTCACGATTAAGAACAAATGCCCCTTGCCGTTGATTGAAGAATTCTTTGACCAGTTGCAGGGTGCGAGTGTTTACTCCAAATTTGACTTGAGGCAGGGGTACTACCAACTTAGAATTCGGAGTGACGATATACCAAAGACGGCATTCAGGACTAGATATGGCCACTATGAGTTTGTTGTGTTGCTGTTTGGATTGACGAATGCACCAGCTACATTCATGGACTTGATGCAGAGAGTTTTCCGACCTTACCTTGATCAGTTTGTCGTGATCTCCATTGACGACATTTTAGTGTATTCGAAGAACGAGGCTGAACATGAGCAACACTTGAGGATTGTGCTTCAGACTTTGCAGGAAAACAAGCTCTTTGCTAAACTCAGCAAGTGTGAGGTCTGGTTGAACCAGATATCTTTTCTAGGCCATATCATTTCAGATCGAGGAATTTCAGTGGACCCAGCTAAGATTGAAGTTGTTTCATCTTGGAAGAGACCTGAGACGGTGTCAGAGATTCGGAGTTTTCTTGGATTGGCAGGTTACTACCGGAGATTTGTTAAAGACTTCTCCAAAATTTCTGGACCTTTGAGCCAGTTGACTCGGAAGAAAGTTACTTACAATTGGGATGCCAAATGTGAATCCAGTTTCCAAGAATTGAAGAAGAGACTAACTACAGCCCCTATACTAGCTTTACCTGAGGGAACAGAGAACTTTGTTGTCTACAGTGATGCATCTAAAGAAGGATTGGGCTGTGTTTTAATGCAGAATGGTAAGGTTATTGCCTATGCTTCTAGGAAATTGAAACCTTATGAAGTCAATTACCCTACACATGATCTTGAGTTAGCTGCAGTTGTGTTTGCTTTGAAGAAGTGGCGTCATTACTTGTGGGGTTGCAGATTTGAAATATTTACTGACCACAAGAGTCTCAAGTATTTGTTTTCACAGAAGGATCTGAATATGAGGCAGCGGAGATGGCTAGAGCTATTGGGTAGTTGTAACTGTTGTATTAACTATGTGCCAGGTAAGGCAAATGTTGTTGCTGATGCTTTGAGCCGAAAGGCTACTGTTGCAAGCTTGATTATCAAGGACTGGGAGACTTTGGAAGAAATTTGTTCATGGAAACCAGAAGCTACTGAGGTAGGGATTCAGTTTGCTAGTTTACAGATTCAGTCAGGATTGCTAGCACAGATCAGAGAGGCTCAGAAGACTGATCCTCACATCTTGAAGATCCAAGAAAAATCAAAAGGGGGAGAGTCGGAGTTTAAATTACATGCAGATGGCATCTTCAGATTCAGGGACAGGGTATGTGTTCCTGATGATCCGACTTTAAAGAATGAGATCCTGTCCGAGGCATATAATTCGAGGTATACGATTCACCCGGGCAGTACTAAAATGTATAGAGATTTGAAGCAACACTTCTGGTGGAACAATATGAAGAGGGAGATTGCTGGGTATGTATCCAGATGTTTGACTTGTCAGAGGGTTAAAGTTGAGCATCAGAGGCCAGCCGGACTTCTACAGCCATTGTCGATTCCGCAATGGAAGTGGGTACATATAGCCATGGACGTTGTGACCGATCTTCCTAGATCTCCGAGAGGATGTGATTCTGTTTGGGTTGTTGTGGACCGCTTGACTAAAGTTACACATTTTATTCCCGTGAACAAACAGGATAGCCTTGATAAGTTAGCTGAATTGTATGTTGCTAATATTGTGAGATTGCATGGTGTGCCACAGAGTATAGTGTCAGATAGGGATCCCTGATTCAGATCTCGTTTTTGGCAGAAGTTGCAAGAGGCCATGGGAACTAAGTTGAGCTTCAGTACTGCTTATCATCCGCAAACTGATGGCCAGTCTGAGAGAACCATCAGGATCTTGGAAGACATGCTTCAGGCATGTGTGCTAGACTTTGGGAAGAATTGGGAGAAATTTTTACCTTTAGCGGAGTTCGCCTACAACAATAGTTATCAGTCTACTATAGGTATGGCTCCCTACGAGGCGTTGTATGGTCGGAAATACAGATCCCCATTATATTGGGAAGAGGTTGGAGAGATGAGAACAGTTGATCCGACTGTGTTACCTGAGATGATTAAGATGGTAGATAATGTTCACCTTATTCGCCAGCGTATGCTTACAGCTCAGAGTAGTCAAAAGAGTTATGCGGATAAGCACCGTCGGGATCTTAAGTTTGATTTGGGAAATTGGGTGTTTCTTAAGATTTCTCCACGGAAGGGATTGATTCGGCAAGGTAAGAGCGGGAAGCTTAGTCCCAGGTATGTGGGTCCGTATGAGATCACCGAAAAGGTAAGTCCTTTAGCTTATCGATTAGCTTTGCCTCCGACCTTGTCGAGACTGCACGATGTGTTCCACGTGTCTATGTTGAAGAAGTATCATCCAGACCCTTCCCATGTACTTGAACCAGAGCCTTTGCAGATTGAAGAGAAGTTGTCTTATGAAGAGAAACCGATTAGAATTGTGGATCGGAAGATTCAAGAGCTTCGCAGAAAGAGTATTCCGTTAGTAAAGGTTCTGTGGAATCATCATGGGTTTGAGGAAGCGACTTGGGAAAGAGAGGATCAAGTTCGGGATCAGTATCCGGAGTTGTTTGTTGACCAGGTAAGAATTGCGTGGGCGCAATTGTTTTAAGGGGGAGAGGGTGTAATACCCGAGCCCGGAATATGAATTTTCTTTGTTTATTATTCTGAAAATTATATTTCCTTAAATTCTTTGTGAACAAATTGTTACTTTCTCGCCGACCCAACGTGCATTGCAACTAAGGAGCGATAGCTAGATAACCATTTCTAGTCCTGAGAAAATAGTGACACTAGTATTTAGATGACTTAAATTTTATATTTTAAATGTTGCTAGCCTTAATTGAAGGTACCTTAGCTAAAACAGCTTTAAAACGCTCAAAATAGGGGCCTTTGACCTAGTCTAAGTAGTTTGACTTAGCCCTTGACCAACTTTGACCATTTAACACCTTATAAGCTTATAACTTAGCATAATAATAAAAAAACAGCAGCAAAATAAGAGCAGTAGGCCGAGAGCTTCCTTGAAGAAAAAAAAAAAAACCTTTCACCTTCCAAACGATCAATCTTCGCGTGAGCTCGTGCGGGGTGGTTTCCGAGGCAACCAACGTTGTTTTCCTAGCGACTAGGAGTACCTGAGGTGAGGGAAGCATGTTATTTGCGCATTTATACGTTGTATATGTTAACTTTGTCAATTTTTAGATTTATCCGTAGATCGTTATTTAAAGCGATTTGATGCTTCTAGAATGTTCCTTAGCATTTGTAGAACATGTATTTATAGCTTTGTAACATTTTCTGCGGTTAAATGTTGTGATTGCAAATTAAATTGTGAAATGAATAGTGTTTTGTGAATAGTAAAACCTTGAAATGTTGAAGTTGCGCTGTTATGCTTTCCGTTGATGTAGAAACGTGCTAGGTATGCTAGAATGCTAAAATGTGTGGTTTGTTTGGGTTGCGTAGTGGAAAAAACGAGAATTATGCCTTTGGGAAAGTCGGGGTCGTTTTGGTCGACTTTTGCATTTTCTCGTTTTGCGTGTTGGCATTGCTTCAGGAAGCCATGGAAGCATTTTTGGTGCGATTATGGCGTTGATTGGGTGTTTGGTTGATATAGTTGTAGTTCAAACGAGAAAGGGGGAAATCGGGGCTTTGCGCGAGTTCTAGGGTAAAGTAAGGTTTCGGGGTCTTTAGACGTGCCTTATGGTGACCTAGGAGGGTTGGCGAAGTCGGTTTCCAGAACTCGTGGCTCGTTTGGAAATGGTAGCATTTTGATAGTTGGGGCCGATTTGTGTTTTTGTGTGTTTTCTTGTCTTTATGCTTATAGAATGCTTAGAATTACTTGGAATACTTGTTTGAGTTGTTTTGGATTGAATTACTTATCAAATTGCTGCTATTGCGTGCGAGAGTAACCTACTTTGTTATTCTCTCACGTGTGGCTTTATCGCTTGTTTATCGCCTTGTTTCGAGTCTTGCATTGCATAGTGTCTCGCGCGTGAGTGATGGGCCTCTCTGGGTAGCCTCGGGTTGCCAGTGTTGGTTACTCTAGCTCCGCTGCTATTCCCTTTCTCGCTTGGGTTGCCTCCCAGGGAGATTTGGGTCGTAGGTTGATGGATACTTCCGGAGTATTCCAAACTGGTATTATAAGGTGGTTTTGGGCCGGCGCGTCGTCATCGAATTCTTGAATGAAAATTGCTCGTGAAAAGAGTATCGTATGCTTTAATTGAGTGTTTGCGGCTTTAAATACTTGCCTTGCTTTATTGTTGGCTTTGGATGTAACTTATATGATTTGTATGTATTGCTTGTCTAATTGCATTGCATACTCCTCTCATCTCCGTCCTTGAGATCAATTGCCCTCGCTGAGCAATAGTTTTTGTTCATTCCTTTCTATACCATGTTTTTACAGGAGTAGTTGAAGCAGACCCTCTCGAGGTAATAGAGGAGGAGGAGCAGGTAGAGGTGTTTCCATGATAGCACTTCCCTGCTTTGCTGGTGGTTGGTTACCAGTTTTGTGTATACCTTGCTTGTTATGTATATTGCGTGAAGGACGCTTAATTTTTAGGCTTGTAGCCTTGTATGTATTTTCCTATTTTGTGACCTTTAATGGTCTTATGTTGTAATGGATTAAAGTTTGTAAAGTTGTAACTTACACTCTTGTGACTAGTGAAGAAATGCATGCTAATAGCTAATGGTTTAGTGGCATAAGTACTTGTGTAGTACGCATATCATTTTTGGTTTGGAAAGTTGGATAATAAGAAATGTATGTTTTAGAGAAAGTTGGCTTGTTTTGATTATTATATGGCTTTCGCAAGTGTTATATTGCTTTTAGGGTTTTCGGATCGTCCGCGGTACAGAGGAGACTCCGTCCATGTGTCGGGTCCAGGCTTGGCCTTTTGCGGGGTGGGGTCGGGGCGTGACAGAAGCTCCTCAGCATCCAAAGCAAATACACGGGCCTGACCTCGTGGTGGTGGTGCTGTAGCTGGTGCCCTGGTCTGAGAGTTCTGAGCTGACGTCTGACCCCTAGGGTTCTTAAATTTCTGACAGTCCTTAACCCTGTGTTGATCACTGCCGCAGCCTGTACACTTATTCTGTTTTTTCCAACAAACATCCTCAGTGTGGCCCTGTCGCTGACAGAAGCTACACTGCTGGTGACGTCTTAGAGCAGTGCCTCCCGAAGGAGCTTTGTAAGTAGAGGTAGCTGAACTATCCTGTTGCGAACGGGATACTGCTGGACGGAATTGACTCTGAGTCTGACTCTGAACTGGTCGTGCCTGAGTCTGAGTAGGCTCTGTATAACTCTGAGTTTGCCTCGGCTGTGGACTCTGCCCAACTGATATAGCCGGTCCCTGGTACCCCTGACTCTGAGACTGAAACCACTTATTTGTTTGACTGGTCTCGGCTAACACATCAGCCTTGCGTTTCTCATATCTCGAGGCGGCTCGGACCACTGCAGCATAATTATGGAAATCATTCGTAGACAAATTTAGCATAATATCCCTTCTCAATCCCAGGATAAATCTCTGGATCTTCATATCCTCTGGCTGTATCAAGGCTGGCGCATAACGGGAAAGCCTGGTAAAAGTAGCCTCATATTGATCCACTGTCATACTTCCCTGTTTTAAGTTTATGAACTCTGTTTGACGCCTCTTGCGGGCGACCACCGATATGTACTTGTCTCGGAATTCTCAGACGAAGTCAGCCCACGAATGATAAACCCTTTTGGCTTCCCATTTCTCACTGATAGTACGCCACCAATCTTCAGCGTCACCTTCTAGAAGGAATGTGGCATAAGTAATCTTCCTATCATCATGGCACTTGAGTATTGCAGCTACCCTTTCAAATTTCCTCAACCACATTTCAGCCTTCATATCATTCGGTTCTCCAAACAAAGTGTAGTCCCCATGATGAATAAACCGGTCATATAGATTACCTCCGGTAGTAGCACTACCCCTGGCTCTTGCAGCCTGATTATTTCCAGCAACCCCTGTCTGACCTTGCTATGTCACAAACTGGGCGATGGTGTTCATAGCAGTGGCCATTGTGGCTAAGATCTGTGCCGTACTCGGTTCTTGAATTGGGGGTGCATTACCTGGCAATCCGGCTTCTTGCCCATGAACCTCTTCCGGTTCTCTATCGACATTCTGATCCTCAGTACAACAGCGGGGCCCCATCTCGAATAGCTAGAATGCAAAGTGTTATGACAGGTATATATATATGTATATATGCAATTTATAAGTAAACACATAAGGAAAAGTTCAAATAGATTCACATAAAGTCAAGTATATAGAAGTTCATATAAGTATTCTACTTTCTTAAAGTACACATAAGTCACTAGATCATACTTGACATTCTAGGCTCTTGACATTCTATTTTCATGCTAGCATGTTCATTACTAATTCAAATTTCACTTAGGAAAATCAAAAGCCATAGATTCATACAATCACAAGGTCGCATAACAAGTCTCTACCCACATACCGAGAAAATTAACCCGGCTTCATGCATTTAATAGCTATGATACCACTTAAATGTCACGCCCTGACCCAACCCCCAAGCTAAAGGTTAAGTCCGGACCCGACACACGGACAGAGTCTCCCCTGTACCGTGGACATTCTAAAAACCTGTAAACTCTCAAATAAGGTAACTACAAGGTAAACAAACTTTTCATGGCTATATATTTAAAGATTCAAGGCCATCCGAGCCTTAAAGCAAACAACAGTTCCAAAACCACACAAGCATGCAAATAACTTGCTTACAATATAGGCTAATAGCCATGCCATTCTAGGATAACATTAAAACATACTTAGAAGATAAAACATTCTATATTAAGCCATTCACTCTCAAGCATGCAAAGTGAATAAAAGCATAAATATAAGTTATTACAAGACAAAGGTTCCCAATTCTACTCTACAACCAACTATCCTTCAACTTCTTACAACAACCAACATAAACATTGCCCTTAGGCCACAAAATAGATACACAAGTACCAAATAGAAACAAGAAGGCACAGCCACCTCAGAATAACACACAGCAACTAGGGAAAAGGCACTATCTGTACCTTTTCCTCCTCCACTACTACCTCAACAAGCTGGGGATCACCCTCAGCGTCTCCTGAAACATATATCGAGGTATGAGCAACCACTGTTGCCCAGTGAGGGATATAGTCCTGGGGCGTGCAATGCAACAGGTAATATAGTTAAACAACAATAACAATTAGACAAGTAAAGAACCAATGATAGCTTAAATAACCACACATTTAAAAGGATACATTTCACATAACCCCTATACACCAATCTTCATTGGTCTTCATTCACGATCCACGAACCACGATCACAATCACGATAAGCCGGCATAACCGCAAACACTCCAGTGGGTGTACTCCGGATGTATCCCAATAATCCTACGACCCAACATCCCCTGGCAATCTCTGGACCAAGCTAATGAGGGACTAGGGCACGGAGTTTTAATATCCACCGGCAAGCCCTCTGCCGCCCAGCCGATATTCAATACATCCGCCCCTGACACTATGGTTGCGCAACCACTATGCAATGCACTTTACAATGGCAAGTTAATATCAATAAGATAAGCAATAACACGTAGGAGGATCAACAAAGTAGGTTGACCTCAATGCAGTTAGAATAGAAACAATTATATAAGCAAATAAGCAGTTTTACAAAGGGACATATACAAGATAAGCATAGAATCATACCAAACGCTCTAAATCAACTTAAAACCACATATAAACACCCAAGAGGTCATGCCATGGGCTTAGAAGCGTGAGTCAACCGAAATTGTACTTAAACCCCTTTGTTTTTCACACTATTTCTCTTCCAATCCTAAGTTAACGATTCAATTTCAAAGGGAAACTCTCCCAACCTTTTAACTAACCCTCAAGGAACCATCTCAACCCTCTAACTCATTCAAACGCCCGTAATTAGCCCGAAAGCCCCAAATTCCCTCTTATGGCTCTAAACTACACATACCTCATCCGGGCTTCGAACAAAGGTTATCAAAGCTTCTATAGCACCTAGGTAGTCTAAGAATACTAGAAGTGAAGCCCGAATCCACCCGGATTCGCATTAACCCCGAAATCCCTTTGTTAAAGTCGGTTATTTCACGTTTTATGCGATTCTAGAGCAATGCAAGTGCACGGGTTCATTAGCACCTAAGGCATCTATTAGGAGCATTGAATCAAGTTAAAATGCGCAAATTCACAAAACCCTAGAATTTCCATCACTATTCACTCCTACGAATTAACTAACGATTTCTACCGTTTAATACATGAAACAATAGCATAAATGTGGTCCCTACTACATGTACACAACATATATAAGCTTATTTGAGCCTTGCAATAGCATTTAACATCATTTCTAACAAATTAAGAAAATAGCAACTATTTCAAAATGCGAAAATAAGGTATGAAATCCCTCACCAATGCGTGTAGGAGCACCTAGGAGGCTTGCACACACCCTAATCTACTTGCTCAAGGCTTGGAGGGGCTTGAATCGAAGAGTTGAAGATGAAAAATTCCTCCCAAGTGCAAAGAGGGGCTATTGGGTTCTGCTCCTGTTTTTTTAGCTTTTTATTTTTTTCTCTTGCATTGTATGAGCTTATAAGGTTATTTAATGAAATAGCTAAGGTGGGGTCAAGTTTGGGTGTTTAAGTGGTCAATTATAATGCGCGTAGTAAGCTTAAAACAAGTCTAAAGTGTAAGGTATAAGCTAACTAGTTAAATCTCTAAGTTATGTTACGTAACACTATTCATTGAACTACTAAAATCATTTTCTAAACGAGCTCTCCTATCGCCTCTAGCTCAATTGAACATTTTCCCCACTACTCTAACAATTAATATGATTTAATAAAATTGCTAATTCATTAATAGAATGAAGTGAAAAAAATGGAGTGAATAGTAATTTAAGAAGATAGTTAATAAAGCACAGAAAGAAATGCACAAACAAGGGATGCAACAGTAATTGAATGCATGACTAAATCTCGGGCATCACACTAAGACCTTGGATGTCACGCCTCAACTCGACCCCACCTACGATCAGTCAGGACGCAACGGAATTTCGGCAGTATAACGACAGTAATTAAAATACCGAGGCTCTAAACCAACCTCTTTAGAACATCATACATCAAACTCCATAAACAATCCCAACAATCATCTCCTCAATTAAGTTAACAACATACAACACATCCATATTATACAATAATCATTCTTCAACATTCCAATCATAGTTATACGCCTCCGTTCCAACTTAATACATAGGCTATACATACATTTCAAAATAGATTATACAAAACATTATTTTACAACAACTAAGATAATCTCATGTCAATGACTCCTGCACATAAGACTCATCCACATACGACACATTTCTCTCTTCAGGAGGCACATACCCGTAGTCAAAATCAGTAACACCTACTTGCATGCAATAATAGAGAGTGAGCTTATATAAAATAAGCCCAGCGAGGATCCGATAGATCACGAGCAAGGTCTATTAAACTCCTTGGAAATAATCCTTTGAGTCAGTAAACACATAATAAAATAAATAATACTATCATCACATAACTATATGACCATTCAATAAAGGATACTCTCTCTAGTTGGTGTAGCTCCAAACGCCATCACAATCTCAACCATTCTTCTTGTAACTCTCCATTACTCACGCACCCGGGGTACCCCCAATAACCTCGCCCTCCATGATACCTCCGTCATGCGAGCTGGAGGCAATCTCTGATAGTCATGCCGTTATCAACCCGACAGCCCAATGCTGCCCGAGAAGTAGCACACACATACCAGAGACCCATCAATAATAATAAACATCAATCATTCACAGGAGGACAATTTAGCAGAACTGTTTATCTCCCGGCATCAATCATCAATCAATAATCATCAATCATCATCAATAAACATATTATCATCATCAATAATCATATTATCATCATAATAACATCAATAAACAATTTAACAACAAATAACTAAGTTAGATGACAAAGTAGGCCATCCAACCGAATATGCATTAAACACACAATCAAACCCTAGTTTACCCATCAACAACTCACAATGCAATCACTCAACCCACACCCAATCAACTAAGGCTCAATCTAACATTTTAAAAAAAGACAACCTAAACTTCAAATAATCATATCTTACATTCTACTAATCCAAACAACTCCAAATCAGTTTCTATCACTCACCCATCTAACCAACTACATTTGCCCCCTCGGAAAACCACCATAACACCTTCAAATCATGCCCGATAACTCTAAAACCCTAAGGTGTCAAGGCTGAATTTTCCGGATTTTGGCACGAACATCACAATAAAAAATTCGGCATTACAACGGCGCTACCATGTAATTAACAAACTTTTAGAAATCAACGGCAATCGATTCCAATCAACACGGTGACACCTGAGATTCTACCATACACATTTTTAAATGTTGCATCCATTAATTGTGCATTAAATTATGTGCTTTACCTGTTGTCTTTCTTGGTCACTATTCATTCCATTTTTAAACTGCATTATATTAGTGAATTAGCATTTTTATTAAATCATATTAATTGTTAAAGGAGTGTGAAAAATGTGCAATTGAGCTAGGAGCAATAGGAGCACTCATTTAGAAAATGATTTTCGTAGTTCAATGAATAGTGTTACGTAACATAACCTAAAGATTTAATTAGCTAGCCTATGTTTCACACCTTAGGCTCGTTTTAAATTTAACAACGCTCATTTTAGTAACCCATTTAATCACCCAACTTAGCCATTTAGTATATCTACTCAACACATGACCATTTAGCTCATAAAAAAAAAAGAGAGCAAATGCTGAAAAATCACTGTAGCAAATCCGAGAATAGTATAAGAGGAGAATGAGAGGATTTTGCTCATCAAATCTTCAAGCCAAGCCAAGCCAAGCTAGGAGCAAGTAGTTTAGGGTGTTTGCTAGCCTCCCGAGAGTTCCTACGCGCAATTGGTGAGGGTTTTCATGACTTTTTATGCATATCTAAAATGTTACATTTTTCTTGATTTGTTGAAAATGTTATCAAATGCTATTGCAAAGCTTATCTATGCTATTATACCTTGTATATAAGTGATAGAGAACACATTTGAGCTATTAGTTCGCATTTTAAACGGTTGGAATCATCATTTGAATTTATGAGGTGAATAGTGACGTTTTTCTAGGGTTTTGTGTAATTGCACGTATTAGCTTGATTCAATACTCCTAATAGATGCCTTAGGTGCTAATGAAGGTAGTATAATAGCCCCGTGCACTTGAATTGCTCTAGAATCGCATAAAACGTGTAATAGCCGACTTTAACAAAGGGGTTTCGGGGTTCATGCGAATCCGGGTGGATTCGCTCTTCACTTCTAGTATTCTTAGGCTACCTAGGTACTATAGAAGCTTTGATAACCCTTGTTTGTAGCCCGGATAAGGTATGTGTAGTTTAAAGCCATAAGAGGGAATTTGGGGCTTTCGGGGTAATTGCGAGTGTTTGAATGAGTTAGAGGGTTGAGAGGGTACCTTGAGGGTTAGTTAGAAGGTTGGAAGAGTTTCCCTTGAAAATGGAATCATTAACCTTGGTTTGGAAGAGAAATAGTTTGAAAAATAAAGGGGTTTAGGTACAATTTCGGTTGACCCACACTTCTAAACCCATGGCATGACTTCTTGAGTGTTTATATGTGGTTTCAAGGTGGTTTGGAGCTTTTGGTATGATTCTATGGTTATTTTGTAAATGTCCCTTTGTAAAACTGCTTATTAGCTTATATAATTGCTTCTATTCTAACTGCCTCGAGGCCAACCTACTTTGTTGATCCTCCTATGTGTTAATGCTTATATTATTGCTATTAACTTGCCACTGTTAAGTGCATTGCACAGTGGTTGCGCAACCATAGTGTCAGGGGCGGATGCGTTGAATATCGGCTGGGCGGCAGAGGGCTTGCCGGTGGATATTCAAACTCCGTGCCTTAGTCCCTCATTCGCCTGGTCCGCAGATTTCCAGGGAATGTGGGGTCGGAGGATTATCGGGGTACATCCGGAGTACACCCACTGGAGTGTTTGGGGATTATGCCGGTTTATCGTGATCGTGATTGTGGTTCGTGGATCGTGAATGAAGACCAGTGAAGATTGGTGTATAGGGGTTATGAGAAATGTATCCTTTTAAATGTGTGGTTATTGAAGCTATCATTGTTTCTTGAATTGTTTAATTGCTATTTTTGTTTAACTGTATTACCTGTTGCATTGCACGCCCCGGGACCTTATCCCTCACTGGGCAATAGTGGTTGCTCATACCTCGCTAACATGTTTCAGGTGGCGCAGTTGGAGGAGTTGCATTAGTTGCTGTGTCTAGTTGCTTGAGGTGGACTATGTTCTTGTTGATGAGAGTAGGACTTGTTTTCTTTACTTTATGTTCTATTTTGTAACCTAAGTGATATGTGTATATTATATAGTTTGCAAATTGAGGGATAGATGTTGTAGTGGTAGATTTAGAACCATGGCATGTAATAACTTATATTTCTGCTATTAGCTGCTTCGCATGCTTGGGAGTGAATGACTGGTTGTTTTCAATTTCTAAGAATACTTAAAAGCTATCATGGAGTGGCATGATAAGCGGTTTTGTAAAGAAGTTAAGTTATGAATGCATGCTTGTCTGTATCTAAACTGTTTGTATGTCTTAAGGCTCGGATGGCCTTAAAGCTAAGATCTTTAGTTATAAATGAATGTCTTGTTATGTTGTGGCTTTATTGAGTATTTACAGGTTTTCAGAATGTCCACGGTACAAGGGAGACTCTGTCCGTGTGTCGGGTCCAGACTTAACCATCAGGAAAAATTTTGTGACCGGGCTTGGTATTGGGTTGAGAATAGCATGGTTATTAGAGCCTCCGGTCTCGTGAGGGATCGGGGCGTTACAAACACAACTCAATTTAATCAACTTTGAACAAATTAATCAAATTTAAATACCCGAAAAATAAAAATTATGCTACAACTGATAAAAACTCGTAGTATTACAGCTAAATGATCCCTAGCATGTAAGGAGCAATAATCTAACATCAGATTAGAATTCTAACGGTTCGATTTTCATTTATACGCAAAAACACAAAAGTTGAGTTTTGAGATCCAGAATTTTTCTCTCACCTTTGATGCGATATAAGCCTAGGAATGCGTGCAATAGGTGCCCAACAAGCGGAATTCATCTCGGTTTGAAAAGATTCAGACTTTAAATGAGTTTTCTAAGGCAAAATTACTTTGAAAATAAGTTGAATAAAATCTCTTTTTTTTCCTAAGCTTTCATGGCTGCAAGGTGTGTGTAAATGTGGTGTTTTGATTTGTTTCATTGTGTGTTGGTGATATATGCATGAAAGTCAACAAGTTAAATGAAAGTCAAAGTTGAAACTTTAGTATTTTTAGTATTTTCTTGACTTTAAATGCATTTTCTTGATCACCAAAGTTCAAAACAATTATTCAACACCCAAGCTAGCTCAAGTAGGTTATTTTTAGGTGACAAGATGTTTTACAATCAAACACTTTCACCCGAGTCGTCTTAAAACTCGATTTTTACAAAAGTCAGTGTAAAAACCCTAATAAACTCTTAAGCCAATTTTAAAACAATTTTAATCAAACACAGGTCTATTAAAGTCTGTGGTCTAGGTCTAGAAGGGTTAAAAAGACCAGTTTCAAAATTTTAGCGGACGTGGTTCGAAAACACTATTCACTGAAAATCGACGATAAAATTTCTGATCCCGTTTTTGATGAAAATTTCATGAATGCACATTTAGCACGTATTAGGAGTATTGACATCAAAATTATAACATTCTAGGTCATATAGCACATAAACAGGTCAAATGCACGCAAAATGAGATAAAACACGTAAATCGAGTTAAAGCAGAAAATTGGGGTTTCACATTGGAGTTGCAATTTCTTTCATATGCAATATAATGTTAGGTGGGAGAGAATTATGAATTGAAGATTGTCTTGGAATTATGATCATCAACTTGTAGTCAACGAAGTATATTTCAATTGAGTTGTTTGTTTAGGTGTCATCCTAAGAGATAAATGAGAACTAAGAGAAGTATTGTTTAGTGTAACGATTGAGGATTTAATTGTCTGTCAGTACGAGAATTGCGCGGACGCAATTGTTTTAAGGGGGGAGAATGTGAAACCCCAGTTTTTGTATTTATCTCGATTTGCGTGTCTTTACCTTGATTTGCGTGATTTAACCTTTTTATGTGTTATATGAGGTAGAATATGCTAAATATGTGATTTATATTCCTAATACATGATACGTGTGCATTCATTAAATTTTCATCAAAATCGGCATCAGAAATTTTATCTACGATTTTTGTAAATAGTATTTTGAACACCTGTCTGCTAAAATTTTTATAAGGGTGTTTTAAACTTCTTAAAACCTAGTTCTCTATTATTAATAAACCCATGTTTGATAAAAATTGATTCTGAAACGGAATAGTAATTTAAATAGACATTTTGGGCGAAAAGTAGCGTTTTTGAGCCAAATAGTGATTTCTTCTAAACCGGATTCTTGCATTGACTTTCATTGACCTAGTCTATATTAATATAGATGTATTTATATGTGGTATTAAATGATTTTAGATTAGTTGTGTAACACCCCATTCCCTCTCGAGACCGGGAGTTCTATCAATCAATCTAATCACAACCCAATTCCAAACTCGAGCATAAAATTTAGGGAAAACGGACGGAGTCTCCCCTGTTTCTAGGCAAAATGCAAAACCTGTGACAGCATATAAGTGGACCAGTACCGTGTCCAACCATTCAAACACCTCAAGGCCATCAAAGCCTTGTTTCTCAACAATCAAACTCAACAAGTATACATACATTTCCAAGTACCCAGACTATTCTAACTCGTTCTTTAAGCCATACAAACATGCATTAAAGTTAAGCCATAATAACTAGATACATAAACTATCTTATCATTCTACCTCAATCACCTAGTTAAATTTAAATTACATTCCTTATTAACATTAAATACAACAACACATGAAACATACATCTTTGCATCTTTGACAACTCAAGCCACATAGCACGCAAGGCAACTCTTCAAGCACGATCTATCACATAACCACGAACTTTCCAGCTAACATGGCATTTCCTGAAATGTGGTGGTGAGGAGTGAGTATACTCAGCACGTATACTCAGTAAGGGCGAGACAGATATCGAGGTGGAAAGAAAGAAAGTCGTGCAATACAAATAAGGCAGTTAAGCAATATAACTGACAAGTAAGTATTCAATATAGACAATCAATACAATAAACACTTAATAAAAGCATTAACATAACCATTCAAAGCTATACCACACTCTGAAGGCTATGGTTCACTCATACGAGCAATGTACCGATCATGATTTCGATGACTTTAATGATGACGCGCCGGCTCACCCACCTTATAACTTCCGTTTAGAGTACTCCGGACATACTCTGTCAATTCTATGACCTAAACTCCCTGGACGGCAACCCAAGCGAGAAAGGGAATAGGACACGGAGCTAGAGCAACCAACACTGGCAACCCGAGGCTACCCAGAGAGACCCATCACTCACGCGCCTGACACTTATGCAATGCAATACGAGATATATAACGATAATCGAGCAAAGGCATTGAAGTGTAGGTTAGTAACAGCATGCGATTCAACAACCATTACAATCAATAAAGTAACAAGAAAAATACTAACAAGCATTATCAACAATTGATATACAATTCAATCATAACCAACTTTAACAAGCATAACAAGCAATAGTAAGCATTCTATAGGCATTACACTATGAAAACTGTCACGCCCCGACCCGACACTGAAAAGCCAAGCCCGGACCCGACACACGGACGGAGTCTCCCCTGTACCGTGGACGTTCCAAAACCCTACATTCAATATAATATTCGAGAAACCACAACATTCATTTGAGACAAGCCAACATTCTTTTAGAAAACATACATCTTTTCATTAACAAGTTTGCAACCCAAAAAAGATATGCATACTACACAATTATTTATGCCACTAAACAATTAACCATTAGCATACATTTTCTTACTAGTCACAGGAGTATATATTTACAACATTACAACCTTTAATTCTTTACAACATAAGACCATCTAGGCCTCAAAATAGATACTACATACAAGGCTACAAGCCTCATAATAAAGCGACAACCAAGCATTAAACACATCAAGCATGGCTCGCACAAAAGTCTGGCAACCAACCACCAGCAAAGCAAAGAAGTGCTATCATGGAAACACCTCCACCTGCTCTTCTTCCTCTATTACCTCAATAGGGTCTGCTTCAACTACTCCAGTAAAAATATAGTATAGAAAGGAATGAGCAAAAACTATTGCTCAGCGAGGGCAATTGGTCTCAAGGACGGAGATGAGAGGAATCTGCAATGCAATTAATCAAGGAATTCATACAAATATCATATAGAGATATAACAAATCCATCAATAAAGCAAACCAAGCATTAAAACTATAAACACTCATTCAAAGGATACGGTACTCTTTTCACGAGCAACTTTCAATCACGAATTTGATGACGACGCGCCGGCCCAAACCACCTTATAACACTAGTTTGGAATACCCCGGAAGTATCCATCAATCTACGACCCAAATCTCCCTGGAAGGCAACCCAAGCGAGAAAAGGGAATAGCAGCGGAGCTAGAGCAACCAACACTGGCAACCCGAGGCTACCCAGAGAGGCCCATCACTCACGCGTGGGATACTATGCAATGCAAGACTCAACATAAGGCGATAAACGAGCAATAAAGCCACACGTGGGAGAATAACAAAGTAGGTTACTCTCGCACGCAATAGCAACAGTTGATAAGCATTTCAATCAAAATCAATTCAAACAAGTATATCAAGCAACCCTAAGCATTCTATAGACATAATATCAAGAAAACAAGCAAAATCACAAATCGGCCCCAACTATCAAAACACTACCATTTCCAAACGAGCCACGAGTTCTGGAAACTGACTTCGCCAATCCTCCTAGGTCACCATAAGGCACGTTTAAAGACCCCGAAACCCTACCTAACCCTAGAATTCACGCAAAGTCCCGATTTCTCCCTTTGCTCATTTGAACTACAACTATACCAACCAAACACCCAACCAATGCCATAATCGCACCAAAAGTGCTTCCATGGCCTCCCGAAACAATGCCAACATGCAAAACGAGAAAACACAAAACTCGACCTAAACGACCCCGACTTTCACCAAGGCATAATTCTCATTTTTTCCATTATGCAACCTAAGCAAACCATGAATTTAGGCATTCTAGCATACCTAGCACATTTCTACATCAACGGATAGCATAACAGCACAACTTCATCGTTTCAAGGGTTTACTATCCACAAAATACTATTCAATTGACATTTTAAATTGCAATCTCAACATTTAACCGCAGAAAATGTTAAAAAGCTATAAATACACGTTCTACAATTGTCAAGGAACATTCTACAAGCATCAAATCGCTTTAAACAACAGTCTACGGATAAATCTCAAAAATCACAAAGTTGACATTCATAACATTTAAATGCGCAAATAACGTGATTCCCTCATCTTAGGCACTCCTAGTCGCTAGGAAAACAACGCTGGTTGGCTCGGTAACAACCCCGCACGAGCTCACGCGAAGATTTGAATTTTTGAAAGGTTGAATTTTTTTTCTTTTCCTCTCAAGGTCATGGCCTGCTCTGCCTGTTTTCAGCTTGTTTTTTTTTTTGCTTTGTTTTAAGCTTATAAGGTGACTACTTGGTCAAAGGGTCAAAGCCCTTGGTCAAACAACTTAAAATTGGTCAAAATGACTTATTTCAATGCATTTTAAGCTAAAATAACTATCACCAATATTAATTTTACCTATCAACAATTAAAATATAAAATTTAAGTAATCTAAATACTAGTTTCACTATTTGCTGATGACTAGAAACCGTTCTCTAGCTATCGCTCCCTAAATACAATGCACGTGGCAACATCAAAGAAGTAACAATTAAATCTCAAAGAATCTAAGAAAATATAATTTTCAAAATAATAAACAAGAAATTTTTACATTCCGGGCTCGGGTATTACACCCTCTCCCCCTTAAAACAATTGCGCCCACGCAATTCTTACCTGGTCAACAAATAACTCCGGATACTGATTTCGAACTTGGTCCTCTCTTTCCCAAGTTGCTTCCTCAAACCCATGATGATTCCACAGAACCTTTACTAACGGAATACTCTTCCTGCGAAGCTCCTAAACTTTCCGATCCACAATTCGAATCGGTTTCTCTTCATAAGACAACTTTTCTTCAATCTGCAAAGGCTTTGGTTCAAGTACATGTGAAGGATCTGGATGGTACTTCTTTAACATCGACACGTGGAACACATCGTGTAGTCTCGACAAGCTCGGAGGCAAAGCTAACCGATAAGCCAAAGGACCTACCTTTTCAGTGATCTCATACGGACCCATATACCTGGGACTAAGTTTCCCGCTCTTACCATGCCGAATCAATCCCTTCCGAGGAGAAATCTTAAGAAATACCCAATCTCCCAAATCAAACTCAAGATCCCGACGGTGCTTATCCGCATAACTCTTCTGACGACTCTGAGCTGTAAGCATACGCTGGCGAATAAGGTGAACATTATCTACCATCTTAATCATCTCAGGTAACACAGTCGGATCAACTGTTCTCATCTCTCCAACCTCTTCCCAATACAATGGGGATCTGTATTTCCGACCATACAACGCCTCGTAGGGAGCCATACCTATAGTAGATTGATAACTATTGTTGTAGGCGAACTCCGCTAAAGGAAAAAACTTCTCCCAATTCTTCCCAAAGTCTAGCACACATGCCCAAAGCATGTCCTCTAAGATCCTGATAGTTCTCTCAGACTGGCCATCAGTTTGTGGATGATATGTATTACTGAAGCTTAACTTAGTTCCCAAGGCCTTTAACAACTTCTGCCAAAAATGAGATCTGAATCTGGGATCTCTATCTGACAGTATACTCTGTGGCACAACATGCAATTTCACAATATTAGCAACATAAAGCTGAGCTAGCTTATCAAGGCTATCCTGTTTGTTCACGGGAATAAAATGTGTAACTATAGTCAAGCAGTCCACAACAACCCAAACAGAATCACATCCTCTCAGAGATCTAGGAAGATCGGTCACAAGGTCCATTGTTTTATGTACCTACTTCCATTGCGGAATTGACAACGGCTGTAGAAGCCCGGTTGGCCTCTGATGCTCAACTTTAACCCTCTGACAAGTCAAACATCTGGATACATACCTAGCAATCTCCCTCTTCATATTGTTCCACTAGAAGTGTTGTTTCAAATCTCTATACATTTTAATACTGCCCGGATGAATCGTATACCTCGAGTTATGTTCCTTGGACAGAATCTCATTCTTCAAAGTCAGATCACCAGGAACACATACTCTGTCCCTGAATCTGAAGATACCATCTGCATGTAATTTAAACTCCGACTCTCCCCCTTTTGATTTTTCTTGAATTTTCAAGATGTGAGGATCAGACTTCTGAGCCTCTCTGATCTGTGCTAGCAACCCTGACTGAATCTGCAAACTAGCAAATCGAATCCCTACCTCAGTAGCTTCTGGCTTCCATGAACAAATTTCTTCAAAAGTCTCCCAATCCTTGATAATTAAGCTTGCAACAGTAGCCTTTCGGCTCAAAGCATCAGCAACAACATTTGCCTTACCTGGCACGTAGTTTATAGAATAGTTGTAACCACTCAATAGCTCTAGCCATCTCCGCTGCCTCATATTCAAATCCTTATGTGAAAACAAATACTTGAGACTCTTGTGGTCAGTAAAAATTTCAAATATGCTACCCCACAAGTAATGACGCCACTTCTTCAAAGCAAACACAACTGTAGCTAACTCAAGATCATGTGTAGGGTAATTGACTTCATAAGGTTTCAACTTCCTATAAGCATAAGCAATCACCTTACCATTCTGCATTAAAACGCAGCCCAAACCTTCTTTAGATGCATCACTGTAGACAACAAAGTTTTCTGTTCCCTTAGGTAAAGCTAATATAGGAGCAGTAGTTAGTCTCTTCTTCAATTCTTGGAAACTGGATTCCCATTTAGCATCCCAGTTGTAAGCAACTTTCTACCGAGTCAACTGGCTCAAAGGTCCAGAAATTTTGGAAAAGTCTTTAACAAACCTTCGGTAGTAACCTGCCAATCCAAGAAAACTCCGAATCTCTGACACCGTCTCAGGTCTCTTCCAAGATGAAACAACCTCAATCTTAGCTGGGTCCACTAAAATCCCTTGACCTGAAATGATATGGCCTAGAAAAGATATGTGATTCAACCAGAACTCGCACTTACTGAATTTTGCAAAAAGCTTGTTTTCCTGCAAAGTCTGTAACACAATCCTCAAGTGTTGTTCATGTTCAGCCTCGTTCTTCGACTACACTAAAATGTCGTCAATAAAGATTACGACAAACTGATCAAGGTAAGGTCGGAAAACTCTCTGCATCAAGTCCACGAATGCGGCTGCTGCATTCGTCAAACCAAACGACAAAACAACAAATTCATAGTGGCCATATCTAGTCCTGAATACCGTCTTTGGTATATCGTCACTCCGAATCCTAAGTTGATAGTAACCCTGCCTCAAGTCAAATTTAGAGTAAACACTCGCATCCTGCAACTGATCAAACAATTCTTCAATCAACGGCAAGGGGTATTTGTTCTTAATCGTGACTTGATTAAGTCCCCAATAAACAATGCATAACCGTAACGTGCCGTCTTTCTTTCTCACAAACAACACAGGCGCACCCCACGGCAAAGAACTAGGTTGTATAAACCCTTACTCAAGCAAGTTCTGAAGCTGAATTTTTAACTCCTGAAGTTCAGCCGATGCCATTCTATAAGGACTCCTAGAAATTGGAGCAGTGCCTGGCACAAGATCAATCACGAACTCAATCTCCCTATCCGGTGGTAAACCCGGTAATTCCTCGGGAAATACACCAGGGAAGTCTCTAACAATTGAAGCCTCATTCAAACTCAACTTATCAGTAGGCTGATTGATCAAATAAGCTAAGTAAGCTTCACAACCCTTATTCAACAACTTAGAAGTCTTGATCGCTGATAAAAGAGGAATTCGGGCAGCCCTGCAGTTCCCAACAATCTCTAGTACCTGTAGGTCAGGAACCTGAAGATAAACAATCTTTGTTCTACAATCCAACTGAGCATAATATTTCCCTAACCAGTCCATTCCCAAAATGATTTCAAAGTCATGGAATGGCAGTATAATTAAATCAGCAGAAAATTTATGGTTCTCGATGCATATATCACAAGATTTGCAAATAGACTCAGTAACAAATTTTGCACCCAAAGGCGTACTAACTTCAACTTCATGCGGCAATTTATCAATGCAAACATTCACAGATCGTGCACATGCAGGAGTTATAAACGAATGTGTAGCTCTAGGATCAATGAAAACTTTAACTGGCTGAGTATTGAGAAGAAAGGTACCTTCCACTATAGCTGTAGTATCGGGCAGCTCTTCCGCATCTAGTGCAAAGACCCTAGCCTGAACCCTCTGTGCTGGACGTGCACCTGCAGCCCTATTCTAAACACCCTGGCCTCCAGTACGGCCCTGAACATTGTTATACTTAGGGCAATCTCTCACCCTATGGTCATCACTGCCACAACTCATACATTTACCACTATTTCTCCAACAATTAGCCTCAATATGCCCCGATCGATTACAATAGTTACACTGCTGATTTTGCCTTACAACAGTGTTTCCTGTAGGTGCTGGGGCTCTGGCAGTAGGAACTGT
The DNA here is from genome assembly GCA_037974665.1 of Ehretia macrophylla. Taxonomy (NCBI): domain Eukaryota; kingdom Viridiplantae; phylum Streptophyta; class Magnoliopsida; order Boraginales; family Ehretiaceae; genus Ehretia; species Ehretia macrophylla. The sequence goes on from CM075765.1 coordinate 57,899,569, forward strand.
ACCTCCTTGCTGAGGTCTAGTCACAGCTGGTCTAGCCTGAATCTACTGCTGTGGCTGATACGGACGTTGCTGAGGAACCTGCGCAGAAGTCTGATACTGCCTCGGCTGACTCTGGCTGCTCTGGCCCAAATACTGTTTCTTACTCGGCTGACTGCTCTCAGCTAACATCTCAGCCTTCCATTTCTCAAACTTCGAGGCTGCCTGAAATGCCTCGGGAAAAGTAGTGTAGGTCTGCCCAGTCAAATGCAACTGTATGTCCATTCTCAGCCCACGAACAAACCTATGGATCATCCTCCTAGCTGGCCGTACCAGCTCGGGCATATACCTCGACAGGCTAACAAACCTAGCCTCATACTGTCCAACAGTCATGTTTCCCTGCTTCAGGGCCACAAACTCATCTTCCCGCCTTTCCATTGCCATCCCAGGAATATACTTGTCTCGAAACTCACTCACAAAATCATCCCACAAATGCGGTACATCCTCACAATCCCACCTCCTCCGGATAGTATTCCACCACTGCTCTGCATCACCCTCAAACAGGAATGACGCATACTCTATTCTTGCCTCATCAGTGTACCTCAAAGCGGTAAAAATTTTCTCAACACGATTAATCCATCTCTCGGCTGCCTTATCATCCGGCTCTCCAAAGAACTTTCCCGGCTTGTGCCTCAAGAATTTCTCTAACTGATTATTCTCAACTCTATACCCCTGTCCACCAGGATTAGCTTGATTTCCCTGGGGATTATTATTTCTGTCCTGCCTCTGCTCATGCAGTACCTGGGTAATCCGATCAACTGCAGTAGTCATAGTAGCCCTAAACTGCTCAGGCAACAGTTGCTGACCCTGTTCTGCTGCCTCTTCATCTGACCCTATACCTTGAGTACCACGACGTGACGGCATAGTAGCAATTCACAATAGCTGGCAGCATATAAAAGCAGTTTATAGATAGAAATATAGCACATAAGATTAGATAACACTCAAGTCAATAACAATCAACATTCTAACACGCAATTCACATAACACAAGATTGACATGCCAAACTAATTCACTTTAAACACATAAGCACTCCAGGTTCATAAAGTCATACTATAACATTTTTTTTCCACTTAACAATTATACAATAACATTCTATCATTTTGGACCTTTACCCCACAGACCGAGAAACATATTCCGGCTCATGCAAGACTATCATCTCTGATACCACCTAAAGATGTCACGCCCCGACCCGACCCCGAAAAGCCAAGCCCGGACCCGACACACGGACGGAGTCTCCCCTGTACCGTGGACGTTCCGAAACCCTACATTCAATATAATATTCGAGAAACCACAACATTCATTTGAGACAAGCCAACATTCTTTTAGAAAACATACATCTTTTCATTAACAACTTTGCAACCCAAAAATGATATGCATACTACACAATTATTTATGCCACTAAACAATTAACCATTAGCATGCATTTCCTTACTAGTCACAGGAGTATATATTTACAACATTACAACCTTTAATTCTTTACAACATAAGACCATCTAGGCCTCAAAATAGATACGACATACAAGGCTACAAGCCTCGTAATAAAGCGACAACCAAGCATTAAACACATTAAGCATGGCCCGCACAAAAGTCTGGCAACCAACCACCAGCTAAGCAAAGAAGTGCTATCAAGGAAACACCTCCACTTGCTCCTCCTCCTCTATTACCTCAATGGGATCAGCTTCAACTACTCCTGTAAAATATAGTATAGAAATGAATAAGCAAAAACTATTACTCAGCGAGGGTTATTGGTCTCAAGGACGGAGATGAGAGGAGTATGCAATGCAATTAGTCAAGCAATTCATACAAATATCACATAGAGATACAATAAAGCCAACAATAAAGCAAGGCAAGCATTAAAACTATAAACACTCATTCAAAGGATACGGTGCTCTTTTCACGAGCAACTTCAATCACGAATTCGATGACGACGCGCCGGCCCAAACCACCTTATAACACCAGTGTGGAATACCCCGGAAGTATCCATCAATCTACGACCCAAATCTCCCTGGGAGGCAACCCAATCGAAAAGAGGGAATAGCAACGGAGCTAAAGCAACCAACACTGGCAACCCGAGGCTACCCAGAGAGGCCCATCACTCACGCGGGGGATACAATGCAATGCAAGACTCGATACAAGGTGATAAACGAGCAATAAAGCCACACGTGGGAGAATAACAAAGTAGGTTAGTCTCGCACGTAATAGCAACAGTTGATAAGCATTTCAATCAAAATCAATTCAAATAAGTATATCAAGCAACCTTAAGCATTCTAAAGGCATAATATCAAGAAAACAAGCAAAATCACAAATCGGCCCCAACTATCAAAACACTACCATTTCCAAACGAGCCATGAGTTTTGGAAACCGACTTCGCCAATCCTCCTAGGTTACCATAAGTCACGTCTAAAGACCCCGAAATCCTACTTAACCCAAGAATTCACGCAAAGCCCCAATTTCCCCCTTTGCTCATTTGAACTACAACTATACCAACCAAACACCCAACCAACGCCATAATCGCACCAAAAGTGCTTCCATGGCCTCCTGAAACAATGCCAACACGCAAAACGAGAAAATGCCAAACTCGACCTAAACGACCCCGACTTTCACCAAGGCATAATTCTCGTTTTTTCCATTACGCAACCCAAACAAACCATGCATTTAGGCATTCTAGCATACTTAGCACATTTCTACATCAACGGATAGCATAACAGTGCAACTTCATCATTTCAAGGATTTACTATTCACAAAACACTATTCAATTGACATTTTAAATTGCAATCTCAATATTTAACTGCAAAAGATGTTAAAAAGCTATAAATACACGTTCTACAATTGTCAAGGAACATTCTAGAAACATTAAAACGCTTTAAACAACAATCTACGGATAAATCTCAAAAATCACAAAGTTGACATTCATAACATTTAAATGCGCAAATAACGTGATTCCTTCACCTTAGGCACTCCTAGTCGCTAGGAAAACAACGCTGGTTGGCTCGGTAACAACCCCGCACGAGCTCACGCGAAGGTTTGAATTTTTGAAAGGTTGAATTTTTTTTTTTCTTTTCCTCTCAAGGTCACGGCCTGCTCTGCCTGTTTTCAGCTTGTTTTTTTTTATTTTGCTTTGTTTTAAGCTTATAAGGAGACTACTTGGTCAAAGGTTCAAAGCCCTTGGTCAAACAACTTAAAATTGGTCAAAATGTCTTATTTCAATGCATTTTAAGCTAAAATAACTATCACCAATATTAATTCTAGCTAGCAACAATTAAAATATAAAATTTAAATCATCTAAATACTAGTTTCACTATTTGCTGAGGACTAGAAACCGTTCTCTAGCTATCATTCCCTAAATGCAATGCACGTTGCGATAGCTAGGAAGTAACAATTAATTCTCAAAGAATTTAAGGAAATATAATTTCCAAAATAATAAACAAGAAATTTTCACATTCCGGGCTCGGGTATTACCAAAACAAACAAAACCGCAAAATGACCTCAACTTTCAAAACGCTACTACTTTCAAACGAGCCACAAGTTTTGGAAACCGACTTCACTAATCCTCCTAGGTCACCATAAGGCACGTCTAAAGACCACGAAACCTTACTTTACCCTAGAATTCTCGCAAAGCCTCGATTTCCTCCTTTGCTCGTTTGAACTACAACTACCTCAAACGATCACCCAACCAATGTCACAACTGCACCAAAAGTGCTTCCATGACGTACCTCGACAATGCCTTCACGCAAAACGATAAAATGCCAAACTTGACCTAAACGACCCCAACTTTCACTAAGCCATTTTCCTTCATTTTTCCATTACACAATCCAATTAAACCATACATTTAGGCATTCTAGCATATCTAGCACCTTCCTACATCAACAGAACGCAAAACGAAGCAACTTTAACGTAACAAGGGTTTACTATTCACAATTTACTATTCAATTATCAATTTAAATTGCAATTTCGATATTCAACCGCAGAAAATGCTAAAAAGTTATAAATACATGTTCTACAATTGCTAGGGAACATTCTTCAAGCATCAAAACGATCAAAATAACAATTTACTGCTAAAATCCAAAAATTAAAGTTTAGACAAAACAATTTCAAATGCGCAAATAACGATGAAACCCTCACCTTAGACGCTCCTAGACGCTAGGAAAACCACGCTGGAAGCCCCAGACACAACCCCGTGCAAGCTCACTTGAAGAATTGAAGATTTGAATGTTGAAATATTTTTTTTCCCTTTGGAGTTTCGGCCAGCCCCTCTCTATTTTTTTCAGCTTTGTTTTATTTTTTTTCTTTGTTCTTACAAGCTTATAAAAGATGACAACTAAGTCAACAAGTCAAAACCTTGGTCAATCTACTTAAAAATTGGTCAAATAGGCTTATTTTAGGCATTTTAAAGCTTAAACAACTAACACAATTCTAATTCTAGTTAAATACAACTAAAATACCAAAATTAAAACACTAAATACTAGTTTTCACTATTTGCTGAGGACTAGAAAACACTCTCTAACTATCGCTCTCGAAATGCAATACACTTTGTGACAATAAAAGAATAACAATTAAATCTCAAAGAATTTAAGAAAATATAATTTTTGAAAAGTAACATAGTAAAAAATTTACTCCGGCTCGGAGCTACTTTTCTCATTTATTTGAAAACCGAGCATTAAGGTGCAAGAAAAATAAAACCGATTAACATAAATATGAAAGTAGTTGATATTCTGTTAAAATAATTAACTCAAGTATTATTTAATTACTTCTAAAAGAAATATGAAAATAATGCTAGAAATGAATGTTTAACTTAAAAATAAACACGAAATTCAATGCTAACATTTAAGATGTCACTTAATTAATTGCAATTAAATGTCATTAAATGCATGCCGGGTTCAGGTTATCACATCCTTCCCCCCTTAAAACAATTGCGTCCTCGCAATTCTTCTTCTAATAGAACTCTGCATCCACTGAAATCCAACTCTGACTAATCTTCATCAGCTGCTGAGCAAGTATATTAATCAAGATGACCAATAGGGAAGTTCAAGAAGAAATTCCAAGTAGTAATACCGAATAAAGGCTCAAATGTAGATACCGCAGAAAAATTCCGTTGACACGAATACCGAAAAAGAATAAAATTTCAACCAAAAGCACCAAGATAATACCAATAAAGACTAAAGCAAAGATACTGTAGATAAAATCACATCACATATTAATGATAAGAGGAATACCGAATGAATACCCCATACACGAATCTCTAGTAGAAGTTCAACTATTACTGCCCGAGAATTCTCAAGCAAGAAGCCAAATAAAGGCTCAAACAAAGGTTCCATCCAGAGGTCTAAAGAAGTACCTTGCTGGTCATGAATTTCATAGAAGAATTCCTTGTTAAGAGTGCTGAAGAAAATACTAAGAAACCCAATCAAATATACTTCAAAAGTTCCAAAGAAGCCTTCCAAATAATAACCCCATAGGACAACCAATTAGATTCCGAGTATCACTATCAAATGCTGAGAAGAATGTCAAAGGGAATAGCAGAGAAAATATAATGTGCCCAATAAGACAACCAAGTTGAATAACAAATATAGTTTCCCAGCTAGACGAAAACCTAAGGAAAAATACCGAGCTGGTGCACAATATACAAAACCAAACTCCGAGGCCTCTTCACTTTTGCCAAGTGAGGACTTTATACAACTTACCACCAAGAAAGCCCAAGGTATTCCACAGCATACTGTAAGCAATATGAGAGAATAAGTCTGATAGGAATTCCAATTACCAAACTAACTCAGGGATGCCAAAAAAAATACCCGGACAATGCTCCAGTAAGAAAGTACCAAGAATTGCCCAATAAGTAATACTAAATAAATGGCCACTAAGAATCCTAGAGAATGCCATTGAAGAATTTCCAATAAGGAATGCCGGTAGCACTCCAATAAAGACCGAGACGCATATACCATAGATAATACCATGCAGTAAGTCCGACTGAAAACCCAATAGCCAAGTCTACCAAGAAGTGCCAACAAAAGTGTCCAAAGAATACCCAGTAAGAAACCAAAGAATGCTACCAAGAGCCATCATACAGAAACCCCAAAGAAAGTTATCTTTTTATGATTGCTAACCACAAAAAAGAGTCTTAGAAGTATGCCAACAACTGACATTCAAAAACAAACACCAACTCCCAAATAAAGGCTAATTAAATGCCATTCATTTCCTACCAATCCATACACCTTGAAAGGCCAGCTGTGAACCACCTTCTTCAGGGGAGAAAGAGGACTTACTTACCATTTCCACGGGACATGTATGAATGCCAGGATATCACATTTATACACATGCCTTAAACTATTATGCAAACAAGTTTACAAAAGAGTTTATAAAACAGTTTATTCAACAAAGTCACTCAAGCATGACAATCAAGTCAAGCACAACATAATCAATTCAAATCACGGCATAACCAATTCAAGACATTTCAATACACACATTACAAGCAATACTTCAAGCAAATAACAATTCACGAGGTCGATTCGATTCACGATGCCAATTCAATAGGTCAATTCAATGCACAACTAGACACTTCACTTCACTTAGCACACAATTAACACATAACACATAACTATATCACATAGGTGCATACATTCAATTCAAGACACACAATCTCACATGCAAGCATACACTTTCAAGACACACTTAACAAGCACACATTTAAGGATCACTACCCGCCAGACCGAGGACCCTATCCTGGCTTATGAGCTAAACAAGCTCTGATACCAGCTGTAACACCCGATTCCATCTCGACCCCGGGAGATCTATCAATCAAACTAATCATAACCCCATTCCAACCCCGGGCATAAAATGTGGGGAAAACGGACGGAGTCGCCTCTGTTTCTAAGCAAAATGCAAAACTTGTGACAACATATAAGTGGACCAGTATCGTGTCCAACCATTCAAACACCTCAAGGCCATCCAAGCCTCGTTTCTCAACAATTAAACTCAACAAGTATACATACATTTCCAAGCACCCAGACTATTCTAACTCTTTCTTTAAGCCATACAAACATGCATTAAAGTTAAGCCATACTAACTAGATACATAAACTATCTTATCATTCTACCTCAATCACCTAGTTAAATTTAAATTACATTCCTTATTAACATTAAGTACAAACAACACATGAAACACACATCTTTGCATCTTTGACAACTCAAGCCACATAGCACGCAAGATAACTCTTCAAGCATGATCTTTCACGTAACCACGAACTTTCCAGCTAACATGGAAATTCCTGAAATATGGTAGTGAGGAGTGAGTATACTCAACACGTATACTCAGTGAGAACGAGACAGATATCGAGGTAGAGAGAAAGAAAGTCGTGCAATGCAAATAAGTCAGTTAAGCAATATAATTGACAAGTAAGCAATCAATATAGACAATCAATACAATAAACACTTAATAAAAGCATTAACACAACCATTCAAAGCTATACCACACTCTAAAGGCTATGGTTCACTCAAACGAGCAACGTACCGATCATGACTTCGATGACTTTAACGATGACGTGCCGGCTCACCCACCTTATAACTTTCGTTTAGAGTATTCCGGACATACTCTGTCAATTCTACGACCCAAAACTCCCTGGGCAGCAACCCAGGCGAGAAAGGGAATAGGACACGGTGCTAGAGCAACCAACACTGGCAACCTGAGGCTACCCAGAGAGGCACATGACTCATGCGCCCGACATTTATGCAATGCAATACGAGATATATAACGAGAATCGAGTAAGGCACTGAAGTGCAGGTTAGTAACAACATGCGATACAATAAGCAATTACAATCAATAAAGTAACAAGAACAATACTAACAAGCATTATCAACAATTGATATACAATTCAATCATAACCAACTTTAACAAGCATAACAAGCAATATTAAGCATTCTATAGGCATTACACTATGAAAACAAACAAAATCACAAAATGACCCCAACTTTCAAAACGCTACTACTTTCAAACGAGCCACAAGTTTTGGAAACCGACTTCACCAATTCTCCTAGGTTACCACAAGGCACGTCTAAAGACCACGAAACCTTACTTTACCCTAGAATTCCCGCAAAGCCCCGATTTCCCCCTTTACTCGTTTGAACTACAACTACCTCAACCGATCACCCAACCAATGTCACAATTGCACCAAAAGTGCTTCCATGACGTACCTCGACAATGCCTTCACGCAAAACGATAAAATTCCAAACTTGACCTAAACGACCCCAACTTTCACTAAGCCATTTTCCTCCGTTTTTTCATTACACAATCCAATTAAACCACACATTTAGGCATTCTAGCATATCTAACACCTTCCTACATCAACATAACAAAAAACGAAGCAACTTTAACGTAACAAGGGTTTATTATTCACAATTTACTATTCAATTATCAATTTAAATTGCAATTTCGATATTCAACCGCAGAAAATGCTAAAAAGCTATAAATACATGTTCTACAATTGCTAGAGAACATTCATCAAGCATCAAAACAATCAAAATAACAATTTACGGCTAAAATCCAAAAATTAAAGTTTAGGTACAATAATTTCAAATGCGCAAATAACGATGAAACCCTCACCTTAGATGCTCGTAGAGCTAGGAAAACCACGCTGGAAGCCCCGGACACAACACTGTGCAAGCTCACATGAAGAATTGAAGATTTGAATGTTGAAATGTTTTTTTTTTCCCTTTGGAGTTTCGGCCAGCCCTTCTCTGTTTTTTCTAGCTTTGTTTAATTTTTTTCTTTGTTATTACAAGCTTATAAAATATGACAACTAAGTCAACAAGTCAAAACCTTGGTCAATCTACTTAAAAATTGGTCAAATAGGCTTATTTTAGGCATTTTAAAGCTTAAACAACTAACACAATTCTAATTCTAGTTAAATACGACTAAAATACCAAAATTAAAACATTAAATACGAGTTTTCACTATTTGCTGAGGACTAGAAAACACTCCCTAACTATCGCTCTCGAAATGCAATGCACTTTGCGACAATAAAAGAATAACAATTAAATCTCAAAGAATTTAAGAAAATATAATTTTTGAAAAGCAACATAGTTGAAAATTTACTCCGGCTCGGAGCTACTTTTCTCATTTATTTGAAAACTGAGCATTAAGGTGAAAGAAAAATAAAATCGATTAACATAAATATGAAAGTAGTTGATATTCCGTTAAAATAATTAACTCAAGTATTATTTAATTACTTCTAAAAGAAATATGAAAATAATGCTAGAAACGAATGTTTAATTTAAAAATAAACACGAAATTCAATGCTAACATTTAAGATGTCACTTAATTAATTGCAATTAAATGTTATTAAATGCATGCCGGGTTCGGGTTATCACATGTTGTGCATTCAAAAGTCATTTGAAAACAAATAATATGACTTTTTACCTTCTTTTGCAAAAATCGAGTTTTTAACCGAGTCGGGTAAGTCTATGCATGTGAAACTTGTTGTCAACTAAAAATATACTACTTAAAAATAGTTTAAGTGTTAATTGCATTTGGGTGAACAAAAATAGTCTAAAAATAATTGAAAGACTAAAAATACTAGTTAAAAGACTAAAAATACTAACTTTGAATTTGCAAATTTTGTTGACCTTGAGCTTATATCATCAACACACATTAAAAACAAAGCAAACACACTCAAAAAATACACACATTACCGGAAATCCATGAGGGAGAAGAAAGAAGGCATTTTCAAGATTTTTCAAAGCATTTTTCACATAGATTTTGCAATTCAAGTCTGAATCACTTTATTCAAAGCTTGATTTCACTTGTTAAGCATCCATTCTACATCTTTCTTGCATCAAAACACATCAAAGGTGAGAGAAAAAATTTAGATCTCAAATGTCATCTTTAATGTTTTTGCGTATAATTGAATTTTGAACTGTTAGAAAGTTGAAATGATGTTATATTGTTGCTCAATGCATGCTAAGGATCGTTTATATGCGTTTATATAAGATTTGAAATGCTGTAGCATGAATTTTTATTTTCGGGTATTAAAAGTTGAGTTGTTGGCTATTTGTTGAATATTTTGAGTTGTAGTGGTTGGAATCGATTGTCGTCGATTTGTAAAAGTTTGTTAAATACGGGTTAGTGCCGTTGTAATGCTGAAATTTTGATTACGATGTCGATGCGAAAATCCAAAAATGTTTGCCTAGGTGCATTGAGGTTTTAGGGATGTTGGGCTTAATTTGGATGGTTTATGGTTGGTTTACGAGGGGGTGAATGTTGTTGATTGAGTGGGTTAGTGATAGAAATTGGTTTGGAGGTTATTGGATTAGTAGAATGTAAGTTATGACTTTTAAAAGTTCGGGTTGTCTTTCTTTAAAATGTTGATATATGCATTTAGATGATCGGGTGGTGTTTGAGTGATTGAATTGTGAGTTGTTGATGGTTAGATTAGGGTTTGGTTGTGTGTCTAATGCATGTTAAGTTGGATGGCCTACTTTTTCATCTAACTTAGTTGTTTAGTTGTTAATTGATTAATTGATGTTGTGTTGTTGTAATGTTATTAATTGATTAATGATTAATTGATTATTGATTATTAATTATTGATGAACTGGGAGATAGTCAACGAAAAAGGTTGTCCTCTTGTGATTGAATGCTTATTTTTATTGTTGAGTCTTGATATGCATGTACCACCTCTCGGGCGGTATCGGGCCGTCGGGTTGAAAATGGCATGGCTATCAGAGGCTACCCTCATCCCGTATGGGCGGAGATGCCGTGAAGGGCAGGGCTAGTGAGGTACCTCGGGTGTATGTGTCATGGGGGTGATAAGAAGTTGGGTTGAGATCGTGATGGCCTTTGGAGCTATACCAACTGGAGTATCCTTTATTGAATGATCATTATAGTTTATGTGTTTATATTGTTATTGATGTTTATTGTGTGTTTACTACTAAAACGATGATTTCCAAGGAGTATAGTAAATATTGTTGGAGATCTATCGAATCCTCACTGGGCTTGTTTTATATAAGCTCACTCTCAATTATTGTATGCATACAGGTGTTACCGATCCAGATTATGGGTACGTGCCTCCAAACGAGGATTATGTGCCATATGTGGACGAGTCCTATGTGCCAGAGTCTTGTCCCTGATTTATGATGTCGTACTCTTTTGTTATATTGTATATTAAACTTAGTAGTCTTTCTTCTGATTATGATTAGGTTGCTAAGTTGGTTTCAATTTGTTTTGCAATGTATATTAAAATTAATGTATTATGTTGGAACGAAGACGTATAACTAAGAATGGATTGTTGAAAGAATGGTTATTGTATAATATGGTAGTGTTGTATGTTGTTAACTTAATTGAGGAGTTGATTGTTGAATTATTTGTGGAGTTTGGTTGTATGAGTTCTGAAGAGATTGGTTTAGAGCCTCAATGTCTTAATTACTGTATTTATAATGCCGAAATTCCGTTGTGTCCTGACTAATCGTAGGAGGGGTCAAGTTGGGGCGTGACAGTTAGCTTCGATTTATGCCCTTCGATCCTCATACCATACTGAGCTGCCTAGCTCCAAGACTTGTAGTTGAGCTTATTACTAACCTTTCCTAGCCTTTGGGGAATACAAGGGGGAATCCTCACAGTTAGATAGCTATGAGTGAAAGAAGAAAGATAGTTTAGAGTTTATCGTAGCTACTTCTTCCCCTGGCATGAGTTTCCCAATTGGGGAAGGGAAAGAAGTTCCTCTCCAATCCAACATTTATTAGTCGAGTAGTAACCCCCTCTCATGCACCTGCACTTCAGAGATTGATTGGTTGAACCAGTAGTCTTTTATAGGGGGAGGAGACTAGTTCATTGGCCCAGACCATGGACTGGATTAAAATTGACTCTAATAGGGTATCTAAAAGCCCTTCTCATGTAGCTAGTACGGGGGGACTCTTGAGATGAGAGATTTAGCTGGGGCATAGAAAGGGAAAAGATGCCAATCAATCCACTAATCCACAAAAAAAGAAGTGTTGCTTCCTTTTCCACCTATCTCCTATGGAATCTCAACTATTCATTTACCAAAAATCAACTTCTTTGGTTAAACCTGCTGTCACTCCACTAGCTGTTAAGAGAGCTCCCATGAATCCTTTTTCGCTTACTAAGGCTAGATCAATTTACTTCATTAGGATTGACCTCTAATGTCAGTTCGTCCAAATCCGTAGTGGCTACGGCAAAACAACTCAAATAAAAAAGATTGGAAATCAAATCATTGCTAACTCATTGCTAACAAGTTCAAACATGTCATGAAGAAGCTTGTGGCGGATAACCAATGCAACTTTATCCCTGGTCGACAAGCAAGTGGGAAAATCATCATTGTGCCAGCTTAGAATTAATAAGAAGAAAGGTAAAACTAGTACAATCACTACAACATTTTTGACTTCTTGCAACCCTTAAATTGAACATGTAAGAAAACCGTTGCTATAAATGTCATTTTGCAACAATTTTATAGTTGTTGTCTAAAAATAAAACATTTTGCAATGATTTTAATTAACTGTTGCACTATCTATAACCTTTTGTAACGATTTTAATTAACTGTTGCAACATCTATAACATTTTGCAATGGTTTTAATTAACTGTTGCAATATCTATAACTTTTTGCAACGCTTTGCATTAGACTATTGTAATATCTATAATATGCAACGCTTTTTTTATGAAGTGTTGCTGATTTCATTTTCTTTTTGCAACGGTTTGTAAAATTATGGGTTAGTTGCAACTTATAAAATAAATTCTTTTGCAACAGTTTTATTAGTATTGAGTCTTACAGTTGCAAAATCTATGATATACGACCTTTTTTGTTAAGTGTTGCGTATCATATTTGGTTTTAGGCAGCAAAGGTATTTAAAAGTATTGGGTTAAATGCAACGCAAGAAAACTATAGCTTATTTTATATTTATTTGGTGAGACATCGTGAGATATTTTGTTCATAAAGAAATTTGAGTTTTAGTTATTAAAAATGAGAAACAATTACAACTAATTATTTGAAACAAAAAGAAACAAATTTTTTTTTTATTTAAAAAAGATGATTAATTAGGTTTCATTTTTTATCCCTTTATTTCTACAATTTTTTTGGGTGAAAATTTACATTTTTCATTGTTTCTTAGTTCTAAACTACTGTCGACTAGTTAAAAATTCGAGGCAAATTTATGAAAAAAAGCATTGCAGTTGTAAAAGACTATTTTATATTTCTAAAAATTATTACAAAAGTGTTGACCATTAGATATATAAATGAATATAATAAACTTTTATCTAACAACTTAACTGTTAGATGAGATGGTTAGTTTGATATAGTTATAAAGTTCATTTTCAATAAGGTCCTGGGTTCGAGTCTCATCACTACCTATATAGAAGAAATTATCTAAGTTGCAACTCAATAAAGAAAAAAGAAAGAGAATCTCTCATATATATATATATATCTTTTTTTTTTTTTTTAAGAATGGTGAACTTACAACTGTAAAATAACTGTTGCTTATGCTTTTCAAAACAGTTGCAAATAGGAAAAAATTTATCATGTAGTCTTTAAAAAAAAAACCGTTGCAAAAAGAATCAGTTGCAATGGTTTTTTGACCGTTACTATTTATTTATAAAAAACCGTTGCAATAGAGATTAGACAACGAGAGCGGATTCAACGGTAAGAAAATCGTTGCCTAATGTCATTTGCAACGGTTTTTAGTTCTTCTGCAACGATTTTCAAATGTTGCAATAACTAAAAAATGTGGTAGTGAGTGAATGGTTGTTAAAGTGGATTTTGAGAAAGCATACGATCAGAAAAATGGGTCTTTCCTGAAGCATATTCTTGACAAGGTGGGGTTCTCTGAACATATGGTATCTTTAATTATGTCCTGTGTCACGCCCCGACCCGACCCCGCAAAAGGCCAAGCCCAGACCCGACACACGGACGGAGTCTCCCTTGTACCGTTGCCGATCCGAAAACCCTACAATCAATATAATACTTGCAGAAACATAATATCCATTTGAATCAAGACAAATTTCTTTTAGAAAATATACATCTTCTCATTAACAACTTTTCAAACCAAAAATGTCATGCATACTACACAAGTATTCGTGCCACTAAACAGTTAAACCATTAGTATGCAATTCTTTACTAGTCATAAGAGTATAACTTTACAACTTTACAATCTTTAAACCTTTGCAACAAAAGACCATAAAGGCCTCAAAATAGAACTACATACAAGGCTACAAGCCTCAAAATAAAGCGTCATCCAAACAATATACATATCAAGCAAGGCTCGCACAAAAGTCTGGCAACCAACCACCAGCTAAGCAAAGAAGTGCTATCAAGGAAACACCTCTACTTGCTCCTCTTCCTCAATTACCTCTAGAGGATCAGCTTCAACTACTCCTGTAAAAAATATGGTATAGAAAGGAATGAGCAAAAACTATTGCTCAACAAGGGCACATGGTCTCAAGGACGGAGATGAGAGGAGAATGCAATGCAAATAGCCAAGCAATTCATTCAATTATCACATAGAGATACAAACAAAGCCATCAAATAAACAAGTCAAGCATTAAAACTATAAACACTCATTCAAAGGATACGATTCACTTTCCACAAACAACTTTCAATCACGAATTCGAAGATGACGCGCCGGCCCAAACCACCTTATAACTTCAATTTGGAATACCCTGGAAGTATCCATCAATTCTACGACCAAATCTCCCTAGGAGGCAACCCAAGCGAGAAAGGGAATAGGACACGGAGCTAGAGCAACCAACACTGGCAACCCGAGGCTACCCAGAGAGGCCCATCACTCCGCCCCTGACTCTATGAATACAAGACAGTATACAATGCAACATTCGAGCAATAAAGCCGCACGTGGGAGAATAACAAAGTAGGTTACTCTCACACGCAATAGCAACAATTGATAAGCATTTCAATCAAAATCAACTCTAACAAGCAATACTAAACATTCTATAGGCATAACATTAAGATAACAAGCAAAATCACAAATCGACCCCAACTATCAAAACGCTACTACTTTCAAACGAGCCACGAGTTTTGGAAACTGACTTCACCAATCCTCCTAGGTCACCATAAGGCACGTCTAAAGACCCTGAAACCCTACTTTACCCTAGAATTCACGCAAAGCCCCGATTTCTCCCTTTGCTCATTTGAATTACAACTACTCTAACCAAACACCCAACTAACGCCACAATCACACCAAAAGTGCTTCCATGGCCTCCCGAGACAATGCCATCACGCAAAACGAGAAAACGTTAAACTCGACCTAAACGACCTTGACTTTCACCAATGTATATTTCTCATTTTTTCCATTACGCAACCTAAACAAACCATGCCTTTAGGTATTCTAGCATACCTAGCACCTTTTCACATCAACAGAAAGCATAACAACGCAACTTCATCGTTTCAAGGGTTTACTATTCATGTTTTACTATTCAATTGACATTTAAATTACAATCTCAACATTCAACCGCAGAAAATGTTAAAAAACTATAAATACATGTTCTACAATTGACAAGGAACATTCTTTAAACGTTAAAACGATCAAAACAACAAACTACGGATAAAATTCAAAAATCATAAAGTTGATAAACATGTTATTCAAATGCGTAAATAACGTGCTTCCCTCACCTTAGGCACTCCTAGTCGCAAGGAAAACTATGCTGGATGTCTCGGTAACAACCCCGCACGAGCTCACGTGAAGATTTGAGGATTGAAGATTTGAAAATGGTTTTTTTTCTCCCTAGAGTTTCGGCTAGCTCAAGACTGATTTGTGCTTGTTTTTTTTTTTTTTTTTGTTATGTTTTAACTATTAAAATATGACAACTTGGTCAACTAGTCAAACCCCTTGGTCAACTAACTTAAAATTGGTCTATTTAGCTTATTTTCATTCATTTAAAAGCTATAACAACATCACCAAATTAATTCTAGCTAACAACAACTAAAATATAAAATTTAATTCACCAAAATACTAGTTTCACTATTTGTTGAGGACTAGAAAACACTCTCTAGCTATCACTCCCGAAATGCAATGCACTTTGCGACAACAAAGAAGTAACAATTTGATTTCAAAGAACTTAAGAGAATAATTTTCAAAATAAAAAACAAGAAAATTCCACATTCCGGGCTCGGGTATTACACCCTCTCCCCCTTAAAACAATTGCGCCCACGCAATTCTCACCTGGTCAACAAACAACTCCGGATACTGATTCTAAACCTGGTCCTCTCTTTCCCAAGTTGCTTCCTCAAACCCATGATGATTCCACAGAACCTTTACTAATGGAATACTCTTTCTGCAAAGTTCCTGAATTTTTTGATCCATAATTCGAATCGGTTTCTCCTCATAAGACAACTTTTCCTCAATTTGCAAAGGCTCTGGTTCAAGTACATGTGACGGGTCTAGATGGTATTTTCTTAACATTGACACGTGAAACACATCGTGCAGTCTCGATAAGCTCAGAGGTAAAGCTAACCGATAAGCCAAAGGACCTACCTTTTCGGTGATCTCATACGGACCCACATACTTGGGACTAAGTTTCCCGCTCTTACCATGCCGAATCAACCCCTTTCGAGGAGAAATCTTAAGAAACACCCAATCTCCCAAATCAAACTCAAGATCCCGACGATGCTTATCTGCATAACTCTTTTGACGACTCTGAGCTGTAAGCATATGCTGGCGAATAAGGTGAACATTATCTACCATCTTAATCATCTCAGGTAACACAGTCGGATCAACTATTCTCATCTCTCCAACATCTTCCCAATACAATGGAGATCTGCATTTACGACTATACAACGCCTCGTAGGGAGCTATACCTATAGTAGATTAATAACTATTATTGTAGGCGAACTCTGCTAAAGGAAAAAACTTCTCCCAATTCTTCCTAAAGTCTAACACACATGCCCAAAGCATGTCATCTAAGATCCTGATAGTTTTCTCAGACTGGCCATCAGTTTGTGGATGATATGTAGTGCTGAAACTCAACTTAGTTCCCATGGCCTCTTGTAACTTCTGCCAAAAATGAGATCTGAATGTAGGATCTCTATCTAACACTATACTATATGGCACACCATGCAGTCTCACAATATTAGCAACATAAAGCTTAGCTAATTTATCAAGGCTATCCTATTTGTTTACAGGAATAAAATGTGAAACTTTAGTCAATCGGTCCACAACAATCCAAACAGAATCACATCCTCTTAGAGATCTAGGAAGATCGGTCACAAAGTCCATTGTTATATGCACCCATTTCCATTGCGGAATCGACAACTATTGCAAAAGCCCGGCTGGCCTCTAATGCTCAACCTTAATCCTCTGACAAGTTAAACACCTGGATACATACCCAGCAATCTCCCTCTTCATATTGTTCTACCAGAAGTGTTGTTTCAAGTCTCTATACATTTTAGTACTGCCCGGGTGAATTGTATATCTTGAATTATGTTCCTCGGACAGAATCTCATTCTTCAAAGTCAGATCACCAGGAACACACACTCTATCCCTGAATCTAAAGATACCATCTGCATGTAATTTAAACTCCGACTCTCCCCCTTTTGCTTTTTCTTGGATTTTCAAGATGTGAGGATCAGTCTTCTGAGCCTCTCTGATTTGTGCTAGCAACCCCGACTGAATTTGTAAGCTAGCAAACCGAATCCCTACCTCAGTAGCTTCCGGCTTCCATGAACATATTTCTTCCAAAGTCTTCCAATCCTTAATAATTAAACTTGCAACAGTAGCCTTTCGGCTCAAAGCATCTGCAACAACATTTGCCTTACCTTGCACATAGTTTATAGAGTAATTGTAGCCACTTAATAGCTCCAGCCACCTTCGCTGCCTCATATTCAAATCTTTCTGTGAAAATAAATATTTGAGACTCTTGTGGTCAGTAAAAATTTCAAATCTACCACCCCACAAGTAATGACGCCATTTCTTCAAAGCAAACACAACTGCAGCTAACTCAAGATCATGTGTAGGGTAATTAACTTCATAAGGTTTCAACTTCCTAGAAGCATAGGCAATCACATTACCATTCTGCATTAAAACACATCCCAATCCTTCTTTAGATGTATCACTGTAGACAACAAAGTTTTCTGTTCGCTCAGGTAAAGCTAGTATAGGAGCTGTAGTTAGTCTCTTCTTCAATTCTTGGAAACTGGATTCACACTTAGCATCCCAGTTGTAAGTAACTTTCTTTCGAGTCAACTGGCTTAAAGGTCCAAAGATTTTGGAAAAGTCTTTAACAAACCTCCGATAGTAACTTGCCAACCCTAGAAAACTCCAAATCTATGACATCGTTTCAGGTCTTTTCCAAGATGAAACAACTTCAATATTTGCTGGGTCTACTGAAATTCCTTGATTTGAAATGATATGGCCCATAAAAGATATCTGATTCAACCAGAATTCACACTTGCTGAATTTAGTAGAAAGCTTGTTTCCTTGCAAAGTCTGTAGCACAATCTTCAAATGTTGTTCATGTTCAGCCTCATTCTTAGAGTATACTAGAATGTCGTCAATAAAGATTACGACAAACTGATCAAGATAAGGTCAAAAAACCCTCTGCATTAAGTCCATGAATGCAGCTGGTGCATTCATCAAACCAAACGGTAACACAACAAAAATCATAGTGGTCATATCTAGTCCTGAATGTCGTCTTAGGTATATCATGTGACGCCCGGGTTTTAGCCATGCATTTAATTACTGTTGCATCCCTTGTTTGCGCATTTACTTCTATGCCTTATTAACTGACTTTGTGACTACTATTCACTCCGTTTTTAAACTACTTTCTATTAGTTAATTAGCATTTTTATTAAATCATATTAATTGTGAAAGTAGTGGGAAAAATGTGCATTTGAGCTTAAGGCGTTAGGAAGGCTCGTTTAGAAAATGACTTTAGTAGTTGAATGAATAGTGTTACGTAACTAACTTATGTAATTAATTAGCTAGCATATATTTTACTATCTAGCTCATTTTAAAGATTACTACGCTCATTTTATTGGATCTATTCAGCACCCATTTGACCCCTCCATAACTTAACCCTGTTATATATCACCTAAACTCACAAAATGCAAAAGAAAAAAAAAATAAAAGCTTAAAACAGCAGCCCAAACCCGACAGCCTTCCTTGTGCATTTGGGGGAGATTTTGCTCATCAAATCATCAATTCAAGCCACTCCAAACCTCCAACAACTAGTGTAGGGTGTTTGCAAGCTTCCTAGGTGCTCCTACGCGTATTGGTGAGGGATTTCATGGCTTGTTTTTGCATTTCTAAATAGTTGTCAATTTCTTGATTTGTTGAAAATGTGATCAAATGCCATTGTAATTGTTATCTATGCTAATATACCATCTATATGAATGCTAGAGAACACATTGGAGCCGTTGTTTCACTTTTTAAACGGTTAGAATCGTTAGTTTAATTTTTAGGGTGAATAGTGACGTTTTTTCTAGGGTTTTGTGTAATTGCTCGAATTAGCTTGATTTAATGCTTCTAATAGATGCCTTAGGTGTTAGTGAAGATAGCCTAATAGCCCCGTGCACTTGCATTGCCTTAAATTGCCTAAAAATGGAAAATAGCCGACTTTAAGTTGGGGCTTTCGGGGTTAATGCGAATCCGGGTAGATTCGGGCTTCAATTCTAGTATCCTTAGGCTACCTAGGTGCTATAGATGCCTTGATATCCCTTGTTTGAAGCCCGGACAATGTAGGTGTAGTTTAAAGCCAAAAGAGGGAAATTGGGGCTTTCGGGGTAAACGCGTGCATTTGAATGAGTTAGAGGGTTGAGAGGGTACCTTGGGGGTTAGTTAGAAGGTTGGGAGAGTTTCCTTTGAAAATGAAATCATTAACTTTGGTTTAGAAGAGAAATAGTTCGAAAAACAAAGGGGTTTAGGTACAATTTAAGTTGTCTCGCACTTCTAAACCCATGTCAGGACTTCTTGAGTGTTTATATGTGATTTTAAATTGATTTGGAGCTTTTGGAATGATTCTATGCTTATTTGGTATAAGTTCATTTGTAAAATGCTTATTAACTTCTATATTTGCTTCTATCCTAATTGTATCGAGGTCAACCTACTTTGTTGATCCTCATATGTGTTAATGCTTATATTATTGCTATTAACTTGCCATCGTTAAGTGCATTGCATAGTGGTTGCGCAACCATAGTGTCAGGGGCGGATGTGTTGAATATCGGCTGGGCGGCAGAGGGCTTGCCGGTGGATATTCAAACTCCGTACCCTATTCCCTCATTCGCCTGGTCCGGAGATTGCCAGGGGATGTTGGGTCGTAGGATTTGGGGTACATCCGGAGTACACCCACTGGAGTGATTGGGGTTATGCCGGCTTATCGTGATCGTGCTCGTGGTTCGTGGATCGTGATTGAAGACTATTGAAGATTGGTGTATAGGGGATTGTTGAAACGTATCCTTTTAAATGTGTGGTTATTTAAGTTATCGTTGTTTCTTTAATTGTCTAAGTGTTATTGTTGCATGATTGTATTATATGTTGCATTGCACGCCCCGGGACTATATCCCTCACTGGGCAACAGTGGTTGCTCATACCTCGATATCTGTTTCAGGAGACGCTGAGGGTGATCCCCAGCTTGTTGATTTAGTTGAGGAAGAAGAAGTTCAGATCGAGCCTTTACCTTAGTTGCTGTGTCTGGTAACTTGAGGTGGTTCATGATTTTGCTGCTATGTGGAAGACTCATCTGATTATTTTATGTACTATTTTGTAGGCCAATTGCTATGTATATGCTTGTCGTATAAGTTGAAGATTAGTTGGTTGGGTTGTAGCTTTGAAAGTCTATGAACTGTAATAACTTTTATTCTTGCCTTATTTCCTTGCATGCTTGGGAGTGGATGGTTAATGTAGAATGCTTTATCCTTTAAATTGTTTTATTGATTTCCTAGAATGTTATGATTATAAGACTATGCTGACAACAAGTTCTCGCATGCTTGTGTGTTTTGGAGATATTGTGTACTATAAGGCTCGGATGGCCTTATAGCTTTATTGTTTAATTAAGTTAAGCTTGTATGTGTTGTTGGGACCTTGTTTAAGCGTTTACAGGTTTTTAGAATGTCCACGGTACAGGGGAGACTCTGTCCGTGTGTCGGGTCCAGACTTAACCTTTAGCTTGGGGGTTGGGTCGGGGCGTGACATTTAAGTGGTATCAGAGCTATAGATTGCATGAAGTCGGGTTAAATTTCTCGGTCTGTGGGTAGAGAATTGTTATGTGACTTTGTGAATACATGAGTCTTTGATTTTGATTTGCCTAAGTAAAATTTGAATAAGGAATGAACATGCTAGCATGGAAATAGAATATCAAGAGTTTAGAATGTCAAGTATGATCTAGTGATTTATGTTTACTTCAAGAATGTGGAATATTTATTTGAACCTCTATGTACTTGACCTTATGTGAATCTAATTGGACTCTTCTTTATGTGTTTACTTATAAACTGCATATATACATATATATACCTGTCATAACACTTCGCATTCTAGCTATTCGAGATGGGTCCTCGCCGTCGTGCTGATAATCCGAATGTTGGTGGAGAACCCGAGGGGGTACAAGGGCAAGAAGCTGAGGTGGCCGAAAATGCACCGCAGGTTCAAGAACCGAGCACTGCACAGATCTTGGCCACGATGGCCACAGCTATGAACACTATCGCCCAGTTTGTTACACAACAGGGTCAGCCAGGGGTCGTTGGAGGTAATCAGGCTGCGAGAGCCGGAGGTAGTGGCCCTACCGGAGGTAATCTGTATGATCGGTTTATACATCATGGGGCCTATACTTTCTTTGGGGAGTCGGACGATATGAAAGCTGAGATGTGGCTAAGAAAGTTCGAGAGAGTGGCAGCGATACTGGAGTGCCATGATGACAGGAAGATTACTTATGCTACTTTCCTTCTCGAGGGTGATGCTGAAGATTGGTGGAATACTATCAGTGAGAAATGGGGAGCTGAGGGAGGTCATCATTCGTGGGCCGATTTTGTCCGAGAGTTTCGAGACAAGTATATATCGGTAGTTGCCCGCGAGAGGCGACAAACTGAGTTCATAAACTTGAAGCAGGGAAATATGACCGTAGATCAATACGAGGCTACTTTTACCCGGCTTTCCCGTTATGCACCAGCTTTAATTCAGCCGGAGGACATGAAGATTCAGAGGTTCATCATGGGTTTGAGGAGAGATATTATGCTGAACTTGTCTTCAAATGATTTTCCTAACTATGCTGCAGTAGTCCGAGCTGCCTCGAGATATGAGAAACGGAAAGCCGATGTGTTAGCCGAGACCAGTCAATCGAGTAAACGGTTTCAGTCTCAGAGTCAAGGGTACCAGGGGCAGGCTGTATCGGTTGGGCAGAGTTCGCAGCCGAGGCAGACTCAGAGTTACACAGGGCCTACTCAGACTCAGGCACGACCAGTTCAGAGTCAGACTCAGAGTCAGTTCCGTCCAGCAGTTTCCCGATCGCAGCAGGGTAGTTCAGCTACCTCTACTTACAGAGCTCCTTCGGGAGGCACTGTTGCAAGACGTCACCAGCAGTGCAGCTTCTGTCAGCGTCAGGGTCACACTGAGGATGTTTGTTGGAAGAAACATAACAAGTGTACAGGTTGCGGCAGTGATCAGCACAGGGTTAAAGACTGTCAGAAATTTAAGAACCCTAGGGGTCAGACATCAGCTCAGAACTCTCAGACCAGGGCCCCAGCTGCAGCACCACCACCACGAGGCCAGGCTCGTGTATTTGCTTTGGATGCTGAGGAGCTTCCGGATACTACCGCTGTGGTAGAAGGTATTTTTCTTCTTAATGATCAGTCAGTTAAGGTTTTAATTGATTCCAGGGCTTCGCATTCTTTTATTACTCCTACTTGTGCACAAAATGCTAAATTGAAACATGATAAACTGTTGCATGAGATTGTGGTCTATACTCCTATGGGTCCGAATTTTGTTACTAGGTCTATTTGCAGAGCATGTAGTATATTTATTGAGGGTCGTGTTTTTCCTGCTGATTTGATTATCCTACCCTTCAATGACTTTGAAATTATATTGGGGATGGACTGGTTAATTAAATATTATGCCCAGCTTGATTGTAGAAAGAAGATTGTGTATCTAGAAATGCCTGACCAGCCTGTACTTAAAATAGTTGGTAGTAGAAAATCTACGGGAACTCCTATTATTTCTTCTAGTAGGGCATCTAAATTATTGAGCAAGGGTTGTGAGGCTTATCTTGCATATTTGATTAATCAGCCTGGGGATCAATTGAAATTGAATGATGTACCTATCGTGAGAGAGTTTCCGGGGGTCTTTCCTGAGGAATTGCCTGGGTTACCGCCTGATAGAGAGATAGAGTTCATGATTGATTTATTGCCGGGGACTTCACCTATCTCTAGGACTCCGTACAGAATGGCTCCACCTGAGTTGCAGGAATTGAAAGTTCAATTACAGGGCTTGCTTGAGAAGGGATTCATTTAGCCGAGTTCTTCGCCTTGGGGTGCGCCAGTCCTATTCGTTAAAAAGAAAGACGGGTCTCTTCGCCTGTGCATTGATTATCGGGGTCTTAATCAGGTAACCATCAAAAATAAATATCCTTTGCCTTTAATCGAAGAGTTGTTTGATCAGTTGCAAGGCGCCAGGGTATTCTCTAAATTTGACCTGAGGCAGGGTTATTATCAGCTGAGGATTAAGAAAGATGATGTTCCTAAAACTGCCTTCAGAACTCGATATGGCCATTATGAGTTTGGTGTCTTGCCGTTTGGTCTTACTAATGCTCCTGCCGCATTCATGGATTTAATGTAGAGGGTATTCCGTCCTTATCTGGATCAATTTGTAGTCATATTTATTGATGATATCCTTGTCTATTCTAAATCTGAGGCGGAACATGAACAGCATCTCAGAATTGTGTTGCAGACTCTTCAGGAGCATCGGTTATTTGCAAAGTTTAGCAAATGTGAATTCTGGCTTAAGCAAGTTGCTTTTCTTGGCCATATTATCTCGCAGGATGGTATTTCTGTTGATCCAGCGAAGATTGAAGTTGTGTTATCTTGGAAACGACCTGAAACTGTCACGGAAATTCGTAGCTTCCTTGGTTTAGCTGGGTATTATCGGAGGTTTGTCAAGGATTTCTCTAAGATTGCAGGGCCTTTAACTCAGCTTACTCAGAAGAAAACAGTATTTGATTGGAATGATAAATGTGAGGCCAGCTTCCAGGAATTGAAGAAGAGATTGACTACAGCTCCTATTCTTGCTTTACCTGAGGGTTATGATAATCTGGTGATCTATAGTGATGCTTCGAAGGAAGGTCTGGGTTGTGTATTGATGCAGAATGGCAGGGTTATTGCTTATGCTTCCAGGAAACTGAAACCTTATGAACTCAACTATCCGACTCATGATCTTGAGCTTGCAGCTATCATTCTTGCATTAAAAAAATGGCGTCATTATCTCTGGGGCAACAAGTTTGAAATCTTTACAGATCATAAGAGCTTGAAATATCTGTTTTCACAGAAAGAGTTGAACATGAGGCAGAGGCGTTGGCTGGAATTACTTGAGGACTATAACTGCACCATTAACTATCTTCCAGGTAAGGCCAATATTGTTGCTGATGCTTTGAGCCGAAAGGCTACTGTTGCTAGCTTGATTATCAAGAATTGGGAATTCATGGAAGAATTGTGCTTATGGAAGCCTAGTACTTCAAATTCTGGTATTCAATTTGCAAGTTTGCAGATTCAATCTCTGTTGTTATCCAGGATTCGAGAAGCTCAACAGGCTGATCTTCAATTGTTGAAAGTCTTAGAGAATTCTAAAGGGGGAGAGTCGGATTTCAAACTGCACGACGATGGTATTCTTAAATTCAAGGGTAGAATCTGTATTCCGAATGATCCAACTCTGAAGAAGGATATTCTTGCTGAGGCACACAGTTCTCGATATACTATCCATCCAGGCAGTACGAAAATGTATAAAGATTTAAAGCAGAATTTCTGGTGGAATAATATGAAGAGAGAAATCGCTGACTATGTTGCCCGATGTCTTACTTGTCAGAAAGTTAAAGCAGAACATCAGAGACCTGCAGGGTTGTTGCAGCCTTTGGCTATTCCTGTTTGGAAATGGGATCATATTACTATGGATTTCGTCTCTGATTTACCGAGGTCTTCGAGGGGTAATGACTCAGTCTGGGTTATTGTGGATAGACTGACCAAGACTTCTCATTTTATTGCTAAAAAGAAGTCTGATTCTCTTGATAAACTGGTAGAGTTGTATATTGAGAATGTTGTCCGACTACATGGAATTCCAAAGAGTATCGTGTCAGATAGAGATCCCAGATTCACATCTCAGTTCTGGCAGAAGATTCAGAAAGCTTTGGGCACGAATTTGAATTTCAGTACAGCTTATCATCCTCAGACAGATGGTCAATCCGAGAGAACTATCTTAATCCTCGAGGATATGTTGCGGGCTTGTATTCTGGACTTCGGTAAGAGTTGGGAGAAGTATTTGCCACTAGCAGAGTTCGCCTACAACAATAGTTATCAAGCTACTATTGGTATGGCACCTTATGAGGCACTATATGGGCGTAAATGTCGGTCTCCTCTCTACTGGGATGATGTTGGTGAAATGAAGACTATCGACCCTACTCTCTTACCTGAAATGAACAAAATGATTGATCAGGTGCAGCTTATCAGAAAAAGAATGCTTACAGCACAGAGCCGGCAAAAGAGTTATGCAGATAGACGACGTCGTGATCTGAAATTTGCTGTGGGGGACCGGGTATTTCTGAAAATTTCTCCTCGCAAGGGTTTGATTCGGCATGGTAAAGGAGGTAAACTCAGTCCTCGATATGTGGGACCATTTGAGATAACTGAAACTGTTGGTGATTTGGCTTACCGTCTAGCTTTACCTCCCAGTCTGGGCAGAATTCATGACGTATTCCATGTTTCCATGCTTCGGAAGTATCAGCCAGATCCCTCTCACATACTTGAGCCGGAACCGCTAGAGATCAGTGAAACTTTGACCTATACAGAGAAACCTCTTCGAATTGTTGATCAAAAAGTTCAGGAGCTGAGGACTAAAAGCATTCCGATGGTTAAAGTTCTGTAGGATCATCACGGAGTAGAGGATGCGACATGGGAAAGAGAGGATCAGATGCGGGATCGGTATCCGGAGTTATTC
This sequence comes from Ehretia macrophylla, assembly GCA_037974665.1. Classification (NCBI taxonomy): domain Eukaryota; kingdom Viridiplantae; phylum Streptophyta; class Magnoliopsida; order Boraginales; family Ehretiaceae; genus Ehretia; species Ehretia macrophylla. The sequence goes on from CM075765.1 coordinate 57,925,731, forward strand.
ACCGAATCATGTAGGAATTGCATGGACGCAATTAGTTTAAGGGGGAGAGGATGTGACGCCCGGGTTTTAGCCATACATTTAATTACTGTTGCATCCCTTGTTTGCGCATTTACTTCTATGCCTTATTAACTGACTTTGTGACTACTATTCACTCCGTTTTTAAACTACTTTCTATTAGTTAATTAGCATTTTTATTAAATCATATTAATTGTGAAAGTAGTGGGAAAAATGTGCATTTGAGCTTAAGGCGTTAGGAAGGCTCGTTTAGAAAATGACTTTAGTAGTTGAATGAATAGTGTTACGTAACTAACTTAGGTAATTAATTAGCTAGCATATATTTTACTATCTAGCTCGTTTTAAAGCTTACTACGCACATTTTATTAGATCAATTAAGCACCCAATTGACCCCACCATAACTTAACGCTTTTATATATCACCTAAACTCACAAAATGCAAAAGAAAAAAAAAATAAAAGCTGAAAACAGCAGGCCAAACCCGACAGGCTTCCTTGGGCATTTGGGGGAGATTTTGCTCATCAAATCATCAATTCAAGCCACTCCAAACCTCCAACAACTAGTGTAGGGTGTTTGCAAGCTTCCTAGGTGCTCCTACGTGTATTGGTGAGGGATTTCATGGCTTGTTTTTGCATTTCTAAATAGTTGTCAATTTCTTGATTTATTGAAAATGTGATCAAATGCCATTGTAATTGTTATCTATGCTAATATACCATCTATATGAATGCTAGAGAACACATTTGAGCCGTTGTTTCACTTTTTAAACGGTTAGAATCGTTAGTTTAATTTTTAGGGTGAATAGTGACGTTTTTTCTAAGGTTTTGTGTAATTGCTCGAATTAGCTTGATTTAATACTTCTAATAGATGCCTTAGGTGTTAGTGAAGATAGCCTAATAGCCCCGTGCACTTGCATTGCCTTAAATTGCCTAAAAATGGAAAATAGCCGACTTTAAGTTGGGGCTTTCGGGGTTAATGCGAATCTGGGTGGATTCGGGCTTCAATTCTAGTATCCTTAGGCTACATAGGTGCTATAGATGTCTTGATATCCCTTGTTTGAAGCCCGGACAATGTAGGTGTAGTTTAAAGCCAAAAGAGGGAAATTGGGGCTTTCGGGGTAAACGCGTGCATTTGAATGAGTTAGAGAGTTGAGAGGGTACCTTGGGGGTTAGTTAGAAGGTTGGGAGAGTTTCCTTTGAAAATGAAATCATTAACTTTGGTTTAGAAGAGAAATAGTTCAAAAAACAAAGGGGTTTAGGTACAATTTAAGTTGTCTCGCACTTCTAAACCCATGTCAGGACTTCTTGAGTGTTTATATGTGATTTTAAATTGATTTGGAGCTTTTGGAATGATTCTATGCTTATTTGGTATAAGTTCATTTGTAAAATGCTTATTAACTTCTATATTTGCTTCTATCCTAATTGTATCGAGGTCAACCTACTTTGTTGATCCTCATATGTGTTAATGCTTATATTATTGCTATTAACTTGCCATCGTTAAGTGCATTGCATAGTGGTTGCGCAACCATAGTGTCAGGGGCGGATGTGTTGAATATCGGCTGGGCGGCAGAGGGCTTGCCGGTGGATATTCAAACTCCGTACCCTATTCCCTCATTCGCCTGGTCCGGAGATTGCCAGGGGATGTTGGGTCGTAGGATTTGGGGTACATCCGGAGTACACCCACTGGAGTGATTGGGGTTATGCCGGCTTATCGTGATCGTGCTCGTGGTTCGTGGATCGTGATTGAAGACCAGTGAAGATTGGTGTATAGGGGATTGTTGAAACGTATCCATTTAAATGTGTGGTTATTTAAGTTATCGTTGTTTCTTTAATTGTCTAAGTGTTATTGTTGCATGATTGTATTATATGTTGCATTGCACGCCCCGGGACTATATCCCTCATTGGGCAACAGTGGTTGCTCATACCTCGATATCTGTTTCAGGAGACGCTGAGGGTGATCCCCAGCTTGTTGATTTAGTTGAGGAAGAAGAAGTTCAGATCGAGACTTTACCTTAGTTGTTGTGTCTGATAACTTGAGGTGGTTCATGATTTTGCTGCTATGTGGAAGACTCATCTGATTATTTTATGTATTATTTTGTGGCCTAAGGGCTATGTATATGCTTGTCGTATAAGTTGAAGATTAGTTGGTTGGGTTGTAGCTTTGAAAGTCTATGAACTGTAATAACTTTTATTCTTGCCTTATTTCCTTGCATGCTTGGGAGTGGATGGTTAATGTAGAATGCTTTATCCTTTAAATTGTTTTATTGATTTCCTAGAATGTTATGATTATAAGACTATGCTGACAACAAGTTCTCGCATGCTTGTGTGTTTTGGAGATATTGTGTACTATAAGGCTCGGATGGCCTTATAGCTTTATTGTTTAATTAAGTTAAGCTTGTATGTGTTGTTGGGACCTTGTTTAAGCGTTTACAGGTTTTTAGAATGTCCACGGTACAGGGGAGACTCTGTCCGTGTGTCGGGTCCAGACTTAACCTTTAGCTTGGGGGTTGGGTCGGGGCATGACATATCATCACTCCGAATTCTAAGTTGATAGTAACCTTGGCTCAAGTCAAATTTAGAGTAAACACTCGCACCCTGCAACTGGTCAAACAATTCTTCAATCAACGGCAAGGGGTATTTGTTCTTAATCGTGACTTGATTAAGTCCCTTGTAATCAATACATAACCGTAGCGTGCCGTCTTTCTTACTCACAAACAACACAGGCGCACCCCACGGCGAAGAACTAGGTTGTATAAACCCTTTCTCAAGCAAATTCTGAAGCTGAATTTTTAATTCTTGAAGTTCAGCCGATGCCATTCTATAAGGACTCCTAGAAATTGGCGCAGTGCCTGGCATAAGATCAATCACAAATTCAATCTCCCTATCCGGTGGTAAACCCGGTAATTCCTTGGGAAATACACCAGGGAAGTCTTTAACAATCGGAACCTCATTCAAATTCAACTTTTCAGTAGGCTGATTGATCAGATAAGCTAAGTAAGCTTCACAGCCCTTATTCAATAATTTAGAAGCCTTGATTGATGATAAAAGAGGTATTCGGGCAGCCCTACAGTTCCCAACAATCTCCAGTACCGGTAGGTCAGGAACCTGAAGATAAACAATCTTTGTTCTACAATCCAACTGAGCATAGTATTTCCCCAGCCAATCCATTCCCAAAATGATTTCAAATTCACGGAAGGGCAATATAATTAAATCAGCAGGAACTTTACGATTCTCAATGCATATATCACAAGATTTGCAAATAGACTCAATAACAAATTTCGCACCCAAAGGCGTATTAACTTCAACTTCATGCGGCAGTTTATCAATGCAAACATTCACAGATCGTGCACCTGTAGGAGTTATAAACGAATGTGTAGCTCCAGGATCAATCAAAACTTTAACTGGCTGAGTATTGAGAAGAAAGGTACCTTCCACTATTGTTGTAGTGTCGGGTAGCTCCTCTGCATCCAGTGCAAAGACCCTAGCTTGTACCCTCTGTGCTGGACCTGCACCTGCAGCCCTATTCTACACACCTTGGCCTCCAGTACGGCCCTGAACATTCTTATACTTAGGGCAATCTTTCACCTTATGATCATCGCTCCCACAACCTGTGCACTTACCACTCTTCCTCTAGCAATTAGTCTCAACGTGCCCTGATCGATTACAAAAGTTACACTGCTGATTTTGCCTTACAGCAGTGTTTCCCGTAGGTGCGGGGGCTCTGGTAGTAGGAACTGTACCCCCCTACTGGGGTCTAGTCATAGCTGGCCTCCCCTGAATATGATGCTGTGGCTGAACGGACGTTGCTGAGGAACCTGTGCAGAAGTCTGATACTATCTCGGCTGACTCTGGTTGCTCTGGCCCAAGTACTGTTTCTTACTCGGCTGACTACTTTCAACTATCATCTCAGCCTTCCGTTTCTCAAACTTCGAGGCTGCTTGGAATGCCTCAGGAAAAGTAGTTGATGTATTTATATTTTTAGGCCTATTTCCTTGCATTTTTAGATTTAATTATGCACATTAATTATAATGTTTGATCACTTTAGTTGTGTTTTTGTGCATGTAGGAATTGAATGATAAGAAATATTTTGGGGCTGAATTGAAAGAAATTGTATGAAAAAGAAGATTGCAAAGATTTGTTCGTGAATGATGGAGCATGGTGGAAGGAATTGCAAAGGAAAAAAAATAAATGATGAATCTAAAAGCCTTGACAGAAGATAGCCAAGTCCACATTGGACTTGGCTTAGAAAAAGAAAAAAACACAAGGCCAAGTCTTGGCCGTGTGTTAGTAAGAAAATAAAAAAAAAGAAAAAAAATCAACAGCCAAACAATTGGCTTTGCGTGTGACTAAAAGCCCAACAGGGCTTGCACAACATAAGGCGGTGAGAGTGTCTTATAAAAGAAAAGATCAGCAACGAATAGAGGGGAGCTTTTGCGGCGCAAGAAAAAAGAAAGACAGGAGCTGCGGCGCAGAGGAGAGAAAAGGAAAAAAACAGATAGTAGAAGCGGGGAAAAATCAATAAAAAAAATTAGTTTAGTTATATTAGTTTATCTTCTACGGTGAGACATTAGGATGCTTTTGGAGTTTCTTCGTATTTAAACTCTGTAACGTTTTCTTTCCTTAACTTTAATTTCTTTAAATAATGTTTACTTTTCAGAATTGTTATTTTAGTTTCTTTAGTATGTCAGGCTAAATTTATTCGCTGAGGTGACGATGAAACCTTGTTAATTTTAATTGATGCTATGTTTGTGAATTAATTTTTCCCCATAACTTGATCATTCATGTTTAATGTTTATTCTTTCGTCAATTGTTGAGATAATTTCTTTGGTGGGTTTAATCATGTTTTTCTCATGCTTTGAATAGCTCTTAATAATTGATAGTTTTGATTTTAATGCCGAATATTAATTGTGATTTCTAGTTGGGATACAATTAATAATTTGAAGATTCTTTTGCAAAGTTAGAATAAACATACTTTTGGGATTCATTGACTTAGGGCTTAAAAGATGATATCTTCCATGGTAAGGAGGCTAGACTGCGAGATTATCATGTAGTAAAATTTTGGAAAAATTAATGATCAAATATAGTTGACGTTAGGATTAGCAAGGTGGATTCCGAACCTTAGCCTTTTATGATTACTTGTTTAGTATCACTTTTTAACATTCATCTTTTATTTAATTAGTTATTTTGTTTTCTAATATTTCCTTGATTTAGTTTATTTTAATTGATTTTACTCAAGTTATTAATTGTTTTCGTTTTAGAATTTATAAATTTATTTCATTCAATTTATTAATTATTCTTATTTTAGAATTTATTATTAAGTCTCTAGATTCATTACATATTCTTTTAGTATTACTTTATTTTTGTTCTTAAAATTATTAATTACTTTTGTCTTAGGATTTTTAATCGTCTTACTTATTTAGATTTATTGTTTAGTCTTTTATTATTTTATCTCAACCTAAATTATCAATCTTTCCAACTAGATTAGGAAGTCTAAATCTGAGTCTAAAATTTGATCTTAACTGAACAAGTCCCTGAGGGATCGACCTCATATTTGTCTAAGTTATACCTTCATACGGTTCGTGCACTTGCGAGTAATTTAAAACTTATAACAATTTTTTGGCGCCGTTGCCGAGGACTTAAATAGGATAAGTTTTTAGACTTTTGATTAGGGTTTTCTTCTACTAGTTGTTTTATTGCATTTATAAAAAAAATGAAAAAAAAAAAAAAAAAAAAAAATAAAAACAAAAATAAAATAAAAAAGAATAATAATTTTATTTTTATTTATTTATTTTCTTTCTTTGTTTCTTTTTGTGTGATATTTGTGTTGCATAAAAGTTTGGGCACGTGATCATACAAACAGGCTAGTTAGCATTGAGTTAGAACAAGAATTTAAAATGAGTCAACAGGGAGAGGATATTAAGCCTCTTAGGGAGTTGTTCCACCCCATCTCTACCAATCCTCCTTCATGCATAGTTTTGCCTGCCACTACAGCCGTACATTTTGAGTTAAAACCACAGGTAATAAATCTTCTTCCCACTTTTCATGGTCTAGATAGAGAGGATCCTTATTTGCATGTCAAATAATTTTTGGAAATATGTACTACATTTAAATTTCAAAATTTTTCTGAAGAATCTGTTCGCTTGCGCCTATTTCCTTTTTCACTAAAGGATAAGGCCAAAGCATGGCTTAATTCTCTTCCTTCTGGATCTATTACATCTTGGGCAGCAATGGTAAAAAAGTTTTTGTCAAAATTCTTTCCCATGAATAAAACTAATGCTTTAAGGAGAGAAATTACTGATTTTTGTCAAGATGAGCATGAAAAATTTTATGAAAGTTGGGAAAGGTTTAAGGATTTGCAAATTAAGTGTCCTCATCATGGTTTTGAAACTTGGAGATTAGTGCAATACTTTTATAATGGGTTGACACAGTCAAGTAGGAATATGGTAGAGTCAATGAATGGTGGGGGTTTCTTGAGTCTAACAGAGGATGATGCATATAATTTTCTTGAAGGTTTGTCAGAGAGCTCCCAGCAATGGGATTTCTCTAACCGTAAAGAGAAGCCAGTTCAGACAGCAAAGAAAGGGGGTTTGTATGAGATTAGTGAGGAGGTAGATATAAAGGCTAGATTAGATGTTCTTACAAGAAAAGTAGATGTCTTAGCTGTGAATAATGGAGGAGGTTCTGTTAACAATGTTCATAATAAAATATGTTCTGTTTGTGCAAGTCCTATGCATGTAACTGCAATGTGTCCTTCTATGCCTGCATATAATGAGTGTCATGCTGAACAAGCGAATTCACTTAATAATTTAGAAAGGCTATTTGTTAATCCTTATGTAGAGACATATAATCCTAATTTGAAGAATCATCCAAATCTTTCATGGAAATTAAATCAACCTTCTAGTAACCCAGTTGTCCCACCAATGCAATATCAGAATCAATTTAGGCCACCTAATCAGAACTAATCTCATGCTCAGGTCCCACCTCAGTTTGCAGGTCAGTCTAGGCAGCAATCATCACTAGAGGAGTCTCTTAAAGCATTCATGCAGACCATGACCCAGGCAATTCAAGAAATGAAAATTTCAACTCAATTGAACACTAATGCTATATCTAAGTTAGAGACTCAGATAGGTCAGTTGGCCACACAAGTAGGAGAAAGAGAGAAAGGAAAATTTCCAAGTCAGCCCATACCCAATCCAAATGGACAATATGCTATTAATGGGGCATCTAGTTCTAATTCAGGCCAGGAGCATGTGCAATCCATCACTACACTTAGGTCTGGTAAGCAAATTGATAACCATGTGACTGTTCCTGAGCGTAGCAATAGGAAAGTAGAGAAAGCTAAAAACTCTGAGGATGATCATAATGAAAGTAGAGTGCATTCATCACAAGATACACCTATAGAGACTAAAGAGTCACATTCTAGAGTCATAGAGCCTGAAATTAAAGAGTTCGTGCCTAAAGCTCCATTTCCCCATAGGCTTCTTAGTAAGAAGGACAGTGCACAGGTTGGTGATATTTTAGAAGGCTTCAAGCAGGTACAAATAAATATACCTTGGCTGGATGCCATTAAACAAGTGCCTGCATATGCTAAATTTTTGAAAGATCTTGTTATAGCAAAAAGAAAGACAAATGTTCCTAAGAAAGCATTTTTAACAGAACAGGTGAGCTCAGTGATTCATAATAAATATCCTGTTAAGTATAAAGATCCTGGATCTCCTACTATTTCTTGCAAAATTGGAGAACATCAGATTGAGAGAGCTTTGCTAGATTTAGGTGCAAGTGTGAATTTACTGCCTTACTCTGTTTACTTGCAATTAGGTCTAGGTGAGCTAAAGCATACTAAGATGACACTGCAGTTAGCTGATAGATCTGTGAAAATTCCGAGAGGTATAATTGAGGATGTTTTGATTAAGGTAGATACGTTTTACTTCCCGGTGGATTTTGTTATTCTGGATACTGAGCCTGTTGATAACCTTGCTGTGCAAAGTCATGTTATTTTGGGTCATCCATTTTTAGCCACATCAAATGCGTTGATTAATTGTAGGAATGGTGTGATGAAAATTTCTTTTGCTAACATGACTGTTGAGCTTAATATTTTTCATATAAGTAAACAAATGCCTGATGATAATGATGATGTCTGTGAAATTAATATGATTGAAGATTTAGTTCATGATGCATTTGTGCAGTCAAGTTGTGTTGACCCATTAGAAGCATGTTTATCTCATTTTGGTTTTGATTTGGATATTGATAATGTTGTTGCTGAGGTTAATTCTTTGCTAGATTCTGTGCCTCTCATGAATGTTGATAAGTGGCAGCCTAAACCATTACCATTTACCGTTTCCTCATCACCACCATTACCATCTGTAGTAGAGCCACCTAAGTTAGAGTTAAAACCTTTGCCAGATACCCTTAAATATGTCTTTTTAGGAGCTAATGAGTCACTGCCCGCGATTGTATCTTCTAATTTAGATGAGTCTCAAGAACGTCTGTTAGTGAGTGTTTTACAAGAGCATAAATAGGCCATAGGTTGGACAATAGCAGACATTAAGGGTATTAGTCCATCAGTTGTTATGCATAGAATCCATTTGGAGGAATATGCTAAGCCTACACGTGAATCACAAAGGCGTCTAAATCCTATCATGCAAGATGTGGTAAAGGCTGAAATTTTAAAACTTTTAGATGTGGGTATTATCTATCCTATTTCTGACAGTAATTGGGTGAGTCTTGTGCAGGTAGTACCTAAGAAGTCTGGTGTAACTGTTGTTAAAAATGAAGATGATGAATTGGTTCCAACAAGAGTAAAAACAGGGTGGAGAGTGTGTATTGATTATCGTAAGTTGAATTCTATGACTAGGAAAGATCATTTCCCTCTCCCTTTCATAGATCAGATGTTGGAAAAATTAGCTGGTCATGCATGTTATTGTTTTCTTGATGGATATTCTGGTTATAATCAAATTGCAATTGCACCTAAGGATCAAGAAAAGACCACATTTACATGTCCATTTGTCACTTTTGCATATCGTCGCCTGCCTTTTGGGTTGTGCAATGCTCCAGCCACTTTTCAAAGATGCATGATTAGTATTTTTTCTGATATGGTTGGGCAATTTTTAGAAGTGTTTATGGATGATTTTTCTGTCTTTGGAACTTCATTTGATACTTGTTTGCATAATTTATCTTCGGTGCTAGCTAGGTGTAAAGAAAAGAATCTTGTGCTTAATTGGGAAAATGTCACTTCATGGTTAAAAAGGGTATTGTACTTGGTCATATCATTTCTGAAAAGGGAATTGAAGTAGATAAGGGAAAAATTGAATTGATTTCAAATCTTTCTTTTCCTAGGAATATAAAAGAAATTAGATCATTTCTTGGCCATGCAGGATTTTATAGGAGGTTCATAAAAGATTTTAGTAAGATAGCTAGACCTTTATGTAATCTCCTTGGTAAGGATACACCTTTTGTTTTTGATGATGCATGCATTGAAGCTTTCAATAGACTGAAAAATGAATTGACTTATGCACCTATTATTAGACCACCTAATTGGAATGTGCCTTTTGAAATTATGTGTGATGCTTCTGATTATGCGATTGGTGCTGTTTTAGGTCAACGAATTGATAAACTTCCTCATATGATTTATTATGCTAGCAGAACACTGAATGATGCTCAATTGAACTATTCCACAACTGAGAAAGAACTATTGGCTGTTGTTTTTGCTTTGGAAAAATTCAGATCTTATATTCTAGGGTCTAAAGTTGTCATATTTTCTGATCATGCTGCTTTGAAATATTTGTTCTCTAAAAAGGATGCTAAGGCTAGACTCATTAGATGGATTTGTCTTCTTCGAGAATTTGACATTGTGATTAGAGATAAAAAGGGGTCAGAAAATGTAGTAGCTAATCATTTATCTAGATTTGTAATTGAGTATGATGATAATGTTTCTCCTATTGTTGAGTCTTTTCCTGATGAGCGGCTACTACAGATTTCTCAAACACCATGGTATGCTGATATTGTAAACTACTTGGTTACAAATCAGCTACCAACACATTGGAGCAAGCAAGATAAGTTCAAGTTTTTGTCTAAGGTAAAACATTTCTTTTGGGATGACCCCTACTCGTTTAAATATTGTCCTGACCAGATTATTAGAAGATGCATTCCTGAAAGTGAACAACAAAATATTGTTTCTTTTTGTCATGATCATGCATGTGGTGGTCACTTTAGCTCTAGGAAAACAGCTACTAAAATGTTGCAATGTGGATTTTATTGGCCTTCTATATTTCGTGATTCGCATGATTATTGTAGAGCTTGTGAACGATACCAGAGACTAGGGAGTATTGGTAAGAAAAACATGATGCCTTTGAACCCAATTTTAATTGTTGATATTTTTGATGTTTGGGGTATTGATTTTATGGGGCCATTCCCTAATTCTTTTGGTAATCTTTACATTCTAGTTGGAGTAGATTATGTGTCAAAATGGATAGAGGCTAAAGCATGTAGAAGTAATGATCATAGAACAGTTGTTAAATTTTTGAAAGAACACATTTTTCCACGATTTGGTACTCCAAGGGCAATCATTAGTGACGGGGGTAGACATTTTTGCAATAAGGAGTTTGAGCAGTTAATGAAAAAATATGACATTACTCATAAGGTAGCTACCCCTTATCACCCACAAACTAGTGGTCAGGTTGAAATATCTAACAGGGAAATAAAAAGAATTCTAGAAAAGACTGTAAATCCCACACGGAAATATTGGTCTTTGAAATTAGATGATGCATTGTGGGCATATAGGACAACATATAAGACTCCTATTAGAATGTCTCCATATCGTCTAGTGTTTGGTAAAGCATGTCATCTTCCTGTTGAGCTAGAGCATAAGGAATACTGGGCTATCAGAACTTTAAATTTTGATCTTGATAAGGCTGGTCTTCAAAGAAAACTTCAACTCAATGAGTTGGAGGAAATCCGTAATGATGCTTATGATTGTGCCAAGTCATATAAAGATAGAATGAAGAAAGTGCATGAGTCTAACATCTTTAAGAAATCCTTTGAGCCTGGTCAAAAAGTCTTGTTGTATAATTCCCGTTTACATTTATTTCCAGGAAAACTAAGATCTAGGTGGTCTGGTCCATATGTTGTGCGTACTGTCTATCCTCATGGTGCTATTGAAATTGAAAATCCTCAGAATGGTAATATTTTTAAAGTAAATGGGCAACGATTAAAACCATTTCTAGAACTTAAAAACCTAGAGATCGAAGAGGTTCTGGTAGATGATCCTGTTTATCAGGATTAAAATACTTTTTATGCAATCTTTATTTTTCCCAACTTTTGGTTGGACCTCCACTGGGTTATAGTGGGCTTTACCATTTTCTCAAAAATGGATTATCTTGTGTAATGGAAGTTTTGGGGTTAACTAGGATGAATACTATGAAAGTAAAACCATTGGCCGAAAGTGTAATGCCTAGCTTTCCCTCCTAAGTATAGGGAAAATGTCTAGGGTTTGAGTACGTTGGTGGTTTGAAATTAATGGCCTCTCCTCCGCATTTTTAGTGTACTTAGTTAACTCCATTTCTGAAGTTTCTCAAGATTTGTCTTACTGGCTGACATTAAATGGATCTAGGTATTTGCATTCTATCTTCCGTTACATAATTTGTTTCATTATGCTTATTTATTTTTAGTGAGTCAGCTTTAATGCCTCCCAGAGTTCGGAGCTTTTGTATGGGAATGTAAATAGGGTCGGCCAACAAAAAAATATATAAAAAATGAAAAAGTAAAAAATATTTTTATTATTTTATTGTATTTTCATTTTATTTTGCCTTATCCTCTATTATTTTTCTCTTGAGCTTAATTACAAGTTGTAGATGTGAAGGGTTACCTTTCCTTTCATTATCGATCACTTCAGGTATTTCCATCTACTCCCTCTATTTCTCTTAATTGTTTTCTATTCATGCATTTTCACTATTGGGTTCTAATTATCTGATATTTGCCCCTTCGCATACCCCTAGCATGTTTTACTCTTATTTGCTTGAGGACAAGCAAACTTTAGGTTTGGGGGTGTGGGTGTGATACCCCGAACCTGGCATGTATTCAATAGCATTTAAAGTTCATTTAAATTGCATTTTATTGACCTTTCACCTTCTTTGACCAAATTAGTTGACTTTTCATCTACATTGACCAACTAGGACAAGGTGGGAATTTTTGAAATGTTTAATAAAAGGCAAACTTGGGATTAGAAATAAAAAAATGCAATGTTAAGTTAGTCAAATTTTGGGTCAACTTTGGAATTATATCTGAACTAATTGGGGAAGAGTTAGTTAGCAAATTATGTATGGTTGGAAAGCTCTATGAGTCTAATTTCTGAGGCTTCAAACCGTTCGTGAATTGGAGCTTTCTAGAAGAAGTTATGGCCGTTTTCGTAAGGTCGTGCATAGCTGTTTTGGTTTAGCGGGTTGACCGAATTTTGACCTTTGACTTCTTATCATTTTTTTTTCTAAATAAGCAGAATGCACACGAAAAAGACAGAGAAAAAAAGGCTTGAAACCATGAGGAAAAGAAGGAGAAAAAAAAAGAAAATCTCAACTTCAAATCTTCGATTCTTCGCATGGGCTTGTGCAGGGTGGTTTCCGAGGCACTCTATGAGGTTTTCCTAGCGTCTAGGAGCATCTAAGGTGAGGGTTTCATCGTTATTTGCGCATTTGAAAAATGTATATCTAAACTTTAATTTTTAGAACTTATGCGTAGATTGTTGTTTTAATCGTTTTGTTGCTTAAAAAATGTTCCTTGTTGATTGTAGAACATGTATTTATAGCTTTTTAACATTTTCTACGGTTAAATATTGGAATTGAAATATAAATTGTGGGATGAATAGTAAATTATGAATAGTAAACCCCCGTTTCGATGAAGTTGCTCCGCTACGCGTTCTGTTAATGTAGGAAGATGCTAGATATGCTAGAATGCCTAAATGTGTGGTTTAATTGGAATGTATAATGGAAAAACGGAGAAAAATGGCTTAGTGAAAGTCGGGGTCGTTTAGGTCGAGTTTGGCATTTTCTCGTTTTGCGTGTTGGCATTTTTTCGGGAGGCCATGGAAGCACTTTTGGTGCAATTATGGCATTGGTTAGGTGTTTGGTTGGTATAGTTGTAGTTCAAACGAGCAAAGGGGGAAAATCGGGACTTTGCGTAAATTCTAGGGTTAAGTAGGGTTTCGGAGTCTCTAGGCGTGCTTTATAGTGACCTAGGAAGATTGGCGAAGTCGGTTTCCGGAACTCGTTGCTCGTTTGGTGGTGGTAGTGTTTTGATAGTTGGGGCCGATTTGTGACTTTGTGTGTTTTCTTGATGTTATGCCTATAGAATGCTTGTTAATGCTTATTATTGCTTGTTATGCTTGCTAATGCTTATTCCGCTTGTTAGAGTTGGTTGTTGATTGAAATGTTTATCCATTGTTGAGAATGCTTGATATCTTGTTTATCGCCCTTTTATTCCCTTGTATCGAGTCTTGCATTGCATAGTGTCTCGCGCTTGAGTGATGAGCCTCTCTGGGTAGCCTCGGGTTGCCAGTGTTGGTTGCTCTAGCTCCGCTGTTTTTCCCATTCTCGCTTGGGTTGCCTCCCAGGGAGATTTGGGTCGTAGATTTGATTGGATACTTACGGGGTATTCCAAACTGGTGTTATAAGGTGGATGCGCGCTTATTGTCATCGTTGTCAACATTAAGCTCGAGATTGATGTATCGCTCGTGAAATGGTACATTGCTCGTATGAGTGAACCATAGCCTTCAGAGTGTGGTATAGCTTTGAATGGTTGTGTTAATGCTTTCAGTAATTGCTTATTGTATTGATTATTTGTTTTGATTGCTTATTTATCAGTTATATTGCTTAACTGTCTTATTTGCATTGCACGACTTTCTTTCTCTCCAATTCGATATCTGTCTCGCCCTCACTGAGTATACGTGTTGTGTATACTCACTCCTCACCACCACATTTCAGGAAATGTCATGTTAGTTGGAAAGTTCGTGATTTCGTGAAAGTTCGTACTTGAAGAGTTCTCTTGCGTGCTATATGGCTTGAGATGTCAAAGATGCAAGATGTATGCTTTTATGTATTGTATGTATTTATTGTTAAAGGAAATGTAATCTAAATTAGCTAAATAGTTGAGGTAAATTGATAAGCTAGTTATGTAATCAGTTAGCATAGCTTAACTTCAATGCATGTTTGTAATGTCCCAAGGAAAAGAATTAGAATGGCATGATAGTTTATTTTATGCAGTAGCTTAGTGTGGTTTAATTGTCTAGTTTGAATGTACTTGTCAAAAATGTAAAGAGATAGGTTAGCTTTTAAATTGGAAATGTATGTATATTTGCTTGTGGTTGCTTGTTGAGAACAAGGCTCGGTTGGCCTTAAAGTGGTTGAATGTTTGGACATGGTATTGGTCCACTTATATGCTGTCGCATGTTTGCTTTTTGCCTAGAAATAGGGGAGACTCCGTTCGTTTTCCCTAAAAATTTTGCCCGGGTTTGGATTTGGGTTGTGATTAGATTGATTGATAGAACTCCGGGTCTTGAGAGGGATCGGGGTATTACAGGTGGTATCAGAGCTTGTTTAGCTCATAAACCGGGACAGGGTCCTCGGTCTGGTGGGTAGTGGTCCTTGAATGTGTGCTTGCTAAGTGTGTCTTGAAAGTGTATGCTTGTATGTGAGATTATGTGTCTTGACATGAATGTGTGCTCCTATGTGATATAGTTATGTGTTATGTGTTAATTGTGTGCTAAGTGAAGTAAAGTGTCTAGTTGTGCATTGAATTGACCTATCGAATCGACCTCGTGGATTGTTATTTGCTTGAAGTATTGCTTGTAATATGTGTACTGAAATGTCTTGAATTAGCTATGCTGTGATTTGAATTGATTATGCTGTGCTTGACTTGATTGTTATGCTTGAGTGACCTTGTTGAATAAACTATTTTGTAAACTTGCTGGCATAATAGCTTAAGGCATATGTATAACTGTGATATATTGGCATTCATACATGTCCTATTGAAATGGTAAGTAAGTCATCTTCCTCCCCTGAAGAAAGTGGTTCACCGCTGGCTTTTTAAGGTGTATGGATTGGCAGGAAATGAATGGCATTTGACTAGCCTTTATTTGGGAATTGGTGTTTGCTTTTGGAGCTCGGTTATTGGCGAATCTCTATGGTCTTCCTCTGTGCTTAACGGTTGTGAAAGAATAGCTTTCTCTTGGGGTTTATTTGGTTGGTCTTTGGAGCATTCTTTGGTTTTCTTAATGGGTATTCTTTGGAGACTTCTGTTGGCATTTCTCGGTGGATTTGGCTATTGGGATTTCAATCAGCCTTACTGCACAGTATTATCTAGGGTATATGTGTCTATGTTTTTATTGGTATGATACTGGCATCCTTGATTGGAAATTATTCAATGGTAATTTCTGGAATTCTCAGTGGCCAATTATTTAGTATTTATTTATTTGGCAAACTTGGCTACTTTCTTATTGGAGCATTGTCTCGGATATCTTCTTCAGTGTTCCTCAGTAGGTTTAGTATTTGGAGTTCCTATCAGACTTATTGAATAATACTACTTATGGTATTCTTTGAAATTCTTATTAGGCGTTCTCTTGGTATTTTCCTTGTTGGAAAAGTTGTATGAAGTTCTCACTTGGCAAACAATGAAGAGGCCTCAGAGTTTGGTCTCGGTATATTGTTCATCAGTTCGGTGTTTATCCTTGGAGTTTTCGTCCATCTAGGAAACTATGTTTGTTATTCAACTTGGTTGTCTTATTGGCCACATTATATTTTGTCTGTTATTTCCTTTGACATTCCTCTCAGCATTTGATAGCAAAACTCGGAATCTAATTGGTTGTTCCATGGGGTTATTATTGGAAGGCTTCTTTGGAACTTTGGAAATATATTTGATTGGGTTCTTGGTATTTTCTTCAGCACTCTTAACAGGGAATTCTTCTATGAAATCCATGACCAGTGGGGTACTTCTTTGGACCTCTAGATAGAACCTTTGTTTGAGCTTTTATTTGGCTTCTTGCTTGGGAATTCTCGGGCAGTAACAGTTAGACTTCTATTGGAGATTCGTGCGTGAGGTATTCTTCTTGTCGTTATTGTGTGGTATTAATGACATCTACAGTATCTTTGCTTTAGTCTTTATTGGTATTATCTCGGCGTTTCTGGTTGGAATTTATTCTTCTTCGGTATTCGTGTCAATGGGATTCTTGTACGGTATCTGCATTTGAGCTTCTATTTGGCGTTACTACTTGGCATTTCTACTTGAACTTTCCTATTGGTCATCTTGATTAAATACTTTTTCAGTAGCTAATGAAGACTAGTCAGAGTTGGATTGTAGATGATGCAGAGTCCTATTGGAAGAAGAATTGCGAGGACGCAATTGTTTTAAGGGGGGAAGGATGTGATACCCCGAACCTGGCATGTATTCAATAGCATTTAAAGTTCATTTAAATTGCATTTTATTGACCTTTCACCTTCTTTGACCAAATTAGTTGACTTTTCATCTACATTGACCAACTAGGACAAGGTGGAAATTTTTGAAATGTTTAATAAAAGGCAAACTTGGGATTAGAAATAAAAAAATGCAATGTTAAGTTAGTCAAATTTTGGGTCAACTTTGGAATTAAATCTGAACCAATTGGGGAAGAGTTAGGTAGCAAATTATATATGGTTGGAAAGCTCTATGAGTCTAGTTTCTGAGGCTTCAAACCGTTCGTGAATTGGAGTTTTCTAGAAGAAGTTATGGCCGTTTTCGTAAGGTCGCGCATAGCTGTTTTGGTTTAGCGGGTTGACCGAATTTTGACCTTGACTTCTTGTCATTTTTTTTCTAAATAAGCAGAATGCACACGAAAAAAACAGAGAAAAAAGGCTTGAAACCATGAGGAAAAGAAGGAGAAAAAAAAAAGAAAATCTCAACTTCAAATCTTCGATTCTTAGCGTGGGCTTGTGCGGGGTGGTTTCCGAGGCACTCTACGAGGTTTTCCTAGCGTCTAGGAGCGTCTAAGGTGAGGGTTATCGTTATTTGCGCATTTGAAATATTTGTATCTAAACTTTGATTTTTGGATTTTATGCGTAGATTGTTGTTTTAATCGTTTTGTTGCTTAAAGAATGTTCCTTGTTGATTGTAGAACATGTATTTATAGCTTTTTAACATTTTCTGCGGTTAAATATTGGAATTGAAATATAAATTGTGGGATGAATAGTAAATTGTGAATTGTAAACCCTCGTTTCGATGAAGTTGCTCCGTTACGCGTTCTGTTGATGTAGGAAGATGCTAGATATGCTAGAATGCCTAAACGTGTAGTTTAATTGGAATGTATAATGGAAAAACGGAGAAAAATAGCTTAGTAAAAGTCGGGGTCATTTAGGTTGAGTTTGGCATTTTCTCGTTTTGCATGTTGGCATTGTTTTGGGAGGCCATGGAAGCACTTTTGGTGCAATTATGGCATCGGTTAGGTGTTTGGTTCGTATAGTTGTAGTTCAAACGAGCAAAGGGGGAAAATCGGGACTTTGCGTAAATTCTAGGGTTAAGTAGGGTTTCAGAGTCTCTAGACATGCTTTATAGTGACCTAGGAAGATTGGCGAAGTCGGTTTCCGGAACACGTTGTTCGTTTGGAGGTGGTAGTGTTTTGATAGTTGGGGCCGATTTGTGACTTTGTGTGTTTTCTTGATGTTATGCCTATAGAATGCTTGTTAATGCTTATTATTGCTTGTTATGCTTGCTAATGCTTATTCCGCTTGTTAGAGTTAGTTGTTGATTGAAATGTTTATCCATTGTTGAGAATGCTTGATATCTTGTTTATCGCTCGTTTATCGCCTTGTATCGAGTCTTGCATTGCATAGTGTCTCGCGCGTGAGTGATGAGCCTCTCTGGGTAGCCTCGGGTTGCCAGTGTTGGTTGCTCTAGCTCCGTTGCTATTCCCATTCTCGCTTGGGTTGCCTCCCAGGGAGATTTGGGTCGTATATTTGATTGGATACTTCCGGGGTATTCCAAACTGGTGTTATAAGGTTGATGCGCGCTTATTGTCATCGTTGTCAACATCAATCTCGAGATTGATGTATCGATCGTGAAATGGTACATTGCTCGTATGAGTGAACCATAGCCTTCAAAGTGTGGTATAGCTTTGAATGGTTGTGTTAATACTTTCAGTAATTGCTTATTGTATTGATTATTTGTTTTGATTGCTTATTTATCAGTTATATTGCTTAACTGTCTTATTTGCATTGCACGACTTTATTTCTCTCCAATTCGATATCTGTCTCGCCCTCACTAAGTATACGTGTTGGGTATACTCTGTCACAGCCCGACCCAACCCCCAGGCTAAAGGTTAAGTCCGGACCCGACACACGGACAGAGTCTCCCCTGTACCGTGGACATTCTAAAAACCTGTAAACGCTTAAACAAGGTCCCAATAACACATACAAGCTTTTCTTAATTAAACAATAAAGCTATAAGACCATCCGAGCCTTATAGTACACAATATCTCCAAAACACACAAGCATGCGAGAACTGGTTGTCAGCATAGTCTTATAATCATAACATTCTAGGAAATCAATAAAACAACTTAAGGGATGAAGCATTCTACATCAACCATCCACTCCCAAGCATGCAAGGAAATAAGGCAAGAAATAAAAGTTATTACAGTTCATAGACTTTCAAAGCCACAACCCAACCAACTAATCTTCGACTTATACAACAAGCATATACACAGCCCTTGGGCTACAAAATAGTATATAAAGTAATCAGATGAGTCTTCCACATAACAGCAAAATCATTAACCACCTCAAGTTATCAGACACAGCAACTAAGGTAAAGGCTCGATCTGTACTTCTTCTTCCTCAACTAAATCAACAAGCTGGGGATCAGCCTCAACGTCTCCTGAAACAGAGATCGAGGGATCAACAACCACTGTTGCCGAGTGAGGGATATAGTCCCGGGGCGTGCAATGCAACAGATAATACAATTACACAACAATAGCACTTTAACAATTTAAGAAACAATGATAACTTAAATAACCACACAATTAAAAGGATACATTTCAACAATCCCCTATACACCAATCTTCACTGGTCTTCAATCACGATCCACGAACCACGAGCACGATCACGATAAGCCGGCATAACCCCAATCACTCCAGTGGGTGTACTCCGGATGTACCCCGAATCCTACGACCCAACATCCCCTGGCAATCTCCGGACCAGGCGAATGAGGGAATAGGGCACGGAGTTTGAATATCCACCGGCAAGCCCTCTGCCGCCCAGCCGATATTCAACACATCCGCCCCGACACTATGGTTGCGCAACCACTATGCAATGCACTCAACGATGGCAAGTTAATAACAATAATATAAGCATTAACACATATGAGGATCAACAAAGTAGGTTGACCTCGTTGCAATTAGGATAGAAGCAAAGATAGAAGCTAATAAGCAGTTTACAAATGAACTTATACCATATAAGCATAGAATCATTCCAAAAGCTCCAAATCAATTTAAAATCATATATAAACACTTAAGAAGTCCTGACATGGGTTTAGAAGTGTGAGACAACTTAAATTGCACCTAAACCCCTTTGTTTTTTGAACTATTTCTCTTCTAAACCAAAGTTAATGATTTCATTTTCAAAGGAAACTCTCCCAACCTTCTAACTAACCCCCAAGGTACCCTCTCAACCCTCGAACTCAATCAAATGCCCGCGTTTACCCCGAAAGCCCCAATTTCCCTCTTTTGGCTTTAAACCACACCTACATTGTCCGGGCTTCAAACAAGGGATATCAAGGCATCTATAGCACCTAGGTAGCCTAAGGATACTAGAATTGAAGCCCGAATCCACCCGGATTCGCATTAACCCCGAAAGCCCCAACTTAAAGACGGCTATTTTCCATTTTTAGGCGATTTAAGGGCAATGCAAGTGTACGGGGCTATTTAATTATCCTCACTAGTACCTAAGGCATCAATTAGAAGCATTAATTCAAGCCAATTCGAGCAATTACACAAAACCCTAGAAAAAACGTCACTATTCACCCTAAAAATCAAACTAACGATTCTAACCGTTTAAATTGCGAAACGACGGTTCAAAAGTGTTCTCTAGCATTCATATAGATAGTATATTAGCATAGATAACAATTATAATGGCATATAATCATATTTTCAACAAATCAATAAATGAGCAACTATTTAAAAATGCAAAAACAAGTCATGAAATCCCTCACCACTACGCGTAGGAGCACCTAGGAACCTTGCAAACACCCTACACTAGTTGCTCAAGGCTTGGCTTGGCTTGAATTGAAGAGTTGAAGATGGAAAAATGCTCCCAAGTGCAAGGAGGGGCTGTCGGGTTTGGGGCTGCTGTTTCAGCTTTTTATTTTTTTTTTCTTTTGCATTTTGTGAGTTTAAGTGATATAATAAGGGGTTGAGTTGAGGTGGGGTCAATTTGGTGCTTAATTGATCTAATAAAATGTGCGTAGTAAGCTTTAAAACGAGCTTAGATGGTAAAATATATGCTAGCTAATTAATTACCTAAGTTAGTTACGTAACACTATTCACTTGACTTCTTAAATTATTTTCTAAACGAGCCCTCCTAACGCCTTTAGCTCAAATGCGCATTTTTCCCTCTACTTTTACAATTAATATGATTTAATAAAAATGCTAATTAATTAATAGAAAACAGTTTAGAAATGGAATGAATAGTAACCCAAGAAGGCAGTCAATAATGCACAGAAGGAAATGCGTAAACAAAGATGCAACAGTAATTAAATGCATGGCTAATTCTCGGGCGTCACATCCTTTCCCCCTTAAACTAATTGCGTCCACGCAATTCTTACATGATTCGGCGAATAACTCTGGATACCGATCCCGCATCTGATCCTCTCTTTCCCAAGTCGCACAGAACTTTAACAATCGGAATGCTTTTAGTGCTCAACTCCTGAACTTTCTGATCAACAATTCGAAGAGGTTTCTCGGTGTAGGTCAAAGTTTCACTGATCTCTAGCGGTTCCGGCTCAAGTATGTGAGAGGGATCTGGCTGATACTTCCGAAGCATGGAAACATGGAATACGTCATGAATTCTGCCCAGACTGGGAGGTAAAGCTAGACGGTAAGCCAAATCACCAACAGTTTCAGTTATCTCAAATGGTCCCACATATCGAGGACTGAGTTTACCTCCTTTACCATGCCGAATCAAACCCTTGCGAGGAGAAATTTTCAGAAATACCCGGTCCCCCACAGCAAATTTCAAATCACGACGTCGTCTATCTGCATAACTCTTCTGCCGGCTCTGTGCTGTAAGCATTCTTTTTCTGATAAGCTGCACCTGATCAATCATTTTGTTCATTTCAGGTAAGAGAGTAGGGTCGATAGTCTTCATCTCACCAACATCATCCCAGTAGAGAGGAGACCGACATTTACGCCCATACAGTGCCTCATAAGGTGCCATACCAATAGTAGCTTGATAACTATTGTTGTAGGCGAACTCTGCTAGTGGCAAATATTTCTCCCAACTTTTACCGAAGTCCAGAATGCAAGCCCGCAACATATCCTCAAGGATCAAGATGGTTCTCTCGGATTGACCATCTGTCTGAGGATGATAAGCTGTACTGAAATTCAAATTCGTGCCCAAAGCTTTCTGAATCTTCTGCCAGAACTGAGATGTGAATCTGGGATCTCTATCTGATACGATACTCTTTGGAATTCCATGTAGTCGGACAACATTCTCAATATACAACTCTACCAGTTTATCAAGAGAATCAGACTTCTTTTTAGCAATAAAATGAGAAGTCTTGGTCAGTCTATCCACAATAACCCAGACTGAGTCGTTACCCCTCGAAGACCTCGGTAAATCGGATACGAAATCCATAGTAATATGATCCCATTTCCAAACAGGAATAGCCAAAGGCTGCAACAACCCTGCAGGTCTCTGATGTTCTGCTTTAACTTTCTGACAAGTAAGACATCGGGCAACATAGTCAGCAATTTCTCTCTTCATATTATTCCACCAGAAGTTCTGCTTCAAATCTTTATACATTTTCGTACTGCCTGGATGGATAGTATATCTGGAACTGTGTGCCTCAGCAAGAATATCCTTCTTCAGAGTTGGATCATTCGGAATACAGATTCTACCTTTGAATTTAAGAATACCATCGTCGTGCAGTTTGAAATCCGACTCTCCCCCTTTAGAATTCTCTAAGACTTTCAACAATTGAAGATCAGCCTGTTGAGCTTCTCGAATCCTGGATAACAACAGAGATTGAATCTGCAAACTTGCAAATTGAATACCAGAATTTGATGTACTAGGCTTCCATAAGCACAATTCCTCCATGAATTCTCAATTCTTGATAATCAAGCTGGAAACTGTAGCATTTCGGTTCAAAGCATCAACAACAATATTGGCCTTACCTAGTAGATAATTAATAGTGCAGTTATAGTCCTCAAGTAATTCCAACCAACGCCTTTGCCTCATGTTCAACTCTTCCTGTGAAAATAGATATTTCAAACTCTTATGATCTGTAAAGATTTCAAATTTGTTGCCCCAGAGATAATGACGCCATTTCTTTAATGCTAGAATGATAGCTGCAAGCTCAAGATCATGAGTCGGATAGTTGAGTTCATAAGGCTTTAGTTTCCTGGAAGCATAAGCAATAACCCTGCCATTCTGCATCAATACACAACCCAGACCTTCCTTCGAAGCATCACTATAGATCATCAAATTATCATAACCCTCAGGTAAAGCAAGAATAGGAGCTGTAGTCAATCTCTTCTTCAATTCCTGGAAGCTGGCCTCACATTTATCATTCCAGTCAAATACTGTTTTCTTCTGAGTAAGCTGAGTTAAAGGCCCTGCAATCTTAGAGAAAGCCTTCACAAACCTTCGATAATACCCAGCTAAACCAAGGAAGCTACGAATTTCTGTGACAGTTTCAGGTCGTTTCCAAGATAACACAACTTCAATCTTCGCTGGATCAACAGAAATACCATCCTGCGAGATAATATGGCCAAGAAAAGCAACTTGCTTAAGCCAGAATTCACATTTGCTAAACTTTGCAAATAACCGATGCTCCTGAAGTGTCTGTAACACAATTCTGAGATGTTGTTCATGTTCCGCCTCAGATTTAGAATAAACAAGGATATCATCAATAAATATGACTACAAATTGATCCAGATAAGGACGGAATACCCTCTGCATTAAATCCATGAATGCGGCGGGAGCATTAGTAAGACCAAACGGCAAGACAACAAACTCATAATGGCCATATCGAGTTCTGAAGGCAGTTTTAGGAACATCATCTTTCTTAATCCTCAGCTGATAATAACCCTGCCTCAGATCAAATTTAGAGAATACCCTGGCGCCTTGCAACTGATCAAACAACTCTTCGATTAAAGGCAAAGGATATTTATTTTTGATGGTTACCTGATTAAGACCCCGATAATCGATGCATAGGCGAAGAGATCCGTCTTTCTTTTTAACGAAGAGAACTGGCGCACCCCACGGTGAAGAACTCGGCTGAATGAATCCCTTCTCAAGCAAGCCCTGCAATTGAACTTTCAATTCCTGCAACTCAGGTGGAGCCATTCTGTACGGAGTCCTAGAGACAGGGGAAGTCCCCGGCAACAAATCAATCATGAACTCTATCTCTCTATCAGGCGGTAACCCAGGTAATTCCTCAGGAAAGACCCCCGGAAACTCTCTCACGATAGGTACATCATTCAATTTCAATTGATCCCCAGGTTGATTAATCAAATAAGCAAGATAAGCCTCACAACCCTTGCTCAATAATTTAGATGCCCTAATAGAAGAAATAATAGGAGTTCCCGTAGATTTTCTACTACCAACTATTTTAAGTACAGGCTGGTCAGGCATCTCTAGATACACAATCTTCTTTCTACAATCAAGCTGGGCATAATATTTACTTAACCAGTCCATCCCCAATATAATTCAAAGTCATTGAAGGGTAGGATAATCAAATCAGCAGGAAAAACACGACCTTCTATAAATATACTACATGCTCTGCAAATAGACCTAGTAACAAACTTCGGACCCATAGGAGTATAGACCACAATCTCATGCAACAGTTTATCATGTTTCAATTTAGCATTTTGTGCACAAGTAGGAGTAATAAAAGAATGCGAAGCCCCGGAATCAATTAAAACCTTAACTGATTGATCATTAAGAAGAAAAATACCTTCTACCACAGCAGTAGTGTCCGGAAGCTCCTCGGCATCCAAAGCAAATACACGGGCCTGGCCTCGTGGTGGTGGTGCTGCAGCTGGGGCCCTGGTCTGAGAGTTCTGAGCTGATGTCTGACCCCTAGGGTTCTTAAATTTCTGACAGTCTTTAACCCTGTGCTGATCACTGCCGCAACCTGTACATTTGTTATGTTTCTTCCAACAAACATCCTCAGTGTGACCCTGACGCTGACAGAAGCTGCACTGCTGGTGACGTCTTGCAACAGTGCCTCCCGAAGGAGCTCTGTAAGTAGAGGTAGCTGAACTACCCTGCTGCGAACGGGAAACTGCTGGACGGAACTGACTCTGAGTCTGACTCTGAACTGGTCGTGCCTGAGTCTGAGTAGGCCCTGTGTAACTCTGAGTCTGTCTCGGCTGCGAACTCTGCCCAACTGATACAGCCTGCCCCTGGTACCCTTGACTCTGAGACTGAAACCGTTTACTCGATTGACTGGTCTCGGCTAACACATCGGCCTTCCGTTTCTCATATCACGAGGCAGCTCGGACTTCAGCAGCATAGTTAGGAAAATCATTTGAAGACAAGTTCAGCATAATATCTCTCCTCAAACCCATGATGAACCTCTGAATCTTCATGTCCTCCGGCTGAATTAAAGCTGGTGCATAACGGGAAAGCCGGGTAAAAGTAGCCTCGTATTGATCTACCGTCATACTTCCCTGCTTCAAGTTTATGAACTCAGTTTGTCGCCTCTCGCGGGCAACTACCGATATATACTTGTCTCGAAATTCTCGGACAAAGTCGGCCCACGAATGATGACCTCCCTCAGCTCCCCATTTCTCACTGATGGTATTCCACCAATCTTCAGCATCACCCTCGAGCAGGAAAGTAGCATAAGGAGTCTTCCTGTCATCATGGCACTCCAGTATTGCTGCCACTCTCTCAAACTTCCTTAGCCACATCTCAGCTTTCATATCGTCCGGCTCCCCAAAGAAAGTATATGCCCCATGATGTATAAACCGATCATACAGATTCCCTCCGGTAGGACCACTACCTCCGGCTCTCGCAGCCTGATTACCTGCAACGACCCCTGGTTGACCCTGTTGTGTAACAAACTGGGCGATAGTGTTCATAGCTGTGGCCATCGTGGCCAAGATCTGTGCAGTGCTCGGTTCTTGAACCTGCGGTGCATTTTCGGCCACCTCAGCTTCTTGCCCACGAACCCCCTCGGGTTCTCCACCAACATTCGGATTATCAGCACGACGGCGAGGCCCCATCTCGAATAGCTAGAATGCAAAGTGTTATGACAGGTATATATATATGTATATATGCAATTTATAAGTAAACACATAAAGAAGAGTCCAATTAGATTCACATAAAGTCAAGTGCATAGAAGTTCAAATAAATATTCCACATTCTTGAAGTAAACATAAATCACTAGATCATACTTGACATTCTAGACTCTTGATATTCTATTTCCATGCTAACATGTTCATTCCTTATTCAAATTTCACTTAGGTCAATCAAAATCAAGGACTCATGTATTCACAAAGTGACATAACAAATCTCTACCCACAGACCGAGAAATTTAACCCGGCTTCATGCAATCTATAGCTCTGATACCACTTAAATGTCACACCCCGACCCAACCCCCAGGCTAAAGGTTAAGTCCGGACCCGACACACGGACAGAGTCTCCCCAGTACTGTGGACATTCTAAAAACCTGTAAATGCTTAAACAAGGTCCCAATAACACATACAAGCTTTTCTTAATTAAACAATAAAGCTATAAGACCATCCGAGCCTTATAGTACACAATATCTCCAAAACACACAAGCATGCGAGAACTGGTTGTCAGCATAGTCTTATAATCATAACATTCTAGGAAATCAATAAAACAACTTAAGGGATGAAGCATTCTACATCAACCATCCACTCCCAAGCATGCAAGGAAATAAGGCAAGAAATAAAAGTTATTACAGTTCATAGACTTTCAAAGCCACAACCCAACCAACTAATCTTCGACTTATACAACAAGCATATACACAGCCCTTGGGCTACAAAATAGTACATAAAGTAATCAGATGAGTCTTCCACATAACAGCAAAATCATTAACCACCTCAAGTTATCAGACACAGCAACTAAGGTAAAGGCTCGATCTGAACTTCTTCTTCCTCAACTAAATCAACAAGCTGGGGATCACCCTCAGCGTCTCCTGAAACAGATATCGAGGTATGAGCAACCACTGTTGCCCAGTGAGGGATATAGTCCCGGGGCGTGCAATGCAACAGATAATACAATTACACAACAATAGCACTTTAACAATTTAAGAAACAATGATAACTTAAATAACCACACAATTAAAAGGATACATTTCAACAATCCCCTATACACCAATCTTCACTGGTCTTCAATCACGATCCACGAACCACGAGCACGATCACGATAAGTCGGCATAACCCCAATCACTCCAGTGGGTGTACTCCGGATGTACCCCGAATCCTACGACCCAACATCCCCTGGCAATCTCCGGACCAGGCGAATGAGGGAATAGGGCACGGAGTTTGAATATCCACCGGCAAGCCCTCTGCCGCCCAGCCGATATTCAACACATCCGCCCCGACACTATGGTTGCGCAACCACTATGCAATGCACTCAACGATGGCAAGTTAATAACAATAATATAAGCATTAACACATATGAGGATCAACAAAGTAGGTTGACCTCGTTGCAATTAGGATAGAAACAAAGATAAACGCTACTAAACAGTTTACAAATGAACTTATACCATATAAGCATAGAATCATTCCAAAAGCTCCAAATCAATTTAAAATCATATATAAACACTTAAGAAGTCTTGACATGGGTTTAGAAGTGTGAGCCAACTTAAATTGCACTTAATCGACTTTGCTTTTCGAACTATTTCTCTTCTAACCCCAAGTTAATGATTTCATTTTCAAAGGAAACTCTCCCAACCTTCTAACTAACCCCCAAGGTACCCTCTCAACCCTTGAACTCAATCAAATGCCCGCGTTTACCCCGAAAGCCCCAATTTCCCTCTTTTGGCTTTAAACCACACCTACATTGTCCGGGCTTCAAACAAGGGATATCAAGGCATCTATAGCACCTAGGTAGCCTAAGGATACTAGAATTGAAGCCCGAATCCACCCGGATTCGCATTAACCCCGAAAGCCCCAACTTAAAGTCGGCTATTTTCCATTTTTAGGCGATTTAAGGGCAATGCAAGTGTACGGGGCTATTTAATTATCTTCACTAGTACCTAAGGCATCAATTAGAAGCATTAATTCAAGCCAATTCGAGCAATTACACAAAACCCTAGAAAAAACGTCACTATTCACCCTAAAAATCAAACTAACGATTCTAACCGTTTAAATTGCGAAACGACGGTTCAAAAGTGTTCTCTAGCATTCATATAGATAGTATATTAGCATAGATAACAATTATAATGGCATATAATCATATTTTTAACAAATCAATAAATGAGCAACTATTTAAAAATGCAAAAATAAGTCGTGAAATCCCTCACCACTACGCGTAGGAGCACCTAGGAACCTTGCAAACACCCTACACTAGTTTCTCAAGGCTTGGCTTGGCTTGAATTGAAGAGTTGAAGATGGAAAAATGCTCCCAAGTGCAAGGAGGGGCTGTCGGGTTTGGGGCTGATGTTTCAGCTTTCTAATTTTTTTTTCTTTTGCATTTTGTGAGTTTAAGTGATATAATAAGGGGTTGAGTTGAGGTGGGGTCAATTTGGTGCTTAATTGATCTAATAAAATGTGCGTAGTAAGCTTTAAAACGAGCTTAGATGGTAAAATATATGCTAGCTAATTAATTACCTAAGTTAGTTACGTAACACTATTCACTTAACTTCTAAAATTATTTTCTAAACGAGCCCTCCTAACGCCTTTAGCTCAAATGCGCATTTTTCCCTCTACTTTTACAATTAATATGATTTAATAAAAATGCTAATTAATTAATAGAAGACAGTTTAGAAATGGAATGAATAGTAACCCAAGAAGGCAGTCAATAATGTACAGAAGGAAATGCGTAAACAAAGATGCAACAGTAATTAAATGCATGGCTAATTCTCGGGCGTCACATACTCACTCCTCACCACCACATTTCAGGAAATGTCATGTTAGCTGGAATGTTCGTGATTTCGTGAAAGTTCGTGCTTGAAGAGTTCTCTTGCGTGCTATGTGACTTGAGTTGTCAAAGTTGTAAAGTTGTATGCTTTTATGTATTGTATGTATTTATTGTTAAAGGAAATGTAATCTAAATTAGCTAAATAGTTGAGGTAAATTGATAAGCTAGTTATGTAATCAGTTAGCATAGCTTAACTTCAATGCATGTTTGTAATATCCCAAGGAAAAGAATTAGAATGGCATGATAGTTTATTTTATGCAGTAGCTTAGTGTGGTTTAATTGTCTAGTTTGAATGTACTTGTCAAAAATGTAAAGAGATAGGTTAGCTTTTAAATTGGAAATGTATGTATATTTGCTTGTGGTTGCTTGTTGAGAACAAGGCTCGGTTGGCCTTGAAGTGGTTGAATCTTTGGACATGGTATTGGTCCACTTATATGTTGTCGCAGGTTTGCTTTTTGCCTAGAAATAGGGGAGACTCCGTCCGTTTTCCCAAAAAATTTTGCCCGGGTTTGGATTTGGGTTGTGATTAGATTAATAGATAGAACTACTGGTCTCGAGAGGGATCGGGGTGTTACAGTGGGTGTTTAATTGTGTCCATTGTTGTTTTGGGGAAAACTTGAACAAAATGTGAAACAAATGTGAAAATGTTTTTCGATCTTTTTGTTTATTTGTGGATTTGTGGTGGATTTTCTGGTAATTGAGGAGTTGTGATGGTGTATTGATTAGCTCTTATGAAGTGATTGAGGAGAGTAGGTGGTTCTTGATTTTATGAGGTAGTTTTGAGTTGAATTTTTAGGATTGATTTTGATGAATGCGAGGCGTGGGGACTGTGAGATTATGCTTAGACTATTGTGGTCCCATGACTTGGTTGTAAGATGATGAGATATAATGTGGTTGTGATATGAGTACCCTCGCTTGAGTAGTCTTGTTTGCGTGCCTGGGCCTTTATAGTGAAAAAAAGAGAAGAAAAAAGCAAAAAAAATATATAAAGATGAATGATGAAAAAAAAATAAAAAAAAAGAAATTTTTTACTTCTATCTCTTAGCACCAATATTCTTATATTCATTGTATATCTTTAGGGATATGTGCTTAAGGTGTACGGTGTTTCGGTGTTCAACACTTCAAGTAAGTAGGGTACGCATGGGGCCTTTCAAAGCCTATCAACCTAAGCCTTAAGTGGTTGGGATTGATGACCTCGAAAGCTCGTTACATGGGGTGTTGAGTTGACCGTTTAGGACCAAGCACCTAATAAAAAGAGATGAAGTGTGTTTACTTTTATGTTTTAGAATGAATAAAAGGGTGAAAGGCATATTTGGTGGATTATAAAGGCAATGGGGGTGCAAGTATTATGATCTAGTTATATTGAGTTGTCTTGTTGCTTAGCTACGTGGAGACTTAATGGTGTTTAGTGTAATCTTGTAGTAAACATGTTTTGCCTCTAAAGGGAGAGATCCGAATGGGTTCGCTTAACTACTACACCATAGGATCAATCGTTCCCTAAACCTTGTCCTTTTGTTAGAGTTAATTGATTTGTTAGCGCAACCTCTTGAGAACTTGAAGATATGCTTAGATTCTAGTCTTGGTTGGGGACAAGCAAGAGGTAGGTTTGGGGGTTTGATGTATTTATACTTTTAGGCCTATTTCCTTGCATTTTTAGATTTAATTATGCACATTAATTATAATGTTCGATCACTTTAGTTGTGTTTTTGTGCATGTAGGAATTGAATGATAAAAAAATATTTTGGGGCTGAATTGAAAGAAATTGGATGAAAAAGAAGATAGCAAAGATTTGTTCGTGAATGATGGAGCATGGTGGAAGGAATTGCAAAGGAAAAAAAAAAGAATGATGAAGGAAAAAATAATAAAAGGTTGACCAAGGCTTTTAGAAATCTAAAAGCCTTGACAGAAGATAGCCAAGTCCATAGAAAAAGAAAAAAACACAAGGCCAAGTCTTGGCCGTGTGTTTGTAAGAAAAAAAAAAAAAAGGAAGATAAGTCAACAGCCAAACAATTGGCTTTGCATGTGACTAAAAGCCCAACAGGGCTTGCACAACATAAGGCGGTGAGAGTGTCTTATAAAAGAAAAGATCAGCAACGAATAAAGGGGAGCTTTTGCGGCGCAAGAAAAAAGAAAGACAGGAGCTGCGGCACAGAGGAGAGAAAAGGAAAAAAACAGAGAGCAGCAGCGGTGAAAATTCAATAAAAAAATTAGTTTAGTTTTATTAGTTTTTCTTCTTCTGCGAGACATTAGAATGCTTTTGGAGTTTCTTCGTATTTAAACTATGTAACGTTTTCTTTCCTTTACTTTAATTTATTTAAATAATGTTTACTTTTCAGAATTGTTATTTTAGTTTCTTTAGTATGACAGACTAAATTTATTCGCTGAGGTGACGATGAAACCTTGTTAATGTTAATTGATGCAATGTTTGTGAATTAATTTTTCCCCATAACTTGATCATTCATGTTTAATGTTTATTCTTTCGTCAATTGTTGAGATAATTTCTTTGATGGGTTTAATCATGTTTTTCTCATGCTTTGAATAGTTCTTAATAATTGAAAGTTTTGATTTTAATGCCGAATATTAATTGTGATTTCTAGTTGGGATACAATTAATAATTTGAAGATTCTTTTGCAAAGTTAGAATAAACATACTTTTGGGATTCATTGACTTAGGACTTAAAAGATGATATCTTACATGGTAACGAGGCTAGACTGCGATATTATCATGTAGTAAAATTTGGGGAAAATTAATGATCAAATATAGTTGACGTTAGGATTAGCAAGGTGGATTCCGAACCTTAGCCTTTTACAATTACTTGTTTAGTCTCACTTTTTAATATTCGTCTTTTATTTAATTAGTTATTTTGTTTTCTAATATTTCCTTGATTTAGTTTATTTTAATTGATTTTACTCAAGTTATTAATTGTTTTCGTTTTAGAATTTATAAATTTATTTCATTCAATTTATTAGTTATTCTTATTTTAGAATTTATTATTAAGTCTCTAGCTTCATTACATATTCTTTTAGTATTACTTTATTTTTGTTCTTAAAATTATTAATTACTTTTGTCTTAGGATTTTTAATCGTCTTACTTATTTAGATTTATTGTTTAGTCTTTTATTATTTTATCTCAACCTAAATTATCAATCTTTCCAACTAGATTAGGAAGTCTAAATCTGAGTCTAAAATTTGATCTTAACTGAACATGTCCCTCAGGGATCTACCTCGTATTTGTCTAAGCTATACTTTCATACGGTTCGTGCACTTGCCAGTAATTTAAAACTTACAACAGTAGTGTAGGTCTGCCCAATCAAATGTAGCTGTATATCCATTCTCAGCCCACGAACAAACCTATGAATCATCCTCCTAGCTGGCCGTACCAGCTCGGGCATATACCTCGACAGGCTGACAAACCTAGCCTCATACTGTGCAACAGTCATATTTCCCTGCTTCATAGCCATCTCGGGAATATACTTGTCCCGAAACTCACTGACAAAATCATCCCACAAATGCGGTACATCCTCACAGTCCCACCTCCTCCTGATAGTGTTCCACCACTGTTCGGCGTCGCCCTCTAGCAGGAATGCCGCACAATCTATTCTTGCCTCATCAGTGTACCTCAAAGCAGTGAAAATTTTCTCAACACGATTAATCCATCTCTCGGCTGCCTCATCATCCGGCTCTCCAAAGAACTTACCCGGCTCGTGCCTCAGGAATTTCTCTAACTGGTTATTCTCAGCCCTATACCCCTGTCCACCAGGATTAGCTTGATTTCCTTGGGGATTATTATTCCTGTCCTGCCTCTGCTCATGCAGTACTTGTGTAATCCGATCAACTGCAGTGGTCATAGTAGCCATAAACTGTTCAGGCAACGGTTGCTGACCCTGTTCTGCTGCCTCTTCATCTTCCCCTTGACCTTGAATACCACGACGTGGTGGCATAGTAGCAACAAACAATAGCTGGCATCTTATAAAAGCAATTTATATACAGAAATATAGCACATAAGATTAGTTAACACTCAAGTCAATAACAATCAAATATCCTATCACACAATTCACATAATACAAGATTGACATGCTAAACTAATTCACTTAAACACATAAGCACTCTAAGTTCACAAAGTCATGCTATAGCACTTTTCACTTAACAATCACACAATAACACTTTATCATTTTAGACATTTACCCCACAGACCGAGAAACATATCCCGGCTCATGCAAGACTTATCATGCTCTGATACCACCTAAAGATGTCACGCCCCGACCCGACCCCGCAAAAGGCCAAGCCCGGACCCGACACACGGACAGAGTCTCCCCTGTACCGTGGACGATCCGAAAACCCTACAATCAATATAATACTTGCGGAAACATAATATACATTTGAATCAAGACAACTTTCTTTTAGAAAATATACATCTTCTCATTAACAACTTTTCAAACCAAAAATGTCATGCATACTACACAAATATTCGTGCCACTAAACATTTAAACCATTACTATGCAATTCTTTACTAGTCATAAGAGTATAACTTTACAACTTTACAATCTTTAAACCTTTACAACAAAAGACTATAAAGGCCTCAAAATAGAACTACATACAAGGCTACAAGCCTCAAAATAAAGTGCCATCCAAGCAATATACATATCAAGCAAGGCTCGCACAAAAGTCTGGCAACCAACCACCAGCTAAGCAAAGAAGTGCTATCAAGGAAACACCTCCACTTGCTCCTCATCCTCAATTACCTCAAGAGGATCAGCTTCAACTACTCCTGTAAAAATATGGTATAGAAAGGAATGAGCAAAAACTATTGCTCAGCGAGGGTAAATGGTCTCAAGGACGGAGATTAGAGGAGAATGCAATACAAATAGCCAAGCAATTCACTCGATTATCATATAAAGACACAAACAAAGCCAACAACTAAGCAAGTCAAGCATTAAAACTATAAACACTCATTCAAAGGATATGATTCACTTTCCACGAACAACTTTCAATCACGAATTCGATGACGATGCGCCGGCCCAAACCACCTTATAACACCAGTTTGGAATACCCCGGAAGTATCCATCAATTCTACGACCCAAATCTCCCTGGGAGGCAACCCAAGCGAGAAAGGGAACAGGAGACAGAGCTAGAGCAACCAACACTGGCAACCCGAGGCTACCCAGAGAGGCCCATCACTCCGCCCCTAACTCTATGAATGCAAGACAATATACAATGCAACAATCGAGCAATAAAGCCACACGTGGGAGAATAACAAAGTAGGTTACTCTCTCACGCAACAGCAACAGTTGATAAGCATTTCAATCAAAATCAACTCTAACAAGCATATTAAACATTCTATAGGCATAATATCAAGAAAACAAGCAAAATCACAAATCGACCCCAACTATCAAAACTCTACTACTTCCAAATGAGTCGTGAGTTCTGGAAACCGACTTCACCAATCCTCCTAGGTCACCGTAAGGCACGTCTAAAGACCCTAAAACCCTACTTTACCCTAGAATTCATGCAAAGCCCCGATTTCCCCCTTTGCTCGTTTGAACTACAACTACCCTAACCAAACACCCAAGTACAACTGCACCAAAAGTGCTTCCATGGCCTCCCGAGACAATGCCATCACACAAAACGAGAAAATGCCAAACTCGACCTAAACGACCCCGACTTTCACCAATGTATATTTCTCATTTTTTCCATTACGCAACCTAAAAAAACCATACATTTAGGCATTCTAGCATACCTAGCACCTTTTCACATCAGCAAAAAGCATAACAACACAACTTTATCGTTACGAGGGTTTACTATTTATGTTTTACTATTCAATTGACATTTTAAATTACAATCTCAACATTCAACCACATAAAATGTTAAAAAAACTATAAATACATGTTCTACAATTGACAAGGAACATTCTTTAAGTGTTAAAACGATCAAAACAACAAACTACGGATAAAATTCAAAAATCATAAAGTTGATAAACATGTTATTCAAATGCGCAAATAACGTGCTTCCCTCACCTTAGGTAGTCCTAGTCGCAAGGAAAACTATGCTGGATGTCTCAGTAACAACCCCGCACGAGCTCACGCGAAGATTTGAAGATTGAAGATTTGAAAATGTTTTTTTTTTCTCCCTAGAGTTTCGGCCAGCTCAAGACTGATTTGTGCTTGTTTTTTTTTTTTTTTTTTTTGTTATGTTTTAACTATTAAAAGATGACAACTTGGTCAACTAGTCAAACCCCTTGGTCAACTAACTTAAAATTGGTCAATTTAGCTTATTTTCATGCATTTTAAAGCTATAACAACATTACCAAATTAATTCTAGCTAACAACAACTAAAATAAAAAATTTAAGTCACCAAAATACTAGTTTCACTATTTAGTGAGGACTAGAAAACACTCTCTAGCTATCTCTCTCGAAATGAAATGCACTTTGCAACAACAAAGAAGTAACAATTTGATTTCAAAGAACTTAAGAAAATAATTTTCAAAATAATAAACAAGAAAATCTCACATTCTGGGCTCGGGTATTACATCCTGTCTGACTTCTGCATCCATGGAGATACTATGGAATGGTGGGCTACAGTACCTCATCCCGTGAATAGGCTGAACCCTCCTACTCGCCCCATTCATAAATCATTTTTACGTTCGGCCTAGTGGGTGGCATATTTTGGAGGGTGGATTAAAATCTATGCATCCATACTAGCCTGGGCCGTTCTTCCATCTTGGAATCTCCGGCTGCCGGTCTGCTTCACATATCGATCCAATAAATTCTACTTTATTTGTGACTTTTCAATAACATAATAGATATCTTTATTGGTATTGGTGGGACGAAAACTCGAGCAAGAGACTTTGTCTTTCTTCCATTTCTTGAAAAACATTGCTTTACAAGAGCAACAGTTTTTCTCTTTACATCTACCAATCTTTTCCTTCGATCTGGTGATCGCAGTAAATAAGAGCTCTCACTTTCTTTTGCTATCTTTAAGGGAACTTGAATCTTATTTGTAGTGTGAGCTTTCTTTACTCCAACAGAATAGAAAACCATTTTTTTTTTTGTTAAGATTTCTTGTCTCAATTATGACTTATGTAAGCATTTCAGGTTTAATGAGTAGGGGCTCCGAGGTTTAGCTAACTTCATCTGAAATCTTCTTAGCTCAGAGGTACTCTCATCCGCCCCTTTTGTTCTTCAGGAAACCGATGGGAGTTCTTCCTACCACTGGGAAATGTGAGGCAGATCGATGGTCTTTAGATTGGATCCTAAGTACCTCATGGATGAACACAGGAAGACGCCCCTACTGGAGGAATTACGGTAAAGGGAATCTCCTTAATGATTCCAAAAGACTAGCTAACCGTTGATTAAATGTCCTCTTGATCGGGGCAAGGGATTCATTCTTTTTTCTCAAAATGGTCTTTTCAAAAAGTGGTTACCCAGCCCACCTACTGTCCCTAACAGGTCTTTCCCCCGTTGTTTCAGGAGTGACCTGTGCATAACACATGGCTTTCTTAATGATAGGGTTTGATTCCTTCTAGGGTTCATCAAACAATTAGTGTCGCCTACCTCAGCGGTGTCGAAGGTGTTGGTTACGTCGTGGGACTCACTCCAAAGGCTGATCCTTCTACTTCTGCTGCAGTTGGTATAAATTTTTAGAATGCCCTTTTCGAGTTTATCACCTCTTCGAGTAATCCCCTACAAGTCTAAAGACTCTTCGGTCATCGATGAGGAGCCCTAAGTTAGTCTTTTGGGTCGATTAATCGATGAAATTCCTTGTCAGTGAAGCGCGCATAGAAATATTTGTATATGGAAGCGTCATCCCCCTTTTCTTCGATATCTTGAATGAAATGACTAAGCATTTCTTATAAAATCTTTCGTTGGAAACTATGTTGGATAGAACTTACGGGTTTGACCTTATCTTCAATAAAGTATAATGTTTCCCATCGAATATCGCTATAAGGCGAAACATTTAAAATCTTTTCAGCCTATTGAAAAGTTTTTCTTTGAAATCCTTTTTTAGCTCCATGACTCTAAGTTCGA
The DNA here is from genome assembly GCA_037974665.1 of Ehretia macrophylla. Lineage (NCBI taxonomy): Eukaryota > Viridiplantae > Streptophyta > Magnoliopsida > Boraginales > Ehretiaceae > Ehretia > Ehretia macrophylla. The sequence goes on from CM075765.1 coordinate 57,962,107, forward strand.
AAAGTTCATGATGTAGAGTTTGACGGTAGTGGTCAACACTCGCAGCACTTTCCAAATTCTCGCTTACTAGGGTTGAGTTGTGGTGGTAGTCATGAGCTAGTTGAGTTGGGCTTCAAAACTCCGTGCTCTGCTTCTATGGCTGTGTTTTGCGCGCGAAAGTTTCCTAAGGCTACTTCAGCCAAGGATCAAGGTTCCAGTTCTAGAAGAAGGTTGATGCCAAAAGAGTCTTCGATCCAACTTTAGCTTGATTCCAAGGATTCGAACGCTAAACGGAAACCATCATAAAGGGTCTCAAAATCACAGCTGCCAAACCAGTTTAGTAATATTGTAGAATACTTACTAGAAAGAATAGGCTGCCGGGCTTTGCACTTCGACCCGTGAGAATACCACTGATTAGGCGGGGACAGGATTCGAACTTGCAGTCTTCAGGTCATGAGCCTGATGAGTTGACCAATTCCTCTACCCCGTTTCATCCTCCTTGGTCCTGTTGGGCTTGGAATACAATGCATTCTTTTCGATCTTGTATCCAACAAGAAAACATATGCACGTTAGCGCAACGGCCTTCGCACCCCTTGTTTGTTCGATGCGGTATACTTCACACCAAGCCAATCTCGATGAAAGTACAAGCCTCTTCCACCCTGACGTGAATGGACGCTTTCTCATTGCTGGGCTCCAATCAGTGAGGAAGGCAATGAAAAAAGCCTTAAATCAAATTCTTTTCTATGGCTACGCTTTCTTCTCTTATGAAATTTCTAGTTATAGGGATCAACTATGGAAGTGAAGAATCTATTTGAACCTCTCCTTGAAGCAGGAATTGTTTTATGTATAAGGGCATAGGTCCATAGGAAGGCACGCAACTCGTAAACCATCGGGTCAACAGTCCCTCAGTCTCAGTCTAATTGAGCTTGATTACTACGATAAGTGGATACCCGGGGAGCTTCTCTCTTTGCTACGATCTTGATAGATTGGCGCTCAGGTGTTAAGCTATATAGGCTAGCCAGGAAGACTCTCAAATCAAAGATCAACAAGCCAATAACTTTCTATTTGCTTTCCTGGCTCCATCAATGGTTTGGTCTAAAACAAGGGCGGTGGTGGTAACTATTGTTTCAACTCCTTACTCGAATCCAATAGCTAGCCTTCCTTCCCTACCAACTAGCCAATCCACTAAGACTCGCCTAGGGACTGCTCGCCTAGTTGAAACTACTGTTCCATTGTCTAAAGTGTTTATTTCATACCCGAAAAAAGGTAACCTAGCCTACTTCGAAACAATTAAGGTATCCAGTCAGTAAGCACTTAGCAAAATGGATGAAATTGATCCCTGCTCCAAGCTATCCTCTTGTTTCTACTCTTAAACCGACTCCTTTTCCTACTAGGGAATCTAGCTCACACAGGCATCAACCGGCCTAAAATCAATAGGAACTTCCTTTCCAGAGGGTGTCAACCAAGCCCCAGCCAACAAAAGGAAAAATGCTACATTCAGAATCTATTCTTTAGCGAAAAACAGCTTATTCATTCACCGGCGTAGCTCAACACTATACTTGAGGAAGAAGGGATGGCTAAGATAGGTTTACTGCTGGTATAAATTCCTTCCCTGATGACTTTCCTTACTCAAACTTTCCAATTCAGTGAAGGAACCTAGCCTGCATGTAACTAGAAAAGTTAATCTGGCCCTAGATGGCCTAGGCGGCCTAAGAGGAAAAGAAAAGAAGTTAGCTAGGTGGAATACGCTTTTTTTGCCCTTATATTCAGAAGAGAGGAAGAGGCACTTTTTGATACTGACTCTCCTGTATTAGAAAGAGTACTTCCGTGCCTAAGAGAAGGTTTTTTTTCCTAGAATGAAACTCCAAATAAATGTCTTGCTTTCAAATTGCCTTTATCACAGACTCAAGAAGCTTGCTCACTCATTTTGACTTTATATCTGGATTGGAAACTCCCATGCTCAATGGCATTCACAGAGTCCTACCTTTTAAGGTAATCTAACTCCAATCCTTATTCAACTTCAACTCAAACCCCAGGGAAGGCAATCTCTCGAAGAGAAAGCATGGACTAGAGAGAGAAAAAAAATCACTGGACCCATATCTAAGAACTTCTCCTTATACCCTCGGTCTTTGGCTTTTTTTAGTATTCTTCTTTCCTTGTCTTAAGGCAGGATAAACGCTTAGGCACGAGGGCCGTTCACCTCTCTCCTCTGCAGATACCTAGTTTTCTCAACAAAAGATGTTAGAGATATTGGCTCAACAAGAGAAGAATTGCTCTTAACCTTTCCTCCACCCAGAGGGAAGAGGGGGTCAGGATGCAAATCTGGTCTTGTTTGTTACTTGTGTTGGTAGTTTGGATTGGACACTGTAGCTACCCTCGGAGAGCACTAATACATAATCCTAATCCAGTCGTATATCCACTGCTACTTTACACAAACTCAATCCTGTGTTTTACCGTGACACAAAACCATTATCTCAGCATCTATTCGCCAACCAACCAGGTATACATATGTATCCGGTGTGGCATCATGTCGAGTATGAACATGGCTTTTAGTTGCCTTTCTAAATGGTACCTTCCGTGGAAAAAGGCTTGTACTAGCCCATCCTTTTATTCCACAATTGTAGCCGTCTTGTCTCCTTCGGAAACTAACTCTACCTTCTCCTCCCGATTTAGCTTGTATCATTCTATGATGAGGGACTTAATCCATTGTTTTGGTATGGAATGGGTTGTTACGTAGTTAGTCATCCAGTTGTGCTTTCTTTGAGTTCTCAGTCTAGGGTGCTAGACCTTGTGTTTTAGTTTGACTCTGGGAATTACCACAGAAAGCTGGCTTCGATAACTTATATGGACTGATTACATCAAAACTGGCCGTTAGAAATTTATGCAATTACTATATACAACATGAGATCTACAAGGGGGTAGCTTTTAGTTTGTTCTCAACTCAAAGATTTTAATAAGAGCCATTAGGCAAAAGGCGCTGCAAAAGGTCTTTAAATTCAAAGCAGTCGATTGAAGCGGTAAAGGTAGGCCAGGAAGGATTAGAACTGCTTGATGGCATATCGCTGCTAAGAGCGAGGAATTATGAGCCTATAACAGAGCACATGATCTTTAAACAAAACAAACCCCAGAGGTTTGGGAGATATCGAGGTGATAAAAGGGGAATGAAGATGGTCTAGAATCAATTCTTTTCGTAGCCCCTAAGCCAAGTAGTTGATACGCTAAGACAGCTAGAGAACTAGGAGTAGGTGCTGCTATCGGCTTAGACAATAGTCTTTATATGGTTGTAGTGAGCAACGAGAAAGGTTAAATAAAATGCCCTAAGGGATGGATGCGGTGTACCAATACTTTAACTATATATGGGCTACTGCGTGTATTGATGAAACATTGAGTATTGAGGGATCCTCGGGGGAAAGCAAAGTTTAAGCATTCCACTTGTGAGACCCCGAATTTGGCCATAATTGCAATTACATGTTTTAACCTGTTTATATGTGTTATATGAATTTAAATGTGCTAATTAAGTGATTAATACTTCTAATACATGATATGTGAGTATTCATGAAATTTTCATCAAAATTGGCATCAGATATTTTATCATCGGTTTTTGTGAATAGTATTTTGAATGCAAATCCGCTAAAATTTTAACACGGGTGTTTTAAACGTCTTAAAACCTAGTCCTCCATTATTAATAGACCCTTATTTGAATAAAAATTAATTTTGAAACTGATTAGGATTTTAAATAGATTTTACAGGCGAAAAAGTACGTTTTTAAGCTAAAATAGTGATTTTTGCTCAAAACGATTCTTGCGTTGACTTTCATTGACCTAGTATATATTAAATACAAATTATATTTCATTTTAAATATTTATAAAATGGCACAATTGAAAAATGCATTTAAAAGACATTAAAAAACAAATAATATGACTTTTTATCATCCTTTGCAAAAATTGAGTTTTTACCCGAGTTGAGTGTAAATGTATGCATGTGGAAATCCTTGTCAACTAAAAATATGCTACTAAAAATAGTTTAAGTAGTGCATATATTTGTGAGCAATATACTAAAAATAGACTAAAAACAACTAAAATACTAAACTAGTTTCAACTTTGACCAATTCCTTTTGCATTGACTTATTACTTAACTTAATATATACTCAAATATCAGCCAAAACACCCCAAAAACACATCAAAAACTGTGGCTTCATGAGGGAGAAGAAAGAAGGCATTTTCAAAGTTTTTCAAAGTATTTTTCTCATAGATTTTGCGTTTCAAAGCCGAATTGTGTCATTCAAAGCTTTATTTCACTTGTTGGGAACCTATTTCACGCATTTCTAGCATCACATAACATCAAAGGTGAGAGAAAAATTCTAGATCTCAAAATGCTATTATTATGTCAATTCATATCATTGAATTTTTAGCTGTTAAAATATTGAATTGATGTTAGAATATTGTTCAGTAGATGCTAAGGATCATTTATATGTGTTTATATAAGTTTTGAACCATTGTAGCATGTATTTCTATTTTTTGGGTATTAAAATTGAGTTATTGGCTTGTTGTTGATTTAATGGAGTTGTGGTGATTGGAATTGATTGTTCTTAGTTTTTAAAAGTTTGTTAAATACGTGGTAGTAAAGTTGTAATGCTGAAATTTTGATTGTGATGTCGTGGTGAAAGTCCGGAAAATTCAGCCATGGTGCATTGAGGTTTTAGGGTTGTTGAGCTTCTTTTGGATGGATTGTGGTTGGTTTCGGAGGGGGCTAATATAGTTGCTTGAGTGGGTGAGTGATAAAAACTGGTTTGGAGGTTATTGGATTAGTAGATTGTAAGTTATGACTTTTAGAAGTTTGAGTAGTCTTTCTTTAAATGTTGAAATAATGTCGTTAGTTGTTTGAGTGGAGTATGGATGGTTGAATCATGGGTTGTTGTTGGTTAGATTCGGGTTTGGTTGAGTGGTTTAATGCATGTCAAGTTGGATGGCCTACTTTATCATATGACTTGGTTGTTGAGTTGTTAACTGATTAATTAATGTTATGTTGTTGAAATGATGTTAACTGAATGATTATTGATGAAGCCGGGAGATAGGCAACCCATTTTGTTGTCCTCCTGTGATATGAATGATTGTTTTATTGTCATGAGTCTTGGTATGTATGTGCCACCTCTCAGGCAGCGTTGGGCTGTCGGGTTGATAACGGCATGACTATCATAGAGTACCCCCACCTCGCATGGGCAGAGGTGCCATGGAGGGAGGGTCTAGTGAGGTACCTCGCGTGTGTGAGTAATGGGAAGTTATAAGAAGATGGTTGAGGTACCTCGCGTGTGTGAGTAATGGGAAGTTATAAGAAGATGGTTGAGATCGTGATGGCGTTTGGAGCTACACCAACTAGAGTATCCTTATTGATTGGTTATTATTATTGTTGTGCTTATATTGTTATTGATGTCTGTTATATGTTTACCGCTCAAAGGATGATTTTCAAGGAGTATAGTAAATACTTTTAAAAGATCTATCGAATCCTCACTGGATTTGTTTTATATAAGCTCACTCTCATTCATTATATGCATACAGGTGTTACTGAATAGGATTACGGGTACGTGCCTTAGGAAGCTAAGAATGTGCTTTATGTGGATGAGTCTTATATGCCAGAGTCATGTCCATGAGCTTGTTTTAGCTTTTGTCAAATAATGTATTGTATAACTATTTAAAAATAAAGACTTATGTATATTGATAGTGTAGTAGCCTTTCTTTTGAACATGATTAGGTTGCTAAACTTGTGTATAATCTATTTTGCAATGTATAATATCTCCTATGTATGATGTTGGAACAGAGGCGTATAACCTATGGATGAAATGGTTTAAGTATGTTTAATGTATGTTTTGGTTGCGTTGTATGTTGTTAACTTGATTGTGGAGTTGGCTATTGATTTGTGGAGTTGGTTGTATGAGTTACAAAGAGGTTGATTTAGAGCCTCGGTATCCAAGTTATAGTTGTTATACTGCCGAAATTCAGTTGCATCCTGACTGATTGTAGGTGGAGTCGAGTTGGGGCGTGACATTTAGTGGTATCAGAGCTTGATTAGCTTGTAAGCCAGGGTATCCTCGCAATGTGGGCAGAGGTCTTAACATGAATGTATGTACTAAGTGTAAAGTGAATTACATGTTAATAAGTTTGTGTGATTAACTTGTTTATGTGACTAACTTTTTATGTGATCAATATGCCTTATGTGTTAAGTGAACCAAACGTGATCAATGTGTTTGTGTGATCAGTATGCCTTATGTGTTAAGTGAATTAAATGTGGTCAATGTGCTTTATGTGAATAATGTGCCTTACGTGCTCAATGTGTTTTATGTGACCAATGTGTGGTACATGCTCAATTTGCTTATGTGAAGATTGTATACTTAGTATATTTATGTAACATTATGTGTGTTAATTGATTTCTTGGGTACATGCTTTAGATATTAGTAGCAATGTGTGAATCTATCTTCTATAGCTTACATTTTAAATTGTGCTAGATATCTTGCAAATCTGATTAGGTACTACTGAACTCTAACATAGTTACTAGATTCATAGAATGAGCAAATTGAACTAAAAGTGTTATGTGTGTTATGAACAGTTTACTTTATATGTATTAACTGTAAAATAGTAAGTAATCTCTTCCCCTGAAAGAGTCGGCTAGTAGCGGATCTTCCTAAAAGTGGATTAACAGAAGAAGGAACAGTAGATCAATGGTTATGGTGATCAGTAGGTGGTACTCAATACTCAGAGTTGGTATTTAATGATCAGCCTTTGGCTTTTTCTTCAGTATCTTTATTTGGAATTCTTGCTTGGTGTTCTTATCCGGTATATGACTTTCGGTATCTAGTATTCCATTTGGAATTCTTATTTTGATTCTTTAGGGCAAACAGTAATCCTATTCGGCATTCTTCTTCGAGATTTGTATATGAAGATTCTTATTCGGTATACTTCATTGGACTTCTTTGTTGGTATTTTCTATACGGTATTCTTATGTGAAATTCTTATACGGTGTTATCCGGAGCTCTTATATTGGGATTATTATTCGGTATTCTCCAATGGTGATCTTATTTGAATTTCTCAGTTGGTATTCTTGATTGATGCTCTATTACGGGATCTATGTTTGGCGTTCTTCTTTGGTAATTTATTTGGGATTCTTATTCGGAAGTCCTTGTCGGTGTTTTTATTTAGCATTCCTATTCAAGCTTCTTGTTCGGGGATTCTTATTCGATGATCTTATTCGGTGTTCCTACTTGGTGTTCTTAGTTGGTATTTAGAAATTGGTATTCGGTCTTTCATTTCGTATGTTTGAGTCAATCGCGCCTGAGTTACTCCGAGGATCAAGGCAGAAATGTGTGACGCAATTGTTTTAAGGAGGGGAGAATGTGAGACCCCGAATTTGGCCATATTTGCAATTATATGTTTTAACATGTTTATATGTGTTATATGAATTAAAATGTGCTAATTAAGTAATTAATAGTTCTAATACATGATATGTGAGCATTCATGAAATTTTCATCAAAATCGACATCAGAAATTTTATCGTCGATTATTATGAATACTGTTTTGAACGTACGTCCGCTAAAATTTTGACATGGCTGTTATAAACGTCTTAAAACTTAGTCCTCCATTATTAATAGACTCGTATTTGAATAAAAATTATTTCTGAAACTGATTCGGAGTTTAAATAGATTTTATGGGCAAAAAAGTACGTTTTTAATCTAAAATAGTAATTTTTGCTCAAAACGATTCGTGCGTTGACTTTCATTGACCTAGTATATATTAAATACAAATTATATTTCATTTTAAATATTTATAAAGTGGCACAATTGAAAAATGCATTTAAAAGACATTTGAAAACAAATAATATAACTTTTCATCTTCTTTTGCAAAAATTGAGTTTTTACCCGAGTCGGGTGTAAATATATGTATGTGGAACTTCTTGTCAACTAAAAATATGCTACTAAAAATAGTCTAAGTGTTAAGCGCATATATTTGTGAGCAATATACTAAAAATTGTCTAAAAACAACAAAAAATACTAAAATTACTAAACTAGTTTCAACTTTGACCAATTATTTTTGCATTGACTTATTACTTAACTTAATATATACTCAAATATCAGCCAAAACACCACAAAAATACATCAAAAACCATGGCTCCATGAGGGAGGAGAAAGAAGGCATTTTCAAGGTTTTTCAAAGCATTTTTCTTATAGATTTTGCATTTCAAAGCCGAATTGAGTCATTCAAAGCTTGATTTCACTTGTTGGGCACCTATTGCACACATTTCTAGCATCACATAACATCAAAGGTGAGAGAAAAATCCTAGATCTCAAAATGCTATTATTATGTCAATTCATATAATTGAATTTTTAGCAGTTAAAATGTTGAATTGATGTTAGAATATTGCTCAGTGGATGCTAAGGATTATTTGTATGTGTTTAAATAAGTTTTGAACGGTTGTAGCATATATTTCTATTTTTCGGGTATTAAAATTGAGTTTTTGGCTTGTTGTTGATTTAATGGAGTTGTGGTGGTTGGAATTGATTGATGTTAGCTTCTAAAAGTTTGTTAAATATGTGGTAGTAATGTTGTAATGCCAAAATTTTGATTGTGATGGTGTGGTGAAAGTCCAGAAAATTCAGCCATGTTGCATTGAGGTTTTGGGGTTGTTGGGCTTGTTTTGGATGGATTGTGGTTGGTTTTCGAGGGGGCTAATGTAGTTGCTTGAGTGAGTGAGTGATAGAAACTGGTTTGAAGGTTATTGGATTAGTAGATTGTAAGTTATGACTTTTAAAAGTTTGAGTAGTCTTTCTTTAAATGTTGAAATAATGTTGTTAGTTGTTTGAGTGGTATTTGGGTGGTTGAATCATGGCTTGTTGTTGGTTAGATTCGGGTTTGGTTGAGTGGTTTAATGCATGTTAAGTTGGATGGCCTACTTTGTCATATAACTTAGTTGTTGAGTTATTAATTGATTAATTGATGTTATGTTGTTGAAATGATGTTAACTGATTGATTATTGATTAAGCTAGGAGATAGGCAATCTACCTTGTTGTCCTCCTGTGATATGAATGATTATTATTATTATCATGAGTCTCGGTATGTGTATGGCACCTCTTGGGCAACGTTGGGCTGTCGGGTTGATAACGGCATGACTATCATAGATTACCCCCAGCTGGCATGGGCGGAGGTGTCATGGAGGGAGAGGCTAGTGAGGTAGGTGTGTGAGTAATAGGGAGTTATACGAAGATGGTTGAGATCGTGATGGCGTTTGGAGCTACACTAACTAGAGTATCCTTATTGATTGGTTATTATTATTGTTGTGCTTATATTGTTATTGATGTTTATTATGTGTTTAATGCTCAAAGGATGATTTACAAGGAGTATAGTAAATACTTTTTATGATCTATCGAATCCTCACTGGGCTTGTTTTATATAAGCTCACTCTCAATCGTTATATACATACAGGTGATACTGAAAATGATTTCTGGTACGTGCCTCAGGAAGCTGAGAATGTGCTTTATGTGGAGGAGTCTTATATGCCAGAGTCATGTCCATGAGCTTGTCTTAGCTTTTGTCAAATAATGTATTGTATAACTATTTAAAAATAAAGACTTATGTATATTGCTAGTGTAGTAGCCTTTCTTTTGAACATGATTAGGTTGCCAGATTAGTTTATAATCTATTTTGCATTGTATAAAATAGCCTATGTATGATGTTGGAACGGAGGCATATAACTTATGGATAAAATGGTAAAAAAATGTTTAATGTATATATTTTGGTTGCGTTGTATGTTGTTAACTTGATTGTGGAGTTGGTTGTTGATTTGTGGAGTTGGTTGTATGAGTTACAAAGAGGTCGGTTTAGAGCCTCGGTATCCAAGTTACAATTGTTATGCTGCCGAAATTCCATTGCGTCCTGAGTGATTGTAGGTAGGGTCGAGTTGGGGCGTGACACCATTCCTCTGATTCCCCGATGTTAAGGGAAGGGTAGAAGAATTCCAAGTGTGATGCCTCGGATATGCCAAGACCAGCCCCAGGTGCGACCCGAGACTTTGTTAATGAAGAAGGAGCTCTTAATGCATTGCCTGAAGTGAAGCAAGGGGTGACTCCTTCAAGCCTGAAAATGGCGTATTCGATCATGAAAGACCGTATTTTTCGCTTGTTTTTGTTGGATAATCCTTTGTTTCCAGATTATTATATAATAATTAGTTTCTCCATCAGTGACGCTACATACCTTCCATTGTAAAGAAAATGTGTTCTCTTCTAGAAGGCTTCCCTACCAACTATTGGAAGTTCTCTTGAGAGTTTTATAGCAAACAATTGAGTTGTCTTCTATCCCGTTGCCCTTTATTCATTTAGTCCTAAGACAGATAGAATCTAGGGCTTGATTCTAGTTTTCCTATGGGGAGTCAGAATCTTTCTTTCTTTTTGAGGGCGGGACTATATTTCCCTGAGGGTTATGTTCCATTGCTGTCGTTTTTAGATCAAGTGCCATCAATCTCTTTTAGGCAAGCAGGGAAAGGTCAGTAGACGCTCGACTGTTTTATATTTCTTAGTATTACTGAGTATTACTTAACTAGTTAGTATTCTATTAATAGGGTATTAATATCATCTTAAGATTCTAATAAGATATATACATATTTTGTATTGTAAGTTAAGAGAATATCAAAGTAAAATGGTCCTAAAGTAGCTTGACTAAAAGGAGTGGGAAAACTAGTGGAATAGAAGTACCTCACCTCTTCCGCGGGTATCTTTATCTTCCAGTTAAGGTTATATTACAAGTTCATATGGAAGGCTAAAGGGTATTCCCTTGTTAGTGATGTAAAGAAAAAAAAGGTTATTCTCCTGTGAGGAATGCTATGTATGTCTGCCGAGATGGCTATTGTTACTTCTGTCCGGGGATTTGCCCCTCATTTTTGCTCTGGACTTTGTCACCACAGGATAAGTATATGGGTTATGTGCAGTATCCTCCCAATATATATGGGTTATGGCAGTTATCCCCTTTCTCATCAATGTTTTGAGCCGAGCTCGTTGGAAGTCATGTATTTTTTCTTGTTGTCTGCTGTAGGATTCTGCCAAGCCAAGTTGGAGTCATAAGATACTCCCTTGCATTTTGAGTAATAAGGGTATCAAGAATTTATGCCTTCTATTATGTTGGAGTACGAGCTCCCTTGAATACATTTGCAGTTCCTTTCGAGGGGGATTGAGTTGGAGTCCCTGTCTCCGTATTCCACGTAATAGTAGTCCTGGTATCAATAGGTGAAGTCCCCGTATCGCTATTCCGATTTCCACCAGTCTTCATACTAGTCCCTGGTTAATACTTATAGTAGTAGTCTCTGGGATAACTAATTCTCTTCTCGGGTAAGCGAGTAGGCAAGACAGTGTAAGATAGATTGAGAATATAGAGCATATGTACTGCTAAGTTTTGTTCCATCCAATGGGATAGATGCAGCTGGAGTGGTCCTTTTATATGGGGTTCTTTCTCTAGTAGCAGTCCCCAATCCAGTTGTCTCTTTTTCCTGTGAGTGTGAGTTCCCTTTGGAGTTCCCGGCCAGGAGGTGTAGGAGTAGTTTCGTTGGCCTTTTCGGCTATTGCCATTGTCCCAGGAAGGGAATAACTCATAGCTCAAATATACAATTACAAGAAATTTGAGCTCTTATATACAATAAAGGGTTGTTACACTAGGGAATTGGATTTTCCCATGCTGGGTCGCACGACGTCCCTCATAGAAGTTACTCCCTTTTTATGTAAGGGTAAGAAAAGAAGGAACCCACTTACCCACTTTAGCATTTTTCGGAGGTTTACATCTAGTGAATGAGGCTGTATTCTTCTTTGATTGCTCTGTTCCCCAACAGAAATGAGGAAAGACTTGTTGGAAATTACCGATTGGCTTGGTCTAACCAAGAAATACATGGGGTTTTTTGGGCTGGGCGTCAAAGTTGCTATCTTCTCCTATGAAATTTCTATTCTAGTTGGATGAAAACAGCGCTCCTACCATTCCTCTCCCTATCGGTCGAGCATCTTCCACCCCGGTTGAGCATCCACCTTTCTCTTCTTATCAGTCGAGCTGAATTCCATCTAACCTCTCCCTATCGGTCGAGTTACTTCATACCTTGTTCTATCAAACAAGCTTGTAAACACCTTTCGGGTCCAAGTTTCTCTGAAATTCTTCCTTTGGTTAACGGGAAAGGCTCACCTGCCTTTGTCACGCCCCGACCCGACCCCGCAAAAAGCCAAACCCGGACCCGACACACGGACGGAGTCTCCTCTGTACCGTGGACGATCCGAAAACCCTACATTCAATATAATACTTGCGAAAGCCATAATAAACATTTGAAACAAGCCAACTTTCTTTTAAAACATACATCTTCTTATTAACCAACTTTGCAAACCAAAAATGTCATGCATACTACACAAGTATTCGTGCCACTAAAGGGTTAACCATTAGTATGCAATTCTTTACTAGTCATAAGAGTATAACTTACAACTTTACAATCTTTAAACCTTTACAACAAAAGACCATAAAGGCCTCAAAATAGAACTACATACAAGGCTACAAGCCTCAAAATAAAGCGACAACCAAGCATTAACACATTAAGCATGGCCCGCACAAAAGTCTGGCAACCAACCACCAGCTAAGCAAAAAAGTACTATCAAGTAAACACCTCCACTTGCTCCTCCTCCTCTATTACCTCAATGGGATCAGCTTCAACTACTCCTGTAAAATATAGTATAGAAAGGAATAAGCAAAAACTATTGCTCAGTGAGGGTTATTGGTCTCAAGGACGGAGATGAGAGGAGTATGCAATGCAATTAGTCAAGCAATTCATACAAATATCATATAAAGATACAAACAAAGCCAACAATAAAGCAAGGCAAGCCTTAAAACTATAAACACTCATTCAAAGGATACGATACTCTTTCCACGAGCAACTTTCAATCACGAATTCGATGACGACGCCCCGGCCCAAACCACCTTATAACTTTAGTTTGGAATACCCCGGAAGTATCCATCAATTCTACGACCCAAATCTCCCTGGGAGGCAACCCAAGCGAGAAAGGGAATAGGACACGGAGCTAGAGCAACCAACACTGGCAACCCAAGGCTACCCAGAGAGGCCCATCACTCCTCCCCTGACTCTATGAATGTAAGACAATATACAATGCAACAATCGAGCAATAAAGCCACACGTGGGAGAATAACAAAGTAGGTTACTCTCGCACGCAACAGCAACAGTTGATAAGCATTTCAATCAAAATCAACTCTAACAAGCATATTAAACATTCTATAGGCATAAAATTAAGATAACAAGCAAAAACACAAACACCCAACTAATGCCACAACTACACCAAAAGTGCTTCCATGGCCTCCCGAGACAATGCCATTATGCAAAACGAGAAAACGATAAACTCGACCTAAACGACCCTGACTTTCACCAATGTATATTTCTCATTTTTTCCATTATGCAACCTAAACAAACCATGCATTTAGGCATTCTAGCATACCTAGCACCTTTTCCCATCAACAGAAAGCATAACAACGCAACTTCATCGTTTCAAGGGTTTACTATTCATATATGGCTATTCAACTATCAATTTTATATTGCAATCTCAATATTCAACCACAGAAAATGTTAAAAAGCTATAAATACATGTTCTACAATTGTCAAGGAATATTTTTTAAGCATTAAAACGATTAAAACAACAACCTACGAATAAAACCCAATAATCACAAAGTTGATAAACATGTTATTCAATTGCGCAAATAATGTGCTTCCCTCACCTTAGACACTGCTAGTCGCTAGAAAAACCACGTTGGATGCCTCGGTAACCACCCCGCATGAGCTCACGCGAAGATTTGAAGTTTTGAAGATTTGAAGATTTGAAATATGTTTTTTTTCTTCTTCAAGTTTCGGCCTTCTCTCCTGATTTTCAGCTTTGTTTTATTTTTTTTATTTGTTATTTGTTATGTTATAAGCTAACTAAGGTGGAAACTTGGTCAAAGGTCAAGGCTCCTTGGTCAACTAACTTAAAATTGGTCAAATAGCCTATTTTTATGCATTTTTCAACTAAAATAACTACCACCAAATTAATTCTAGCTAACAACAAATAAAACATAAAATTTAAGGCACCAAAATACTAATTCCACTATTTGTTGAGGACTAAAAGTCACCCTCTAACTATTGCTCTCGAAATGCAATGCACCTTGCGACAATAAAGAAGCAACAATTTGATTTCAAAGAATTTAAGAAAATATAATTTTTAGAAAGATAATCAAGAAAATTCCACATTCCGGCCTTAGGTATTACAGCCTTGATCATGCTCATTCTACTGATGTATCTGTCAGTAATGGAAGCATCCACGGGTTGTGTCCTTGGTCAGCATGATGGAGGAGTGAGGCTCGTTCTTCCACGATTGGTAGCACTCGTTCTAGAATAAGGGAAGGGGTTTCATCGGCAGACTTTTTTGGGGTGCTTCCGTTACAACGACTTCACTCTGAGGCCTCTCATCTACCCCATGATTCTACTTGGACGATTCATTGTGATTATTGCCCCGTGAGTGCGAAGTCAAAGTGGAAAAAAAAAGATGCGCTCGGGACCATTCTAACAGAGATTAGGGTGGAATACACCGACTTGATGTAATGGATGGCACTTTCTTCATTTTTAGGGCAAAAGAGGACACTACCTTTATGCATTCATTTATTCACCTCCGCCCCTATCCCCGTTGGGGGGTCCTGATCTAGATCAAATGCAACTTACTATTCTTTTATGGTTGAGGCAATTTGTGATGTGTTTTATGATGGGAGTGGGTCAGCCCAGGATAATTCTGGTTGATTCTTCAGTGAGGCATTAAGGAATCTCACATTGATTGAAGTCCTTGATCTTCCCCGGTCAGTCAAAAGAAGAGGAGTAAGTTGATCAGGAATAGGCAGGTGGTAGAGGCCCTGAACTACATTTCAAAGATCATGCCTAAATGCAGCCGTGATCTTATATACGATACCACTAGATGCACCTTTGTACTTTTCCATCCGCCAATCAAGGCTAGTGGAGCGAAGGGAGCCAAAAAAGGTGAGTGCCCCTATGCCAGCCTTATTGAAAAGGCCTCTTACTATAGATAGGGTATTAGCGCTTTACTAATAAGATAGAAAGGGGCAAGCCAAAACACTCCTAACAAGTTGGCGAGTTCGGTTTTCGGGGCTACCTACTTTAGGGCTTATGTATGTAATATATAAAGAAGAGCCCTTTTAGGGCCTTTTTGTTTAAGGGCTGCTCGTCTTTTGAATTGAAGGAAGAGCGAGAGCGGAGGTGATTTCAGTAAACATCGCTGAGGCTCCCATGTCCCACCGACCCTCTAAAAATGTAAGGTCGTAAAATGGCTAATAGGAAAGAAGAAGCAAGCAGAGTCAAAGGTGGCTCAAACTCACATAAACAGAGGGGGAGACACATTCATGAAAAGCGAGAAGTCGTGCCGTGGGGGGCAGACCAACTATGAATAGATCTTTCTTACGGGGAAGAGTAGGAACATCATGGGTCTACTTCTTGCAAAAGGCCAACATCCCCATTCCAAAACATTCACATAGGTCCTTAGGCAAACATCGTAAAGGGGACAAAAATAGTCTATTTACCTTTACAATATTCCGGAATATATCATGGCTCTATCTATTCTTTTTAAAAATAAAAATAAAAAGAGTTCTGTATTTCTCCGGGGCTGGGGGAACAAATAGGTGTGGGGAAGATGGAGAGGGGGGCTACAAGCCCTCTCCCATTGTTGTTCACAGACTACTCATCCCTTCATTTCCCTTCGCTCAGCCCGGTGAGATCATATTTCTCAAACGAAGTGAAGTGATAGGAAGAGAAGACTACTGGGGGAAGATCTCTATTCATTAAAGCCCCTTGTATAGTAAGGGGAAACTGAAAGTGCGCTCCTGCACACCAGCTGAAGAAAGGAGCTTTGGAAGTTTACCTTATTATTATTAAAAGGGGAAAGGGTTCCAAACCTATCAACCTAATAAGAAGAGAGGGGCAAGCCAAAACACTCCTAACAAGTTGCTGGATCGAAGTAGCTCATTCTCCATCCACCTGCCAGCAGCAAAGGGGGTTTGATTCCCGTTATACGCGATGTGGCAAAAAAATATAATTCAACGAGATATGCCTTGCCTGCATTAAGATTTAAAACTTGTCGTCTACTTTCAGGAAATGTTTGGAACAGAGAACTAACAATAATACAACGCCGCATTCTTCAAAGATTAAGAAACAAGAAGAGATCTATTAAGAGAAATATTTATTCGAGAGAAAATCTTAACAGTTACATTCAATTATAAAGCACACGAAAGTTGTCCCTTTTTTCATGGAGATTTACCCATCACAAAGATGTACAGAGGAACATAAGGAACTTCATATATCCCTTATCTACTCAATCCAGAAACAAGATTGGACCTTATTCCGGTTCAACTCCATTTTCATGAAACTATTCCTCAAGCAAGGCAGTCGATAAGTCATTGAAAGGTTTGTGTGAATAATGGAATGGTAAGCATTACTCATTTTAAAGTGTCCTACGGTGATATAATATCTTTTCAAGAAAATGATGCGAGAACCCGCGGTGAAGAAATAAGGAGATCTTTTTATATCGAAATATCAGTTGAAAAAATAATAGGCAAATTCATAGATCACCCGGTAAGAATGTGGAAAAGAACCAAAACATAATGGTTCCTCCTACTCAAAACTAAGAGGGGATGCTGTGAGGCCCGACCCCAAATAATGTGTCCTACCTCGATTTGTGTGCCTTAGAGCTAGAATTATATGACCAACCTTGGATTATGTGCCCTGTCTTAGTTTTTGTGCATGCCTCATAATTCGTGCCCTATATTGATTTATGTGCGTGCCTCGTAGTGCATACCCTAAACCTCAAACTGCGTGCCTACACGCTAACCTAGAAAGATTCTTGCACAAATCACTAGACAATAAAATAATCCTACACAATCTACTAACCATTATTATATTCCTAATTCAAATACTACAAACTCCATTAGCAATAAAATAACATTAAACTATTCCTAAACATTCCAGTAATATTTTTTTAATCCTAATTCAAATTCACTACAAGACAAAACCCTATCATCATCCATACCATCGCCAATATAATATACATAATCACATTTTCCTAGGAAACCACTAACTATTAAATACTATACTTTAATCCTAAATCAACCCACTAAAGGACAAAACCTCCCCAAAACCCTAAATCCTATCATCAAACACTAGAATTCAAAAATATATATATAAACAACACATACACACATGCTCTACATGGCCCACAAGGAAATTTCTACACATCATACACACAAAATTATATTCTATACACACACAAAACACAAGACACTCAAACATTCCTCACAAAACACAAGAAGCATAAAAAAATACACACCCACACACTACCCAAGCTCTCATTTTCAACCAACACACCCCACATACAATCAAAATTCTGATTATACACAAAAAAAAACACAAATATACCCTCTCAACTTACCAAAACCGACACAGACATTCAAACACTCAACAAACACTTCAAACTCTCAATTTTTTCTTTCAACTCTCTCACTCTCTCTCTATTTTGGTTCTAGCTCTCTCTTGAGCTTGCAAGGCTCAAGCTTGCTTTCTAGGACACTCAAGGACTCGGCCATAGCAAGCAAGCCAAGCAGAACACTCAAATCCCTCAAAAAGCTCACTATTTCAGCCAAAGGTAAGTTTATTGGTTCATATTATTCCTCTTTTGGTTTTGAGCACATGCACACCTTCTACATTTTCTAACTAGACTAGAATTCAAGGAAAAACAAGCTACCATTCGGCCAAAGCAAGGAAAAGGGGCATTTCGTGCGTTTCAAGAGCGTTTCGTGCATCTTAGCTAAATCTTCAAAGAGGTGAGGATTAAATCTTCTCAAATGCTTTAAAAACTAACATGGATGCTCTTATATGGATGTATTTACTCTTGAAGTCCATGTACATGTGTTTATATGAGCATATATCCTCGTGCATGGCTTGGACGTTGCTAGAAACCTTGAGACTAGAAGTGACATTTTTCTAGCAGCTCTCTGTCCCTGTAGAATGAAAATTTTTTAGCCTAGAAAATGATGTTAAAAATGTATGAAACTTGGTCATGCACTAGATTTTTCAGTTATGAACATAGCTTGAAGAAATAGGCTAAAGCTAATTTTGAGTTTAAGACCCCCAAAATGGGAACATATCGAAATGTGTATAAAACTGGACAGACTTGCGTGGTCTCACAGTTTTGGTCATAATTCCTATTTCTGAACTCGAAATGCAGCGAGGTTTGTTCCTAGATTTAAAGCACTCATTAAGATTAAATTTGAAGTTTGATTCACCCAATTTGGAGGTTATTTTCTCGGTTAATCGAATGAGGAAAAATAGGCTATTGGTGCTATGAGGTTTTGCTTGGAAACTTGATTTAAATCATGTTGTAATTGTACTTTGAGGTATTGAATGCTTGGACTTGTGGAAATTAGAAGTTTCATGGGTTGTTTTAGTTGAATGAGGTTGTTTAAATTAGTTGATGCATGGCTTAGGTTCATTACATAATGAATTCTTGCTTGATCGTATGTGTGAGCACGATATTGAAGCCCTATTGCCTATGCATGCTTGCTAAGTGACTATTGTATGGTTAAATGAATTTATTTGAGTTGTTAGTAGGCTGTCCAATAATCTCTAACTGTGCTCGAATTGGGCTAAGTGATTCTTGTGGTTCTTAGCCAACTTAACCTACACCCGAGCATGGTCCTTGTAAACCCAAATGGCTACGTAGACTTCCAAGTCATAAACCACCATTGTGTGACTTATAATTGATGTTAAGGAATGTTAATGGGCTGCCCGGAATTGTCTTGATAGCCCTAAGCTTGATTCTTGATGATTGCATGTTGATAAGTTAACTATTCATGCACCCGGTTTTAGGTAAAGTGTTGTAGCATGCTTGTATGTTCCTAACACTTGGTATATGAACTAAAATGAGATATATGACTTGTTTGTAAGGTGTTACTGGGCTGCCCGTTAAATGTTCATATACTTCTAGGTGTTATACAAAGTGGATTTACATGTCAAAGCATGCCTCGTACATTTACTTGCCAATATGTGATCATGCGTGTATCCGGAGGCAACCTACTTTGTTGACCTCCTAATGTGAATTGTTAAAAGATATTCTATGCCTTATTTTGAACTTGATCACTTGGCTGCCCGTGAAAGTTTAATTGCTTTCAAATTGATATATGAAAAGATTGTATGTTCTTACAATGCCTTATGTGCCAATATATCAAAATGTGATCAAACACTTGCTCGGAGGCAACCTACTTTGTTGACCTCCAAATGTGAAATATTAAATGGTACAATTGTGCATTGCATAAAAGGTTGCAACCTTTCATTGTGGCATGGTAGCATTTCACGAACGCCGGGCAGCATAGGGCTTGCCGGTGCTCCCATGACTACCATGGTCAATTCCCTCTCTCGCTTGACATTCCACCCTCGGAGAGTTGGATTGTAGGTTTGGTGTACAATCTAGAGTACACCCATCGGGAGTGATAAGTGGATGATTGGTGCCGGCTACAACAATGGTTATTGGAAATGATCCTGAGAGCAAATGTTCACCAATTGATCTTGAGAGCGAAAGCTCACCGTATCTTTTTTATTATGTTCTTAAGTACTCTACCTTGGTTCCTAGAGGAAAGACTGTTTATCTATATGCCACTACTATGATTAATACATGAATCAAATGTGATGAAAATCTTTATTGATTATCCTATGTTAATAAAATGGTGTGGTAACTGTGTTTATTGTTCCATTATACTTATGCAATATATAATCTTATTTGTGTTACATGATATGTTTTCAAAGGAGTTTTCACAAGTTAATCGGAAAAAGGATTTCAAAAACCTTGTCACTTGTTCCCCTCTCGTTGAGTTTATAAGGACTCACCCTCTTTTTATCACAGGTGAAGCATGAGTGGAAAATGTACCTGAAGACAACGTGCGTGTTGATGATTCCTTGAAGTAATTTGGTTGTTTTGCTTGCATTGCATGAACGTGGCTATATGTTTGAAGTTGCTTGGCTTGATTGTTGAAGACTTTCGTTCTATCGATTTAAATGGCCCACTTGTAATTCGGGGCCTTGTTTTGGTTTGTAATAATTAGGAACCATGCGAACTCTCTTAGACTGTTTGATGCTTTTCTTTCCTTGTTTCGGGTTTAACTATTGCTAGTAGTATCTAAAGGTCAAACTAGAATTGAACTAAGGCGGGTTACATTTTAATCATAGAATCACTCACTTGTAAGTCTCAATATAGATAAACATGTACTAGTATGGTAAAAATAAATAAGCAACGTATAAGGAAACTTAGTCGTCATGTTTAAGTTCATAATCCTATATTGAGTTCTTAAGTTTGATTTAACTAGAACGGGCTTATTGATCAAGATAAAACAAGGGTTGTAGTTTTAAACCAATGGAGACTTTGTAATTGTGGTTTTTAAAGATTAGGTTAAAACCAAATGATTTAAATACAGTTGTCATACTGCCATTTTCCTGAAATGATTTTGGAGTTTTAGTAAATAACTAAGTATCAATAGTAGGAAATTGGTTAAGGTCTATTGAATGACAATAGTATGATAAGTCAAACCCTAGTTTAACCTCTTTGGGTCGGGCTGGGGCATGACACCTATATTGAAATGGTATTAGAGCATAGTTTTTGCATTAGTTGGGTTCAACTCTCGGACCGTGGGTAGAAGCCCTTAGGTAATTATGATGTCTTGTTTATATGTGTTAATGTGTACTAATGTGCTTTAATTGCTTTAACATTGAATATCATGTGCCTTTGTGGACCATATGTATTATGTGTCATGCACACCAACATGTTAGTGCCCTCAATAATGCATGCATGCTTTTATATTCCTTCCTTGATACATGTGCATGTTATATAACCATGACTGACTGTTTATACACATAAATAGTTGGGACTAAAACTTTCATGGAAGTGAATTTATGCCGAAAGAATGAAAAGGCTCGGTTAGAGATTTTCGTACCTTCACAAGTACTAGATGGATTGTATGTATTATTGGATATGCATATATAAAATGCATAGCACATGTATAAATATTGAGGTAAAGTTATCTCCTTATCTTTGGAATACCCATACCTGTAATTAAGTTATCATTTTTATAGCTATAAAGTTTTTGATTTCGTTAAACCATTCTTCTAATTGTGGTTCAAGTATAAAGGTTAATGACATACAACTTTCCTTAAGATATAAGAGTATACTATTAGATATGTAGAGTATTATATATTCTCATGCGCTTATAGTGGAAGTTGACTTAGAGGTTGCTTTGAATCCATTTCTCACATCATAAAATTGGCTTGATAGACTATCTAAGAAGTTAGCAATATACTCGTATGATTGAATCCTTACTTGATTGAAATTAAGCATTGATGATTCTAATATGGTATATACTAGCGAGTTTCAAGTTCACTAAATGGTAAGATCGTGACCTAGAAATTAAGAGATAAATTCGTGGAAGTTGACAATAGTTACTTTTAGGGGTTAGATTATTAAGACATGGATAGTGTATTTAAGTGACTTAACAATGGATAACCTCAAGACATGTAGGCAACTCTAGAGACTGAGTTTAACAAGGTTGATGATTCTTTAGTATAACAAGATATAGGGATGTTGGAATCGAGGAATTCACGTAGCTAGAACTTGTGTTCGGAAGACTACACCTAAAATGTTAAGTCGAATAGAAGTGAAAGGTATTGAATTATGCATTAGATGACTAACGTTGCTAAAGGTTCTAAGTTGGATATTGGTGATATTAAGAATCATGGTCTTAGTTTGGTGCCCCTCAGATTTAGTTGTGATTATGCAAAGTAAGTCATTCTACACACTCGTTATTTGGATACCCTAGAGAATGTTAGGAAGTATATATCCCTAAGTAATACCGATGGACCTAGTATATAAACCATAGAAGTGAGATTAAAGCATCTGGCTACAAGTAGAGTCGTTAGGGTATGATTAGTAATCCTAAATAGCTAATAGTGAGTATGCATGATGATTCATGGTAAACCCTAGAACCGAAGGTCGATGAGTCTTGATGCTCTTAGCTAGTTGAACATGTAAATGAGGAGAGTAAGATTTCATATAGTTAGGATAGAGATGAATTAGAGTCATGATGACCCAAGAGACTACTGTTAGACAACCGTATTTATGTGCACCGTTTCACGTCTAAAAACTAGTGGCTGGTAGACTTCGAATTGTGGTCGTTGAATAGAGGGTAGATCTTGTAGTGATAGTTAAATGAGTGGTTGATTACTTTTGAAGTTCTATTAGATTATATTGAATGATGCCTCGTGGTCATAATTCTTATGTTGACACAACCTTGAAGTTATTTCGTGTAACAGGCTACTTGGATTAGTATGGTAAGTATCTTACGAGTTAGATCATTTCGGTACCTATTTATAGTCCTAGGATTGTTGTTGTACGGCCGGTAACCTAGTGGAGCATTGATATCACTTGCATGGCTATGGCCCTAGCTTAGTAACACTAATGTTGAAGATATATTGGCGGGCATTAAGTGTTCGAAGGAATGACTAGGTCGCTAAGTGAGTAGGACCGTTGTCTTCTTAAGTGTGACATAACCTTGGATTGAAGTGAGTGAAATTTATTTGAGGTTGAAACTATTCGCTTTAGGAGCCTTGGTTACGATTAAGAGAAATTCTGAAGCCTCGTGACTTGAAGATAGAGATTTGAATAAGGAAATAAATTGTGGATCATAAGCTGATGAAATTTACTTGTAGGAATTGAACTAGTGCGACATGATTAGTTTACCCATGCAATTTCGATGGCAATTTGTTGGTGGTACTTAATAAACTTTACAGTTTGAGTTTAACGAATCTCAATCGTCTTTCTCCTTGATTACGAGCGTGAAGGTTAACGAAGCTAGGAAAGAATGTTAGTGAATAGGAGCCAGTAATCAGGAGACTAATCATTAGAAGATTTGCTAATCTAATGTACCTACAAGATAAGGACTATGATACCATCGATAGATGATGACTTGAGATGGATTACTTTGTTTGGTGAGTTCTTCCTGAAAATAGGGTTGTATTGTGGAAATGATCCATAACAAGTGTATGTCCTACGTGTTAACAATTTTGAAACTAGTTGATAGGATATGTAAATCGGATATAGACCTATCATCTGGAAATTAGTATATGTCACCATAGGATCGTGGTATTATTGTGGTATTCCTTTTGAGGTATGAATGCAAGATTAACATGACATAAGTCATGATTTTGGAGTTATAGTTATATTGTTAGAATACCGATGCAGCTTTGATTATTATGCTTGGAGATTCTAACATTAGGTAATGAACTTGACCAAAAGATCAAATGGAGAGAATAGAGTCGTTCAAAGGAACAAACTGTAAATGTAGGGGTCACACCGAATTAAATGATTGGAGAAATGTAGGAAATGAATTGGTTGTGGAAAGAGAGATCACAGAACACGGGACGAACCGGAGTGGAAAAAATAACTAAGGTCAGAATCCATCTAAATGACCTCAATAAGTAAGAATGAATTTCAGGACGAAATTCTTTTAAGGAAAGGAGGATGTGAGGCCCGACCCCAAATAACGTGTATTACCTCGATTTATGTGCCTTAGATCTAGAATTATATGACTGACCTTGGAGTACGTGCCCTGTCTTGGTTTTTGTGCATGCCTAGTAATTCGTGCCCCATATTGATTTATGTGCGTGCCTCGTAGTGCGTACCCTAAACCTTAAACTGCGTGCCTACACGCTAACGCAGAAAGATTCTTGCACAAAGTACTAGACAATAAAATAATCCTACACAATCCACTTGCCATTATTATATTCCTAATTCAAATCCTACAAACTCCACTAACAATAAAATAACAATAAACTATTCCTAAACATTCCACTAACGTTATTTTAATCTTAATTCAAATTCACTACAAGACAAAATTCTATCATCATCCAAACCATCCCCAATATAATATACCTGATCACATTTTCCTACAAAACCCACTAACTATTAAATACTATACTTTAATTCTAAATCAACCCACTAAAAGACAAAACCTCCCCAAAACCCTAAATCCTATCATCAAACACTAGAATTCAAAAAAAAATATATATATATAAACAACGCACACACACATGCTTTACACGGCCCACAAGGAAATTCCTACACACCATACACACAAAATTATATTCTATACACACACAAAACACAAGACACTCAAACATTTATCACAAAACACTAAAAGCATAAAAAAATACACACCCACATACTACCCAAGCTCTCAATTTCGACCAACACACCACACATATAATCAAAATTCAGATTATACACAAAAACCAACACTAATATACCCACTCAACTCACCAAAACTGACACACACATGCAAACACTCAACAAACACTTCAAACTCTTAATTTTTCCTCTCAACTCTCTCACTCTCTCTCCATTTCGGTTCTAGCTCTCTCTTGAGCTTCCAAGGCTCAAGCTTTCTCTCTAGGACACTCAAGGACTCGGCCATAGCAAGCAAGCCAAGCAAGAACACTCAAATCCCTCAAAAGGCACACTATTTCGGCCAAAGGTATGTTTCTTGGTTTATCTTCTTCCTCTTTCGATTTTGAGCACATGCACACCTTCTACACTTGCTAAATAGACTATGATTCAAGGAAAAACAAGCTACCATTCGGCCAAAGCAAGGAAAAGGGGCATTTCGTGCGTTTCAAGAGCATTTCGTGCATCTTAGCTAAATCTTCAAAAAGATGAGGGTTAAATCTTTTCAAATACATTCAAAGCACACATGCATGCTCTTATATGGCTGTATTTAATCTTGACATCCATGTACATGTATTTATATGAGCATATCTCCTCGTGCATGGCTTGGAAATTGCTAGAAACCTTGAGACTAGAAGTGACATTTTTCTGGCAGCTCTCTGTCCATGTAGAACGAAACGTGTTTAGCCAAGCAAACCTTGTTAAAAATGCTTGAAATTTGGTGAACCACTATATTTTTCAGTTCTAAACATATCTTGTAGAAATAGGCTAAGGCTATGTTTGAGTTTAAGACCCCCAAAAAGGAAAAATATCGAAATGTGTATAAAACTGGACAAATTTGCGTGGTCTCACGATTTTGGTCATAACTCCTATTTCTGAACTCGAAATGCAGCGAGGTTTGTTCTTAGATTTAAAGCACTCATTAATATTCAATTTGAAGTTCAATTCACAGAATTTGGAGGTTATTTTATTGGTTAATCAAATGAGGAAAAATAGTCTATTGTAGTGAGGTTTTGCTTAGAAACTTGATTTAAATCATGTTGTAATTGTACTTTGAGGTATTGAATGCTTGGACTTGTGGAAATTAGAAGTTGCATGGGCTGTTTTGGTTGAATTAGTTTGCTTAAATTAGTTGATGCATGGCTTAGGTTCATTACATGACAAATTCTTGCCTAATTGTATGTGTGAGCATGATATTGAAGCCCTATTGCCTATGCATGCTTGTTAAGTGACCATTGTATGGCTAAATGAATTCATTTGAGTTGTTAGTAGGCTGCACAATAATCTCTAAGTGTGCTTGAATTGGTCTAAGTGATTCTTGTGGTTTTTAGCCAACTAAACCTACACCCGAGCACGGTCCTTGTAAACCCAAATGGCTACGTAGACTTCCAAGTCATAAACCACCCTTGTGTGACTTATAATTGATGTTGAGGAATTTTAATGGGCTGCCCGGAATTATCTTGATAGCCCTAAGCTTGATTCTTGATGATTGCATATTGATAAGTTAACTATTCTTGCACCCGGTATTGGGTAAAGTGTCGTAGCATGCTCGTATGTTCCTAACACTTGGTATATGAACTAAAATGAGATATATGACTTGTTTGTAAGGTGTTACTTGGCTGCCCGTTAAATGTTCATATGCTTGTAGGTGTTATACAAAGTGGATTTACATGTCAAAGCATACCTCATACGTTTACTTGTCGATATGTGATCATATGTGTATCCGGAGGCAACCTACTTTGTTGACCTCCTAATGTGAATTGTTAAAAGATATTCTATGACTTATTTTGAACATAATTACTTGGCTGCCCGTGAAAGTTTAATTGATTTGAAATTGATATATGAAATGATTATATGTTCTTACAATGCCTTATGTGCCAATATTTCAAAATGTGATCATATACTTGCTCGGAGTCAACCTACTTTGTTGACCTCCTAATGTGAAATGTTAAACGGTATAATTGTGCATTGTATACAAGGTTGCAACCTTTTTTCGTGGCATGGTAGCGTTTCACGAACGCTGGGCGACATGGGGCTTATCAGTGCTCCCCTGACTACAATGGTCCAATTCCCTCTCTCGCTTGGCATTCCACCCTCGGAGAGTTGGGTCGTAGGTTTGGTGTACGATCCGGAGTACACCCATTGGGAGTGATAAGTTGATGATTAATGCCAGCTACAACAATGGTTATTGGAAATGATCTTGAGAGCAAATGCTCACCGATTGATCTTGAGAGCGAAAGCTCACCGTATCCTTTTTACTATGTGCTTAAGTACTCTCGCTTGGTTCCTAGAGGACCTCAGGGAGGAAAGAATGTTTATCTATATGCCACTACTATGATTAATACGTGAATCAAGTGTGATGAAAATCCTTACTGATTATCCTATGTTAATAAAATGATGTGGCAATTGTATTTATTGTTCCATTATACTTATGCTATATATGATGTTATTTGTGTTGCATGACATGTTTTCAAATGAGTTTTCACAAGTTAAGTGGAAAATGACTTCAAAACCTTGTCACTTGTTCCCCCATCGCTGAGTTCGTAAGGACTCATCCTCTTTTTGTCACAAGTGAAGATGGAGTGGAAAATGTGCCTGAAGACAACGTGTGTGTTAATGATTCATTGAAGTAATTTGGTTGTTTTGCTTGCGTTGCGTGAACGTGGCTATATGTTTGAAGTTGTTTGGCTTGATTGTTGAAGACTTTAGTTCTATCTATTTAAATGGCCCACTTGTAATTCGGGGCCTTGTTTTGATTTGTAATAATTAGGAACCATGCAGACTCTCTTAGACTGTTTGATGCTTTTCTTTCCTTGTTTCGGTTTTAACTATTTCTAGTAGTATCCAAAGGTCAAACTAGGATTGAACTAAGTCGGATTACATTATAATCATAGAATCACTCACTTGTAAGTTTCAATATAGATGAACAAGTACTAGTAAGGTAAAAATAAATAAGCAAGTTGTAAGGAAACGTAGTCGTCATGTTTAAGTTCATAATCCTATATTGAGTTCTTAAGTTTGATTTAACTAGAACGGGCTTATTGATCAAGATAAAACAAGGGTCGTAGTTGTAAACCAATGGAGACTTCTTAATTGTGGTTTTTAAATATTAGGTTAAAATCAAATGCTTTAAATACAGCCGTTTTTCTGAAATGATTTTGGAGTTTTAGTAAATAACTAAGTATCAATAGTAGGAAATTGGTTAAGGTCTATTGAATGGCAATAGTATGATAAGTCAAACCCTAGTTTAACCTCTTTGGGTCAGGCTGGGGTGTGACAGACGCCGCCTACTACTAAAATCTCGCTTTTTGCAACAGTTGCATTCTTCTATGCAAGAAGAAGACTTAGAAAGAACAAAGAAGTTTGGATCCGAAAAAGTATGCTTAGGCAGTTCTTTCACTGAGCACATTAGAATGAAGATGAATTTGTATCATTTCAAATCCCTGTTCTTATCGAAGAGAAGGAACGAAAAAAACTGAAATATTCCTACTCGAACAAGAAGTTCGATACTTTACAACTCTTCTTTATATAGTAATTCGACCTATTGCTCTGCATCCCCCCATTAGAAAACTATGAAGAGAAAAATCAAAAGGATCGAACTACCTACTCATTATTCGGAGGTGAATCATAGAACACTAAATGCTATGGTATCTTATGGACCTAACATAGGTCACATCCCTCACAACATAAGATTGAAAGATCTAAACCTTCTTCTTTGGAGCAGAAATGGACGTGGCCAAAACATATAAAGTTCGACGTAGCTGCTCATAAGGACATATCTATCCGGATAGAGGATAGTGATGATCAATTCATAGATAGATCTCTCTCCATATAGATAGGTATCTCCGTCGATAGAGATAAAGATAGGGATCCATCTAGATCTTGATTCATTATTGCCATTTTTTCTTGATTCTGATTGATTGCCTTTTTTTTATGACAACTTTTAAATCTTAATGCAAACAAGGAAATATCAATTTTCAATTATTACTTGCTGGGTCAGAGCGTAGACAAACGAGCAGAGCCCAAGAAACAGGGAAGCCCTCCATAGAGCAGTCGACTAAAACTAGAAGACTGCTGGCCTAAGAGAAGGTGGCCTCTCTCGGGAAACACGGCCCAATTTATCTTCTTTCTTTTTGATTTCAGCTTTCTTTATTTTTTCAAGGGCCCAGAACGCTAAAAGGTGGGGGAGAAGGAAGCCAAACCTCTAATCATGTCACGCACCAACCCAACCTATGGAGGCTAGACTAGGGTATGACCTAAATCATTATTGTTATTTTTCATCCCTAACTGTTTGACTATGATTGATCCTTATTCGTTAGCCTAGAACTCCAAAAGGTTTTTAGAAAATCGACAGGATAACGGCGGTATTTAGGACCTTTGGTTTGACCTAATTTCTAGAACACCTCAAATAAATTGAAATAATTAATTTACTTACGATTAAAACTTTCGTTCTACTATCGATTGATATGCCTACTTCTTTATCTCGAAGGTTCCATTTGAATTAACAATCCTATCATGACAACTACATCCCATTTATTTGTCAAATTCCTATTTAGGCAAGTACCTATTGTCATTTAGCTTACAAACGAGTACCTTGATTAAGTATAAGTAGGACTAACTTAGTTGATTCTTCACCTATTGGTTTAAAAACCTAAAGATAGCTACTAACCATAATGATGAAAAACAAATGACCGAAATAAAAGAGTTGTCCAGTTTATAGTTAGTACAAGCCAAAATTAGACCCCAAATTACAATGGAGGTCTTTTACAACAACAAAATAAACAGTCTGCATTCAAACACAATATCCCTAATAGCATTTATATTCCTGAAAAGCAAGCAATGCACATAATTATTCCAAAGGTTCATTAACTATCATATTCCCTTCAAGCACCTGTTCCAAATTTGCTTCACCTGTGATGATAAAAACGGGTAAGTCCGTATGAACTTAACGAGGGGGAACAAGTGACAAGGTTTTTGAAATCCTTTTCCGGTTAACTTGTGAAAACTCCTTTGAAAACATATCATGTAATGCAAATAAGAATGTAAGCATAGTATAAGAATCAAATTGAACAATAGATACATTACCAATCATTTCAAGGATACTGTGAGCTTTTGCTCTCAAGATCAAGCGGTGAGCATTTGCTCTCAAGATCATTTCCAATAACCATTGTTATAGCTGGCATCAATCATCCACTTATCACTCTCGATGGGTGTACTCCGGATTGTACACCAAACCTACGACCTAACTCTCTAAGGGTGGAAGGCCAAGCGAGAGAGAGAATTGGACATAGTAGTCATGGTAGCACCGGCAAGCCTGATGCCGCCCGGCGTGCGTGAAACGCTACCATGCCACAATGAAAGGTTGCAACCTTGTATGCAATGCACAATTATGCCATTTAACATTTTACATTAGGAGGTCAACAAAGTTGGTTGCCTCCGAGCAAGTATAAGATCACATATCGATTAGTAAACATACGAGGCATGCTTTGACATGTAAATCCACTTTGTATAACACCTAGAAGCATATGAACATTTAACGGGCAGCCAAGTAACCCTATACAAAACAAGTCATATAACTCATTTTAGTTCACTTACCAAGTGTTGAGGACATACGAGCATGCTACGACACTTTACACAAGACCGGATGCACGAATAGTTAACTTGTCAACATGCAATCATCGAGAATCATACTTAGAGCTATAAGGACATTCCAAGCAGTCCATTAACATTCCCTAAACATCAATCATAAGGCACACATGAATGGTTTAGGACTTGGGAACCTACATAGCCATTAGGGTTTACAAGAAACATGCATGTATAGTAGGGCCTCAATTTCATGCTTACACATACAATTAAACAAGAATCCGTCATATATCGAACCAAAGTCATGCATCAAGTCATTTGAGGAATCTCAGCCAACCAAAACAGTCCATGCAACTCCTAATTTCCACAAGTTCAAGCATTCAATACCTCAAGGTACAATTACATTACGATTTAAAGCAAGTTTTCAAATTAAACCCTCCTGCAATAGGCTATTTTTCCTCATTCGGTTAACCAAGTAAATAACATTCAAATTCAGTGAATCAAACAAAAAATAGAAGCTTAATGAGTTCTTTGAATATAGGAACAAATCTTGCTGCATTTCGAGTTCAGACTAGGAGTTATGACAAATACCGGGAGACCGCGCAAAACTGTCCAGATTTAGACATATTACGATATTTGCCATTTTTGGGGGTCTTAAACTCAAAATTCGCCTTAGCGTATTTCTGCAAGATATGTTCAAACCTGAAAAATATAGTGACTTACCAAATTTCATGCAGTTTTAACATCATTTTCTAGGTCCAAAGTATTTCATTCTAATCGGACAGAAAACTGCCAGAAACTTAACTTCATATTTCAAAATTTCTATCAAGTTTCAAGCCATGCAAGGGTAGAGATACTCATATAAACACATGCACATGGACTTCAAGAGAAAATACAGTCATATAAGTGCATGCATGTGAGTTTTTGAAGCATTTGAAAAGATTTAAACCCTCACCTTAGCAAATCCTAGAAAGAATAGAAGAAACACTTGTGAAATGCCCTTGAAAGGGCCAAAATGCCTCTTCTATTGCCTTGGCCGAAAATGGCTCTTGACATTCCTTAATTCTTAGCTTAGTTAGTAGGTGTAGGAGGTGTGCATGTGTTCAAAACCTAAAGAAGAAGAAGATGTAGCATCAAACTTACCTTTGGCCAAGAATGGAGTGTCTAGGAAATTTGTGTGTGAGTATTGAGCTATCCTAGCTTGAATTCTTGCTATGACCGAGAGTTTGAGGGTCTTTGAGGGCTTGCATTAGTCTTGGAAGCACAGGTTTGGTAGTGGAGGAGCTAGGGTTGAACATGAGAGGAAATGTGAGAGTAGCGAGGAAATGAAAGAATTTTCAACGTGTTTTATGTGTGTGTGTGTGTGTATTTGGCCTTGGGAGCTTGGAAGGCTAAGCATTGTTGTTTTTTTAGCATAACTTGAATTTTGATTGTGTATAGGATGTGTTGGCCAAAAATGGCCTAGTCAAATGCCAAGGTTGTCTTTTGTTTTATCTAATCTAGGTTGCCTTGTGTCTAGTATTAATAATTAGTTTATAGTGGAATGTTTAGTTAGTAGGAAAAATGCTTAGGGTATAGGGAAGTGTGAGAATGTTGGGTATTTAGAGATTCTAGGTAGAATAGAATATAAGAATGTTTAAAGATGAATTTGAATTATGAATAGAATAGTAGAAAGTGAAAAATGTAGGAATAATTTAATGTTATTTTATTGTTAGTGGAGTTTGTAGAATTTGAATTAGGAATTTAATAATGGTTAAAGGATTGTGTAGGATTATTTTATTGTCTAGTGCTTTGTGCATGAATCTTTCTTGATTAGTGTGCAGGCATGCATTCCAAGGTTTGGGGCACGCACTACGAGGTAAGGCACGTACTTCTAGGTGAATGCACGGATTCTAATGTGTGAAACCCCATATTTTACCTTTGCCTAGAATTGCGTGTTTTGATATGTTTATGTGTTATATGAATTAGAATGCGCTAATTCCGTGATTTATAATCCTATTACGTGCTAAGAGTGCATTCATAAAATTTTCATCAAAAACAACATTGAAAATTTTATCGTCGGCTTTATGAATAGTGTTTTGAACGCACGTCCGCTAAAATTTTTACACGGGTGTTTTAGACATCTTAAAACCTAGTCCTCGGATATTAATAGACCCGTGTCTGATTAAAATTGATTTCAAATCGGATTAGGAATTTTAAAGATTTTTTACACCTTCTTTTGCAAAAATTGAGTTTTTAATCGAGTCGGGTATAAGTCTATGCATGTGAAACTTGTTGTCAACTAAAAATATGTTACTTAATATAGTCTAAGTGTTGAATGCTTGTTGTGAGCAAAAATAGTCAAGAAAACAATTAAAAGACTAAAGATATACATCAAAAGACTAAATAACTCAACTTTGTCTTTATCATATTTGTTGACTTTTGCTTATAAGATGATAACACACAATTAAAACAACATAAAACACACTCATCAACATACACAAGGTGTCCAAAATGCCTTTGGAAAAAAATAGAGCTTTTCAACTAATTTTCAAGGTAATTTTTCAATAGAACTTGCAATTGAAGGCCAAATTTCCTCAACCAATGCTTGAATTCACTTGTTGGGCACCTATTACACACCTTTCTAGCATCATATAACATCAAATGTGAGAGAAAAATTCTAGATCTCAAAATGCCATTTTGTATCAATTTCATATAATTGCATTTTTATCTGATGAAATGTTAAATTGTCTTTAGATTATTGCTCAGTAGTTGCCAAGGATCATTTATATGTGTTTATAGCTGTTTTGATCGGTAGTAGCATATATTTCTATTTTTCGGGTATTAAAATTGAGTTATAGCTTCAATATTGAATAATTGTTGGTCGTGGTGGTTGGAATTGATTATTGATAGCTTCTAAAAGTTTGATAATTATGGGGTAGTAATGTTGTAATGCCAAATTTTTTATTGGAATGTTGTAGCTAAATCCCGAAAAATTCAGCCATGGGTGTTGCCAAAACTACGGTTGTTGGACTTGTTTTGGATGGCTTTTGGTTTGTTTCTGATGGGGTAAATGTAGATGCATATGTGGGTCAGTGATAGGAAGTGGTTTGGAGGTTATCGGGTTTGTAGATTGTAAGTTATGAAGTTTAGAAGATTGTGTTGTATTTTCTTGAAATGTTGAAATGTTGTCTTGAATGTTGGGTAGTGTTTGGGTAGTTGGTTCTTGGATTGTTGGTGATTGAGATCGGGGTTGAATGTTGGTTAAATGTATGCTGAGTTGGATGGCCTACTTTGTCATCTAACTTAACAGTTTCATAATTGTATAGTTGATGATTGTTAAATGTTGTTTATTTGGTTGCTGAAATATGGTTTAATTGATTATTGATTATTGATTGTCGAAAGCGAGAGCCGGGCAACCCTCGTTGTTGGTTTCTCGAATTGGAATTGTTATTGTTATTAAGAGTCTGGAGTCAGGCAACCCTCGTTGTTGGCTTCTCGAATTGAGTCTTGTTGTTGTGAGCTTTGATAATCTTGTGTCACTTTGGGAGGCATCCTGGGTTGTGGGCACAGTTATCATGGCTAATCCCTATCTCGCATGGGCGGAGAGGCCATGGGGTGTGGGTCTAGGTCAAGGTACCTCAGGCTTATGTCATTGGGTTTGGAGGAGTTGATGAGCATTGAAAATGGTATATGGAGCTTTATCAGCTAGTGTATCGTATCCTTATTGTGTGTTTACTATTATTGTTATTGTTGCACTTATAATGTTATTGATGTTCATTGTGTGTTTACTGCTCAAGGGATGATTTCCAAGGGGTATAGTCAATGCTTTTAAGAGATCTATCGAATCCTTACTAGGCTTGTTTTATATAATCTCACTCTTATTCGTTATCTGCATTCAGGTGTTACCGATTAGGATTTCGGGTACGTGCCTTAGGAAGCTAAGAATGTGCCTTATGTGGACGAGTCTTATGTGCTGGAATCATGTCCATGAGCTTATCTTAGTCTTTGTAGTATAATGTATTGTATAACTACTAAAAGGTAAAGACTTATGTATATTGCTGGTTTAGTAGCCTTTCTTTTGAACATGATTAGGTTGTTAGACTAGTTTATAATCCATTTTGAGATGTATGTTATAGCCTATGGTTTGATGTTTGAACAGAGGCGTATAACTTATGAATGAACTGTTGTATGGTTGTCAAATATATATGGAGATGGTTGTGTTGTTTTTTGTTGAATTGGATGTAGAGTTGTTGTTGATTTTCATGTTGGTTGTATGAGTTACAAAAGAGGTTGGTTTAGAGCCTTGGTATCCAAGTTATTGTTGTTATACTACCAAAATTCCGTTGCATCCGGATTGATTGTAGGTGGGTTTCAGTTAGGGCGTGACATTAAGTAGTATCCGAGCACATGTTAGTTGTCAGTCAAGGTATTCTCGGAATGTGGGTAGTGGTCTTATCATGAAAGTATGTATGATGTGAAAGAAAAATGAAATATGTGTTTATATGATTAAGTGACTGTGATTTCGTTATTAAACTGTTTATGTGACTAATATCTAAGTGACTTATGTTCCTTACGCGAGTTGTTGCCTATGTGTTGTTAATATTCTATAGCATGTCTATGTGTTATAACCTATGCTAACTCTTTGAAAGTAAAATGTCGGGACGTCCGAGAA
Source organism: Ehretia macrophylla (assembly GCA_037974665.1). Lineage (NCBI taxonomy): Eukaryota > Viridiplantae > Streptophyta > Magnoliopsida > Boraginales > Ehretiaceae > Ehretia > Ehretia macrophylla. The sequence continues at coordinate 57,996,681 of CM075765.1, forward strand.
CACGAGGTAGGCCTGAGGATGGTAACAAGGCACCGGGTAATGCGGCATCAGGCCGGGATTAGGGTTATGACTGTAGTACCGCATCTATGGTTAAAATGTCAGAGGTCATGGCAGGGCAGGCTCAGATCTTGGCAGGGCAAGCTGCCCAGGCGCAGACTATACAGACCCATTTACAAATGTCCAGGGAGGTTACTAGGGGCGTAGTACATTGAAAGAGTTTCTGGGGTATTTCCCACCGAGGTTTCAGGGAGAGTCAGATGATCAGAAGGCCAAGGCATGGATTAATAAACTTGAGAAAATATTTGATCCTCTTGACTATACTAATGAGAGGAAGGTTACTTTTGCAGTATACTTACTTGATGACGAGGCTGAGGAATGGTGGTGCTCTGTGAGATCAAATTGGGAGACTCGGGGTATTCCTTATGTCTGGGATACTTTTCTTCGGGCATTTTGGGCCAAGTATATTCCCAGGATTGCGCGTGAGCGCAGGGAGACACAGTTCACATCCTTGGTTCAAGGTGATTCTACAGTGGCCCAGTATGAGGCCAATTTTACCAGGCTGTCCCGGAATGCACGACAGTTTGTTTCAGACCAAGAACATAAGACTAGGAGGTTTGTTTTGGGTCTATGGTCTGAGATTCTGGATGCTATGGCCTTGAATCAGTATGATGTGTTTTCAGAGGCCTTTGATGCGGCTTCTAGATTGGAGAAGAGAAAAGGGGAACAACTTAGTTCTGGTCAGGCCAGTAAGAGGCCATTTCAGGTGCAAGGCCAACAGGTTGGGTATAGACCTTCTGTACAGTAGGGTGGTTATAGGCCTTCGGTGCAGCAGGGTTCTTTTAGAACACAGGGGCAGCAGAGTTTATTTAGGCCCCAGTTTCAGTAGGGATCTTACCTGGCACAGTCCCAGTATAGGCCGTCCTAGTCTCAGGGTCAGTATAGGCCTAGTGTTGCGAGACCTCTGCAGCAGGCTAGTACAACTTCTTATTCAGTTCCTGGGTCTTCAGTAGGCAGTGCCAGTGCTTCGACACCGCATTGTACTTTTTGTGACCATAAGGGCCATATGGAGGCCAACTATCAAAAAAGGCAGGGACATGTTTGGGTTACGGTAGCAACCAACACATAGCGAGGGATTGCCCTAGATATCAGGGTTCTAGGAGTCAGCCAGTGACTCAGGGTTACCAGGGTACACCTGCGGGCAGTATATCTCAGCAGCAGTGGGTTCAGGCTCGGGCCTATGCAGTGGATTTGGAGGTGATGCCTAAGGCAACAGCTGTTGTGGAAGGTAACTTTCTTATACACAATCAACTTGTTAAAGTGTTGATTGATTCTGGTGCTACGCATTCTTTCATTATCCGTACTTGTGTGAAACGTGTTAACATGCAACCTGAAAGATTTCCTTATGTGGTTGAAATTAGTACTTCTTTGACTGATAAATATGTGACTGGCCTAGTATGTAAAGATTGTAAAATACATGTTAAGGGTCAGGATTTCCCTTCGGACCTTATGTTATTTCCTATCCGGGGGTATGATGTTATCTTGGGTATGGACTGGTTTTCTAAGTATGATGCTCAGTTAGATTGTAGAACAAAGGTAGAACGGTTTCGGTTGCCAGAACAGCCAGTGGTTGAGGTAGCGGGGAACCGGGATGCTAAGACTAATTTTATTATCTCATCAACTAAAGCTATTAAGCTAGTGAGTAAGGGGTGTTCAGGGTATCTAGCTTATTTGATCAACAAGCCATCTAATAAGCTGAAGCTGGAGGAAGTTCCTCTAATTCGGGATTATCCCAATGTATTTCTCGAGGTGTTACCAGGATTGCTGCCAAAGAGGGATATTGAGTTTATGATCAATCTAATTCACGGTACTTAACCTATTTCTAAATCAGCGCATCGGATGACACCAGCTGAACTTAAAGAGCCAAAAACTCAGTTGCAGGAGTTATTAGAGAAGGGATTCATTCAACATAATTATTCACTGTGGGGAGCACCTGTCTTATTTGTAAAGAACAAGGATGGTACCTTCAGACTATGCATCGATTATCGTAGGTTGAATCAGGTGACCATCAAGAATAAGTATCCTTTGCCACTGATTGACGAGTTGTTTGATCAACATCAGGCAGCCAAAGTCTACTTTAAATTTGACTTGAGGCTAAGGTATTATCAGCTTCGAATTCGTACGAAGGATGTTCCGAAGTCTGCTTTCAGGACTCTATACAGGCGTTATGAATTTGTGGTTATGCCTTTTGGACTGACTAACGCACCGACAACATTCATAGATCTTATGCATCGAGTCTTTCAACCATACTTGGACCAGTTCGTGCTAATCTTTATTGATAATATCTTGGTTTATTCTAAGACTGAATCGGAGCACGAGCAACATCTACGGCTTGTCCTACAAAAGCTGTAGGAGCATCAGTTGTTTGCGAAGTTTAGCAAATGTGAATTTTGTCTACAACATATATCTTTTCTTGGCCATTTGATTACACAGAATGGTATATCAGTAGATCCCACTAAGATTGAAGTGGTGATGTCTTGGAAATGGCCGGAGAATGTTTCGAAAGTTCGTAGCTTCCTTGGCTTGACTAGTTATTACCATAGGTTTGTGAATAACTTTTCTAAGATTGTAGGACCACTTTCTAAGTTAATTCAGAAATGAACCAGCTTTACTTGGGATGAGAAATGTGAGAGTGGGTTTCAGGAGTTGAAAAAGAGATTGACTACCGCTCCAGTACTTGCTCTGCCAGAGGGAACTAATAACATGGTTATTTACAACGACGCATCCAAGGAGGGCGTGGGTTGTGTACATATGCAGAATGGTCGGGTTATCGCCTATGCTTCTTGAAAGTTGAAACCGTATGAGGTTAACTATCCGACTCATGATCTTGAGTTGGCAATAGTTGTTTTCGCACTGAAAAAGTGGCGTCATTATCTATAGGGAAGTAAGTTCGAGGTTTTAACTGATCATAAAAGTCTGAAGTACTTATTTTCACAAAAGGAGTTGAATATGCGTCAACGGAGGTGGATGGAACTTCTTGGAGATTATAATTGTTCTATCAATTATTTGCATAGGAAGGCAAATGTTGTAGCAGATGCTCTTAGTCATAAGGCGAGTATTGCTTGTTTGGCTGTTAAAAAGTGGGAGGTTCTTGAAGAAATTAGTTATTGGAGACCGGAGTTGACTCAGGTTGGAGTGATGTGTTCACATCTCCGTATTTAACCTTTATTACTATCTCAAATTAGAGAAGCTCAGCAACTTAATGCAAAACTTCAGAAGATTAAGGATCATATCACAGATGATCAGCTTGACTTCAAATTACATGAGGATGGTATTCTTCGATTTCGGAATAGGGTTTGTGTTCCCAATGAACCGGGTTTGAGGAGAGGTATTCTGGAGGAGGCTGATAATTCTAAGTATACCATTCACCTTGGTAGAAACAAGATGTATCGGGATTTGAAACAACATTACTGGTGGAACAACATGAAAGGGAGGTTGCACAGTTTGTATCCACATGTTTGACTTGTCAGCAGGTGAAAGCAGAACATCAATGACCAGCAGGGTTACTCCAGCCATTGGCAGTACTGGCATGGAAGTGGGAACATATTACGATGGACTTCGTCGCTAGTTTGCCTAGAACACCGAGAGGTAACGAAGCGGTTTGGGTTATTGTAGACCGTTTGATGAAGACATCTCATTTTATTCCGATGAGGATGGGAGATAAAATTGCAAAGTTGACAGATCTTTATTTGGATTAGATTGTTAAACTTCACGGAATTCCATATAGTATTGTCTCTGATCGAGATCCTCGATTTATTTCTCGATTGTGAGAAAAACTTCAGGAAACTTTGGGTACTTAGTTGAACTTTAGTACATCGTATCATCCACAGACCGACGGTCAGTCAGAGAGGACTATTCAGATTTTGGAGGATATGCTCAGGGCTTGTGTTCTGGACTTCTGGAAGAACTGGGAGAAATATTTACCACTTGCCGAGTTTGCCTATAAAAATAGTTATCAAGCTACTATTGGGATGTGCAGCTCTCTACGGCCGTAAGTGCTGATCACCTTTGTTTTGGGATGAAGTAGGGGAGATGAAGGTTGTTGATCTGACTATTATGCCGAAACTTCTACAAAAGATTGAGAATGTTCAGTTGATCAGGCAGAGAATGCTGATAGTGCAAAGTAGATTCAAGAGTTATGTTGATAAGCACCGTCAGGATTTGGAGTTTGCAGTCGGGGATCGAGTTTTCTTGAAATTTTCTTCTCGAAAGGGGTTTGCTCGTTATGGTAAAGGTGGTAAGCTGAGTCTGAGGTTTGTTGGGCCATTTGAGATTACTGGCAGGGTTGACAAGTTGGCATATCGGTTGGCTTTATCGGAGAACTTCTCTAATGTACATGATGTTTTTCATGTATCTACTTTGAGGAAGTATTCTCCGGATCCTTCTCATATTCTTGAAACAGAACTGTTACAGCTTCATGAGAATCTGACTTATGATGAGCAGCTGATTCGTATTCTAGATCAGATGGAACGGGAGTTGAGGTCGAAAAAGATTCCGATGGTCAAGGTATTGTGGAAGTATCACGGGATTGAGGAAGCTACTTGGGAGAGAAGACATCCGATGCAGCGGTAGTGCCCAGATCTTTTTTGTATAGCAAATAAGAATTTCGAATATGAAATTTCTTTAAGGGGGGGAGAATGTAAAACTCCATATTTTACCTTTGCCTAGAATTACATGTTTTGATCTGTTTATGTGTTATATGAGTTAGAATGTGCGCTAATTCTATGATTTATAATCCTATTACGTGCTAAGTATGCATTCATAAAATTTTCATAAAAAACGGCATTGAAAATTTTATCATCAGTTTTTGTGAATAATGTTTTGAACACACGTCCGCTAAAATTTTTACATGGGTGTTTTAAACATCTTAAAACCTAGTCTTCGTATATTAATAGATCCGTGTCTAATTAAAATATATTTTAAATCGGATTATGAATTTTAAAGATTTTTACACCTTCTTTTGCAAAAATTAAGTTTTTAATCGAGTCGGGTGTAAGTCTATGCATGTGAAACTTGTTATCAACTAAAAATATACTACTTAAAATAGTCTAAGTGTTGAATACTTGTGATAAAAAATAGTCAAGAAAACAATTAAAAGACTAAAAAAAATACATTAAAAGACTAAATAACTCAACTTTGACTTTTGCATATTTGTTGACTTTTGCTTATATGATGATAACACACAATTAAAACAACACAAAACACACTCATCAATACACACAAGGGGGACAAAACTCCTTAGGAAAAAAATAGAGCTTTTCAACTAGTTTTCAAGGTAATTTTTCAATAGAACTTGCAATTGAAGGCCAAATTTCCTCAACCAAAGCTTGAATTCACTTGTTGGGCACCTATTGCACACCTTCCTACCATCATATAACATCAAAGTTGAGAGAAAAATTCTGGATCTCAAAATGCCATTTTGTATCAGTTTCATATAATTGCATTTTTATCTGATGAAATGTTAAATTGTCTTTAGATTATTGCTTAGTAGTTGCCAATGATCATTTATATGTGTTTATAGCTGTTTTGATTGGTAGTAGCATGTATTTCTATTTTTTGGGTATTAAAATTGAATTATAGCTTCAATATTGAATAATTGTTATTGTGGTGGTTGGAATTGATTGCTGATAGCTTCTAAAAGTGTGATAATTGCAGGGTAGTAATGTTGTAACACTGAATTTTTTATTGGAATGTAGAAGCTAAATACCGAAAAATTCAGCCATGGGTGTTGCCAAAACTAGGGTTGTTGGACTTGTTTTGGATGGCTTTTGGTTTGTTTGTGATGGGGTAAATGTAGATGCATATGTGGGTCAGTGATAGGAAGTGGTTTGGAGGTTATCGGGTTTGTAGATTGTAAGTTATGAAGTTTAGAAGATTGTGTTGTATTTTCTTGAAATGTTGGAATTTTGTCTTGAATGTTGGGTTGTGTTTGGATAGTTTGTGGTAACCCCATCCTACATCATAAGGAGAAACGCTGGGACTATTGGATATAAGGGATATCCTGGACTATCCGTGCATGTGCGTTTTCCTGGCAGTGGTTGGGAGGCGACAAATCTGTGAGGGGTATGGGCCTCAAAGCGGACAATACGTGCATAGTACGTTTCTGGGCTTGCTCGCCATGGCCTCGATGCTCGTTTGGACCGTTAAGGATAGGGAGTATCGTGCAGGCATAGGAGTTAGGTCCGGGGCATTGCAAAGTGGTATCAGAGCGGGCCTTCCTTTGCGCTAGCAACCCACGAAGGCGCTGGGCCTCCTTAAGGGGGGCGGATGTGATTACCCCATCCCACATTGGAGGAGAATCGCTGGGACTACTAGATATAAGGGTTGTCCTGGACTATCCATGCACGCGCATTTTCCTGACAGTGGCTGGAAGGCGACAAATCCATGAGGGGTATGGGCCTCAAAGCGGACAATACGTGCATAGTGCGTTTTTGGGTCTGCTCGCCATGGCCTCGGTGCTCGCTTGGATCGTTAAGGCCAGGGAGTATCCTGCAGGCATAGGAGTTGGGTTCGGGGCGTTATATAGTTGGTTCTTGGATTGTTGTTGATTGAGATCGGGGTTGAATGTTGGTTAAATGCATGCTGAGTTGGATGGCCTACTTTGTCATCTAACTTAATAGTTTCATAATTGTATAGTTGATGATTGTTAAATGTTGTTTATTTGATTGTTGAAATATAGTTTAATTGATTATTGATTATTGATTGTGGAAAGCGAGAGTCGGGCAACCCTCATTGTTGGTTTCTCGAATTGGAATAGTTATTGTTATTAAGAGTCGGGAGTCGGGAAACCCTCGCTGTTGGCCTCTCGAATTGAGTCTCATTGTTATGAGCTTTGATAATGTTGTGTCACCTGGGGAGGCATCCTAGGATGTGGGCACAGTTATCATGGTTAATCCCTATCTCGCATGGGCGGAGAGGCCATTGGGTGTGGGTCTAGGTCAAGGTACCTCAGGATTGTGTCATTGGGTTTGGAGGAGTTAATGAGCATTGAAAATGGTTTAGGGAGCTTCATCAACAAGGGTATCGTATCCTTATTGTGTGTTTACTATTATTGTTATTGTTGCACTTATAATGTTTTTGATGGTCATTGTGTGTTTACTGCTCGAGGGATGATTTCCAAGGGGTATAGTAAATTCTTTTAAAAGATCTATCGAATCTTCACTGGGCTTGTTTAATATAAGCTCACTATCATTCGTTATCTGCATTTAGGTATCACTGAATAGGATTACGGGTACGTGCCTCAGGAAGCTAAGAATGTGCCTTATGTGGACGAGTCTTATGTGCCGGAGTTGTGTCCATGAGCTTGTCTTAGACTTTGTAGTATAATGTATTGTAGAACTACTTAAAGATAAAGACTTATGTATATTGCTAGTTTAGTAGCCTTTCTTTTGAACATGATTAGGTTGTTAGATTGGTTTATAATCCATTTTGAGATGTATGTTATAGCCTATGGTTTGATGTTGGAACGGAGGCATATAACTAACAAATGAGCTGTTGAATGGTTGTTTAATATAGATGAAATGGTTGTATTGTTTATTGTTGAATTGGTTGTGGAGTTGTTGTTGATTTTGATGTTGGTTGTATGAGTTACAAAAAGAGGTTGGTTTAGAGCCTCAGTGTCCAATTTACTGTTGTTATATTGCCGAAATTTTGTTGCATCCTGACTGATTGTAGGTGGGGTCGAGTTGGGGCGTGACATTAAGTGGTATCAGAGCACATGTTAGTTGTCAGCCGGGGTATTCTCAAAATATGGGCAGTGGTCTTATCATGAAAGTATGTATGATGTGAAAGAAAAGTGAAGTATATGTTTATATGATTAAGTGACTATGTGATTACGTGATTAAACTATTTAAGTGACTAATATTTAAGTGACTTACGTGCCTTCTGTGAGTTGTTGCCTATGTGTTGTTAATATTCTATAGCCTGTCTATGTGTTATAACTTGTTCTAACTCTTCGAAAGTAGAATGGCTGGACGTCCGAGAACACGAGGTAGGCTTGAGGATGGTAACGAGGCACCGGGTAATGCGGTATCAGGCCGGGATCAGGGTTATGACCGTATTGCTGCAGCTATGGATAGAATGTCAGAGGTCATGGCAGGGCAGGCTCAGATCTTGGTAGGGCAAGCTGCCTAGGAACAGACTATACAAACCCAGTTACAAAACGTCCAGGGAGGTTACCAGGGGCGTAGTATATTGAAAGAGTTTCTGGGGTATTTTCCACCAAGGTTTTAGGGGGAGCCAGATGATCAGAAGGCTAAGGCATGGATTAATAAACTTGAGAAAATATTTGATCCTCTTGACTATACTGATTAGAGGAAGGTTACTTTTGTAGTATACTTACTTGATGACGAGGCTGGGGAATAGTGGCGCACCGTAAGATCAGAGTGGGAGACTCAAGGTATTCCTAATGTCTGGGATACTTTTCTTCGAGCATTTTGGGCCAAGTATATTCCCAGGATTACGCGTGAGCACAGGGAGGCAGAGTTCACATCCTTGGTTTAGGGTAATTCTACAGTGGCCCAGTATGAGGCCAATTTTACCTGGCTGTCCCGATATGCACCGGAGTTTGTATCAGACCAGAAACGTAAGACTAGGAGGTTTGTTTTGTGTCTAAGGTTTGAGATTCAAGATGCTATGGCCTTGAATCAGTATGACGTGTTTTCGAAGGCCTTTGATTCGACTTCTAGGTTGGAGAAGAGAAAAGAGGAACAACTTAGTTCTGGTCAGGCCAATAAGAGGCTATTTCAGCCACAAGGACAACAGCTTGGCTAATGTACTTAATCCTAGGTTAAGGCTCGTGCTTCGAGATGAAAGCATACTCTCTAATATAGGTGCACATAAACCAAGATAGGGCACATAATTCAAGGTCGGTCATATAATTCTGGGTCTAAGGCACGTAAATCGAGGTAACACACGTTATTCGAGGTCAGGCCTCACAAATCAACCGTCACACAACCAAAATTCTCAGCGTCGAGATAGATTTGAGATTCCGTAAGTAACTCTGTGCTAATAAACGCATGGGAGAAAGAAAATGAGCCAAGCCCGAGCTCAAAACGTGGGAAGATTTGACGGTCGACCTAGGAATGCCCTATATTTTATATATTATATATAGGAAATTCATGTGCACTTCGACTTCGTGCATCACATTAAATCTTTCTTACTTAGTAAATTTGAAGAATTCTTCAATGAAGATGACGTCGATTTTATGAACCCATTCTCGAAACTCTCTTCTTTTATAACGTAATTTAGACCTTAAGATCTAACTTATGAAGAGAGATTAGTGAAAAAATAGCTAAGTGCACACTCACTATATCCACACTAACATCCAAAGGAAAGAGCAAATTCATCCCAAAGCTCGGACCCAAGCACGAGGGAGTGAAGATTCATATCCCACTGTGTGCTTGGAAATTGGATATGTTTCGCGTACTTTAATGGAAAAGCCTTTACCAAAAGGGTCTCACTAATCCCGGTTGTAAACAGACCAATAATCAATTGGAAGCCTATTTGACTCAACATAGGTCTCATATGACATTCTTGCTGGATCAGCGATTGAGGGATAAACATCTTTCCTTCAAGCGTTCTCTAGTGCTAATCATCCAGCCTGCTAAAAAAGTCCTTTGGTTTGAATGTTTTAATCGACTTCTTTTCTTATTTGATTCCTGATCTAAAGGTGCAATCAATAGAAGCTTGAGCAAAGGGCTTATCGAAGGACGATCTTTGGGAATTAAAACTTCCAAGGTAGATACGTACCTCTATGCCTAGCTTCCTTCCTCCACAGAACACTTTCTACCGTGGCATGGAATAAAATTTCCTTATCTTCAAACCCGGTCGAGCATCTTCAAACCTTGGTATTTACCGCTGTGCCACTATGCTATAAAGAAGAAGGAATACCCGGCAAAGTCCCTTCTACTCCTAGCGGGTTATTTCACTCCTAAATTCAGGTAATGAACTTGGTTTGTGCAAGAATAGGTTTATAGCTTTAAGCTAAGATCGACACAAGAACATAACTGAAATCAAGTAGATAGATAAGTTGTTTCAACGAATCCCCTACTTGAGAATCAGTTGTTCGCATTTCTCTCACGCTATAGCCGGGAGAAAAGAAAGTCTCATGGGTCTCTCTGACTCTAATTAGTGAAATAGAGAAGAATATTTTTTCCATTTTAGCTACTAAGATAGCAGCAGAAGACATTTTGTCCATTCCTTCTTGATTGACTTATTTCCTAAAGCTGCCTAAACTGGATCGATGGAATATCACACATGCGCCATTACCATGCCTCACGTTCTTGTTCTAGTTCTAAGTGTAAGAAACTGAATTAGTCTAAGAAAAGAATAGAAAAGAGCCGGGCACAGTAAATCTACTCATCCTGGCTTCAAATCCTAGCTTGAGTTGCCATGGGAACCTTAGCACTGCGTGTGTGTTGTGGGCCAAGAAATAGGCATAGAAAGAGTGAGAAAGCTCAATCTAGGACATGAAAGTAGAATCACAGCTGTCGGATCTCGTGCTTAAGCACAGAGACAATTTCCTTTTGATAGTGCGAAGGTACATCTTTGGGGGAAAGACTAGGAGCAATTTCGTGTTTCAGGGAATTAGGTAACAAAAGACCCACGTAGTGGAGCCCTTGAGAAGGTGCGAAGCCGACCATGCTCCTCTTGCTTATGGAAAGAAAGTCAGTCTGTATATTATCCCATAGTGGGGATGTCAGATGTTTTTCTATTCCTTGTATCTAGCATGCAAAGAAAAGGATTTGCCTTCGTAATCCAATGGTTTTGTTAACCAAAGCGCAAACCTCTTCCTATAGTGATATTCATATTCAAGCTCTTGTACAAGGGGTAGATACTCCCCATTCCTACTAAACCGAATCAAGGAAATAGGACTCAGTGACGGAAGACTTTTCGAATCCCTTAGGTGAGAAAGTGTTACGGCAGTTTGGGATTGATCAGCAAGGGCAGAGAAGTTGTTTACTTGCTTGCTCAGCTCGAAAAAGTACGCTATGAAAAGTATTGAGAGGTCAATCACTTTCCTTGGATTCTCTAACATCGTATTCGTACTAACTAACCCCGAAAAGAACCCCTTTTTCTCCCCCAGAAAAAAAAGAGGTAAATAGAATATCTGCCCATAAGACAACTATTCTAGGAGTGCTTACTTCACGCTTTACTTACTTCATGCTTTCTTTCCCTCACTGCGCTCGGTCAACGGTATACCTTATACAGTCCAATAACCCTTCCTGGTCGGTATCATCGTCCAATCCATGCATTGTTCCAGTCTCAGGCATCAGTAAGATTGAAAACCCTTACTCTGTTCAGAATAAAGAAATGGAATGAAGGACCTTTCCAGTTAGAGAGTTCGTTTAGCAATAGTACTTTAATGTAGTAGCTCACTATCTCAAACGTATAGGTCACGAACGGTCTAACACAAGGAAAAAGAAGAAAGGGTTTGGGGGGAAACCCCCCGAGCTATTTAGATTTTTTCCCATACGGCAAGCTGATTTGTCAGCCTGACAGATAGAGGCCTTCCTTTGTTTCATTTGTTGGTTTGTCTTCAGTTTGCTTTTCAACTCGGGGCCCTATTTCTCTCAGGACTGTCAAATGTTTTCTTTTTCAGTGTGAATTCATGCAAATCAATGAAGAAGATATTGATTCTATGGATTGAATATTTTATATATTTCCAGCTTAAGTCTTTCCCAGGGATGACCGTAAACAAAGAGTAGTTCTTATCGATGGCAAGGCAGGCTTTAGGTCAGCTACCTAGCAACAAAGATTTTATATTCTACTTTCCGAGGCTTCCTATTATCTCAGTCAGTAAAAGACAAATAAGGCAATAGCGGCCTCGTGGAGATGGGAAGTGAAAGAAGATGGACTTCCCTCTCAGCGGAGTATTCAAATAAACATCTCAAAAGCCTGCCCTCCCTTTCTTGGGGAACAATCCTTCCTTTACTACCACCGACTTGAGACCGAATTTCTACCAGAGGGAGGCTCCTATCTATAAAGAAATAGCAGACTGGCATAGAGGTTTTTTTCCTTGACTCCCACTGCTTCCATGGCCCGTAAGGCCGATCTATGAGGGTAGGTATATTCCATCTCTATCTCCCCAGGTAAAGTACTATAAGGTCAAGCAGTTGCGGTTAGCGGTTTGAGGTTTTTTTCCAAAAGGTGCCGTAGTCAAGAGATAATCCTTTCTTTTCTGGTATTGGTACAGTGCGATAGTGCCCACTGATGGCCCATGAATCATCCACCTGACCAAAGAAAAAGAATAAAGTGTTCCAATGTACCAAGCCAGAATCTAACTGAAACTCAAAAGGTAAGCCTCTCTTGGAGGGTTAGGAATCTGTGCATAACGCTAACAGGTATTAGTGATCTTCCTTACCTTCTTCTCATTTCCCTTATAATACGATACGAGGCCCTTTTTTAAAAACTGCTTGGCAAAGAAACTAACTTAGAGAAGTTTCGAAGAGAGATTGTCGGGGCAGTACTCTGACTCCGTTTCCAAATCAACAAAACAAAACAAAAAGCTTCTACCAAGCACGATATTTAAGGCAGCAGAAGCAACCTTCACACCTTAACTAAATTAATATAAACAACAATCAACGCATTAGTGCGCTTGCTCCTAGGCTCGATATATCTCTAAAATTAGGATTCAAAACAAACAAGGAGAAGTCCCAAACTAACACTAAAATAGTAACTACTATTCACTCACCCTATTTGGAGCTCAATTAATGAATTGAATGTACTATTCAACCAAGTTCCCGAGGTTTGAAGATGCTTGACAAAGAATGGTCGAGGTATGAAGGGCCCAATAATGGTTTTACAACCGCAGCCCTAGGGCATATAAGCCAAGTAGGAAGATCTGTTTGGAAAGTAAGAAGCCCCTTTGACATCTCTTTATCTGCAAAGAATTCTCAATGTGAAAGCACAGAGATAAAAGGCAGATCTTTGAATAGAAAAAAGAGTGGATCCGCAGGGTCCCAAATGAATTGGCTTATTCAAAAAAAGCCTTGTTCTTTGGATGATATGTCTCGTGTCTGGTACTGCATGGTTCCACTCTGCAAGAACTCCGAATCATTCTCTTGAAGCCTATCCTCTTCATCATAAATGATCCACTTGCCCCGAAATGACCTGACCTAATAGGGAAATCCCAATTCATTGGGCTTTTTGATACAATCAAATAGAAAGCCCCAAGGGCGCCATATTATATGAGCCCAAACTATGTGATTGAATAAATCCTCCTCTATCCATTGCGGGTCGATGACTCCTTCCCCTTCTTCAAGCTCAAACTCCGATTCGTATTGTCCATAGAGAAATCTCTGATCAACGATAGAACAAGATCCATTTTGCATCATATCTAAGGGATTCCTTGGTTTGGGCTGAAGAAGCCTTTCAACCCCTCAAAAAGACCTCAGCAAGCCTTCTATCATATCCACGCCGGTCCCCTATGAGGTCCCAGGTCTGTACCTAGCAGCTATAAAGTCCTTAATTAGCTCTGTCCTATTCTGCTGGGATGAGGGACAGGAGAAGCCAGTCTACTTCACCAGTAATACCTTATTGGACACAAAGATGAGGTACTCTAAGGTCGAGAAAGTAGCATTCACCCTTATCTATTCAGTAAGGAGGCGGAGATTTGGGTTTAATTTCGTGCCGTCACTGGCGCATGCAATAAGAGTGATCACAAAATATCCGCTAAAGAGCATCCTCGACAAGATCGACCCGCTTGGAAGAGTAGCAAAGTGGGCAGTTCAGCTAGGCGAGTTCGACATTCGATACGAACCACGAACAGCAGAAAAGGTCAAGTACTAGCTAGCTTCTTGGCGGATTTCCCTATAGAATCAGACATTGGGGGTGACTATTCCATAGATGACGAGCCGGCCTCTTTGGCCAACGTAGAGAAAAGAACTCCAGACAAGCTCACCTTAGAGGTGAGAACTGAACAAATTAAAGATTATCCCAGACCTGGCTACTGGGGGCAGCCTCCAAGACCTGTTTGCTCAGAGTTTGGGGTAGAGATTGTTCGTTGATGGCTCGTTGAATGATAGCGGGTATGCGATAGTCTACCTTATTAGAAGCTTATTCTAACTAGTAGCAGCGCCTATATGACTAAGAGATAACTACAATAGTGATAGTATACCTACATAAGAGATAATCTTATATGCGAAGGAAAATACCTATTCACTAGAATAGGCTATCCTAAGAATGATCTATATACTACAATAAGGAGTACCCTCATTCACAGGTAATTCGATAACACTTTCCAGAGACTAGATGAATGACTGAACGAAGGTAAAAGCACACTTAACCTTGAAAGCGGATTGGTACTGGACAACTAGGACATCTAATGCACTAATAGCAAGCAGTCCATTAGAACTGTGAACTTGAATATCATACATTTCCTTCTTCTAAAATGGTATTCTAGTATAATACAACTAGGAGTCAAAGCATTAACTCCATTAAACCTATTGCATATCATAGAGCTAATTCAATTACTTATCTTATTCCACATCAGATTTTGATTCTATTGATTCTAGTGCACTATCCTTAAGGTAAATCGGTATTTCTATCTATCATATGGTATTCATGTGGAAGAATTAGGCATTAGACTAACGCCCTCTAATGCATTCATTCATCAAAGGATTTCCTGTTCCCTATCCTAGGTATTGACGAAGACTGAGACTTCTCTAAGATCCGATTCGTTCACCCCAACCAAACCTTCCCTGCCTTAGTTCGATGGAATCTTACCCAGTTCGTTCATCCTCTCTGTTGAGGATGTATCGAAGATTCCGAAGAGTCAATCTTCTTTCTATTATATCTGGAATTTCCATTTGGTGAATTTGGTAGGATATCCATTCCGGAGACATATCATTCTTTGTGGTTTGGTTAGAACATTTTTGGGGGTTCAAAGGCCGTTCAGGCGGTATAGGGGGTTCTATATTATGTTCAATATTTATAGGATTAAAGGAGTTTGTATGGTGTTTTTTGGGATCTTTACACTTGAATTTGTTGTTAGGATTTTTCGCTTATTTAGTTGTTTCGATACAGGGGCAGCCCTGAACATCTGCCCCTTTTCCACTCTTCGTACTCTCAGCATTCCCCAGGACACTTTGTTGCCCTCTCCTATATTTTTGTTACTGCCTATGACAACTCGAGAAGGGCAGCTATTGGCAGGCTTCTTACAAACCTAAGATTAGGACCCTTGACGCTCACCACGACCTTCCACATAATAGACATTGTTACTTCTTTCAATCTCTTGTTGGGAAGGCCCTGGCTGCACGAGGCCGGTGCAAAAACGTCCACCTACCATCAATGTTTCAAATTCCCCTTTCAAGGATCGATCATATATGTATCTGCCGGCATTCATCGCCTCAACCTTTGTTCTCGCCTATCAATCTTCCATTATTGGAATCCCCGCTTCCTCTTCTAGTACAGTGACAACCTTTTCTTCTTCACGTGAATAAGTCATTCTTGCAGCAAGAGTGCATTCTTCTAAACCTTCTCTTAGGGCATTATCCGAATTAATAATTGAACTTCCTTACCACGGCGAATATGTCGATTCTTATCAATGGTGGTCCATCTGGCTTTTTCTCCTGCTCCTAAGCCTAACTGAGCCACTGAGCCTTTATTAGGATCACAAGGAAAGACCTAGACTGAGTGTTCTCCTTTTCTTGGTCGCTGTCCCTGCCCCATGGTTCAAACCTTTGTGCACAACTCTTCCCCTGGATCTACTCTTAACCGAGCCAAATTTTAGCTCCTACCTTTCAAAGGAGACTTTCTCTTCGATTGGCTTTGTGTTCAGTTGACTTTACTACATATCATGCTACAAGCAAAAAGAACCCAAGCTTGCTTATTTCCTTATTCCCTCTGGCTTAGCAGATCCAGCTCTAGCTAGTTTGTTCGGAAGCTTTGAACCATAATCTCTCATATCCATCCCGGATGTTCTCCTCCTTTCAATGACAATCTTCATTATATATTCAATTTAAGGATAAAGCTTTCTACGGGATGTTCCTTTCCTCATAGAGTTCCCAACCTGTCTACTAATTGGATAGCTTATGATCTATAGTCCTTTCTTTCTAAGAAGAAATTCTACTAGCTTAGCACTATTGGGATTCAAGTTTTGCCTTAGACTTCGACTAAGCTAGGACGAACCTTCTTTCATAAAGAGCTGGACGTCTCACCTTGACATCAGGATATGTTCTAACTTCTAACTTATTCTCTCCGAAATTGACTAACACTGACTACCTTGACTTTATCGTTTAACAAGCACTGACTGCCTTGACCTTTGCTTCTGACTGGCTTGCTTGATTGCAACCCTTGGACAGCTACTGGATTCTCTCTCAATAAAAGTAATTCTTCCCACGAAACTGAAACTAAACTCTTCCTCTCCCTATCGGTCAAGCATCTTCAAACCTTGGCTTACCAATCGCTCTCTTTTCTCTTTCTTTCCTTTCTAGCCTACCTCTAAAGTTCTCCGCTGTCACCTAGGCTCGAGGCATGCCTCCTATCGTGCTTTCTTCTCTACCTCCCTACAACACTTAAGAATCCAAAGGTGACTTCTCTCCTAACTAGCTTGCTACTTGGGAAACTCTTCTACTCTGACCTCCTTGCACTTAACTGCTTTGGCATAGGGGCCAGGGGGTTATAGGGCTTATAAGGGGGTCCTGGGACCTTCCTAGTTTTTAGAGAAAAACCACGTGAAATTTAGAGAGATTTTAAAACTTATTGTTTCAAAGCAGCGAAAACTCTCGCGAAATTCCCAAGGCGAAACCTCGAGAGACTTTTCACTTGTCTTATGCGAGTCTGAGACCTTACTTCTGCAACTATTCGACTTTTACAAGTCCTTATCTCGGAAAAATATCCTTAGAGTCTCCTCTATCTCAGAGTTTTTTCTAAAATCAAAAAACTCCACCAATAGCCAACTAATGGATTGAGTTATATAGTGTTACCCAGGTTTGGAACCCACTATTTAGAAGTTCATGTGCATGTGTCATCACCTCATTGGTCGGAGGTCCAAAAAGAGAAAAAAAATGCTTATTTTGCTTTTTATATTTCTATTTTTAGTTGTTTTTAGAAGAGAGAAAGAGGAGAAACAAAGAGTTCGCTCAAAAGATTTGCTTGGAGCTGTTCATTTTCACTTGGCCGCCTGGTATCTTGAAACCTCTTTGCTTGCGGGGACAGGAGTGGAAACGTCTGAGAGAGTGCTTCGCGAAAGAATCATGTGGTGCGGTGAAAGGTTTCCCGTTAGGGTTTCTAACCCTCCAGGTCTCTACCTACTTGTGGAAGATGGGGGGTTCCTTGAAATTAAGGTGTCAAGGCGGTCAAATAAGGCCACAAGTGGAAGCAATCGAGACTTTGATCATTCAGTTGACTCCTTGCTGCCAGTCTGTGCTTGTTGTCATGCTGGCAAAAGCATGGGGCTTCAGTCGATTTTACCTACTATTGGATTTGAACCAATGACTCTTGCTGTATGAAAGCGATACTCTAACCTTTGAGTCAAGTAGGTCAAGCTGAGTCAAGTCAGAGAAAATAGACCCCTATAAGAGAAAGCCGCACAATCAAAGTTCCCCTTAGTATACAAGGGGGGGCGGAGCGTTAAGAAAAAGAAAGTGTTATCACTATACGAAATGAAGCAGCGGCTAGCACGCTAAGCTAAGATCAACCACTTGGAGAATGCAGAGCCTTTCTGACTCGGTCATCTGTCTTAATAAGTGGATTCCGATTCATGCGGTCGTTCTCTGCTGCATTAGTCTTTTCACTCCCTACTCTCCACCATAACAAAATGTTTCCACTATATCTCAGGAGTAGTCAAAGGTATGAAGTAAGTCGACTGATAAGGTGTTTACAAGCTTGTTTGATAGAACAAGGTAAGAAGTAACTCGACCGATAGGGGGAGGCTAGATGGAATTTAGCTCGACTGAGAAGGAGAGAAAGGTAAAAGCTTGACCTATAGGGAGAGGGTGGATGCTACAGTAATTAAAAACACCGGTTTCTTAAGGCTTCAAACTACTAGTCATTAAGACTACTACCAAAGAAAACTAAGGAATTCCTTTTCTTGACTTGGCCTGCATGCATTATACCTACCCTCTTTTTAAAGAACTTTATTTCAATCTCAACAAAGAAATGAAAGCATAACTCTTTGCTTCTTGCCCTCTTACTCTTTTAGCCTGCCTTGTGGAGGTCTCTCGGATGTCTACGGCAGATCCGATCAGTCTCGTGATGAAGATCAATCTTTTTCAATCTTCCACTAAGAAAGGTATCATCACGACAACTCAATTTGTCCGGTAAACTACTCGGGGCTCCCCATGGTTTAGTAAAGGGGAAGGGAGATTTTCTCTTCATCTGGGGGTTCATTTTATTCATTATGAACTCAAAAGTATAAGGCTGATTAGTGAGGTCTTCAAAACGTCATACAATGAATTATCAGTCATTCCATTTTTTCTTTCAGCAAGTAGGCGACGTGAATCTATGCTTTCTATGTTTCAATCGGATACCAATTGCTTGGATGCGTTTGAAAGCTTCGAGATAACTTGCAGAAAAAATGCTTTCTAGGTTTGTTTTGTGTCTCCGAAACAAATGGTCCATTTATTGATGGGCGAACAATGGGGATTGAATCTGCACTTGGTGGATTCACAATCCACTGCCTTGATCCACTTGGCTACATCCGCCCCTACCCTCGCACTGGTTTCAGTCTCTATCTACGATCAGATCCTTTCTGAACTCCCCTATGACCACTACCAAAGAGAAACTTTTTCCATCAATCTAGTTTCAAGTCTATTGTTGTGTTGGGGAAACAAAGCTTCAACAAGTAGAAGCTTCCTGGAAAAGCTTCAAACAAAGAGGTTGGGCTATTCACTTCATTGATTTGACTTTACTTTACTTAAGATTAAAGATAGGGGTCGGGCAGGCAATAAAGGCTCATTTAGTAGACAGTGAGCGAGCAGCAAGCACCTACTCCTATCACAATGAAAAGCAGCAAGTGGAACTTGAAGAAGCGAGCCTCTATCAGAGAAAGCCATTACGCGCTAACCCTTTGTCTTGTATAGGGTTCCAAACCTGTGCACCCCTAAACTACAAGCTTTCTTTGAAGCCCCTAATGGGATATTTGAAGAAGCCCTTTTCTACAAACCTTTCTATAATATAAGAGAAGCTCGAAGAGCTTTCTTCACATGCTTGATCCCCTTTCTATTAGTAAGGTTGTCAAAAGGCTTTCCTTTAGTTCCTTTATGACTAAACTAATCTAATTAATTAATAGGGGTAGAGGGGCGCTAATGCGACCTTCCTTCAGCTGGCTTCGCCCTATCTATTCATCTTTTTTTTCAAATGGATATTTAGGGATCTCTCTTGTTCATAGATCTTGAAACCATATCAATATCCATTACTCAATAGATTATCTATTGATAGAAGGATATAGAACTCTATATGGATCTATCTCCATATCTAAATATAGAAGAACCAACACTTAAAGGTCGTAACCAATAGAAGGTTCTCACCCTGTCCCCGAAATTATTCTTCGACGATGTCCCCTGAAAGGAGCCACCATTCTCTTTCTTTTTTCAATCGTTCCGATCAGGACAAATGGCTTGGTTTGTTTCATCCTCCTATCTACGCAATTCTCTGTCTTCGTTCGTGATCATGTTGGGTGAAAGGTAGTTATAGAGGAATGGCTGTGAAAGGGCGATTCTCCCATTTCTATTGAAGTAGGAAGGGCCTCATTCCCTACCATTCCAGCGTATTATTGATAGGGATTTTACCGATGCCGAAGGTAGCTTGCTTACCAAGCCACCCACTTGAGAAGGGAGTCGCCAAAAAGAAGCGACGAGGAAGCAAAACTATGAAACCCCAAATTTTTTGACCTTATCTCGCTTTGCGTGTTTTATTCTCGTTTTGCATGAATTGACCTGTCTATGTGCTACATGACTTAGAATGTGATAATTTTGATATCAATACTCTTAGAACATGCTAAATGTGCATTCATGAAATTTTCATAAAAAACGGAGTCATAAATTTTATCGTCGATTTTTAGTGAATAGTATTTTCGAAACATGTCCGCTAAAATTTTGAAACTGGTCTTTTTAACCCTTCTAGACCTAGACCACGGACTTTAATAGACCTGTGTTTGATTAAAACAGTTTTAAAATCGGCTTAGGAATTTATTAGGGTTTTTACCCCGACTTTTGCGAAAATCGAGTTTTAAGCCGACTCGGGTGGAATTGTTTGAATGTAAAACATCTTGTCACCTAAAAATAACCCACTTGAGATAACTTGGGTGTTGCATAATTGTTTTGAGCATTGGTGATCAAGAAAATGCATTTAAAGACAAGAAAACACTAAAAATACTAAGTTTTTAACTTTGACTTTCATTTAAATGTTGACCACCTTGCTCATAAGTAGTTACACACATTAAAACAAGCAAAAAAACACCACAAAACACACACAAAACCGTGAGTTCAAGGGGGAGGAAGAATAAGAGCATTTTCAAGGTTTTTCAAAGTAATTTTCACATAAAAACTTCATTTCAAGGCCAAATCACTTCATTCAAAGCTTGATTTTGCTTGTTGGGCATACATTCTACCTATTTCTAGCCTTGGTTTGCATCAAAGGTGAGAGAAAAATTCTAGATCTCAAAACTCATCTTTTGTGTTTTTGCGTAGAATTGAATATCTAACCGTTAGAATGTTAATATGATGTTAGATTATTGCTCCATGCATGCTAGGGATCATTTATATGCAATACTTCTTGATTTGAACGGATGTAGATTATTTATTATTTTTCGGGTATTTAAAGTTGATTAATTTGTTAAATGTTGAATATATGGAGTTGTGTTGATCGGAATCGATTGCCGTCGATTTCTAAAAGATTGATAATTACGTGGTAGCGCCGTTGTAATGCCGAATTTTCGATTGTGATGTCCGTGCCAAAATTTGGAAATTTCAGCCATGACACACTAGTGTTTTAGGGTTATTGGGGATGATTTGGATGTGTTTTGGTTGGTTTCCGAGGGAGCTAATGTAGTTGATTGAATGGGTGAGTGTTTGAAACTGATTTGGAGTTGTTTGGATTAGTAAAATATAAGATATGATTATTTGAAGTTTAGGTTGTCTTTCTTTAAATTGTTGAATTGAGCCTTTAGATGATTGGGTGTGTTTGAGTGATTTAATTGTGAGTTGTTAATGGTTAGACTAGGGTTAGATTACGTGTTTCATGCATGTTAAGTTGGATGGCCTACTTTTTCATCTAACTTAGTCGTTTGTTGTTTAATTAAATATTGATGTTATATTGATTATTATTGATTACGGGAATCGGGCACTTTTGTTGCTGATCTCCCAGTTTATTGATTGATTATTGAATATGGGAATCGGGCACTTTTGTTGCTGATCTCCCAGTTTATTTATTTATTATTGTGTACGAGAATCGGGCACTTTTGTTGCTGATCTCTCATATTATTGATTGATTATTGAATACGGGAATCGGACACTTTTGTTGCTATTCTCTTGGTTTATTTATGTTAAGTCTCATTGTTGTGAGCTTTGATAATGTTGTGTCACCTCGGGAGGCATCCTGGGCTGCGGGCACAGTTATCATGGCTAATCCCTATCTCGCATAGGCGGAGAGGCCATGGGGTGTGGGTCTAGGTAAATGTACCTCAGGATTGTGTCATTAAGTTTGGTGGAGTTGTTGAGCATGGAATTGGTGTAAGGGGCTTCATCAGCAAATGTATCGTATCCTTATTGTGTGTTTACAGTTATTACTATTGTTGCATTTATAATGATTATTGATGTTCATTGTATGTTTACTGACTCAAAGGATTATTCCAAGGAGTTTAGTAGACCTTGCTCGAGATCTATCGGATCCTCACTGGGCTTATTTATATAAGCTCACTCTCTATTATTGCATGCTTACAGGTGTACTATCGCAGGATTATGGGTATGTGCCTCCTGAGGAGGAAAATGGGCCTTACGTGGACGTGTCATATGTTCCAGAGTGTTATCCGTGATTCTGCGCTGTTATTTATCATGTATATTAGCTTAGTAGCCTTTTCTATCCTTTATAGTTCTTGTTGTATAGGATGCAGAAAAGAATATAAATTAGTTGTTACTATTCTAGCAGCTTCTTTTGTCTATGGTTAAGTTGTTAGATGGGTCTCAACTTATTTTTGAAATGTATGATAAGGTTGAGGTATTGTATGTTATGTTAGAACGGAGGCAGATAACAAGGACTGATTATTGTATATTAAGGTTATGTTGTGTGTTGTTATGCTGTTGAGGAGTTGTTGTTTGTATGGTTATGGAATTGGATGTTTAATGTTATTAATGAGGTTGGTTTAGAACCTCGGTATTCTATTTACTGTCGTTATACTACCGAAATCCCGTTGCGTCCTGACTGATTGTAGGTGGGGTCGAGTTGGGGCGTGACATTTAAGTGGTATCAGAGCGCATGTTAGTTGTCAGCCGGGGTATTCTCGGAATGTGGGTAATGGTCTTAGCATGAAATATGTATGAAAAGAAAGAAAAGTGAATTATGTATTGATATGACTAAATGATTAAGTGATTATGTGATTATGTGATCAATTTGCTTATGTGATTGAAACTTATGTGGTCTATGTGCTTTATATGAGTTTGTTGTTTATGTGTTAAAAGTTGTATATAACCTGTTTACATGCTATAACCTGTGCTAACTCTTTGATTAGTACGATGGCCGGTAGACAGAGGACTCGTGGTAGGCCCGAGATAGTGGATGAGGTTCCTGGTAATGTGGCACAGGGCCGTGATAGGGGTAATGATAGGTTAGGGGCAGAAATGGATTGGATTGCAGATTTGATGGCTGGACAGGCCCAGTTGTTAGCGGGTCAGGCTGCTCAGACTCAGGTATTGCAGGCCCAGATACAGAATGTACAGGGTGGTAATCACGGTCGAGGTACTATGAAGGAGTTTCTAGGGTACTATCCTCCTAGATTTCAGGGAGAGCTTGATGATAGGAAGGCCGAGTCGTGGATTAGTAAGTTAGAGAAAATTTTTGATCCTCTCGGGTACACTGATGAGAGGAAGGTGACTTCTGCTGTCTATTTGCTTGATGATGAGGCAGAGGAGTGGTGGCGCACTCTGAGAGCCAGTTGGGAGACCCGGGGTGTTCCGTATGTTTGGGATGCCTTTCTGACTGCTTTTAGGGATAAGTATGTCCCGAGGGTTGCACGGGAGAGGAGAGAGGCTGAGTTCCTGTCTTTGGTACAGGGGGATTCTTCTGTGGCTCAGTATGAGGCTACATTCACTAGGTTGTCCCGGTATGCACCGGAGTTTGTAGCTGTGGAGGAGAGGAAGACCCGTAGATTTATGTTGGGATTGAGGCCCGAGATTCAGGATGCAATGGCTCTGAATCGCTATGATATCTTCACTGAGGCTTTTGATGTAGCTTCTAGGTTAGAGAAGAGGAAAGGGGATCAGATTGTCTCAAGTCAGCCTAGTAAGAGGCCGTATCAGCCACAGGGCCAGCAGGTTATATATAGGCCTCCAGTACAGCAGGTTGTCTACAAGCCACCAGCCCAGTAGGGTTCTTATAGGCCACAGGGTCAGCAGAGTTACTATCGGCCTTAGTTTCAGCAGGGGCCATATCAGGTTCAGACTCAGTATAGGCCAGCTCAGTCTCAGGGTCAGTACAGGCCTAGTGTGGTGAGACCTCAGCAGCAGGCTGGTTCAGCTGCTTATTCAGCTTCTGGTTCTTTAGGAGGCAGTATCAGTGCTCAGATGCTGCAGTGTGTTTATTGTAAACGTAAGGGCCATATGGAGGCCGACTGTCGAAGAAAGGCAGGGACGTGTTTAGGTTGCGGCTGCAACCAACACCAAGTGAGGGATTGCCCCAGGTATCAGGGTTCTACGGGTCAACCAGCAGTCCAGGCTTATCAGGGTGGACCTGCAAGCAGTACACCACAACAGCAGCGGGTTCAGGCTCCGGCCTACGTAGTGGACTTGGAGGAATTGCCAGAGGCGACAGCAGTGGTGAAAGGTAACTTACTTATTCTGAACCAATTAAATATTATACCTTCTTGAGTGCAACGTGATAAAATGTAAGTAGAAAGTTTGCCTTATGCGATTAAAGTTAGCATGTGCATCATATCAGTTGGCGACTGAGTAGTATGTGACGCTGAGGTATATGGAATTCCGATTAGGGGTCAAGCTACTTTATACCTATACATTGATTATTGGGATTCTTATTTGGTGATTTTATACGACATTCTTCCTCGAGATTTCTGTATGGAGATTCTTATTCAGCATACTTCTTTGGACATCTTCTATGGTATTTTCTATGCGGTATTCTTATGTGGAATTCTGATACGGTATTATCCGGAGTTCTTATATTGGGATTATTATTTGGTATTCTCGCTTGGTGATCTTGTTCGAAGTTCTCAATTGGTATTCTTGATTGATGCTCTATTACGGGATCTATGTTTGGCATTCTTCTTCGGTAATTTATTTGAGATTCTTATTCAGAAATTCTAGTCAGTGTTCTTATTCAGCGTTCCTATTTAAGCTTCTTGTATGGGGATTTTTATTCGATGATCTTATTTGGTGTTCCTACTTGGTGTTCTTGGTTCGTATTCGAAATTTAGTAATTGGTCTTTCAATCAGTATGTTTGAGTCAGCACCTGAGTTTGTCTTGGGATCGATGCAGAATTGCAAGGACGCAATTGTTTTAAGGAAGGGAGAATGTGAAATCCCAAATTTTTTGACCTTATCTCGCTTTGCGTGTTTTATTCTCGTTTTGCATGAATTGACCTGTCTATGTGCTACATGACTTAGAATGTGATAATTTTGATATCAATACTCTTAGAACATGCTAAATGTACATTCATGAAATTTTCATAAAAAACGGAGTCAGAAATTTTATCGTCGATTTTTAGTAAATAGTGTTTTCGAAACACGTCCGCTAAAATTTTGAAACTGGTCTTTTTAACCCTTGTAGACCTAGACCACGGACTTTAATAGACCTGTGTTTGATTAAAACAGTTTTAAAATCGGCTTAAGAATTTATTAGGGTTTTTACACTGACTTTTACGAAAATCGAGTTTTAAGCTGACTCGGGTGGAATTGTTTGAATGTAAAACTTCTTGTCACCTAAAAATAACCCACTTGAGATAACTTGGGTGTTGCATAATTGTTTTGAGCATTGGTGATCAAGAAAATGCATTTAAAGACAAGAAAACACTAAAAATACTAAGTTTTTAACTTTGACTTTCATTTAAATGTTGACCACCTTGCTCATAAGTAGTTACACACATTAAAACAAGCCAAAAACACCACAAAACACACACAAAACCGTGAGTTCAAGGGGGAGGAAGAATAAGAGCATTTTCAAGGTTTTTCAAAGTAATTTTCACATAAAAACTTCATTTCAAGGCCAAATCACTTCATTCAAAGCTTGATTTTTCTTGTTGGGCATCCATTCTACCTATTTCTAGCCTTGGTTTGCATCAAAGGTTAGAGAAAAATTCTAGATCTCAAAACTCATCTTTTGTGTTTTTGCGTAGAATTGAATATCTAACCATTAGAATGTTAATCTGATGTTAGATTATTGCTCCATGCATGCTAGGGATCATTTATATGCAATACTACGAGATTTGAACGGATGTAGCTTATTTATTATTTTTCGGGTATTTAAAGTTGATTAATTTGTTAAATGTTGAATATATTGAGTTGTGTTGATTGGAATCGATTGCCGTCGATTTCTAAAAGATTGATAATTACGTGGTAGCACCGTTGTAATGCCGAATTTTTGATTGTGATGTCCGTGCCAAAATTTGGAAATTTCAGCCATGATACACTAGGGTTTTAGGGTTACTGGGCATGATTTGGAGGTGTTTTGGTTGGTTTTCGAGGGGGCTAATGTAGTTGATTGAATGGGTGAGTGTTTGAAACTGATTTGGAGTTGTTTGGATATGTAAAATGTAAGATATGATTATTTGAAGTTTAGGTTATCTTTCTTTAAATTGTTGAATTGAGCCTTTAGATGATTGGGTGTGTTTGAGTGATTGAATTGTGAGTTGTTAATAGTTAGACTAGGGTTAGATTACGTGTTTCATGCATGTTAAGTTGGATGGCCTACTTTGTCGTCTAACTTAGTCGTTTGTTGTTTAATTAAATATTGATGTTATATTGATTATTATTGATTACGGGAATCGGGCACTTTTGTTGCTGATCTCCCAGTTTATTGACTGATTATTGAATATGGGAATCGGGCACTTTTGTTGCTGATCTCCCAGTTTATTTATTTATTATTGAGTACGAGAATTGGGCACTTTTGTTGCTGATCTCTCAGATTATTGATTGATTATTGAATACGGGAATCGGGCACTTTTGTTGCTGATCTCTTGGTTTATTTATGTTAAGTCTCATTGTTGTGAGCTTTGATAATGTTGTGTCACCTCAGGAGGCATCCTGGGCTGCGGGCACAATTATCATGGCTAATCCCTATCTCGCATGGGCGGAGCGGCCATGAGGTGTGGGTCTAGGTCAAGGTACCTCAGGATTGTGTCATTAAGTTTGGTGGAGTTGTTGAGCATGGAATTGGTGTAAGGGGCTTCATCAGCAAATGTATCGTATCCTTATTGTGTGTTTACAGTTATTACTATTGTTGCATTTATAATGATTATTGATGTTCATTGTGTGTTTACTGACTCAAAGGATTATTCCAAGGAGTTTAGTAGACCTTGCTCGAGAACTATCGGATCCTCACTGGGCTTATTTATATAAGCTCACTCTCTATTATTGCATGCTTACAGGTGTACTATCGCAGGATTACGGGTACGTGTCTCCTGAGGAGGAAAATGTGCCTTACGTGGATGAGTCATATGTTCCAGAGTCTTATCCGTGATTCTGTGCTGCTATTTATCATGTATATTAGCTTAGTAGCCTTTTTTATGCTTTATAGTTCTTGTTGTATAGGATACTGAAAAGAATATAAATTAGTTGTTACTATTCTAGCAGCTTCTTTTGTCTATGGTTAAGTTGTTAGATGGGTCTCAACTTATTTTTGAAATGTATGATAAGGGTAAGGTATTGTATGTTATGTTGGAACGGAGGAAGATAACAAGGACTGATTATTGGATATGACGGTTATGTTGTGTGTTGTTATGCTGTTGAGGAGTTGTTGTTTGTATGGTTATGGAATTGGATGTTTAATGATATTAATGAGGTTGGTTTAGAACCTCGGTATTCTATTTACTGTCGTTATACTGCCGAAATCCCATTGCGTCCTGACTGATTGTAGGTGGGGTCGAGTTGGGGTGTGACAAAAACTGTCTATGAAGCTTTACTTCTCCCCCTGTAGTCCTAATACTCATCTCGTCGCTACTTTGATTCAAAAGGTAACTGACGGTTCCCGACTTTCTTCGTTTTTCAAAACCGTAACCATTTGTCATTCCGATTACTTCATCCATAAAATGGATTATTTCAAAATAGCGATATGCTCTAAAAAATAGTCAAGGATAAGCTTCCATTCTAGAAGCGGTAGCTTCCCGCCTCATTCGGTGAGAAGTTCCTTTCCATTTTCTAAAATGCCTGATTGGTCTGCTCAGCAAACGTACAAAGTGGACTACAGTTTGGCTGACCCTATTCTTCCCATTCGGGTTGGGTTGACCCAGAAGTACAGTAAGAAAGAATGGAACCACTGGAAAATTAGTTCACACTTGGGCAAAGACGACTGACTTTGGAAGCGGAACACGAATCAATTTCCGCTATCCCAGTTTCTTACTGAGCGTAGTGAAATCAAGGTTTATGATAAAGTCAGTGAAGTTTCTATGGTGTTCTACCTTTGCCTAGTCTTGGTCCACAGTGGAAGGCTCCGCACTTGAGCCTCGTTAGACTCAATTGAAGTGTAAGGTATAAGTGAAGAGAATAGAAGAGATGAAGTCTGTCCCTTAGCCTAGTCTATATCCACAGCTGACGTAAGTTTGTACCGAGGCCTTACTACTACTTAATTAATTAACGACTAAGCGATTTCATAACCTGAGCTTTCCTTAACCAACTGACCTTACTTTATAACCTCAACGTACTTTTTTTTTCTTACTATGGCATCCACCCTCTTCCTATAGGTCGAGCGTCTTCAAACCTTCGCCACTTCAAACGGGCGCTTCGCCCCTCTTTTTTTTGTTTTAGTTCGTTACTTATTTAGGGAGGATGAATGACAAATAAAGGGATCAAGGTTCTTTATGATCGGAGAAAGAGAAGGGGCTTGGTTGGTGTGTCACTAGGTCGGTAGAGGAACCCATAGGAAAGGGGGACGACCTGCCGAATTCACATCAGAAATCGCCAACATGAGCACAAACGAAATCTTGAATTGCATATAGAAACAAAACGAAGCACTTCTATTCTCGGAGTTGAGGTATATGAAGAATGGATTTTTGGTCCCTGTCGTCCAGTGGTTAGGACATCGTCTTTTCATGTCGAAGACATGAGTTCAATTCCTGTAGGGGATAGGTACTCATTTCCGGCCGCTTTTAGTTAGTGCTCATTGCTGAGTGATCGCTCACTATCTGGTTGGAAAAGATGGTTTGGAAGTCTCCTATCTCTTAGCAAGCAAGATGAGATCACCACTTCTCTTAGTAATGGGCTTCCTTGAATTTTTCCTTAGAGTTAGATGTCCTTTCATAGATTCTCGAACCTCTGATAGACAAAATCTCCATGCATGAGTTCTTTCATTTTGAACCTCCCCTCCCTAATATCTAATACATAGTTCTATCTACGGAGCCTAAATCTTCAACCATGGCATGGCAATAAGCAGTAAACTGGTCTAGTCTCTCGCCCAGCCTTCGCCTTCTTCAGTGGCCAAGTTGAAGCATTCAACGGTTCTTCGGCCTATTTCCTTTCTTTTTCAAGGTTGATCTTGTTCAATTGAAGCTAATGCTATGCTGCCCTTCCCTTGTTCAAGAGAAAGCGAGGACTTTACCGGCCTAAACAAAAGAAAGATGCCTCTTGATCGATCGATTGATTGGATCAAAGTACGAAGGGGTTGATTGAAGTGTGAGATCAGCCCAAGAATAAGGCCAAGCAACTAGCTGTTGTAGGCTTGGACGTCTATCTATCTCTCCACGCTTCCCTCCGCTTATCTTTCTTACAGCTCGTTACCGCAGCGTTCGTTTACCCCTTCGACTTCTTCCATTCTAAAGTGTGTATCTCTTCTTTACTTTTAAGTGACAAAAGGGGTGACAATGACTAAGGCTATACTTTATTCTCTATGTCGCCGTCTCATCAATGAGCATAGATTAATAGATATGGCTTATGTGCCTGTCAATCTGTATCCAATTCTTGAGGTATAGTTTTCTTTGATCATATATTGACAGGTGATCCATCCTTTTTCCCTCTTTCGTCATAAGGCATAGTTTGACTTTGATAAAAACCATTCCTCTGTTTAGGTTCGTACTAAGCCGAATTTGTAAACTATGCAAAGGCTATTTGAATACTTATTATTACAAAGTGTTTAACAAAAAGAGCAAAAACAATTCTCAACGCCCTTACAAGGTAGTGATGGGTTAAACTACTCGTGTTGGCATGGAAGTCAACCCAGTAAACTGATTCCATTTTGCTACTAGGGTTCTAAACCTTCCCCTTAGCTCTATAAAGACATTTTCTTATCAAGAGATGCTAAAGCTATTTATAGTCGGTATTTCTAAGTCGGAAGGAGGGCTTTGGGCAAAGAGCAACTCGAAAGTACTTGACTTGAGTCCCAGTACTGAAAGACGTGACTTCAGGAGTGGATTTTGATTTCAGAAGGAAAGACTTCGTTTACTTCCTGCAAATTGCTTATGTAAGAACTAGTAGAAATAAAAAGATTTTTTCAAAAATTAGGCAGCATTGATAGACCGTTGAATGAGAATGTTTGAATGGGAATCATCTTAGAAACTGGCTATAGACATGAGTCAAAGCCGCCATGAGAGGAGAAAGAATTTTCATGAGAGAGAGACAAACAAGTGACAGATTGGGAAAAAAATAGGTAGGCCTTCTGAGCGGTCATTTAGGGGCCTTGTTAGCGACCCATCATTCTTCCCTAAGTTGTCAGAATCCGATCGAAGCGAGCAAGAGATAGAGGTTTAAAGATGCTCGATCGATATGGAGAGGAATGGACACTGATAGATGTGAATTGAGAAAGCAAGCCCGAATTATTTTTAATTAGGCTCTATAGTCTGGTCCATATCCTTGGTAAGGGCTGATTATTATACGTAAGCCTTGTTTTGACCGCGGGAAGGTGAACTTTGTAAAAGTACTTATTTGGTTGGGAAAAATAGGACTTTTGACTCCAAGCCTACCCTACCTGAAAAAAAGTTTCAATTATTGATGTAGCCTCTTGTCGATACTACTAGTCTTGTCACTACCTGCTAGATAAATCCCTTATATACTACTCAATGAAGCAAAAATCCTAACAAGATAGATTAAATCGATGACCTATACTTCAACTAAAGGCACAAGGGAATCAAGAGTTCAAGAGCACAGGACAGAGGAAATGCACATGGGTCTCCTTGAAGAACGAATTCTAAGGTAAAGAAAGAAAGGTAGAGTAGGCGCACTTTTGCTCCGCTTGGATTGGCATGGTTGTTCCTCTTTGTTTGTTGAGGCTCGACCTTTGACTCCACTTGCCTGTACTTTTCTCATGTCATGCGTACAAGTGTAGTTTAGTGGGATTGACTTCTAAAGACAGGAATCCATTTTCATCTCCCCTATATAAGTCGACGTTTTAACCTGACTTCTTGAGCTCAGTTGATTGTTAAAGAAGTAGCTCTGGATCGAGAGCTAGATGCTTACCTTATTAGAAAAGGAGAAAAGGCTTTTTTTATAGATTAAGAGGTGAGTAAAGGGGGTTTGCTGGCTTGCTGGCTAGCTCATGCAATCAAGGTTTTTCTTCCTTCGCCTAAAAATAAGTCCACCATCTCCCTATCAGTCGAGCATCTTTAAACCTTGACGACCTTAGTAAGCTAGCCTTGGTTGCTAAGCAAGCCTGGTTCTCCGGGAACTAGGCTAGGACGTGAATCAATCATGATGAGAATGGACTTCTCCGTAATGTAATGTAATAGAAGAGGTAGAGTCCAATTCTCTGGGCTTTCTGCCTTCACGACCAGACTAAGGAGATATGAATTCTATTCATGCAGGTTTGGACTTAGTTTGACCTTGTGTTTTCTCCTGGTTGGGTCGGAGGTAAAAATTGGAAAGTAAATCATTCAGTGGTAGGGTATTCATAGAAAAGAAGGCCTCGCCTAACTAGTGGCAGATTTGTATAGAGTCTCGCTCATAGAGGAAGAGTACGTGCACTACGGCTTAGGTAGTTGATTGGATCAGATTGCCCTTCAGGCAACCAATTGCACATCAAATTCTGATCAAGAACTTGGAGGAATGGCTGAGTGGCTTAAGGCATTGCTTTGCTAAATCGACATACAAGAAGATTGTATCATGGGTTCGAATCCCATTTCCTCCGGCATGGAAATGAGAGGGGCGGGCGTGAGAGAAAGAACCTTTTGGTAGAGTCCAGTCCCCTAGAGGACAGAATAGCACTACTTAGTGACTCAGAGTGGAGAACCTGTTTTGCCTTGTTTTTCTTTGATCGGCCTATCTTCTTTCTAGTTGCAAGCTCCCTCCGGTCGTCCAGTCCATGGACGGCTCTTGGTTCTTGAGCATGTTGGGGGTTAGGTAGTAGTTGAAAGAGCTGCTCGAAAGCTTCACGAACAAGCAACAAATAGATATATCTATTTTATAGATTTTAGTAAAGGGCTTTCCAAGCGCCTAGCGACTTGGTAGGGCGCTATTCGATGAAGAAAACATACTTTAGGAAAGTGGTTCAGGTAGCTCAGTTGGTTAGAGCAAAGGACTGAAAAGCCATGTGTCAGTGGTTCGAATCCACTTTTAAGCGGGCTTTTGGTCCAAAGGACACGTAGCCGGGAGCGAACCGGATTTGGAAATTCAAGTGAAAGAGTAAGCCAAAAAGAAATGTGAGCGCTCCTGCACTATACGGCTTGCAGTGCCTCGCCCTATCTTGCTGGAGATAGATTTTCTAAAAAAAAGCGGTTGATTACTCGGATTGGTTCTTGCATCTCTGTGCCCAAAAGGATGGGCGAGTTCAGTTTGAGTGTTCATCGATCGGGTGGATCTATATGCTCCGGGGTAGTAAGACGAGGTGTAACGCAGTCTGGTCAGTGCATCTGTTTTGGGTACAAAGGGCCTTAGGTTCGAATCCTGTCACCTTTGTGATAACCCAAACTCGGCATGCATTTAATAGCACTTGACTGCATTTGATTAAATGTTTAATTAGTTAAATCAACCAATTTGCACTATTTTAATATTTCTCTTGGAATTATTTAGTAGTTGTATATTGAATATTTAAAAGATTATTATCTATTTTTAATAATTATAGTAATTGAATTTATTCTCTTGTGATTAATTAAGTGTCATCTTAAATGTTAGGATTTAATTGTATTTGACTACGTGTTTATATTAACTTTCATTTGTAGCTTAATATTAACTTCATAATTCTTTAAAAATATTCTAGAAATAGTTAAATTAATTATTTTAAATGAATATTGATTATCTTGATTGTTTTGATTATTTTAATAATCGATTTTGGTTGTCTTGCATTAAAATCACTCGGTTTTCAAATAAATGAAAAGTAGCTCCGAGGTGGAGTAAATTTTAAACTATGATGCTTTTCAAAAATAATATATTTTCTTAAATTCTTTGAGTTTTAATTGTTATTCTTCTATTGACGCAAAGTGCATAGCATATTGAGAGAGATAGTTAGGAAATGAATTCGAGTCCTCAACAAATAGTGAAAACTAGTGTTTGGTGTCTTAAATTTTATATTTTAATTGTTGTTAGCTAGAATTAATATTTCATTAGTTGTTTTAGCTTTAAAATGCATAAACTAAGCTAGTTTGACCAACTTAAGTGAGCATTGACCAAAGCTTTGACCATTTGACCTTGTGTCATCCTTTTAATAGCTTAAATAGCACCCAAAAAAAAACAGAGCTGAAACATAAAAGGGCAGGGCCGAAAATCCAAAGAGAAAAAAAAACATTTCAACCTTCTAATCTTCAACTGTTCGTGGGAGCTTGCACGGGGTGGTTTATGAGGCATCCTAGGAGGTTTTCCTAGCGTCTAGGAGCATCTAAGGTGAGGGTTTCATTGTTATTTGCACATTTGAATATTTTGTGTATTAACTTTGATTTTTGGGTTTTATCCGTATATTATTGTTTTAATTGATTTGAGCTTAAAGTATGTTCCCTAGCAATCTTAGAACACGTATTTGTAGCTTTTTAACATTTTCTGCGGTTGAATATTGAAATTGAAATATAAATTGTGTAATGAATAGTAAATTGTGAATAGTAAACCCCCGTTTCGATGAAGTTGCGCTGTTATGCTTTCTGTTGATGTGAAAAGGTGCTAGGTATGCTAGAATGTCTAAATGTATGGTTTATTTGGATGGTGTAATGGAAAAAATGAGAAACCCGCCTTGGTGAAAGTCGGGGTCGTTTAGGTCGAGTTTAGCGTTTTCTCATTTTGCGTGATGGCATTGTTTCGGGAGGCCATGGAAGCACTTTTAGTGCGATTATGGCATTGGTTAGGTGATCGGTTAAGGAGTTGTAGTTCAAACGAGCAAAGGGGAAAATCGGGGCTTTGCGTGAATTCTAGGGTAAAGTAGGGTTTCGGGGTCTTTAGACGTGCCTTATGGTGACCTAGGAGGATTGATGAAGTCGGTTTCCAAAGCTCGTGGCTCGTTTGAAAGTAGTAGCGTTTGGTAAGTTGGGGTCATTTTTGTGATTTTCTGTGTTTTCATAGTATAATGCTTATAGAATGCTTATAATGTCTATAGAATACTTGTTATTGCTTGATAATGTTAGTTGGTGTTGATCTTGTTACTTATTTGATTGCAAATGCTTGTTAATGCTTATTACACTTGTTAGAGTTGATTATTTATTGAAATATTTAACAATTGTTGAATAATGCTTGATATCTCGTTTATCTCCTCTATCTGTGTTGTTGTACTATCGCTCGTTTATCTCTTTGTATCGAGTCTTGCATTACATAGTGTCCAGCGCGTGAGTGATGGGCCTCTCTGGGTAGCCTCGGGTTGCCAGTATTGGTTACTCTAGCTCTGTGGCTATTCCCTCTTCTAGCTTGAATTGCCTCCCAGGGAGATTTGGGTCGTAGATTGATGGTTACTCCCGGGGTATTCCAAACTGGTGTTATAAGGTATTTGCGCGCTTATTGTCATCGTTGTCAGCATCAAGCTCAAGATTGATGTATCGCTCGTGAAATGGTATATTGCTCGTAAGAGTGAACCATAGCCTTTAGAGTGTGGTATAGCTTTGAATGGTTGTGTTAATGCTTTCTTGAATGTTTAATATATTGTCGTTTGTATTGAATGCTTCCTTATTGACTTTATTGCTTAGCTGTGTCTATTTGCATTGCGCGTCTTTCTTTCTCTCCACCTCGATATCTGTCTCGCCCTCACTGAGTATACGTGTTGTGTATACTCACTCCTTACCACCACATTTCAGGAATTGTCATGTTAGTTGGAAAGTTCGTGATTTCGTGAAAGTTCGTTGCCTGAAGAGTTGTCTTGCGTGCCTATGTGGCTTGAGTGTCAAAGTTGTAAAGATGTATGTTCATATGTTGTATGTATTTATTGTCAAAATAAAGGTAATTTAAATTTAACTAAGTAGCTGAGGTGAATTGATAAGCTAGTTTATGTGATCAGTTAGCATAGCTTACCTTCAATGCATGTTTGTAATGTCCAAAGGAAAAGAGTTAGAATGGCATGATAGTTTATTCTATGTAGTAGCTTAGTATGGTTTAACTGTCTAGTTTGAATGTACTTGTCAAAAATGAAAAGAGATAGGTTAGCTTTTAAA
Source organism: Ehretia macrophylla (assembly GCA_037974665.1). Lineage (NCBI taxonomy): Eukaryota > Viridiplantae > Streptophyta > Magnoliopsida > Boraginales > Ehretiaceae > Ehretia > Ehretia macrophylla. Next base: position 58,031,602 of record CM075765.1, read on the forward strand.
TTGAAAATGTATGTATACTTGCTGAGTTTAAATTGTTGAGAACCGAGGCTCGGATGGCCTTGAGGAGTTTTGTATGGTTGGACACGGTGTTGGTCCATTCATATGTTATTACAGGTTTTGCAATTTGCCTAGAAATAGGGGAGACTCTGTCCGTCTTTCCCTAAAATTCTGTCGGGTTTGGATTTGGGTTGTGATTAGATTGTTTGTTAGAACTCCCGGTCTCGAGAGGGATCGGGGTATTACAACCTTGATGTGGTAGCCTTCTCCGTGGTCGGACAGTAAGGCAAACATCGCAAAGCAAAAAGAAAAGAGGGGATGAAGAGATATCTACTTATCATAATTTTGCCGCTGCTCGGTAGTTCCATAGCAGGTTTTTTCGGACGTTTTCTAGGATCAGAAGGAACCGCTATAATAAATATAAGCCCATCTATCTTTTTTCAACCTTTTTCTTTTCCCTATCGGTCAAGCATCTTCAAACATTTTTTGCTTAATTGTTGTTCTTTTTTGTATTTATATATTAAATCAAAGGAACTGAAAGATAAAGATAAGCCTCAACTGTAGGTCGATGTGGTATAGACGGACCCTATAAGTGAGCAAAGCTCGTCTGCATTTCTTGGTTGGAAAGGGAAGCCCCCAACATATGAGTACTCTTTCAGTCAAGTAATACCTTTAGAGCCTATAGTATAGCTAAGTAGCTAAGAGCTTCTGGTAATTTAAAAATGTAGGAATCTACTTCTTTTGAGTTAATGGGGCTTTGAGTTGAGGGACGTCTTCTCATTCCCTTATCAAGCAAGTTCTTTCCCTTATCAAGCAAGTCATACCTAATCGCCCTTGATGTCATCTTGATAACTGGACTGAATGTCTCATCATAGTCATTTACACAATTGCTCGTTGTAGCCTTTGGTTACCACGCGAGCCTTGTAGCGATCAATAGTCCCATTTGACTTTTACTTTATCTTGTATAACTACTTGCGAGCCAATAACTTTCTTATCCGAAGGACGGGGAACAATGGTCCAAGTCTGATTTTGATAGAAGGCAACAATCTCTTCATACATGGCAGCAACCCAGCATAGATCCTTCTAAGCTGATCAAAATGAAGTGGGTTCCTTCACGTTAAAATCAATAGAGACAACATTGACCGAGAGAAGGAACCGATTAATAGTACAGGAACGTACTCCTCTTCCTAAATCAATAGGAGCTTCCTGATTAGGTTGAACACTCAGCTAAGGAGAAGATTCTGGTAAATCAGTTGAAGGAGCAGTTTTGATTTTAGGCCGGCAAGTATAGTACTTGAGAGCGAATTGATGACCATCAAGTGCAGCAGTTACCACGAGCCCTCGATGGCTGTAATAGGACTACTGGAAGAGGCATTGACCATGGGAATGGGCCAAATACTGATGTCAAGTGGAAAGGAATTAGAGTCAGTAACGGTGGGCAGCATATATGGCACCTCCCTTTGAGATTGAGGCAGTGTAGATGGTGGATTATATAGAGTTGCTTCATCAAATGTGACATGGCGAGAAATGAAAACTCGACGACAACACAGAGAGAAGCATCAAAGCCTTTATGATCATCACTGTACCTGAGAAAAATACAGCAATCAGCCTTAGGCTCATATTTGTGACGAATAGACTTCGAGATGTGGACGTAACATAAACATCCAAAGGCCCGAAGAGATGAATAAGCTGGTGGAGCACCATGTAGGATTTCATAGGGAGACCTGTGATTTAGAAGTGGTATAGGTTGGTTATTGATAACAATAACAGCCGTATAAAAAGCTTATGTCCAAAGATATATGGGAATCTAGAATGAAAAAGTATGGAAAGGTTCGTCTCAGTGATATGGTGATGCTTGCGCTCACTTAGACAATTCTACTCTGAAGTACAAGGGCATGGATGCATTTTTTTTTTTGAATTCCATGCTGTAGACAATGCTCATAAAAGTTGTTAGAAGTAAACTCTCAACCACCATCACTTCTGAAAAATGTTATGGGTTTCTCAAAATGCTTGGTTATAAGTGAAAGGTTCAAAAAAGACAAAAAACTTCAGATTTGGCACAAAGAAAAAAGAACCTGTAATAATCAAAACAACATAACGTGAATCAGATAAAGAAGAAGAAGGTACAGGACCCCAGACATCAGCATAGAAAAATTCAAAAAAGAGGTTAGCTCTTTTATTGCGTGGAGAAAATGGTAGTTTGGTGTGCTTTCCCAGTTGACAACCGGGAAAAATATGACTAGGTGAAGCATTATTACAATCGACTTTCAAGGACCCTGTAGACACTAGACTCCTAATGCTTGTAAAGCTTGCATAAGCAAGGCGAAAATACCAGGTACGCAAAGAAGCTGAGGAAGAAGAAGACAGTCGAGTGTGATGAGCTTGACCAACTGAAGCAGACAGGAAGTAGAGATTGCCTTTTGGATAGCGAGTAGATGCCCTAATCGGAGATCCTTCACAAGGACTCACTATACTACTACTTATGCAGCGGATTTGGGCTAGACGGAACAAGCCTTTTTTGACTCATAAAATCAAAGTAAGGAGCACTGTTTAGATTATGTCTCTGACTCGGTGCAGAAGGCTGAACAAGTCTTCTTTTACCTAAAAGAGCAAAGTTAGGAGTACCCATTTGTTGGCCATTAGTCGGCCTTAGAGTAGAAGGATGCCCTGTGTAACACCCCGATCCCTCTCGAGACCGGGAGTTCTATCAATCAATCTAATCACAACCCAAATCCAAAACCGGGCAAAATTTTAGAGAAAGACAGACGGAGTCTCCCCTGTTTCTAGGCAAAATGTAAAACCTGTAATAGCATATAAGTGAACCAGCACCGTGTCCAACCATACAAACACCTCAAGGCCGTCCGAGCCTTGGTTCTCAACAAGCGAACACGATCAAATATACATTTCCAATTTAAAAGCTAACCTATCTCTTTTCATCTTTGACAAGAACATTCATACTAGGCAATTAAACTACACTAACCCATTACATAAAATAGACTATCATACCATTCTAACCCTTTTCCTTTGGGCATTACAAACATACATTAAAGTTAAACTATTCTATCTGAATACATAAACTAGACTTTCCAAATCACTTCAATAATCTAGAAAACTCATATTACATTCCTTTTTAACATTAAATACAACAACACATGAAACATACATCTTTGCATCTTTGACAACTCAAGCCACATAGCACGCAAGACAACTCTTCAAGCATGATCTTTCACATATCCACGAACTTTCCAGCTAACATGATATTTCCTGAAATATGGTAGTGAGGAGTGAGTATACTTAACACGTATACTCAGTGAGGGTGAGACAGATATCGAGGTGGAGAGAAAGAAGATCGTGCAATGCAAATAAGGCAGTTAAGCAATATATATCTGATAAGTAGGCATTCAATCTATCAATCAATACAATAAACAATTGATAAAGCATTAACACAACCATTCAAAGCTATACCACACTTTGAAGGCTATGGTTCACTCGAGCGAGCGATGTACCGATCATGATTCCAATGACTTTAATGATGACGCGCCGGCTCACCTACCTTATAACTTCCGTTAGAGTACTCCGGACATACTCTGTCAATTCTACGACCCAAAACTCCCTGGGCGGCATCCCAAGTGAGAAAAGGGAATAGGACACGGAGCTAGAGCAACCAATACTAGCAACCTAAGGCTACCCAAAGAGGCCCATCACTCACGCGCCTGACACTTATGCAATGCAATACGAGACATATAATGATAATCAAGCAAGGCACTGAAGTGCAGGTTAGTAACAACATACGATACAATAAGCAATTACAATCAATAAAGTAACAAGAACAATACTAACAAGCATTATCAACAATCGACATACAATTCGATCATAACCAACTTTAACAAGCATAACAAGCAATAACAAGCAATAACAAGCATTCTACAAGCATAACACTATGAAAACCAACAAAAATACAAAACGACCCCAACTTTCACTAAGCCATTTTCCTCCATTTTTCCATTACACAATCCAATTAAACCACACATTTAGGCATTCTAGCATATCTAGCACCTTCCTACAGCAACAGAACGCATGACGGAGCAACTTCATCGAAACGGGGATTTACTATTCACAATTTACTATTCAATTATCAATTTAAATTGTAATTTCGATATTCAACCGCAGAAAATGCTAAAAAGCTATAAATACATGTTCTACGATTGCCATGGAACATTCTTTAAGCAACGAAATGTATAAAATAACAACCTACGGTTAAATCACAAAAATTAATGTTTAGATACAATAATTTCAAATGCGCAAATAAACATGAAACCCTCACCTTAGACGTTCCTAGATGCTAGGAAAACCACGCTGGATGCCTCGAAAACCACCCCGCACAAGCTCACACAAAGATTTGAAGATTTGGCTTGAAATTTTTTTTTCTCTCTTTGTATTTTCGGCCAGCCCTTGTTTCTGTTTCAGCTTTGTTTTTTTTTGTGCTATTTCAAGCTATGCTAAAAGCTGACAACAAGTCAATTGGTCAAGGCTTGGTCAACTAACTTAAAAATTGGTCAAATAGGCTTATTTTAGGCATTTTAAAGCTTAAACAACTAGCACTATTTTAAATCTAATCAACAACAACTAAAATACTAAAATTAAAACACTAAATACGAGTTTTTACTATTTGCTGAGGACTAGAAATCATTTCCTAACTAACGCTCTCGACATGCTATGCACTTTGCGACAATAAAAGAATAACAATTAAATCTCAAATAATTTAAGAAAAATAATTTTCGAAAAGTAACATAGTTCAAAATTTACTCCGGCTCGGAACTACTTTTCATTTAATTGAAAATCGAGCATCAAGATGCAAGAAATATAAAACCGATTAACAAAATATGAAAATAAAGCTACAAATGAATGTTTAACTAAAATAAACACATAATTCAATGCTAACATTTAAGATAACACTTAATTAATTGCAATTAAATGCCATTGAATGCATGTCGGGTTTGGGCTATCATACCCTGTCCCTAATGGAGCGGGGAGGAGGGCGAGAAAGAGTAGAAGTAGCAGCACTACCACTGCTGCAACAACAACAAAGTCGTGGATTCTTGTTCTTGCACCATCCATACTGCAAAACAGATTGAGTTGCTGGCATCAAGGGCCCGAGATTATATGCTGCTGCAGAAGCAGGGGGTGCATGATTTATCAGATCAATACATATAGAAAGAATGATAAAGTCGTTAACAGTTGAGTCCATATCGCATGATTAACAGATCATCAATATCATGCCGTGGCACGGAGAAAACAAGCATGAGAGCACTAAAAAATCATTTATATATCGAAAGCATAGACGATAGATAGAGTTGCAAGGTAAGGTACTACTGAAATCAAGCTATTTATTGTAAACCCTCACTCCTTAGTTACCTTACAACAATTGACATAGGGGGAGCATTCCCACCCACTTGATTTGGATAAAGATACCCATTCGGCAGGCGGACTTTGGATAGACAATTAAGGTCTTCTTTTCCCTTCATTAAGACTACCTATACATTTAGATCTTAGTAAAGTTTCCCTAGAATCTCCAGAAAGCTAAACTTTCTCATTGAGAGTCGGGAGGAAATTCTTGCTATGCTTATCCTGCTGCTGTTACCAGAAAATGCATATTAAGAGTTAAGCTAGCACGCCTCAGGCGAGAGGCACTGTTCGCCCTGAGAGGTCTAAGGCTCAGAACAAGAGGATGGATACGAGCAGGCACCACATAAGGTGGAGACCTTGGCTGGCTAAGTTATCCTAAAATCTAGCTTAAGAAAGAGGTGCAGAAGCACGAGCTACTGGAAGGGCGGAGTAAGGCCCTTTTAAGGAAGGAAGATAGAAGGGGGGCCATGTCATGTAGGATTGAAAAGAATGGTTCTAAGAACATAAAAAGAAAGAGGTTTGAAGATGCTCAACCGATAGAGAGAGGAATGGAGTTGGCTCGACAGAGGAACGAGCACAATAGTTTGACTGCTGGGATCCCAATCGGCCTGCTTCAGCTGAAAATGGAACTATCGAATCACGGGTGACTCACTTTATCGGGATGGGAAGAATTGCTTAATTGGCATTTCTTTCATTCCCTAAATCGATCCACTAGTAGGTAGTGATAGGAGATATCCATTATGGTGGGAGTGCCACCTGTGATAAATCCAATTATAGATGTATTGTATAAAGGACAGTTATCAAACTTAAGTTATAATATACTTGATCGACCGAAATCACCTCTTTGTGAGATATGTTATCAATCTTAGGTGCCTTACGTAGGAAACTAGGACAAGTTTAGTTTTCAAGCTTTTACATTTTTTTATTTACACAAAAGCAAGCGGCGAGAATAGAAAATGTAGCCCTTATCGCTTAAAAAGAAGAGGATAGATAGGTCCATGAGTTAAGATAGAGAAGTTCTGACTAATCCAGTAGGAGTTCACCCACGAGAGTAAGAGGCAGTATCAGTACCGAAGAAAGAAGGGATAGGTGCAATCGTATTCGATCGAGAGTCTGATACCCTTTAAAAAGAAAGGGAACTACTGAATGATACTTTGGTGCTCCTACTGGTTTGATTCTACGTTCTTTTGAGTCCTCTGGGTATCTTAGAGGATTAGATGATCCGGGTATGAGTCATGTCTCTCTTATTACTTGCTTTCAATCTTATTGCGAAGCTGAGACATTACATTAGCGGGCACGCCTGAAGCAGCTTAAACATCCTGCTTTCGGGAACCTTTTTTCTTAAAAAAGGAATAGCTCCGCTCTCTATAGATTGAGATTCTCGGTGAATAGATGCAATCATAGTATAGTATACCTTCTCCATCATAGAAGGCATCTTTTGGACAGGGGTCGGGTATCTATAGAAAGCATAAAGTGTTAATTCCAACCACTATACTATAAGTGCTACATTATCCGTTGATTGATCCCTAGGCTCACAAAGCTTATAGTTGGCTTCGGCTACAACAGAGTATACCGATAGCTCTCAAGGAGCACCCCTCTTGTAAAGAGAGACTGTCGAAACCTAATCTCATGAGTTAACTTCCTTTCATCCCTAATACCTTGAATTTGGAATAGGAACTACAGCCCGTCTGAAACATATGCTTTTGCTTCGACTTCCACTCTTTGCCCCACTGACTGTGCTCGAACTGCTAGAGCCTAAACTGGTTAGTGCTTTACTGGATCCAAGAAATGCAGATTTTTATTTAGGTACTTTAGCACAGGAGATAATGTAATGCAAGTCTCTTGAAATGGTGGGGAGGTTCCTTACTAACGCTCATGACACTCATATTGGAAGGGACTGAACTTCGAAACAACTTAGGAGTAAGGGCTTATGGTCCATGCATTAGAGCGCTTATTTTTTGTTTAAAAAAGTGACTTTTCTGAACTATTATGCTATCAAACTTAAATACCTCAGTCATAAGGCTCAGAGATAGTCTAACTTTGTTCTTCCCCATCCACCAATAAAGCAAAGAGCATGGAGTAGTCCATGTAGGGCACCTACGCAGCAAAGGATAGAACTAAGGATCTAGGGTTTTCATTGACCAGCAATTACAAAGCTGTCAAAGTCAGGTCAGACCGAGTGGGTTGAGCAGCAGGAAGAGAATCGGTCTAATCTCAGGTTAACCACAGTCGGAGTCATAAGGAAAATACCAGTTGGACAGGAAGCCCCCACCGATCAAGCCATTGGCTAACGCCCGTCTTCTTGCTTTAATTCTATCTTGAAAGTCAGTAAAAGTCATTGGTGACCATGCTTCCTTGAAAAAACAGAAAGAATTGGCTGAGCAGGCTTGTATCGGATGAGCATAGTTCGAATAGCTCGCCATAAGTGTAAAGCACACTTCCTTAAAACACTTCCAATAAACTAAGGAATACTCACTTGGACCCTCATAATTGTCGCAGGGTTCCTTTCGTTCCACTAGCCTTGATTGGCGGGTAGAATCTCACTCGGTCTCACCCGTTTTGTTGGATGATCTCAAAGATTTTTCTTTGGAAAATTTTCTTATCTCTACCTTTCTATGAATGCTAAACCCTATCTACTTCTATGTTGAGAGTCTATAATACTCGTCGAGTGCTTGAGAAGAAAGAAAGATTTCCTGGCTTGGTCCTACGAACAGATGACCGGGATGCCGACTACTATGGCCATTCACTGCTTGAACGTTAGGAATCAGACACTCGTAAAGCAGCCCCCGAGGAAGTACCACCCGATGGTTATAGACATAATTGTGCTAGAAGTGGACAAGTTGATCAACGTAGACTTGCAGGGTTACAGTACGCTACCTGGTTGGCCAATCTCGTTCCAGTCAAAAATCAAAATGGCAAGAGAAAGATCTGCGTCAACTACCGATGCCGAACATAGATATACTTACTCATCGACAAGGGTTCGAAAAGTTCTCATTTATAGATGGCTATAGTGGGTAGAACCAGAGTTGGATGTCTCTCGAGGATGCCAAGAAGACTACGTTCTGAATGCCCAAGGGGAACTTCTATAACAAAGTGATGCCATTCGGGTTAAGGAATGCAGGTGCTACATATCAGCGAGCAATGACCACTATATTCCAAGACATGATGCATAAAGGGATCGAGGACTACGTCGACAATATAGTTGTGATACCCCGAACCCGACATGCATTTAATGGCATTTAATTGCATTTAATTAAGTGTCATCTTAAATGTTAGCTTAAATTTTGTGTTTATTTTTAGTTAAAATTTCATTTCTAGCATTATTTTTATATTTCTTTTAGAAGTAATTAAATAATACTTGAGTTAATTATTTTAACGGAGTATCAACTACTTATCATATTTATGTTACTTGGTTTTATTTTCTTGCACCTTAATGCTCGATTTTCAATTAAATGAAAAGTAGCTCCGAGCCGGAGTAAATTTTGAACTATGTTGCTTTTCAAAAATTATATTTTTCTTATATTCGATAATATTTAGGTGCTATTCGTTCTTCGTCATTTTGTGCATAGCATATCGAGAGCGATAGTTAGGAAATGATTTCTAGTCCTCAACAAATAGTGAAAACTAGTATTTAGTTTTTTAATTTTAGTGTATTAAGTTGTTGTTGACTAGAATCATAATTGTATTAGTTGTTTTAGCCTTAAAATGCATGAAATAAGCTTAGTTGACCAAGTTTAAGTTAGCTTTGACCAAGGGCTTTGACTTGTTGACCTGTTGTCATCTTTTATAAGCATAAAATGGCATAAAAAAACAAAGGAAAAGCTGAAAAAAAAAGAAAGAGATGGCCGAAACCATAGGAGAAAAGAAAAAAAATATTTTCAACTTCAAATCTTCAAATCTTCGTGAGAGCTTGCACGGGGTTGTTTTCGAGGCTTCCAACGTGGTTTTCCTAGCGTCTAGTAGCGTCTTAGGTAAGGGTTTCATCGTTATTTGTGCATTTGAAATAATTATTTCTAAACTTTAATTTTTGTGATTTAGCCATAGGTTGTTATTTTATCTATTTTGTTGCTTAAAGAATGTTCCTTGATGATTGTAGAACATGTATTTGTAGCTTTTTAGCATTTTCTACGGTTAAACATAGCAATTGCAATTTAAATTCACAATGGAATAGTAAAATATGAATAGTAAACCCCCGTTTCGTAAAAGTTGCTCTGTTTTGTGATATGCTGATGTAGGAAGGTGCTAGATATGCTGGAATGCTTAAATGTATGATTTATTTGGGTTGTGTAATGTAAAAACACAGAAAATGGCTTGGTACACATTGGGGTCATTCCGGTCGAGTTTGGCATTTTATCGTTTTGCGTGAAGGCATTGTCATAGTATTCCATGGAAGCACTTTTGGTGCAGTTATGACATTGGTTGGGTGATCAGTTGAGGTAGTTGTAGTTCAAACGAGCAAAGGGAGAAATCGGGGCTTTGCGGGAATTCTAGGGTAAAGTAGAGTTTCGTGGTCTTTAGACGTGCCTTATGGTGTCATAGGAAGAGTGGTGAAGTCAGTTTCCAAAACTCGTAGCTCGTTTAGAAGTAGTAGCATTGAGAAAGTTGGGGTCATTTAGTGTTTTAGTTGATTTTTATAATGCTTGCTTATATAATACTTATTGTGGATTATTATGCTCGTTATACTTGATTATGATTGAATTATATATCAATTGTTGATAATGCTTGTTAGTGTTGTTCTTGTTATTTTATTGATTGTAAATGCTTATTGTATCGCATGTTGTTACTAACCTGTACTTCAGTGCCTTGCTCGATTATCATTATATTCCCCGTATTGCATTGCATTGTGTCAGGCGCGTGAGTGACGCGCCTCTCTGGGTTGTCTTGGGCTACCAGGGTTGATTGCTCTAGCTCCGTGTCCTATTCCCGTTCTCGCTTGGGTTGCCGCCCAGGGAGTTTTGGGTCGTAGAATTGACAGAGTATGTCCGGAGTACTCTAAACGGAAGTCATAAGGTGGGTGAGCCGGCGTGTCATCGTTAAAGTCATCGAAGTCATGATTGGTACATTACTCACTCGAGTGAACCATAGCCTTCAAAGTGTGGTATAGCTTTGAATGGTTATGTTAATGCTTTTATTAATTACTTATTGTATTGATTGTTTATATTGAATGCTTACTTGTTAGTTCTATTGCTTAACTGCCTTATTTGTATTGCACGACTTTCTTTCTCTCCACCTCGATAACTGTCTCGCCCTCACTGAGTATACGTGTTATGTATACTCACTCCTCACCACCACATTTCAAGAAATGCCATGTTAGCTGGAAAGTTCGTGATTACGTGAAAGTTCGTGCCTGAAGAGTTGTCTTGTGTGCCTATGTGGCTTGAGTTGTTGAAGTTGCAAAGATGTATGCTTTCATGTATTGTATGTATTTAATATTAAAAGGAATGTAATTTAAATTTAACTAGGTAATTGAGGTAGAATGGTAAGCTATCCTATGTATTCAGTTAGTATAGTTTAACTTCATTGCATGTTTGTAATGTCCAAAGGAAAAGAATTAGAATGGTATGATAGTCTATTTTATGCAATAGGTTAGTATGGTTTAATTGTCAAGCTTGAATGTACTTGTCAAAGATGAGAAGAGATAGATTAGCTTTTAAACTAGAAATGTATATATACCTGTTTTGTTTATTTGTTGAAAAACAAGGCTCGGATGGCCTTGAGGTGTTTGTATGGTTGGACATGGTGCTGGTCCACGTATATGCTATTACAGGTTTTACATTTTGCCTAGAAACAGGGGAGACTCCGTCCGTCTTTCCCTAAAAATTTTGCCCGGGTTTGGAATTGGGTTGTGATTAGATTGATTGATAGAACTTCCGGTCTCGAGAGGGATCGGGGTATTACAATAGTGGTGAAGTCAGACAAATGGGAGAATCATATTGCAGTATTGGATCGGGTCTTCAAGAGGTATCGAGCGAATAAGATAAAGATGAATCCACTAAAATGTGCCTTCGGTGTCTCAACTAGTATATTTGTGGGATTCGTTGTCCATCGGAATGGAATAGAGCCCTCAAAGATCAAGGCAATAATCGAGATGCCACCTTCGACCACTATGAATGAACTAAAGAGTCTCATGGGCAAGATATCCTACATTCGCTGATTTATTCCAAACCTCTCGAAGAAAGTAAAACTAGTTCAATTATCGTTCGGTGGATCAAAGAATACATCTCCAGTTCTGGTAGTCGTTCTAATGGCTTAGCTTAGATAAAACTTCGTATGTTTCGGGCCAATAGCGAGCTTAGAAAATCAAGAAATCTATCTCTTTCGGGAGAGCGGTATGACTATTTTAGGTTAGAAGAAAAGATAGTCGAAGAGATAATTGATTTTCGGGCTAGTCAGGTAGGCAAGTGCGGGTGGCGGTGGTCAAAGTGAATGTCTTGTTTCGGTTAGTGGTTTTGGCTCTCCGGCACCGAAGTAAACTCTTTCTTTTGCCCAGACGACTATCAGTTTCGTTCTGTTCTCTATATCTACTTCTTCTTTTTGACATTTCTTCAAAATCTTTTATGCCCGGCCATACCAACATCGTAATGTAAATTCTCTCCCTTTGAAGTGCATTTATCATATTAGCTCCCCGAGTCACTAGAAAGAAGGTGAAAGGCCCACTACTTTTTCATTCATGGCCTATTTATAGATCTCCCTTCCGTATTCATTCGTCCTAACACAAAAGAGAAGTCATACAAAGAAACGTTCTTTCATACAATGCATAATAGGCGGGCCTCCTATGGATTCCTCCAACTCAATGAATGAAGGGAGGAGTCTAAGAAAGCCAGCTTTCTATATGAAGATTCAAACAAAAAGGAAAAAGGAACCATATCTTACTGAATAATCTGAATGAATAAGGAAGAGCTCTTTATGTGGTCTCACTTTACCACCATATAAAATCTGCGAAACTTCGATTGGTGGAAGCCAGTCCATGAAGATTCTCCACTTTCTTACGTGCAATTCCCCTCTTTTGGTAAGCACCTAGTATCTCAGCAAATGAACATTTCTTTAAGCTTATCCTGTAGCTTATACGTTGTTTGAAAACTGCTTCAAGGATCCAACGGATAGCTAAGGTTTGTTGACGATCCCTGGCTACAATCCCAGGGACATCGTAAATAGTACCTGCTATTCCTACTTTTTCCACTTCGCATATGGGCTTTATAATCTCTAGGGCATCAACCATAAGTTTGATTACATCGCATTCAGTTCGAGCTGGGCGATGAAAAGTTTGATAAACGATAGCATGGACTCTTGTTTTTTTACCCTCTTTCATGCGAAAGTTTGCAAACTTCTTGATCAATTATTTTTGTTCATGATCCAAGCCCCCTATATAGTTCATAATTTCTGAGCAATTGGAAGCCGCTTTCGATGATGAGGCCAAAAAATTTATATTACGCAATTGTTACTATCCATCTTTATCAGCCAACTCCCCTGTTTCCATTTTTCCTTTCATAGTTTACCACTTGACTTAATATCTAAAGAAGACTACACTTTCATCACCATTTTTTAAAAAAGCCCCAAAGATATTATGAATGAACAATTTCCTTAAGAATCAAAGAGGTCTTGGGCCAGTAAGCGGGTATCTTCCAAGTTCTCGTCGCTAATTTATATGCCCGCCATTAGCCGACACTGGATGTTATTTATTGAATCTCCCCTTATTATTTGATCCTCGTGAGAAAGGTACTGAGCTTGGCTAGACTCAACCAATTCAAGTTGTCCAGGTTCCTACCTCAGTGTCTCTGGGGTCGCCATTAGTATTGGTGGATTATTATGCATTATAAAGCTAACTTCCTCACCCAGTTTCGGTGATGGAACACGAAAAGAGTCATAAAGACATCTTAAATAGCTCCAGTAACTTGGACGAGGTTCATGAATGCTATGAGAAATCCCTTCCTTCTTATTGGCTTATTCAACAAATGTTATAACATTTCTCTCATCCCACTACCGCACTATCCATGTCCTATTCTTAGACTATTATACATGCTCCAAGATGATAGATTGGATGAAAACAAGAGAGAATAAGCTGCTATTGAATCCGGTCATAGATGGTTGGAAGATAGAAGCAATAGCCTTCAATTAGCCGGTGGGATTGGCAGGAACCTTTTCTATCCTTGGCTTTGGCCAGGCATCAGACATCTTATGGTAATAAGCTAATAGATGGGCCTTATCCCAAAAAGGTGGAGGAGAGATAGAATGAGTCAATGCGCATTTCCAATTGAGATTCAATGTGGGAATAGTCCTTACTTTTCGGAAAGCTTAGTAAGACAAGGAACTTAATAGTATCTGTGAGAAGAGGTGTGTCTATCGTTAACTCTAAAGCTAGTTAAGAAGTCATTCTTCAAATACAAAGCAGGAATCAGCGAAAGCTAACTATCGTCTTCAAGTTGGCAAAGGCCTCCTATTAAGATGGAATACCAAAAATCCTTACCTTTGGTTAAGAATACGAATCACATTTCCTTTATGTCAATAGCTCCTAAATCTATTAAACAACCATTTTCTTTCTTGATGCGAAGAATAGTGTAGTCTCGTACCCAACAAGCAAGGGATCAGACTTTATTTTTGGTCGTAGACAGCCCTTGCTTGTTTGCCAAAGAGGCAGATTCCGGACCGTAGTACAGTACTTATCTCAGCGCCTAGAAGAAAGCTTTCACTGGCTTTGTTTTACTAGAAAAAGAAATTCCCATTGAGTTAGCTATTGGAGTAAAGGCATGCCTTAAGGTAGCGAGCGACTTTCAGGTGAGATGGTTCAATAGTCGATTAGATAAAGGGTGTTACTACCTCCCCCGAGGGGAAAAACTCAATAAATAGCATAAAATAAGGAAGTGGCTATTCTTTTCATGAGCTACTATTTCGAGGAATAGGAATAAGTTGTTTGACATGTAACTTTTGATTTCATAAGAGCAGAAAGCCGAACCTCTGATCGGCCTGGACACATAAAAAAGTCTTGGCGTTGAGAGAGATTTGAGATTCCGTACTGTGTATTGCAAACTATTTTCCGAGTGACTGGATCGCCGGTGGAAGTCAACAATCCTGTTGGCTAATCGAATTCCAATCCTATCTCTTTCCCGATTGGACTGCCTAGACTGAGCAAGCAATCTCTTCTCTTTTGCTGTCACCTAGTTGAATTACCAGACGATTTGCCGACATGAACTCTAAAACTCTAATTGCAATATGAAAGGGTTGACATAGATTGCTATGGTAATCCTTTCTATGATCAATTCCATCGAAAAGTGATTGGGATCAGTCTATCAATAGCATCAATGAGAGAAGAAATGACACTCACAATCATGCAATGAAAGAAGATAGATGTACTGAAAGCATGATCTCTTTGGCTTCTCCAATAGAGAAGCATAACCAAATCCTTCTCACATATTCACATAGTAGATCCGAATGCTGCTATTCGGAGAATCTTTCAAGCGTACTCTCGTTGGTGCACACTCTGGACTTGTCGATCGTTATTCTATATGATGAGTGAATTAATTGCTAGTCTGTCAATGAGAGAAGTGAGAAGCTGTGATTGAGAAAGTGCCGCCTAAAGAGCTTAGCCAAGAGTTGACCAGGCCATATGGCGATCCCGCAAAGCCGATCACCGGGAGCTAAGATCATTCTAAATTGTTTCACTGCGGATAGCATCCAAAACATAGAAATGTAACAAAAGTCAGATGTAGAACACATGCAAGAAAAGATTGCACTAGTCATAGAGAGAAGAAAACCAATCCAGTCAAAGAGAGTTAGGAATTCTGGCAACTAAATTAGGAGGACTTGTTGGTCTAAGAGAGATTGGACTCATGCTTCTGGGAATCTTAGTAGTCTACTTGGAATGCCTGCTCACTGCCCTATTGAGCATCTTGCCTAAACTCATGTCCAGAGAGTGTTTGTCGGATCACTTATGCCTATGCAAGGAGAGAGTACCACTAAGGGAAAGTTCAATCGAATGGAAGAATCATTGGGAAGGTCAGACACAAGAAACCCGAACTACCTGAAACGTAACTAGCTTGTCGTCTTCTTTCCTCAACTAGTGACAGGCCTCACTATCTACTTGATTTGGTCTACCGGGTAGCTAGATCGGATTGGTAACATGCTGAGCGTCCTGTGTGGAAGGTGTTCGAAGAGAATGGCTGTACTGATTTGAGATATGAAAGCGGGTCAGTCAAGAAAGCTGCTAGACCTATTCTACGAGATGTTTCCAAAGATAAGAAAGACAGTTTCTCTGAGCTAGGATCACATGTCAGGGAAACAATTCGAGGTCTATGACGCCAAACCCACATCCCTCTTTGGAATAGGCCGTTTTTTCTCCCTGCCATTCAGGCTCATAACCCCAGTATTTCTTTCTACATGTATCTTCTCGTACTACTTCCATTCCTCTCCCTATCGGTCGAGCATCTTTAAACCTTATTAATCCTATCTTTCTTTCACTATGCTTCACTACATGTCTGTGATCAATCTCTTTAAAGCTAGGCCTGGTATCGCTATCTCAGTCTGCTTTCCCTGAAATCGGTAATACTATCGATTCATCTTTTCCTTGGGTAGAAGTAGTTCAAAGCTTCCTTGAGATCTATCTCTCCGGTATCTATAGGAAGATGTCCCAATCGAGAAGTGATTGAAGCATTGGTGAAATGAATCTACTCCCCATACTTTTCACATACGATTGATTTGTGGATTGCACCTTTGATATCCGAAAATAGCAATGTCACTGGTGAAGTTGTAGCTCTCGAACAAGCGATGAGGGACAAGGTTGCCTGGGTTTCTAAGATGATGGAATCTGGAATGACAGAAAGAGATCAAAGGATAGCCTAAGCCAACCATAGTGAATAGGTACATTTCTTCGCATATCCGCTGTTACTACTACTACTAATAATAAGCTACTACTAGTACAGTAAGTCACATATCAGCTCTTACTAGTACTCTTGGTCGCATATCCGCTTTTAGCTGGTTTCTGTGTACTTAGGTTGGATCTCTTCTCTTCTATGGCCAACGCGCCTATTCTATTACATTCCTTTCCCTTTTCCCTTCTTGGGTGAACGTGTCCTATTGCTCGAATCCAGGAATAGTGATGTCTCGTCTTGACATGGGTTACCTTCCCTAAAAGGGTTTAATAGAACATGCCTAGGGCAGAGAAAAATAAGTTTATCTAGCCCGATAGGCAAACACGTACTTTGTGGCTTAAACAACTCTCTTTTCACTATGCTCCACCGTTAGAGAAGATAAAAAATACATGCAGCATATAGGCAAACCCCACGAACCATCCGTTTCGAGAACTACAAGGAGGAAGAAATAGGATTCATATGAAGAATAGGAAAGAGAGAACGATGATGAGGCTGAAGTCGAAACCTAAGTCAGTGTTGATGTCTTAGAATAGGGAATACCAAGTGAAAGAGCTGCCATCCGGAACTTGAGAAGGAGGACGAACTACTTTAATTGAGTCTTGCAGACAAACTGAACTCGCAGAGATTGAAATGAGAGAAAACGGAAAGGAGATTTTTCCACCTTTTTCAGAGTCTAGTTACTGTTAGTCGAAATGACTCGAACCTTTCTCATATCTTTGTGTTTCCTGTGTCCTCCATTGTCCAGTTTCTTGGCTCGCTAGCTTGCTTGATCAAATCCATGGAACAACCTGACTTCTGCACAAAAAGGAGTCACTGAAAAATGGTGTTTTACAACTTTTCAATCAAATTCAATCAAGGATTAAAAACCTCATTTTCCTTGGCTTAAGTCCAATCTCATATGACAGGAGATAGAGTCGTCTTGCTTAGTAAGAAGTTGTTATAGTCTTCTAGTAGTCACTTGTCTTATGAGTTAATCTCGATTTATGGCTTATTTGATTGAACTTGAAAGCCTGTTCAAAAGATCAGATAGGCCGTTATCTGCTAGCTCGCCTTTTTCTTCTAGTCAAATCTTTGAAAGGGGTGAAACCGTCGTACATGAGTAGACTGTCCTATTAGACTTCCTCTTTTAGTAGTGCTTTAGTCATTCCCGTGCCCTTTCCTTCACTTTACTCTATCGAAGATGATAGTGTAGTTATTTGTCACTCCAATAATCTCTTAGTTATCCAAGAACTCGTTCTCCATTCCTCTCCCTATCGGTCGAGCATCTTCAAACCTCAGGTTCTTTTCCTTCCCAAGCCTCAGGTGTGCTAATGAATGGGTATAAATCTGTTGAACCTTCTCAACTAAAGCATAAGAGACCCGCCTTATAAGTGACCACGAGATATATACGTATTTCTTCAAATTGGCTGCTTCCAAGCCTACCTCCTGGCCTCTCCTAGTAATAAAATTTTTTGCCTTGTATCGTACGGTCATGAGCGGAAGTGAGATTTCGTAAAGACGTCTTCAAATCCCATCCCATCATCAGCATCTTTTCTATATCTCGTCCTTGTTGTCCAGTTTGCCGACCTATCTTCTTTTTAAGTTGTAGAGCCTTTCCATATGTTGATGGCACTCATACTACCCATACGTGCTATCGTCCACAAACTTCAAGCTGAATGTAGAACGGGTTCCGAACATTAAGGCTATCTAAATATGGAAGAACCAACTCATATTCTGGTACGAAGTCTTTCTTTCTCTTGCCTGCTTCATCATTAAGGCAAACAATGCAATAGGTATAGATGTCATACCCTTTCAGGTAATAGGTTTAGGTTTTGTATAGGCTGCATTAATTTTTCCACTAAGAGACTCGAGGCTTATGTAGATACCATTCACTGTAGGTCTTCGCTTAGGAATGAAGTCCTCAAACGAAAATGTTGTTATAAACCGAATTGAGAAAGTCCAACAAAGAGGCGAAGTAGTGGTCTACCATGAAATGAAAATGGGTGACATCGTTCAAATCCATAAATGAATTAATGCAATCACTACGAAAGGCAGGATGTTACCTAATAGGATTTCCTAGTCTAGTCTTAAATCGAGATTGCCTTGGTCACCCTACTTGTCGATGAAAGCCAACTTAAGAACAAGTGCTTAGAAAGTATACTTTTCTTTAGTTGGGATGGTCAAAGTCTCCATGGCATTTCCGGCTCACAATGATGTTGTAGGTAATCAACCGAGACTGGCCTTGAGGAACACAGCAAAGTTCAATCATAAACCACTTTGCCTCGGTTTCTTAACGCCTAATATTTCCACAGGATGTTCATCAACAGGCATTATAGTGTACGTTATTGTTACTGATAGGCAACTGCAGTCTTGGTTGCTTATATCAGATGCAAGCATTTTGCATTTGTCTTAGTGCCATAAAAGTATGATCCTTATTGTCAACCGATTACACGCATAGCTACTCATTCGCCTTGCAGCTGTTTCATTCATGAACATCTATATGTTCAGGCAAAGAACATATTCAGGTAATAGGTTTTCCTCTATCGTTTACTCACTACCTAGTCGTAGAAGACTGGTTTCCCTTTCCTGTTGTTTCATGCAAGCTTCAAGCGTATATCAGCTTTGTTGCTGCATATGCGCTGTTACTAGTACTAGTACTACTATTAATTAGAATAAGCTTATAATAAGGTATACTATCGCAGATCCGCTTCTAGAAGAGATTATTGTTTGAAGGGCGCTTATATAGTTTAGTATTTTAGGACATGGCTGACGAACAGATTACGAGCCAACGGAGTAGCTGTGACGCCCGAGATTTTAGCCGTACATTCATTTACTGTTGCATCTATTGTTTGCACATTTCCTTCTATGCTTTATTAACTGTCTTCTTTAGCTACTATTTATCCCGTTTTCAAACTATATTCTATTAGTTAATTAGCATTTTTATTAAATCACATTAATTGTTAGAGAAGTGGGAAAAATGTGCAATTGAGCTAGAAGTGATAGGAGAGCTCGTTTAGAAAATATTTTTAGTAGTTAAGTGAATATTATTACGTAACAAACTTAGAGATTTAAATAACTAACATTACTTTTCAACTTAAGCTCGTTTTTAAGTTAATAACGCGCATTCTAGTGACCTTTTAAATACACAAACTTGACCCCACCTCAACTTAACCTTATATAATTCACCTAAGCTCATTAAAACATAAAACAAAAGAACAACTATGCAAGAATTACTGTAGTAGGGCCGAAAATACCAAAGGAGAAGGAAAAAGGTGATTTTGCTATTCAACTCTTCAAGCCAAGCCAATCTAAGCCTAGAGCTAGTAGTTTAGGGTGTGTGCAAGCTTCCTAGGTGCTCCTACGCTCATTGGTGAGGGATTTCATGGCTTATTTTCGCATTTTAAAATAGTTGCTATTTTCTTGATTTGTTGAAAATGTGACCAAATGCTAATGTATTGATTATCTATGCTATTATACCTTGTATATGAGTACTAAAGAACATATTTGAGCCATTGTTTCACTTTTTAAACAGTTAGAATCGTTAGTTTGATTTATGAGGTAAATAGTGATATTTTTCTAGGGTTTTGTGTAACTGCACGTATTAGTTTAATTCAACACTCCTAATAGATGCTTTAGGTGCTAATGAAGGTAGTCTAATAGCCCCGTACACTTGAATTGCTCTAAAATCGCATAAAGCATGAAATAGCCGACTTTAACAAAGGGGTTTTGGGGTTAATGCGAATACGAGTGGATTCGGGCTTCACTTTTAGTATTCTTAGGCTACCTAGGTGCTATAGAAGCTTTGCTAACCCTTGTTTGAAGCCCGGATGAGGTAGGTGTAGTGTAAAGCTATAAGAGGGAATTTCAGACTTTTTGGGTAATTGTACTTTAAAGTGAGATTTCAAGGGCTTAAATGATGCCATAAAGTGTCATTAGAGATGTAGTATAGTTAGATTTGAGGTTCGTTATCTTGTGCAAAGTTTAGAACTTGTTTTGTAAGCATTTAGAAGGAGATTTGTTGGATGTCTTGTGAATTACTTGAATTAGTTGCATTAGTAGTTATTATATTGTTATATTTGCTCTAATTGATCATGATTGAGTTATATGTTGTATAAGTGTGAAGTTTATGACCTAAATACTAAGCATGTGGAAAGGTTTTAATTGGATTTTATGTGAATTAGTTGAGCTTGGTGCTTAGTTGGTTATTTGAATTGATTTAGTTATTATAATTGACTTTTAAATGATTTAAATAAGAGTTTAAATGGTAATGGTATGTAATATGTAGTTGTGTGGAGAAGTTTCATGAAATAGGTTGTATAACTACTTCATTAAAATATGTTTGTATCTTGTTTATAATACCGTGTTGCTTATAATTATATGAGTTATGTTGTGGGAAATGACTACTTGGAATATATGTTAAGTTAAAATATATAAAAGTGACATTTTGTTAAAAATAGAATTCTAATAGATATTGTATATATGCTAAATAAGCGAAGTTATGAGTTAGCTAACCTAGCTGAATAATTAATGAATGTTGTAGTTAAAGATTAATTGAAGTAATGTTTGCTCATAGGTTCAAGGTGTCTGGAAATGATGTGATTCAAACTTACATCTTGGAACTCGGTAGAGGTGAGGGACCTGCATCCTTACGTGCATTATAGTTTATTTTCTTGCTAAAAGAGTATATTGTTTAGTATAATTGCGTAATTGATATATGCTTATTGTTGCTAAATTGTAACTTGGTGCGAAGACAACCTACTTTTTGTCCTTAAATGTGTTTACTGCTTATATTGTAATTGTTATCATTCTTGCATTGTATCGTGGTTGCGCAACCTCATTGTCGCGGCGGATGCGATGGCCTCGCTGGGCGGCATCGAGCTTGCCAGTGTTGGTTGCCTTAGCTCCGTCTGCTATTCCCTCACTCGCTTGGTCCAGAGATTGCCAGGGGGTGTTGGGTCGTAGGATCAGGTACATCCGGA
This sequence comes from Ehretia macrophylla, assembly GCA_037974665.1. Taxonomy (NCBI): domain Eukaryota; kingdom Viridiplantae; phylum Streptophyta; class Magnoliopsida; order Boraginales; family Ehretiaceae; genus Ehretia; species Ehretia macrophylla. The sequence goes on from CM075765.1 coordinate 58,052,825, forward strand.
GTACCCATTGGTGTAAGGGATGCCGGCATATCGAGATTGAGATCGTGGTTCGTGGATCGGGGATCGAAGATTTGGAGTGATAAGGGTTATCGATATTGTTATTCACTATTTATCTATTGTATTAATTGTGTTAATTTGCTGCATTGTACGTCCCCGATAGACCTTATCCCTCACTCAGCAATTGTGATTGCTCATACGTCACTAAACATGTTTCAGGAAGTGCTGAGGGTGAGCCCCAACTAGTTGAGGTGCTAGTGGAAGAGGAAGAAGTTCAAGTTGAGCCTTTGCCCTAGTTGTTGTGTGTTTTTTGTCTAAGGTGGATTTGCCTTCTTGTTGTTACATGGTGTACTTTTATTGCTATAGCATGATCTATTTTGTGGCCTTAAGGCTATGTATATTCTTGTAGTTGCAAGTTGAAAATTGTTGGTTGTAATGTTAGCTTTGAGATATTATGGCTTGTAGTAACTTTTAATTATCCTTTTAGTTCTTGCATGCTTGATGTGACGCCCGAGATTCTACCCTACACATTTTTAAATGTGGCATCTATTAATTGCGCATTAAATTATGTGCTTTACCTGTTGTCTTTCTTGGTCACTATTCATTCCATTTTTAAACTGCATTATATTAGTGAATTAGCATTTTTATTAAATCATATTAATTGTTAAAGGAATGGGAAAAATGTGCAATTGAGCTAGGAGCGATAGGAGCACTCGTTTAGAAAATGTTTTAATGGTTCAATGAATAGTGTTACGTAACATAACTTAGTAATTTAATTAGCTAGCATATATTCTTCACCTTAGGCTCGTTTTAAGGTTATCAACGTTCATTTTAGTGGACCACTAAGCACCTAACTTGATCCCATTTAATATATATGCTCATAAAACACCACCTAGCTCATAACTTAACAAAACACAAAAAAAAAAGAGAAGATGCAGGAATTACTGTAGCAAATCCGAGAATAGTATAGGAGGAGAATGAGAGGATTTTGCTCATCAAATCTTCAAGCCAAGCCAAGCCAAGCCTAGAACAAGTAGTTTAGGGTGTTTGCTAGCCTCCCGAGAGTTCCTACGCGCAATTGGTGAGGGTTTTCATGACTTTTTATGCATATCTAAAATGTTACATTTTTCTTGATTTGTTGAAAATGTTATCAAATGCTATTGCAAAGCTTATCTATGCTATTATACCTTGTATATAAGTGCTAGAGAACACATTTGAGCTATTAGTTCGCATTTTAAACGGTTGGAATCGTCATTTGAATTTATGAGGTGAATAGTGACGTTTTTTCTAGGGTTTTGTGTAATTGCTCGAATTAGCTTGATTTAATGCTTCTAATAGATGGCTTAGGTGCTAGTGAAGATAACCTAATAGCCCCGTGCACTTGCATTGCGCTTAGAAAGCATAAAAATGGAAAATATCCGACTTTAAGTTGGGGCTTTTGGGGTTAATGCGAATCCGGGTGGATTCGGGCTTCAATTCTAGTTTCCTTAAGCTACCTAGGTGCTATAGAAGCCTTGATATCCCTTGTTTGAAGCTCGGACAATGTATGTGTAGTTTAAAGCCATAAGAGGGAATTTGGGGCTTCCGGGGTAATCGCGGGCATTTGAATGAGTTAGTGGGTTGAGAGGGTACCTTGAGGATTAGTTAGAAGGTTGGGAGAGTTTCATTTGAAAATGAAATCATTAACTTTGGTTTGGAAGAGAAATAGTTTGAAAAACAAAGGGGTTTAGGTACAATTTCGGTTGTCTCACACTTCTAAACCCATGGCATGACTTCTTGAGAGTTTATATGTGATATTATGTTGATTTGGAGCTTTTGGTATAATCCTATGGTTATTTTGTAATGTCTCTTTGCAAAACTGCATATTTGCTTATATAATTGTTCTATTCTGATTGCATCGAGATTAACCTACTTTGTTGATCCTCATATGTGTTAATGCTTATATTATTGCTATTAACTTGCCATCGTTAAGTGCATTGCATCATGGTTGCGCAACCATAGTGTCAGGGGCGGATGTGTTGAATATCGGCTGGGCGGCAGAGGGCTTGCCGGTGGATGTTCAAACTCCGTACCCTAATCCCTCATTCGCCTGGTCCGGAGATTGCCAGGGGATGTTGGGTCGTAGGATTATCGGGGTACATCCGGAGTACACCCACTGGAGTGTTTGGGGTTATGCCGGCTTATCGTGATCGTGCTCGTGGTTCGTGGATCGTGAATGAAGACCAGTGAAGATTGGTGTATAGGGGTTATGTGAAATGTATCCTTTAAATGTGTGGTTATTTAAGTTTCATTGTTTCTTTAATTGTCTAAGTGTTATTGTTGTATAATTGTATTATCTGTTGCATTGCACGCCCCGGGACTATATCCCTCACTGGGCAACAGTGGTTGCTCATACCTCGCTAACATGTTTCAAGTGGCGCAGTTGGAGGAGTTGCTTTAGTTGCTGTGTGTTATTCTGAAGTGGCTGTGCCTTCTTGTTTCTATTTGGTATTTGTGTATCTATTTTGTGGCCTAAGGGCTTTGTTTATATTGGTTGCTGTAAGAAGTTGAAGGATAGTTGGTTGTAGTGTAGATTTGGGAACCTATATCTTGTAATAACTTATGTTTCTGCTCTCAATTACCTTACATGCTTGGTAGTGAATGTTCTAACTCTAGCCACTAGCATGCTTGTGTGTTTTTGGAACTATAGTATGCTTCAAGGCTCGGATGGCCTTAATCCTTTGATCTTTAGTTATGAAAAGTTTGTCTTACCTTGTTGTGGCTTTATTGAGTGTTTACAGGTTGTTCAGAATGTCCACAATACAGGGGAAACTCTGTCCGTTTTCCCTAAAATTTTGTGCCCGGGGTTTGGAATTGGGTGAGAATAGCATGATAAATAGGAGTCCCGGTCTCGTGAGGGATCGGGGCGTTACATGCTTGGGGGTGTATGTTTAGAGGTGTTGATTTCAACTTCTAAAATTGCTCTAATGTTATCATAGAATGGCATGTTAAAAAGGTTTAATGAAAAGTTAAGTTGGGTGCATGCATGTATGATTTGGAGCTGTTGTTTGTCTCCTGGCTTGGATGGCCTTGAACCTTTGAATTTTAATTATAAAAGCTTGTTTTAGTATATTGTGGCTATTTTGAGCATTCACAGGTTTGAAAAATGTCTGCGGTACAGAGGAAACTCTATCCATTTTTTCTTAAAATTTTGTGACCGGGTTTGGTATTGGGTTGAGAATAGCATGATTATTAGAGCCTCCGGTCTCGTGAGGGATCGGGGTGTTACAGTAGCGTCCCTTGATGTTTTTAGGGGGCCTTCATCTGGGAAACCCCCTACTTTGGTATAGTTTCCACAGCCATTTTACCTGACTTCTTTGTTTCACTTTGATATGATTTTTGAAAGATTTCCTTGGCATGTTTTTTGAACATTTCCTAAAAAGGGTGGGAATTCCCAAGCAACCATCAACCTACCCCTTTTCAAGGCTTGCAAGTGCCATTCTGACATCCTTTGAAAGCTAAACAAGAAGAGGCCCTAGGTTTCCAATTTCAATATTGGAGATTAGCATGGTAGTTTATACTAAGTTATATCATTTGGCTTTAAAGAAGACTTTGCTATCTTAATAGCGACGGATGACTATCCTCTCGATTTATATTAGAATGATATGTTGATAATCCTTCTTGCTATACGTCCATATTTATTGCATTGGTCCATGACTCTCTCATTCTAAAAGTAGTTGTCTCCATCCCTTCTATGCGTAGGGCTTTGAACCTCGGATTCAACTAATAAACTACGAAGTTCTTCTTTAAAGGAAAGGGGCTGTGAGTGACTACTACAAAATATTAAAGGACCAAAAAGCCTTTCTCGTCTGTCATGGAGAACCTTCCCGGGCTCTAGCTCTACCATAGACTTAGAATAAGCAAGAACTAGAGGACAAAGAATCGAGAAGAAAAGCCTTCAGAGCCAAGACCTACTCCTAAATTAGTATAACTACGGATGAAACAATAACTCTCTTCCTACAGACATCAAATAAATCGCTGTCTAAAGTCAATGATTTGATAATTCCTCTCAGCGGGAAGAGCTGACCCGGTGACCAAAGTCGAACCCCGAATCTCCGTTACCTTTCATTTTTAAGGCATACAAAATAAGATCTAGCTTTTTACGCCAATCCACATACAACTTCTCCATTCTGGAAAAGGAGTTGAAGAGAAAGACTAGTGATACAATTCAAATTCATTCCAATTTCTGCAAGTGAAGCAGGCATAGCACTCGAAGATTAAGCAAGTGTCAAAAGCTCTTTCGACATTAAAAAAAAAAATTAAAAAAAAATTAATTAGCAGTAGCAGCTAAAGCCTCATCTCTACCTGTGGAAGAGTCACCATTTCCATAAGGTAACCCCTATCTTGCAAACCTCTGGTAGAAAAACCTCTCTTGCTATTTTGATCCTATCTTTTGTGCCTTTAATCCTAACAGAAGTTCTCACACTTGAGAATGAATACCTTTTTAGTGTCTTTCTCGAGTTATCGATTCTTTGACCATTTTTCTATCAATAACCGAGCTTTAAAACCAATGACATAAGGGAATATAGCATTCACTCTATCAATAGAATGATTTTTTTAGGCAGTGTAGTACGATTACCTGACTACAGTACTTTAGTAACTCAAATGCAACTGTACCCTCAGCCAGAAGGAAATTAAAAATTCATTATCAAGGCCGATTAGCTCTTAAGACTGCTCCGCTCACTAGGATACCGTCTTACGTTGTACCCGATCCGAGACCGGATAGAACAGAACGACTTTCTTGCTCTTTCTGTAGCTAACTGAGGAGAAGTTCTCTAAACATCCCTGGTTGTTACCGTTTTAAGAAGTCAACTCTTGCCACTCCTACCCCAGGTTATCAGGCATCACATCCGAAAATTTGATCCGATAGATAGGATAACTCCTAGCTTTCAAGCTCATAGCTGCGGGCTGCCCAGCTTTCTTTCTAGGCAATCTCGTGCCCAACTCCTAGGTTTTTGAGAAGCTCATTGGGAGAATGCTCTCAAATTCACTTAGATGATGGCATGTGTGATTGACCAAAGCAGGTGATACATAACCAACCAGACCTCAGGGTTTACATGTGCATGTGCCTGAGAGGAAGTAATCATTCTAAGGAAATTCTCCCATTAAGTCAAGCACCAGTTCAAATAAATAAAAGTAGATAGGTCCAATAAATGATGGATAGATAAAATAAGGTTTTATATAATAGGAATTGAATAAAAAAAACATTAACTTACCTCGGAAAAAAGGTATGAAAGTAGAGTCGTACCTCTCATATGTCCCCTTGCGCCTTTCCATTCCTTAGCTCGCAAGTCTCAGTCCCAACTATTATCTTGTGTGATAGTCCAGGAGGAAGGGTTTGATGTCTATTGAAAGCTCTAATGAGTTGAAGAGATATGTTAGAACTACATTAAATGAAGCGTTCTACAACGAGTGGAAAAAGAGGAAATGGTTTTTTAAATGCTACATCCGCTCGCATAAACGATTGCTATGTCTAGGGTGTATTTCGTATGGTACCATTCCAAGATTTTCGAGAAACCCATATCTCTTATTGTTATTGTATTGTACAAGTTTTTAGGCTTCCTTCCAATTAACGTTAAGGATGTGCATCTTTGGCTAAATGCTTAATGAATCTTTAGTGGGATAGTCCAAAGTCCTAGAAAGGGCCGGACACAGTTTCTATATCGGGGTCACCATTTCCTGAATTAGGAGTAATTGATCTTGTTTTTAATCCATCTTTGCATACTATATCTCCCAATCACTTCCCTTGGTTCACTATAAACTGACTCTTGGTAGGATTCCAAGATAAGAAAGCCTTTTTACTTACATATTTAATACCAAAGCCTTTCCTTTACCTCTGGAATTGGTCTGGCCATTTTCAATTTAGAAAGCCAGAGTTTCAGATAGGTAGAAAATCCGATATCATCTAATAGGAGGAATTAAGCCTAATATGAAACTATAAGCAAGCAAGAAAGAAAATATTGCCTAGTCTAACAAAACTAGAGGCAATTCATATTGGAAGGAGCAATTTTATTTCTTCAGCAGCATCGAGGTATGTCCTTTTCCTAAACGTTGATGGAATGGATGGAATTCCTTTGAATATAAGTAGACCCCTAACCATAACTAAAGTCAAAAGCACTTCAAGTCTTCAGGCGTGTAAGGAAGAAATCCTCCGTTATGGAAGAAAACGACTTTCACTTCTCTTTCTTCAATTGAGTCAGAAGCTCTATTTCACCAATACCCAGTCTCGACATTCAGTGAGTCAAATAATGCATATCGAGGGAGTGAAAAAGATAGTAGAAAAGGAAGTCTCAAATTTTCTCTCAAAGCCCTCCAATCCTCCTGTTTTTGGGTATGATCTACTTCAAGTAGTAAAGATCTCTTTTGAAAAACTGCCACGGATGCCTAGATCACTGTCGACTTGAGTCGTTAAACTACAAATTGGCCTCTATCCGTTGCGGAAGAGATTGTTGAAGACTTGACCCTTCCATTCACTATGATAGAACAGTCATCCGAAATGAGAGAATAGCGGCGTCAAGACATCTATATGACCAAGAAGGCCATCTCACGAATTGGATTTGAACCAATATCGATGCTATTTTTCCTTTAGTAGATCGTGAGTGGCTCTGTCGTCCTCCTCATTATAGTCCTCCTAAAATCAATAGCATTTCGTCAGAATACATCCTGTCTTTTCACCTTAATAGTCCTATGCATAGTCAATACTATAGCCCCAATCATGGCTACTAATAAAATAAGACTAGAAACCAAAAACCAGACAAAATAGTAAGTATAAAGTAAATTGCCCAATGTTTCCAAATTAGTCCAACTTCGTACCTTTCCGGCATAAATTGTATATCTCACATAGGTCATATTTCTTTGGGTTGGTAGTAATGGAATGCTGTCATTATCTAAAATGAAGAACATTTCCCACCAAAAGATCAATCCAATAATACCACTTACTGGTAAATAGCGCAATACTTCTTCGTGAATTTTTGCCATTTGAATATGGAACATCATAACAACGAATATGAATGAAAAGGCTATAGCTCCTATATGAACTACTAGGAAGATCATATCGAAGAAGTCGAGACCTAACAAAAGAAGTAAACTTGAAGTGTTGCGAAAGATTGGGATGGGAAACAAAACGAAATGTACCAAATTTTTAGCACGTACAACCATCAAACCAAAGACCAAAGCAGGGCCCGACAAAATAGAAAGTATCATAGTCAATGGACCTTGAAATGGAACTTTCATGCTGGAGCAAAAACTAGCATAAAAGTCAATTTATTACAACCAGCACGGTTGTTCATATTTTATTTTCTTCTTCCCTTAACATAAAGTTACTTACGGAATCTCAAAACTAACAAAACTTTGTTCGAATTGGATATGTTACGCATGGTGCCAGTGTTCATCCTGAGCCTGGATTCTATAAAGCTTAAAGGGAGTATACCTCGGGTCCCAACTAGGCTATGGGTATTCCTTTTTCCTGTCTTTGTCACGATCAGTAGAAAATACTGAGCTCCATCTATGCCAACCAAAAGCTCATAGAAATGAGTTCAAACTACTTACTAGTAGAGGCGTATGCAAAGGAGAATAATTCTAACTGTTTCCTATGGTGACAAATTCTGCTGGGAGATTCTAAACAAAAGTAGAAAGGGGGTTCTACCCATGGATCAACTAAAGTAGTTCAGATAATAAAGTAATCTCACCAGATAACGTCCCGAGACGATAGGCGACCTACATTTTCTTTGAGATACAAACCACCGGTTGAACTTCTCTTCGTCAGAATAAGTGAGCTCACTTCACAAACCCAAAGCATCAAACTCACCTCGGTTTAGCAATTACACGTACAATCCAGTAGTTGCAGAGGGGATAGAAGGATATAGACAAGTAAAGAACTTGCTTTGCTAATATCACTCTGCATAGGATCACTCGCCTTAAGGCTCTCTCAGAGAAATTCCAAAAATAGATTATGGAATGAAATTGATGAGAACTGTCTTGTCAGAAAAGCAAATCTCTATCGATCCAGAGATGGATTGCATACGAAACGAAAGGGACTATTGCTCTAAAACCATGCCTGGCAATTCCCTTAGACCCCAAGTCACCACAATACACTGCTATGCCAGCCCCTACTAGCTCCAAGACTGACTTCGGATTCAGATACTTGGATCGAATATAGGAAAGCGGGGACCAAAGCCCGAGTTCAATCAGTACCTTCGCTGTCCGAAAGGAAAGACTATCTGACTGTATAGAAGAAGCAATGAAGAAGCAACAGCCGCTTTATAGCGGAAGAATATGATACAGAGACTTTCATTGCCCTTAACTCCTCACATAAAGCAACAAAGGAAGTGTCAAGTGTAGCGAAAACATTATCTATGAATATAATCCCACAAATGTCAAATAAAGATGTTCAGGCGCTTTAGTGTCTAAAAAAAGGTTAGAGGAGTTTTCCTGCCAATTAACTACCAATCTCATTGCCATGATTCATCATACAGATTTCATCATCGCCAGCACCTTTCAAGAAATCGCTGGAAGCAAGGACAATCTTGGACAGGACGAGAGTCACAATGCTTTCACTCTTACTGGGCTCTACCGAGTTATTCATGTGATTGATGTTTTTGATCCCAAGTGAAACATTTTTTTCACCTGGTGCTGATACGAGTCTTGATTTCCCATACATAGAGGAGAACAAGATGTTGAACTTACTTCCATCCTTAGATTGAGGAGTGAAAGCCGCTCGACTGTAAGGAGATGAGTGAATTTATAGCCATGTTGAGAACAAAGAACACTGATTTGTGCTAAAGGATCGGAGCAAGCCGATCTTCTTCACAATGGCAAGGTTGGACCATGTGAAGAACTTGACTGGACTCGTTGAATGGTATGGCAAGAATGCTCGTCTCTGGAAGCTGGTTCACCTTGTTGTGGTTGGTGGTGATCGGAGGAATGAGTAGAAAGTTTGGAAGAGTAAGCAGAGATGAATAAGATGTAAGGCCTTATTGATAAAGACAACTTGAATGGTCAGTTCTGGTGGATTTCTTCTTGAAAGTGCTATTGAGTTCCCTTGCCCTTGGATGGTAGGCCAGGGAAGAAATGCCATCGGTCAGTCTGAGTGGGAGTCCGTTCCGGTCAAATGGAAAAAAGGCGAGCAAGACAGTGTTAGTGCATTAATGCCCAGAATTCGCTTCTTGAAGGTAAGGTTGTAGCCTATTTTAGGTGAGAAGTCCACCTTTGTCTCCATCTCCGATTCCAGTGCCAAGCAATGGCCAACTGAACTATTCATCTTTCTTTCTATCCCCACGGTCTCGACCAGCAACTGCAAATGAACACCCACCTGCATAACCTTTCTTCGAGTCCTTTAGTTAGCTCATCACTGGTACATGGTGTAGCTACATCTAATAGGTGAAAGTGAGTACGAGCAACCCTCCATCTTCTTCTTTTCAATCTCCTGATCCCCCCTTAGCCTCTAACTCTAATGCCTTCTCCCGGGAAGGATAACATTAGGTCCCCCATAATAGGCCGGAACCAGATGTACTGGGCTCGGAAGCTCGTGTTTTATTTCTATCCCCATATCTTGTCCCATCCATAGAACCAATGCTTGAAAGCAAGTGTACTAAAAGAAATAGGAAAGGGCTGATTCCATTCATCCAAGGCTTGGCCATCTCACTTCCATCCGACAAACTCTTGAGTCTTCCCCCTCTGAATAAGCAGGCAAGAACCGTATTCATGATTGATTCACATTCTCCACCAGCCACAGCCGAATTCGCAGTTTTAGTAGCATAGTGTATTCTCTTATTTACGCAAATTCAAGTCAGATTGGTCTTGTCAGAAGAAGATTGGGCCCTATAATGGTTGTCTCACCTGGTTAACCGATCGATAGTAGCTAAGCGCTTAGATGAGAGATCAAAAAAAGTGTCTTTGACGAAATTGTACTTTATTGAGTAACAAGATCAGTCTCTAGTCTGGGAAAACCTGCTCTTCGATATTGTACTCTATATTTGACGATCTCTCTTTGTCCCAAGATCAAAGCAAGAAACATAGCTAATGATAACTACCATTTTCAGGCCGATGGGGTTGACGGCAAGCAATGGTATACGAGGTGGAAAACAAAGTCAACGACAGTTGAGGGAATCGTTTCAACGGAGAAATGCAAAAGGAAAAGATTCCAACCATAGGGATTGAAAACCACTTTTAGGGAAGCAACAACAAAGATAACAAGAAAATTCTGCATCGGCTTAGCTTAGCGTCTGATCATTTTCTACCTCAATCTACGATTGTAAAATTGGATCATCTGTTGTTGTCCCAGCTGGTAGAATGACATCAAAAACACAAATAGGGCCAAAGCAATTCAGAATCTTCTTTTTCAGGCGGAAGGCAGACAAGAAAGAAATGCTTCCCTAAAAGCCCCACCCAGTGAAAGATGGGAAGGAGTGTCGGCTTGATTCTAAGTACGAGAAAGTATTGACCAAGAAGCACAATGTACTAATAGTCATGATAGCAAGATACCCCTTAGCCTCAGAGGGAGAGAGAGGGGGGCCTTTCAGGAGTGGTTTATCAGACTCACCGCAAAGAAAACCATACCAGACTTAGCTGAAGAACGGATAATTGCCACACTCTATGCTTGTATCCGAAGGAGGTTTGGAAGTTGTATCTCAAGCACTTTGGAACAGAGCTTTGAGGATAAGGCACCGACTCCTGAAATCCACATCAACAACAACTAAGATTCATTATTCATCTGAAAGATAGAAACCCCGGTTAGCAAAAAGTCAAAGGGGTCAGGAAGTTGGTCCTACAAAAAAAATAGGGAAATGGGGGTCATCATGGACCATCTTCCGATGAAGCATAGACCCTTTCGCCCTTAACAACCAACCGAGCCTTTCTTTATTGAACTTTTTGATCATACCACTCAAAAATCCAAAAGTAAGAAAGAAGCATACTGAGAATGAATGGGAAGTTCCTAGTTATGATGCCTTTAAACCGCGCCGGCGGTCAATTCCTCATTCATAGATCTTCGGGCCAGAGCGCCAACAATTTGGTAATTATAATGAGGAGTACGGTTATGCAACATGGCCACTACTAATTATCAATAACAAGAAAAAAGAAACTGCGATACTAGAAAGAGAACCCATTTCTTCAACATCGTCCCTAGAGCAAAAAAAGAAGGACCTCTATCTGAGGAAGTCTTTCGATGGATTAAAAGGAACAAACTTATTGAAAAGGGACACCCCTTGGGATACCTCTGAGGGAAGAGAATTGTGACAGCTAAAACTATGCCCTCTGGGTGGCCGTTCTGATTAGGATGTGTTAGATGGACATTGGTCTGAGAATGACTAATGCCCTCGGCTCACTTGTGGTGCTTTCATTTTGGATTGCATTGGGCATACTTATTGGACTACTGGACTCGCGTGCGGTCCAACAATACAATCTATTCCATTAGTGCGCATTAACTATTCAATATATTACTGACTTGGGATTTCATTTCACGACAGAGGGAATTGTGCATTAACCCATTGACTCATCACGAGACTATTCAAACAGAAAAGCCCGGACCCATAAGGGACAGTATACAAAATTATACATCTGTGTAAACGTCAATATCAAAAATAGTCTATTCATGAGTTAGGACAAGATCTCAGATATCTTCTGGCTTATTTATCCAATTCTCTTATCGATTTGGTATCACCTTCTCAATCATCAAGAAGTTTTGCAGCCCAAGTTAGATTCGATGAACAACCCCTTCTGAATCAGATAAGGTAATAGAAAGAAGCTAGCTCAGATTCACAATCTCAATTGTCTATCGGCCACTTTCCGACAATTCAAGAGAGGTAGGCGCTTAATTCACATATGGATTCGTATAACGCTTCAGATCTGGAGGGACATGAATGGGTGTTGGAACAGGTCCCAAGTAACTGCATGCGCTACTACTGCCTCCCTAGTAGTCAAATCTGACTCCTCCATTCCATTTCTAGTGAAATAAGGGAAAGATCAAGTGAACCATGGAACAAGTGTTTTGAAATTTCCTTTCTCCTGCTAGGTTCAATCAAATCAATGAATCTTCTAGTAGGCAGGGTTTTTGCCCGAACAACTTTAGAACTACAGCTTCGCCCTTACAAGTAGATAGCGAGTTATATAAAGATAAAGATAACTTACTGGTTATCTATCTCTGAATTTGATTTTCTATATAGATTCAAGTTATTATATCTCTATTCAAGTAGTTCTTTTTTATTGTTTGTTAGTTATTATTAACTACTAGAAATCTATTAACTTGTTTTGGAGCATGCTATTGTATTATTGGTCTCTCTAGTTCACGACTTCTGGAAGATGGGTCCCTATAATAAAAGAATCAACTCATCCAAGACATGAGGAAATTGGCAAAGAAATTGAAAAAGCTAGAAAGACTCGTTAAGCAATCAATTTATCCCCCTTACATGCATGTTTCATTTATTTCTTTATACGCATCAGCGAGTAGGGGTCTAAACACTCGAGGCCGCCGATCAACGGTTCGATGCTATCCTCACCTATTTTATCCACTCGACCCTGCTTGATATGCTTTCTACTGAGAAAGACACTTTCTAAAGACTCAATAATGGTAAAAGAATTCCATTTTCCAATCGGGCAGAATGAAAAATAAAATATTAATTGAGATCAATTGAAGGAAGACCTGCTCATGAACTTTGCCAGTCGAATGGGCGGAACCTGACTCTTCAAGCAAACAAAAAAGTAGCCTTCATTAGTCATAATGGGTTGGGCCCTTGTATCCGCATATGAAGCGTCACGTAGCATCTTTAGTTCGTGATGTGAGCTCTTCAGTTCATGAGTTCTAGAGCTGCAATGCTTTAGTGTATCAACATGGCAAAGCTGACTAATCGACTCAGTCTTTATCGTAACCATATAAAAAGGAGCTGGCCTCGGGTCAGATATTGATTGCGCTGATCAGCGAAATATCACATATGGAATGACCGATCTATGAATTTAGTGCATTCCTCGTAGAAAGACGTCAAGAAAACTTGAATAAGATTTTGAAAAGGTTTGCGCGTAAAGAAAAAATTGCAACTGAAATAGTCTTTCACTCATGCATTTCCTTCAGGCAAGAATAGGTGGTGAAGGCTACTTATTCCTTGGTGGGCTGTAAAGGAAAGGGGTAAAATTTTACTTTGTATTATAGTAGTTTTACTATTAGTAGTTATCTAGCGAAGGGCAATTGCAGTTTCAAGCGTAGTGCAAAGTGGAAAATGAATAATTCTTCTAGTTCCAAGTGTGGGACTGTGAGAGAATAGTTCAATGCCAGCGAATAAGGTAGGAAGTAAACAAGTGTTAATGGTGGAAAGCTCGCAAGGGAAAAAGTATTAGAAAAAAGCAAGCGAAGCGAAGGAGAAAGAATATTCTTGATATTGGAAAGCAACTCCCCCTTGGGGAACTTAACTACCTCAATCCTCATCTCGTTCACTCATAGAAGACCTTGCCTAGCTCTACTTTCTTTCTTATACCAGGAATCCCAGCTTAAATCCTAAGGCCAAGGTACGTAGTGAGGTCTTTTGCTGGGCGATAAGGAATGATTAGTTTTTTAGTTTTAATCCAACGATTGGCCTTACTCTGAACGATATTTGAAGTATAGTTCACTTAGCCAATTTAGTGGGATCTTATTTGAAAACTTCACCCATGGCTTCCAGTAGGCTTGAAGAAAATGGTATGGCTTTTGGATGGCCACTATCTTAGATAGTTCGCCCCAGCTTCCAAGTCAAGGTCCACAACTTATAGCTTTCGTTGGCTTGCAGGGAGTCATTTCTTAACTTCAATCCGCTTAGATCTCAGACTCTTCCCATTCATTACCATAAACGACAATGAGTAAAGATGATGTGATAATGGGTGAAGGATATTCATTGTGGTTAGTTATGTATTATTTATCAATGCCCTACCCTTTTTTTGAACCTTGTCAATGATTGAACCACCGTCGGAGCTCCATTAGGGGTTGGTGAAGCTTTTGCCCTGCGTATAACCCCCGATCTGCTCAACAAAAAATCAAAGGCGGCCTACCTGTTTTCCTTTCAGTCTGTTGCCCTTCAACCGCCTTGGGGGTCTTTCTAGTAGTTTGAAAGAGATCTTAGTGCCTTAGATGACCTAGAAGGAGGATTGCTTCTATAATACCCCGATCCCTCTCGAGACCGGAGGTTCTATCAATCAATCTAATCACAACCCAAACCAAACCTGGGCAAAATTTTCAGGGAAAACGGACGGAGTCTCCCCTGTTTCTAGGCAAAATGTAAAACCTGTAATAGCATTTAAATGGACCAACACCGTGTCCAACCATACAAAACTTCCTCAAGGCCATCCGAGCCTCGGTTCTCAACAATTTAAACTCAGCAAGTATACATACATTTCAAATTTAAAAGCTAACCTATCTCTTTTCATTTTGACAAGTACATTCAAACTTGAAAATTAAACCATACTAAGCTACTACATAAAATAGACTATCATGCCATTCTAGTTCTTTTCTTTTGGACATTACAAACATGCATTTGAAGTTAAGTTATAATAACTAGATACATAATCTATCTTATCAACTACTTTTACAATCTAATGAAACTTAAATTACATACTTTTAGCATTAAATACATACAACATATGAAAGCATATATCTTCACAACTTCAACACTCAAGCCACATAGGCACGCAAGATAACTCTTCAGGCGACAAACTTCCACGAAATCACGAACTTCCAGCTAACATGACATTTCCTGAAATGTGGTGGTGAGGAGTGAGTATACACAACACGTATACTCAGTGAGGGCGAGACAGATATCGAATTGGAGAGAAAGAAAGTCGTGCAATGCAAATAAGACAGTTAAGCAATATAACTGATAAATAAGCAATCAAGATAAACAATCAATACAATAAGTAATTACTGAAAGCATTAACACAACCATTCAAAGCTATACCATACTCTGAAGGTTATGGTTCACTCATACGAGCAATGTACCATTCCACGAGTGATACATCAATCTCGAGCTTGATGTTGACAACGATGACAATAAGCGCGCATCCACCTTATAACACCAGTTTGGAATACCCCAAAAGTATCCAATCAAATCTATGACCCAAATCTCCCTGGGAGGCAACCCAAGCAAGAATGGGAATAGCATCGGAGCTAGAGCAACCAACACTAGCAACCCGAGGCTACCCAGAGAGGCTCATCACTCACGCGCGAGACACTATGCAATGCAAGACTCGATACAAGGCGATAAACGAGCGATAAACAAGATATCAAGCATTCTCAACAATGGATAAACATTTCAATCAACAACTAACTCTAACAAGCGGAAATAAGCATTAGCAAGCATAACAAGCAATAATAAGCAATAACAAGCATTCTATAGGCATAACTTCAACAAAACACACAAAATCACAAATCGGCCCCAACTATCAAAACACTATCATCTCCAAACGAGCCACGAGTTCCAGAAACTGACTTTGCCAATCTTCCTAGGTCACTATAAGGCACGTCTAGAGACTCCGAAACCCTACTTAACCCTAGAATTCACGCAAAGCCCGGTTTTCCCCCTTTGCTCGTTTGAACTACAACTATACCAACCAAACACCTAACCAACACCACGACCGCACCAAAAGTACTTCCATGGGCTCTCGAAACAATGCCATCACGCAAAATGAGAAAACGTTAAAGTCGACCTAAACGACCCCGACTTTCACTAAGCCGTTTTTCTCCGTTTTTCTCCGTTTTTCCATTACACATTCCAATTAAACCACACATTTAGGCATTCTAGCATACCTAGCACCTTTTCACATCAACAGACAGCATAACAGCGCAACTTTATCGTTTCAAGGGTTTACTATTCACTAATTACTGTTCATTAAATAATTTAAATTGTAATTTCGATTTTCAACCGCAGAAAATGCTAAAAAGCTATAAATACATGTTCTACAATCAACAATGAACATTCTTTAAGCAACAAAATGATTAAAACAACAATCTACGCATAAAATCCAAAAATCAAAGTTTAGATACAATTATTTCAAATGCGCAAATAACGATGAAACCCTAACCTTAGACGCTCCTAGACGCTAGGAAAACCTCGTAGAACACCTCGGAAACCACCCCGTGGAATCCCTCGCGAAGAATTGATGAATTGAAGTTGAATTTTATTTTTTTTCTCTCCTTGTTTTTTCGGCCTTCATGCTGCTGTTTCAGCTCTGTTTTCTTTTTTTTGTGTTATTTAGGCTATTTTAAAGATGACAAAGGTCAAAAGGGTCAAAGCTTTGGTCAAGGTTGGTCAAACAACTTAAAATTAGTCAAAATGGCTTATTTTTGTACATTTTTAAGCTAAATAACAAACACCAAAATTAATTCTAGCTAGTAACAATTAAAATATGAAATTTAAGTCATCTAAATACTAGTTTCACTATTTGCTGAGGACTGGAATCCGTTTTCTAGCTAACGCCCTTGATATGCAATGCACGTTGCGACAATAAAAGAATAACAATTAATTCTCAAAGAATCTAAGAAATATATCATTTTTGGAAAGCATCATAGTTTAAAATTTACTCCGGCTCGGAGTTACTTTTCTCATTTATTTGAAAACCGAGTGATTTTAACACAAAACAACCAAAACCCATTATTAAAATAATCAAAACAATCAAGGTAATCAATATTCATTTAAAATAATTAATTTAACTATTCCTAGAACATTTAAAATAATTATGAAGTTAACATTAAACTACAAATGAAGGTTAATATAAACACATAGTCAAACACAATTAAACCCTAACATTTACGATAACACTTAATTAATCACAAGAGAATAAATTCAATTAGTATAATTAATAGAAGTAGATAACAACCTTTCAATTATTCAATATATAATTACTAAATGCTTCCAAGAGAAATATGAAAAAAATGCAAATTGGTTGATTTAACTAATTAAACATTTAATCAAATGCAGTCAAGTGCTATTAAATGCATGCCGGGTTCGGGTTATCACAGCTTCTCTCACCCATAGCAAGGTAGCCCAAGATTATTTTGAGACGAATGAATGCCGAAGAAAGGAAGGCCTGAGAGCTTACTCTGCTGTTCGTGGTAGAGTACGCCCTTAGGAGTAGTTAGTAGGGATAAAGGAATGCCTTAAGGCAGCTTGTGAAGGTGGATGCATTAGACTGAATAAATTTGTCTTAGTTTTGGCATTTCTCGTAGGAAAATAGGAAGGATTTTAAATGATAAAGTGAGATTCTCTTATTAAATAAAAAAGCGGACTAGGAGTAGAAGGCGAAAGGGCATTTCTTTAGTAAAGAAGCAACGCAAGTTAGTGACATCTATCTTAAAGTTTGCTTCGGGTTCTGCTCTCGCTGTTCTCAAGGTAGCAAAGTTATCAAAAAGGGAAGCTCTGCTTCCTTTTGTTGAATCCACTCTTTACAACGTATCGTATTACTTAAAAGAAAGCAAATACATTAAGTAAGGGCGCGAGGAAAGAGACACCAACTGTTTATTAGCAAGCATTAAAAGCAGACACCAGAATGACTCTTTGAACGTAACGACGTAATAAATAAATAAACTAGCTGCCATCAAGAATGAACAAGACGAGAATTAAAGAAAATCAAATTGTGATAACATTTATTTTTAACAAAAAAGAAAAAAGAAAGAAAGAGAATAGATGAAAGTTTGCCCCAAAGAAGCGAGTGACTCAAGGTATACCATCACTCTTCTCTCTTGACTTGAAAGTACTGGGGAGAGTTCTGTGAGCGAGGAGTGAAGCCTTTCGGTGGCTCTTAAATAAAAAAGAATCAATTCAATCAGCTCTAGAGCTAGGAGTTCTATGTCTAGGTTGAGGGTTGAGGAGAGGCCTTTTAGTCAACTGTGATTCTTCTTGTTCTGTAGTGAATGGTATTGTTATCGTATTCAGTAGTTTTCCCGGCTCTCCACTAAAGCCCTTTCTCCTCACTTACTACAATTTCCGGATGGGAAAAAAATCATTGCTAGCTCTTTGAACTAATACGCTCTTGGGCCGCAGGAAAAACATCTCTCTTTGTCTATTCAAAGATCCAAGACAACTAGTTAAGTTGGTGACATTGGTTCCCTGTCCCTACTCTCTTATCTCTCTCAACCTGGTTGGGCTCTGGCTTAGTGTAATTAAACTGTGAATCGAGTCAGGAAGAAAAAGTCCAGCTTCTGGCTTTAAAGAAGAGAAGAAAGACCTGGCTTTAAGGGAAATGCTTTATTTTAGGAAAGAAATATCCCAGTCTTATGCTGAATCAAGAGTGGACTTGCCTTGGTCTTCTGTGAGTTCTAGGGATTTAGATCAAGGTAGTTCAGTTCCCCGAGGCTAATTCAATTATGTCTTGTGAAGTTGTAAAATAAGCTCTTGCCAACCTCTGCGGAATATAGCCTGTGTGCCGCGAGATGGTTTTCTCTTTCTATTGGGGATTCAACTACTATAGAGAAAATAGTTTGTTCAGGTAAACACAAAAGACGAAAGACTCAAAAGAAGAAGAGGAGCGTAGCCGTACGTATCCCATATAGAATAGGTAGAAAAGGGATATAGAAAAAGAAGGGCTTTAGCATTGAAGAAGCTGGTAGTTTTTCCTTACCTGTCAGCAAGATTGGCATGGGTGGATTTTTTTTCATAGCTATGTCACTAAACCCCTTGCGATTTTTCCTTCTTTGATAGAGAGGAGATAGTACATTTTTTGGTATAGAATCTAGAAGCAATCTTTCCCACTAGGCTACTCTTAACTTAATAAGTCATTTCGTCAGTCAGCAGTTCAGCCCGAGGGCAGGCAACTAAAAAAAGAACTACAGTTTCTATCTCCTATAGGTCACATTAGACTGATCCTTAATTCTTCTCACGTGCAACCAAGCCTTGGTTCTTTATGAGATATGATGCTTACTAATTGACTGCATATCTCGAGATGCAAAGAATAGCATAAACATAAAAAAAGACTACCTTGATCTTTTCAAAGCGGATATTCATATGCTCATTGGATTGGGTTATTTGAAGATGACACAGGTTTCGGCTTGATTGCTTTCCTAGGGTTCCCTTTGGTTAGAGGGGTAACTCTTATTAGGCTAGTAAGGTTGTAACACCCCGATCCCTCTCGAGACCGGGAGTTCAATCAATCTATCTATTCACAATCCAATTCCAAACCCGGGCTAATATGACGGCAAATGCCATGGATCGTGTATCACGAGTGATGGAGCGGCAAGATGCACGTGAAGCCAACAACAACAACATCAACAACAGGAATGAGTGTAACCATGGGAGACATAGCAGAATGAGGGAATTCCTTGACTTTTGCCCGTCTAAATTCCACGGGGAAGCTGATGATGAGAAAGCCGAGGCTTGGCTGTCCGAGATCGAGAAGATTTTCAGGCCACTTGATTATACTGATGAAGAAAAGGTGGAGTTTGCGGTGTTTTTGTTGCACGGGGATGCTGAACATTGGTGGCACACTATGGAGACACTGTGGGAAACTGATTAGACACCTCGCTTGTAGGGTAATTTCATTAAGGCATTTAAGGAGAAATATATACCTACAGTCTCCAGGCAGAGGCAGGCTGAGGAGTTCATGCACTTGACCTAGGGTAACATGACGGTGGCCCAGTACGAGGTTCGTTTTGACTAACTGTCTCGTTATGCTCAATATATGGTTAGTACTCCGGAGGCGAAGATGTGGAAATTTACTACAGGAATTGAAGGACCAATTACAAGGATTGTTGAAGAAGGGGTTTGTTCAACCAAGTTCTTCACCGTGGGGTGCACCAGTTCTATTTGTAAAGAAGAAAGACGGAACATTGAGGCTATGCATCGATTACCGAGGATTGAACCAAGTGACTGTCAAGAATAAATACCCACTTCCACTGATCGATGAGTTATTTGATCAACTACAATGAGCCAAAGTGTATTCGAAACTCGACTTGAGGCAAGGGTATTATCAGTTGCGGATCAAAGAGGAAGATGTGCCTAAAACGGCTTTCAGGATGAGATATGGGCATTATGAGTATGTGGTGATACCTTTTGGACTAACTAATGCCCCTGCAGCTTTTATGGATTTGATGCACTGGGTGTTTCAACCCTACTTGGACCAATTTGTGGTGATCTTCATTGATGATATTTTGGTATACTCGAAATCGGAGGCGGAGCATGAGCAACATCTACGGTTGGTACTGCAGAAACTTCGAGAGCATCACTTGTATGCAAAGTTTAGCAAGTGTGAATTTTGGTTGCAACAGATTGCGTTTTTGGGGCATATCATATCCCAAGAGGGAATAGCAGTGGATCCAGCAAAGATAGAAGCAGTAATGTCTTGGAAGAAGCCGGAAAATGTTACGGAGGTTCGGAGTTTTCTTAGTCTAGCCGGCTATTATCGGAGATTCGTAAAGGATTTTTCTAAGATTGCAGGACCACTTACAAAGCTCACTCAAAAGAAAACAAAGTTCATGTGGGATGATAAGTGTGAGAACATCATCCAAGAGTTGAAGAAAAGATTGACTACCATACCTGTTCTTGCATTGCTTGAAGGAAGTCAAGGTTTTGTAATCTATAGCGATGCTTCGAAGGAAGGATTGGGTTGTGTGTTGATGCAAAATGGAAGAGTGATTGCATATACTTCTAGGAAACCAAAGCCGTATGAAGTGAATTACCCGACGCATGATTTGGAATTAGCGGCTATTGTGTTTGCACTCAAGAAATGGAGGCACTATCTGTGGGGTAACAAGTTCGAGGTGTTTACTGATCACAAGAGCTTGAAATACTTGTTCTCACAAAAAGAATTGAACATGAGGCAAAGATGGTGGATGGAACTTTTGGATGATTATAACTGCAGAATCAATTATGTGCCCGGTAAAGTAAATGTAGTTACAGATGCCTTAAGTCGGAAAGAGAGCATGGCAAAACTGAAAGTTAAGGTACAGGAGATGTTGGAGGAAGCATTCTTGTGGAAACCACAATTGACTCGGAAGGGGTTACTTTTTGCCACTACACAAGTTCAATCGACCTTGTTGCCTGAGTTACGGGAGGCTTAACAGAAGGACCAACAGTTTCAAAAGATTAAAGAAGGCAACGCAGATTTCAAGTTTCATGATGATGGTGTTTGGAGGTTTAGGAATCGGATTTGTGTTCCCAACGAGCCAGAGCTGAAAAAGAAGATTCTTGAAGAAGCCCATAATTCAAGATATACTATTCACCTCGGCGGAACAAAGATGTACCGGGATTTGAAGAAACACTATTGGTGAAATAACATAAAAAGAGAGATTGCGGAGTTTGTGGCACGGTGTTTAACTTGTCAGAGAGTCAAAGCGGAACATCAACGACCCGCAGGTTTACTTCAGCTGATGGAGATTCCCCAATGGAAATGGGAACATATCACTATGGATTTTGTTATGGACCTGCCTAGATCACAAAAGGGTCATGATGCCATTTGGGTCATAGTGGATAGATTGACTAAGTCGGCACACTTTTTATTGATGAACAAGGAGGATAGTCCTGAGAAATTGTGAGATATGTATGTGGCGGAGATTGTAAGATTGCACGGGATGCCTGTGAGTATCGTATCGGATAGGGATCCTCATTTTACTTCCCGATTTTGGAAGAGATTGCAAGAAGCTTTAGGAACGAAGCTGAGTTTCAGCACGGCTTATCACCCTCAGACTGATGGACAATCGGAGAGAACTATTCAGATTTTGGAGGATATGCTGAGGGCGTGTGTTTTAGATTTCAGGAAAGGTTGGGAGAAATATCTATCTTTAGCGGAGTTCGCTTATAATAATAGTTATCAGGCCACTATCGGGATGGCCCCATTTGAGGCATTGTATGGACGTAAGTGTCGATCCCCAATTTACTGGGATGATGTAGGTGAGATGAAGACTTTTGACCCGACCCTTTTACCTGAACTTATGAAGACTGTTGATAATATCCACCTCATCCGGAAACGGATGCTTACCGCCCAGAGCAGGCAGAAGAGTTATGCAGACCGACGGAGACGGAGTCTCGAGTTTGAGGTTGGCGACAAGGTGTTCTTGAAGATATCACCCCAGAGGGGACTGATTAAACATGGCAAGGGTGGAAAGTTGAGCCCGAGATTTGTAGGACCATTCGAGATAATTGAGAAGGTTGGCAAATTGGCGTATCGCCTAGTACTACCCCAGAACCTCTCCAATATTCACGACATCTTTCATGTTTCGATGTTGCAGAAGTATCAACCTGACCCGTCGCATATCTTGGAGCCAGAGCCGTTGCAGCTTCGGGAGAACTTGTCTTATGAGGAGAAGCCCATTCGGATCCTAGACCAGCAGGATCGGAAGTTACGCAACAGAACTATACCTATGGTGAAAGTGCTGTGGGATCATCATGGAGTCGAAGAAGCAACGTGGGAAAGGCGAGACCAGATGGACCAGTAATATCCAGCTTTATTTCAAGGTAATATTGAATTTCGGGACGAAATTCTTTTAAGGAGGGGAGGATGTGAGGCCCGACCCTGATTTGCGTGCGATACCTCGTTTTGTGTGTCCTAATCTAGATTTGCATGCCTTGACCTAGGTTTAAGAATTTTGTTCATTTTATCTGCCATGCGTTGAATTACGTGCATTCATTTAGGGTAGCGTGCATTTACTTGAAAAACGTGCGTTCGTCTCGTAGTTCGTGTCCTACCTCATAGTGCGTGCCCTAGACCTAGGAAAGCGTGCCCTCATGCTAATCAAGAAAGCATCTTACACAAAGCACTAGACTATTAAACAATCCTACAAAATCCACTATCAATATTATAATCATAATTCAACTCACTAGAAGACAAAATAACACAAAAAGCTAGACATTCTTTATTCTTTATTCTTTTTGCACTTTCAACACACAATTAAATAACATCCAAAACATGACAAAAATTCAGATTATTGAGGAGCTTTGGCCCCGACCACTATGTGGTTTCTTGCATGCATGTTTAATTCAAAATGATTCTAGACAAGTCATGACACAAAAACACTTATCAATGCTTATAAAATTGCTCAAATTCTCCTCAATTTCTTCACCTTGCCCGGCCAAACAACCTTGCCCATGCTAGCATTTTAAAATCACATATTGAAGACACAAAAATCAGGAATTTTGCTGCCCAAGGCCGACCATATGCATTAAACTTGCAAAATAGCTAGGATGCGAAAATTGTTGCCTCCATAGCTCATCTTCTTCACACCATAGTTGTTCAAGGCAAGCAACAAGCAAGAGGCTCAAGCAAACTAGCTAGGATGCGAAAATCACACATGCATGTCCTTTGAAGTCTTCTATTCGGCCCTAGGTAAGTTTCTTGGCTTCCATTTCTTTTCTTCTTGTTCTAACCTCATGCATGTACTAAGAGCTTGGTCACTAAGCTAGGAAAAATAGAGAAAATCTAGTTGGAACCTCGGCTAGGCAAAGGAGAAGAAGAAAAGTTTGCTTCAACAAGTTTTTGTGCATCCTCTTGGTTGATTGCTAAGGTGAGGGCTAAAACCTTTTGAAAATCCTTCAAAAATCCACATGCATGCTCATAAAAGTATGTCTTTGCTTCTGTACTTGAGTTATATGTTCATTCATAAGCTTAAACAACCATGCATGGCAAGATCTTGGCTTGAAAGTGATGATAGGTGAAGTTGGATTGTTGACAACTCTCTGACCAGTTTGTTTTGAGGTAAGTTTATCTAGGAAAATGATGTTGAAAATGCATAAACATTGGTAGGTGACTAGTTTGGCCAGTTTTGAAAATTTTTCGCAGAAATAGGCCAAAGTTAATTTTGACTCTAAGGTCTTCAAAATGGCAAATCTTTAAAATGTGTCCAAATCTGAAAGTCTGGAAAAATGAAGCAGGTTTTGGCAGATGCACTGACCTTGTGGAACGAACCAGATTTTACCTAGTAAATGATATCCAAAATGCATGAAATTTGTGGTGCTGCAAGATTTTTCGGTTTTGGACATTTTTGTCAGAAATGGACTAAGGCAAAATCTGACCCTAAGGACCTCAAAAACGTCAATTATCGAAATGTGTCCAAATCTGGACAGTTTTGTGCTATCCCACTGTTTCGGCTATAACTAATGATCTTGAACACCAAATGATGCAAGGTTTGTTTCTGATTTTAGTTCATTTCTTGACATTTAATTTGAAATCTTATTCACTGGAATTGGAGATTGTTTTATTATCTTAATGATTGTGAGAAAACAGCCTATTGCAGTAAGGGTTTCACTTAGTGTTATGCTTAGAAAATTGTTGTGACTTCTCTTGTTGAATTAAATGCTTGGAATTGTAGCTTTGGGATGTTGTGTGGACTGTTTTGAATGTTTGAGGATGTTGGATTAAATGATGCATGGCTTGAGATTGACTTTGAGTTGGTTTTGGGCTCAAATTGCACGGATGTGCACGAAATGGAAACCCTAATGACTAGATAGGCTTGCTAAGTATTGATCATTTGGATATTGTGTGGAATTATACGCTTGGTAGGCTGCCAGTAGTTGCCCTTATAAACTTAAATGTAATTTTGATCATTGCATATTGACAAATAGGCTTTTCTTGTATCCGAACCCACGTAAATGTTGTTGCATGTTGAATAATCCTATCACTTGATTACGTGGACTTCGAAATGAGTTATATGGCTTGATTTACATGTGTTACATGGCTGCCCGTTTAATGTTCATATAACTCTATATGCCTTTCAAGTAAAATTACTTGTCTTATCGTGCCCTACCTGTTTACTTGTCAATGTGCAATCTTATGACTGTCTGGAGGCAACCTACTTTGTTGTCCTCCTAACATGATATGTTAATGTCATAAATGTACACTACATACAAGGTTGCAACCTTTCTTGTCGGCATGATAGCGATCGCGCACACCGGGCGGCATCGGGCTTGCCAGTGCACCCATGACTACCATGGTCCCATTCCCTCTCTCGCTTGGGGGCTAGACTTCCTCAGAGAGTTGGGTCTTAGGATTTCGAGGTACATCCGGAGTACACCCACCTTGTGACACCCCGATCCCTCTCGAGACCGGGAGTTCTATCAATCAAACTAATCACAACCCAAACCAAACCCGGGCAAAATTTTTAGGGAAAACGGACGGAGTCTCCTCTGTTTATAGGCGAAATGTAAAACCTGTAATAGCATATAAATGGACCACCACCGTGTCCAACCATACAAAACTTCCTCAAGGCCATCCGAGCCTTGGTTCTCAACAATTTAAACTCAGCAAGTATACATACATTTCCAATTAGAAAACTAACCTATCTTTTCATTTTGACAAGTACATTCAATCTAGGCAATTAAACCAAACTAAGCTACTGCATAAAATAAACTATCATGCCATTCTAATTCTTTTCCTTTGGACATTACAGCCATGCATTGAAGTTAAGCTACATTAACTATATACATAATCTAACTTATTAAACCATTCCAACTACATAGCTAGATTTATATTACATTTCTTTTAACAATAATTACATACAACATAAAAGCATACATCTTTACAACTTTGACAACCCAAGTCACATAGGCACTCAAGACAACTCTTCAAGCACGGACTTTCACGAAATCACGAACTTCCAGCTAACATGACATTTCTTGAAATGTGGTGGTGAGGAGTGAGTATACACAACACGTATACTCAGTGAGGGCGAGACAGATATCGAATTGGAGAGAAAGAAGTTCGTGCAATGCAAATAGGTACAGTTAAGCAATACAATCAATAAAAGGCTTTCAATGTACATACAACAATACAATAAACAATTAAGAAAAGCATTAACACAACCAATCAAAGCTATACAACACTTGAAGGCTATGGATCACTCGAGTGAGTAATGTACCGATTATGATTCCGATGACTTTAACGATGACGCGCCGGCCCAAACCACCTTATAACACCAGTTTGGAATACCTCGGAAGTATCCATCAATCTACGACCCAAATCTCCCTGGGAGGCAACCCAAGTGAGAATGGGAATAGCAGCGGAGCTAGAACAACCAACACTGGCAACCCAAGGCTACCCAAAGAGGCCCATCACTCACGCGCGAGACACTATGCAATGCAGGACTCGATACAAGGCGATAAACAAGCGATAAAGCCACATGTGGGAGAATAACAAAGTAGGTTACTCTCGCACGCAATAGCAGCAATTGATAAGCAATTCAATCCAAAACAACTCAAACAAGTATTTCAAGTAATTCTAAGCATTCTGTAGGCATGAAGTCAAGAAAACACACAAAAACACAAATCGGCCCCAACTATCAAAACGCTACCATTTCCAAACGAGCCACGAGTTCTGGAAACCGACTTCGCCAACTCTCCTAGGTCACCATAAGGCACGTCTAAAGACCCCGAAACCTTACTTTACCCTAGAACTCGCGCAAAGCCCCGATTTCTCCCTTTCTCGTTTGAACTACATCTATACCAACCAAACAACCAACCAACACCACGACCGCACCACAAGTGCTTCCATGGCCTCCCGAAAAAATGTCATCACGCAAAACGAAAAAATGCTAAAGTTGACCTAAACGACCCCGACTTTCACTATGCCATTTTTCTCCATTTTTCTATTACACATTCCA
Organism: Ehretia macrophylla; assembly: GCA_037974665.1. NCBI lineage: Eukaryota > Viridiplantae > Streptophyta > Magnoliopsida > Boraginales > Ehretiaceae > Ehretia > Ehretia macrophylla. The sequence continues at coordinate 58,079,394 of CM075765.1, forward strand.
ATTAAACCACACATTTAGTCAATCTAGCATACCTACCACATTTTCACATCAACAGACAGTATAACGGGGCAACTTCAACGTTTTAGGGATTTACTATTCACTAATTACTATTCATCAATCAATTTAAATTGCAATCTCAACATTTTACCACAGAAAATGATAAAAAGTTATAAATACACGTTCTACAATCAACAAGGAACATTCTAGAAGGATGAAATCGCTTTAAATAACAATCTACGGACAAGATCTTAAATTGCAAAGTTAATACACTAAACATTTAAATGCGCAAATAACATGATTCCCTCACCTCAGACGCTCCTAGACGCTAGGAAAACCTCGTAGAGTGGCTCAAAAACCATCCCGTGGAGGCCCTCGCGAAGAATCGAAGAATTGAAGTTGAATTTTCTTTTTTTTCTTCTCCTTATTTTTTCGGCCTTGGCTGCTCTGTTTCAGGTCTGTTTTTTTTGTGTGTGTTATTATATGCTATTTTAAAGAGGTCAAAGGTCAAAAGGGTCAAAGCTTTGGTCAAGGTTGGTCAATCAACTTAAAACTAGTCAAAATGGCTTACTTTTGTGCATTTTTAAGCTAAATAACTATCACCAAAATTAATTCTAGCTAGTAACAATTAAAATATAAAATTTAAGTCATCTAAATACTAGTTTTCACTATTTGTTGAGGACTAGAATTCATTTCCCAACTATCTCTCTCGATATGCTATGCACTTTGCGTCAATAGAAGAACATCAATTAAATCTCAAAGAATCTAAGAAATATATCATTTTTGGAAAGCATCATAGTTTAAAATTTACTTCGGCTCGGAGTTACTTTTCTCATTTATTTGAAAACCGAGTAATTTTAACGCAAAACAACCAAAATCGATTTCTAAAGTAATCAAAACAATCAAGGTATTCAATATTCATTTAGAATGATTAATTTGACTATTTCCAGAATATTTTAAGAGTTATAAAGGTAATATTAAGCTACAGATGAAAGTTAAGATAAACACATAGGCAAATACAATGAAAGACTAACATTTAAGGTAACACTTAATTAATCACAAGAAAAGAATTTCAATTACTATAATTATTAGGAATAGGTAATAATCTTTTAATTATTCAATTTACAACTGCTAAATGCTTCCAAAAGGAATATTAAAATAGTACAAGTTGGTTGATTTAACTAATTAAACAATTAACCAAATGCAGTCAAGTGCTATTAAATGCATGCCGAGTTCGGGTTATCACATCCTTCCCCCCTTAAAACAATTGCGTCCTCGCAATTCTTCTTCCAATAGAACTCAACATCATCTGAAATCCAATTCTGACTAATCTTCATTAGCTACTGAATAAGTATTTCATCAAGATGACTAATAGGAAAGTTCAAGTAGAAATGCCAAGCAGTAACGCCAAATAAAGGCTCAAAGATAGATATCATACAAGAATCCCGTTGACACGAATATCGAAGAAGAATAAATTCCAACCAGAAACGCCGAGATAATACCAATAAAGACTAAAGCAAAGATACTGTAGATGTCATCAATACCACATACTAATGGCAGGAAGAGTACTAAAAGAATACCCTATTTAAGAATCTTCAATAAAAGTCTAGCAAGTACCAAATAAGAAAGTTAAGAGATAGCCAGAGTAGGTGCACCTCATGCAGTATTGACTACCGTAAATAGACCCAGCTGATAGTTCTGTAAAAGAATATAGAGAAGAATACCCAAGGCCAACCTCTAAATGAAATCTTCCAATCACTGTGTTCCTACCGCAACATCTTAGTCAAACAGCAAGTCTAGATTTCCCCTGAGTGGAATGGCCGAAGGAGAAGCCGTAAACAGTACAAGATAATATGTCCAAGCAGAATTCCAAGTGTAGGATCTTCCAATAAATGCTAATTAGGAAAATACTAGTAGAATGCTCAATAAGAATTCCAAAGAATACCGTAAGGAACATGAGATAACGAGTCTGATAGTGATTCCAGTTACCAAACCAACTGAGGGATGCCAAAGAAAATACCCGAACAATGCTCCAGTAAGAAAGTACCAAGAATTGCCCAATAAGTAATACTAAATAATTGGCCACTAAGAATCCTAGAGAGTGCCATTGAAGAATTTCCAATAAGGAATACCAGTAACACTCCAATAAAAATCGAGACACATATACCATAGATAATACCATGCAGTAAGTCCAACTGAAAACCCAATAGCCAAGTCTACCAAGTAGTGCCAATAGAAGTCTCCAAAGAATACCCAGTAAGAAACCCAAGAATGCTCCAAAGAATAACCAAATAAAACCCCAAGAGAAAGCTACTCTTTCACAACTGTTAAGCACAGAGGAGGACCATAGAGATTTGTCAATAACCGAGCTCCAAAAGCAAACATCAATTCCCAAATAAAGGCTAGCCAAATGCCATTCATTTCCTGCCAATCCATACACCTTGAAAAGCCAGCGGTGAACCATTTTCTTCATGGGAGGAAGAGGACATACTTACCATTTCAATAGGACATGTATGAATGCCAATATATCATAGTTATACACATGCCTTAAACTACTATGCAAGCAAGTTTACAAAAGAGTTTATTCAATCAAAGTCACTCAAGCACGGCAATCAAGTCAAGCATAACATAATCAATTCAAGACATTTTAAAACACACATTACAAGCAATACTTCAAGCAAATAACAATTCACAAGATCAATTCGATTCACAATGCCAATTCGATAGGTCAATTCAATGCACAAGTAGACACTTTAATTCACTTAGCACACAATTAACACATAACACATAACTATATCACATAGGAGCACACATTCAAGTCAAGACACACAATCTCACATACAAGCATACACTTTCAAGACACACTTAACAAGCACACATCCAAGGGTCACAACCCACCAGACCAAGGACCCTGTCCCGGCTTATGAGCTAAACAAGCTCTAATACCACCTGTGACACCCCGATCCCTCTCGAGACTGGGAGTTCTATCAATCAAACTAATCACAACCCAAACCAAAACCCGGGCAAAATTTTCAGGGAAAACAGACGGAGTCTCCCCTGTTTCTAGGCGAAATGTAAAACATGTAATACCATATAAATGGACCACCACCGTGTCCAACCATACAAAACTTCCTCAAGGCCATCCGAGCCTCGGTTCTCAACAATTTAAACTCAGCAAGTATACATACATTTCCAATTAGAAAACTAACCTATCTTTTCATTTTGACAAGTACATTCAATCTAGGCAATTAAACCAAACTAAGCTACTGCATAAAATAAACTATCATGCCATTCTAATTCTTTTCCTTTGGACATTACAGCCATGCATTGAAGTTAAGCTACATTAACTATATACATAATCTAACTTATCAAACCATTCCAACTACATAGCTAGATTTATATTACATTTCTTTTAACAATAATTACATACAACATAAAAGCATACATCTTTACAACTTTGACAACCCAAGTCACATAGGCACTCAAGACAACTCTTCAAGCACGGACTTTCACGAAATCACGAACTTCCAGCTAACATGACATTTCCTGAAATGTGGTGGTGAGGAGTGAGTATACACAACACGTATACTCAGTGAGGGCGAGATAGATATCGAATTGGAGAGAAAGAAGTTCGTGCAATGCAAATAGGTACAGTTAAGCAATAGAATCAATAAAAGGCTTTCAATGTACATACAACAATACAATAAACAATTAAGAAAAGCATTAACACAACCAATCAAAGCTATACCACACTTTGAAGGCTATGGATCACTCGAGCGAGTAATGTACCGATCATGATTTCGATGACTTTAACGATGATGCGCCGGCCCAAACCACCTTATAACACCAGTTTGGAATACCCCGGAAGTATCCATCAATCTACGACCCAAATCTCCCTGGGAGGCAACCCAAGCGAGAATGGGAATAGCAACGGAGCTAGAGCAACCAACACTGGCAACCCAAGGCTACCCAGAGAGGCCCATCACTCACGCGCGAGACACTATGCAATGCAGGACTCGATACAAGGCGATAAACAAGCGATAAAGCCACACGTGGGAGAATAACAAAGTAGGTTACTCTCGCACGCAATAGCAGCAATTGATAAGCAATTCAATCCAAAACAACTCAAACAAGTATTTCAAGTAATTCTAAGCATTCTATAGGCATAAAGACAAGAAAACACACAAAAACACAAATCGGCCCCTACTATCAAAACGCTACCATCTCTAAACGAGCCACGAGTTATGGAAACCGACTTCGCCAACCCTCCTAGGTCACCATAAGGCACGTCTAAAGACCCCGAAACCTTACTTTACCCTAGAACTTGCGCAAAGCCCCGATTTCTCCCTTTCTCGTTTGAACTACAAGTATACCAACCAAACAACCAACCAACACCACGACCGCACCAAAAGTGCTTCCATGGGCTCCTGAAAAAATGTCATCACGCAAAACGAAAAAATGCTAAAGTTGACCTAAACGACCCCGACTTTCACTATGCCATTTTTCTCCATTTTTCTATTACACATTCCAATTAAACCACACATTTAGGCATTCTAGCATACCTAGCACATTTTCACATCAACAGACAGCATAACGGGGCAACTTAACGTTTCAGGGGTTTACTATTCACTAATTACTATTCATCAATCAATTTAAATTGCAATCTCAACATTTAACCGCAGAAAATGTTAAAAAGCTATAAATACACGTTCTACAATCAACAAGGAACATTCTAGAAGCATCAAAACGCTTTAAATAACAATCTACGGACAAGATCTAAAATTGCAAAGTTAATACACTAAACATTTAAATGCGCAAATAACATGATTCCCTCACCTCAGACGCTCCTAGACGCTAGGAAAACCTCGTAGAGTGCCTCAAAAACCATCCCGTGGAAGCCCTCGCGAAGAATCGAAGAATTGAAGTTGAATTTTCTTTTTTTCTTCTCCTTATTTTTTCGGCCATGGCTGCTGTGTTTCAGGTCTGTTTTTTTTTTGTGTTATTATATGCTATTTTAAAGAGGTCAAAGGTCAAAAGGGTCAAAGCTTTGGTCAAGGTTGGTCAATCAACTTAAAACTAGTCAAAATGGCTTACTTTTGTGCATTGTTCAGCTAAATAACTATCACGAAAATTAATTCTAGCTAGTAACAATTAAAATATAAAATTTAAGTCATCTAAATACTAGTTTTCACTATTTGTTGAGGACTAGAATTCATTTCCCAACTATCTCTCTCGATATACTATGCACTTTGCGTCAATAGAAGAACATCAATTAAATCTCAAAGAATCTAAGAAATATATCATTTTTGGAAAGCATCATAGTTTAAAATTTACTCCGGCTCGGAGTTACTTTTCTCATTTATTTGAAAACTGAGTAATTTTAACGCAAAACAACCAAAATCGATTTCTAAAGTAATCAAAACAATGAAGGTATTCAATATTCATTTAGAATGATTAATTTAACTATTTCCAGAATATTTTAAGAGTTATAAAGTTAATATTAAGCTACAAATGAAAGTTAATATAAACACATAGTCAAATACAATTAAACACTAACATTTAAGGTAACACTTAATTAATCACAAGAAAAGAATTTCAATTACTATAATTATTAGGAATAGGTAGGAATATTAAAATAGTGCAAGTTGGTTGATTTAACTAATTAAACAATTAACCAAATGCAGTCAAGTGCTATTAAATGCATGCCGGTTTCGGGTTATCACACACCTGGCGTGTTTGGGGGATGATTTGAAGTTGGCCGCAACAACTGATTCTGGAACTAATCTGAGAGCAAAAGCTCACTGTATTCTTTTTACTACGTGTATAAGTACTCTCGCTTGGTTCCTAGAGAACGTGAAGGAGGAAATACTGGTATTCTGTTCTTGTACTTATATTATTGTTAAATTCATGCTTGCAAAAAGGATTTCATAAGTTGAACCGGAAAATGAGTTTCAAAACCTATTTCTCGTTCCCCTTCGCTGAGTTCATAAAGACTCACCCTCTTTTATCATCTCAGGTGATGAAGATCCAGAACAGGTACCCGAGGATGGTGTGCCTAACGATGAATCCCTGGAGTGATTGCCTGTTTGTGTGCTCTGCGTGATTATGCCTACTTGTGAACTTTATGCTACTTGAAGACTATTTCCTTTTATGTTGCTCGATGTTGTGATGTAAAAGACACCCGTTGTAATTTGGGGTCTAATTTTGGTTTGTACTGATATTGCTAGACAGACACTAGACACTACTTTGATCGTTTTGCTATTATTACCGCTAGTATCTATCATAGGTTACGACGTATTAGTTAAGGACTAAGTGAATGAACCTATCAAATCTTAAATAGGTACTCGCTATTAAGCTAAGATCAGCAGGTACTTTTACAACGAGGATAAACAAACAAACGAGACATAGTATCATGCTAGATTATAAATCAAACAAGACATCGAGATAACCAATAGGCATTTCAATTGATAGTAATCCTAGTTGGAAATGAAACTTGAGATTAGAAAAATTTGAGGCGTTTAGAGAATTAGGACAAACCAAAGAGTCCAATTACAGCTGTCATGCTGCCGGTTTTCCAGAAAACTTTGGAGTCTAGATTCAAACGATAGGTGTTAAATCTTCATAAACGGTTAAGTATGTGACATGTCCTAAACGTTTAGATCACATTCTAGTCTAACCTTATAGGCCGAGTTGGGGCGTGACATACGGTGCTTGGATCGCCACGATATTGAAGCATCAGCAATCGTCTCATCGCAACACTCGCGTTGTTGCTTAACGAAAGCCAATGCCACATGTGCTAGGCGATTCGCGCATCACGCATGCCCCCCACCGTCCCTCTGTATGCACCCGTATGCACGGAACGGGACAAGCAAACTACCTTCCTGCCCACGTGGTGCTTGGATCGCCACGATACTAGACCACGTCCATCGTATTACGACTCAGCGAGGACCATGGCATCATGTGCTAGGCGATTCACGCATTGTACAGGCCCGTCGAAACCAACTGGGGGACGACTTCAAGGCCGCATGGTGCTTGGATCGCCATGACATTGAAGCATCAGCAATCGTCTTATTGCAACGCTCGCGTCGTTATTTAACGAAAGCTAATGCCACATGTGATAGGCGATTCGCGCATCACGCATGCCCCCCACCGTCCCCCTGTATGCACCCATATGCACGTAACGGGACAAGTAAACTACCTTCCTGCTCATGCAGTGCTTGGATCGCCACGACACTAGACCACGTCTATCGCATTATAACTCAGCGAGAACCATGGCGTCGTGTGCTAGGCAATTCGCGCATTACACAGGCCCGTCAGAACCAACCGAGGGACGGCTTCATGGCCGCATGGTGCTTGGATCACCACGACATTGAAGCATCACCAATCATCTCATCGTAACACTCGCGTCTTTGCTTAACGAAAGCCAATGCCACTTGTGCTAGGCGATTCGCGCATCACGCATGCCCCCCACTGTCCCCCTGTATGCACAGAACGGGATATGGAAACTACCTTCCTGCCCATGTAGTGCTTGGATCGCCACAACACTAGTCCACGTCCGTCGTATTACAACTCGCGCAGGACCATGGCGTCGCGTGCTACGCGATTCGAGCATCGCACAGGCACATCACAACCCACTGGGGCACGGCTTCAAGGCCGCATGGTGCTTGGATCGCCCCGACATTGAAGCATCAGTAATCGTCTCATCGCAACGCTCGCGTCATTGCTTAACGAAAGCCAATGCCTCGTGTGCTAGGCGATTCGCGCATCACGCATGCCTCCCACCGTCCCCTTGTATGCACGGGACGAGACAAGAAAACTACCTTCTTGCCCACGCGGTGCTTGGATCACCACGACACTAGACCACGTCAGTAGCATTACGACTCAGCGATGACCATGGCGTCGTGTGCTAGGCGATTCAAGCATCGCACACGCATGTCAGAACCAAACTGCGGATGGCTTCAAGGCCACATGGTGCTTGGATCGCCATGACATTGAAGCATTAGCAATCGTCTCATCGCAACGCTCGCGTCGTTGCTTAACGAAAGCCAATGCCACGTGTGGTAGGCGATTCGCGCATCACGCTTGCCCCCACCGTTACCCAAGAGCCACCCAAGCCCACGCGGTGCTTGGATCGCCACGACACTAGACCATGGCCGCACGTATCCACTTAGTAACGGCCATGGCTTCGTGTACTAGGCGATTCATGCATCACGCAGGCCCAACGACACGTCGGGGGGGACAGGAATATCCCCTAACGTGTACCTAGCTAGCGGCACAGGGATGGCTAGTTTTGTGCTTGGGCAACCACTCGCCCCCTCATTTGCCATCCCAATGACATCGACGATGTTGCGGTACGAAGATGGATAATGAGGGGCTAGGGAAGCCACCATGTTCCTCATTAGCCAACCTGGTGCCGCGCCGAGGGACATACCGGGGGACGCGGGGCGGGGGTGGCACGACCCCAACGCACGGGTATGCAATGCAATACCTCGGTGTGATTCACTACGTAGGCATTCCCGCCCACAATATAGCCCACAACGTCCCCCCACATGGACCTCGACCAAGGGGCTTGACACAACATGCCCCTCTATAGTACATTTAGATACAAAAACCCAAGTGACAGTAGTAGCGTACATTTTGCCAAAGATTCATAATGGGTGTTTTACACTATAAAAGGCCCCATATGGCATGATCTTTGTACACAACTTGCTCCTTATTGATAGTATATGATATCCAAATGCTTCAAAATTATTATTTTTCGAAAAAATATTTTTTAATATTTAATAATTGCGAAAAATAGGAAAAAATCAGAAAAATAGTAGAAAATTCTGAAAAAATTATTTTAATTCATACATTAATTTGTTAATTGATATTCAAAAATATTTTTTTCGAAAAATTAATTTTTAATATTTAAAAATTACAAAAAATAGGGAAAATTAGAAAAATACTAGAAAATTTAGGAAAATTTATATTAATTCATAAATTAATTTGTTTACATCATATTTGGAGTTAAAAAAAATTTGGATAGATTGGGAAACCGATTAATCTATTTCGCCTCAGAAATGTGACGAACTGTTTGTCGGACAAGGCAAAGGTTATGACTACTTCGTAGATTTAGAAACCACTTGTAAAAGAATATTAATGTCCACATTCGTGTCACAATACATTCCACAAGCCCAATACCCCAGAATGCTTAACATTGCCCGTCGTGCCCAATGTCCCCTAGTAGTGCCAAAGTCGTCCCCCAACATCCCCCATTGTCCCCCAAGTGTACCCCCATAGTGCCCCAGCCGTGCCCCAATAGTGCCCCAGTCGTGCCCCAGCCGTGCCCAAGAATGCCCCAACAGCGCCCCTTGAACGCCCCGCGCACGACACATGCGCGCACCATCGTGCGGCACGGGCGCCCCATGTGCCACCTTCGTGCATAATGCGGGACACATGCGCACACCATCGTGCGGCATGCGTGCTCGATGTCCATACCATCGTGCGGTATGGGCGTCCCATGTGAGACCCCATATTTTGCTTTACCTCGTTTTGTGTGAATTGACCTGTTTATGTGCTATATGACTTAGAATGTGATAATTCTGAGATTAATACTCCTAATACATGCTAAGTGTGTATTCATGAAATTTTCATAAAAAACGGAATCATAAATTTTATCGTCGGTTTTGGTAAATATTATTTTTGAACACCTGTCCGCTAAAAGTTTTACAGGAGTGTTTTAAACATTTTAAAACCTAGTCCTCGGGTATTAATAGACCCGTGTTTGATTAAAACAGATTTGAAATCGGTTTTAGAATTTTAAATATTTTTACACTTTCTTTTGCAAGAAAATGAGTTTTAAGCCGATTCGGGTGAAACTATTTTAATATAAAATTCTTTGTCACCTAAAGTATAATGTCTAGAATTAGTTTAAGCGTTAAATTAATAGTTGAGCAAGAAATACTCAAGAAATGAATTAAAAGACTAGAAAAACAATTAAAGGACTAAATAAACTACTTTGACTTTGCATTTTTTTTATTTGACCAAGCTTTATATGCATAATATATCATCAACACCTACTAAAACAACACAAAACACACTCAAAGCACACACAAGTGGCCGAAACTCCATAGCTTTTCTTGAGAGCATTTTCAACATTTTTTCAAAGTAAATTTTCATTAAAAGTTGCAATTCAAGGCCAATTTCCATCAACCAAGGCTTGATTCCACCTCTTGAGCATCCATTGATCATCTTTGTAGCTTCAAAACACATCAAAGGTGAGAGAAAAATTCTAGATCTCAAAAGTCATTTTTTATGTTTTTGCTCATAATTGCATTTTGAACCGTTAGAATGTTAATTTGAAGTTATATTATTGCTCAGTGCATGCTAAGGATCATTTATGTGTATTACTACGAGATTTGAACCATTGTAGCGAAATTATTTATTTTCGGGTATTAAAAGTTGATTAATTAGCCATTTGATGATTATCTTGAGTTGTTGTTGTTGGAATCGATTGCCATCGATTTCTAAAAGTTTGTAAATTACGTGGTAACGCTGTTATAATGCCAAATTTTTGATTGCAAATTTTGGGTGAAAATCCGGAAATTTCAGCCTAGGTGCATTGAGGTTTTAGGGTTGTTGGGATTGATTTTGATGTGTCTTGGTTGGTTTCCGAGAGGGCTAATATAGTTGATTGAATGGGTGAGTGATTGAAAAAGATTTGGAGTTGTTTGGATTAGTAGAATGTAAGATATGACTATTTGAAGTTTAGGTTGTCTTTCTTTAAATTGTTGAATTGAGCATTTAGATGATTGAGTGGTGTTTGAGTGATTGAATTGTGAGTTGTTGATGGTTAGATTAGGGTTAGATTACGTGTTTAATGCATGTTAAATTGGATGGCCTACTTTGTCATCTAACTTAGTTGTTTGTTGTTTAATTAATTACTTGATGTTATATTGATATTAAATTGATGATTATTGATGATTATGGATGATTATTGATTGATGATTGATGAACCGGGAGATAGGCAATTCTGCTAGATTGTCCTCCTTTGAATGATGTTTAATTTTATTGCTGAGTCTTGGTATGTGTGTGCCACCTCTCGGGCAGCATCAGGTTGTTGGGTTGATAACGACATGACTACCAGAGACTACCCCCAGCTCGCATGATGGAGGTGTTATAGAAGGAGGGGCTAATGAGGTACCTCGGGTGCGTGAGTAATGGGGAGTTACAAGAAGAATGGTTGAGATCATGATGGCGTTTGGAGCTACACCAAATTGAGTATCATTTATTGATTGGTCATTATAGTTATGTGTTTATATTGTATTGATGTTTATTTGTGTGTTTACTTGCTCAAAGGTTCATTTCCAAGGAGTATAGTAAATACTGTTAGAGATCTATCGGATCCTCACTAAACTTGTTTATATAAGCTCACTCTCTATTATTGCATGCATACAGGTGTCCTTGAGCAAGATTACGAGTACGTGCCTCCAGAAGGGGAAAATGTGCCTTACGTGGATGAGTCTTATGTGCAGGAGTCTTTGCCATGAGATTGTTTATAGTTATTATAATATGATATATTGTAAAACCTACCTTAGTATAGAGACTTACATATAATGGTTTAGTAGTCTTCTTTTGACCTTGTTTAGATTACTAAATTGGTTCATAGTCTATTTTGATATGTATGTTAAAGTTAAGGTATTATGTTGGAACAGAGGCGTATAACTATGAATGGATTGTCTAAGAATGATTATTGTATAATATGGTTATGTTGTATGTTGTTAATGGTATTGAGGAATTGATTGTTGTTTGGTTGAGGAGGTTGATTGTATGGTGTTTTTAGAGGTTGGTTTAGAGCCTCGGAGTCTTAATTAATGTCGTTATACTGCTGAAATTCCATTGCGTCCTGACTTATTGTAGGTGGGGTCGAGTTGGGGCGTCACACCCCATGCGCGCACCATCGTGAGGCATGGGCACCCCATGCGCGCACTATCATACGGCATGCGGGCCACATGCGTGCACCATCGTGAGGCATGCGCGCCCCATCCGCGTACCATCGTGCTACACGGGCGCACCATGCGTGCACCTTCGTGTGGCATGCACTCACCATCGTACGGCAGGGGCGCCCCATGCGCGCACCATCGTGCGGCATGCAGGCCGCATGCGCGCACCACCGTGCGGCATGCGGGCCCGATTAGCTCACCATCGTGCGGCATGGGCATCCTATGCGCGCACCTTCGTGCGGCATGCGCGCACCATCGTACGGTATGGGTGCCCCATGCACGCACCTTCGTGCTGCAAGCAGGCCACATGCGCGCACCATCGTGCGGCATGGGTGCCCTATGCACGCATCTTTGTGCGGCATGCGGGCCACA